>OX030951.1:54579841-55854341 GCA_943735915.1 Pherbina coryleti
ACTGCATTATGTGGTTGCAACCCTGAAATCATGACGATAACAATTTTTTCTGTAATTTAGTTGTGAGGCGTAATAACACATCTATGCTGTCGTAAAACAAAATTTATCGCAAAACGTCTCCTGAGTAATTAATAATTCCATGCAATGATATTACATTTCTGTTACAATTGCTGCTGTATTCACGACCTGGTGAAGTCAGAAAATTTTTTTTTATTTTTGGCATAAGGCCATAAATCCTTCATTTTCCTTTTTAAACATTTATTATGATAAAGCTTATATACTCACCGAGTAAAAATTCAATGCAACGCCGCTGCATGAATGTTGCATTGTCGATCTTTGAGCGGCTATCTCTGTTTTCTCATGACGTCAGAAATGTTTTGTCTAATTTTGTTATGAGGGCTTAGAACAGACCTTTGTTGGTGTATCATATTTTTAATCCTAGCACTCACACTGAGCGTGTAATAATTCCATGTAACAAATTTTCAGTTGCGTTGCTTAAGCAGCTCCAACCGCGTCCAAATCACGTTTTGGATTTTTTTTTTCGTTTTTATAATGAAGTCAAAGAATTAACCTTTACAGTCGTACCATTTTTTTAATCATAGCTCTTATACTCAGCGAGTAACACTTCAATGCAACGCCGATGAATTTTGAAAAAATGCATTTTTCAACTTTTTTGGAAACCTGCGCGGTAAAACGTAACTTCGTCACGTCAAAATAAAAAAATTATGAAGATCTGAAAAAAAGATCAGAAAAAATGCAAGTTTTTTTCTGGATTTTGTGCAAAAAAAAAATATGTTTCTATAAACATTTTTGGAATATTTTAGTTCACACGGAAACTATACATGTGGAAAGAATGCGGCTAAAATTTGGAGATAATCGGACAAGGTAGTTTTATGTAACGATGGTAACCATGTATAAAAATGTAAAAAACTTCAAACTTAAGTTACATACATAAAAATATGTTAAAAATTAATAAAAGACATTTCTGTGTATTAATACACTCCTAAAAAAATTTTTCCATTGTCTCTTACTGTTTCCCTGTAAAAAAATTTTGAATTTTTACTCGAATACCGAGCGCGCCAAGTAGCAACATGCCTTAAGAGACATACAAAATAATTGTGCGGTTTTTTTTTCAAAAAACAAATTCTCTACCTCTTGTGGGTATACCCTCTAGTTGATAAACCTGTTAAATATATTCGTTATTCGATTATTTCCAATTATTCGTTAATATAAAAAAAAACTAATAACACTGTGCGAAAATTTAAGGGTCATTTGATATATTTAATTGCAAAAAATCCTATGGTTTCTAATAGCCATATCGTCTGATAGAAATTATCGTCTAAGGAATTTTTCTGGGTTAGCTCAAATAACAGATTTTTTCAAGGTCACTTTTATACTATGTGACCGTAGTTTAATTTAATTTAATTTCCTTTAAATTCTCAACTAAAAAAAATGTAGATTGAAAACCTTCAGTAAAATTATTGCAAATTTAATGTCCTTTAAACATTATTGCATCCTAAAACCCCCTAACGGGGGGGTTTATTCCATTTATTAGAGCTTTCTATAATTTTTGAAAGTAGGCCTTTATTTCAATTAAAATATAGCCCAAACATTTTGAAACAAAAATAAATATTTCTTGAGGTCATATATAATTTTATTATGATGCCTAAGAAACATTTTTTTTTATCTCGTTCATAGCGCCCTTAAGCCCCTTTTTCATAACGAATGGTGAAACTATGCATCGTTTAAACTGCGAAATGTAAACACGGATGAAATTTACAATCATATTCGTATTATTTCTTATTATTATTATTATTGTTATTTCCAGCTCGTAAATACTTTCAAACCTACAATTTGTTTTAATATCTTTGAATAATAAGATAGTTTATGCTGAAACGTACATTTTGCTATAATCTTATGTACATATGTATATTTTTGTTTTGAATAATTGTCTATTTGTATTTTAAACATGAAATAATAAAAGTGCTTCAACGTGGTTTTATTTATTGTCTCTGTAGCCTGAACTAATGAAATTTTCCGACTACTTCAGCTTATACACTGGAATTGGTTTTAGTATTAGCATGTCTTTATTATTAACACTAACCAACAAAATTATTGTTTTTTGGTTTTAATTATTAAAATAAACGGTTGTAAAGATTTAACCCTCTACTGCATACCAATGCCTTTAGGCACACTTACGTTTTTACAATCAAAAATTTCATCATGGGAAATCAGTTTAAAAGTGAGGTCTGCTGGACCCCACGTCAGGTGTATTGTTAAATTTAGAGCACGTCAGTTGCAGAGGGTTAAATAACAAATTTCACGAGATCGAATGAAGATCATGCCTACCTCCAATATAATATTGAAGTTATCAAAACAAAACCTTGAAAAATTAGAAACACCACCATGTTTCGAAAACGAAGGAAGGTAGATTAAAAATAATGGCTTTTTGGATTTTTTAAAGAGGGACTCGAACTCGAGACGCACAGGTAGAGAGTTCGATAGATATTATAACCTTAAAAATTAGATATAACGCCATATCTCGAAAACGAAGACATTTAACAGACATTTAAAACTTATTTTTAATTGAAACCTCTTAAGCCGCGTAAATGGGAGTAAAACCAATATATTCCTAATGAAACGGAAATGAAAAAAATTCGCCGCATAGACATGTTCCATATGCGGCGAATTTTTTTTATTTCGGTTTCATTATATATTATATGATATTATGGAAATATCAATAAACAAACAGTTTTGCATATCAAACATTTTTAAATTTTGTTGTGAAAAACAGTTTTTAAGTCCCCTTCATAAGCATTCTATAATTTCTCAAAGCATTTTTTAAAATAAATCTATGAAAAAAGTAAAAATAATAAAAAGTTCTCCGGACTAGTGTTGACTGAGTGTTGTTAGTGTTACTGAGAAAAATACAACAACCCAAGTCGCGGATCAGTCACATTCTCGTATATATGTTTGTATGTAACTTTGTGCTGACCACTTGTGAATCATTCAAGCGCGACAACACTGAAGTTGGCTTTTAACGCGTGTTTGCTTCAAGCACGCGTTCAAAATCTAGGCAGACACTTTTCGGTAATTAAGGTTAAGATTATGGGGAACGTTAAAAAAAAATATATGCATGTAGATAGGAGTGTGTCTGGAATTGAAAAAAAAATAATTTCTTTTTTCTAGCTAAAGATAATAATCTTTTAGCTCACTTTAGATTTATAGATTCTTTTAACACATTTGCACAGATGTTTAGAACATATTTTTAAATAAAACTTTCACATGAGGAATAGGAAACGTTATTATAAGATATGAAAGCATTTATCTCTACCCTAATTAAAACAAATCTGAAATACAAATTATGAGTTCCAAACTTCAGCTTTATTCAATTGCAGCACTATAAAGATAATAAACCATTTTCCTCACGGTATTTTCTACAAACCAAAATTATTGTTAAATATTACCTATAATATACTTCTCTTCTTGTTATCGATCCTTAGTTGCTATCGGAACTGTTTTTACTGCCAAAAATAATAGATAAGGCATTAATCGCTCGGACAAAAAGCGGTTTGAATGCAATTTATGGGTCGGACTTTAGATTATTTTGTATCGTACGATATGCAACGACTAAAGTTCACTTTTGTATTATTTTAATATGTAGTTAATAAGTAATTATTTTGTTTTTAAATAATAAAAGATTTTTTCACAGTAATTACATTTAAGCGATCATGTTAATATGTTTACCTCATACTTCGGCACAAACAACTTGCACTGACACGTTTGAATTCTTTAGGAAAAAAAAAAAGATCTTATTTCTTATCCGATACATTGTCTCAAATCATTCATATTGTCGACTTACAAGCAAAACTAACCAACTGAAAAAACAAAGTTCGTGAGAAAATGCAAAACTTATTATGAAGGTCCTTGTGTTGCCTTTTAAATTTTGTCTTTGAAAGGACCAAAGGGATATTTTTAACCAAAATATTAGATATTCGGTATTGACAGAAATTTTTTAATTACTATTTACATTATACTGCATCAAAAACCGAATTTGCGTAGTTGGTCAGTTTTCCTTATAAGCCGAAAATATGTTAGAATATCATACCACTCTGCAGACAATGGCAAACCTCAGAGAGTAATTAATGCCTTTTAAAGTTTCTTGAGGATATGCACATTAGCCGTTCGAAGTCGGCATAAAAGTAGTAGGTTCAGTTCTCGATAGTATATGTACAAATATTTAATAACACTCACAGCACAATTTGATCATAAGAACCTCGTGCAAAGTCCTTTCAAGGGCTGAAATGGTCAATTCGATTTTTGTACACACAAGCTTAAAAAGTTGTTAACCAATAATTTTAAAAATGGACTCTTGAAAGTTTCTCTATACTATTACGCTCTATATGAGCCTTAATTCGAAATAATATCATTGTTTAAAGTATTTTTTTTTATTGTAAAAAAAACTTATAAACAACCGGCAAAAAATTATACTTTTTTGTTTAAACACCTCTAATAAAATGCGGCTCTTAAATTCTATCGGGGGAGAGTAAGGTTTAGGTCTTCTAGAATACGCCAAATCCGAGCCAGCTGCGGCGGCCAAATGCCCAAAATCATATTTAAACACTAATAGCATAAAATCATCTTTATAACACAACCAATTTTCCAATACAGCCAATACAATACAGTTATGTAGTCTCAGTATTTTATTTCAATTCAAAGTTCTACACCTCGAAAAAAACACCCTATACATACTAAGTTATAAATGTGCAATTCAATCAATTATGACGCCAGAGTTTGAGAATGATGTCAGCAGCTCGTGTTCTAAGAACCTGCATTTAACATAAACATTTGTGACCGTGTGTGCTTTTGTATATTTCTTGTTAAAAATGTAAAAGCTCTTTGCATATTGAGCATTATTTCTGTTTATGTGGTGCTGTCGATATTTTTATTGATCAAATTCTTAAAATATGAAATATTGACAGCTTTGTCACGTATTTCTATGGCGAAATTTTTTATGTGTTTATCAATCATCATCCCAAAAATTGTCTGATTCGATAGTTTCCCGTTTAACTTTTATAAAAGGCATTTTGATGAGTTTTTTTTTTTATTTTGTTAGCTATAATAAGTACTGTTAAATATACGTGTAAAAATAGTAAATAGTAACGTTTGTGGAATATTTTGCTGACGGCATTTAATAAATCAAAAGAAGTTTAAAAAATAAGCAAAAACAGTGTCTCACAGAAGTATTCGGAATTGCTATTTTTTAAATTTTTCCCCATATATAGGGTTCTCTAATAGGGACTTGACAACTTTGAATTAAATTTCTGAACGCACCCTTTCACTCATCGAACTGTCACTGTCCATGTATTCAGTAAACTCAACATTTTCATCATGGTAAAGTACAAGAACGAACAACGTCTGCAAATTGATGATGCGCCAAGATGATGAATTCCATCGTTAAATCATCTTCAGTGACGAAGCTCATTTTTGGCTCAATGGGTTCGTCAATAAGCAAAATATGCGTTATTGGTCGAGTGAAAATCAACATGTGCTTCATGAATTACCACTTCATCTACAAAAAATAACTTTTTGTTTTATTTGCATGCCGGCGGCGTCATTGGACCATATTTTTTCGTCGACGATAAAGATCGTAACGTTACTGTGAAAGGCCATCGTTATCGCGCCATGATTACCGATTATTTTTGGCATAACAGGACGGTGCCACAAGCCGCACAGCACACGGTACAATCGATTTATTGAAGTATGTACACAAAAAAATCAAATTACTAAAAAATAAAAATTCACAGCCATTTTCATAAAAATATCTTAAAATAGCTTTAAAACGTTCAATACTTAAAAAGTCTTTTAAAATGTTGTTATTCATAAAACTGTTGTAGCTGCTTCGTGGTTAAAAAAAGGAACACTTTCGATTTGAAGTGTCAATAATGGTTTGTGAATTAGATAAATTCAATTGGCATAGGCAAGGAAAAAATAAAAAAAAAAATTGAAAAACATTATTCGTATACGTTCAATTATTCTTAAAAACCTTAAAAATCTTTTTTAAATGCTTCATAAATGAGAGAATTTTAAAAAGGTGTAAACCTTCAATAAACCCTCGATAAAGCATTTTTAAGGCCCAGTTTCAATTTTTTGAGTAAAAAAACGATCTTGTTTGAATGCCTTTTTAAAACGTTTTTATTAGCTTCACTTTATTTGTCTGTCCCGTACAAATCTTGGAATCGATTTTTGACCAACTTCCCGATGAGCTAGAGATTTGAAACTTAAAATGTAGCTCAGAACTGGATGACAACATAATATTATCTAATTTGTTTGTCTGTGCGTTAATTTGTTTCGCTAAAATGCGAAATTATTTGATACATACATACATATTAAAAATCAAACGCAAAAAAAAATTTAAAAGCTTATTGACATTTTCAAATTTCAAAAATTCACAACTGAAGTAAATTTATGGTCTCATTTAGAACATATTTTCCTGTGAGTTCTGTAGCTCAAAGCGTAAAGCGTTCGTTCACCTTATTATACGCTAGGTAGTGAGTTCGAGCCTCAACAATGTAAATGATATTTTTGTTTTTTTTATGAAAACAAATTAAAATTTTTTCAAATTCACCACTGAGGATGAAAAACAAAATTGTAAGAAAGTAGTTTAAAAAAAAAAATTTTTAGTTATTTTTAAAAAGTAGTTTGATTTATTGCTATTTTGCTATTGCCTTTTGTGTGAGTTCTGTAGCTCAGAGCACACGGCCCTTGCTTTATGATCTTGAGGTTGTGAGTTCGATCCTTAACAATGTCAATGACGTTTTTCCGGTTTTTTTCGTATTTCATTTTCTTGAATAAATTATTTTGTCACCTTCAGTCAAAAATTTTTGAAACTTCGTATTTCTTAAGTTTTTGATAGAATTCAAAAGAATTTTGAGAAAAAACAAATACAAAATTTAAAAAAAAAATATTAGAGAAAAAATTACAATGGTCAAAGAAACAACCACAGTTAATATCGGGAAATTATCGATACATTTTAGAGAATTTGGTGTCCACTTGATTATTTGTTTTCAGTATCATTTCAGTTGTACTGACAAAAACATAAAATCCTCAAAATCTATTGTAAAAATTAAAAAAGACTAAAAACCAGAAAATAATAATTTAAGTAAAAAAAATTTTTAACATCCAACGTTTTTAAATCGAACTAAAAAGTATAAAATAATTTCTGCTAGAGTGGGGCTTTTAGTTCTCATAAAAACGTGGGGCGCATGCTCTAGGGAATATTTAGGAGTTAAGAAAACCTTGGTTAAGAAAGCCTTTGCACACTAACATATTAAAATTTTTATTTGCTTACAAATAATTTCTAATAATTCATCAGAGATATGCATAGATAGGCGGCATAGGAAAATGTTTAACAAAAAAACTCGTCAGACTTGATAACATTAAAATTGAAGAATTTTGAAACCCAAGTAGAACTTACTGTACTGAACGCAATAGATGTCTGCAAACTTGAATCTGCCATCCATGCAAGGGTTTCTATCCTGACAGTTAAGAGACCTGAGTTAAGAAATCATTTGTTCCCTAACGTACTAGAATTGTTAATAACACAAATTACTATTCTCTATAGCATGCGCCCCACGTTTTTATGAGAACTAAAAGCCCCACTCTAGCAGAAATTATTTTATACTTTTTAGTTCGATTTAAAAACGTTGGATGTTAAAAATTTTTTTTTACTTAAATTATTATTATTTAATTAAATATCAAAACAATTTTTTTTTTGTTTTTATTTCAGTCTTAGATTAACAATTTTTTTTTTTTTGGTTTTTTTTTTTTGCAGCCATATTTATGGTTATACAGCGCGTAAGAGTTGAGGTCGCGAACAAGAGGCCTCTTGCGGTTTGCACGATATCACCGCTTCAGGTGGTTTGATAAAAAAAAAACAAAAAACCAAAATTTTATAACAGTTTTGTCTTGTGTGTGAACCAACAAAAAGTGTAAAATTAAAAAAAATAAAAAAATGCCGCATAAAAGAAAAAAAATTCCATTTTTCATACACGAAATTGGATCTTTTAAATGAAATAAAAAGCAAAACAAAATATTTTTTATTTGATTTTGTTAGTTCATGCACTGCGTATTCAATTATTTCACAAAATGAAAAAAGATTTAAGTTAATCGGACACATACTTTTCGAGTTAGAGTGCAAGCCATTTCGAGAAAAACGCGTTTAAAGTTTAAATGAGAGCCAATATCAAGCTGTCTGATAGAACTGCAACAAGGTGTATGTCTTAAACGGCTTTGAATTTTATTCTGAAATTTTTTTTTACACATTCTTAGGATGTTTTTGAAAATAATAAAATAAAAAAAAAATTCGAAAATTTATCAAAAAAAATTGAAACTGGGCCTTAAAATCATCTGAACACAATTTTTTTCAATTTCCTCATGAAAGCTTTATAATTTTTTATGAATACAGCCGTAAGTTAATACGTTGGTTGCCTTTTAAATCTTTCGCCTTACAATGTGGTTAAAAATAGTGGTTAATCTGTGAAAATGCTTGTATTGTTTTTCAAAGTATTCTCCATGATGATTTCCAAAGTATTCTCCATGATGATTCATACACTTTTGCATTAGTTTGAACCAATTTTCGATACAGTTTTACCATTCTGATCAAGTTTTGCCAACAGCCTGTTCGGGCATAAAATAACGCTCGCCACCCATTATTTTCTTAAAATGAGGGAACAAGAAGTTATTGGGTGTCTAGTCGGGACTGTAAGGCGGATGACCCATCAATTCCACGTTTTAAGTGTTCAAAGATTCTTTTGTTTTACTCAATTCTCCCAAGACTTCCGGAAAGCAAATGGTTGTGTATCATTCAGCATTAATATTTCACCGTTGATCAAGTGAAAGAGTTGTGATATGATCGGTTTTTCTGGAAAAAAATCATCATACAAAAATGTTCACGTATTAATTCCATTTTTTTACTGAACTACAATTTTCAAAATGTAAATAACACAATAAGAGCACATACACTTAAACGTTTTGAGAACGTTTATGCTATTATATGGCAAATTTTCGAATGGAACTGTCAAAATTCACCTGGCAATGCCCATGTTGGCGAAGCGCAAGACTTAAATGACAGCCCTCGTAGTCTTTGAAATGAAAAGTGTTCATATCTTAAATTCTTAGACACTTAAATATTTGAACAACTTTAGTCTAAAATTTAATTTGGATTTTATTCCTATTGTGGATTTTAATATACCATTGTGAGCGTTTGTGCAATATTGGTAGCCTTGTATTGCCAACTTCTGCAATTAAGTGGTCTCCATTGGCAATATTTGATGTTTGAGAAAAAATGTGTCAAAATTGCGGACACGTGTGTTAAGTTTGTGTTAATTTAAGTGAAAAAATTATAAAAACAGTGTAAATAAAACTATAAATGCCGAGGCAGTTATTCAATTTGCAAAAAAGGGTTTTAAGAAGTTTAACCTTTAAATCAACTGCGAAACATGAACATAAAGAAACTCGAGATGAACAGCTGATTTTGACAACTAGCTCGCTTTTCTCTGCTTTCTAATTCATTACTCTCCGAGTCGGCCCTACCTTTTTATTCTACCATGGCTTAAATGTGCTATAAACCCCTCATTAAACAATTTTAAAATTATTTCCTCTCATTTGAGCACAAAAATTGTCCAAAATATTTCAAACATTTGGAAAATATGTCAAAAAAATGCAAAACATATCAAAACAATTCCAATTTGTCAAAACATTTCAAAATATTTACAAAAAAAGATAATAAAATTACAATTTTTCAGTGCAGAGGGAACCTTCGAAAAACTTTTGATATTTAAATATCAAAATGTGGACGAAATAGTAAATAATAAATAAAAAGACCTTGAATTTATCGAATACACAAACCATTATTTACACTATTCCCACTTCAAATCGAAAGTGTTCCTATTTTAACTATAAAGCAGCTACAACATGTTTATGAATAACAGAATTTTAAAAGATTTTAACACTAAAAAGCTTTTCAACTATTGAACGTTTTAAAGCTATTTTAAAGTATTTTTATGAATACGACTGTTAATTTTTAAGAATTTTTTAGTTTGTGTTTTTTTGTGTTGTGTTTGTTATTCTGTGATTTTCTCATCATCTAAAGAAGAATAACGAGTTTAGATGGGGAGGACCAATGACTCCAGATTACTTGATAGTTTCATTGATTTTAAAACAAATAAATTTAAACCTTAATATTGTTTTGTAAAGCTCAGTTTATTGTGTTTTTTTTTTAAAAAACCTCTTAATAACTTCTTCAACCGCTGTGACATACTTCATCGAAGGCCCGTTTTAAATATACATAACCTGGATAAAAGAATTAACGGCTTTAAGAATTTGAATTTAAGTAGCAACCAAAATTAGACATCAATGATATATTTTATAGCATTTCAAACAGTTATTGCTTAAGGTCAAGTATTCTAGTTATAAATCTTTGCAAGCTGATAAAACAATTCAAAGGGATGAGATAAAAATATTTATTCTTCTATACATACAACACAAAAAACCTGTTCTTACTGTTTTGTTTTTTTTTCCTTAATAGGCATAGCTAGATAATTGGTATATACAAATATATTTATAGGTGTGTGCGTAGGTATTCAGCTGTATCAAGTTCAATGTTCAACTTTTTATGGCAAAGAACTGATTTTGTTTTTGCTGTTACTTATTTACATGCTAACTTTATTGTTAGATTTCTTTGAACGTTCAAGCAAAAACTTAAAAATTGAAAAAAAACGAAACACATACAAAAAATTATTAACAAATTTAACATTTCAACAATGAAGTTATAAAAGCATTTTATTCGCACGTTGAATGATTTCATAAATATAACGAGGTATGACTTTTTTTTCGGTTGCATGGGAACACCGGAGCGTGGGAGCCTTTCTGGTTTTTGTTTTTATGCTTGACAATACGTGATGACTTAAACATTGATTATTAAATTAAGTAGCGAAAAGTGAATGGACAAGTGAAGTGACATTAGGAAGTACGGTGACAAAGTGGAAACAAAAAGTATATTTTATGACTTTTTGTAAATTTTTGACTCACCGATTTTTTTAACGACAATTATTTAAAAATTATTGATCAAATATTTTTGATATGTAATATCTTACCGATCGGTTTCCAGCATGTGGGAGCTATGTCGTGAATGCCGACGGATATCCGTAACAGGAAGTCGGGGAAGTAAGCGCCATTTAATTTATCACACAATTAATTGCAGCGTTTTAGGCTCGAATAGCTGCTACACAAACCACAAACATGTGTTTTAAACACAAACGTCATTGATATCTGTTTTAAATCACAGTAAACTGAACGAAGCCACAATTTCCCTTCAGTTTTATTTAACTACAATGTATGCTACTATTTAGTTTAGACGCAAACCTGTGTAGCCTTCATGTCAAAGAAAAATAATAACCTTATTTTTTCCAACACCCAAAGTAAAAGTTAACAAAACCAAACAGCTTTTTTTGGCATACACGGTTAATATTTTAAATATATATAAATATAATTTGATTATAATAATTTTGTGATTTGAAGAGATGGGTAAATCCAGAGCAAAATATATGCGAGATTACCGGCAGAAAAAGAGTGAGGAAAAATTTAGAGTTGAAAAGGTAAAGCAAAAAAAAAAATTGAGAATAATTCAACTCAGCATAACAGGGACTTGCGGAATATTTTTAAAACTTTTCAGATAATTTTAATCACTATAAATGTTTTTTAACCAGGGTTATTACCAAGGCAGACAATGGCAAACCTCAGAGAGTAAAAACTGCCATGAAAAGCTTCTTGAGAACATAAGCCGTTCGGAGTCGGCATAAAGCTTGTAGGTCTAGACCTTGATCGTTTGTGTTCAAACATTTCGCAATAAGCACAACACAATTGATCATAAGAAGCTCGGTCAAATTCCTTTCAAGGGTTGTAACGGCCATTTCGTATTTTTTTTTATTACCAAGGTGAAGTGTCAGATGTTACATATCATATGCGACTACTGTAAGGCTCCCTCGTTTATTTTTTTATTTTGAACTTTGTTGGTGAAATTTTTTTTTAACAAATCCTTTTAATTTATTAAAAATAAAATTAATAAGATTTATTTTGAATAAATCAAAGTTGCCAACAAAATACTTCTGATAAAAACTCCAATTTGATTTTAGAATTTTGTTTTTCGACAAATTGAGAAGTGGTTTAATTTTTCCACGCCCATAACTAAAAACATATTTAATTCGTCATAATTGCAGCAACTTCAGAGATAAACTTTTCCAGTGTAATCCAGTTAAAACAATTTTATTCAGTTAAGGAACAAAAACTTCATAAATGCATCAAATTTTACTCAGGGCAATAAGAAAAATTTTTTTTAAATTTTATTCGTTCTCTAAACTATAGTTTTTTTTTGAAGCGAAGCTTTTTACGCCTCGTTCTGCGATTTGCTAGAGTGAAATCAGAAAAAACGACACTTTTTTCCGACACCTTTTTTCTTAGAATTGATATTGTTTTTTGCTTGCATCAATTGAACCAGAAAATGTTAAATTAAAAATAATTTCTTGCCCGCTGCAGGAATTGAACCCACACAACTCACAGTTCTATCGTTTGTTGGTACTTTCCTCTAACCATTACGCTAAAACCCTTTCTTCCATATTTTTGTTGATTCAGTGATAAACATTAGCTAAAGCTATGTTTCAGCAGATCACTATAATCTATTACTTTAAGAGTAGATTAAGAAATATAATCTATTACTATTCTAGGACTGTGTATTGGCTAGCCAACCGACAAAAGTAGCAAACAAAACGAACTAGAGCAAAGATAACTAAATTTACCGAGCTATGGTTTGAATCTTCGGTTTGTCCATGCGAACTAAAAGACCTAACGAACTAAAAGAACGAACGAACTAAAAGAACGAACGAACTAAAAGAAATATTCACTAAGGATTGTGTATTAGATGTTGTTTCTACTTCCTACTAAAGGTCGTTATAAATATCGTTAAAAATAAACAACCTGTAAGTTGATTAAATTGTAACAAAATTAATGATTTTTGTATATTTATTCCCTACAACTGAACAGGGGGCTTTAAGGGAGGGCCGAAGAGGGTTAATATATATGATATATATACTTTGTTATTTTAAAGTTTTGAATTTAAAAATTATTTTAATCGAAAAAACGCTATTTAATTATCAAATCTATGAATTTGCGAAAATGCTTCGCTTCTCTCGTGTGTCCAGTGACGCACCTGTGTTTTTTATTTCACAGCTCGGCAGTGACAGACCCATGGTGTCTTCTAAATGATTTTACAAATTTTTGCTTAAACACTCTTGAATGTGGATACCAGATCGACTGTATTTACTAGAGAGCTGCACAATCATAAAAAAAATTACTTGCAAGTCATCTGCCATCTCTTCCGTCGTCACATTTCAAAACAAGCAGTGTTGTAAGTAGATTTTTTGATATGGACTTAAATTCAGAACAAACAAACTGTTATGTTGTTTTTTTGTTCTGAAAACAAAACTACATACCCTCTGGGTTAAATTGGAAGGCCATTCCTCATCGTATCTTTGGGAAACTTATGGGAAGTTTTAAATTGATTTTGTTTCCAAACCAATTTCTTAAGAATGTATGTGGAATTTCAAAATCTTGTGATTTCAATAAAATCTAATAAAAAATCTCATAAAATACAAAGTGGCATCCCTGAAAAGTTATACATGCATCACTATTCAGCTTGTGCTTAAATTATCATATTGACATTTGGCCATGACAACTGATTAATGATTAAAATAAAAAACAATAGGTCTTGATTGTCAAATGAAATCTAGTTGTCATGACATGCCTGATGGAAACTCTTTGAAATCACTTTTTCAAAATTGCAAGATTTCGAGCCGATGGAAACATAGTATTAATTCGAAATTTTTCACTTTTGCCCAATTTAAAACACCCACTTTATTACCCACAGAGAGCAGTCACAAAAATATGGTAACTTTTCATTAGTAACGAAAAGTCGAGTAGAAAATTTTCTATATTTTAATTAAGCACTGCATTGCCGTCAAACTTCAAAACAAAAACGAATAAGTTTCGACTTCGTTAAAAATTGGTTTGTTCGTTAGGTACTAGCGAAGTGGCAAGGGAACGATAATGTTAGCAATTAACACCATCCTATGACATGCTTGTTTAAAGTACACCAGCTGAAAGAAAATATATTGAAGAGAAAACCTAGGAACTAGCGATATCGTTAGTTCAAAACTAATTTAATTTACTCTGGGGTTGTTTTCGTTTTTTATGTATAAGGATTTTAATGCGCACACTGAAAAAAAAACATTAGCTTAAAATTAAACACAATGTGTTCAAAAAATGTGTTAAATTTTTGCCTTTTTTTTTATATAATTTTTATAAGTTTTAAACACATTTGCTCTTACTTTGACGAAATTTGTTGCAAGCTATTTTTTAAACACAAAATTCGAATTAAAATTAATAATAATTGTCGTCAATTTAAAAAATTTTTTTCAGTGTACGAACGAAAAATTCCACTTTCAAAAGAAAATGGGCCAGTAAAATTAGTTCAAAACAGGGTGGTGTTTGAAAAAAATAATTAGCGGAAAGTTTGAAGTCGTTTTATAAGGACTAACAGCTCTATTCTGCTTGTTAACATAACAAGGAATTATAAAGAAGCTCTTGTTAATGTTCTTGTTATGTAAAGTAAATTTTCGTATTCTGGCAAAACATTAACAATTTGAAAGCTCTAAAAAGCTGTTAAAGTTCACCACGCATGGTGAAAATGTAAATGCTTGGATATAAAGCGTTGTTTTTTTTATTGCTCATATCTGGCTTATTTTGATTGCTTATGTTTATTTTTAAGACAAGTAAGATGGAAAATGGTAAGAAATAAAAAATTTATTGATTGTTTTATGTTTCAATATTAATTTTTTAATAGCCAAGCAATTTTTGAGTGTTCTGCAGTATTTAAAATTTATTTTTTCCTTGATCTTCGTCAATATCAATGCTTAAAAGAAGTAAGAAGTAAGAATTCATACATTTTTTATATTTTATTTTTTTGTACGGAATTTGTTTGGCTTAACACTGAACGAAACATATTTCGTTGTTAAGTTGTTTTCTGCCATTAACAAAATAGTTAAGAAAGGAGCTTTTAAATTATCACCAGAATACGAAACGTTAACAATTTGTTAATATTAACTATTTTGTTAATGTGGTGAGCTTAGCTAAGCTGCCAGAATAGGGCTGTAAAAGTAAAGAGATTTGAAGTAAGTTCCATTCTAAGGGAACTAAGGGAACTTCCATAAGAATGAGTTTTGTTTTTTATGCCTGCTTTAAAATTTAAATTTTCGGATTTTCGCAAAAAAATTCCAAAAAAATTTATTCTAGACGAAAACTTATTTTAAAATAAATTGTTGAGCATAAAATTCTGTATTTGTTGAATATTTGATCTCGAGAATAACACCAGTAATAAGCGAGATATGATTAGAAACATTGATCAAAAACATGGAAATTTTCGAACTTTTTTCGAAATAACATTTTTTTGCAAATTATTCGAGCGTCTAGTCTTAGAAGTGGCACTAATTCTACACTAAAAAAAAACTAGCTCGATTAACAATGAAAACTGTTAAATTCCATCCAACAGACGAGTTTCTTCAATTTAACAGTCTGAAATGTTAAATTAACAGTGGACTAATTAAGTACAACAGTTATTTTATCAACAGTTCAGACTGTTAATTTTAAAAACTCGACTGTTGGATGGGATTTAATCGTTTTCACTGTAAATTTTTTTTTCTAAGTGTAACAAGCAAGATGATAGCTCACTTATTATTGAAGATATTTCTGATATTTTAATAATTTTTAATATCTTGCGCCAATATGGCGTAAAATTGTATGTTTTTTCATTTGTTCGAGAATGATTTGTTCTACAGGATGAACGATTTTTGAGTTATTTATGAAACAAATTTGAATGTTTCTGATCATATCTCGCGTACAACTATGATCACAGCAATTCTTAACATCGGCTTTTCAACTGATACATCATTTTTGCTGTACAATTTCTCTTCAGAACTTTTTCTGTAAAAATAACTTTTTTTGGACTTAAGTCAAACCTCACTAAGTAGAAAAGGACAAACTTCAAATCTCTTCGTTTTACGCGTAATGAAACGATTAAAACGATTTCCAGCATTGCGACAATTTTTTCCAACTAAAATCCTCTCCTTCTAGCGGTCCGTGGCGTAGTTGGTTAAAGTGCGTGGCCGCTATGTCAAAGAACTTTGGAAACCCAGGTTCGAACCCCAGCAGCTACAGAAAATTATTTGAATTAAAATAATTTTTCTGTGCGGCCGCCACCTCTCTGCAGACAATGGCAAACCTCAGAGAGTAATCAAAATGCCATGTAAAGCTTCTTGAGAACATGAGCATTGCGTTCATCGCCGTTCGGAGTCGGCGTTAAACATGTAGGTCCGGTTCTCGGTCAATTGTGTACAAACTTAATAACACGCACAACACAATTGATCATAAGAAGCTAGGTCGAAGTCCTTTCAAGGGCTGAAATGGCCAGTTATTTATTTTTTTTTTTTTTTTAAATCCTCTCCTTACTGGCTAAGCTTAGGGGGAAATCGGACACGGAAATCGTTCAAAAGTGAAGTTCTATTAAAAACATTAGATCTTCATAAATATTTACAAGGGAAAGCATAACAAACAAACCTTCAGGTCCTTGCAAGCAATCCAGTTCAATGGTATAATCCCAGCTATCCATGCTATTGAATTTAGAAAACGTAGGAAACGAGCTGCGATCGCAAAACCTGGCACCTGTCGCTGTAATTGAGGAGGGCATCAAATAGGGGCACCTATGCGTCGCGTCAACTTCATCGCAGCTGTGGGTTGGTTGTTCCTGAGTTATCTGGCAGTTGGATGGATGCGCGGAAGATTTATCATTATTGCTACCCAGTTTAAATGCCGTGCAGCAATGACCATTCGTGCTCAACCTGTTGCGACTGTTACAAACACTTGTTGCAGCCGTCACTGGCTGAGGATCCTCCGAGACTTTCGCTGTACCGGCCGTATTCGTCACGTTGCTGGAATCACTTGCACTGCAGCCGCTGCCATTGATTGCGAAAGTACTTTTGGCCAAATAAGCCAGTGAGCTGAACGGTTTGCTCTGTTTTAATAACTTTGATTTTGATTCACTCATATTGCAAGTTAGTGAAATAACTCGGTGCCTTTCACAATCTAGCTGATGCACTTTCTTGGAACTAGCTTGTTTTTCATTAAAGTAACTCGATAGCAGAGTGCAATCATCATTTGGTTAATAGACAAAATTTAAAAAAACAAAAACACACACACACTCACTTGGTCTTGTTCGTAGCTCACTGCCACTAATTAACATAAGATATTAATTAAGCCACAAAAGTTCATTGCAAGCGTTAGCATAAGTTTAGTGGTTTTTTTATTTTATCTTCCTTGGCCCACTATTACAGCTGCAACTTCCGCTCGGGCTGCTGCACTGAGCTGCAATTATTTAGAACGAAGAATTTATAAAAAGTCAATGCACTAGGTTCGCCTTGAAAGAGGTGAAGCAACGCAACAGGGAAGAACTATTCAAAAGAACTCAAATCAAAACTAACCGAACTGACCGATTGTCGACGGACAGACCTGATAGGGCTAGGCTTACATCTCGAATGCCAGATTTGTTGGCAGCTTAGCTGAATGCAATGCTGAACTAACACAAAAACAACAACACCAACAACAACAGCGACAACACTGAGACTCAAGAAATTTTTGTTGCACGTGCAACGGAATGCTGCGAAAGTGATTGCAATTGAAACTGCCTTTCCGCGCAGTGCAGTTCCGCGGTTTCCCAGATCCAGTTGAATAAACTTGTTATTCGCGATCTACTAATTCGGCAAAGATCAACAAAAAAAAAAAATTAAAAAAAAACAACAACAAGAGCAATCAAAAAAAGCAAAGCGCGCGTAAACTTTAACCGCAGCGACGATGTAGTCAACAACACGTCTAAACATCGACTGGCAACTCTAGCGCACTGTGTGCAGTAGATGGGCTCGAAAACCTGACTCGGCGTCTGGTCTGGTCTGCAAAACGATTGCCACGTTTATCGATTCACGACTCGCTTGGAATGTGGGAATGGAAAAGTTATGAGACAATTGAACAACTGTGGAATAAAATTGGAGAGCGACTCTTTGTAAGCGTCAATTTGATGCAACGAAAGAATTTGTGCAGCATTGAATTGAAAGCTTTGGTGTTTCTATGCTAAAAGCATCCATGCCGGTTAGTGGCAACATATACACATTGGCCAACACCTTTAATTGACACCCAAGTGTTGGATATTTGAAAATCAAGAGTCGTTATCATCAAAGAATCTTCGACCTTGAGTGTTAAAAACTTTGTAAAACACTGTCTACCAAAATATTCTTTAATCACAAAATATCCAACTGCATTATCGAAAAATATTTTGCCATGATGATTGAACACTTTTCAACTCTTTCAGTAGTTTTTTCTGGCAACCGTTAAAAATTAAAATTAATTAGTAGTAAAAAGTAATTAATTTAAGAAATAATTGCGTTGGTTGTGGCCTCAGTAACGTCTTAATCGAATAATCGATTTACTCCAGAAGAAACGGTTAATCATTGTTCAATGCATTTACACTTTCATACAGCAATTAAAAGCCAGCAATTGATACGACCAGTTTTTGAATTGACATGAAAAATATTTCATTTCTCGATTTCGTATAGTACACAGTCCTACAAATAAAAGAATTCAAGACTACATTCAACGGATTTCTTGTAAAAGAGACATTAAAAATGACTCTTGCATCGGCGTTTTAAAAGCTTATGTCTGAATAACACTGTTCAACACGAAAAAAATAACAAGGTTCTGACAATGAATTCTGGCAGAGGAGACAAAAAAACAATATACGTGTATCGGCGTTTTGAAAGTTTACGTCTGAGTCTAATTTTAAAATTTTTCACAAAAATATTTTTCGTAGTATTTTACATAAATCCTCAGAACACATCCTATACCCAAAATGTAAGGATAACATGATTTCCTATATCGATTCACTATAAGAATGTTCAAAAAGGGTGAAAATTAAATCCACCCTAAAATAAGACTCAGACGTAAACTTTCAAAACGCCGCACAATGGGGTATTTTATGCCAAAAGTGACGATTAATTGAAAAAAAAGTTCAAGGTACATAGTGATGTTAGGTACCCGATGAAAGAAGATAAAATTCTGCATCACTAGGTGAAAGAATAGTTGAAAAATATTCTACCGTTTACCCGCAATGCAGTTTGAAAGTCGTGCACAGTGACAAACGTGTTTATTCGAAATTTTTAAAGTTTTTTTTGTGCATTATTTTTTAAAAATTACAAAAAATTACGATGGAACCTTCTTGTTCAGGTATTTAAGCAATACAAAATTAATTTTTTTTTATGAAATAGTGTTTATATATACATTAATTTATTTATGTTAATTTAAACTTAAAAAGTTGGATTTTTCAATATGTTAATAGAGATATAGTTGTGTGTTGAGTGGAATTAAGGAAAACTGTTTTGATTATCGTAAGCTATGAACATTCAAGCTATATTCTATAAAAAAAAAAGTTGCGTCAATGCTGCGCACTTTCGCAGTATTTCGATTTTTTTACTTTAACTTACATGTCACGAATTTACGATTTTATTTCGAAAAATTAATACAAACGAAATAATGTACAAAATAAATGTAAATACTAAACAGATTTTGCTTTTTTTTGTTTTTTTTTTTTTTTTTTTTTGTTGTTTACCAGTACTCTTCTTCACTTTGTTTTTTGTTATCCGCTAATTTTTGCCCTACATTATGGAAAGCGGCATATGTAGTGCACCTTTCCACAATTAAGATAGATAGTTGATTTTTCTTTCAAACACCGGCTTTTTATATATTAAAAGAAGCAGATGAATGTGTTAAGCTATTAAATTAAATTATATTTGTTCGATTTTAACACTTATTTTCTGATTTTGATATTAGTAAGACATAAATTGTTTGCCCTGCAGTTTGCAGGGTACATGTGAAATCAACATCATTGTTTATGTTTATTAACTATAGTTATTGCAATCCTTTGTATTTGTATAAAATGTCGTTCAAAGTTTGTTTTGTGCAATTTGTAGTAATAACGAAAGTGATGTTCTATATACTATGTAATTCGGTAAAAGGTACATAGCTAATGATTACATTTTGAAGCCGCCATTAAGAGTTTTAAATTTTTGACTTCGGATTCATGATCAGCGACCCCACAAACCCCAGTATACAAATTTGTACCTCCAATAAACGTTTTTTGCAGAACATAGCTTGTTCATGGCCACCATTTTGAAGCCGCCATTTTTAATTTCAAATTTTTGACTTCAGATTCGTAATCAGCGACCCCACAAACCCCTGTATACAAAATTTTACTTCCATTAAACGTTTTTTGTAGAAGTTAGCTTGTTCATGGCCGCCATTTTGAAGCCGCCATTTTGAATTTCAGATTTTTGACTTCAGATTCGTGATCAGCAACCCCAAAAACCCCCAAAGTACAATTTTTGTCTCGATAAGTGGCCCCTGTCAATTAATCGTCACTTTTGACATAAAATACCCCACTGTGCGCCGATACGCGTATATTGTTTTTTGTTCCCTCTACCAGAATCCATTGTCGGAATCTTGTTATTTTTTTTCGTGTTGAACAGTGTAATCGTAAGACATTTTACGTTTTTAACTTTAGTTATAAATTAAAATCATTGGAAATTTTTTGAATTACGTATATAGGTCACTACATACAGTGAGAGTCGAAAATTAGTATAATAGAAACGTCAAATTCAGTTGGACGTTGTACATTAGGGCGTATCGAAAAATTTAGATCGTATTCTGAGAGGTCTCAAAAGTTCCATGGGGTTGTCAAGATCACCCAAAAAAAATTTTAAGGGTGATTTAAAAATTTACTACAGGACTACTTTACAAACTTGGACAAAATACTCCCAATACTACAAATCCATAAACACTACCTTCCTTCCTACCAAGTTTCCAGTGCCAATCTCCAGAAAAGAAGCAACAATATATACCGACTAGGACACACCAGATTAACACACAAACATATTTTTGAACGCACCAGCCAACCAACATGCCATTTCTGCAACGAGGACTACTTTACCGTCACACACATCATTGAATCCTGCCCAGCCATATAAGACATTCGAAATGAAATCAAATCCCAAAACTTTAAAGACCTATTAATAACAGTTAATGAAGAAAATGTAAAATTATTTATAAAATTTTTATATAAACTAAGACTATTTTATGAAATTTAAAACATCAAATCCGTAAAAGACTACCATAGTTACTTTTCCTAAAGCTGAAGGCCTATGTAGCCATAACTCCTATAAATTATATCTTTGGTTTGTAATTAATTTATCTACCAAATAAAGTATAATAATAATAATTATCCACAGTGTCCTGTGTGAAGGATATTCGAAGCAAAAGTTGTAATCGAGATAGCATAGAACTTTTGATTGTTACCCAATAGTCTAAATTTTGGTGGTATTAATTATACTGTTAACGTATTCCTTAAAGTTGCCGAATTAATAATTAGCATAGTTTTTGCATATGCATTTTCCTATTTTTGAGAAATGTATACTTGAATGCAATTTTTTAACTTTTTCAAAAAAATGAATATAAGATTTTATATCTTGGGTACCAGAAATGATACCGAAAGTTTTGTTCAATTTGGATTCTTCAAATATTCCTAAACAACACCCTATCTAAAAGTTTTAATTTAAAATACCAGTTTAAGGCCACAACTTTATTTTCTACTTAATATTTTCACGACTTATATTTTTTAAGTATTATAAAAAATTATGAAGTGCACAAATCAAGGTTTTAACATAATCTATTTATTATTTTGATAAGGTACATATTAAAATTTATTAAATTAATTTAGTTGAGGTGTAAAACAAAGGAAATGTGATGTAGATGTGCCAACTAGCGAGGAAATTTTAATATTTTCAAAACTATGGTTAGAATGACCACATTTCTCTACAATGCTATCCAAGTGACTATTTTACCAAATCTTTGATAATATATATCACAGGATTGGATATATAGCAGATGAATCTGTTGTTTAAAAGTTGTTTTTTTAATATTTATTGCGAAATTTTTTTAAAATCATATAGAAGTAGCTGCGGTTTTTTTTTTATAAAAAAATAAAAAGTTAAATTTGAAAAGTTTTAAATTATAAAAATTCAAAGCAAATTAATCCTAAATTCAGAGTCCTAAAACTATTAGACAATGTTAAAAACTGGTAAAAAATACATTATGATATTAGGTGGCAACCCTATGGTCAAAATTCACATAAATTTAGAAATTCTGACTACGGATTCGTATTCAGCAACCCATTTTTACCTTGTGTTCGCCCCAGCATCGAATTCAAAAAAATAAAAAAAAATTTAGGTGGCAACTCTAGCAGCCATTTTCAATTTTAAGGTTCTGACATCAGATTCCCTGATGCTACCCTTTTCAAAGGGCAACCATTGGGTCTACAGAACCCTAAAAGTCCATAAATTTTTAAGCTTTTCCTACACAACCTCAATTGTTTGGATACTTGCCCACAGAACCATAAGCGAAGGTAAGGTGAGAGTTTTGCGAACGTTTTTGGGGAGAATTTTTTTTAAAATTTTTGATTCACTTAAAAGTGGTTGCTTTAGAAGATTAAATTCATGAAAACTTTTCCCATAAATAAAAGCTGTACTTTTGCGAAATTAAAAAAAAAATTATTTTGAGTAGAGCAAGAATATTTTTTTTATCATTTTAGAAGGTAAAAATATCTCGTGAATGAAACTATTTTGTTCATTAATTAGTTCAGAAATGAATCATAAATATTTTTTCATATTTTGCATTATTTTTTTACCTCATTTCCGACCAAAATCAGGTTAATTTTTAAGAGGCATTTTAGTCCGACGAATGATACAAAAAGGGTTAATTTATGAGTGCCGAAAATTAACGTTTCTACCCGAAAATATTCATAAATGAATTTGAAAACGGTAGTCTTGGTTCACTGGATGAATTATTTGGATAGTTGAAATAATTCGATACTTGCGAGCTACAAGTTTTTGACAATCGTTTCAAGCCTTTCAATTTTCAAATCCGACAAAGTTAGTCACAACAAGTCAAATTAACGAGAAAGCAGGGATATGACTTGTATATGTTTGGTATTTTGCAATCAGGCTAGAGCTTGGATTCTCAAATATTAATTCATTCAATATAACAAGTACTTGAAGTGGCTTAAACTTCGAGTAGGCTTAAGCAGTTCTCTGATATATGCATTACTTTGTGATAATGCATAAATAATAAATTGTGATAATAACAGCCCTATTCTGCTTGTTAACTTAACAAGGAATTGTTAAGGAGCTCTTGTTTATGTTCTTGTTATGTAATGTAAATGTTCGTATTCTTGCAAATCATTTACAATTTGAAAGCTCTCAAAAGCTATTTAAGTTCACCACGCATGGTGAAAATGTAAATGCCTTAGATATAAAGCGTCAGCTGTTTTATATTGCTCTTTTCTTGCTTATTTTGATTGCTTATGTTTGTTTTTCTACAAGTAAGATGAAAAATGTTAAGAAATAAATAACACGGTGTAACAGTGAAAATAAACTCGGCTCGAGACATAGTAGAGGTTGTAGGTCTAGTTGAACATAAGATAACTGCATACTTAGTTTTTTGAATATACCCTCAAAATCGGGATTTGTGGTCAAAAAACCGATTTTAGGTAGGTGCATGTATAGTTTGTTATGTAACTCCGTTATATCTAGCTCAATTTTAAAAATTTAAACATTGATAAAAAGAAGAAAAATATACCCTTAATATAATATATAGACCGTTTTTTTACAAAAAGAATTGACAAAGTTACAGGTAAAATCATTTGAAAATTTCTCATTTATTTTTTATTTTTTCAACTTTAACAACGTTTTGTTAACAAATTTTATTTTTTGGCACTATTAGTTTTAGCAGGATTCTGAAAGCCTGTTAAATTTTGCGTTCAATAAGCTATCGTTTACTTCAATTGGCTGAAATACAAATGCACTATCGAATTTTTAGTATTCGTAAAAAAATACAAATTTTTTTTTTTTTTCTAAAAATGTTTATTTGACATTTTTCGTTTAAATATATTGAAATCGATTTTACGTTTTAGGGACCGGCAGTAGTCTGCCAGTATGTTTATGGAATTTTTTCCCTGAAAGCCGGTTTCTATAGCTTCCATCTCCTGGTGGAACCTTTCTCCTTGTTCATCACTAAACTGCCCAAGGCTATTCGGGAAAAAGTTTATATGGGAGTGCAAAAAATGTATTTTGATTGACATATTGCAGCCCATTTCTTCGTAGGCACTTAAAAATTCATTTACAACATCTAAGTAATTTCGACTTGTTGCCGAGGAAATAAATGCATAACGAAATAAAACTATTCCAAGCTCTTTTTTTCAACTGGATTTAATTTAGAAACGAAATCAGTGTCCAAGAAAATCTTCCGAATTCGTGGGCCCACAAATAAACCTTAGAATAACCGAAATGAATAAATAACTTTTATAAAAGATTTGAACGTGCAGGATACTTTCTTTTATTTTGGCCTCACTTAACTTAGGAAACGCTGCAATCATATTTTTTTTTTTTTTTTTTAGCTTTGAACCAAGGATTTCAGGTGGAATTCCTATTCAGTCAAGTCTGCCTTGGTTCGAGGTGGAAACCTATTCAGTCAAGTCTGCCTTGGTTCAAAAATGGGATGATAGATTAGTGGGAAGGAAAGGGCAATCAAGTGAAACACGTGTAGGATGTTCTAAGCGTGGTGGAAAGCCAAAAAAACATATGAATTTGAATCAGACGCAAGTGTTATGCCTTTACCTCAGTCAATTCAAGTTACAAGGCAAGCTCATCCACAAACTTCTCTACCATCAACTACAACTTCAAGTCGTAAATATTGATGAATTTTTAATTTCAGTTAATTAGAAATGAGGATAGAAAATTAAGAAAGGTTAAAAGCGAAGGACCATGGCCTGGCCAGGAATCGAACCCGGGACCTCTGGGGTGGCAGTCGAGCACGCTACCAACTCGACTACCGAGGCCGCGGTAGGATTACATTTTCAGGTCGCACCAGTGGAGTATTCAAAACATATTTTTTGCCAACTTAAAATGAAGCACTCAGTGGATACCCCTTTTGCTTATATTTATTAGTCGCACGACTATCCCATTCGCAAATAATGCAAGGATACTTGGTATATCCACCTTGCATTCCAAACAGTATTGTTAGAGCCTTTAAGTCGGCGACATACATATATCAGAATTTAACATATCAAGAATCACACAAAAAGTTTTTAAATAAATCATACTCTTGCAAGATCCCTCAATAAACAAACGCCATTCATTCGGAGCGTGTTTGTGGTTGAAAACTGCAAACAGTTCCGTCACATCCGGGCAAGACACCAGCTTTATGATAATATATATAAACGAAAAAGGTCAAAAAAACATTTTTAGAAAAAAAAAATTTTTTTTGTATTTTATTACGAATACTAAAAATTCGATAGTGCTTTTGTATTTCAGCCAATTGAAGTAAATGATAGCTTGTTGAACACAAAATTTAACAGGCTTTTAGAATCCTGCTAAAACTAATAGTGCCACAAAACAAAATTTGTTAACAAAACGTTGTTGAAGTTGAAAAAATTTTAAAAAAATTAAAAATTTTCAAATGATTTTACCTGTAACTTTGTCAATTCTTTTTGTAAAAAAACGGTCTATATATTATATTAAGGGTATATTTTTCTTCTTTTTATCAATGTTTAAATTTTTAAAATTGAGCTAGATATAACGGAGTTACATAACAAACTATACATGCACCTACCTAAAATCGGTTTTTTGACCACAAATCCCGATTTTGAGGGTATATTCAAAAAACTAAGTATGCAGTTATCTTATGTTCAACCAGGCCTACTACCTCTTCTATGTCTCGAGGCAAGTTTTTTGATTTGTTTTCATTTTGTAACACCGTGTAATTTACTAATTGTTTTCAATTGTTTTAAGTTTCAAAATGAATTTTTTTAATAGCCAAGCAATTTTCGAGTGTTTTGCAGTCCTTAAAATTTATTTTTTCTTTGATATTCTTCAGTATCAATGCTAAAAAGAAGTAAAAAGTAAGAATTCATCCATTTTTTTTTTATTTTATTTTGTTTTCACAGCATTTGTTTGGCTTAATACTGAACTATCTTTCGTTGTTAAGTTGTTTTCTGTCATTAACAAAATAGTAAAGAAAGGAGCTTTCAAATTATCACCAGAATACGAAACCTTAACAATTTGTTAATATTAACTATTTTGTTAATGTGGTGAGCTTAGTTAAGCTGCAATAATAGGGCTGTAAATCTCACAACATAACCGTTATCAGTGGTGAGAAAAATAACAAAACAAACTTTGTGAGTAAAACAATGAAACTCAAAACATAAATTTTAATAATTTTAATAACAATGTTTCAACTATCGTGTATGCGTTTTTTCTCACTCACTCAAATAAGTTTTTTCTCAAATTTTAAGTTAAATGAGTTAATAAAATATGTTTATTATTTAATTACAATTGTTATTAAGTTTATCTCAAAATTTTAATTTTATTGGTAGTTTATACAGACACTTTATAGTGTACTTTAAACGATTAATGAACATCTAAACATATTACCATACAGATGGAACATAATATTTATGACAGCAAAAATGTAATAAAAGGAATAGTTCACGGTTTTATTACATTGTCAACATTACACATTCTTCAAGATCCTAGAAATTTTTACTGTTTTACACGAATAATTTGATCTGGTGTAACTTAAGTCAATCCCTACACTAAGGGAAAAAAATATTAAATTTATCCAAAAACTTTTTTAATTCATCCAAAAAGCGAGTCATTTTTGCACCAATAACGCATTTACTTAAATTGACTACGTAAATATTTAAAATTTATTTTAATACTTTTTTAATTAAATACTATATTAAAATATTTAAACAGAATTAATAAAAAATATATTAAAATTATGCACGAATATATTTAAATATCTTTCAAATTTCATTTCATTTCATTTATTAATCAATGGAATAGTTTCCTTACTGACTAGAAATTTCGTATACATATTTACTATTTGAAAATAAAACTATCGCATTTAAGAAAAATTTTTTATAAAAATATTGAAATATTTTTGCCAAATATCCATGATATATTACGCTTGAAACATTAACTAAATGAGAACTATAAGACCTGCAACTGCTGGTGCGAAGAAACTGCAGCAGCATCGCACAGGAACAGAGTGCACAGGAACAGAGTGCGATGCTGCTGCTGCTTGGCGGCTGCTTGGCAGCTGTATGGAATATGTGTGTCAGTGTGTGGCATAAATAAAATTTAAATACGGGAAAAAACGAGTTGTAAGGAAAATATTTGATTTATCCATGTAAATATTTAAATGAAATATATACTCAGGCGTGGATAATGTTAATATGCGTTATTTCCCTTAGTGTAAAAAGGTTTCAACCATAACGCTATTTGATACAAGAACTTTTATCAGATACCCGGATATACAGACCAGATAGATAAAGGATTGATAACTGAACATATTTAACCCTATTTGTCCCACAATTATTTTTGTGGATTTTTTAGATTTTTTTGCATGAATTAAGGTCAATTGGCCTTAGAAAGAATAAATTTGTTTTAATTTTCAATATTCTGTTCTCAGTTTTTTTGGAAAAGCATGGTCCCATATGGGACCACTGGGCACAACTGTGCATTTTACTTTTGAAGAGCAAAACATAATAAGGGTTGGGTATTTTTATATTTTTTATTAAAATTAAGTAAAAAAAGTATAAATAACTATTTAATATGAATAATTTTTTAATTTCAGTTTAAATATTTAATTACAGTTTTTTAAAATTATTTTTTAAAAATATGCACTCTGCTATTGCGGTACCATATGGAGCCGCTGGGCACAACTGCATATTTCATTTTTCAAAGTCAAATACGCAGTTGTGCCCAGCGGCTCCATACACGGTCGAAAATTTGGGTTTTAATATGAAAACATTAAAACTCTTTTTGGGTTTAAACCTACTTTTTTAAACCCTACGGTTTCTTTCTTAAACTCGTCAAGGTTTACTTTCGGAAAATTCACGAATTTTAAACTCTAGGGTTTAAAAAATAAACTCAAAAAGTTTAAAACTATATGTATTTAGACATTTTAACTCGAAAGGTTTAAAATTTGGCCTTGAGGTTTATATTTTAAACTTTAGGGTTTAAAAAGTAAACCCATACGGTTTTAAATGTAAACTCAAGGGTTCTAAAAATAAACTCTCGGTTTGAAATCAAAACCGCGGAGTTTTAAATTTGAAACCCAAGGGTTTTTAATTTAAAACCTTTTTGGGTTTGGATAAATATAGAAACCCTCAAGGTTTTAAATTTAAACCAATATTTTTGACCGTGTATGGGACCAGCTAAGAAAATCTTTGAATTTTTTAAACTAAAAGAAAACAAATATAAAAAAAGTTTATTTTGGCAGAATATGTCATTTTATCTGATTCGAAATATATAAATATTTATGGGAAAAAACTTTCGTAATGAATAAAAAAAATAATTTTTCATAACCATGTTTGCAAAAACAGCAATTTTCAGCTATTTTTTTTTTAATGGTTTTTAGTACGAGTGTGGTGAAAAAGTTATGCAACCTAGGAAGAAAAAAGTTACTAAATCTAAATAATCGATATTTTAGTAAGATATTGACGTCTTTAAAGCAATAAAATAACATTCTCCAGACTTTAAACAATACAAAGTTTACGAGCATCTTTTGTGGCTCCATATGGAGCCGCTGGGACAATTCGGGTTAAAGGCAAAAAAAAAAAAATATTACAACTAGTTTTAGCTACATATATTTAACGGATAAGCAAGTGGGAACATTCAAAGTCAAGGTACTCACCGTCTAGCATGTATTTGGATAGATCTTCATCGCCTTTGTGTGCTTCTTCCGTAAATACTTCCATTTTGATGCGGTTTTTTTGAATATTTTCGTTGATTTAAGTTTATGACTTTTATGTTATTGTTTTTTTTCTTTTCTCTTATTTTTTTATCTTTAATTTCTCGAAATTTTGCACTTCGCAAAAGCGCTTTAAGTGCTGAAGACACATGCACTCATTGACACTTTTTACTAAGCTATAAACATGCACTTTATTAATTCGCAGATTAATGAATTAAAACTTTTAATGCTTACAATTTTGCATAATATGCAGCAAAACTAGCAAAAATAACAACTATATTTTTATGCTTTCATTAATTTTTTAACCGTTTTTAATGATCTTACCGAATGTTTTTTTAATGAGCCGTCTTCGTTTTTATATCTCTGCTATTTTGTGTCAAAAAATAAGAACGAAGGCATAAATAAAAATTTTAACCACGGAAGGAATTGGAGACATTTGTACTAAATGTAAATAGTGAAATTAACGAACATTCTTTCTCACTATAAAAAATTGCTTAATAGAGAGAGAGGGAGCTAAAAAAAGATAGAGAAATTTTAGGTGTCTCACAGCTTATTTGAAATAAGAATGAGCTGAACCATGTTTGAATCAATAAGGTTGTCTCGGGGCTGATCGTACTCTTTTCTCAATACCAACAATTTTCAAAATCGGCTTTACATGTTATCAGTTTTCGCTTTCAAATTTTGTATGAATTGTCAACAACAATTTGACATTTATGGGCACTCGCTCTTACCCTTGCGCTGAACCGAGTCATAAAAGATGCACAAACGAAGTAGTTTTGGTGAAAAGTGAGAGTTTTGTGAACGTTTTCAAATTTTACATTTCCTTGCGATCTGGCCAATGGATGTGCCATAAATACAGGGTGGGCCAAATACAAGTTTTAAATGCAATAAAATTAACAAAATTTACTTTTTTCCATGTATTATGGCTGTATTAGTAAGAGCAAACATTCCCATTAATAAGGGAACATAACGTCGTTCAAGTGGCTGCCTCGGTTGGCTTCGCAGTAGCGCATTCTGTCACTCCAATTTTCCAAGACCATGTTGATAGTTTCGGGCTGTAGCTCACGGATTTCTTGGATGATATTTGCCTTAAGTGCTTGAATCGTTTCCGGATTGTTAGACCTCGGTAGCCGAGTAGATAGCGTGCTCATCTACTACCCCAGAGGTTCCGGGTTCGATTCCCTGCAGGCCATGGTCCTTCGCTTTAAAACCTTTCTAAATTTTCTATCCTAATCAACTGAAATTAAAAATTCATCAATATTAAAACTTGAAGTTGTAGTTGATGGTAGAAAAGTTTGTGGGTGACTGCCTTATAACTTGAATTGACTGAGGTAAAGGCATAACATTTACCTCTGATTAAAATTCACATGTTTCTTTGGATTTCCACCACTCTTAGAATATCCACGTATTTCACTTGATTGCCCTTTTCTTCCCACTAATCTATAACTCCATTTCGAACCAAGGCAGACTTGACTGAATAGGTATTTCACCTGAAATACTTGGCTCTGTAACGTCAACCGTTGACCGAAACGTTGTTCCCAGCCTCATTTTCGAAGAAAACTCCACAATCCGCACCAAATAGTCACTATCTGTGGATGCATCGGCTTCTCGACAATAACGTGCGAGTTTTCCGAGCCCCAAATGCGGCAATTTTGTTTGTTAACGAAGCTGACGAGATGAAAATTCTCCTCATCAGAAAAAATTATTTTGGATGGGGCTACACAGCACTCACTTTTGAAATAAGTTTCTCAACGTTGTTCAAGCGTAAAGTGACTCATTTCTTGCCTCGGCAGTATGAAACTAACTTTAGGTTAAGATTTTTAGCGGGAAACAAAAGATTTCTGTCGGTATCAAAATAACCTATGATTTAAAAAGAAACCATTAGATGGCCCACTCATCCATGTGGCCACCCATAGTGGCGGTCGTGGCGTATTGGTTAGAGTGTGTGACCCATGCGCCAGAGAATCCTGCTTCAATTTCCATCTGACACAAAAAGTCTTTTCAATCGTCACCTCTGCAGACATTGGCAATCCTCAGATAGTAAATAATGCCATGCAAAGCTTCTTGAGAACATGCACATTAGCCGTTCGGAGTCGGCATAAGACTAGTAGGACCAGTTCTGGATCAATTGTTATAACACGCACAACACAATTTGATCATAAGAAGTTCGGTCAAAGTCCTTTCAAGGGCGGAAATGGGCAGTTTATTATTATTATTAGATGGCCCACCCTTTAAAAACTTGATATTTCTCATCATTTGGAGCATTATTCATTAGGGCGTATCGAAAAATTTAGATCGTATTCTAAGAGGTCTCAAAAGTTGCATTGGGTTGTCAAGATCACCCAAAAAAAATATTAGGGGAAAAAAGTATGTCTTCCTGTTCCGTAAGGACAAAGTTGTTTTTTGAGGAAAAGAGTAAAAAATAACGATCTTAAAATGCTTTGACTTTTATGACAAAAACTACGAATGTCTTAAAGCAAAAGTAAGTACAGGCTTAAACTAACAATATATTGCTAAACACGATGACATTCACGATTTTAATCCACAGTGTCCTGTGTGAAGGATATTCGAAGCTAAAGTTGTAATCAAGATAGCACAGTACTTTTGATTGTTACCCAATAATCTAAATTTTGGTAGTATTAATTATAGTGTTAACGTATTCCTTAAATTTGGCGAATTAATAATTATTATAATTTTTGCATATGTAGTTTACTATTTTTGAGAAATGTATACTTGAATGCAATTTTTTAACTTTTTCAAAAAAATTAATAAGGATTTTCTATCTCGGGTATCAAAAATGGTATCGACGGTAATTTTCTCAATTTGGATTCTTCAAATATTCCTCAACAACACCCTGTGTAAAAGTATTAATTTAAAATTCCAGCTTAAGGACACAATTTTATTTTCTATTTTGATACTTAGAAAAAAAAATACTTCCTAACATAAAATTTAACAATTTCATCAAAAAATATCAAAATAGAAAATAAAATCGTGGCCTTAAGCTGGTATTTTAATTTAACACTTTTAGACAGGGTGTTGTTCAGAAATATTTGAAGAATATAGATAGAAAATCCTTATCAATTTTTTTGAAAAAGTTAAAAAATTGCATTCAAGTATACATTTCTAAACTTTGGTGGTAAACACTTGATTACTCCTTCTTTCCCACGATTCTATCACCCTATTTCGAACAAACTGAGTAGGAGTTCTAGGTGAATATGTATAACACCTGAAATCTTTGGTTCAAAGTTTAAAACAAAATATAGTAATTAATCTTTTTGAAGCGCAAAACCAATCTCGGTTTTCGAAGGAGCATATTCGCCATAAGTCTCCGCGAGGATTTTCTGCGCTTCAAATGCTGATTTTTGAAAAAACTAGAGAAGTAAAACTCCTCGTAACGACATTTGACATGTTCAACGACATACAAAATATTTTGTTCACTCTTTCACAACCACCGAAGGAAGATCATTCTCCATCACGACTATGCGGGTTCCCACACATCACCCCAAATAAAGTTTTTGTGCACTCAAACAATAAACGCTCGCCACGCATTTTTTCTTAATGTGAGTGACCAAGAAGAAGTCATTGGGTATCAAGTCGGAGCTATAAGGCGAACTTTTCTACCCAAAAAGGTTTAGGGTAGGTAGACTAACTAATATTTGACACTGGGTAGATGAAGTTTCACCTGCTGAAGTTCGTGCGAAATGGTTTTTGGCGGATAAGCAACTTCTTTCATTTTTGTAACAACAACTAACTTTTGACAATTTGACAAGATAGCTTATCTGGCTATCTGTCATCTAATTATATAAACACTTACTTCTATTGTTAAATTTGACAATTTTGATGTTTGTTATAATATGTACCCAGTGTTATTATTACTTTCTATACTGCTTACTATTTACTACATACAATATAAGCTACGAGTTTGCGCCATGAATTCATTAAGAGAGCAGTCGGACTGTTCATGAACAACAGTCGGTTAATCGCCTTCTTTTCGTCTTAAATAAATTATTTATTTATGCGATTATCGGTTACACGTTTTGCTCTGGGCATTATTTCGGTTATTTGCTTTTGTCTTATACAATGCAACCACTTCGCCAACGCACAGTGATTTGTGCGTTTCAATACAATCAAAATTTTAGGTATAATGGCCTCAAGAGACATTTATTATTATTAAATTTCTCAATTCTTTTCTGCTTAATTAAAAGTATGTTTATTTTATATTTACAGTGCCTCACAAAATTGAGCATACACTTATTATAAATTCATATTTAAGAGACTTTCGACCTCAAACACATTTTTTTTTTAAGTTTACGTTCTTAACTCTAAACGGGGCTATAGCAAAATAAGGCTACTAATGCTATGTTCACACAGAGAGTTTGGTTATAAATGTCCAGTACGAAGTTGAGTTTTGCCATTGAACTCAAAATAAACTCTTGAGTTTCTAGTGCAATTATGCAGAATGAAACTCAACTAAACTCATCATTCTTTCTGTGTTTATCAAAACTCAATTTAAGAAATCCCTAAAAGAATGCTAATGTTCCGATGAAAAGGTACGTTCAGATGCTGGTTTTTAGATGCCAAGGTGCGTTCAGATTATTCAACATGTCAAAAACAGTTGTTTCTAAAATTGTGCAATTTAATATTTGCAAAAAATTAACAAAAAAGCGAAGAAAATAACTTGGCCAAGGGTAGAAGATGAGGTCTTCATATCAGTATGGGCCGATAAAAACTCCGATTTGCGCAGTGCAAGGAAGAACTCGCACGTGTACGAAGAGACGACTGCAGCCTTGTCCTCAAGAAGAATTTCCTCAAGAAATTCATGAAGAGGAATCAAGAGGAATTCAGTCCATTCCTTCGGAGTATCTTACTGTCTTGGTGTGGAAAAATTTTAGATTCAGGACCAGATTAGGAAAAGGTAGGGAGAACGGAATAGAACAACAATAGAATATAGGAAAATAGGGAGAATAGAATAGAGGCAATTTATTGGACACACTTAGGATAATATTTAGAACAAAGATTGGTATAAAGACCGGGACAAGGAGTGAGGCAAGGATTAAAAAGAGGATTAAAGGATTAAAGGATTCGAAATAGATCATCAGGAATTTGGACATAGATTAATATAAGAATGTGGACAAGGAGTAGGACAAGCACTGTGTTATTCATTTATTCCTTCGGAAAGTAAAATATAAAAACACTAAAAATACAAATTTCAATAAAATGTCTCGAATTTTCGTTATAATATTTGGACTGGACTATTATACGTGGAATACCATATCATTCAAATGTTCTCCATGAGAGTTTTTACAGGACTTAATCCTTTTGAAGAAATTTTCTATGATTCTTGCGCACAACTCGGGCACTAACATTTTAATTGCTCTAGAGTTTGAGGTTTATTCGCGTTTTATTATCTTTTGCGTAGCTCACAAAAAAAAAAAATCCATAGGAGACAAATTGCACAATTTCTGTGGCCTATTGACATCGCCAAATCTCGAAATAAGTCGTCCCGGAAATTTCTGTTGCAACACAGCCCTAATTGATGCTGTTGTGTGGCTTGTGGCTCCATCTTGTTGAAACAACATATCTTTCAGATCTATATCGTCAGCTTACAAAGAAAACTGACCAACTAAAAATGAAGTTCGTGAGAAAAAGCAAAACAAGTCTTTATTGTTGTGATGGACCTTGTGTTTCCTTTTAAATTTAGTCTTTAAAAAGAACCAAAAGGATAGTTTAAGCTGAAATATTAAATATTCAGTACTACCAGAAATTTTTTAATAACTTTCTACATTATACTGCATCAAAAAGTAAAAACCCGAATTTTCGTTATTAATCAGTTTTCCTTTAAGTCTTAATTTCATGCAAAAAAAAAATCGGTTTACATATGGCCATTGTGCTCAGAATTAACTGTAAAGGTTGCGTCTTAATCATTTTCAAAAAATACCGGCCAATAACACCATCAGATAATGCATAACGCACACCAGACAGTAACCTATGTTATTAAGGATCCAATAGCTTCTCCATAATCACTTGGAGATTTTCAAGGCCCCACATATGGCAATTTTGCTCATTCACGTATCGGCCTATCGCGAAATGGGCCTCATCGCTGAAGTAAATTTTCTTCGAAAAATCAGTATTTAATGCTTGTTGTTTCAATTCCCAATCGGCGTATATTCTACGCTGTCCATGGTCGGCAGACTTCAATTCCTGTGTGAGTTGGACTTTGTGTGGATAAAAATACTGACCGTAAGACAATCCCAATTGCTGACTGCGCCGTGGAATTGAAAAATCTTCGTTTGCAGCCACACTTTCTCTCACAGCAGCGATGTTTTTGGTGGAGCGTACTTTACGGTGGTCCACACGCCTTTCAATATCTGGGACCGATCCAATTTCTTAAAATTTCTTCACTGTATTGGAAATTGTTCGCTCAGTAGAACGATTATGACGACCATTAGCTCTCTTAAAGCACGATACGTGGCCATGGCAGAATCATCATTTTTGTACTTACTACTCTCATATGTTTTGGTACACTACTGAACTTGCTCACTGTGAGTAAACTACTGAACGTACTCGTTTCGTTTTAAAGCCTATATGAGATTAAGAATTTATGCTTCTTTTTCGCGAAAAAAGTTTTTGGCTGCCCTTGTTTATAATCATGGAATGAGACTCGATCGAAAATCGTGTTGTTATAGTTGGTCTAAAAAAATATGCCATGGAAAGAGGCGATACTTTTCGGACCTTACGACCACACAGAGTCACCAAGGCGGTGAAGTCTCGAATCTTGTTGCGGGAGATAAATATCTCGGCGCAATCGATTTCTCGCATTCTTTAACATGACTTGGGGGTTCAAAACATGCAAAAGACCACCTTCTCACGTAAGCGTTAAAATAAGAACGAAAGAGAAAATCGAAAGCGTTACTTCTCAAGCACGCGAATAATTCCCACAGATGAATTCTGTTTACTGACGAAAAAATTTTCACCGTAGAGGAACCGTTTAATAAACAGAATGATAGAGAGTATGCTCTGTCATCACTATAGGCATCAGAATTCGTTCCGAAAGTTCAGAGAGGTCATCACCCAGCTACTGTGATGGTTTGGTGGGGAGTCGCTTATGATGGGGTTACCAAGCTCCATTTCTGTGGAAAAGAAGTCTAAACTTCGGCGAAAGTGTACGAATCCGAATTTTTGAAATTGGTTGTGAAGTCTCTTAACACGATATTATTCAAATCAAGACACTTTTCAACAAGATTCTGCTCCGGCCCACACAGAAAATAAAAGAATTGATTTATTACCTAAACTAGTTTAGCTAATGTGAAAGTTTCTATTTCACCTAATCTTTTCAACAACTTTTCTACTTACACAGTTAATTTCACAATCATGCATTAGGTAATTCACCTAATTACAATTAGTTAATTCAACTAAAATTTTGCTTATTAAATCATCTAATTCTTCTAGTTATTTTACCTAATGCAAGTTGTCGATTTGTTCGTACACTAGGGAAATAACGCATATTAGCATTATCCACGCCTCAGTATAAATTTTATATAAATATTTACGTGGATAAATCAAATGCTTTCCTTACAACTTGTTTTTTCCCCGTATTTGAATTTTATAGGAGCACAGCGCTCTCCTATAAAAAACATAAATAAAAACAAAGTGAGAAAATTTTACAAAAAGTAAAGTCTAACGCGAGAATTGAACTCGGGCCGCTTGCGTTATAGTCAAACGTTTTACCGCTGTGCTGTTACGCCGTTTGATAACTTGTGAACAAAATGTATATAAAAATATGAGGTCCCACAACTCTGATATTATGGGCATCTACAGCAATTTGATTAATTGGTATGTAGCGTAAATTCTTGTATTGGAAATTTAGCTCAATAGATAAGGCGTTGGTTGTTGAAATCTTGAGATCACAGGTTCGAATCTCAGCGGTGGCAAAGAAATTTTTTCAGTCATTTATACAATGTATATATCTCTCTCATTCTATCTACTATAAAACAAATCTTTCTTCTCTATCATGTGACGAAATGAAGTAAAGTCACCTAAGGAAAGTTTCAATTCAAAATAGAAATTGCAAAACAAAAAACATATTTTTTGCACGGCATTCCCACTCTAAGTGGGAATGCTATCTAAATAATTAGATGATTTTTCTACACTTAGTAGGTGGCTTGCCTAATCTGAAGTGGTCATAGTTTAAAAAAAATTAGCTTATTCAACTAATAAATTATGTGTCTTATCTATTTTATGGTTGAAGGTACACCTAAATATTTAGGTTTTTTTAGCTACTCTCGCAGTTAAACTACCCAATATAATTGCATATAATTAACATTTAGAAATTGGTAGCGCACCTAATCAAATTCGTTGACTGAAAATCACCGGATTACTTTAGCTGAATTGACTACATTTTTAGGTAAAAGTTCTACTCTTTATTTTCTGTGCATAAGGCTGAATTGACTCAAGATTGAGTCAAAAACAATGTACCGGAGTTCATTTCTACAGATCAGTGGCCAGCGAGTACCGCAGACCTGAAACTATTGGATTACAAATTGTGGTCCCTGTTACAGGGTATGGCTTGTACTACTATGACACTCAAATATTTAGTCTCTAAAGCGCGCACTTGTCCGAGCTATGGAGAAATTTCCTATGCATGTCGTGCGTGTTGCTATCGATGACTGGCTGGATCGACTTTGCTCGTGCATTTCGAATAAGTTGTTCGTCGGTGGTGGATGGCAAGCCTTTAGCTACACAGAAATCAGTTTGAATGACAAAAACATTTGACAGCTGCCAAATACCAGAGCTACATTTTTTGAAACCCAGAATGGATTACTCTTTATAAAGGCAAATAAGAATAAGGTTAATGATAAAGACACTCAAAATAAAAATAAATAAATAAATAACTGGCCATTTCAGCTCTTGAAAGGACTTCGACCTAGCTTCTTATGATCCATTGTGTTGTGCGTGTTATTAAGTTTGTACACAATTGACCGAGAACGGGACCTACATGTTTAACGCCGACTCCGAACGGCGATGAACGCAATGTTCTTGTTCTCAAGAAGCTTTACATGGCATTTTGATTACTCTCTGAGGTTTGCCATTGTCTGCAGAGAGGTGGCGGCCGTACAGAAAAATTATTTTAATTAATATAATTTTCTCTCGCTGCTGGGGTTCGAACCTGGATCTCCAGGTTCGTTGGCATAGTGGCCACGCACTTTAACCAACTACGCCACGGACGCCACGGACGCTACGATAAAGATACTCGGTCACGTCAAAATTTGCACGTGTGTCTCAAGGCACAGCTAATTCCTGTTTTTTTTTTTTGTTTTTTTTTTTAAAAATAAACAGTCCATGTTATTGGATGATATTTTATCTTTGCTACGGCACCAACTTTTTTGATTTGGTAGCAAAAAAAAAATGTTGCTGATTTTTTTGTATGGATCGGATCACTGTGCAAGGCATTAGTTTGACGGACGCATTCGACGTCTAAGGCATGAATGAATGGGATAGATACAGACAACACCAAATAAAATATATCATGTTGTAATTATCTATTTTAATTTATGATAAAAACTAACTACCAGATACATTGCATTATTTTGTCCATGCCTACAAATGTTGCTGTCGATGTAGCAGAGGTAAGACATTAAAAAATTAAAAAATAAACACAAACATTTTCGAAAAAAAATTTACCAAAAAATTAGCAGTGAGTCTAAAAGAGGTCACAAGTTGAGACGTGATACTTAAATAAGTTCATAACGTAAGCAAAATAATAAAATAATAAAATAAAAACAAAAAAGAAATAAAGAAAACACCTCGCGCATGCGATTATTGCTGCATTTAAGCTTGATTTGTTTGTAAGCGACACTGATTTCACAAACAGGTTTTTTTTACCGAAAATTAAAGTAAAAAAGAATTTTTGTTGACTTTTGTTTGGTAAAAACAAAACAAAAAAACTATTAAATATTTAGTTATGCAAATATTTTAAAAATTGTTTGAATTGAATAGAAGTCTCATAAATAACTGACTCACTCTCTTGTTGCTGCTTAAATAAATAAACGGAAACGCTTTGAGCCAACCTTGAAGCGACAAGATTTTAACGAAGACAAAATAAAAAACAAAAACAAAAACAAAATACAAAGACAAAAAAAAACACCAAAAAAAACTTAAAAACAACAACGCGAAGTCAATAATTTGCAATAAATGCTGGCTGTCGCGAACACAAAAATGCCAGCCAGGCCAAGCACTAAGCTCATTGATGTCAATGTTTGCATTAAACATTAACGCTCAATAAGTGTTGGTTTTTTTTTTATTAGCTAACGTGTTAACAAAACTGATAACAAAACATTGCCACACATTTATTCACCCATCAATTTTAACAACATCCCACGCGAGTTAAGCCCACTGCAAATTATTCTTTAAATGTTCAAAAAGTGTACATCGACTGTCTAATCGTATCGCGTCAAATTCTCCCTTCATTTGAAGGCCAAACACGCACCGTGCAGCTACTGCCGCAATTTTGGAAATTCTAAGATTCTGCTTGTCACAAGTACCGTTGCGAACCGCACAACGACGTTTCAATAAAAGCCCGAGGCTGATAACTAAGCCAGAATGTCGTCCGTTCAATACTTTTGCGTTAGCTGCTAAAGTTTTTGATACCGTTCGCGCCGCGTCACGTTCTGTATGTCTCATACTGAGACTAACAAGATAGCGCGACAGTAAGCGTCAGCAACACTACGAGAACGGCCTCAATGGGCCTCGGAACAAAGCAAAACGGCTACTCGATTCATTCATTCATTCATTTTCATACTCGTAAATCGAATCGTTTCGACTTCGTGCTAACGTCACACTTAAGTGTTTTAAACAATATTCAAGTCGTCTCGGATATTGAATTACTTGACGGACAAAAAACACAGAGCATAGCTGAAATTTGAGCGTTTCAAACAAAACTGCTGCATACCGCCTTCGGACGGCCAATGCTGCTGCTTAGAGCCCACAACTGCAGCGTTAAGCTTGGCGCGTTACTGACAATTATAATGGTGACCCCATTGGTGTTAGCCAGGTGGAAAACGTGACGGCATGGCGCATGGTTCCTGCACTGATGGTCATTGCAGAGGAATCATGCTTAAGGTGCACGCAGGTTTTATGCGCGTTAACAGCTATAATAAAATGTTTATCTAAACTGCAACATCAAGACGTTTTGCATAATAAAGTAAAATATGTTATTACTTGCGAAGTACATAGTAGATGGTAGGAGGTTGTCAACATTTCTGCATAAGAGGCGGATTTCTTGCACTTTGTCAGCATTCATACATTTTTGACAGCTCGAATCATTTGAACATGTCGTTGCATGGCAACTTTGCATCTTTAACCCCTTAACCCATTTGGTAAAGACGTTACGTTTGCGCTTAATCAATTTTCGTAGGTTTTTTTATACAATTTGCAAAAAGCCGTACATTTTTCTTCATGCCTATTTGCAAAGTTTGCTCGTTTGTCTACGCGAAATTTTGCAAGTAGGAATGATGCAAGGAATGCTATTTTTGTATTGGCTCATTTAATGTCTGAACACTTCAAGAAGATTAAAGCAAAGATAATTTCACTACAAAAATACGTTTCATATATTTATAGCTTCATTTCCGAAGCACCTCGTAGCATAAATTTTTTTTCGATTTTAAACTGGTTTTCTCCCAAACTCTTCTTCCAAAAATGCAGAACTTGTAGCTTAGTCTTTTTTATCAGTTTGGCTTGAATATCTTTCTAGTGATGAACTTATGATTCTTGCGATTAGTTAAAAATTACAATTCACAACAGTTACTATTGACATGACAAGGTTACGTTTTATAGCGCAGGTTTCCAAAAAATTCCAAAAAGGAATTTTTTCATAACTCATCGGCGTTGCATGGAATTGTTACTCGCTGTAGTACCTATGCTCAGACAAAAATTATGGTACAACAGTAAATTGTAATTCTTTGACTTTATGACAAAGGTTAGGTTAGGTTAGGTTAGGTTAGGTTTTAATGGCTGAGCCGGCAGACGACTCGTACACTAAGGCCAGTGTAGGCCCGTTGTGATATCACATAATCTCTATTGACCCTATGAGAGATATCCCTCCTCAACAAACCAGTTCGAACGGATAATAAATTTTATTATATATTTGAATTTCCAGGCATGAGACTTTGGTAAGTCCATTTAAGAAGGGATGGCCCAGAGTTACCAATGTCCTTTAACTTAGCCCCGGACATTCGCAGAGGAAATGCTAGACATTTTCTACCTCTTCTTCACATTTGCAGCTTCTGCAAAAATCATTTGTTGTAAGTCCTAATCGAAGAGCATGTGTTCCGATTAGACACTGACCCGTGAGAATTCCTACTGTTTTTGAAAAATTTACACTGCTTAATTCAAGAAGCGTTTTAAGTCGTGGCGAGGACATGTCAGCTTAGCTACCCTGCATGTGACATGGTGTTCTCAACGTACTTGTGCAAGACTCAACGATTTGTTCCTGCACTGAAGTTTATAGGAAGACATGGGTATACCAATTAAATCCTAATTTAAGAGGGTGTTGAAGGTCGTACCCTTCCTTGCCAATTCGTCTTGAGAGTAAATTCCTCCCCCTACCTGTTCTTGAAGCTTGAATCCATCTGTAAAGCGCCCATTTTAGATTGAGGTTTAAAGGAGTTTAAAGTTTCAAAAACATTTTTTTTTGCGGATGCACAGCCTTCGAATGCCAAAATAGGGCCTATTTTTAGACACCGTAGCTCAGTCAATTTAAATCACGTTTTATTAAATAAGGTATCATTGGAATAGTTATCTCCTCTATTTTAAGGATAAAATATAAAACTTTTAAAAAAATTGCTGTAAATGGACCCATTGTTAATTTCAAAGATTAATGTCATGCCAACAACAGACGCTATAATTTTTTTTTTTCAGTTTCTTTATTTTGGCTTTTTGTACCTTTCACTACCATTGCGGCCTCGGTAGTCGAGTTGGTAGCGTGCTCGACTGCCACCCCTGAGGTCCTGGGTTCGATTCCCGGCCAGGCCATGGTCCTTCGCTTTAAACCTTTCTAAATTTTCTATACTCATTTCTAATCAACTGAAATTAAAAATTCATCAATATTTACGACATGAAGTTGTAGTTGATGGTAGAGAAGTTTGTGGATGAGATTGACTTATAACTTGAATTGACTGAGGTAAAGGCATAACACTGGCCTCTGATTCAAATTCACATGTTTCTTTGGCTTTTCACCACGCTTAGAACATTCTACACGTGTTTCACTTGATTGCCCTTTCCTTCCCACTATTCTATCACCCCATTTCGAACCAAGGCAGACTTGACTGAATAGGTATTCCACCTGAAATCCTTGGTTCAAAGCTAAAAAAAAAAGTATTCGAAATGGCCACCATTGCTTTCGAGCGAAGTTGATCCGGCCAGTCATCGATCGCAGCGCGCATAACATGCATAGGAAATTTCTCCACTGCTCGGACAAGAGCGCGCTTTAGAGACTTGATATTTGGGTGTCAAGTAGAGCAAGCCATACCCTCTTACACGCACCACAATTATTAATCCAATGGGTTCAGGTCTGGGCTACCCGCTGGCCACTGATCCATGGAAATGAAGTTCAGTACATTGTTTTTGAGTCACACTTGAGTCAATTTAGCCTTATCGGCCGCAGTAGAAATTTGTTGAAAGGTCCACGGCTATAATCGGATAATCAATTCTAAAATATCGGATTCATACACTTTCGCCGAAGTTTTGACTCCTTTTTCACAAAAGTGTAGCTTGGTAACCCCATCATAGAGACACCCAACCAAACCATCACAGACGCAGGGTGGTGACCTCTCTGCACTTGTGGAACGAATTCGGCTGCATGTCGTGATGACAGAGCATACATTCTATCATTATCTTTATTGAACGATTCCTCTTCGGTGAAAATTTTTCGTCAGTAAACAGAACTAGTGGCGGCCGTGGCGCAGTTGGTAGAGTGCGTGACCCATACGCCAGAGAACCTTGGTTCAATTTCCATCTGACACAGAGCTTTTTCAATTGAATTAATCTTTCTGTTCGGTCGTCACCTCTCTGCAGACAATTTCAAACCTCAGAGAGTAAATAATGCCATGTTAAGCTTCTTGAGAACATGCACATTTGCCGTTCGGAGTTGGCATAAAACTAGTATGTCCTCACTCACAACACAATTTGATCATCAGAAGTTCGGTCAAAGTCCTTTCAAGGGCTGAAATGATCAGATTATTTCTTATTTCTAAACAGAATTCGTCTGTAGGCATTATTCGCGTGGTTTGGAAGTAACGCTTTCGATTTACGCTTGCGTTGTTCCTTTAACGCTATTGTGAGAAGGTACTTAGTGTGTCTTTGGTATGCTCTGAGCACCAACTCATATTTAAGAATGCGAGCTATCGATTGCACCGAGATATTCATCTCCCGCGACAAGAATCGAGACTTTTCGCCTTATTCAAGACTTCACCGTCTTGATGGATCGTGGTGTACTAATAACACGCGGACGGCCGAATTTTGGACGTTCGATTATTCCACTAGTATTCTCAAACGACTTTACAGTATGATATACAAAATTACAAGTGACTCCAAGTGGTTGCAAAGTCCGATAGATATCACCTCTTTCCATGCAACATTTTTTTAAGACTAACTATAACAAAACAATTTACGAGCCAGTCTCATTTCATGATTATAAACAACTGACGGCGAAAACTTTTTTCGCGAAAAAGAAGCATAAATGCTAAATCTCAAATAGTCATCAAAACCGGCGGCCTCGGTAGTCGAGTGGGTAGGGTGCTTGACTGCCACCCCAGAGATCTTGGGTTCGATTCCCGGCCAGGCCATGGTCTTCGCTTTAACCTTTCGCATTTGCAACTTTCTATCCTCATTTCTAACTAGGTCGTAGCAGTCGCTTGGCAAACACTTACGCGTTTGCTAGCTAGCCACATAAATTGGTACGTTGTGGAGGCAATTTAGTTGAGTTGCTAGCTCCAATAGATTTTTCTAAAAACTATATAAGCAAAGATATTAAATAGGTTTTGTTATTTCAATTAAATGGGGATTCTACTTTTTGTCAATAAAATTACCAGATCTCAAACATTCAATTACAAAAAAATGTTAATATATTTTAGTTGAAATACAATATTTTATTGTATTCTTGGCGTTTTTGAACCAATCTTTTCTTTTTATTTATTTTCTTATCATAAGGAATAGCCTATCATAAGGAATATAACCTAAATTCCCTTTCTCTTATATCGAAAACTGCTTGATTGAGAATTAATCTTTGCAATTTTTAATATTAATGGCATACGCAAGTTATAATGAAAATTTCTTGCGAGTAAAATTGGTTGATCCTTTTTTGAATGATACCACTACGGAATAAATAAGTAGAACATTTAAATTGTTGTATTTTGGTCCAGAATAATTGGGAAACTTGATCATAATGCACTAAGGAAATTCCTCTATAAATCGGCCACTTTCACAATTGTTATAGAAAATTTCAACAACCTCACCTGTGGCCCATTGCACAGTCCTACTAATAGAAAAAGATTTTGACTCATTAATTTAAGTCTCAATTTTTGGCTTAAACCTCTTGCATCGTCGAAGGAGTCTGACAACGCTCGTGGGTGTGAAAAGCATTGATGATTGTCACAGCATTGCCAACATTTTTCAGCTTCTTAATGTTGTATTCTTCAATTTCAGCGCTTTTTGTGATTATGCACGTTAAACATTTTCAAAAATGTGTCTAAAAATGTAACGGAAGTTTAACGTTTACATACAATTAGGCTACAAAGTAACAAATGGTAACATTGATGTCACAAATGCGGTAAATGTGCGTCAAACGTGATCAACTGCCACCCCAGAGGTCCCGGGTTCGAATCCCAGCTAGGCCGTGATCCTACGCTTTGACCTTTCGCGTTTGCAATTTTCTTTCATTAAGTAATCAGCTGAAATTGAAAACTCATCAATATTTACGACTTGGAGTCGTAGTTTGTGGATGAGATTGCCTTATTACTTGAATTGAATTGAATTGAATTGATTGCCCCTTCGCTCACACAAATCTACCACCCCATTTCGAACCAAAGCAGACTTGACTGGTATTACACCTAAAAACCTTGGTTCAAAGCTTAAAAAAAATGATAAGGTTATGTATGTTATACTCTGAAGTACAAATCATACTCCATTATGTGTGTCAAATTAAGTAAATTAAACAATACAATAGAAAGCTTACGTTTTATTATAAAATTGACGTTATTAATGCTATAGAACTTACAAAAAATAATAACTTTACATTAGGAAATAATTGTGTACAAATAAATGTACACACTAAAATAATCAAAAATTATGAATAAAATCATAATATATATCAATCAATACAAGTACAAGTAAGTAACCTGTTCAATAATGCATTATCTACATTAGAAAAGATTGTCAAAAAAATATTCAATAATAATGGAAATATTGGATTACAGGGGGTGTCGAATTAGTCAGGGGCCGGATTACCGGGGGTCCAGTGTAAAAAAAAGATGAACGCTGATTGTTGATTAAAAATTTGATTTGTAGACAGTTCTTCTAATGATACTCTTAATAAACATTCCCTGAAATTTTGTTGTTCTGTCCAATTTGACTCATTATCTGGTTCATTACGAACACTTTCCTTATTTAATATAGTATTGCTAATTATTGTGTTAAATTGTTGTTTAAAGCAATGTGAACAAAAACCAAGACTCGACTTTCATCTCTATTCAAATGCTGAGTGCTCCCTCTTGATGCTTCTGAATATACGAAACCGTCTAGTGGAGTTTTAATGAACTAAATGTTGACAATATTTAGAAACATTTCTAAGTCTATATTTCAATTCATGTCGCGATCAATATCACAATATCCTAGATCCTAGGAGCTACAAATTAGAATATCGTGATATTGATCGCAACATGGATAGGAATGGAGGCTTAGAATTATTTCTAAATATTGTCGAAAAAATTCATTTTATTAAAACTGCTAAAGACGATTTTATAACATTTATTGGTTTTTTTTTGTTAATTATTTGAATTTAAATCTATTGGTGTTTTCGTTTCTATAAAAAAATGTTGCCCTACCACATTGCAACATTTTTCAAATGTTGTACTCAACCCTCAAAAAGTGCAGGTTTTTAACACAAAACACTATCCTGCTTACTCAATCAGCTGATATATTTGTGTGCGCCAAAAATAAAAATTTGCTTTATTAAAAATATTATTTAAGTGTCAAATTATGAATTCATATATTTAACCTTGTCTATCACACGCATTTCTTAATATTTTCGTTTAAAGCAATCAGCTGATTTTCAGGGCAACATTCTCCCCTCAAAAAATTTCGCAGGGCAAGAAATGTGCCATTTTTGCCCTATATAAATGTAACATTTTAAGAAACGAACACAGATTTTTTTCACCCATTTGCACTTATTTAACAATCGAACACGAAAAAAGAAGAGGGCAATGAAAAGGTAACATTTTCTGGTAGAAACGAAAACACCATAAGTTATAGTCATGAATTGATAGAATCTGATAATGGTTTGATGAGTTGGTGTTAAAATCAGCACATTCTTAGGGGAAGCAATGAAAGCTAATAAGCCTACCAGTCACCAAATAATAAAAAATTAAAAAAAATTGCAAATTTCTTTTATTTTACAGGGTTTACCAACACATGAAAGTAAAAACATTAAACAATTTAATTTGAATGTATATGCATCCATAAACAAACTTTAGCATAGCAGTTATTTATTTTAGTTAGTAATAAATAGCTGTTGCAGCGAACAACATTTGCTTTAATGTTTTTGTTGTTGTTGTTGTTGTTCCATGCTGTTCGGTTATTTATAGCAAGCGAGCGAAGCGAATGACGTATACATACAGAAGCAGGCAAGCAGCAAACTGAATTAAGCGAATATGTATCAACAAAGAAAGATATGGAAATATTTTTTTCAATAAATTTCTAAACTAAACAGAATTTCCAAATTTGGGCTTCGCAGGCACCTAAGTTAAGAACAGTAGAACAGTTTAGAAAAATAAATATTAAAATCGGTCAACCCATTTCAGAGTTCTGCTCCTTTAAACATTTTTCATGCAAGTTGTTCCATGGGAGCTTCGCTCGCTTCGCTCGCTCGCTCCAATCAACTGAAATTAAAAATTCATCAGTATATACGACTTGAAAAAACAAAAAAAAAAAAAAAAGCGGGGTCTGAAACTTCTTTTTGGACTTTTTTCATTTGAGCCCCCAAAGGGGGGGGGGGGGGGCTAAAGCCATTTCAGCCTGTATGTAGATTCGCCACTGATCAAAACGAAGCGAATACGTTCAGTTCACTCACCGTGAGCACGTCCAGTCGTTTACCAAAACATATGAGAGTGCTTAGTATATCGTAAGTTAGTAATATTTTCACTAAGAAGAATCCAAATTTTCATTACCAAAAAAACAGTTTTGTTAAAACTATATCTCTTTAATATCAACGCTTTTTATGCATTTTTAATCTTTATATCAAAGAATTAATCTTTACAGTCGTGTCATTACTTTTATCATAACACCCATACTTATTGTGATAGAATTCCATGCAGTGCCGATGCATTTTGGAAAAATGCTTTTACCAACGCTTTTAGAAAGCTGCGCGGCAAAACGCAACGTTGTAACGTCAAAACATATCTCAACTGTCTGACCTGACGAGAAGAATATGAATTCTAATTCATCCAAAAATTCATTCATTCCTTCAGAAAAACCATATTTGAACTCAGCCATTTTTGGCTGTTCTACAGTATTATTTATGGAGCCTAGCTAGTTCTTTTCAAAAAATGAATTCATGGCTGCAATCGACGGCCTAAATATATTTCTTTTATCTCACTTTCAACTTTAAGCTAATTTTTATCGGTGTTTTCGTAATTCGTTGTTGTATTTTATTTTACTTGATCTTGACACTTTTATGTAAACAAAAACAAAAAAAAACATAATAATTTTACTTTTATGAGCAATAATAATAAGTTCATATGTTAAGCCTTAACAGTGCGACAAGCGTCAAACATATAAATGTTATGAACACAATTAATTCAAATTTAAGGAAGGCGTGGCATGTGATTAAAAAATGCATATCTAAAATTATGCAAAAAGTGGTTTAATTTGAATTAGAAAGACAGTGGGTCTGCCAAATGATAATAATACAGTTGCGTTCCATAAAATAGGAGTGACCTTTAGTCTAGAGTGTTTAATTATCACCAAAATGTTTACCATTTGTTACTTTGTGACCAAATTGTTTATAAACGGTAAACTTCCGGTAAATTTTTAGACTCGTTTTTTGAAAATGTTTGAAGAGGTTGACGGTATTCCATACGCTCAATTATGTGATGATGATGTTAACGTCCTGGATATAGTGTACGAACAAGTTGTGTCCAAGGCGACTACTTCCTCAACTAAAAATTTTAATTCCTGTGGGGACAGCAATAATAATTGTAGCAGAGGTAAAGTAAGTTCGTGTATCTACGTCTATTCCTGCTGTAAATATGTGATGAGCTCATACAATAAAACCTAGAAGACCAATTGCAAGTATTGCATAAATTATTCCTAAGGACCTGAAGGTTTCCTTTTTTCCAGATTCTTGACTAATAATGTGAGAGATTATTCCAAATCCTGGAAGAATTAAAATATAAACTTCAGGATGACCAAAAAATCAAAATAGATGTTGGTGTAGAATTGGATCACCTCCTCCTGCAAGGTCGAAGAAAGAAGTATTTAAATTTCGATCAGTTAGTAGTATTGTAATAGCTCTAGCTAATACAGGCAAAGAAAGGAGTAATAAAAGGGCAGTAATTGCTACAGATCATAAAAACAAGGGTATTCGATCAAAGGTAATTCCAACTGATCGCATATTAATAACTGTAGTAATAAAATTTACTGCTCCTAAAATAGACGAAACTCCAGCTAAATGAATTCTAAAGATTGCTAAGTCAACAGATGCTCCACCATGAGCAATTACTGATGAAAGTGGGGGGTACACAGTTCATCCAGTTCCAGCTCCGTTTTCAACTAATCTTCTGACTAAAAGTAATGTAAGGGAAGGGGGTAATAATCAAAAACTTATATTATTTATTCGTGGAAATGCTATATTTGGGGCTCAAAATTTCCAAATCCACCAATTATAATAGGTATAACTATAAAGAAAATTATTACAAAAGCATGTGCTGTTACAATTACATTATAAATTTGATCATCACGAATTAATGCACCAGGATGGCTAAGTTCAGCTCGAATAAGAATTCTTAGGGAGGTTACTACTATTCCAGCTCATGTACCAAAGATAAAGTAAAGAGTTCCAATATCTTTTTTAGAAAATAATCATTATTTCGATTAGGTGGCTGAAAATAGGTAGTAAACTGTGTTATTTACTCATAAGAGAAATCTCTTCTATCAAGCTTTATAGTAAAAAAATACATTAGACTGCAATTCTAAAGGTGTGTAAATACTAAGGCTTAAAAGATTGTTCTTATATTAATAACTTTGAAGGCTACAAGTTTTTTTAACTTAAAACCTTAGCTTAATCAAAAGAACAATCTAATTATTAATAAACCTGTAGAATATTGCCTCAATATTTAGCACTCTCTTTAATATTTTGCTAACTGAACCCCCTTTAATATTTTGCTTCTTTCAAAGGAAATAATACTATCCAGTCCTACGGCGCGTTAGTATTCTCCTTCTGCCAAGAACCTCAGTGTTGTAGCCAGTTGCAGTGCTAGTGATACAGATGTTTCATTCATTAACGGCTTAATTTCTTGAAGAACACATCGAAATGCTTCCTTCTTCAATGGATAATAAGCAATGAACCTGTAAGCATTGCACTAGTAAAAGTTTGTTATTACACCAGCGGCATTGAATGTATTTACGTGGAATTCGTGAGATCTAAATTTTTGAAATTTTTCACAAATTTGTGAAGTTCAATTTCACTCGTTCCCCCTAATCAGCTTTTTCGAACTTAATACCTTCGAATTTAGTAAAAAATTCGCTTTAAAAAAAGCTTTTCAGCTCAATGCCTTTGAATTTAAATAAAATCGCACGATTTCCATCACACGTAAAATAAATTCGTTCGATATGCAATTTCGTTTTCGTTTTGAATTCGTGCGATTTCCATGACATGTCTTTATGCCTTGGATACCTCAATCACCGAACATTAATCCTATAGAAAAGATATGGACGTTCTAAAAAAGGATGTGAAGGATGTTGGACCACGAAATATGGCTGAACTTTGGTAAACGGTTCCAATCTTCTTAGAATACAATACCAATCGATAGGTGCCGGAAGCTTATTGATAATATGCCTCGCCGATTCAAGGCTGTTGCACTGAAAAACAATGGATATTCAACAAATGATAAGATATTCAAAAGTTTTTTTGGGTAATAGAATATTCAGAGACCAAAAATAGAATAATTTTCACATCACTTCTATACCATAGCAGCAGTCTGAATTAGAGATTTTTTTGTTTTCTTCAGTTTTTCTTTTTTAATTTTCTTGAATTTTCATTTGGTTTTTCTAGAAATTGATACGTTTTTTAAGCAAAAATACATTTTATTTTGTTAAATTTAATAATCAATGTATTATTGGAAAGAGTGGAGGGCACATCTATTTTATCGAACACAGCTGTAAGTCAGCGTTAATTATAAAACCGGTTCCAGAATATAATTGAATACAAATTGAAGCCCCATAAAGCAAATTTTAAAATTTACTTAAATCCTTTTGATGTTTGATTTAATCATTAAACATTAAATAAACTATGATTTGATTATGATTTAAATAAACTAAATAACTTTATTATTAAACAGCTGATGTCATCAAAGCAAGGTTTTTATTATTTATACAATCCATTCGAAATGCAGACACCGCAGTTTTTTGACGCATCTGCCGTTTTGTTGTGTTATGATATACAAGGTATACTTTGATCGTTCAGGCAGCGTTCACTTTTTTTCAGCAGCACTTTTTAGCACTCTACACCTGACTGCAGCAGGCCGGTAAACCAAGTAAATAAGGGTAAATTTTGTTTAATAAAAGAGCCGAATCTTTTACGCTGTGTGTTTTGTATGAATAATTTTTACATCAAAGTCCAACAAAGGGTTTGCACTCGTATATAGTATATTTTTAGGATAAATTTTATGTTTTATTTTTCATTAACTCGTCCTTGATTTTATCGATTCACTAGATTTTGAGCTAATTGGATGCTGTTATAAATTATTCCGCATTATTCGTCACCATGAAGTGGAATCAATATGGAAACTTATTTGGCCACTCTAAGCAATATCAAGTTGCTATTATTCTTGAAACAAAATTTAGAGGGTTTTAAACTTTCACAAATAGAGTTGGATTTAGTCAGGAAGCTTGTATTTATTAATTTAACATTAAAAAAGTACACTACTATGAATCAGGAAAAACTGCACTGCAAAACTTAATACAATTCGCTGCGTATGTCTTTCTAGAACTTGGTCGGTCGGTCCACTGCTTGCAATTTCATCCCTTAGTGAGGGTGGCCTAGCTGCGCATGCTTCACGAAACAAAGTTTAAAAGAGACAAATAAGAATAACAATGGAGTACAGAAATAAACAGGTGTGCCAGAGTTGCCAGCTCTTTCGGAATTTAAAGATTAAAAAAAAATCTGTCCTGCTGTTGTGAACAGAGAACAACACAGTTTAATAATTTGGGGACAGAAGTAAATGTCAATCAAATTTCTTCATATAAGTTCGAGCCCTTAAAAAATAGGAGAAAAAAAAGAAATATTCATGATTCACTTAGAAAAAAGAGCCTTTGATGTGTCATTTTGATGTGACAACGTTATAAAGGGTGATTTTTAAGCGTTTGGTTTTTGAAAATTGAAAAAAAAAGCAGAAAATGCCTGCCATTTACTTTTTGAAGATTATTTCATGTAATTGTTGCCCGCTGCTATGCCTTAGATGGTCCATCCGTAAGCTCCAATTTTGGCATACTTTTTCCAGCATTTCGGCCGGTATCTCACCAATGGCATCTATAATGTTGGCTGCAATTGTGGCTGGCTTGTCCCTGTACACGAGAAACTTCACGTAGCCCCACAAAAAATAGTGTAGTGGGGTCAAATCGTATGATCTTGTTGGCCATTGGACTGCTCCAAAACGTGAAATTAATTGCTTACCAAACTCGGCTCTCAATAGGTCCATGGTATCGCGTGCCGTGTTGCATGTGGCACCGTCTTGTTGAAACAACATATAAACCAAGTACAATTCTTTCATTTTGGGCAAAAAAAAGTGGGTAGTCATCGCACGGTACCATGCTCCATTGACTGTTACGTTGAAATTTTTATTATTTTTAAAAAAGAACGGCCCAATGATGCTACCGGCCCACAAACCGCACCAAACAGTGCATTTTCCAGGGGCATTGGCAGCTCTTGAACTACATCTGGCTGCTCTTCAGACCAAATTCGGCAACTCTACTTGTTGACGTACCCATTGAGCCAAAAATGAGCTTCGTCACTGAAGACAATTTTTCGATAAAAAATTGGATATTCATTCAACTTTTCTAACCGCATCTTTATGTATTCCGAAAAGAGCACTCTCGTTCGTGAAAGAAACGAGCAACAATATTTTTATATTTTTTATATTAAAAAATGTATTGCTTATTGTGTCCCACACGAACGACAGTTCTCTTTTCGGAATACGTAAAGAGGCTGTAAGACCCATTCACCAAACAAACGACATTGTGGAAAGTCACCCGGCTTCAGTCCTTACGTAAAAGGTTCCAGGTGGTCGAATAACACAAGACCAATTGTTGAGAAAGGCGAAGAATTGACCTATAGTGATCTTCATTGACACTACCCAATATACCGCAGCAATATTCTCACTCTCCGAATACGGATTGGTGGATTGATGTCCAATAACGTGAAACTAATGCGAAATTTGGTCACAATACCTTGAGTAGCCTGTTCGGTGGGTCGACATTTTATGAAGACAATAAAATGGACGCAATTTGCACACATTTCTCACAAAACGCATAGAACACATTTCTCACAGAGAACGAATTTTTATAATAAAATTCAATGATTTGCAAGCGCTGTGCGTTTGTTAGTCTATTCATGGTAAAATGGCAAACCTTGGCAAAAAAATTACCCTACATTTTATCGTGCAGATATCCAAAAATTTTACAAAAGCTTTTTTCCAATCAGCGTTGCGCAGTGGTGCGATTGGTACAAGTAAGACGAAAAATATTATTTTGTGGATTTTGTTGGTAGTTTTCGATGTTTAAGGTATAGGAAAGTACAATTGTCCTTATTGCGCTATATCTTAGAAATGAGATAAACAAAATCATACGTAGATGTCTACTATATAATTTCCAAAAAGTGTAAAAAAATGTCGGTGCGATTGAACAAGTAGGCGTGGAAACTGCCATACAACTCGAACAAATTTTTCGCTATGTCTTAGAAATGAGATAAACTACGATCACAAAATCAAACGTAAATGTCTTATATGTAATTTCCAAAAAAAGAAAAAAAATTTCAGTTCAATTGGACAAGTGGGTGTGGCAGCTGCCACACAACTTAAATACATTTAGCGCTATATCTAAGAAATCTGAAATAACGAAATTTTAAGCTAAAAATTTCTAACTTTAAGAAATTTTTATATTTTTTCATATTTAAACAATATTAAGGATGGAATTTTTGACTTAAATACGACGACAAAGAATCACTCTCGGAATTGAACCATTCCTTATTTATAAGAGGAAACCGAGATTGTCACACTGCTGTTATTTCTGATGCATCATCAGAAACAAAAAAAAAACTAGTATGTCCGGATGCAATTTTCGAACATTAATCCAAAGGGTTAGAACTGATAAGAAGCATATTCAATAAATTCTTATTTGTATTTACTCTTCAGCTTTTACGTGTGTTTGTCAAATGAAAACGTCTGCAGTCTTTGTTACGAGCCTTTTGTGCCTCTTCATTTAATTGCCCTATTCCAACGATGTATTCTTGCACTGTATTATAAGCATGACAGAGAATTTAATGAACTGCTACCGGCATAAAATACCAGCTATAAAGTTCTATATAATAAGTTCAAAGTGACCATTCAAAGTGACCATACAAAATGACTTTATGAAAACGGTAAAATCTCTTAAAATTCCACAAAAATGTATTTAATTACTAAAATAAGGGATAAAATTTAAACTCTTATCAGAGCTCATAGACCACAAATCAATTTCTCAATATCACAATTATAAAAAAACAGTTGAAACCTGGTTTTGGAATTGAAATAAATAACATTTTTATGACAACCAAACAAGTTAGAAACCAAGGCAACCGGACGTTTGCGCACTTAGGCACTCATAGAGCTTAAAATAGACATAAAAGTGGTTAAATAAAAAAAAAATTTGCAATTATGATGAGACCCTTTTTTTATTTTATAAAATGTTTAGCCAAATTTTTCGTACTTACAAAAAAAAAGCCTGAACTAAAATATGTTTGTTTTTATTTAATACATATTGAAATTTTTTTCAGTGCACAAATATTGTGTGACGTGTTCAGATATTACAACCCCACATACAGCCTTATCGGCATCAAATTCAATACACTTCATACAAAACGGTCAGTGCCTTAATAAAATTTTTATATTTTAGTTTCCAAAATAGTTTACCAAATTTCCCGTTTTCCCGCATTTATATCCTTAAATACCGTTTTATAGCACCAACATTTTAAAAGATGCGTTATTGCATTTATTTAATTTCAAAACAACATACATTTGTCATGCATATTTTCAACTCTTTAAGATATTGATATCAAAAATATAATTCAGTATAACTACACCATTTCCAATTGTAATTCAGATAAGATCAATTGAAATCCAGAGATTTCATTTGAAATTCAGAAAATATCAATTGAAAATAAAAAATTTCATTTGATATTCAGAAAAAATCATTTGGAATACAAAAGAAATCAATTGAAATTCAGAAATTCCATTTCAAATCCAGAAAAGATTAACTGAAATTTAGAAATTATATTTCAAATTTAGAAAAGATTAACTGAAATTCAGAAAAATCAATTGAAATTCAGAAATTCCATTTGAAATTCAGAAAATATCATTTGGAATTCAGAAAAGACCAATTGAAATTCAGAAAAAATCATTTGGAATTCATAAAACTTCAAATGTATGTTAAGAAAATATCAAATGAAATTCAGATGCGTAAATTTATGTCTTACAAGTTGAAATTTCATATGAAATTTCTGAATTCCATATGATTTTTTCTGAATTTCATATACAATGTCTCAATTTCAATTAATTTTTTCTGAATTTCAAATGGATTTCTGAATTTTAATTGATGTTTTCTCAATTTCAATCGTTTTTTCTGAATAACAATTGGAAATGGTGTAGAAAATTCATTCACAAAAATTTCAAAAATATCACTTTTTGGGACAGTTTTCAAGAATTTGTGTGCTTTTTGTAGAAAGCGGTGGTAAGTAAAAAATTATTTCTGAGATCAGTGGATATTTTCTAACATTTTTACATTTTTCTCAAATTTTTTCCGTAGAGCATGACCTTTCGCATAACTGTGCGTTGCATTGGATTGATACTCAATGAGTGTAGCTGTAATGATAAAAGTAACGACACGATAATTTTATTATTCTATAAAATTATAAAAATAAAAATAAAAATAAAAATAAAAATAAAAGTCTATGATTTTTTTCACCGAAATGTGGAGGGATCTGTTTAAGCAACAAAATCTCAAATTTGTTACATGGAGCTCAACGGCGTTGCATGGAATTAATACGAGTACTCGATGAGTATATGCGGTACGGTAACAGAGTTATCTATTTCTCCTTCCGAAAGTAAAGTTTAAAATCAAAATGTAGATTTCGATAAAATGTATATTTAGTTATGTTCGGACGTTGCCATTATACGTGGAATACAATATCATTTTAATATTCTCCACGGGAGTTTTTACAGGACTCAATTCCTTCGAGGTCATTTTCGATGATTTTTGTGCATAACTCGGACACTAACTCGGTCATTACTTGACAAATTTTGGATTTTAATTGCTCAGGTTTATTTGAGGATCTCCACCATAAAAAATAAGTCCAGAGGTGTCAAATCTCACAATCTCGGTAGTCAATTGACATCGGTAAATCTTGAAATAAGTCATCCTGGAAATTTCTGTTGCAACAAAGCCCTAATTATTGCGATTGTGTGGCTTGTGACCTCAACTTGTTGAAACCACATATTGTTCGGATCCATATCTTCAATTTCAGGTAAAAAAAAAATAGGTCAATATTTGGGCCATAACGCTCAGAATTGACTGTAACTGTTGCTCCAAAATTCAAACCAGGCAGTCACTTTGCAGATGCATAAGCATCTCCACATTGGCTTGAGGATTTTCAGATATAGGGCAATTTTTCTTATTCACGTAACCATCTAGGGCAAATGGGCCATATCTCTGAAGAAAATTTGCCTCGAAAAATCAGTATTTAACAAACAATTTAACAATTTGAACGCATTGTTTAGTGGTAAAGAGCTACATATTATAAAATGGTAAACCAGTAATTCAGAAAAACCAATTTGGATGACATAAACATTTGACAGCTGCCATATGCCAGTGCCGCACTTTTCGTAACTCGAAATGCAGAACCCTTGATATAATTGGCCTTACGACAAAAATAAAAAAAAAAATAAATGATGACATTGTCAGGTCACATAGGTAGCAGCAGTAATGCAGTAAACAACAACAACGGTAAATTTTATGGAACGACAATAGGTGACGTTTTCGGTCAATTGATAAAAAACAAAAAAAAAACCTAAAAAAAAAGTTATGGCGTCATGAGACCTCTTAGGGAACACCTTAAAGTAACTCAAATACACCAAATGCAATAGCAAAAGCCAACAAAAAAAAAAACAAAAGATATGTCAATATTAAAAAAGGACAAGTAGTAGGGCAAGGATTTGGATAAGCACAAGGACAACGATGTTGCCAAAAAGGATTTTGCCAAAGATTTGAGCATCCTTTGATTGAGGTTGTTTCCAAGTTTAGAACCAGGATTAATATAATAAATAGGGTAAAAATTTTAACAAAGATTAGAGCTTGAAATTCGACAAGGATGTTGCCAAAAAGGATGTTTCCAAGGATTTGAGCATCCTTTGATTGAGGATGTTTCCAAGTTTAGAACCAGGAATAAGATAAGAAGTAGGGCAAAAATTTTAACAAAGATTACAGCTTGAAATTGGGCAATTCAGACAATGATTGGATATAGGATAAGGACCATGATTTAGACACCCCTAAAACAATATTTGATAGAAGATTGAGAAAAGGATAAGAACAAGAAATGAGACAAAGAATATAACAAGCATTTGGACGTAATAAGTACAGGATCTATGACAAAGATTGGAAAAGAAGTAGAGTAAGAATTAGGATAAAGTAAGGAATTTGGACATGGATCAAATCAAGAATTTGGACTAGAAGTAAGGCAAGCACTCGTATTAGAACAAATAAGAACAACGATAAGGGCGACAACAAGTTTGGGAACAACATGCAGGATAGGGATAAGAATAAGGACAGGAATAAACAAACGTTGTCACATCAAAACCTACCGTGTGTCCTCGATGGAGCCAACTTCCTTTTTTTGTGTAGACATATGTCTTAAATGTCTTTTTTCTTCTGTCAAAATAATGAACTAAGATAATAAGCTCCAAGATTGGATAATTGACAACAATTGAGGGATTTCCACAGTCCATATTAATCCCCCAAAAGAAGACTTTTGACAAATTCAAATCATTTTGGAGTGTGAACTTGAGAAGAAATTCTCCGGCAAACAAGTTGTTGTTGTTGGTGAACGTAAAATTAAAACATCACCTAAATTATCCTCTACCCTATCCAGTTTTTATTTTTGTCTTTCATTGATAACCGTATGCAGCTCAAGGACTTTCTCATGAGCGTCAAAAGTCTCCTCTAAGTTCTCGCTCAAGACCGCGTACGTTAAGGATCTTCAGGTAAACCAAAAAGCTCTGAATAGTTTTCTCCAATCGAAAAAGGAAATATACAAAAAATTTATAGAGTATAGAAGGGTTCCTCTGTAATTTGAGATAACAAACGGTTATAATATTTTCTAATCAATTCGATAAAGTACCCATACTCGATACGCATACATGACTATTTTTGGAATCCAAACTGTTTTTATTATGGCCGCATTTTTCGAATTTATTTATGGCCGCATTTTGCCTACTTAATGAGTCCTTTCACTATGGAGATTTCCATTTGAATGATTTTACCATCGTTTTCAATTAAAAACATCAATGAACTGATTAAATCCGGTTCACATTCCAATCCTGTGAAAATCCTTCTTACAACATATTTTCCCAGACAATAGCTTTGATTGTCACTCAGCCTCTGGCTATTTTTCCAATTATATCTCTTTAGCTACAACGCCTTTGTTGTTGGTGTAGATTAAAATCAAATTTGAGCTGCTGTCAGCAAAAAACTAAGTGGTAACGGTCCAAAAATCCATCTATGAATTAACAGACAGTAGGAGTTCCCATGATGCAAATTTGAACAAGCATCGAAAGAATAAATTTACAACTAAATATGTTAAAAACCTGTTAAGTAAGTTCAACATTCACCACATTACTGTGGGTGCTTGTGACAAAAACACCTTCTGCAATAAGGCAAACATCAGTTCGATGCACTATGCTCACAGACAGTGAAAGGAGACTGTTAAGTTCGATTTTGGTGTTGTTGAGTATTTTCCTAACAACAACAACAACACAATCGAAAGCTTGTGCTCAAACGAAGTTCATGATTTTCCTGGGAATCGCAGAATAACTAGTTTTAGAAACGTCAACAAAAGTAAAATTTTTTATCCACACATGCATTGTAGTAGTTCGTTTGGCAATGATGAATATCTCCATTAAAATCAATTGGTAAATTATTGATAGAGATAATTTTCAAGAATTCGTTTGGAAGTAAGCGGCTGCTATCATGAACGGCCTTATCAGAAAAAATTATTTTGATTTTTTCCAATTTATCTTCCAAGTTGGAAGTTTGAAAATGCCTTTTGCTTACGAGAGTTTTTTATTTCCTCTATAATTTGGAAATTATTCCTCCTTCCAAGCAAATTCAGTAATAAGCATGGACTTTTTTTAATGATACTACTTCTCAATTTCGTGGGAACATCTGCTGGTCAATTGTATGCGTACGAATGTTACTGTTGAAAGTATTGGCGTTTTTCGCTTTCTGCCAGTTTTTAAAGCTATAAAGAAATAAAAATTTTTAAACAATGCAATAAAATAATAAACCAGAAAATTCCCAAGCACCAAAAGTACAAAACCAATTGAATCGGTTACCATCAGTGACAAGAGTTTTCTCATCTTTCCGCAATATTAAATGTTTTCACTTCTGTTGAAGATTTTTGTAGCCTGATCGCTAATGACAACAACTTGTTGCTAACTATTCATACTAGTAATTGTAAATATTTACATATCTACAAGTTAAATGTTTACAAATAACAGGTGATATTAACACATAAGTTATTATTCGAGTACATTCTGAGTAAGCAAATTTGTGTTAGTCAGTTTCAAATTCATAGAATGACTGATCTTGCACAAGCCTATTCTTACACTTTGTGCAAAAAAAAAACTTGAAGTGCAAAATTCATAAAAATCGGCAACGTAGCAAAGCACGTGTTATTCTTTCAACAGCTGACAAGAAAGTAAACAACCAACAAGACTGAGTATTTGTATTTTATAGACATGCTTGCTGACAGAACAATAACAACAACAAAGAAATCGTGCTTGTTGAAATTGAGAAATTTCAAAATTCCCATTACTTTTTTAACACACCTCGCATTTAGACATGGCTATGGGGGTATTTTAACTCTGTTTCTAAAATATACTCTGGCTCAGAAAAAGCCTAATAGGCGTACGACAAACATAGATAATGAATTCATGACGTCATAAGACCGCGGAGAGAGCCGCTCCAAGATTGAAAATGCAGCAATCATGCAACGGCGTAGTGTTTTGATTTCATACATTATTGTGCCAAAAATAGTAAATGCTGACGGATTTTGACAAAATGGTACAGATTCGTTTTTTAGTCCTATTAAGAAAATTTTAAAAAAAATGGTGCTTATCGGACCACTACAACCTCGCTCTCCGGTAAAACTACAAACTGGGAAACTTAAACATATCACGTCAACATATTTCATAGTTTTCAGACGTGGTGTACATCAATCCATTAATACCCCTACCTTGCCAACCCTGGTACAACACAAAACTGAATAAGATTCAAACATCAACACGTTTCAAATATATTTGGTAAAATATTATATTTTGGGATTATAAATACAATTTTCGAACATGATGTACATTGAGACTCAAACGACCACCAACCCAACCACCCACTAAGCATCTCTTCCCCCCACCATCACCAGTACAATCCAAAACTGAAAACAGCCAAGCATCTACATAAAAAAAGAAATTAATTGTTATTATAAATTAATGTTTATTTAATTTCAATAAGTTTCAAAAGAACGATCAAAAAAGTTGGAGGATGATCCTCACAAAGCAACGCGTGAGGGTCAGGGGGCGATCTTCACATGGCAACGTGTTTAACTGCCTCAACCTGGAGAGGCCAGCTTTATCCATATTGTAACCGTCTCAAATCGACTCAAACTTCTCCGTGGATTTCCTTTAGAAACGGTAAACTGGCAACCGTGAGTTTGACAGCTAATCTGAGCGGCGGGTTACTTGCCTTTAAAAAATATTTCAATGAATGAACGAAAAAGAATTAAGATAGAAATTATGTCCAAATCTGATGACGACAACCGCAAACGGAAAACTGACAATGATTTCCGGATATTCACTTGGAACGTCCGAACCCTTAATTGGGATAGTGCCTCTATCCAACTGATAGATAACTTGGAATGATATTATCACTGCAATCCAAGAAACAAGGTTGCTAACGGCAAGCATCCTATGATATCTACTATAGCGGCCATGTGGAGAAGCACGAGTTTGGATGCGGATTCGTGGTTGGCAAGATACTACGACATCATGTCCTGCGATACACGCCTGTGAACGAACGACTTGCCATAATCCGTTTCAAGGCCGTTCCAAACTTTTTAATATAAGCCTGAAATGTGCACACGCTTCGACAGTAGACAAGGACGATGAGACAAAGGAAGCTACTATGAGCACCTTGAAGAGGCCTATTAGCGCAGCCCCGTGACGACATTAAAATCGTGCTTGGTGACTTCAACGCCGAGGTGGGAAAGGAAAATATCTTTGGTCCAACAGCCTCCATGACAATACTTCCGATAACGGAATGAGGCTGATTGACTTTGCCGCAGCGCGAAACATGGCCTTTAGGAGCACTAGATTCATGCATCTCAATATTCAAAAAGCCACTTGGCTGTCTCCTGATCAAAAGATGCGCAACCAAATTGATCACGTTTTGACTGACGGAAGGCACTCTTCCAGTGTTAAAGATGTACACACGATCCGTGGTGCCAGTATAGACTCAGATCATTATCTTATTGCAGCCAAGATCCGTACACTTCTGTGCGCATCCAAGAATGCTCCAGCAAAGAGAAAGCTAGACGTCGAGAAATTGTAAATAAAACGAACAGTCGAAGACTTTGCTACTCAACTCCCACAACTGCTTTAAGAAAGTGCTCCACCGGTCGTTTATATATGCCCACAAAAGAAAAGCGAGAGACAGGAACTGAGATACATGGTGACAAGAATGACGAATCCAACTGGATTTAAATAAAACTTCTTAATAAAAATTTCCGTTTTTCGATATAATTCTTCTCAAGACGCCATTATATGCCGCAATCTGAGAAGTGGTCCTAATATCTTTTTTAAAAACTGAAAAGTATCTGGGTCCAATCTGCAAGAAAAGGGTATTTAAAAAAAAATTGAAAAATTAAAAGACAAAATGTGCATTTTGTTCATAAACCATAAAAATACATCCATTTCCTTTGAAGATATAATAACACTTTACATTTTATGCACTCTGGACGGTTCAACCTTTAACGAAATAATTAAAACGTAGTATAAAGAATTATTAAACATCAAAATTCAATTTGAACTTTTGAAGATATAACTGTTACAGCCCAATCCTAAATAATCGCAAGAATTTATCCGCAAGCGGATTTTTTTTCACGCGGAAAAAATCCTCTCATTCTGAACGAGCGGTGAGAAGACAAAAAGTTAGAAAGAATTTCGAAATCAGCTGTTTCGCAACTAAAAATATAAGTTTGAAATTTCTCTGTTGTTGAGTTCATGATACAATTATACAAGGTAGGAGTGGCAGTTCTTTCGTCTTGCGCCAACTGTCAAAAATAGTATAAATTAGAGAACGAAAAAAGAAGAAAAGAAAATAGAAAGCAAAATATACAGGCAAATGACAGTCGGTGCAAGGTACTGGTGAGAAAAAAGCAAGTTGTCACTCCTACCTTGTATAATTGTATCATGGTTGAGTTGGTTTATTTATAAAATATATAAAATAAAAATATTGAAATTTATAAAATTTTCATATTGAAAAAGTCAACATGAACAGTAATCTTTTTATATGTTAACTTTTGAAGTTGATGGTGCATAGGAAAAGTAAACGCAGCATCAGAATATTGATAGCAGGCAGTTACGTGATGCCATGAACCCGCTTGAGTTGCCCCAGTCATTTTAAGTGCTATTAACATTAAATATTTGTAAAAAATCTTTCAATTTTACTTATTTGTAGATTTGAGAAGTATTGCAGAGTTAATAAGCCCGCTTTTAAATATTTGTTGGAAGTGCTGAATAGAATAGGTTTTCTCAACCGGCTAAAAAGCATATTACACTTTCGCCATTTACTAAGCTGACAGGCTGCTTGCCCTTCTTTGCTGAGGGCGGGTCCAAAACGGGTGTTGGAAAGTGTTTCCAGAGACCGATATACTTTTTTGGAGCTTTAATGTTGCTCTCTTATCTGTATCACTGCCATCTTTTTGGTATCTGAGAGCTCTTTTTGGACTTTCAGTTTGGATTCTAGAATATAAGAAGCGTTAGTCGAACATTCTTTGATTAAGCTGATTTTGATGACTTTTCAGCATGCTGCTTTTTGGTGACTGCCTTGCTGGAAGTTGTTACTTACTAACTTATCTGGCGCTTACAACCGTAGGTCGGTTTTGGCATAGTATAAGACATTGCGACAGCCATTTCTGTTTTGCGCTTGCTGGTGCCAATTGGAAACACCAAGCGTGGTCAGATTATCCAACACCTGATTCTTCCAACGAAGATGTGGGCGTCCTCTTCTGCGTTGACCACCATCAGGCATCGAATCGAATATTTTTTTCGCTGGAGCGTCGTTTTCCATTCGCTCAACATGACCTAGCCAGCGGAGCCGATTGATTTTAATACGCTTAACTATGTCGATGTCAGCTCATACAGCTAGTGGTTCCATCGAATTCGGTACTCGCCATTGACCCAGATTCGACCGAAGATTTTACGAAGGATCTTCCTCTCGAAGGCTCCCAAAGTCTTTTCATCAGAACTGCTCAACGTCCAGGTTTGTGCTGCATATAATAAGACGGGCATGATTAGTGACTTATAGAACGTGAGTTTTGTTCGTCGAGAGAGGGTTCTGCTTCTCAATTGCCTACTCAGCCCAAAGTAACACCTGTTGGCAAGAGTTATCCTTCGTTTTATCTCAATACTGACATCAATGAAAGAGTTTATACTGGATCCCAAGTAGACGAAGTCCTTAACAACCTCGAAGGCGATGTTGTCAACAGTGACGTGGTTTCCAAGACGCTGGGACTGTTTGTTTATTGAAACTAGGTATTTCGTCTTATCTGCGTTCACTGCAAGACCCATTCGACTCGACTATTTTGCTAATCTGGAGAATGCTTCACTGACTTCGCTCGTATTATGGCCAATGATATCGATATCATCAGCATACGCCAGCAGCATAATACTTTTGTAGAATATAGTGCCACTGCGTCTCAAATCAGCAGCTCGGATGATCTTCTCTATCATTAGGTTGAAAAATTCGCACGAAGGGGAATCACCTTGTCTAAAACCTCGTTTGGTATTGAATGGAGGAGTAAGATCCTTCCCGATTTTAACTGTGGTGCTGGTGTTACTCAATGCCATTCTGTAAAGATGAATGAGCTTTGCAGGAATACCAAATTCAGACATGGTGGAGTAAAGATTATTCCTTATTGGACTGTCGAAGGCGGCTTTGTAATCGACAAAAAGGTGGTGTGTGTCGATTTGTTTTTCTAGGGTCTTCTTCAAGATTTGTCTTAGCATAAATATCTGGTCTATGATGGATTTGTCAGGTCTGAAGCCACACTGATAAGGCCCAATCAGCTGGTTTGCGATGGGCTTCAGTCTTTAACATTATACGCTCGACAGGACCTTATATGCGATATTAAGAAGGCTTATCCCACGGTAGTTGGCTCAAATTGTGGGATCGCCTTTCTTGTGGATTGGGCAGAGCACACTGAGGTTCCAATCGTTTGGAATGCATTCTTCCGACCATGGAATTTGTAGGAGGTGATCTGTTTTCGGATTGCTCAGGTTCGACCTCAACTTGATCATCAACTTCCTTCAATTCAAAAAAAAAACTCCACTTGCTGGTTGCAAAAATTCAAAAATAATCAAAATGCCATGTTAGAGCTTCTTGAGAACAAGAAAATTCTGTGCATCGCCGTTCGGAGTCGGCGTTAAGCCTGTAGGTCCATTTCTCGGTCAATTGTGTACAAACTTAATAACACAATTGATCATAAGAAGCTAGGTCAAAGTCCTTTCAAGGGCTGGAATGGCCAGTTATTTATTTATTTTTTTTTTACACCTTAAATAAAAAAATTCAACCAACATATTTTTTCTCAAATAATGGCAACAAACCTTTTTCCACTCAGCTATATTTTTTATTGGTGGCCCGAGTGAGTTTAGCTAAGCTTCAGCATTTTGCCAGAATCAGGCAAACTCGTCCTTGCTACCCTTAAAAAAGACGCGCGCAATAGTAGGACTGCCTTCCATCAGCGATAATAGCGTTAAAAGTTGCTGCTTATTTGTTGTTTTTGACCTTATATTAAAATTTATTAATTGATTAACTTCAATAAAAGTAAAATACTTACATTTCTTTTAAACTCACTTACATCTCACTTTTTTAATCATTCGTGATGCCTTCTTTTTTCACTGTCGATATTTCTCCCTTTTTCGAAGATTGATTAGAATAGGAGGAAAGTGGAAAGCGAAAAAATCCGCATCGAGTTTCTGTTCGGAATAGGAGGAAAGGGAAAAGTGAAAAAGCTCGCTAGTGAGATCCTATGCAGGAATGGGCTGATACTGTTTTTGTAGCAATTTAATAAAATGAATAATCGCCCAAAACTTAATATTTATATATGCTGTGCAATGTATAAATATGCTGTAAAAAAAATGCAATCATTTGTGATTTTAAATCATGTGGTTCATATTCAAAATTAATGCATTCATTTTTTCAAATCATTGAATGTGATTTCAAATTGCAGGTCCAAATTAATGATTTGAAAAATGAATGCAATCATTGCATTGATTGGGACTGATTGCATTCATTTTTTATTCCATTAGTGGCGTCCGTGGCGTAGTTGGTTAAAGTGCGTGGACGCTATGTCAACGAACCTGGAGACCCAGGTTCGAACCCCAGCAGTGACAGAAAATTATTTGAATTAAAATAATTTTTCTTTATGACCACCACCTCTCTGCAGACAATGGCAAACCTCAGAGAGTAATCAAAATGCCATGTAAAGCTTCTTGAGAATAAGAACATTCCATTCATCGACGTTCGGCGTTAAGCCTGTAGGTCCATTTCTTGGTCAATTGTGTACAAACTTAATAACACGCACAACACAATTGATCATAAGAAGCTAGGTCAAAGTCCTTTCAAGAGCTGAAATGGCCAGTAATTTATTTTTTATTTTATAAACAATATCTTCAAATAAGCAGAAATTACGAAAATATGAACAAACTTCATTTTAACTTCATAAAGAATGTTGCAAATTATGTTCTGTAAAGCAGTTATGTGAAGACAAAGGAAGCATGTCATTTGGTGAACCCCAAATTCATTAGCGACTTAATTTATTAACTCCACTTCTCACTGTTGAAACAATAAAATTTTATATATTTAGCAATTCCATAGTAAATTAATTACCTGTTAAATGAATTAGCATAGAAACCCACATATTATGTCTGTAATATTCATTCATAAAAAAAAAACTTGTTGATTATAGCCCAAAAGCAACCAAAATGGAAGAGATGATTGCGTAGCATAAAACTCCACCAACAAGTTTGAGACGTTAATTTGACTGTTGAGGCGATTGCAATATCGTTAGATCCAAAAAGTTCACAGTCCACAGATATGCATATATTTGAAATTTATGCAATACGTAGTATTTGTAAAGCTTCCCCTGATTTTCAATTAATATATCATTCTCATCATACAGTTTTATGTAAATTTATGTGTCTTATATATTAGGCAAGACCACCTAGCTGAATAGCTAAATCTTAAGAGATGTGCAATGTGTTAGGAATAGTATAAATATTTTCTTTATCAGTGTCGCTTTCTAACTTGCATCAGCCTTGACCGTTCGTATGTGAACGTGAAATCATTATCACAAAAATTAATTAAGCCCATACGCTATAGAAGATGTGGAATTTGTTTGTTTGAATTTTAGTCTTCAAACAGAGTATCAGAGCAACCAGTTGTTGCATTTGTTTTTTATGGAAATATTGAGATACAACGCCTTGAGTATTAAAATGAAAAATAATTCGTTTAAAGACATTAAAATTAGACAATTTTTACAGCGATTTAAATACCCAGCAGAAAAGTGGACCAAATTTGAAATAGTTCTGAACTAGTTCCAAAAAGGACCAGTACTAGTTCCACTACAATACCCTTTAACATTGAACGAACTGACGCTTTTTGCGGGTTGATGTCATAGGGAAAGACAATTGTCCCCATAAACACTCCTTTTTCCCCATATTTGAACTAGTAGCATTAGGAACATTTTTAAACTAGTTGCTTTCGCATTAGCCTAAAAATGGTTCTTTTTTAACTAGTTTTAAAGTGAACATTTTAAAAGTGTAAACGTTTAGTGTATTGGAGCAAAGGTCCTAAAGACCTGACTTGTACGATCTTTTCCATCCACAATTTAGAAGAAATTTTGTTTATAAATGCTTATAAACATTTTTTTATTATTTTTTTCTAGTGCACAGCAAATTTAAAAAAAGCCAGAATGCGTTTATTTTTTTTCAGCAATACTTTTGAAAACAAAAGCAAAGTACTAAAATTAGAACTCTCATATGTTCTGGTACACGACTGAACGTTCTCACTGTGAGTGATCTACTGAACGCACTCACTTTGTTTTGATGCCTATTTGATATTTATGCTTCTATTTCGCGAAAAAAGTTTACGGCGGTAGTTGTTTATAACATGGAAAGGGGCTCGCTCGAAAATCGTGTTGTTATTGTTGGTCTAAAAAAATATGATATGGAAAGAGGCGATATCTTTCGGACCTTGCGACCACTCGGAGTCATTCGTAATTTTGTGTATTGTACTGTGAAGTTGTTTGAGGATACTGCTGGAATAATCCACTGTTCAAAATTCGGCCGTCCGCGTGTTATAAGAACACCACGAGCCATCAAGACGCTGAAGTCTCGAACCAAGCGAAAATCTTGTCGCGGGAGATGAATATCTCGGCGCAATAAATCTCTTGCATTCTTAAATAAGACTTGGGACTCAGAGCATACAAAAGACACAGCGGACACCTTCTCACGTTCTCAAAATCTAAAGCTTTATTTCTCAAGCACTTGGATAATGCCCACAGACGAATTCTGTTTACTGACGTATTCTGTTCACTAAACAGAATGATAGAGTGTATGCTCTGTCATTACGACATGCAGCAGAACTCGTTCCGAAAGTTCAGAGAGGTCAACACCTAGCTGCTGTGGTGGTTTGGTGGGGAGTCGCCCACCATTCGACGAAAGTGTATGAATCCGATGTTTTCAAATTGGTTGTGAAGTCTCTTAATACGACATTATTCCAAAACAAGCTGTGGACTTTTCAACAAGATTCTACTCGGGCCCATAAGGCTAAATTGACTCAAGAATGGCCCAAAAAAAAATACCGAACTTAATTAAACAGTACCGGACTTAATTTCTACGGATTAGTGGCCAGCGGGTAGTCCAGACCCGAACCCATTGGATTACAAATTGTGATCCGTTTAAGAGGGTATGGCTTGCTCTACTCGACACCCAAATATCGAGTCTCTAAAGTGCGCTCTTGTCCGAGTAGTGGAGAAATTTCCTATGCATGTCGTGCGTGTTGCGATCGATGACTGGCCGGATCGACTTCGCTCGTGCTGGATAGCAAATGGTGGCCATTTTGAATAAGTTGTTCTACAATTTGTAGCTATTGAATGACTCAATAAATAACAAAAATAACTTTGAAAAAACATTTTGCTGTTTGCATTTTATGAGCAAAAAAACCGTAGTACTAAGTAAAAGGTTTATACATTTTTTCTTAATATTATTGGCCCTGTTATCACCTTTATTTTGTTGAATTACTTATTTTAAAAAGGATTGTGCTTGATAAAATCTTTTAAATTATGCAAGAAAGAGTTAAAAAAATACTTTAATATAAATTAAATTATTAAAGAAAAAAATTTAAGATAAAAAACTAAGCTATTTGTACGAGAATATTACCTTTCTTAAGATAACAAATTCATTAATATACTCAACAACAAAATTTTTTTGATTTTTGCTTATTGGCGCACACCATACCGACTGGAAATAGCCAACCTTAGGAAATTTTAAAGCAACACTGGCTTTTAATACCACATTTTGACCCTCTTAAGTGCGATCATACCGAAGGTTTTTCTTACAAATAATTCTTTGATAATTGTAATTGCAATTATTTTAATAAACTCAAACTTTCAACAATCTTTTCAGTTTTGTCAATGACTGGCAAGAATAGACTAACTTGAATTATGTAAAGTCTTAGTTAACATAGTTAACGAATAACTAAAGTTAAGCAACCTTGAAGACTAGAAATTAAAAAGTTTTTTGCATCCATTTTTATGTAAGACGTAATCAATGTTTTAAAATATTTCTCAAATTGTTTAAAATGTTAACATAGTTGGTTTTTTTTTGCGACAAATTGGATTGGATGACTTGTGATTTTGACCCTAGCAGAAATATTAAATAATAATGTTATACGGTACGCACAAGAAAAATTGCCTTCCAAAATGATTGGCATTTTGGTGGAAGATGGTAAATGAAACTTTGGTTTTTTTTATAACTTAAAAGGAAAAAGAAAGTAAGAGAAAGGATTATAAAAAATTAAATGTAGCTGTTGACATAACGAAAAATAAAGGTGTCGAAAAATAATTTTTAGCTATTATCTTAACATAAATCGTTCCGAAATAACCACTAAGAAGTTAAATACTTGCATTTTGGCAAGTTGCAAAGCAGATTCTTCGAAATTAAAATTCAAATACAACTAATAAATGATGGCAAACAAGCGCCTTTTGTGTATGCAATACGTATACACAGAATCGTGGATAGTCGAGTTGTTTTGGTAGTATTACCTTAAGGTCCCGGGCCAGAGGCCAGGCCATGGGCCTACCCCTTAAGTTTTCTGAATTTCTCACCTCATTTCTAATCAACTAAAATTGAAAATTCTTCAATAGTTACGACTTAAAGTTCTAGTTGGTGGTAGAGAAGCTTGTGGATGAGAGGCCTCATAGCTTAAATTGACGAGGTAAAGGCATAACTCTTGCCTCCAATTCAAATTTACATATTTCGGCTTTACACCACACTTAGAACATCCTACACATGTTTCAATTAATTGCCCTTTCCTTCCCTCGAATCTATCAACCTATTTCGAACCAAGGCAGACTTAACTGAATAACACCTCAAATCTTTGGTTCAGCGCTAAAAAAAAGCCTAATGGTCCAATAAGTTCCGAGACTAACTACTAGGTGGCACCTCTAATGAAATATCGATACAATATTTTGATAGTTCCAACCTGAAAACAATACGTGTAAAAATTGCATGTCAATATAACGTTAAGTTCAGAAATAATGCTGAACGTTCAGGACGCCCAAATGAGGCAGTTGTTCCACAAAACATAAAAAAAGTACACAAAATGGTATTGACCGACCGTAAAGTGAATATATCGAAAGGCAGTGTGGGAACAATATTACAGGAAAATTTGTCGATGAGAAAGCTGTTTTCCAAATGGGTGCCGCGTTTTCTCACACCGAACCAAAAGCAACAACGTGTCGATGATTCGGAGAGCTGTTTGGCACTGTTTACTGAGAATAAACATGAATTTTTGCGTCGCTATGTGACAATGGATGAAACATGGATCCAGCATTACACACCGGAATCAAAACGGTTGTCAGCTGAGTGGAGAGCAACCGATGAAAGATGCGCATGGAATTTTGTTCATCGACTATCTCGAAAAGGGAAAAACAATCAACAACGATTATTATATAGCGTTGTTGGAGCTTTTGAAGGATGAAATCGCGTAAAATCGGCCCATTTGAAGAAGAAAAAAATTCTTTTTCACCAAGACAATGCACCGTGTCACAAATCGATTAAAACGATGGCGAAAATCCACGAATTGTGCTTAAAATTGATTCCTCATCCACCGTATTCGGCAGATTTGGCCCCCAGCGACACTGACTCTTTGCTGACCTCGAAAAAATGCTTGCCGGCAAGAGATGTGCCTCCAATGAAGGTGATGGCTGAAACTGAAGGGTATTTTGAGACGAAGCACAAATCGTTCTACAAAACCGGTATTGAAAAGTTAGAAAAGCGGTGGAATGAATGTATTGCTCTTGTTGATGAATAATGAAGAATATTTGCAAAAATAAGTTTTTTTAGTACTTATTCTCCGGACTAATTGGACCATGTGTTAAGCCGAAAAGAGGAAAAAACGTAAATTTTATGAAGAACTCATATGTATGTAACCCATTTTCTACCACGGAAAAATATTTTATTTGTTGTCTAAGCTATTGATTGAGTGATCGAAAAATCGAACAGTGGTAGAAAATGTGTTAAGCCTCATAATTTTCGCACGGTTCTTTGGATAAATGGTCTAGGTATCGAGAACCTTAGTGACAACTTTTATGTAAATAGCTCTACCTACTGTTGAGTCGATAGAGATAGATTTAATGGTTTAGAATTACTTAGTACATTGTTACTCTAGGTGGGAAAATAAAAACCCCACTATTCTTGAAAATTTTAAAGGAAACTGAAAACCAGAAGGTAGACGCCTACTAGAGCACAATTTCAACCTGAAAAGGGAAAATTTTAACGCTTTATAGTAGCTCCTACAGAGTCCAGATTTATCACCAATAAAGTTTTTCCACAAGATTGGAATGCTTAGGGCTTGTTAGCTCGATGACACACAGACTTGGTGAATGGCTGATCATAGCTTAATTGGTCATTGCGGATATTAGATGATTAACAACTTAGTGTTTTTGTAACCTGGAGTTATTAGGTTTTCTTTTTAAAACGGGAATGGAATCCGTTTTTGGTAGTTAAATTGTTTTAGTTTAAAACAATAAAAAATTATTCATTAACAAAACAGTAGAACCAACAAAAATCACAACAAGTTTGGTCAGATGTCAAGGCTATGCTCAGTTCACCGTGCGATCTTGCCACAAGGTCAAACAGTTAATAAGGAATACTTCCTACAAGTTCAAAGCCTTTTGCGTAAAGCGATCCGAGGAAAACGCCAGAGTTTGTGAAGAAACAATTCATGACTTTTGCATCACCATTATGCACCTGCTCACACTTTATTGCTTGTTCGTGAATTTTTGGCAAAACAGCACTGTTATCATGCCCCAATAATGATAGAAACAAGATTACGCGTTCCGCAGTCCCGTTATTTAATGCTCTCTTTCTCAACTGATTGCATGACGTCACACAGTACTTTTGCTTGACAAAAAGTATGCAAATGTGCGATCTCTTAGGTAAATTGACGAAATTGAAAATAAATTCTTTCGAAAAAGTAAAGTAAAAATATCTACTCTTCTGTATAAAAATATGAATATTTTCGTATACGAAAAATATGAATTTTTTAAACGTTAAAGATTTTTATCTCCTAAACTATTCGAGACTGACAAAATTTTATTATACCAATGGGTTAAGGAGGTCCATATACATATTATAAAAATAAGAAAAAAGAATATTCAGGCGTGGGTGTGGGAGTAAAATTATTCCAAAGTGTGACAATATTGCTTGTGACGTCATATTCTCTCTCTCTCTCATTTGCGGAACGCGTAATGGTTTCTATCATTCTTGATCATGCCCTAGCCTCCATATTCGCCAGACATGGCTTCGTGTGATTTTTTCTATTTCCAAAATAAAAATAACCTTAATGAGCCGCCATTTTACAAGCACAAATGAGATTGAAAGTGAATCCCTGAAAGATCTCAAGGCTATCCCAAAAAACGAAACTAGTTCAAGAAGTGTTTTGGGGTTTGGAGGAAGTACTGGCATAAGTGCATAATATCTAATGGGAACTATGTGGAAGGATATATCATTTATGTAAATGAAAAAATTTAATTTTTTTCTAACAGTAAAAATGATTTTTTAAACACACTGTATATTCATCATCTGGCACCTTTATTGGCTACGAATTTTAACATTCTTTTAGACAGACAATAACTTTTGTGTTTTCAATTTTTGTTCCGATATTTTCTGCGGCCAACTTCCACTTTTACTTTTGATCATGCAGATTAAAATTTCATGCCGAATCTATTTGCGCTTGAAGGAGAGGAGCAGCATGTTACACTGATGTCGTTTTCTATTGGAAATCATAGATTTTTTTTTTTTTTAATTTATTACTTTGAACAACAGGTGGCGAATCCAATAGAAATTCGCGGATTGCCATCCAAGTGGACAGCATAATCAATTGTTTGCATTGAAACATAGACGTGACCAATGTACTCTATTATTCTAACACGAAATAGTTCATAGACATTGGACTTTCATCTTGATTTGTTTGGTTACTTTCTCCACAATTGGTAAATAAAAAAACAAAAAAGAAGGTAAAGTAAACCAAACTATTCGTTTTCTGTGTAGACTTCATTAATTGCCAATATTCCAAAATACAGATGGAAATATACATATTTTTTTTTATTTTATTTGTAATATTTTCTCGTGCTGGTTTTGTTTTCATGTAATTTTGGATTCGAATCACTTGACTTTGGAGGATTGGCAAGAAAGGTGCGTCCTCAGCTCCTATAAAAATCATTATTACTCTAAGCAACGAACGAAATTAATTCCCGGCTACAAATAAAAAATATGGATTAATTTAGTAAAGCCAGAGGAAAGTGTTTTTATTGAAAAAAAACACCACAAGTTGCAATAAGCAACACCATGGCATAGTCTGTTGGCGTGACGGGACATTACGAAATGGAGCTGCCCTTGACAGGAGTTCAAATGAATAAACAATAAAACTTGTTCGTCGCCTAACAATAACATGCGGCAGTTTTTACTTAAAAATTAAACTACGATTTGAACTAACTTCACATAAATACACTTTCTAAAGAAAAAAATATTTTCAAATTTGAAAATACATTTACAAATTGCTTGTTAAACTCCATCAATTTTCAATTTTCTGTCTAACTTAATTTAATAAATGCAAATTTGCGTGCTCAATGCCTTTCATTGCTGGCAACATTCTTGTTATTTGCGCAATTTTTTCACCTACACCTAAGTTTAAATAAAACTGGTTTATTTCTAAACCAATTCAGCAAACTTGACATTTTTTTATCTATTTGTTAAATGTAATAAATTATTATTATTATTCTAACCTGTTTTGGTCCATTGGTCGCTGTCTTGTTGTTGAAATAATATGCTCCAGTCGAATGACAGCTCATTGTAGGACGACATTATCGACTTGTTCCTATTGTTAGACACAGCAGCGGGTTAAGAAAAAAAAACAAGAAAATACACCAGTTAAAAACCTACAATGCACGACTTAAACAGACCAGTCTTAGAATGAATTTAATTGCTTTACGTTTAAATTGACCTTTGACCGAATTTACATCTTTCAACGCTTCTAGAAGGTAATGCGTGCCAAAATTTTGCAAATACGTTGCGTTTTTTCGTCAGATGTTCGACGCAGGTACAATATTATTTATAAATAATAAGTTCTTCTAACGGTAAATTACCAACTATATATACTGGGTGTTTAAAAAGAATTTAATTAGATGTATATCACATACATGTAAATTTTAATGGCTGTATAAAGCCTTTATAAAGAAAATGTCTAAAAACGTTATTCAATAAGGATAAAAATCTCTTTTCACATTTATGAAGCCTTTCATAACTTTTCATTTGAACAATAGTATTTGGACAAGAATTAGGCTAGGCAAAAGTTTGGACAAGGATCTCGTCAAGGCTTAGGACAAGGACTTGAATAAGGACTAAAACAAAGATTATGAGATGGCGCCTTGTTGGCGCCTATTTATGTAAGAGCATTACGGCTGAACCACTGAAGCTATCCACTTTTCACTCCATATTCATTCCATATAATTGTGTGGTGCTCAGGATTGTTTTTTTGTGATAAATGCCCCAAGGTGACGCTGGGGTGGAGATAATTATAATAAAAAAAGTAATTTCTCTGTTTATTTGACCCGAAAACAAATCTAAACTGCTGAACGGATTTAACTCAAATTCGGCACACTTGAATCCTATATTAGGTCATGGCATACTTAGTTTTGACCACGCCTCCTCCGCCTATTTTTTACCTCTTTTGACCACGATTAATTTTAACCAACATAAAAATGAAAAAAAACAACAAAAACCAGAATTTTTCTCCCTTACTGTATAAAAAGGAATTTTATGTCTACACTTCCGATATCGAAACTGTGGTTTTTTTAAATTTAAACTGTGTGGTGTTTGCATATATTTGATCGGAAAAATTAGGTGTTTTTGTGATTTCAGGCTGCGGTTGTATGTATGACTGTTTGCAGCTACAGGCGCGATATCGCAAAAACAAACAAAAACTGGAACAGAACTCAGTGTTTTAGCAATACGTTTAGAAACAGCTACAAACGTTTACAGCATAGGAGTGTGAATATTTAAAGTAAATTATAAAAAATCAATGCGGTTTCTTTTTGGTACCCTTAGCCCACATAATAAACATCAGTACATCACAATAAATACAGGTTCTTTTAGAATTTCGGGGATGGGGGTTGAACCCCCAAACCCCCCCTCTGAATCCGCGCCTGCTTAATACACATGTTACTTTTGTTTATCGATATATTTTCGATCAAGAAATTATTTCTTTAATCAGACCGTAAAAATATCTATCAATGATTTATTTTTATTTCTGATCGGAAAAATATAGGTCAATTATTAATTTCTATTTCCCATCGAAAAAATAATGATCAAATAATAATTTTTATTGCTGATTTAAAAAAATCGATAACAAAATAACTTTCATATCTGCTTGAAAAAATATCGTTAGAAATATAACTTTTTTTTCTGATCGAAAAAATAACGACCACAAAATTATTTTTATTTCTGATTGAAAAAATAACAATCAAAATATTATTTTTATTTCTGATCGAAAAAATTACGATAAAAAAATAATTGTTATATTTTCCGTCAAAATTTATTTAAGTCATTTCAAATAAATTATAACAATAACATAATATTAATTTCTATAGTTTTAATTATTGTGTTGTTGTTTTATGGCCTAATGCAGTTTACTTTCGGTGAACACTTTGGTTTTAATTGGAACTTGAGAATAAATAGAAATAAAAATAATTTTTATTTTAACCGTTTTAATTTTTCATATATGTTGAAATTACACATTTACGCGCATATCTTTAAAACGGTAACTCTTTCGGTAAAAATGTTGAGAACAGTTTTGAAGAAAATTGTTGGATCTATAATTTTCATCTGACTGATTTTACGCTAGGGATTACATTAACGAGGTTACCATCTTTGTTAATCTTTGAATCCGAATATCTTTGGATGCGCACATGTATTTGTTGTGATCTTTTCAGAGGTGGGTTATTTGATTTTACTTAAGGTGTATGCAAAAACTCAGCGCAATCTGATTGTTTTTGAAGAAAAATACAAAGTAACTGAACTATTGAAAATTTTGTTTTTTTAAAAAAGCCCTGATTTCGAAGAAAATATTAACCCCCTTACGTCACGCAATGGTCTCAAAATGTAAAGAACCATCCATTGCAAATATTTATTTAGATGCAGTTACTATGTTATTGAATTTAGCTTAAGAGTTCTAAGAAAAAATTTGTGACTTATAGTGAAATTTGACCTTGAATTTCTCTCTTATTTGACCTAATCCGATAAAACTGAGTATGAGGGCATAATATATAGAGCATGAACTATTAGAAACCATTGAGATATTTGAGGTTATTCCAATTGACTCTTCAATTGTCGCACAGTGTAATTAAATAAAATATAATTTTTTTTTTTTCATAATCAATACCACTCATTTTCTCAATATAATTATTTTTTACTATGCGTAGTATCCACACATTCAATTTTTATAGAAAGGTTTCAACGCATTCATCTTCAGTTTAAAATTATTCAGTTATTATAATTTAGCCATTATCATGTTATGGTTAAAAAAAAATAGTCACACACAACGTTGTTGTTTGTTATTGTCATGCAAGCGGAAGTTCGAGTTCCGAATGTTGTTTTTTCTTGCTTTTATATATAATACATTTCATTATTACCTTACATAATTAAGATTGTCATTTGAAAAACGAAATGAACAGAGACTTCAGTAAAAAATTGTGAATTAACTTGTTAGCAAAATTAATTTGGATGCCTTAATTTTTGACAGGTAAATCGAAGAAATAAAAATAATCCAAAGAGTCAGTTAGAGAAAATCACTGAAACGATAGGGAAATCTTCACAAACATCCCAAATTGTCAAAACATCCCATTTCTGTGCGGGATAATTGGCGGACGAGACATTGCCTAATATTATGTTTTAATGATGACATGAGTAAGTTAAATATCGTCATAATGCATGGAAAGGAAAATGAGAAGATAATTGAATGATAAATAAATTTCAGGTTTATTATTAAGATTTTGCAACCTTTACAGTCAAAGTTGCAAAAAACATTTCGAATAAATATCATGGCGTGCTACTATTCAATATGGCCACGCTTAAGACACCCAAGTTAAAATGTGCGTAATCTTAATGATTTGCAATTTCCTGTAGAAATTAGGAAATTAATGGTAGCAGTTGTTGCTGTCGTTGTTTCGCTTTTTGTTATTTTACCCACAGACCAAACTGTATGAATATCTCATCTACCATCTCAGCGCAGTTTTAAACTATTTTTCAGAGGCTGAAGAGAAACTTAGACAAAGACAAATAAAATCATAGACATGTGCTCGCGTTAGAAATTGAGCCATCAAATCTTCTTCAATTCTTCATCAATTCTTATAAATTAAAATTTCATTTGAAGATGACAAGCCTCTGGAAGTAGCAAAATTGCTGATATAGCGTGTACTATGACGACATTTAGAAAAGTAAGTAATTTTACATTCTTTTTGACGTGAAACGTTACGTTTGATGTCGTAGGTTTCAAAAAACTTGAAGGAATTTTTCCGAAATGCATCGGCGTGAAACTGTTACTCTGTTAACTCCACTCTGAGTTTACATGTTCTGTGACTTTTACTTCAAAGCTATTCGATACAAAAACTTTCAATTGTATGTGCCATGCCCCTTGTCTAATGCTCGTACAATTTTTTCAGTCGAAAAACACGACTAAATTGGTAGTTCCTATCGATTTTCATTGATAGTTCGAAAGGCTTATAGTTCGAAAGTTAGACCGAAAATTCGGGTTACTGAAAAGTTCCAATCCCCTATTTCAATGCCCATAAAATGTAACCAGCGGAATGATACGTGTGATTTGAGGTCGAGTACCGATTTCCCAGGCTGTGTCACCTATAACTCTAAAGCTATTCGATATCCCAAATTTGGGTTGTATGGGATGTGCCACGCTCACCATAAATATTCGGTGCACTACTTCTCGCTATTCTTATTGATTTAAAATTATCAAAATCGGTTGAGAAACACGGGAGAAAATGGTTCTTAACTGTTCTGCCTACGCCTATTTATATATAGATGCCGTTATCGTGACGTCAAGGGTGCTGCTTAAGCAACGAAGGTGCAAATATATTGCATGGATTTATAACTCGCTGAGTAAAGATGCTAAGCTAAAAAATATTTAACGCCAATAAAGGTTGGATCTTAGTCCTCACGACGAATATAGACAAAAAATTTATGACGTCATGAGCCCGCAAAGAAAGCCGGTCCAAGCACCAAAATGCAACAACATTGTTGCATGGAATTATTACCCGGTTTATATGCGCTGCGGTAATTGTTGACAAAAAAAAAATCATAACGTCGTAAGCACGAAGAGGTAGCAACTAATGCAACAAAAATGCAATATTGTTGCATAGAATTGTACCTTAGTTACTAGAGGTGCTACGGTAAATTTTATTTAACGTTCTCCTCATAACGAAAATAAAAAAAATTTAGCGGATACAACCGCTTAATGCAGCAAAAATGCAACAACAGAAAAACGTTGCATGACTCGATGAAAATAGGCGTTACGGTAAATTTTATAAAACGACAATAAAGGTGTGGTATTCGAATTCCTGTATAAAAAAAGAAATTAACAGCAACAAGACCCCTCTCAGGGAACATGCATGGATTTATTGAATGGCGCTATGGTGAAAGTAAATTTTTGCAAAAGCAAAAGCAAAAACAAAACCACAATAAGAATATGGATAAAGAATCGGATTTGGACAATAATTTGAACAAGGTCGTGAACTATGTTAAGGATTAGGATATTTACTTGGACAAGTCTTTGCACGACAATGATAAGGATAAAAATAATAAGAATTTTGACAAGAAATATGAAAAAGATTGGCTCAAGGTTTTGAACAAGGATTAGGATATGAATTAGAACAAAGATTTATATAAGACTTGGGCATAGGATTAGGATTAATTTTAGGATAAGGTTAGAATAGAGATTTGGGTCAGGATGAAGACAAAGATTTGTACAAGGATAGAAACGAGGATTGGGGCAAAGATTTGGATAAAGATTTGAACAATGATTTGAACAAGGAAATGGATAAGGATTATGAAAAGTATTAAGGAGGGAGATAGGTTTAGGACTATGTTTTTTGGTGATTTTTATGAGTTTTTTTTTACAAATAAGTTATTTGTTTAATTTATTCAAACTATTAGAACATTTTAAACATATAAAAAAAAAGTAAATAACTGGCCATTTCAGCCCTTGAAAGGACTTTGACCAATCTTCTTATGATCAACTGTGTTGTTCGTGTTATTAAGCTTGTACACAATTGACCGAGAAATGGACCTACAGGTTTAACGCCGACTCCGAACAGCGATGAACGGAATGTTCTTGTTCTTAAGAAGCTTTACATGGCATTTTGATTACTCTCTGAGGTTTGTCATTGTCTGCAGAGAGGTGGCGGCCGTACAGAAAAATTATTTTAATTCAAATAATTATCTGTCGCTGCTGGGGTTCGAACCCGGGTCTCTAGGTTCGTTGACATAGAGGCCACGCACTTTAACCAACTTTAAATTTTAAACATATATTTAATTAAATATTCTATTTTTTTTTTTTTTTTTGTTAAGGTAAAATATTTCAATGAAAAATACGAAAGATATCAGCTGCCACGCATAGCAGGTCACTATCAGACTTACATCTGACAACCGAGTGATCATAGGAAACCGGTTTAAAAATATCAAGTTTTTTTCTGCTTTGCGTAAAATTTTTAAAAAAAAAGAAATAAAATAAAAAATTTTCTATTAAAATATTTTATTAAAAACAAGCAAATAATATTAAAACAAAATAGCAATAAAACAAAAAACGCCTTAGTACACGCGCTTCTAGCGCGTGTCCTTAAAAAAAAAAAAAGCCTTAATCAATTAAACAAAAATTAATAAAATAAAAGGCAAAAAAAAATCGCATCAAGCGAAAAAATATATACACATAAAAAAACATACATATTCTAAGCAGACAGGGAAAAAAATGCCCGACCCGCTAACGGAGGGAGAAAAAACATTACCACCGCTCAATTTCGTGAGCAAACAGAAATATGATGAAGTGATCGAACGGTTGAATAAACTGCAAAAGCAATATGATCAATTATCAAACCAACAAAAACTAAAATCTCCAGAGCGAAAGCGAAAAAATGGAAACACAAACCAAAATATGGACATAGAGACAAACCCAGCACTATCAAACAACCGTTACTCTCTTCTCAGTGATGAAGAGAATGAATTCCCATACGAATTAGTCAACCAAAGTAAAGACTCAGGATATAGAGAAGGAGCATTTTTTTCCGGACACGAAGAAACCGAAGAAGAAGTTGATGACATGAACTTTCCGCCGTTACCAGAAAACGTAAGCAAAATCATACAAGAGATGAGAAAAAACAACATAACTAAACGAAATAGCCCGAATATTAGCACAACAATCAATAACAAAAATAGACAATCCATTGACAACCATGCTGAAAGCAATCCGAAAATAATAAAACCATCAAAACCGCCTCCTATTAATATATTCAAAGAAGATGCAAAAAAAATTAATGACTTATTATGCAAAATAGTAGGTAAAGATCAATTTTATATAAAAAATGTTAACAAGCAAAAAATTAGGCTACAAGTAAAAGATATTAAGCACATTGATACAGTCAAGAAAATCTTGAATAAAACAAAAACAGAATTTTATACTTACACTGAAAAAGATAAAAAAATGCAAACGTTCCTAATAAAAGGGTTATCCAATAGCTACACACCAGAGGAAATATTAGAAGAACTCCAAAACAATAGCGAGGAAATTAATTTCATAAAAGCATTCAGGTATGTCACGTCTCGTTCTAAACGCGAAAATATCACCCTTCCATTGATAGTCGTGCAAATATCCCCAAATAGTAAAATAGAAAATTTAAAAAACATTAGGAGTATAGGAGGATGCATCGTATCCTTTGAAAAAATAAAACGAAATGACATTCTACAATGCCACAGGTGCCAACGATTTGGGCACACATCAGCGAATTGCAATATGGAGTTTAGATGCGTCAAGTGTCAAAACTCACACGAGCCGGGCAAATGCACAGTGCAAGAAAATTCCAATAAAGAACAACTCTTCTGTGTGCTTTGCAATAAAGTCGGTCATCCGGCATCATGGCGTGGATGTGAGGTCTTTATAAATCTTAACGACAGGTTACAAAAAAAAAAAAGAGAAGTTAGAGAAAATGCGTCCAATAGAATTAGTTCTATCGAAAACTACGTGCGAGCTGGAGTTTCATATGCGAGTAGAATCACAAATAATAATAGTAACAATACACCAGATCCTCCTAATGAAAACGTAAGGGAAGAAGTGAAAAAACTCTCCAGAGATATGGCAGAAACGAAGGCCACACTTAATAATATCTTAGAAATGTTACGACGATTGAATGTCTGAAATCAGATATAGCCCTCTCAGAATAGCTTCCATCAACGTTAACTCAATTATATCAACCACAAGACGATCAGACCTCCTACGTTTCATAGAAGAAAATAAATTAGACATAATAATGATGAGCGAAACCAAGCTAAATGAACGCCATAAAATGAATTTTAAGGATTACAATTTAATAAGGACAGATAGAAAAGACTCAATTCGTGGTGGTGGCACTGCGATTCTTATCCGAAAATCATTAAAGTACCAACAAATTTACAGCTTTGAATTACCCAATTGCAATTGCCTAGAGGCAACAGTTGTCGCATTACCATTGAGAAACAACAATTCTCTTTACATAATATCAGCTTACGCACCTCCAGCAGATACCCAGTTTCAGAGTGAACTTGATAACCTGTTCGAGCATCTCAAGTTAGATAATTTAAAGAACTACTTCATTTTAGCAGGTGACCTTAATGCGAAACATCAGACCTGGTTAGACTCAGTTTCAAACGGCAGAGGCAACTTCCTCAAACAATTCATCGATAATAACCAGATATCATACAAAATTAAATTATACAGCCCAATTACCCCAACCTATCCGCAAGGGAATTCATATATTGACCTTTGTCTTATGGACGCTCGTATGCAATTAGAAACCATTCGCGATAACAAAATCCCAGTTTTGCCATATGACAGTGACCATAACGCCTTACTAATGGTAACATCCTTTGTCAAGGACTCCCTCTTTGCCTTCACCAATCAACCAGAAAACCCTAAATTAAATTTTAGGAAAACTAACTGGTGTAAATTTGCACATAGGGCAGGAACGGAATGTAGGAATCAATTCCAAATTGGTGAAGTTCCTAACAATAAGAACTTGACAAACGAAGAATGTAATTCAGTTATTGAAAAACTTAACACAATAATAATATCATGTATAAATTCAACAGTTCCAAAAACAATAAACAGAAACTCTATGGATTATTACATGAACCGAGATATTAAAATGCTTCAGAGTAGCAAAAGCTTTCTAATGACACAAATTAACAAAATACGTCACCAAACTACAGATGTAACGAACAATAGACAGTTACTAACACTTAAGGCTATATTGAGAAACGTTAAAACTCTGTTGGAACAGCAATTTAGGAACAGTATTAACAAATACTGGAGGCAACGCGCGGAACAAATTGTTAAAAGCAATTCAAGAGTAATGTTTCCAAAAATTAATCGACTTTATAAGCCCCATACAGATAATACCATTCCGGATCTAAAAATCCCACTCACATCGGACTACTTTATTACCCAAGCTGAAATCGATAGTAGGTCTATTCCAATCAACAATAATAAATTCGTTATTTTCGATGACAGGTCAAAACTAAATATTATTGGAGCACACTTCGAAACGGTACATCAAATAGAAACCCAGACAGGTATTCACGAAAATATGGTTGAAAACGAAGTATCAAGATTTAAAAATTCCATCGATTCTTCAGAACGTCTTGTAACATTCTCAGATAACTTTAAATCCGACGAGTTGGAACATAACCAAACTTTAAACTATTTCACTACACTGAACGATTTAACAATCATCTTCAAGAAGTTAAACAATAAGTATTCAAAAGGATTAGATAACATCCCTAATGTAGCTTTGAAACACATTCCTATCGAAATTGTACGAAAATACTGCATAATTTTCAATAATTTGCTTAATAATTGTTATTTCCCCAGCAGCTGGAAAGTTGCAAAAGTATACCCTATAATAAAAAAGAAGAAAGACCCTTCGGACCTGACAAACTATAGACCAATAAGTCTTTTACCTAATATTGGTAAGGTATTCGAAGTTGTTATCAGCAAATCGATTTTATTTACATGCGATCAAAATAGCATAATTCCTCAAAACCAATTCGGCTTCAAGAAAAAGCACACGACAGTGCACGCCATAAATAAATTAACATCAGATATCTGCTGGCATCTGAATGGCAAAATATATACTGCGGCTTGTCTAGTGGACATCGAAAAAGCCTTTGATACGGTTTGGTTAGACGCACTTATATATAAAATCATAAGATACGGCTTCCCCCATCACCTCATAAAAATGATAATATCTCTAACAAAAGAGAAAAAATTCGTAGTAACGAATGGTAAGATAACAACAAATAGAATATTTGACGTACCGAATGGCCTTCCACAAGGCACAGTCACTGCCCCAATTCTATTTAACATATATACTTCTGCGATACTAAGTGAAATCGACTCATCATTAGCCTTTGCTGATGACGTGGTATTGTACACACATGGTCCAAAAATTGACGAAATTGAAAAATCCTTACAACTTAAATTTAATGACTTTCAAGCATTCTGCAAGACATGGAAACTAAAAATTAGCTTCCCAAAATGCGAAGTTATATTATTTCGTCCACCTTTGAGGCGTGGAAACCACGACCTCCGAAAAAATTGGAAAAACCTAGCAATTACAGATGAGAATGGTCTTAAAATTGTAAACAAGACATGTGTTAGATACTTAGGTGTCTATTTGGACAAATTTTTGTACTACAATGAGCACATTAAGGTTACACTCGAAAAAGCAAGGGCAGCATTTATGGCACTTAAAAAGCTGTTTTACTCGCGACACCTGCAAAGTGATGTAAAGGTAGTTTGTTACCAAGCGTTTGTTCGACCAATTCTGACCTATGCATGCCCAATTTGGTGGAATATTAGCCCCTCATATATGGAGAAGATACGGGTATTTGAGAGGAAATGTTTAAGAGCTTGTCTATTTATGTATAGAAGTCGACATTCAAATTATAGACGTTTTATCTCTAATAAGAAACTTTTAGAAGCTTCGAAACTGCCCAGAATAGATAATTACATGCTAGATCTAACGAGAAATCATTTTGAACGCGCAACATTTAACGAGAACTCATTAATTTCGGGAGCGTTATATCCTAATCCAGGGTATTTTGAAAACGCAATAGTGAGAGGATTCATACCACCTGAGGCCTTCCTATATGTAGATACACTGGGTTATCTATCCGACTCAAGAAATATACCTGTTATTTACCATGTAGCCAGAAGAGCCACTGATAAAAGAATTCTGCATTCGTTAATGTGTGTAGATAATCGTAACCAAAATTGGAGATATGACAGCGACATACCTGAACGCGATATTTGCAACAATGACCGAGCAAATGCTAAAAAATACTGGTGGCTGGCCTAGATCAGAAACAGTCCCCATGGATGGCTAGTGTTCTTGCGATCGGCGTGACCGCAACTCAAACCGGTGGCACAGAACCTTAGCCATCCATACTTTTTATTTACTTACCTTAGTTCTTAAGTAGTTTATTCAGTTTTATCTTAAGAAAATCCATATCGAATAAAAGTTTTTCTCACCCTTTTTTCTTTTAAAATAAATCCACATATTGAGGAAAAGTATCACCAATGAAAAATAAATATTGATTAAATTAAAAGCAATGTAAATATGTAAATATAAAGATTGTATTGAGTACCCATAAGGTCATTTACTTCAATATTACTAGTTCTAGTGTATAGTATTCATTGTGCTATTATTAAATATGTATATATTATTGTTAAATTGGGGACAAATAAATGAATTAAAAAAAAAAAAAAAAAAAAAAAAAAAAAAAAAAACATCTGACAACCAAGCGTCGTCGGGTTGTTCAACATTTGATCCTTCCAACGAAGATGTGGGCGTCCTCTTCTGTGTTAATCGCCACCGTTCATCGAATCGAGCCTTGTTTTCCATCCGCTCAATATGACGCTGGCGAAGCAGCCGCTCGATTTTGATGCACTTCACTATGTCGATGTCGGCGTACAACTCATACAGCTGGTGGTACCATCGAATTAAATACTCGCCATTAACGCAGATTGGACGGAATATCTTACGAAGAATCTTTCTCGCGAAGGCTTCCAAAGTCAACGTCCAAGTTTGTGTTTCATATAATATGGTGGGCATGATTAGTGAAAGAGCGTGAGTTTTATTCGTCAAGAGAGCGCTCTGCTTCTCTATTGCCTACTTAGCCCAAAGTAATACCTGTTGGTTAATAATTATAGGTATTATAGGTGTTTCCCAGTATCATTCCACAAAGACCCATACACTCGACAGGACTTTAAATGCGATATTAAAACAGATAGGAGCACTTTTCTTGTGATTTGCCATAAGAACATTGAGGTTCCAGTCGTTTGGAATAAATTCTTCCGACCATGTGTTCATAGAAGCTAATATTAAACAGACATCTCCTACTTTTAATACAATCGCTTAGTTTTAAACAAAATTAAAGGCAAAATATATTTTTGTTGTCCGCTTCACATAAAACACTCCGTAGGGAACGAAAGTGGCATTATAAATTTGTATATCTTCTTATAAAATGTGCATCAAACAGAGGTTGCATAGGCGTATTTTTTAATAGTTGGTCGCTTGGCAGTTGTCATATGTTGAAATTTGTCATTTATAAACGCAAGAAGTTTATTTATAAAACGATAAACAGTAAAAAACAAAAAAAAACTCCCTCAAATTTCCCTCATGATCATGCGCCTTCTGAGACATGTGTGCGCAAAAGAATCAAAAAATTCCAAGAGACAGGGGTTCAGTGGAACATGTGAAGTCACCGAAAGGATTTCAACCCGAACGTTCGACCAAATATATTGACGCTTTGAAGGTAAGTGTTAAAAAGCATCAACCTCATCACGTCTACACAGCAGCAAACATTAACAAAAGAATTGGCGATTTTTGCAAAAAAAAAAAAATCTTGAAAACTAGTTTTATTTTCAGTGCCTTCAATCCCTCTCAGATAGAAAATGCGATTCTACATCATCTTGTGCATAGTAACTTCAAATAGTTGCTGATTAAGACTTTAAAACTTTATTCCGTCGTTTCACAGAATGCGGAACACTTTGTCGATTTCAATGAACGTCTCAGTAGATAACTTATCGCCGCCGCTATAAGCTACTTACGGTTTGATGGGATATGTTAAACATATAAACGATTCAATTGGCAACGCTGTTTTCTACGTTTTTGCCTTCGTTCTTCATATTCGTTGTACTACGGTAATCAGTTGTCAAATCATCTTTTCTCGTATGATTAGTTTTTGGTTGTAGCAAAGAACGTATTGGGAATATACTCTTCAGAAGACGAAAAATATCTACTGACAAGGTATTTCATAGCAGAAGTTAATAATCTCGGAACACATTGAAAAATATTTCTCTTGAACTTTTGTCTATTTAATTTGTGTATATAACTTCGCCTTGAATCATAAGAAATATCATTGAAAAGCAGTTCACGAAAAGATCAAAGTTCAAGGAGCAGTGGAATCGGTGCATTAAGACGTAATTGGAATAAACTCACACGGCGGCTGTAGTCTTGTGCTCATCACCATTGCGAAAATGTCTACTGAAAAAGTAGATCAAGCTGCCGCTGCTGGTGGTGAAGATGTTGATTCACCATCCATGCTGATGTCCATTATAAACGAAATCATTTATAGTCCGATGAATTTGGGGCTTGTTTTGATCATCGGTTTTCTTGTTTACAAAATTATGAAAGAACGTTTCGATGTACCTAGTGCAGGTGCCCAAAAACCTTTGGAACCAGAGTTACCGAAACTTCGCCGTGACTTTACAATACAAGAACTGAGACAATTTGATGGCAATCAACCTGATGGACGAGTTCTAGTGGCTGTTAACGGAACGGTTTATGATGTTACCAAAGGAAAACGATTTTATGGGCCAGGTGAGTGCTTTTGTTATGACTTTTAAAGAAAGAAAAAAAAACTTGTTCCATAAGGACAAACTTTTCAAGCTGTGACGTTGTATTTGACGTCATCAATATCCCTTTCTCCCTTGTCTTTAAACAAAGTTATTCTTTAGAATTATTTGCAATTTTAATGAGTAACATTATTTAAAACAATAAATTGTCTATTTTACATGCAACCCGGCATCGGCATAAAGTAATATTCTTGAAAAACACGAAGCATTAGCTAACAATATAAAAGCTATTAACATATTGTGAATTATTTATAAAAAATTGCTTTGGTTCGGTATCAATTAAAGTTTTCTGAGTGTATGGATACCGAAATAAAAAGATTCGTGACGTTTCGTAGATAATATTTAAAGCCAAACAGTGCCAGGTCAAGGTTTTTGCGCCCGTTGGACACTGTAAAAATTACCATATATAAATTATTTTTCGGCACCCTCCATTTCAAAATGATTAAAGGTCATCTTCCAAGTTTTATTTATATTGTAGTTTCTTTTTAATTCGATAATGCTTCTGTTTTTTTCCGATTAGGGCACAGTTAAGTGTGCTTTTGCTTATTTTTAACAGTATGAATTAAAAGGTAAAAAAATAAAAAATTATGTTGATGAATTAATGATGTTCTATGACCAGATATTTCCTAATATTCAAGAAGAAGAATTACACAAGTAATGAGTTCATAGATCAAAAAATCTTTTTATTTAGTCTTCACCACGAACGAATGTAAAGATTAATGTTTGTTAGTATAATTTTCTTTTAATATTATATATTATTTGTCCTAATCTCATCATGAATCTTCGTCTGTACAAATTGGTAATGAAAAGGTTGAGAGCTTTAGCATTTCTAATGTTGGTTCACATTTTATAGAACTCAGGTGATTTATAATTGGTTATCCATATTCAAAGATAAGGAATCCAAAAAAAAAAATATTCAAGAAATCCAGAAATCTGTGGTTTCCTTCAGAAAATTTAAAAAAAAAAAATATTTAAATTTTCCAGTTAAATGAAGAAAAATTGCAAGTAATTTTAGCTTTTGAAAGTACTTTGACTGAGTTTATAATTAATTGTGTTGCTAGTGAGATTACATATTATAGGCAATTCACCAAAAACTACGAGTGACTTGTTTATGCTCTCAATATACTTTACATGGCTCAATTTTTTTCTTATTGAGTTTTTGCCATTTTCGTCAATTTCTCTTGCTTAAGGTTGATCCGAGCCAGAAGAAGATTAAAATAAAAGATTGCATGAAACCTTTTTTCATCCTTAAAGAATAAATAATTTCTTACAAATTGTAGAAAATTTCTCGAAATAATACTCCTTATATAGATAAAATTTTCCGGTGTCACCACTTGAACCATAAGCCTCAGACGATTATCTCTTCATCGTTCACTAATACAATTTTGAGTTAGCAATATTTACGTGCGTTTCTTATCTTGGATAGTAAATACTATGAACGAAGTGATAATTGTTTTGTTTTTTTTGCGAAATCATGTTGACTAGACATAAAGTAGCGAGCGAACTCTTATCGAATATTATAGGCTCACTTTCATATCAATGACGATACGATCCTGTCTTGATTCTTTTGTGAGTTTGAAATATGCACAGTAATAGATAAAAAAATTATTATTCATTTTTAAATTAAGGTGGTCCTTATGCTACTTTTGCTGGACGTGATGCATCCAGAAATCTGGCCACTTTTAGTGTAGCTGCAAACGACAATGACGAATTTGATGATCTGAGCGACCTTAGCGCCATGGAAATGGACTCGGTTCGAGAATGGGAAATGCAATTCAAAGGTAATAAATTTAACTTATTAACTAATTAACATATAAATAACAACTGTTTTTGTTTTAAATTAGAAAAATATGAACTTGTTGGTAAATTGCTGCGCAAGGGAGAACAACCAACTAACTATGAAGACGAGGAGGAAGACACTGCTGTTGACAATAAATCCAATGAAAACACAGCAGAGGAATCTGTTGAGTCTGCTGATGCTGAAGGTGTTAGAAAACGCCCTACTACTTCGACAAATGAGGAGGTCAAATAGAACAACAAAATCCATATTCTTTGGCAATTTTATGAATAAGTTTCCCCAACAGCAGCGGAATGTTTTGTTTTTTTTTCTTACATATATTTTAAATTATCATTCCTTGCTACTATCAAAAAATATTTTTCAGTAAGCAATTCTCGATGAGTTTGTCCCTTCATCTTTTGAAGTTTTTTTAAATTCTTTTATACAAAAAGAGAAAACACTTATTTAGACGTAAATTATTATTCAAAACTCACTACATTTCGGTTGGAATTTTTGATGATTTAAGTGCGGTTTCAACAAATTTGTGCTTTCAAAAATATATGTATGTATGTCATTTATGTAAAGATTAGAATAATTAAGAAATACGCAAAAATAATATTGGTAGTTGCAACAAACAAAAAAAAAAAAAACAAATACACAAAAAATAACACGTCTTTAAATGTCAAACAATTTTGATTTTTATAAAGAACTTAACTTTTATGCATCATATACGTATACACCAACATGGACATACATAGTACTTAAATATACTTTATATAAAAGAAACAAACATTTTAACATTTTTTATTAAAGTGCTAAAGATACAGTAGGTCTGATGGAGTAAAAAAAGTTGGCCTATTGCTTTCGTTTAAATCATGTTTTTGAACATGGAAAGGAGGAACTAGACTATGGAAGAATTTGAAGTTTAAACTTAAACATAAGCATTCATAAAAATATTTTATAATAGCTTTAAAACCGTAAATTTAATAAGGTTTTTAATATTAATGTTTTTTTTTAAATTCTGATATCCATAAATTCGTTGTTGCTACTGGGAGAGTGGCAATATTGGACACTCATTGGTTTACGGACGACAGCAGCATTTGTCATTTATATTCTTTAAAAAATGTTATAGCTCTTTGAAGATTGAGAGAAAAAGGGAATATATGAATGACACACTTCTTAATGACTTGAAAAAATCTCGGAGCTCGCTAATGAAGTAGAGTCTTATGCTAGCAAGACCCAATTTTGCCTGTTAACTCACAAGCGAATGAATTGCCACTTAGCTCCCCTCAATATGAACGGTGTGTATCTTGTCATCATGTGATGTCGTGTTCATTCCAATCCAATCTTCGTTGAAATTATCACAATTTCGATGTGTCGAAAGAAACGGCTATAGGTTTTTTTATAAAGGTGCAAGAAAAACTTCACTCCTACTGGTCTTCGCATGATCTATAGCTCATATATTATGCCGAAATTGGGGTTCAATTCGAACCTTTTCTCACCTTTCGGCTTCAATTTCATATTTGGATCTTCTGGGCCGAACGAAGTGTAATATATCTAATAGAGGATAAAATTATATAACTTATCTTAACTCTCTTGGGGGCATCGACGCAATATTGTTTGCCTAAGCCTTCTGTATAGGTACTACCATGGAAAATGTTCAAGAGAGGTACATGATTTCACGCCATCGACTCGTGTGTTTCTCAGGTCAAACGAGTGACAACTCAGCAAGTCCATCACTATAATATTACCTTGATGTCCAATATAACTCCGCATTACCGGGATAATTCGTTCTTTGGTAAAATTGTAAAATTGTGGAACAATCTACCTACGAGCGTGTTCCCCAGGCAGTTTTAAGCTGTGTAAATTTTAACCAAATCCTCACGGACATTATCCCATTTTTCCACCCTCTAACTAAGTATGACCCGTCTTTTGAGTCAACACAATGTTTTTGCAATCATGGGGGCCGTTTAATCAACGCTCAGGGGATTTAAAAAATATTTTTTTTTGCCGCCGCCGCCGCAGTTGATTGTCATATGAGCCCTTTTTATGGCATTTTCCATCACTTCGGCCTAAACTTCCGGCGATAGGTCTTTAATTCTTGACGGATATTGTCTTTAAGAGCTGCAAGAGTCTGAGGCTTGTTGACATAAACCCGCGACTACAAAAAGCCCCACAAAAAGAAGTCTGGAGCGGTCAAATCAGGCGATCTTGCTGGCCAGTGCAAATCGCCAAATCGGGAGATTAGGCGCCCGGGAAATGCATCCTTCAGCATATCGGTTGTGGCACGTGCAGTGTGTGCCGTTGCACCGTCCTGTTGGAACCACATGTTTTCCAATCCCAATTCATCAAGTTGCGGCAAAAAGAACTCGTTGATCATTGCTCTGTAGCGCTCACCATTCACAGTAACCGTTTGGCCCGCGACGTCTTCGAAGAAAAAAGGTCCGATGACTCCTCCAGCGAAAACAGCACACCATACAGTGACTTTGAGCGGGTGTAATGGCTCTTCGTGGGTTACACGCGGATTTTCAGTGCCCCAGAAGCGTAAATTTTGCTTATTTACGTACCCGCTAAGATGGAAATGGGCCTCATCACTCATGATTATTTTTGATGAAAAATCATCTTCCTCTTGGTGGTGGCAATATTCCGCGTTCTGGAGCAGTGTAGCGTAACATTGTTTATTAACGTGTATTTCGCATGTGTTTACTACACAAATGTCAAAACAGAACTGACATTAGGGGCCAATCGCAAAATTTATAGCATTTTCTGATAGGAGGATTACTTTTGCGCCACCTTGTATAAGAGGTTTTGTGAATCTCATTTCAAATATTATTTAACATTTTTACAACCCCCACGTTTAAAAAACGTAAAAGGGGTATATTAATTTTGTCACTCCGTTTGTAACGCCCATAAGGAGGCGTGGTAGGTATAAAAAGTATATATATTCTTGATCAGCATCACCACCCGAGTCGATTTAGCCATGTCCGACAAAAGAATTAATTTTTATCGATTCATTTTTCTTACAGAAAAACTTTTTTAAAAGGTTCCATGGAAGCAAAATAGGAACATGTGACAGATTATCGATTCGAAACAAACGAATGAAACAGAAATCGATTCAGATTCTTACAGAAAAAGTGTTGGTGAGAGTGACGTCAAATCGATAATATGAGTCGGTAATTGCGATCGATACAAGTTACAGAAACGAACTACAGATGCGAGGGCTCTGATCAACACGAATTTAACAAAATTTATTTTCATTCTAATTCACCATCAGCTGTTTTTACAAGAGCGGGGAGAGAGAGAAGTGAGTTATCATTTTGAGAGAGAAGTGTCAAACTCACTAACACCTTATTATTATACCATGTTTAGCATCATGGTATAATAATACAAGGTAGCATTGACAGTTGCTTGGGAAAACATCTCCTGTCAAAAAATATACTCAAAAAAAGAGCGTTCACAATCCGCCATTGAAAACACAAACAATGTTGACCACGTTGAAGTGAAAAAAAACAACAACCACAGCAGCTGCAGATTGATTTACACAAAAAGCTGTTTTTGACTGGAGATGTTTTCTTGTAGAAGAGAAAATAAGCAATTGTCAATGCTACCTTGTACAGGGTGTTTTTTTAGGGGTTTGTTTTTCGAATAGAGATAAAACTGGCATTTTGTGGTCAAATCTGGCAACTCTAATGTCATTTATGTTCGGTTTGGTTTGCCATTTCATCATGAACAGGTTGACAAAAGAACAACGCTTGCAAATCGTGCAAATTTATTTCGAAAATAATGGTTCAGTTCGCGAAGTTTACATCGCAAAATTTTGTTCAGTGATGAGGCTCATTTTTTGTTGAATGGCTACTTCAACAAGCAAAATTGCCGCATTTGGAGTGAAGAGAATCCACATGAGATCCTTGAGACGCCATTACATCCACAAAAACTGGCTGTTTGGTGTGCTCTATGGGCTTGTGGAGTCATTGGGCCATACTTCTTCCGAAATAATGCTGGAGAGTCAGTTACCGTTAATAGAGACCGGTATAGAGCCATGATTACCGACTATTTTGTTCCCGAATTGGATGGCATGAATGTGGATGAGTTGTGGTTCCAACAAGACGGCGCTACATGCCACACAGCGCACGTCACAATCGATTTATTGAAGGAAACATTCGATGAGCGCATAATTTCGCGGAATGGACCTGTCAATTGGCCACCAAGATCGTGTGATTTGACACCATTGGATTATTTTCTTTGGGGATATGTGAAGTCGCTCGTCTACGCCAACAAACCAGAAACGTTAGGGGACTTGGAGGCCAACATTCGTAGCGTTATTGCCGACATACGGCCCCATATGCTCGAAAAAGTGGTTGAAAATTGGACCTGTAGAATTGGCTTTATTCGAGCCAGCCGCGGCGGCCACATGCCCGAAATCATATTTAAACATTAATGGCATAAAATTATCCTTCCAATAAAGCCAAATTGATGGACATTAAAACGATTTTCTTGTGTTTTATTTCAATTCGAAGTTCTATACCTCTAAAAAAAACACCCTATATTATTATACCATGGTTTAGCATCACTGCTCGTTCGTTCTCACAATAGGTTTGAGCAGTACGTTATAAAAGAGTTGCAAAATTGTTTCCAATGTATTTGTTGTTCGAAAGATGCGAAAAGGCCGAAACACATTAGGGGTATTCACGATCCGGAGCTCTTTGTAGAGCTCTTGTGCAAAAGAGCAAAAAAGCGCAACAAACTGTGAACACACCCCATACACAGGCCCAGTGTCGCCAGATGAAATTACCATCAAAATTCTCTTTTTCTCACACTTAATTCCCACAAATTGCCACACTCGCTAAAATACCTCAAAATACCATAAAATACCTCAAATTACCATAAAATACCACAATACCTCAAATTACCACAAAATACCAGAAAATCCCTCAAATTTTCTTTTGAGGTATTGTGGTAATTTGAGGTATTCTATGGTATTTTGAGGTATTTTGTGGTCATTTGAGGTATTTGTTTTCCCACGCGTGGTAAATATCGCACATGTGGTATTTGTTTTCCCACGCGAGAGATTTTTACCACAAAATACCATGGGAATTCCCACATCCCACAATCGTTGAAAAATACCATAAGTACTATTTATCGTGCTTTTCTGGCAACATAGCGCAGGCCTAGCAATTGAAGTTAAGTTCAGTCCGCTTTGAAAGTTAGTGATGTGGAAATTATGATATAAAAGAAGCTAGTATCTTATTGTAGAGCTCTTTTTTGTTGCACTTTTGCTCTTTTGCACAAGAGCTCTACAAAGAGCTCCTGATCGTGAATACCCCTATAGAAAATATGCATACCTCAAGCCTGCATCATGCCTGTGAAGCATGCTTGCTTAATACACATAGAAAGCATGCATCGCATATGTGATAAATTTCAAATATGTCAAACTGAATACATTTTTAAAGGAAAAGTTGTGGAAATATATTGAATTTAATAAAGAATAATTTAAAATGGAATTAGAGATTATTTTATGGTTAATGATTGTGTTGATATTGCTTTTATTTAACACGTCTTCTGTCAATGCTTTGATGCCTGCAAAAAGTTAAAAGTTCGCCAACTTCAAGCATCATGCATGCGTGCACGCTTTTGATGTGGGCTACTTCATAACAATGTGTATATTCAATCACAAATGTCAGATACTCGAAGCATGCTTACCTCCTATGTGTTTCGGCCCAAAGTTCGCAGTCTTGCGCATTTTCACATCGTCGCAATTGCGTTTCCCATCAATCCGTTCATTTCGTTCTTTTCGTTCTCTTTGCCGCAGACAACTTCACTACCGAACTTATTTTCAAAATTAGAAATTCGAATCGAGTCATGTTAGTGCGTTGCGTATTTGGGTAGGCTTCATACAAAATTTATATGCATGAACCAATTTTGACAGTTGACAGACGCAAGCTCACCAGTTTAGTTTGGACTGTTAAGTGTATTTTTATCAATATGCTTTATTCATATCAAACTAAATGTAGCTGAGGAAATATGGGTGCGCTCAATTTACTCAGCTTAATAATATCAACCATGGTATAATAATACATGGTAGCATTGACAACTGCTTATTTTCTCTTCAACAGGAAAACATAAACTGTCAAAAACAGCTTTTTGTGGAAATACATCAGCAGCTGCTGTGGTTGTTGTTTTTTTTCACTTCAACGTTTTCAACATTGCTTGTGTTTTCAATGGCGGATTGTGAGCGCTCTCTTTTTGAGTATATTTTTTGACAGTAGATGATTTCCCAAGCAACTGTCAATGCTACCTTGTATTATCAACCATTGCGAATTGGACGTCAAACGCAACGCAGCTTATCGGAAAAATATCTCTTTCTCTTTTATAATTTGGTGTTTTCAACATATCTAAAGCAAGCTGTCACTTAAATAATTTGACATAATCTGTCAATTTCTGCATAGCGAGTTATATAAAAAGGTTTATAGATTTTCTGTTTTACAAATAATATGCGTATATTTAATTGTGAAATAATTGATTGAAGCTTACATCTTCATATATACATCAAATAATTCTTTTTTTATTTTAAGTAAAAATGCTGCGCTCCGTTGCCGCACTGGTAAGCAAAGTACCTTTGGCTGCCAATGGTAATCATGGTTGTGGATATTTAACAGTGAAAGGAGGTTCTTTCGGTCCGGCTCTTAACAATTTAATAGTACGCCAGCAACAAACGCTACCAGTTGTAGACCCTCAGGAAACTCTTCCGAAAAAAGGTTATAGTCCCTTCGGAACAAACCAACCTAATTTGGTAGAATGGTCAGTGGCACGACTAGACGACTTGCTTAACTGGGGTCGCAAAGGTTCTATCTGGCCGCTAACTTTCGGATTGGCATGCTGCGCAGTTGAAATGATGCACATAGCAGCACCTAGATATGACATGGATCGTTTTGGTGTTGTCTTTCGTGCTTCACCGCGACAGGCGGATGTTATCATTGTAGCTGGAACGCTTACCAACAAAATGGCACCAGCTCTACGAAAGGTGTATGATCAAATGCCAGAACCGCGCTGGGTTATCTCAATGGGCAGTTGCGCTAATGGTGGTGGCTACTACCACTATTCATATTCTGTAGTGCGTGGTTGTGACCGCATTATACCTGTGGATATTTATGTGCCTGGATGTCCACCTACAGCTGAAGCACTATTGTATGGTGTATTGCAGCTCCAAAAGAAGGTCAAGCGCATGAATACTCTGCAGATGTGGTACAGAAAGTAGATAAATGAAATGTTTATAGTTTAAATAAGATTGAAATAAGTGGAAAGTAAAGTATGTACGTAGCTTTTATTTCCTCAATAATAAAAAGGTTAATATTAAATTCTGGTTATATCCAAAAATTCACATATATTTTTTTTTTTAATTTGCTAAGATTTGCTTTTGCTGATTAAGAATTTGCTAAATCGATTTAAATTTGAGGTCCGCTACCAGCGCAACATGATCCGATGGAAAAACAACCGAAGGAATTGCTGTATGAGCCTTAAGCTCTTCCTCGGTGGGCAGTGGAATTACCTGGGAATAATTAAAATTCAGGTTTAATTATAATTCGCTTGAGATAAACACTACCTGGTCAACTTCTAAATTTTTGGACTCGTAGAAAATATAGTCTAAACAAGCGGCAAAAAGATGAGTATAGTTGGTATATGGCGGTGTTCCGCATGCCGATTTCATTTCAAACGGTTGTGAAAGAGAAACATTCTTAACAGCTTCTTCCTCGTCTGAAAGGTAGTTTTTTCATAGTTATTTAGCCAACCGTTTTGTTATAAAAAATTTCTTTAAATGTTGTTATCTATTTATCAGTATTTTTATTTCTATTAAAATGATTTATGATGGAATAATAAAAAAGCCAATGTGTTCGAATTCATCTGAAACCATCATTAAAATTTCTAAAACAAGAGAAAATCCAGATCTACTCGATAAATCTAACCCGATTTATTAGCCTACAAAGAAATAAATTCTTTGAAAATAAAAAGAAAAAGTTTTTCTGTAGTTTTGCAAAGCAATGAGTTTTTAAATGAAGACAGCGATAAGAATCCTTTGAAAAAATCTATTAAAAAACTCAACGATTTCAAGAGTTATTTATAGTTTAACTATTAAACTTTTTTTTACATTTAAACTTACTACTTGTCCAGTCTATGAAATCATCTCCCACGTACTTTTCCGTCATTAATTTATAAATACCACATTCCGGAACACTGTTGAAGTCTCCACAGAAAACTAAGGAAATTTCTTGATCTTCGACCAATTTGAACTCCTGCTTCACACTGTTTCTTACGTGTTCCACATAGCACATGGCAAATCCTATTTGGAGCAAACGTATATGATCCGCATCCGGATGAAAGTACAAATGCGTATTAGCCACCAGCAGGTAACGCTCTTTGTCTTTAGACTTCAACAAACTCAACTTGAAGATAAGAAGATTTACTCATTATGTACATGAATGAAGGATTTTGTCCTTACCTGCACAGTTGTAGCCCGATCACAAATTCTTTCCACAAGTTTTTCATTGCCGCAAATTTTCTGCCACAACTCATTAAACTCGGGCAACGTGCGAATATTTTCTCCTATATTAAGTCCATATGTTCGTATTAATTCGAAACGATCGTTACGGAAGAAAGTTGCAACCCCCTCTCCACTAGAACCTTTTTGTTCTATTAGCCCAGAATATTTAAGTTCAGATGATTCCAGCACTATTTTAAGGTCCAAATCAAATATTTTCATGTCTACTTCCTGCAAACATATAATATCCGCATTGTAGCCTATTATTTCTTTAATGAATAGTTGCTTGCGATATTCTATTTTCAGTGCATACGCTGGACAGTAGGGAAAGAGCTGAGTGCGAGAGTAATCACTGTCGGCATATAAGTCAGCGAGAATATTGTATGAAACTACGCGAAAAGCATCTCCACTTAAACGTTCGGTCGTAAAACAATGCCGTGTTTCGAATGGACACGCTCCAGGGCCGGCCTGCACATCTTGTTTTGTTATATTTTCCACCACAGGACCTATATGTCCTATAGAATTACCAGGTGTAAGCACAAACTTCAAAACATATCCCACATCATCGTTTGTCGTATCGTAGAAGAATCCATCAGAACATATTTTCCATTCAGCGCCATACTTAACATCACCCGAGCTAGGCTTGGAGAATAATTTAAAATTTATTACACTTAAATTGGTATAAAAAGCTTTACCATTTTAGCCCTGTACCACTTCGCCACGCAAAATGCTCGTTCCGCGAACTGCATTTCAAGTTTGGAAGGATACATTTTGAAGCCAGCCAGAATAGTGGTCGGTAGTACTAGATTCAGCACCCATGGCTGATTAAATACAATCTCATACTTGCGATCTAGAACTTGCAACTGCAGATTTTGTGTGTCAATAAGCACTTCAGCAAATGTCACATCTGTTATATTGCCAGCGATACCATTGCGTAAAATAGCAATGCACAGCTAAAAGATATATAATATAAATTAAGTAACTTAAAAAGTATCAACAAGTACTAACATTCTCAACGTCGAATACTTCTACAGGTGCTTCTACAGCTGCTGCGTTCTTTGCCTTCATTTTGCCCTTTTTCTTCTTTTTATTAAGTGCTTTTTCGACGTTGTTCCTAATCCGGGTGAGTGCATCACTTACTTTCTCATTGATGTTCCGGCAGAAGTTAAAATCCCGGTCGACACTATGAATTTTATTCTGATATCGAAAGCTTATGTGCAGTTCCTGACTGTCGGCTATGTTTCTGAAGTATGCTTTATCCATTTCGTACGTAGTGCGATGTGCATGCGCAGCACCTCGCCTTAAAACCAACGATAACCTAGTTGGTAAAACTGAATTAAATAGCTGCCAGCAACACCTTCTAAACATGACAATAATAAACACAACAAACTGACATATAAAGATGATAGAAAGCATGTGCTCGATATCGATATGTTTGAGATCATTTCTTAGGGGTATTGAAAATACAATCGAACAGTCAACATATACTAAGTTTCCATGGCGAGTTAACTCGGGGTTAACTCGGGGTTAACTCGCTATGGAAACGCGAGTTGAGTTGAGTTTCGTTAAATCCACGAAACTCCACGAAACTCCACGAAACTTGTAAGATTTAACTGGGTTCTATCTGTCAAAGTGAATGCTGCCATTTAATATCTATTTCGCTAGTAATACAATAACAAAAATGCAAATGAAATTGACAAGTTCGACTCAACTCGATGCTGTGCATGGAAACACTATCGAGTTAGCGACGCCATTTTCTTAACTCGACGAAAACCCTAACCCCGAGTTAACTCGCCATGGAAACATAGTAATAATAACAATGAGACTTACCACACAGAAACTTAAGTGCAACTTAGGCCCCTATTAGGTACGACAACTCAACTTAAGTTGACGTGAGTTAAGACACCTCAACTGAACTTTTTTGCCATATTACGCATAACATACATTTTCAGTTGAGCTGTGGTGTAAAATTGCTGTTTCTATTGGAGCATGATTACACCGAAATTTTGACACTTTCGTTGAAATGAATCAGCTGTTCGCATTAATTTCAATTTTTGTGTATATGTATTTTGTTCACAAGTTATAAAGCAAGGAAATAATAGTATAGAGCAGGAGTGCCCAAAACTTTCTTAAGGAAGTGCAAACACTAATACATATAAAATCCTGCAACCTTTCGTAAACGAAAGCATACTATGTTAGACAACAACAAAATCTACGTAGAAGATCACTGTCACCAAAATGTACCAACAAAGCATACGAAAGTGTTGTTGCTTGCACTTCGGTATAAGCAACGAAAAAAGATCAAAAACAAAAAAGACAAATTTGTTTGTGTATTTTGTATTGCTTAGTGCGGAGTGCTGTGTGTGTATATTAGAATACACAGCCTATGCCTAAGTGCTTTTACAAAAACAAATGTGCACCAAGTGCATAGGGCTTGGGCACCTCTAAAGACGCTATACAACTAGCTCAAAGCAGATGTAAGTTTTTGACAGTTTTTAAACTCGAGACATAGTTGCATTGTTAAACCTAATACCACCAAAAATACATACACATCTCTGAGATACATACTTGTCAGTCGATAGACACATATGTACCTCAAATGTGTAATAGACAATACAAATTTACAAATTACACACTCAACTTAAGTTGAGTTGTCGTACCTAATAGGGGCCTTAAAGGGCTTACACATCGGCGAATCTGTTCGTCGAACAATATGGCGGCGCGAACGTATGTGAAAAAGCTAGCGTTCAAATTGAACGAACCTGTTCGTCACACAAGCCATTGATTTTTGTTGTTGTTTGTCATCATTTTCGGCAGCATCCCTTGTTCGATAGAGAAAATCAAAAATTTTTGTAAACACGGCCAACTGTGTGACAAACTGTAGAACATCGCTTCTTAACTAGCGAACTTGTGTGAACATGGCCGCCTTGTGACGAACAGATTCGCCGATGTGTAAGCCCTTTTAAACAAATGCTATGTTTCCATGGCGAGTTAACTCGGTGTTTACTCGGGGTTAACTCGCCATGGAAACGCGAGTTGAGTTGAGTTTCGTTAAATCCACGAAACTCCACGAAACTTGTAAGATTTAACTGGGTTCTACCTGTCAAAGTGTATGCTGCCATTTAGTATCCATTTCGCTAGTAAAAAACAACAAAAATGTCAAATGAAATCGAGAAGTTCAACTCAACTCGATGCTGTACATGGAAACACTATCGAGTTAGCAACGCCATTTTCTTAACTCGACGAAAATCCTAACCCCGAGTTAACTCGCCATGGAAACATAGTAAAATACGGATTGTATTGGGTTCTAAATAAAAAATAAATAAATAACTGGCCATTTCAGCCTTTGAAAGGACTTTGACCTAGCTTCTTATGATCAATTGTGTTGTGCGTGTTATTAAGTTTGTACACAATTTACCGAGAACCGGACCTACATGCTTAACGCCGACTCCGAACGGCGATGAACGGAAAGTTCTCGTTCTCAAGAAGCTTTACATGGCATTTTGATTACTCTCTGAGGTTTGCCATTGTCTGCAGAGAGGTGGCGGCCGTACAGAAAAATTATTTTAATTCAAATAATTTTCTGTCGCTGCTGGGTTTCGAACCTGGGTTTCCAAAGTTCTTTGACATAGCGGCCACGCACTTTAACCAACTACGCCACGGACGCCACGGATCGTATTGGGTTCTACATGTGTAAATTAATAACCAAAACCATTGTTTGTTTTCTTTGTCGTAGCCAACTTTTCTGGCTAATAAGAGGCGTTTTTCTTTGTTAGATCCGAGCTGAGCATGAGTTGTCAAAAATAGATCTGCGTTTCCTTTTAAGGTCTGGCTTAGCTGTATTCAATATTTGTGTTTCTTTTTTACATATGATCAAAGTCTGATTTGTTGTCAGATGCTGTCGACGAGCTCATATTTTTTTTTTCTGATCACTAGGTAATTGGCTGTCATTTAATTTCATTTAGAATATCAGACGCAAAAAATTATATAAACACATTCAACAAATGCCGGACATATTGAAATTTACTGATTTAGCTTATATAAAACAACAAATCACATATTTTAGGATTTTGATTTATTAAGATACCCAAAATTTTCATAAACAAATCGGATCAATCTATGTTTAATCTGAGGTTGTCAGCTCATAGCATGGTCGGTTTTGAACAGTATCTACTCAGATGTGTGGTCCGACATAAAAACGAAAAACGCCTAAGGTGTTCCTGCTGGAGAAAAAATCAACTTTTTGTAATAAATAACTAAAAGCAACATAAAACGCAGCTTTTCTCCATACAAATGCCAATAGAAAAAAGCAAATATAAACAACTTTTTTGTATGTGTCACCCTGTGTTTCGTAGATACTACCAAAATTCGATTTTTTTGCAATCTTGCAATGGCTGCGTCCAGCAGGTGCAACTGTTGTGCAACTGTTGAGTGTGTGCCTGCTGAACGCATAAGTATCAGTTTCTTATCAGCTCAACAAGTGAAAATTGTCTTTCTTTGGTATCATTTTATTTTTCTGATTCATTTACTTAATGTGTTGATCTCAACAGTTGCACAACAGTTGATGAACGCAGCCAATCTTATGCATGTATCCAAAATCGGTCTTCGGAACAAAATGTCAAAATTAAAGCTAATGCTGCATTATACCCAGCATGAACATAGATCGGGTTTCGGACGATCAGACATATCGGATGGACATGGCATGTTAGATAAAATTATGACGTTGTGACGTCATGCTCTCTCTCTCCCTCTCTTTGAGAGACGTCATTTGCGGAAAGCGTAATCTTGTTTCTATCATTCTTTGGTCCGAAGCGGCAAAGGAGACTGAAAATGAAAAGTATTGATTTTGACAGTTTCGACTCAGAGAGTATTTTAAGCCAAGATTTTTAACCTTGTTTTTTAACTTTGTTCTACCATGTAAAATATTTTTATATTGAAAAAATTGAATCTAGCTCATATGTACAGTGATGTGCGATGAAATAGAGCCAGTGCTATAAAAATTATTTGAATAAAAAAATCGAAGGAAACTTTGCATATTTAATTTTTTTTTTAATAGGTAAAAAAAGGATAATTAATTTAATTAATATTAGTGCACTAAATAATTAAGTTAAGTGTGAAACATAAACGAAAAAATTCAAAATTCAATGATATGTCCTCTTTCGGCTGTGACTTGAAATAGAGCCAGAAATAGTTACTCGATTTTAGCCATGACTTGTGATTAGAAAATTTGAAATTTCATGATATAATCAATAGAAATTATTGAAATATAATTATTTAACTGCTGAGCAACGCCTAGGCCTCGAATCCACTAGTTTCGGCACTTAGTAGCTGGAACTTTCTCCCATGCGTCCTTGATTAACCTCCAAAGATCATCTTTGTTGATTGGATGTTTGTCTCTAAGAGACACTTTAACCTCTCGCCATAAATTTTCGATAGGATTAAGGTCTGGCGACTGTGGCTGCCAGCTTAAAACTTCGATGTTTTTTTAGTCTAAACGATTCGTTTGCCTTGCCCGCTTCGATGTGTGTTTCGGGTCGTTATCCTGCTGAAACACCCATCGAAGCGGCATATTTAACTCTGCGTACGGCATCATGGTTTCACTCAAAATCCTGGTGTATTTTAAAGCGAAATAAGGGACATATGCCATTATATGAGAAACATTCCCAAACCATTATACTCCCACCGCCATGTTTAACAGGCTTTTATAGTGTGTTGAGGGAGGTATTCGGTATTGAGGGGGTCTTCTCTTAAAAATGCTGCTTCGGTCTGAGTTAAAAAATAATTAACTTTGGTTTCTTCTGACCAAAGAATGTTTTGGCATTTGCTCGTTGGCCAATCAGCATAATTCTTTGCGAATTGAAATTGCTTGCGGACATTAACTTTGGTCAGGAATGGTATCTTCCGAGCAGGTTTAGCCTTCAATTCGTTTTTAATTAAAAGTTTTCGAATCGTTGAAGTGTCCACGTTCTAGGAATATTGTTTCTTGAGAGCGGAAGAGGTCACAAACGGATTTTTTTTTACGTGACGTCGGATTCGTCTTTGCAAACTGGTACTTAATTTGGATTGTTTTCCTCTGGTGTCTTTTTTTTTTTTGTGTAAACTCTAATGCGTTATCAACCATTTTCTTTGAGCAGCCAACTATACTGGCTATTATTCTTTGGCTTTTACCTTGTTTACGCAAATTTTTTATAAATTTTCGTTTTTCAGAACTGCAGTGCTTGGCTCTTCCCATTTTTAGACCTAATTGTTTGAAACACAAAAATTTATTTTAAATTCATAAAACTGAGAACTCTTACTCATGTTCTGTAGTAAATTAAAAAAATTTTTTTATATTAAAAAATATTTAGTTATATTGGTTGGCTCTATTTTAACGCACACACTTTAAATGCAACAATATCACAGTTTCACAGATTAGCGAAAAATAAAAGCGCAATTGTATTCAAAAACAAGTGTACAATATTCATAGGAGAAGTCGTTTTTAAACTACGTTTGGTTCAGAACATGCCAAGTTGTTACAAAAAATTTAATTAAGTAATATCATCAGCAAGAGCGTGGTTATATTTATTCGCACATCACTTTATATTTAAAAAAAATTATTGGTAATTCATTATAATGGTCGAACTAACTTCATTTAATTCTTGTATTACTTTTTTCTATATGATTGAATTTTTGCTTAATTAATCGATTACTTGCCAACCCCTGTAGACATTTTAGAGTGCAAAAGTTTTTATGTGAATAGAGCCAACCAATTTTCATAATTCCACTCCACCTACCAATACTTCTACCGGTCTAAATTTCAAGAACCTATTGCAATTGCGATAAAGATAGTTGTTCATGCCGATAATTTAACAAATAATTTTGTCGATGTTTTCCAGTTATGACGAGCTTCTATTATTTTATAGAATTTGTGTTATCTGAAACAAAATTTGTTGATATTATAAAAAAAACCTCACTGTATCCAAATTTATCCGTTACAATACCTATATTTCAATTGACTCACAAAACCGGTACTGAAATCCCCTTTCCAAATCGATTAATCGGTCAAACACTGCTGATGGGTAGATAGACAGGTTTCTATTCGATATAGAGCAGGCTGTACAATACGAAAGCGATACCCAAGGACCTTCTTCTTTTGCAATCACTATCGAAACTTTTTTCTCCAAATAAAACTCCACATTATATATTTATTTTATTTGTTTCATTTACTTTATTGTTGTACAACATACTTTCAACTGTTTAAACACACCAGATTTTTGTTTTTACAATTCATAGAAAATTTTTCAAGAACTAAAGACATAATAAGGAGACATCAACTCCTTGATGATTTAGAGATTTCACATTGTTATAACTACTAACCCGAACATCTGAATTTATAAATACATTCACTGTACTTGGAGCCCAAAAGTTGTTCAAATTTAAATTAAATTCATTTATTTCTCATTTATAAATGTTGCAATCAGCTAGTATTAGTTGTAAAATCTAAATCTTGTAAACAAATATTGGGCTTGCCAATGGAGAAAGCCTTTTAATTAATTGTCATTAAATTTGTGTTTTAAGTACGAGGTGCTTAAATTATCAACTCAGAATTCATAGAAGAGCGTTCATATTTTTGCAAACACCAATGATGATGATGACACGAGTATCTATGAAACGAATTCACTGCGATCCAGTCTTGCATTTAAAGCTGAAAGTGCATACATCTTAAATTTGGAAAACTTCTCAACTGATACCACTGATTTTATTTAAATCATTAGTTATTATTAAACGCTCGTTTTTCTATTATTGAAATATATTATACAATTGAATATTTGTATCCCAAATGTTGTATTTTTAAGTCGTATTTTCTTGTACAAAAAATAATGTAGTTTTTTTGGACAAAGTTCGATTTCGATATTTCCTTCTAATTGAACAAATTATAATGAAGGTGTAAAAGCATCATTCAAATATTATGTAAATTGTTTTCATTCCGTAAGCAAGATCTTTTGCATTTTTTTTCATGATTGATTGCGATTGTTTAAACTAATAGGCATTGTTGCTTAATTTAAACACCTTTACTATTGATTGATTACTGCCATGGAGCAGTGACCATTGAATAGTCGAAACACTTTAATTTGATGTTGAAGTACATATGTTGTGTGGAACTTATATATTGTGGATGCGTGGTCCGTATTATATGTTTATTATAACTATTCAATTTTAATAATGAGATTAATAGGTATGCACAAAAAACAAAAGAGCTGAAAAACTAATAGGAGTTGCTTCACCGACGCGGTCTTGAAACTAGGTACATCCTTAAAGAGGCAAGAAAAACTACTTGAAGAAAAAAGGTTTCGTTTACACTAACTAAGCAAATGTATTTTATTAAAGTTCGTTATTCTTTATAATTACAGATTTATGTAAATATGAGTGGAGATGTTTTAATTTGTATTGTTTATAAATATTTATTTTGTGTTTTCCTTTTTTTTTTTTTAAGAGTACGGAAAATTTTATGTCAGTTTAATAAAAGAGGAGCTTCAAAATTTCACTAATAAGAATACGTATCGTTTGCTTGCTATGCTTTTTTACTTTTTTTACTGCGGACACTCTAAATGCAAATAAAAATCTTCGCCTTTACTGGAATTTGTGTGTGTGTGTGTTAATTTGCAGTATTTAAATAGTAATAGTGGTTGGTTTTAAAGCTGAACGTAATAGTAATAATAATAATAATAATAATCATAATAATAATAATTAATTAATACACAGTTATAACAATATAAAAATAATTGTATTATATATAATAATAATAATAATAATAATAATGATAGATTCATTTCTGTTGATGGTATTGGAACAATTTAAACAGAGGCAAACGCAAGTGATCCACAGACCGATCGAAATAAGAAGAATTTTTGAAATATGTTAGTTTAAGTTTCATTTCTATTTGGTATTTCATATTGTTCTTATACTTTTACCTTATAGTTTATTATAAATTATTTTTACTTTTAAGTTAAGATAAATTTATGCATAGCTTATATGGCCATATAAAATTTTGTTTTTCATTTTGTATAAATTAAAGACTTAAATATTATAAGAAAAATTTTATAAATGTGGTATTATTTATTCTCATTTATTTTCTTCCGTTTTTGTTTTTGTTTTATTTTACTTGCTCTGTTTGTAAATGCTTTCATTTCTTTATATATATATATTTTAAAGTTTTCAATAGTTTTATGCAGTTGGTTTTCTTTTCTTTAAACTTTACTTTTATACTTCAATATATAAATAATTTGTTTAATGTATATAAATTGTGTTTGTTTTGTGTGTGTGTGTATGTGCGTGCGCGTATGTTTTTTGGTAGATCGCTCGACCGATCCCGCTTAGCCTTCCTTGCTTTCGCACAGCTTAGTTCCACACACGCAAGAACGAGTCCCACGATCCTGTGGCAACGGCCATTCCGTTTTCGGTAACACCAAGGCAGGAAACTCGGTTGTCGTGACCAGCCAATATGCCTGAACGTTCGGCCTTCATCGTATCCCAAACGTTGCAATTGAAGTCGTCATATCCAGCCAATAGTAAGCGGCCGCTCTTCGAGAACGCTACCGAAGTGATGCCGCAAATTATGTTGTCGTGTGAGTACATAGCTAGTTCCTGGTCAGCGCGTATATCAAAAAGACGGCAGGTGGCGTCATCGGAGCCAGTGGCAAAGGCTTGTCCATTGGGAAAGAATGTCACGGCGTTGATATCTGATTCATGCCCGGGGAATGTCTGTTTACAGACACCCTCGCGTATATCCCAGAGCTTCGCCGAGGCATCACAGGCCCCCGATACAAAAGTTTTGCACTGTGGAGCCAACGACAGAGCCATTACATCGCCGGTGTGACCCAGGAATGAGGTCACTTGCTGACCCGTCTCAATATCCCAGAGACCACACGACATATCGCCGGAACTAGTAACGATTTGATTGTCGTCCAAAAAACGACAACAAGACAAGTAGCCACCGTGACCGGGCAGCTCGCGCGAAACACGTACGTTGCCTTCGCGTGTTTTTAGATTATAGATTGAACACATATTATCGAGGCCACCGCAGGCCACGTAACTGCCCGAAGGCGCATACGCACAGGTCATCACCCAGGAGGAACGCAGTGGTATGGCATGCACTTTGTTTGTGGTGTGCGAGTCCCAGACAATCAACTTACCATCTTGCGAAGCCGACACCAGATTCCGAGAGTCGTTTCCCCAGTGCATTGCATAAATTTTAGCTAAATGACCACGCAGCGTTCGTCGCGTTCGCATTTGTATGCGGCCGATAGGCTCCAAAGAAGCGGCGGCCTGCACTAGGCTGGTATCGCATGCGGCTTTACGAGCATCGCGAATTGCGTTCTTTAGAGACTCGGCTTCCTGCCTCAGACTGTCCAATTCATTCATTATTAATTATCTTCCCTACGACTATGCGCTGGGCTACTGACTGCAAGCAAAGCAGACTAGGGGATTATCTTTGGTGAGCTTTGCGTTTTTCTTCCGAACCTTCTGCAACGTGAATGTTTGACTTTTTGATTATGTGCGAGGATTTCTTTCGTTTATTTTGTGCGCTATTTAAATTGTTACTTTTTATTTTGTGCTTTGCGGCTGATGCTGCTTCTACTGCTGCTACTGTGTATCGCTTTGCCCTCTGTATTCACGGTATGTATATGGAGATTGGTATGGATGAGGATAGGATGAATAATTTTCGATTCCAGTGAAATGTGTGCTTCTTCCTTTCCGATTAGAATAATGGTTATCCGTTAATCTTGCGTTTTGGTGTAACAATGAAATAAATTATTTATTTATTTTATGCTTTTTCCTCAGTAGAAAAATTTTTTCTCTGCCGTTTTACTTTTGCTTTTTTGGTACACCAAAATTGCAATTCGCACCACCACCAATGGAAAACTTGCTTGAAAATACGAACAGCAGAAAATATATATATCGCCGTCGCCGTTGTCGAATACCGTAGCGAGTTAGGTCGTGAGTGTGAAAGAGAGAGAGAAAAATCAATTTTAGATATTACTTTTTCAGTTCTTGGTCGGCTCAACAGTAGAAGTTGTAATAAAATTTTATTTTGTGCTTACGCTGTCTTGGTTTTCACTCTGCACACTAGTTTCGAGGTTTTTCTAATCGCAAATATTTTGTGCACAATTTACGGAACGTTTTGCCTTATTTTACTGCACTAAAACATCACTATTGTTTTTTGTTTCGGAGATATTCATTTAAATAACTTTCGACACAATACTCAACAAACAGGCTCTAAATCGGAGAACTGAACAAACGAGAGATTCGATGAAAATTTTTAAGAAATCGGTGTTTGACAGCTCGGCCAACACCTATTATCACGGAATAGACATCTTTTTGACGAAGAAGGCTGCGTCATATTTAACGAAGGATGCAGGGCTGCCATTCTTTGAAGGGAATAAGCAATTTAAATTTTAACGCTTAAAATTATTTTCTCACATCAACTTTTAATATGCATTTTAATAATTTTATTGTTTCAACCTTCTAAGCATGAAATTTAGATATTGATTTTATCTCTCTATAATCTCTGTTAATCTATTTAAATTTTACATCTGGCTCATTTACAAACAAAATTTGATATAATCGGCCTTCCCAGAATTTTCATTCTACATTTTCAGATTCATTCCTCCAGAGTTTTTTTTACTTTACAAAGAGTTTCAAGTAAATATTTTACCAGCTTGATAAAAATTTATGTTGACAAGATGTCTTCTTCGAAAATGTATGGACAACATTTATTTGTAAAGTTGTTATAAAGAAAATTGTTCGGATTGTTCGATGCTACAAGAATTGTTGCCGCAGTATTCTACAATCGACTTCTTATTTGGTTGATGACAAGAATGAAAATCTCATATCTTGTTTATGTTCTTTCTTTTTATTTTTTGTCTTTTTGTCAATTACAAAGCCATCTTTGATAGTCCAATAAGAACTCATCATTACTTCACCATGACTGAATTTGGTATTCCTGCAAAGCTTACCGTCTTTGCAGAATAACACTGAGCAACACCAGCAATACTTTTAAAATTGGAGGATCTCACCCCTCCATTCGATACCAAAAGAGGTCATCCGAGCTGCTGATCTTAGATGTATTGGCATTATGCTGGAATATACGTATGCTGATAATATCGATATTATTGACTATAATACGCTCGAAGCAGCGTAAAATGATTAGTGAAAGAGTCAAGTAGAACGGGCCTTGTGGTGAACGCAAATAAGACAAAATGCCTAGCGTTAATTAACAAAGAGTCCCAGCGTTCTTGGAAACCACCTCACTGTTTCCTGTGAGTCCTTCTGTGGTTGTTAAGGACTTCATCTACATGGGATCAAGCGTAAACTCCTCCAAAAATGTCTGTATTGAGATAAAACGAACGGAAATAACTCTTGACAACAGGTGCTGCTTTGAACTGAGTAGGCAATAGGGCAGCAGAACCCTCTCTCTACGAACAAAACTCACGCTCTATAAGTAATTAATCATGCCAGTCCTTTTATATGCCAATTGAACAGTTCTGATGAAAAGTCTAGGAGCTTTCGAGTCAAAGATCCTTCGTACATTTGGATTCGATGAATCAGGAGCTGTATGAGCTGTATGCCGATATTGACATGTTAAGCACATCAAAAGCGAGTGGTTGCGCTCATATTGAGCGGATGGAAAACGACGCTCCAGAAAAAAAATTATAATAATATATATACCCAGTGATGGTCAAGGCAGAAGAGGACGTTCATGACCAGCAAGCGCAAGACATAAATGGCTCGCACAAATTCTTAAACGAGGCTAAAACAGATCAACGGTTGTAAGCACCAGATAAATAAGGAAGTATAGTTAAGTTGTTTGATGGTTATAATAGTTCGAACCATGGTGTAATAATAATAAGGTGTTAGTTTTTGACAACACCATAAATAGCTTTCTTTCTGTCAAAAAATTGTAAGCGAAAGAGAGCAACTGTTGATAGTTGTCAAATTGTATTATTTTTTTTTTGAGTTGCTAGATGATGATGTGTTATAGTTTTTACAGGTTATTGTGCGAATTAAATATAAATAAATATTTAATGCAATTAATTGTGCCGCGTAGTGCTGACAAAAAGTTATTGCAGTTGTCTTCGCCCATTTGCCAAGTTCGCCATTGAATGGTTTTGCCATTTTGTCAAAAACATGCGCTGGAAGGTGCCACCGACATGAAGCTTTTGCCGCTATGCAAATTTACTTACGTTTACAATGTCTGCTTCAAAAACATATTGAATGCCATGGCAGAATGTTCAACGCCTTAACTGATAATTGGCATCAAAAGTAGTGGACGTGGCATTGAGTTTCGATCGACTGCAGGTTAGCTGATTTATTTTCATTCCAATTCACCATCAGCTGTTTTTGACAGGAGCGGGGTGAAAATTTCATAATTTTGAGAGAGAAGTGTCAAACTCACTAACACCTTATTATTATTACACCATGGCTCGAAGTTAAAAAATTATTAATGTATAAAAAAACAGCTCGTTCGTTGCTTTTCCGCGTGGCTTTGAGTGAGTTCCCAAATCGAAGTTGATAGCTCATACAAAATCTGAAAGCGAAAATTGATAACATGTAAAGCCGATGAAGTTGTTGTTGTTGCTTTTAATTGATTTTGACAATTGTGGGTACTGAGAAGAGAGAGAGATAACCTTATTTATTCAACCATGATTTTAATTAAGTCGTCGATAACACTGCGTTTTTTTCTCTCTATCTCTCTCTCTCCCTCTCTCTGTCGTTAGTCGCAAGTTGTATTCATCATGTCTCGACATAGTCCATGGAAAATTCACCTTGTCGGTTGTCTTACTTAAGTGATATCACGAATAAATTTTTGTAAGATTCGAACACGAACGGTGGCGTCCGTGGCGTAGTTGGTTAAAGTGCGTGGCCGCTATGGCAACGAACCTGGAGACCCAGGTTCGAACCCCAGCAGCGATAGAAAATTATTTGAATTAAAATAATTTTTCTGTACGGCCGCCACCTCTCTGCAGACAATGGAAAACCTCAGAGAGTAATCAAAATGCCATGTAAAGCTTCTTGAGAATAAGAACATTCCGTTCATCGCCGTTCGGAGTCGGCGTTAAGCCTGTAGGTCCATTTCTCGGTCAATTGTGTACAAACTTAATAAAACGCACAACACAATTGATCATAAGAAGCTAGGTCAAAGTCCTTTCAAGGGCTGAAATGGCCAGTTATTTATTTATTTATTTTATAAGATTCGAACTATCCCATTATCCCATTGGACACATGCATTCTTATTTGTTTTGAGTTATAAGACGTGAGTGTCCTGTTCAATTTTAACAACGATAATTATGAATAGCATCTACATCTACAATCACAACCGTTTACCAATCATATTTGTAGCTTGCAGTAAGAGATTTATAATACTCAAAACTATTACTTCATTTCTATGCAGTTGTTTTAGGTTTCAATGTCTAAAAATATGTTTAAAGGCTAGTTTTAAATAACGTAAAACAACTGCCAAAGCCAACGATATAGGCAAGGCTGTTTGGGAATACTTATTTCGCTACCTTTTACTACGTTTCTACACAGAATACGCAACCGTTTACATTAAAAATCCGAAGTAACAATTTTACTTCCCTTTTATTTAATTTTAGAAATTTATAGAACGATATAAACTTTGTTCCTATGGGAAGAAATGTTATTGGAGTTTTTGTCGATAATATTCACTGCAAGAAAATTCTCTGAATGAAACTATTCCAAGTTTATAAAAAATAGGTAAATTTTCAATGACTCAAGTTATGGGGAACACGACATATTTCACTCTAAAGATAAGTTGTCATCGTGCCTTCCCGAGCGAACTCTGCATGGAAACGTAGTGTGTACTGAAATATCCCTAAAATAATCCCTCGTAGGAAGTGACCTCGAGGGAATGGCAACATAGGGTAGATATCCCGATAATGTTATCGTACGACCTTAATTGTGATAACTTATCTTTTTTGCGATTTCTTTTTAGAGAGACTATTAAGACTAAAGCAATGGCACTGCATGAAAATATTACTTTGTGAGTATTTATATTTATATGACGGTAAGTGTTGTAAAACAAATATGAATGATTGTTCTTGGACTTACGACAAAAATAAAAAATTGTGTAAGAAAAATTTTAAATTCGCTCAGTAAAGCTGCTGCAGTAATAAAAAAAAACGAGCGTCACATATGATATGTAATATCTGACACCTCACCTTGGTAATAAAAAAAAACGAAATGGCCGTTTCAGCCCTTGAAAGGACTTTGACCGAGCTTCTTATGATCAATTGTGTTGTGCTTTTTGCGAAATGTTTGAACACAAATGATCGAGATCTAAACTTACAAGCTTTATGCCGACTCCGAACGGCTTATGTTCTCAATTTTTTTTCATGGCAGTTTTTACTCTCAGAGGTTTGCTATTGTCTGCCTTGGTAATAACCCTGGTTAAAAAACATTTATAGTGATTAAAATCACCTGAAAAGTTTTAAAAACATTCCGTAAGTCCCTGCTCCGCTGAGTTGAATTATTCTCAATTTTTTTGGCTTTACCTATCCTTTAAATTTTCCTCACTTTTTTTCTGCCGGTAATCTCGCATATACGCTGCTCTGGATTTACCCATCTCTGCAAATCACAAAATTATTATAATCAAATTAGATTTATATATATTTTAAATATTAACCGTGTATGCCAAAAACAGCTGTTTGGTCCTGTTATCTTTTACTTTGGATGTTGGAGCTTATTTTTTTTTTATTTTATACAATAATGGTATTCATGCAAATGGGCATACCCTTATAAATGGTATAAACAAAATAACTTTATCACCCTTATAAATGAACTGTCAAAATTTGTACTGAGAAGCTTTTGCACAAACCAGATATATTTGCTCTTCGATTTAGGTGAGCAAACGAGGTGGCAAACTTATAACAGCAATCAGCAATTACTATTCACAAGTTAACAGCTGACATATCTCTGAAAATGCACAATCGGTTTTAGGGGACGTTCACACAATCTACCTGATAAAAATAACTAATTGCCCTAAATATAACTTTGCCGCTTTGCATGAATACCATCAATATATTTTAAGTAACTTTACAATTTATTTTGCCCATTGCCATAAGGCTTTAAAGGAGCTTACCCATCTGGCTTAACTAGTTTTACATGAAGGCTACACAGGTGTGTGTCTAAGCTAAATAGTAGCATGCACTCTGCAATTAATTGTGTGATAAATTAAATGGCGCTTGCTTCCCCGACTTCCTGTTACGGATATCTGGATAAATGCATAATTATTACATGGATTTATTGCATGGCGCTAAGGTGAATGCTAATGCAGCACACAAAAACAAAAGTATAAGCAAAATAAAAATAAAAACTAAACGAGGACAAATATTAAAAGAATCCAAATCCAAACAAGGACTAGAACAAGAATCAGGATAAGGATTTGCACAACGGATAAAACCAGAAAAAAAATTAGGAGAAGGATTCAGACTAGGATTTAAATAAGTATTGAGTCATAAATTTCGACAGCAAAACAAAAAAAACAAGAATTAGGAATAGGATTTGAATGAAGATTGGGTCAAGAAGAATTTGGATATGAATTAAAACAAGAAGATAGAAAAAAATAAGGACAAACATACAAATAATGAGGAGGACGATCCTCACAAGGCAACGCGTGAGGGTCAAGGGGGCGATCTTCACATGGCAACGTGTCTGACTGCCTCAACCTGGTGAGGCCAGCATTATCCATGTCGAACTCGTCTCAAGTCGACTCAAACCTCTGCGTGGTGTCCTCTAGAAACGGCAAACTGGCAACCGTTAGTTTGACGGCTAATCTGAGCGGCGGGCTCCCCCTGCCTTTAAAGGGTTCTGCGTTGGGTTTGATGCCCACCACGTAAAAACAAATTTCAATGAAACGAAAAAGAAATAAGATAAAAATGATCCCCAAATCTGATGACGACTACCGCAAACGAAAAACTGACAATGATTTACGGATATGCACCTGGAACGTCCGAACCCTTAATTGGGATGGTGCCTCTATCCAACTGATAGATATCTTAGAAAGATACAAGGCTGATATCACTGCAATCCAAGAAATGCGATGGAAGGGACAGGGTTGCTCACGGCAAGCATCCTGTGATATCTACTACAGCGGCCATGCGGAGAAGCACGAATTTGGATGCGGATTCGTGGTTGGCAAGAGACTACGACATCATGTTCTGCGATTCACACCTGTGAACGAACGACTTGCCATAATCCGTGTCAAGGCAAGATTTTTCAACATAAGCCTGATTTGTGCGCACGCTCCGACAGAAGACAAAGACGATGAGACCAAAGACAGCTTCTACGAGCGCCTTGAAGATGCCTATGAGCGCAGCCCCCGCCACGACATAAAAATCGTGCTTGGTGACTTCAACGCCAAGGTGGGAAAAGAAAATATCTTTGGTCCAACAGTCGGAAAGTTCAGCCTCCACGACAATACCTCCGATAACGGAATGAGGCTGATTGACTTTGCCGCAGCGCGAAACATGGTCGTTAGTAGCACTAGATTCAAGCATCTCAATATTCATAAAGCAACTTGGCTGTCTCCTGATCAAAAGACGCGCAACCAAATTGATCACGTTTTGATTGACGGAAGGCACTCTTCCAGTGTTTTAGATGTACGCACGATCCGTGGTGCCAATATAGACTCGGATCATTATCTTGTCGCAGCCAAGATCCGTACACGCCTGTGCGCAACCAAGAATGCGCGCAATCCAGCACAGAGAAAGCTAGACGTCGAAAAGCTGCAATCAAAGCAAACAGCCGAAGACTTCGCTACTCGACTCTCACTCCTGCTTCAAGAAAGCACTCCTCCGATCGACGATATATGTGCGCAGTGGAATCATATTTCCCACTCTATGCGTACGGCTGCCGAAGAGGTGCTTGGGCATCACCGCCCTCGCCGAAACCAGTGGCACGACCAAGAGTGTCGCGACGCCACTGCAGAAAAAGACACCGCCTACAAAGCCACCCTGCAGTCGGTTGTAACGCGTGCTGCTAAGGAGCGATACAAAGAGAAGAGGAGGGAAGAGAGACGCATTTTCAGGCGAAAGAAAAGGGAAGCGGAAATGTGTGAGTGCGAGAAAATTGAGATGCATGGTGACAGGAATGAGGTCCGAAAATTTTTCGAAAAAATAAGACGCCTGGCCGATGGTTTCAAGACCGGGGCCTCTTCCTGCAAGGATAAAAATGGGAATCTAGTGACAGATATCCAGAGTACACTGATGATGTGGAGGGAACACTTCTCTAGGCTTCTAAATGGCGACGACGACAACAATCCCGCCAATAGAGATGATATTCCGGAATCCCCAATTTTGGACGACAGCGTTGAAGTTCCGCTGCCCGACCATAGTAAAGTCTTGAAAGCTATAGCTCGGCTTAAAAACAACAAAGCCGCAGGAGCCGATGGCTTACTGCTGAGCTCTTCAAGAATGGAGGCGAAGCTCTATTTAAATGCATTCATGAGCTTCTATGCAGAATATGGTCGGAAGAATGCATTCCAAACGATTGGAACCTCAGTGTGCTCTGCCCAATCCACAAGAAAGGCGATCCCACAATTTGCGCCAACTACTGTGGGATAAGCCTTCTGAATATCGCATATAAGGTTCTGTCGAGCGTACTATGTGAAAGACTGAAGCCCATCGTAAACCAGCTGATTGGACCTTATCAGTGTGGCTTCAGACCTGGCAAATCCACCATAGACCAGATATTTACGCTACGACAAATCTTGGAGAAGACCCTAGAAAAACAAATCGACACACACCATCTTTTTGTCGATTACAAAGCCGTCTTCGACAGTCCAATAAGGAATCATCTATATTCCACCATGTCTGAATTTGGTATTCCTACAAAGCTCATCCGCCTTCGCAGAATGACACTGAGCAACACCAGCAGCACAGTTAAAATCGGGAAGGACCTCACTCCTCCATTCGATACCAAACGAGGTTTCAGACAAGGTGATTCCTTATCGTGCGACTTTTTCAACCTAATGATGGAGAAGATCATCCGAGCTGCTGATTTGAGACGCAGTGGCACTATATTCTACAAAAGTATTATGCTGCTGGCGTATGCTGATGATATCGATATCATTGGCCATAATACGCGCGAAGTCAGTGGAGCATTCTCCAGGTTAGCGAAAGAGTCGAGTCGAATGGGTCTTGTAGTGAACGCAGATAAGACGAAATACCTAGTGTCAACAAATAAACAGTCCCAGCGTCTTGGAAACCACGTCACTGTTGACAACATCTCCTTCGAGGTTGTTAAGGACTTCGTCTACCTGGGATCCAGCGTAAACTCTTTCAACGATGTCAGTATTGAGATAAAGCGAAGGATAACTCTTGCCAACAGGTGTTACTTTGGGCTGAGTAGGCAATTGAGAAGCAGAGCCCTCTCTCGACGAACAAAACTCACGCTCTATAAGTCACTAATCATGCCCGTCCTATTATATGCAGCACAAACTTGGACGTTGAGCAGTTCTGATGAAAAGACTTTGGGAGCCTTCGAGAGAAAGATCCTTCGTAAGATCCTCGGTCCAATCTGCGTCAATGGCGAGTACCGAATTCGATGGAACCACGAGCTGTATGAGCTGTACGCTGACATAGACATAGTTAAGCGCATTAAAATCGAGCGGCTCCGCTGGCTAGGTCATGTTGAGCGAATGGAAAACGACGCTCCAGCGAAAAAAATATTCGATTCGGTGCCCGGTGGTGGTCAACGCAGAAGAGGACGCCCACATCTTCGTTGGAAGGATCAGGTGTTGGATAACCTGACTACACTTGGTGTTTCCAACTGGCGCCAGCAAACGCAAAATAGAAATGGCTGGCGCAATTTCTTATACGAGGCCAAAACCGACCTTCGGTTGTTAGCGCCAGATAAGTAAGTAAGTAAGTATACAAATAATAATGAGGATAAGTTGAAGGACAAGGAAAAGGATACGGAGAAGATTAACAACGAGTTTAATTTTTGTCTAATAAAAATGTAATTTTTGCTTCAAGAGACACTTTTAAATATTTCAAAAAGGTATATTTTAAAAATTTTATCTTAATGAAAAGTGAAAATAGCAGAACTAAACTAAGAAGCATGCAAAGAGAAAAGTGGGGACTATATTTCCTTATAGTTTAAGATTTTTATGAGTTCCTCGACATTTTCTTTGAGAATATATTGGTCCAGAAACTTAAAACTACAAATTCCTAATCTAGAGTGCAAGTAATACATGATTGAAAAAATCGGGGATCCGGAACTAATAGTGTCGGCACAGGACCTAATATAATATATCAAAAATATCTCAAAAAATCAACAAATTTTATCAAATTTTCATTGGTTTACCATTAAAAAGGAGGTTATTTCATATTTATATGACTTATATCTTCTAATATGCAAATAAAATTACAATATTATTTATATGTCATAAAAAAAAATGTTTTACCCAACTATAATCACTCAATTTCGGATTTCGAATGGGCCCCGATCCGAAGTAAGACAATTTAAAAAAAGAAATTACTACGGTTTTTAGTATAAGATACCTATTAGATCATCCTTAATTTTTGAAGTGATAACTTCTTTAGGCGCGTTTGGCAATTTCTGATTTTCTCGATTCAATCGTCAGCATACAGTTAGATTCTGCCGCTGCTTTTGTATGCCTTTCAGCGGAAAATTGTTTGATTGTTAGCTTAACATCGGTCCTTCACGGTTCCCCACAAAAAAAAGTTCAAAGGCGTAAAATCGCAGCTCTGAGGCGGCCAATTGACATTGCCAAGACGGCTGAAAACACGATTTGGGAATTTGGTGCGCAAAAGATCGATTGTGACATGGGCTGAGTGGCCCATGCATCTGATAGAACTGCATCTTATTTCTTTTTTTCTTGAATGTCAACCTATGCACCTATAATCGTGCTAAGAACTTTTCTCGAATAAATCAAGAAAGAAAAAACCAAACATATTTAAATTTAAAACGTAGTCAGTTGCAGTTATTGAGGTAACTTCTTTACCAGTGGCGGATCTAGAATTTGCCAAAGAGGGGGCTACAAAAAATGCTCCAAGGGGGTTAAAGCTCTTTCAGCCCGTATGTAGATCCGCCACTGTTTTTTACATAATTTGCACTTGTAAATGTCTCGTACTGTTGCAAAAATCGAGGAAGTGCGTGTATCAAGGGTTGAGATTATCGACTCTGTACTGTAATATTTTTTAGAATTGCAAAACGAGAAGTTATCACTTGTGTCGTGTGGTCATTAGAGTGTCCCTTATTTTGCGATTTTTGGAAATGTCAAGGGGCTGAAAGGTTTTTTTATGCGTTTTTATATTCTAAGAATGAAACCAAAACAAAGTTTTTTTTTACGACAACGTTTACCCGTGCCAATTGGGCCCGAAAGTTTCGAAAAAATGTCCATATTAGACCATATTTGCACAAATTAAAAAAAATATTTTCTCTGCTTTTTATAAATGTTTGCATGTTTTGGAACACATACATAAGAAATATGATATCTACAAAGTTTTTTTATGGTGGGCGTGGTTACCGCCCCTGCTGTGTCGAAATTTCTCCCGCAGCCTTTTCCCACTTTTTCATGAAATTAGTGCAATTTAGGTATTAAAATCAACAATAAATAAATACATTTTTATTATCCTAAAAGTATTATTACATTTCATTAAATTCACATTATGTACTTACAAAAATGAACAATAAATTAAAAAATTATTTAGAAAGAAATAACGCAGTTATGGTGAGAGAAAACGCAGTATGGTGACAGCAAGCTCATGGTGTAATAATAATAAGGTGTTAGTTAATTTGACAGTTCTCTCTCAATATGATAAATTTTTTCACCCCGCTCCTGTCAAAAACAGCTGATGGTGAATTGGAATGAAAATAAAGCATCTAACGTGCAGTCGGTCGAAGCTCAATGCCATGTCCACTTCTTTTGATGGCTATTATTAGTTGAGGTATTGAACATTCTTTGATGGCATTCGATATTTTCTTGAAGCAGTCGATGTGAATGCAAAACAATTTGCATGCTGGCCAAGGCTTCATGTCGGTGGCACCTTCCAGCGCACGTTTTTGATAAAATGGCAAAACCATTCAACGGCGAACTTGCCCAATGGGCGAAGGCAACTGCAATAACTTCTTGTAAACACAACACGGCACAATTAATTCAATTAAATATTTATTTAAACTTTATTCGCACAATAACCTACAAAAACTATAAAACATCATCATCTAGCAACTCAAACAAATAATAGAATTTGACAACTATCAACGGCTCCTCTCTTTCGATCTCAATATTTTGACAGAAAGAAAGCTATTCTTGGTGTTGTCAAAAATTCACTAACACCTTATTATTATTACACCATGAGCAAGCTCAGAAGTTTCCATGTAATCATCCAATCGCAAACCAAAATTCTTTAAATGAATGGACAAAAAAGATTTAGATTGTTTTGCATCTTGTAGAACAACAAATCTATTTCGTAGGCTTAGATTGACTTGCAATTTTTAAAAATATGATCCTGACGAATGGGAAAAAGATGAAGAATACCAGAGAGTAAAAAATTATTTTAAAGATCTTTGTGTTGTAAATGATGTTGCGGAGCGAGGGGTACAACTTGCTCAAGAATTTCTCGAGCTTACAAAATCAGACGCGCAGCTACAAAACCTACTTATTGTGGCCCAAAATACTCGAAAAATATTCTCGAACTGTCAAAAAAAAAAAAAATACAGTACACTCTCACAAATTTGAACTTTATAGAAATTAGAACCTGCCATTTCAATATTGAACGCTCTGTAATCAGAACCTGGTTCTAATTTCTAGACGTTTCTTTATTTATTAAATTCAAAAGTGATCTTTGCTCATTGATATAAATATAAATTATATGAAATTTATCTTAAATATTAATAAATAAAAATTATTTTGTGTTAACATACATTTTTTTTAATCAGTTTCATTATTTTCTTTTACATTTCTGTGAAAAAAAATGTCCAGAAATTAGAACATTTCAGAAATAAGAACCACGCGTGGAACAAAGTGGTTCTAATTTGTGAGAGTCTTCTGTACTCTTAAAAAAAACTTAATTAATTTGTATTTCTTATTATAATTAAACCCTCCAGGGGCAAACCACTGGTCATAGGCACACACCTTCTTTTTTTTATCATGTTCGGAAACTATGCAGCTCATCCATTAGACGTTTTCGTATGGAATGACCCATATTTATAAAAAAAGGTCTAAAAATATATGTCTTTTTAACTAATTTTCACAGGGATCATTTGTTTTTTGATAAAATCGCGTTTTCAATTGACGAACCGGTTTGTTCACAAAGTTAACTATAGGTCAGGTGGAAATAACAAACTGAAGAATATATTTTTGTACATTTTATAACTTCAAGTATATTGGTTAAACAGTTCTCAAGCTATCGTGGTCACATCATTAAAAACATGGCTTTGAGGAAAAGAAGGAAAACTTCATCTTATCAGTATTAAACTGATATCACTGATAATCAGTATCAGAGCTAATGCCGTCTAAAAATTGCATAAATACGTACATTTTTATCGGAGAGGCTTAGAATTTCAGGAATGTTTTATATTGGCGGCCTCGGTAGTCGAGTTGGTAGCGTGCTCGACTGCCACCCCCAGAGGTCCCGGGTTCGATTCCCGGCCAGGTCATGGTCCTTCGCTTTAAACCTTTCTTAATTTTCTTTCCTCATTTTTAATCAACTGGAATTAAAAATTCATCAATATTTACGACTTGAAGTTGTAGTTGATGGTAGAGAAGTTTGTGGATGAGACTGCCTTATAACTTGAATTGACTGAGGTAAAGGCAAAACACTTGCCTCAGATTCAAATTCACATGTTTCTTTGACTTTCCACCACGCTTAGAACATTCTACACGTGTTTCACTTGATTGCCCTTTCCTTCCCACTAATCTATCACCCCATTTCGAACCAAGGCAGACTTGATTGAATAGGTATTCCACCTGAAAAAATCCTTGGTCCAAAGCTAAAAAAAAAAAAAGAATCCATATAAACAAAGTATTCATATAAAATTGATAAATTTGTAAGTGCTTAGATCGGCGTTATCATTGGAGTTATAGGTATCCTAAATATTAACTAAATTAACTATTAGTCTGAGGTCTTAGTTAATTATTAAAATATTTTAGTTTTATTAAATTTCATGATTTTATTGATAAGCTTAAAAAAAAGATTCATATAAAACCAAATCTTCAACATATGTTGCTTATATCTCCTAAACTATAGAGGCCGTAGATTTGTCAAAGTTGCACGAATGTAAAGGTGATTTTTCAAGGTGCTTTTTCAACCTTTAATTTAAGACCAAAATTAACTATTAGTCTGAGGTCTTAGTTAATTATTAAAATTTTTTAGTTTTATTAAATTTCATGATTTTATTGATAAGCTTAAAAAAGGATTCATATAAAACCAAATCTTCAACATATGTTGCTCCTAAACTATAGAGGCCGTAGATTTGTCAAAGTTGCACGAATGTAAAGGTGATTTTTCAAGGTGCTTCTTCAACCTTTAATTTAAGCCCAAGTGTCCTGGTGCGATACGATTTCTATATGAAAATCAATTCTTCAACTTATTTTGTTTATATCTCCTAAGCTAGAGGCCACAAAGGGCACAATGGACCGTTTTTTGCATAAATTATTTTTGTTAAACATTATGTTGCCTTATGCAGAAGAAAGTCCGCTGTTTTGGGTCTTCGAACATGATAATGAAACAAAGCAAACCTCTATTTTTAATGAAGAAGTGGCTACATGAGTTAAATATCAGGATTTTGAAGTGGCCGACTCAGTTCCCTGATCTAAACCCAATAAAGAACTTGTGTAGTATGAAAGATCGGAACATTAAGAGCGAAGGTGAAACAATATGTAAGCCATTGGGCAAATAATTGGGGAAACAAGTTTAAAATTTAATTTTACCCCATATATTAGTCAATATTTAACTAAATATGAAGAAAACACTTCTTGATATTACATTTATTTCAATGCTCTATTCTTAGATTCCCACATATCTTTCAAAATTTGTGCTTATAACAACTCCAAAAAATAGTAACAAATAATTTAACTTTTGATCAGCTCAAAAAGTTCGTACAAAAGAAGATGGAGCTGCTTAAGACAATAACTGCCCACATTTTTTTTAAAATATACTCTTCGATTTTTATTCCTCATATTTACATTGATTACTCTTACTTTATTAACGTACAAAATATTTGATTTCGCATAACAGTTCATAGAATTTATTTTATCTTTTAGTTCTCCTAATACACAAGCTGGTAAATTTCAGTAGTATTCCGTTTCTTCTGTAAATTTAGAACTAAACCGATACGGAGTAATTTGTCTCGGAATAAACTTGATACGAATTATCTGAAAAGAATAAGAAAAAAAGGTGTATAGTTCCTTTAACACAAGAGTCGCAGTCACACACATATATAGAAAGTTATTTCTAAAGACAAACGAAAGAAAATTTTAAATAAATTAAAAGAGATCAATATTAAAAGGAAATTATAATCACTATGAAATATCTTAAGTATAAAGTGTTAAAAAAATATTGAAAACAAAAAGTTAACACTGATAAATACGTTAATCATAAAACAAAAAAATATTTTCCACTTTTATTTAAGAAACGTACTGCTTTTCGAAATGTTTATTATTTATTGGAAAATATGGGATGGATACTCTCTAATATTTTACAATAAACATGAGTTGTGTATGTGAATAATAGTGGGTAAACTTATCAGAAGTACTAATTTTCTCCACTATTGCCAGCACTTAAATTTTGTTATAAAATTCCTTTCTGCTTTTTGTCAAACATTCATTTGCCAAACACTTTAACGCAGACAAGGAAAATATAAATAAATAATTTATTACATAATCATAATATCCAGGTTTAGGAATTGCTTTAGGAAATACATTTGTTACCAACTTTTTTAAGTATGGATAATCTAGATGTGATTGAAATCTTCATTAGACGTCTTCTTTCATATATTCTTTTTCAAGCTCATCGAGAAGTATGTCATTGATATCGTTACTTATATTAACTGAAAAAAACAAAAATAATAATTTCTACAGACTCTCACTCTAACCAGAAAGCAATAATTTTAGAAATGAATGTACATAAATTTTCATCCATAATAAAATTTATACATCGCCTCATTTCTGCAATTGAGATTTGCAAAAAAAAGTAAATACGAAATACTTCAGAAACTTTGAATTTGGTTTTATTATAGTAATAAAAGCTTATTTTATTAAACTACAATGTGGGTGTGGAAGAATTAAGAAGAAATTAAGGCATCTTTTATGCAACAAGATTGTTAGTTATAAAGAAATTTTAATAGCTAATAGCAGAAATTTACTAAAGAAGTATGTGCATTTCAAATTACTTTAAACAGGTTTCTCGTAGGTCTCATAAAATCTTACTTAAAAAAATAAATACTTAAATACATATTATAAATAATAGAAAAACATTATGCCATTTATAGCTAACACGAACCAGTATTATAACTCGATGATTTCGGCAGGTTCACAACATCTCGCCGGAAGGAAGATAAATTTTGAGTAAACCTGAAATAAATTAAAGAAAAGGGTGTTTATATTATTTTTAATAGCACGAAATAAGTTAAATAAACACCGATATTAAACCGACATACATATAGTACATGGTTCAATGGACGCATATTTCAATGTAATCAAAAGAGTGTGCCAAAGGTGACATTTTTTGTAAAATTTCGGAACACACAAAAAAAAAAACAAAAAATACAAAATTGCGGCAATATTGCTTCAAAAAAATATCGTATTTTCATGATTTGAAAAAAAAAATTAACAAACAATGGTGGGTAAAAAAAAACAATTTTCTTGCAATGATTGGAATTTCCATGAGTTCTTCAATTTTTCCTCTGAATAGGTGGATTCGCAAAAAAATAACCATGCAATTACACAATAGTTTTTTACCTACTCTTGAGTTGACCTTTAGACAAGTTAACATCAAAAAAGCTACAATTGTTAACTAATTTACTCATACGGTTTAAAAGAGCAATTAACATATAATTTGTTCTTCTAAATGCTAAGTAAATTAAATTGTTGGCGTTTCTACTACTTCTACGATAAGAGTTAAAATAGTATAGTTTATCTGTTTAACATTTATTTCGCGGAAACCTCAACACATTGCTTTTCCTAAGCCGGGTAGGATTGATAAAAATTCAATAGTGTCAAACGGGTCTCGAGCTAGGGCCCGTACTTCTAAAATATTGAATTTTGAATGCTTTAAGATTCAATTACAATAGAAGTTACAATATAAGTTTGTATAAGCAAAGCATATGTTGAAACGATCAGTGATGTTCAAATACATTAGGCATATATTTTGAAGTTTCTTGTAAACTTTCCGAATAAATGTTCTCAATTAAACATAAAGCGTGAAATTTTGAAATTGAAATCTTAAACAATTAAAAGATTAACTAGTAACTGGACTATATAACCAGACTTAATAGATTTTTGAGGTTGTGGATTAAAAATTTCTTATTTTGGTTTTAAACCTTATTCTTTTTTTTCGTTCTAAAATTGGGATATGAGTTGGGGGCAATGATGGCTTCTATAAGCGTTTAATTGATGTATGAAACAAAAAAAGGTTAACATAATTTTCAAAATCCGAAATAATATATTCGCGCTTTTTAACAAATAAATATAAAACTATATCGGGTAACTAAATTTTAACTTTAACCCTTATAAACCTTCAAGCAAAGTTTAAGTTAATTATTTTGTAAAATGTACAAAAGAATGTGTTACCCTTTACATACTATAACTTAAATAAAGGTGCACTGTTACGTACTTATCCTTATTTTTATTAGCCACATTTCTTTCGATTCCATACATTAAGTCCTCAAACCACTGAGCCAAAGTTTGTTGTTTTTCTATGGGCTGCGCACGAATAATGTTTTCTTTTATTGATCTAAAAAATTAAGTTATAATTACAAAATTATAAAATTTGTTTTTAATCTGTTTACTAACCTAAAATAGTCCTCATACAGTAATATAAGAACTAGCAGAGGCCGAGACATTGTCCATTGATTTCTGCAGTCTTCAGCCATAATATTATTTAAAAGAGTTGACATCATATTTTGCAATACTTCAGAGTTCATTTCGACAACCTTTGATATAAAATTTAACTCAAAAGCGAACATAAAACTTATTAAATATAGCCAACATACTTTAAGGAACTGTGCATTTTCGGGTGAAATGTTACGTAACTTCTTATTTGGGAATGTTGAAACTAAACAAATATACATGAAACAAAAGATATAAAAATTTAACTTATAGCTTTTTTAAAAATAGAATACGTTACCCTTTAAACGCAATTGCTTGAAAATATAAGAAACTATGCTATCCAAAATGGAGCAACAACTATTATATATAGTTGAATCTGAAAGAGTAAAATAAATTAATATTTATTCAATTTATATACTGGTTGAAGCTACCTAGAGCCGACAATCCCTTTGATAGACTTTCTAAAATGTAAACAAATGCGCGGGGCTCCAATGACGCCAGAAATGTTATATGATCCTGAGAGAGACAGTTAAGCAAACCATAGTATGCAGATGCCAACTTAGGATATTCCTGTAATATAAATCAAGATATAATAAACAAACATTACATACAACATTTCTTGTTGCTACCAATAAATCATTTTGCTGTATTGACATTATAAGCTTAGCGGCAATGCTCAGCACATTGTCAAGCGTATCATCTCCATACAATTTGAATACACCAAAGTTAACATAGTTGCCGCCAAGAGCATTCTTCAGTATTAGAAAACAGATGGAAATTCCTTTAAGACGCATTGGATATTGTTGATCGCGTGGTACATCCAAGTGCAAAATTCGATTGCCGTAAATACAAATGAGTTTTGAAGCTTCACGGAATAGCAGTATGCCCATCGGACTGGAGACATTGCCCTGTAATCGCTGTGTTCGACAATGTACAAGTTCAGCGAATAACTTGAGAACTGGAGTTGTGACTGCAGGATCATGAGCCCATAACTCAACGGAACGAATCAGTATTGGTAAATAATCGGCGTAGTAACTATAAATATTATGAAAAAAAACATATTGTTTTACTAATATAAATTTAAAATTATTATGACACTTACAGCCACTCAAACAACATTGTGTATGGAATACGAGCATTCAGAGGCTGTGCAAGTCCACGTAAGTCACGTGCCAAACCAATAATTGCTTTCTTTACTTCATCATTTGGAAAGCTGTTAGTATCCATGAGAACAGTTCCGAGTGATTCGAATTGATCTATATCAAAGAATAGAGATTATTAAAAAATTAATATTAAGAATGATAAAGTTTCATTTACTTGTGAGCGGCGTTAAAAAGTTATAAAACCTCTCTTCGTCTTCCCCAAGGTCGAACATAAGCAATCGTCCCAGAGCAGTGTAGAACATTGTGCGACAACGCATTTCTGTCAGTGAGGAATTTGTTCCCAAAAAAGGGAAATGTTCACTCTGCAATAATAAAAAAGATGTAAATAATTTATTCAAATCATTTGAATAAGAAATCATAAAAGTTTTTTATATGTATATGCAAGGGTGGTCAAATAAATGTTATTGTCCTTAATAAGATTTATATCCTTAATTTCTAAAACAAGCGTAAACGAAAACTCGACAAATTTTTGGGGGAAATGTAATGGGACCAGACCAAGATTGCGTTCGTTACACAAAATATCACAATAATTTTTTAGGTTTTTTTTATAGTTCAGCGAGTCGAGTTTTTCGAAAGATGGTGGCGTATGCTTCTTGCAGATTCTAATCTAATTATTAACTTCGCAAGCACACACTAGGTTGAAAAAAATCTCCTGGGATTTATTCTTTATTATCTTTTAAAAAAAAAAAAATAAAAAAAAACGTCAACTAATACGCGTTATTGCTTTATAAATAGTTCCAATTATGGCTGTATTTAGTTGGATTTTAAGCCACATCCTTCGAATGTGAGAATTATGGAATTTGCCAACATTTGCTAATTTGAACATTGTACCTCTACGCCACACACCACGTTACTCCCATCATTCAAGCTCCAGAAGACAACAGTCATTGCGGCTACATAAACATCAAGGAAAGCACACAAAAACAAAAGAAATCAGTAAAGACATAATACTCGTACGTAACCGTAGTTTTAACTTTTTTCAGGCATGTCCGGGTGAAACCCTACATAAGATACTCGAAGATTAGTCATTCTGGAGGTCATACAGCGTACAAGAGCTCATTATTTCCAGAGAGTTATAACATGTTGTTGGAGCCTTATATCCAGTGACTCATTCCGTTGTCGAAATGATACCAACTTTTAGCCGCCATGTTATTATACATAAAAAATTTTACGACTATCTTATATTACACTGTGCGACAGTCCAAAATACCTGGGAGATAATGTTATTTTTCTTGTAGGTCTTGTTGAGTTAAAGAACTTTCTATACTTGAAATTTGCCGGACACCCCCAAAATCTGGACTTACGGGCAAAAAACCGATTTTGCGTACCTTTGCCCATTTATTGGCTTATAACTTACCTGATTGCCAACTGATTTTAAAAATTTAACCGGATCCTAAAAGACGATACTTGAACCTTTCCAACGATATATATACTGTTTGGGACAACTTGAGAAAGCTGTGTGTATTTACTCTGCAAATACAACTTTTTTTCAATTTTTTTTACTTTTTTCAACTTTGACGATTTTTCTATACACTAAATTATATTGAGACCACACTAGTCCTGTACGAATTCATAGAAAACATTTATTAGGAATTGTAACGCAATTTAGTTTATTCATATTGGTCAATAATTGACAAAGTTATTCAACTTTTCATGAAAAGAGATTTTTTTCCAAAAATGCATTTTCGGTATGACAACTCAAAAATGTTTGCTTGATCTTTTTTTTTTAAGTCGGCATCATTAGTTTCGTGTTGTAATGACCAGCAGTAATCCGAAATCATTTTAATTTTATTCTTTTCCTGCAAATGTTTTCTATTGCTGCCATTTCTTGGTAAAAATGTCCTCCTTGCTCATCGCTTAACTGGCCTAAGTTCTTTGGGAAGAAGTCCAAATGCGAATGGAGAAAATAAATTTTTATAGACGTGGTGCATCCCATTGCACTATATGCACATAAAAATTCATTCACAATTGCGACAGACTCGTCGCTTCTATGGTTTCCGAGGAAATTTGTGCACAGCTAAACAAAACTCTTCCACGGACGTTCTTCCACGAAATTTAACTTCCTTACAAAATTTGTATCACATAAAATAGGCTTTCAAAACGTTCTTAACGTTCCTTTAATCAAGGCTGAGAACGTTATTCTACCAGCACTGCATCTGAAACTCGGATATATGAAACATTGCGTTAAAAAATTAGATGTAAACGGCGAGGATTTTGCTTATCTTAAAGGGGTGTTTCCAAAATTAAGTGAAGCGAAAATAAAAGGTAAAATGTATATTTTTCATATCTATTACTTTTTAATCCTTTTATATTTATGAACTACATAAAGGTATTTTCATTGGAACTCTAATCCAAAAAGTCATGAGAGATGCAAATTTTGTGGAACAAGTAGAAGCGACGACTATGTCGCAGTTGTAAATGGAGTTTTATAAGCATATAGTGCAATGGGATGCAAAATGTCTATAAAAATTAATTTTCTCCATTTGCATTTGGACTTCTTCCCAGAGAACTTAAGCGGCCAGTTAAGCGATGAACAAGGAGAACATTTTCACCAAGAAATGGCAGCAATAGAAAACATTTGCAGGAAAAGAATTAAAATAAAATGATTTCGGATTACTGCTGGTCATTATGTACATCACGAAACTAATGATGCCGACTTAAAAAAAAAAGATCAAGCAAACATTTTTGAGTTGTCATACCGAAAGTGCATTTTTGGAAAAAAATCTCTTTTCATGAAAAGTTGAATTACGTTGTCAATTACTGACCAATTTTCATAAACTAAATTGCGTTACAATTCCTAATCAATTTTTTTCTATGAATCCGTGCAGGACTAGTGTGGTCTCAATATAATTTAGTGTATAGAAAAATCGTCAAAGTTGAAAAAAGTAAAAAAAATTGAAAAAAAGTTGTATTTGCAGAGTAAATTCACACAGCTTTCTTAAGTTGTCCCAAACAATATATATATCGTTGGAAAGGTTCAAGTATCGTCTTTCAGGATCCGGTTAAATTTTTAAAATCGGTTGGCAATCAGGTAAGTTATAAGCCAATAAGTGGGCAAAGGTAGGCAAAATCAGTTTTTAGACCATAAGTCCAGCTTTTGGGGGTGTCCGACAAATTTCAAGTATAGAACATTCTTTAACTCAATAAGACCTACCAGAAAAATAACATTATCTCCCAGGTATTTCAACTTCGTTCCATTTTGTCGCACTGTGTTATCGACTATCGATTCTTCTTTATGCCGTGACAAGTGTAAGACTAAATTCGAGCCGTACTTTTAATTTTTATACTCCCACGTTTAAAAAACGTAAAAGGTGTATATTAATTTTATCACTCCGTTTGTTACGCCCATAAGGAGGCGTGGTAGGTATAGAAAAGTATGTATATTCTTGGATATACACAATCATGGGGCGCCATGTAAAAAAATAAAAATAAATAAATAACTGGCCATTTCAGCCCTTGAAAGGACTTTGACCTAGCTTCTTATGATCAATTGTGTTGTGCGTGTTATTAAGTTTGTACACAATTGACCGAGAACCGGACCTACATGCTTAACGCCGACTCCGAACGGCGATGAACGGAAAGTTCTCGTTCTCAAGAAGCTTTACATGGCATTTTGATTACTCTCTGAGGTTTGCCATTGTCTGCAGAGAGGTGGCGGCCGTACAGAAAAATTATTTTAATTCAAATAATTTTCTGTCGCTGCTGGGATTCGAACCTGGGTTTCCAAAGTTCTTTGACATAGCGGCCACGCACTTTAACCAACTACGCCACGGACGCCTGGGGCGCCATGTACTTAATTTAATATTTTCTTCAAATATATTCAGACGGAATAGACCGTAGATTTGACTAGATCTTACTTGCGAAAACCCAAAAAGTCCTTTTATTAAAACTGCTCAACATGTAGGTTTTATTATCGAGAAATTTAAATTTTGTTTTTTGAAAGATTGATTTTCTACTGCCTAAGGAACCCAAAGTAGCAACTGTTGATAAGAGATATTATTCGTTTGATTAGGATAACGATATCATTCAAATAGTTTATGATGGATTCTAGGACAAAGAATCTTAAGGAACCACCAAGGAGGAATTGTCTTAAGTGACTTGGTTTCCAAGACTCTGTAGTGATTTATTTTTTTAAATCAAGGCGTGGAATCGGCTGGTGAGAGTTGATAATCAAATTCATTTCTTTTACTCCACTTGATTATCAAATTGATTTCTCATTTATCTGGGTCTTAGTTCGGTGGTTACTGCACTCAGTTTAAGGCAAAAGGATTATTAACGTTGCCTTTCACATCAACACCTTTGAAGAATATGTTACCCTGATAAGGAAGATAATTAAATTAGATAGTTATCTTCAGTGAAAATAGAGTGGCTCTTTCGAAGTATGTGAGATCAGCTCTATTGGAGACAGTACTTAAGAACTTCAAATTAATGACATCTGGAATTTGCCGAGTGCGTTAAAAAGTGCGAGAACCATTCGATGCCAATTCGAGACCAGATTCGAACCCCAGCTGACACAGAATATTTTCTTTTGAAATAAATTTGTCTGATCGGCGGTCACCTTTCTGCAGGCAATAGTAAATCTCAGAGAGTATATAATGCCATGTAAATCTTCTTGAGAACATGAATGAAACCAGTAGGTGCATTTTTCGATTATTTGTGTACAAAACAATTTTATTTTTGTACAAAAAACGCACAACACAATTTGATCATAAAAAACTCGATAAAAGGGCTTAAATGCCCCGAAATTTTTTTTTTCGAATTATGCTTCCGTTACGAAATTATCCCCGTCTTATTGTTTTCAGATATGGGTGCTTGTTTAAGTACCAAATGGACGGGAGCCAAATATTACGAAGACAGTTGATTGCCTGATGTGCAAATTACATACGTTTGACAAGAATAATTTTTTCTGCAATGCCTCTTATGATACTTTCAACATTCTTTCAGTTCTACTTTAATGGTAGAATAGAATGCCTTGCCAAAATCCTCGTATCGAAGATCTACCTGTTCGTCAGTGGGGGCAAGAAGTTTCTCGGGCTTATCTTTGAATGTCTTGGATCTTTACCAGTGGGACATGATGTTATAAATTAGCACCGATTGCTAAGAGAGCATGATCACAAACCAAAATTCTTCAGCTAGCATATCGTTTGATTACCACAACCCTTAAAAGTACAGAACCAATTGGGAAAATTAACGGCCTTATAGCAGCTCGTTTCGGGAAAAAGCGTGTAATTAAGTAGTTATTGGTAAGGATAGATCGATTCAATGTTCTTATTATAGCGTTTGTGTTAGTTGACTGAAAATATTCGCTTTCTATTTTCAGCGCTCTCCCATTGATTTTTAAGATTAATCAATATGGTATTCTTTAACAATATTACTTACCGTGTGATGTGTTAACATAAACTGCACCTCTTCCAATTTAGCCAACTTTCGTACTGAACTAAAATGCCCCGAAAGATCTGATAACAACATTAGTGTTTTTGTTATAATCGGTTCTGAATGTCCCCAATACTTTAAATTTGTTATGCTAAGATAGATAGATAAAAAGATATTGTTTACTTTATTGGTTACCAAAACCTCTTTAGAAATCTTACATCTTTCGATTGATGAAGCTGAGGAGCATCTGTTCATCGTTTAATCCAAACACCTCGCTCAGTCTTTTGTAAACATTTGGTTTTTGTGTTTGTTCGCTTATATGCATCTTGCGGACTTGTTCCAAAAAACTCAAAACAGCCAATTCCAACTTTTCGCAGCCTGCCTGGGGTAATCTTGCATCCGTCAAACTCATTAGTTGTAAAACCTTAAAAAAAGTATCGTAATGTTTTTAGAATCTGTTTACAATTAAATTTCTTAAGCTTACTCTTATTACAAGCTCTGCGTCCATTGTATCATGTTCATCATTGGAATTAACAGTAAGACGTCCAATAATGGCGGACCCAATTATGTAAACCAGCCAGGTTAATTGCAACTCGTGTATGGTAATATCCATAAGATTTGCACTAGGTGTTCGCAAAAGTTCCTCGTACTCACGAGCTTTTTGATCAAAGTGTTGTACAAGTAACGCACACGTCTTATCATATTCACAACGCTCTATAACAGACAACTGCTCAAGTTGTTGCTGAACCATACATAGATCATCTAAAGGATCTTCTAGGTTGTCTCGCACAATAACCGGTACAGCGTCAAGACGTGATTCAATGTAAGCTTTCGTTACTTCTGGCGTATAAGTACCCAACAAATGTGGCTCAGGAGATTTAACATATGGTAGGGAGGTTACCATACGTTGCCATAATGTCAACAGATAATGTACACTGTTAGGTGCAAATTGCCACATCTAGAAATAAAATTTATAATAAGTTTAAGATTAATAAAATTTAATTTAAAAGTAAGTGAAGTTTAATTATTAAAAGTTACACTATTTACCTGCAGAGATTGTACAGTAAATTTAGCGATTAACTGGATTGCTTCGGGATAACAGGGTACAGCAATTAATTCACCCAACTGATAATTAGATTTAAGCCTTGCCAATAGACGGCAAAATTCGTGATAATTGTCTGGATCACTGAGACCCTGCGAGAAAAAAAAATATTTACAAATGCACAATAGAAACAAATACAACTGTTAACTTACATGCAAATTTACTAGAATGTTTTTTACACCTTCCACAAGTAGCGTTAAAAATTTCGTGCGTTCAGAGTTACTAAAGAGTGAACGCCGCACAGAGGTCATCTACATTAAAGAAATTAATGAAGTTACTTGAAAAAATGTCTTTATTTTTACGATATAAATACCTGCACCAAACATGAAAGAGAATAGCTTGCTAAGCCATTGGGCAGCAACTGATACAAATCAAAGAATAGTTTTAAAGTGTTTGAGTCCAGAAATGCAGGGCGCCATGAAGTAGGAATCTATGGGAAAATTTACCGCATATAATGTAATGTTAGAGATAAATCAATTTCGACCAACTGGTCAAAACTTACTTGTACGCTGTTCATATCATCGGATGATTCATCTGTAGAACTACCAATAAAATCAAAACTAAGACAGTTTTTAGTCAAACGCAGAACATGAGAAATCAGCCTGTAAAACATAAAATAATTAATTAGCAACTTTCGACCTCTCAAGAATAAAAAACATATTTTCTTATTTACGTAACGTACGCCTGCTGCGATTCATCCAAGAAATTTAAATTCTTGCTGTTATCACGCGCTGTAACCAATAAGGAGCAGGATAAGAGAAAAATATCATAAAGTTGCTGGTCTCGGAAACAAGTTGCAATTTTTCGGTTCTTGAAGAATGATGTATTCACATCAACCTCTACTATTGAATTCATTTCCAAAACAAGTTGAGATAAAATTTGCACTCCAATAGTACAATGCTCTACAGAACCCTTTAAAAAACCCACTTAGAATCAATAATTTAATTAGTTTGCTTGGCTTTTTACCTGTAAAAACTTCTTAACATCCTCCAGCAGATTCTGAAAAACATGTTCACTCTTGTAAACATCGAACCAGCCGTACTTAGTGATCTTCGCTAACAACGTCACAAGAGCCTGTACAACAAAATGTTGCAAATTTGGTCGTGTTGCTAAATACGTGAGAACGTAGCTTCTACAATTTGTGGAACCAAAGGTGTGATTTAGCGAGAAGTTTATTAAATATGCTATATTTTCCTCTTACCTAATGTCGATACGCTGCTCCAAATTGAGACCTTGTATTAATTTTGTCAGAGTTGTGGCTGCCAATAGCTGGGCATAACTGGAGTTGGCACGATCAAGCAGCATCTGACACTTGGGCAGGGCATCCTGACTGCTCACAAAAGCAACTAACGCCTTCTCAGCATCTGACCGTATAACAGAGTCCGTCGCTTCGTACAGTTGTTTGCAAAGTATTTCAAGTTGCTGAATTTCCTGAAGAAACATAAAAATATATATGCTAACATCTTTTATTGCACCACAGTACATAAATATTTCCTGATCAGCGCATCATCTAACCTACAAATGTTTGATTACTAGATAATTGTACGTATCTGAGTATTCCGTATCAAAAGCTGCAAACATTTTTCTACGCACTTTCAACATTCATACTTTTTTATATATAATTAATATAATTGTCGATTTGCAGTATCGATAAATTCATTAGGCTATTCAATTTTATTTAGTGAATGCAAGGAAGCAAAGTTCCTACCAAAGAACTCACCATAGTCGTTTTTTACTACAATATTCTTGTATATTTTCAATTATGGCTTGGAAATACCCGCGGAAATCTTGTTATACTGTGATAATAGAACAAATATTCTATTGGAAATGTTATTAATTGATTATATTCATTAATAATTATAATAACAAAAACACAATCTCAAAATTGTTTACATTTAAATAAAATTGGCAAACGAACATAGAAATTTTATTATTCAAGTCTTCGCAACACAAACATTGTATTTAATATGGTTGCCGTATAATTTTTTAAGTTGAACAACGAATTTCGAAAATACGATATTTGACCAGTGTCACCACTACTTCGGGTGAAGTTGATAAATTGTGGGTATATCGTATAGCGGCTTTATGCCGCGCTTTCATGCTATCACTTACGATCTCCCACAATCACATTTTTTGTTAGTAAGAAAAAGTATGTGACCCATGGTATAATAATACATGGTAGCATTGACAACTGCTTATTTTCTCTTCAACAGGAAAACATAAACTGTCAAACACAGCTTGTTGTGCAAATACATCAGCAGCTGCTGTGGTTGTTGTTTTTTTTCACTTCAAGGTTTTCAACATTGCTTGTGTTTTCAATGGCGGATTGTGAGCGCTCTCTTTTTGAATATATTTTTTGACAGAATATGTTTTCCCAAGCAACTGTCAATGCTACCTTGTATTATTATACCATGTATGTGACCCTCTCCGTATGGGATTGACGAATGTGAGTGTGAAACAGGCATTAATTTTTTGTTTTTTATAGCATATGATATCCTCTGTGATTTCATGAGGAGATAGAAAAAGTTCAGCTTCTTGAACGTTTGCTATAAAAGTTTATCATTTGCTATAAATTTGACTAACATTTGTATAATTGTTGTTTGTGAGCTACCAAGTTTTGACAACGCATGAAAAAATTAATCAAATTTTCTTGAATATTGAAATCATTCATGAAGTTTTTAAACATTTTTCATTTTGGGTTATTTATTATTCAATTTCTTGTGACAATTTTATAAAGCTAATGCTCTATCTATATTGAATATTGATTTTATTTGCAAATTTTACGGCTGCGCATTTATTGCATCCATATTCGAATTGATCCAACGGTGTTTGTGGCTCTGAATTAAATATTGAATTTAGATGCTACCGGTTGCTTCAATGACAGTTCTTGTCCCTCTAGTATAACGTTTTACGGATGTGACACCTTTCTTCAGCACAACACTCACCTGTTTTACAGCTTCATCAACGGACATGCCCACACAACAGCAATGAACCACACCTTTTCGGAGCTGTTGGTGTTAATGTTGGTGCACACATGACAAAAGTACTGCAAGAGAGAGAGGAGAGTTATTTCGTAGCTGACCAAAAAAGCATAATAAAAACCTACCGCTTTGCATGGCTCCTCTTCGGGCTGCTGCACAACTTTTGTTTTGGTTTCTTTAGTTTTTGAAAAACAAATAAATTTGTGATTTGTTTACAAATTTTTCAAAATGTCAAACTTTTATAGCTAGAGTGACATATATCTATCTCGGTCATTATAGTAAACGTTTTTGATATGGGATAGGAGAAGATTATAGAAGATAGTTATGCACTTGCACATGCGTTCGTCTACTCCGTGAACGCAATGTAGCAATTTATGCAAGAAAAGTAGAAAATATTTCAACTTTTCTTGGGTAATTTGCGTTTTTTGATAGTCCGTTACTTTTAGAGATGGCTCTTGTACACAAATTCTAAAAATTAAAAAATGACCGATTAAGCGACTGTCAGACATCGTAACGATTACAGTCGAAGTTTTGAAGTAATTGAAAATTTTGATAAATTTAATGAAATCACGCTTATTCCCACACTCAAACTGACTTCGGTGCAAGCCGAAGATAGTACATTCTGTGATTATCTAAAGGTCCCAACGACGTATTGATCTTTCAAAAAGCTATTGCGAGGAAGATTTCTCATCCACTTGTGAAAAGCTTCTTCAAAGCTCATTCGAAGCACTTTAGCGAATGACACCCTACTATGTGCGAATTACGCTCTCTCTAGAGCAGCCTCGCTCTCTTTAGTGACAAAGAACTGCTTGACAGAACATAGGCCCCTATTAGGTACGACAACTCAACTGAAGTTGACGTGAGTTAAGACACCTCAACTGAACTTTTTTGCCATATTACGCATAACATACATTTTCAGTTGAGCTGTGGTGTAAAATTGCTGTTTCTATTGGAGCATGATTACACCGAAATTTTGACACTTTCGTTGAAATGAATCAGCTGTTCGCATTAATTTCAATTTTTGTGTATATGTATTTTGTTCACAAGTAATAAAGCAAGGAAATAATAGTATAGAGCAGGAGTGCCCAAAACTTTCTTATGGAAGTGCAAACACTAATACATATAAAATCCTGCAACCTTTCGTAAACGAAAGCATACTATGTTAGACAACAACAAAATCTACGTAGAAGATCACTGTCACCAAAATGTACCAACAAAGCATACGAAAGTGTTGTTGCTTGCACTTCGGTATAAGCAACGAAAAAAGATCAAAAACAAAAAAGACAAATTTGTTTGTGTATTTTGTATTGCTTAGTGCGGAGTGCTGTGTGTGTATATTAGAATACACAGCCTATGCCTAAGTGCTTTTACAAAAACAAATGTGCACCAAGTGCATAGGGCTTGGGCACCTCTAAAGACGCTATACAACTAGCTCAAAGCAGATGTAAGTTTTTGACAGTTTTTACACTCGAGACATAGTTGCATTGTTAAACCTAATACCACAAAAAATACATACACATCTCTGAGATACATACTTGTCAGTCGATAGACACATATGTACCTCAAATGTGTAATAGACAATACAAATTTACAAATTACACACTCAACTTAAGTTGAGTTGTCGTACCTAATAGGGGCCTAAAATAAAGTTTTTAGAAATTTTTAAGTTTTTTGCAACACATTTCTATGCATTTTCCTTTTTTTGTGGTTCAGTGAAATAACGCCCAAAATAAAATACGGAGTACTATTTATTTCGGGAACTGACAACACTAATGTCAATAGCAAAAAAATGGCATCACCATAATAAAGTTTGACATTTGTTAGCATAAATGTACTCACAAACAGAGCATATTTAACAAGGTAGACTCGTGTCAGAGAGGTGGGTGACAGCAGCTGTCAAATACAAGAAGAATATAAAAAAGAAAAAAAAAGCGAATAGAAAACTTTTGACAGGTGCTGTACTCACCACAAGAGAGAATTTCAACAACTAACACTACCTTATTGAATATACCTTGCTCACAACGTTTTGATGTACAAGTGCTATTTGTTTTTTTTACAGTGAGTTAAGAAAATCAATTTGTTCAAAAAAGGGAAATTTCAAGAGAAGGTTTTCGTTGGATTATTTTTTACAACTTTCGATGTGGATTATCTCAACAAGAATGTGTCAATTAACTCAGTTCTTTGTATGACGACAAAGCACCATCAAAAACCACAGTATATCGGTATAGTGAATTCAATCAGTTCGGTCGCCGACGAATTCCGTGAAGGTCGTCAAGATCGTGAAATAGAGGCATCCTTGCACATTAGTTCCACTTCAATACAATTGATTTTGCATGAACACTTATCTGTAAAAAAAAGTTTCTCTCATTGGATACCCCATAATTTATCAATCGCTTAAAAAATGTTTCGCGTCGATTGGTGTAAGGAAATTATTGAAAAGTTCAATTGTGATGCTTTAAAAGACATGTTTAAAATCGTGACAGGTGACGAATCATGGATACATGCGTATGAGTCGGAAAAAAAACAGCAATTGACCGTGTGGGTATTCCAAGACGAGACAAATCCAACAAAAGTTATTCGCGCATGAAGCACTACGAAGCAAATGGTCACCTGTTTTTTCCTTCGAATGGGTCATGTGGCCACTGTTCCGCTTGAGCAACGTAGGACGGTCAATTCTGAATGGTACACGATAATTTTTTTGCCGGAAGTCTTCAGAGAAATTCGCAAAACCAACCGCCAAAGACGAATCATTCTCCATCATGACAATGCGAGCTCTCACACATCTCGTCACACATGTGCATTTTTGAGCAGTCAAAACGTCGAATTGATGACTCATCCTTCATAAAGTTCTGATTTGGCACCCAATGAATTCTTCTTGTTCCCAAATATCAAGCAAACTGCGTCGTCAACGACTTACGAGCGCCGCAGAAGCAGTTGAAGCGTTCAAAAACCATGTTTTGGAGATGTCTCAATAGAAATGGAAAAACTGTTGTGAAAAATGGTTTGGAGGAATACAAAAGTGTATTGATCATCAAGGGGAATATTTTAAAAAACAATAACGCCACTTTCATTTAAAAATGTTTGTTATTATTTGCTATTCCCGAAATATAAATAGTAACTCTTGTATTTTACTTTCTACTTATTTGCTTTAATATTTTTTCGTTCTCTAATTTATAATATTTTTGACAGTTTGTGTAATACGATACAACTTTCACACCTACCTTGTATAATTGTATCATGGCGTTCACCGTGCAAAACTGTGCTGGATGGTCAAATTAAAGATTTGGGCATTACGTACGTTTTTTGAAGAAAAGTGCTTCCGTTGTGCTATATACTAACTAGTTCTACTAACAGTATGAAGAGAATAGTTGTTGACAACCCTTGTTGGAATAAAATGTAGGAGAAAAAGTAATTGAACTGAATGAAATGTCAAAAGTTGCTCGCCATTCTTTTTCTTTCGTGTAACCTACGCTGATCAAACAATCAGCGTGTAAGACAAGCCATATGCAAATGCAATGAAAGAACTTACAGCTTTGTTTGAAATTTTATCGTTAAAACTTGGTCACTGATTCACCGCTCTCAATTTTGTCGTAACCCTGTGCATTTGATCATCAAGATGAATTTTCGAAGTAAAAATTTTTGAAGGTGGCATCACTTTGTTTTGTTGATGAAGTTCCTGAATTGCATAGTATTTATTCCACTAAATTCGCGGTACCCAATTCTTTTGTGAAATAAATTATGGAATCCCTCCTGATTTACCAGTTAATTAAATATTAAAGTTTAAACTAAATAGTTCTCTCAGAAAGCTAGCTCTGATGATGCATTGAATAAAAGTTTTTTCTTTGCGTGTTCGAGCGCTTCAATATCCTGCAATGGACTATTATTATTATGATGATTACGAAGACCCGGAAGAACTGGATGAATACGACTACGACAGATATACCGACAGCTTGGAACCTCTATCCTGGAGCAACACTGCAGCAATATGCATAAAACCCTCCGTGGAACAGACTTTCAATTACACATTGATATTAATTGCGGGTAATGTCGTTTGTCATATTTTGTGGAATGCAGTGAAATATTTTAGAATTGAATCATCCACTAATCATGTTTTTTCAATGGTATGCGGATTTTCGTTATTGTACTTCACTACGAAATACGATTTCCTAGTTGTATTGTTTTTGTGCCTCATGGCATATGTTCTTATATTGTTGATTGACTATGGAAGATATAAACATATCGGGACCATTGTGTCAGCTGTAACAATAAGTTCGCACTTTATTTACGAGACCCTGTGGAGTCATCCGGAAGCTTGGCAACGTATTCGTGGAATTCAAATGGTGGCCACAATGAAAGTCATATCGATAGCTTTTGATTTTGAAGACAAAAGCTACGATGACTCCATAAAAAAGCGACCACCTATTAATAACATTACAAAAATTCCAGCATTAGTGCCCTATCTGGGCTACATATTTTGTCCAGCTACTTGTGTTCTTGGTCCTTGGATATCATACAATTGCTATTTGCGAAGTATGCAAAGGGTGCGTTTATGGGATTACCGTTGGATTTGCTGGATTATTTTGAACACTATATTTGCCATGCTATTTTTGTGTTTATCTAACTGCATTGTCCCGCAGCTGTGTCCTGACTCATACTGGAAGTGGGTTGTCTCCTTCAGAGATGCCCTGTCTGTACGTTGTAGTCATTATTTTATATCGTTTATATCGCAAGCTACGTTAGCAGCGGCTGGAGTTAGCTCAAATATATCTGAGGAGCACTCGTTGCTTTTTGGATTTATGATCACGAAACCTTGGAACATAGAATTACCGCACTCTCTGAGTTCATTGGTACGATTTTGGAATATTCCCATGCACGATTGGCTAAAAAATTATATCTTCCTAGCGCTGCGTCGAAGGTACAAAAGCTATATATTAGCGTTAATCAGCACGTACATCGTGTCGTCACTATTGCACGGCTTTCATCTTAAAATATACATGGTTCTACTATCTCTTAGTTTCTTTGCGTACGCTGAACAAATACTGCGTTGTAAACTTGCCAACATATTCAATGCATGCATATCGGCTAATCCTTGTCATAAGCCGTGTAAATATGCCAATTGTCCTAGCCATAGTCCACGACAATGGAGCAGCTCAATTATAATATGGTCTATTAATATTATGTTTAGCTTATTAAGTTTATTCAATTTAACTTATTTGGGAATCATGTTAAACAATCCCAACACTACGCCTTCAGATGATCATGTTGGTAAATTTGACATCAAAGGTGATCTTCTTAAATGGTCTCACCTAAATTACTCGAGTCATTGGATAGCAGTTCTTACATATTTATTTTACTACATAATTTAGCACAAAAATAAGTTCTGCAAAGTAAATAAACACGTCAGTATTTTTATTTTAACTGTATTTTGTATCAATATATTAATTATAAGAAAACAAGCTAATTACAATCATCTGCAAAATGCATATTTTTAAGTAAAAACGTTTCTGTGATGGAAAATAAAAATTGTTTAATTTTAAAATTTTAATTCAATTTTTCTTTGGTATATTTCAATAATTCATAATCATAAATAATGTTAAATATCTGTTTAATCGGATATTGGAATGTTATTAAAAAGGCTTTTGTTTATAATATTCGCATATAGCATTCAACTCATGCATTATGTATAGTACTAATTTCTTGATGTTTGATCATAAGAGCTGCGTTTTTTTCTACATTTTGCATGTATTTTCCAACAACAAAGATCGGAGGCCGCAACGATTTTTGATTCTGTTCAGGCTCTAATTCGTTTCGAAATAGCGATAAAAATAATGCTTTTGAGTTTAAATCGCACAAATAAAAGTAAATGTTGTAAAAAAAAGATTTGGCCACGTAGACAATTTTCGGTCTCTATATCGTCGTTATAAATGTAAAGTACCATTATTGTTTTTGTTACAAAATTTAATTTTCTTTTTAACTTGAATTTTTAGTACTAACGCCGACTTCTGATAAATTGAATTTTTGAATTAAAATTAAATTGAATTTTTGGTTATTTGAACAGGAACATGGTTGAATAAATAAGGTTGTCGCATGGGTGAGAGAGAGTTCCCATAAATGTCAAATCGAAGTTGACAGCTCATACAAAATCTGAAAACGAAAATTAACAACATGAAAAGCCGTTGAAGTTGTTGTTGTTGCTTTTCATTGATTTTGACAATTATGGGTACTGAGAAGAGAGTACGATCAGCCACGAGACAACCTTATTTATTCAACTATGAACAGGAAAGTGGCGTCCGTGGCGTAGTTGGTTAAAGTGCGTGGCCGCTATGTCAAAGAACTTTCGAGACCCAGGTTCGAACCCCAGCAGCGACAGAAAATTATTTGAATTAAAATAATTTTTCTGTACGGCCGCCACCTCTCTGCAGACAATGGCAAACCTCAGAGAGTAATCAAAATGCCATGTAAAGCTTCTTGAGAACGAGAACATTCCGTTCATCGCCGTTCGGAGTCGGCGTTAAGCATGTAGGTCCGGTTCTCGGTCAATTGTGTACAAACTTAATAACACGCACAACACAATTGATCATAAGAAGCTAGGTCAAAGTCCTTTCAAGGGCTGAAATGGCCAGTTATTTATTTTTTATTTATTTATGAACAGGAAAGAAAAGGTAATGAAAACAAATAAAAAAGAAGTGAACACTTAACTTCAAAATTCGAAAATAGAGTTAACTTAAAATTTTTATTCATACCAAAAATAGTGTTCACTACTGAACTTTCACTACTTGATAGTTATGCATTGAACACATTGACAACGGCAACGACATTACAACTGTCGAATTTTTTTACATGCTTTTCTAATGGGGGTGAATGTGGTGAAAATGCCGCGGCGACATAGCAATGTTGCTGACGTCGGTATAGAATTATTTCTAATTTGACGACAAAAGTGCAAATATAAGGGTTTGTGTACGCGTGAATGAAATTATCGTATATTTCCAGATTGTTGACACTTTCTTCATGTCGCGTCGTAAAGTCGTGTAGTCGTCAATGTGTTCAGTGCATTAATATTATGGCCTTATTGGCCAAACACAGTTCAACGCAACGCAGCCGTTTCTTTTGTCACAAATAAATCTACTGGACGTGGTTTGTGTGTATCTAATTAGCCGAAACATAACGTAGATGTGACATGACGTAGAAGTCTGTTGAATTTTGATTTCTATGTTACGTCCACTGACATTGCAGTAAACAAGGTGCTTTTTGTAAGGTTGCTAGCATCACAAGTTGTTTTGAGTAATTTCTTGTTCGCGTTTATTTGTGTTTAATTATTGGAGCGAAATGTAAGTATTTCAATTTGAAATGATTTTTTTATTAATAATTAAAATAATTGAAATGTTTCAAATTGGTAGACGTAGAACAATTTTATTTATTTGACACTTGCTGTGGTTGCTATGTTGGTAGCCATGGTATAATAATATAAGGTAGCATTGACAGTCGGTTTGGAAACTAGCACCTGTCAAAAAAAAAATGTCAAGAAAGAGAGCATTAAATTATTGCTTATGTTTTACGCCATTGTTTATGTTTCAGCGCTTCCAAATAACCAAACATTTGCTTACAAAATATTGCCTATTTTATTTAATCAAAAGTGAATTATTATTACTACAATAGAGATAACTTGTGAACTTTGTGTTATTAAATGCAAACAAAAAAAATGTTGAAAACGTTCAAATGCAGCAACCTCAGCAGCTGCAGATGCATATGGACGAAATTAAATAAGTTTTCAATTAAAATTAAAACACCACGACTGGAAAACGTTAAGCACATATCACATAATTTTTTCACAACTTTCATTATTATAATAGGTTATTTAACGCACATATTTTGCAGAACTTCTTTATTTTAATGTTTGCTTTTTTTTTGTTGCCCGAACTACTGTTTTTGACAGATGCTGGAAAGGAAATCGGACAGATCTGTTTTTGACAGATTTCCTTGTTTCTGAAAAAAATCAATACTTATCAATGCTACTTGTATAATTGCATCATGGTTGGTAGCATAATCAACAAAACTTATGGTACGTTGCGTTATGTTAACCTTTGTTTGCATAAACAGACCATTACTCTGCAGCGTTCACTATTTTTTATGCATACGGATAGATTTGCGCGTAAAATTGCTGAGGTGGCAGCGCTTATTTATTTGTTATCGAATCACTTGCTATCGAAATGTAATCAAATTTTGTTGTCCTTCAATTTGACATTTATACAGCTGATTTGGTGCAGTTGGAAAATATAAAAACAGAAATAAAGAGTAATTATAAAATGCACCAAGGAATGTTGTTTTACATTTACTTTTTATTAATTGTGATCAATTCCAAAGCGAATGCCATACAGGCGCGCAGTGACAAAGAGCAACAACAAACCTTGGTGTCTGGAACATCAGTGCAGTCTGTTGTGCCCGTAGCACCACCTCCAGCAGCACCCATATCCGACTTTAATCCATTAGGGCCCAAAGTAATGTGTTCTTTTCTGCCAAGAGATTTTCTTGACTGCAAAGATCCAATAGATCACAACTTCAACAGTACAGCAAAAGTGGAGAAAGGATACGGATGTTTAAAATTCGGTGGTTCTAACTACGAAGACGTTGAACACACCAAGGTACAATGCACGGTATTTCCCGACATCGACTGCTATGGACCTCGCACCTTCTTTCGTGATGGGGAGCCATGTGTACGATACACTGACCACTACTTTGTTACTACACTCATCTATAGCATACTACTGGGATTCCTTGGCATGGATCGTTTCTGTTTGGGTCAGACAGGAACTGCTGTTGGCAAACTATTAACTGTTGGTGGTGTTGGCGTTTGGTGGGTTGTGGATGTAATATTATTAGTAACAAACAATTTGCTACCAGAAGATGGCAGTAACTGGAATCCATACGTTTGACTCATTTATTCATTGATTGTGGTCATAAAAATAGATTTATTTGAAGTGTGTTTTATTATAAGATTGAATTTATTAAAATACAGATTAAGCTTTTTTATCGCTATGTGTTAATAGTTTTTATATTTTTTTTTTTTTTAGTGTATGTCTGTTAATATAGTTTAGCCAAGTTTAGGCAATCCTGCTGATATTGAAGACTCAATTCCACAATGATCTTCACCGCGCAAAATTTTAAAGAAACCATTATTGCCCCAGTCAGTGTTCCATGAATTGGCAATCAACCAGTACGGAGTGTTGTTTTCGACTCCCCAGCCTAGAATGCGAATTGCGTGTCCACCTAAAGCTTTACCATGAACATGTTGATAAACGCCTTCTTTGTACAGTATCAAATCTTCATATACGGTGAATGCACCCTCAACTGGACCGTTGTCTTGAATTTCCTGCTGTATTGCTTGAATATTATGATTAACTGAGTATGATTTTGAGCCGAAATTTTTATCCTTGCTGTAGTCAACTTTATAGCTATCCTGGCACTTGTGCTGACAACGTGGTGTTTTTCCATGCTCTCCATCACATGCTGGGCGAGTTCCATTCACGTGATGTTCACACGGTGAGATTTCATATGGTCGACAGCCCTTAGAAAAAAAAAAAAAAACGATTTTGTTAAAAAAAATTTTGATATTTTAACATAGTCATAGGTATAGCAAGACAATTGAATAATGCGTAATAATCACTTTTTGCGAATTGAAAAGTTGACGGATATAATTTTTGGTTTTGAAGCTATTTCTTACTTATTTTGTTTGTAAGTTTTATATGCAAATAACAGCAATTGTTTTCTTGTTTTTAATCCTCATGTTGTGTTACTTTTTTATCTTCTTCAGGCACAAAAAAAAAGAAAGAATATATGTTTAAAACAAACCTTGATTAAAAAAAAATATAGCAAAACGAAAAAAGTAATATTTTAAGACGATAGTTGATATTATTCATCACATTTTCTTATCGGTCTTAAAAGTATTGTCAATAAAAATAATGTCAATATAAATACACAAATGAAATTAACTAAAGCCTTTATCAGAAAACAACAAACTTCTTACTGTGAAAACGATGTGCCGTAAACATACATATATTGTATACACAAGTGTTTTATTGTATTGGCTTTGTTAACCCTTTAGTCCGCAAGGTTTACATAATGAATAAAGGAAACAACATTTTTGTTTCTGCTAAATGTTAGTTTAGCGAACACGCATCTGATGACTGTTTGAAATATCGTATGGTAGTCAAGACATTCGGTGAAAAAAGTCCGAAAGATCGTTTAACAAAATAAAAGAAAATGTAATTCCACCAAAAAATTAAATATGATTAAGATTCGACAAAAAACTAGATATGATAAAAAGCATTCATCAATATTGGACATTGCTTTCCCCCCCAAGGGTAGCCGTACTGGTCAGAGGGTTAAGCACTGAATTCAAAATTTTAGATGCACCAAATGACGTACCTGATTGGAACCAAAAGGTCCTCCGCTGACGATGCCTTTACGTGTCCAATAGCTCCAAGCAGCTCCCGGGAAGCCACCATTACAACCAAAGCCGCAAGTGTGACAACAGGAAACTAAATCATCGGCTGAAAAGTGGAAGTTAACCGTGCCATTGGAGTGAATGCAAACCTTATTAAAAACACACACAAACAACGTTTTTTAAATATTATCAACAATTCATGTGCAGTAAAAAAGCTTTTAAAGCTTTTGCAAGTCAGCAAAATTATAGATTAAATAAACAAAGGCAAACGAAACAAAAGCTATAATTGAAAATCTACGCCTTTACATTTTTATATACGATAAGTCTTTCGTTTTTCCCTTTTAAATTTTCTAACATACCCGATCTGACATGGCTTCTACAGCACCAAAGGCCCAGCATGAGCCACAAGAACCTTGGTCACGTATTTCAGATATGGTTGGGCAATTTGGCCATGCTTTTCGTGCATCGAACTCTTCAGGCAGAGCTGCACCTGTATTCTCGACTATCTCTCCCAATACCACACGCTTATCGGGAAGCGCAAACTTATGTGCATCTGGGTGAACACCCATCAAACGATGAATGTGAGACTCGGGAACTGATTCATCGAAGTTTCTACCAACCTTAAATGTACATATAAAAAATGTAGAAATTTTGCGTTACGATTGTATTTTTCAATTGCACCCACATTCCATGTAGTCGCTTTGCTGCGCACAATTTCTATAAACTCATCGGATAACAGCTTGGGATCTGCGTAGACATCCTGACCAAGGGTCGAAATAACGCAAATTATTGCGATAAGATAATTCATTATAATAATAACTGCAAAAAAGATAAATGCACCGTTTAGAATAATGAAATAATAGCTTATCTACTACTTACAAGCGTAACGATTGATTGATTCTAAATAAAATTCTGTGCAAGTCACAACACAAATTCACATAAAATTTTCGATTTTTTCTTCTTGCTTTTTAGAAGTTATCGATATGAATAATGACAGACAGATAACCCATGGATGCAAACTCGAAATCTCATGATTCAACAGTATTAACACTGTGGCGACATACTAATAACATGTTTCCACGATACCCTGAACCCGTGGTATAATAATACAAGGTAGCATTGACAACTGCTTATTTTCTCTTCTGCAAGAAAACATCTCTTGTCAAAAACAGCTGTCTGTGAAAATACATCTGCAGCTGCTGAGGTTGTTGTTTTTTTTCACTTCAACTTTTTCAACATTGCTTGTGTTTTCAATGGCGGATTGTGAGAGCTCTCTTTTTGAGTATATTTTTTGACAGAAGATGTTTTCCCCAGCAACTGTCAATGCTACCTTGTATTATTATACCATGCCCTGAACAACGTAATTCGGCTCTCATTCGTAATTCGAGGCTGAATTATGTTCCGAATTAATAAATTCGCCATACAACATTTGACAAGCTGAATTAACTCATTCGAAGGTAATTCAATTTGAATTAATATCCGAATCAAGTAGAAATCGATTTAATCTCTAATTTTTATCGAAAATTAATCGAAAACAGCAATAGAAGAGAGACAAACAAAACGAAAAGTCAAAGTCAGCTGTCAAAGTGAGTATTGCTTTCAGCTATGGCGTTTTCTTTTCTCGGCAAAAAATTCTGCCCTCTGAGAATGGGCGTTTTCACATTTGCCGACACGACACCGGCACGACAACGGCAACGATGTCGGTGGAAGCATAGTCTCATGTTTATAAAGGTAATGCTTTCACACTCGCCGACATGTCGGTATAGTGTCGTTGTCGACGACGACGTGCCGGTGGGAGCAATCACTCCACTCGTGTTGTCAACGGCTGTTTATATTTTGATTTGATTTTTGCGAATAGTTTTGCGTATTTTTGTGAGTTTTGTGCAATTTTTGATTGAAATTAAAAAAATGTCAAGTTTTAAATATGATATTGTTACATTAATAGAACTAATAATAATAATAATGCTTAATAATAATAGTGCTTCCTCAACCAACACACGACAACTGCATATGCCGTGTCGTTTAATGTGCAAATATTCTGTCGGTATCGTGCCGGTGTGCTGATGTCGTGTCGGTATCGGTGTCGGTAAATGTGAAAACGCAGAATATTTTACATTTTGGCCTGAACTCAAAAAATGTTGACCTGTTCTTAAAGGGCTTACACATCGGCGAATCTGTTCGTCACACGGCGGCCATGTTCACACAAGTTCGCTAGTTAAGAAGCGATGTTCTACAGTTTGTCACACGGTTGGCCGTGTTTACAAAAATTTTTGATTTTCTCTATCGAACAAGGGATGCTGCCGAAAATGATGACAAACAACAACAAAAATCAATGGCTTGTGTGACGAACAGGTTTGTTCAATTTGAACGCTAGCTTTTTCACATTCTTAATTCGCAAGCCAAAATATTTGATTCAGAGTGCCGTGAAAACGTGCTGTTATAGGCTTTTCATGCAATGCCGAATATTTTCATATTGCGTATATTGTGAAAGTTTTGCTGTTTTTACATGAGATGTCTTTTTGCAGTTTTCGGTTAGTGCCGTTAATCAATCAGTTGTTCTCTAACTTGTTTTGAAAAAATTGAGACTTTGGCTTAATGTTGCCAATAAGTTCTTAACTTCTATATAACAAAATGCTAAACCTAAGTGAAAAAAGAAAATTTATAAAATTGATGCAATAATTTGCTTTTCACGAGTTATTGCTATTTAATTTTTTCTTGCAATTTATCGTTTAAAGTCAGATGTTTTACAGGTTGTAATAAATATTTGTTGCCGAAAGTATTCGTATTGTATTTTCGCATCTAAATCGTGCGGAAAACTGCAAACTTTGCTGAATGTCAGATTCCATACAAATTTTGACAACTCAAATTCAGCGTTTACGCTTTTTCGGATTTTCAGCCTATTGAGCGTGTTTTTGACATTCCATGAAAACTCTTATTATAACTTTCAAAGCGGACTTTCTTATAACATGTGGCAGTATGTTATAAGAAGAAATAAAATTATATGAAAAATGAAAATTAAGTGATTCATTGTAATAATCGCCTATCAAAAGCGTTAAAAAATAAAAAATTTCGGAAAATTGTGAAAATGCTAATATATCGCGAGAGTATTTGCTGCATAGGTTAGGAGCTGATAGGAAATTTTTGCACAAGTAGATAAAAAAATACGGAATTCTTTAATTAAAGAAAAATGACTCAATTATACATTGATATTAATTTTATTTTCTTCAAAATAATCTCGATTGCAAGCAAGACATATATTCCAATGCTTCCTCCTATCTTCAGAACACTTTCTTTAGACTTTTTTTGGAACCACCTTCAGTGCCTTTTAAAGAATTAATTTACATTGCATAAATAGTGTTAAACACTTTTCGCGAAAAGGTAACTTGAGTCGTGTGAATAAGGGAGTCATATCGGGTGAATACGGAGCTTGCAGAATAGTATGAACGTTGTTTTTGGTCATATAGGCTAAGTTCCAAAACATCAAAATACTTTGAAATGATGCGGTTAAGCTACCGTATCAATGCAAAGCAACTCTACATTCCGTAAACTTAAAAAAAAAAACATTGCATGCAGTTTGACGTTTTGTAACACGTTGCGTACAAATCAATTTTTTTTCTCTAAAATTATAATTTCTAATAATAAATTAAGTAACAAGTTACCCCTAAAATAGCACAAATACATTCCTACTCTTTGATGTAGGCCATTGTTGCAAATCAAATGACAAAGCATCACAAACCTTAGCGATGCGCAATTACAAACCATAGCGTTGCTTTGCAATTGACGTTTTGGAACTCATCCATAATCACGAACTAGAAGAGATTTCCACAATTCTGCAAATTTTAAGGCTTCCACACATGATTAGAAAAAACATTTCAGACAAATTTTTTGCTCAACAATTCGACATCTTATTCGCTTCTCAGCAAAGCTCTTACATCCAAATTGTCGACAAATGGCACTCAACCCGATATTTGAGCAGATGATAGATGTACCAACTCAAACAATTTTTTTACAATATCTCAAGGTTTGTTTGAATGAGAAATTCCAGATATTTTTGATTATATGTATATCTAATTTAAATTAAATTTAATTTGTTACATGAATTTAGAGACAATTGTGACCAAAACTGACACCAATTGAGACCACCGAAAACAAATGTGACGAAACTTTATTTGGTGGATAAAATATATAAAAAATTGCTTCTTAACGAAAATTTTGCGTTCTAAGTAATGAGTAGAAATATTTTCTTCTCGATCATACGTTTAAAGGGCTGCTTCCTTTGAAAAATAATACAGGCTTATTCATAAACACGGCGTAACTTAAAACAGGCTTTAAACAACAAAACGTTATTTATAACGACTTTGCTGTCTTATGCAACGTTGCTTAAGAGCTGCGTTACTTAAACACCATAATTTTCATTGAAAGGTTGTGTAAGGCAACTTAAAATTTTCAGCAATCAGCTGACCAAAAAAGGAATGTTAACTAAACGATCTGTCAAAATATAGCAGTTTCGGTTGCATTTTCTCTAAATATAATAGATAACTTTAATTTCGGTTGCATTTTCTCCAATTAAGTGTAAAATATAATTGTAGTAGGGTTTGCTTATTTTTAACATAAGACTTGCTTAGTTACACAATGAATAGAAATCGTTTATGAATAAAAATTTAAGCAAAACTGTGTAGAGACTGTGTTAGTTACAGTGCGTAACTAAACAAGCATTAAACGGTTATTTGAGGAAATCTATTGATTAAGGCTGTTAATGTGTTAGTATTTCTCCATGCCGATAGTAAAAAATATGTAGGCGCGTTTTTTTGGAATCGCTATATACGCTTGTCCAAAAAAAAAAAATACTCATAAGCGCTTAACATTTTCTCGTCAATAATTGACAGCATTGGTCATTTCAATTGTTTTTGCTTGTATACAGATAGACTTTTTTCTATCACCGATCTGACATAAATATGGTTGTTTTCCAAAAAGTGCTGACAATAAATTATGTAAAGTACCATTTTCTTGATCTGGCAATAGTGTTTCTATCGGCGACTATGCTAAGCGGTTAAAATTATCCTGTCTTAGCTAAGCATTCTTTGTATGAAAAATATTGTAAAGCATATACTATAAAATAAAATAAAATAAATAACTGGCCATTTCAGCCCTTGAAAGGACTTTGACCTAGCTTCTTATGATCAATTGTGTTGTGCGTGTTATTAAGTTTGTACACAATTGACCGAGAACCGGACCTACATGCTTAACGCCGACTCCGAACGGCGATGAACGGAAAGTTCTCGTTCTCAAGAAGCTTTACATGGCATTTTTTATTACTCTCTGAGGTTTGCCATTGTCTGCAGAGAGGTGGCGGCCGTACAGAAAAATTATTTTAATTCAAATAATTTTCTGTCGCTGCTGGGGTTCGAACCTGGGATTCCAAAGTTCTTTGACATAGCGGCCACGCACTTTAACCAACTACGCCACGGACGCCACCGTAAAGCATATATAGCGATGCCAAAAAAATACGTACCTAATATATAATAAGTAATAAATAAATGCTATAAATAAATAAGTATTATAATAAAAGTTGCGGCCGTGGCGCAGTGGGTAGAGCGCATGACCAATACGCCAGATAACCTTGGTTCAATTTTATCTGACAGAAAGTTTTTCAATTAAATTAATTTTTCTATTCGGCCGTCACCTCTCTGCAAACAATGGCAAATCTCAGAGAGTATATAATGACATGTAAAGCTTCTTGAGAACATGCACATTAGCCTTTCGGAGTCGGCATACAAATAGTAGGTCCAGTTCTCGATTAATTGTGTACAAATATTTAATAACACCCACAACACAATTTGATCATAAGAAGTTCAGTCAAAGTCTTGACTGCCTTTCAAGGGCTGAAATGGCCAGTTCATTATTATAATCGGGTATGGGCAGAGAGCACTCTGGGAGCGTTGAGAGTAAGTATTGAGTGCAAAGGCTTATGTCGCAACACAAATCGCAACAACAAATTAAAGACAAACACAAACAACACAGAAGCTTTAAATGTAGTGGTGCCCATACCCGATTATAATAAAAGTATAAAGGGTTTGGGATTTTTGGTATTAACATATTGTATGTATTGCATAAGGTTTTCAGTTTTTGTTAGAAAAATACAATATTACATGGAAATCGAGTTACAGGGAATTTTTTACATGGAAAGTTATTTTTTACATGGAATAGAAACTCTTAAATGAGTAAGTCAAATAATACATTGCCATTCTTATAAAAAAAAATCAGATCACTTAATCCCAGGATCACTTCATCCCGAGATCGTAATATTTGCTTATGCAAGGTTGGTTTTCCGCTGACAATTCTTTGTGTGTTTTTTATTTTCATGGGAACAAAGTGTTCGTGGGATTTTGTATTTTTTCCTATTTTTATATATTTGTGATTTTCCGTATATTAATTTTTCGAACAATTTAAGTTATGCAATTAAAAAAGTACATATTTGAGCTAGTCAACTTTCCACTTTGTTCAAGAACGTTAAATAAAGAAGTTAAAGGAAATTAACACTAAAATATATTTTGCGAACTGCATAGTTTCAACAGATCGAAGAAATAAATTTTATATAATCCTTCAAGAGATTAAATCGCAATGATATTTTATACGATCCACTAGATAATTGTTTTTTAGGAAGTACTAACCTTCAAATAATATGAGTCAAATTTCATAATACCCACGTTTATTTCTTAGTGGTTTAAGTGACATTCATTAAGTGGTTTCAGTGGCTTAAGTGACGTTACTTTCATAATTTTGGAAACATTTCGAAAATCAAAATTTCGTTAGTTAGTCGATCAAAGCAATAGCTGGACAAGTATTATTCGAACTCATGGACGTATTTTTTGATGGTTAGTTCTTCATAAAATCTATGGATTCGTCAATTGTAGCACCAACTGTGAGTCGGTTTGCGAAATTATTGCGAATGTGCTAATTTTTTTATTTTTGTTTTGTTTGAGACAACATAACTGCGGGTTATTTTTACTACAAAATGTTACTGTCGCTAACATAGATTTTTGAAGTGATAACTTCTTTAGGCACGTTTGGCAATTTCTGATCAGTGATTTTCTTGTTTCAATTGTCAGCATACAGTTAGATTCTGCCGCTGCTTTTGTATGTTCGAACATGTGCGCACTCGCATCGTAGTCGTTGCTACACACAAGGTCTGTTTCCGTACTTTACACTGTTTAAGATTTGTGTAAAACGTGTGCTAGAGAGTAAAAACGAAATGTGAGAATAGTTGCAAAAGTACGGAAACAGCTTCTAGTAAGTTTCGAGCACAAAACAGCTGATTTTGACTGCAGACGGCAGCACAAAATTTAAAACACTTTCACTCAAATTATTAAAAACCATTTTTATTGCAAAACTGAACAATTACTTAATTTTTATTTATTATTATTTATTTATTGTACTTAAATTTATCTTTAGGCACACAATTTGTGCATTTATTTACCGCAAAACATAAACAATTATGAAATGGAATTTGACATTGGCTTCTTCTTATTGATGGTTATTCTTCTTGATGCTTGTTCTTACTTTACTCGAAGTCTTGAGTTCTAGCACTCTCTGTGCACTTTGTGTGCTCGAGAGAGCGATTTTATGCTTGTCCTTCTTCTCCCATTTTAAGCACAGAAAGTACGGAAACAGAAAATAGCGTCCCACAAGTTACACAGTGTGCGTACGGAAACAGACCTACAATCTTACGTTTGCATTTTGTTGTTGTAGTTTGTGTCAACATTTTTATCATGCCTGTGCATGGTATAAGAATACATGGTAGCATTGACAACTGCTTATTTTCTCTTCAACAGGAAAACATAAACTGTCAAAAACAGCTTTTTGTAGAAATACATCAGCAGCTGCTGTGGTTGTTCTTTTTTTTCACTTCAACGTTTTCAACATTGCTTGTGTTTTCAATGGCGGATTGTGAGCGCTCTCTTTTTGAGTATATTTTTTGACAGTATATGATTTCCCAAGCAAATGTCAATGCTACCTTGTATTATTATACCATGATGCCTGTGTAGGTTTGTGATTTTTATAGTTTGTACGTATACACAGGGTGGGCCAAATAAAAGTTTTTTATGAGTTTTTTACAAAATGACACAAATTAAATTTTCTTAGTGCTTGAATCGTTTCCGGATTGTTGGCATAACATCGGTCCTTCATGGTTCCCCACAAAAAAAAGTCCATAGGCGTAAAATCGCAGCTCCGAGGTGGCCAATTGACATTGGCAAGACGGCTGAAAACACGATTTGGGAATTTGGTGCGCAAAATATCGATTGCGGCATTTTACAGAACTACATCTTGTTTTTTTTTTCGTGAATGTCGACCTATGCACCTATAATCGTGCTAAGAACTTTTATCGAATAAATCAAGAAAGAAAAAACCAAACATATTAAAATTTAAAGCGTAGTTTGTTGAAGTTATTGAGGTAACTTTTTTTAAGTTAAACTTATAAATGTCTCGTACTGTTGCAAAAATCGAGGAATTGCGTGTATCAAGGGTTGAGATTATCTAGTCTGTACTGTAGTATTTTAGATTACATAAAAGTTATTATTTATGTACATAGATAATTCTTTTAGAATTGGAAAATAAGAAGTTATCACTTTTATCGTGTGGTCATAGGCACACACCTTGTTTTTTTTTTTTGTTGGTTGCCAGCAAGAGTAAAATATTCAAATTTTCTATCATTGCTATCTAGTTAGCATGTTAAATAAATTAACTTTGTTTCTGGCACTTTTAATAAATTCAATTATTCAGCGAACGCTGCAACGACTATGTTACCACCGGTCGTTTGTCGTTTCTATTGTGTTGAGACTATAAGATTTACTAATTAGGGGCTTTCACATGGACGTACATGTCATCCGACTTGGGCATGTCCGACGACATGTACGATCGTTCGAAAGCAAATGAGACGGTCGGACCGACATGTCGGAAGAAAATCAAAAATTTTTGATTTTTCTGCCGGTCGGTCCGACATGTCCGACGTGTGAAAGCATGTCGGTCCGACTCGCTGCAATTATCATTTCTATAAAGTTTTCATCGAGTAAACATCGGCTCAGACAAAGCAAAAAAGGTTTTTACTTCGTTTTTTTACCGATGTGTTACGCTCGAGAGTCTGCAAAAAATGAAGTCGTCGTACATGTCCGATCGTTTGAAAGCTAAAAAAAAATATTCCCGTTAGTTTGTCGTCGTACAATGTCGGCTGACATGTACGTCCATGTGAAAGCCCCTATTGTAGCACAGTAAACACCGCCAAATGACTTCAATAATAAACTTATTTTCCAGATGATTATTCAAGATACATTTTGCAAGTACGTAGTTCGAGTAAACAGCTGTGAAGATATAGCACAAATTACTTTTCGTTGATATAATTTATTCGTTGTAAGAACTGTAGTTGTACAATCTTTTATTTTAAAAAATCGGTCCAATCTACTAACGAAGTCGCGATGACTTCGAGAAACCTGACGGAAGTGTTTATAATAATGCGCAACAATGCATACAAGAATCGCAATCTTTATAGAGATGATCCGGTAACAATGCATATTTGAGGAAAATACATTATTTAAAATATATTCCCACAAATTTTTAGCGCAATGGTGATGCAGAGCACCTTTTAAACCGCTCTGTTCGTGATGCAGAAGAGGGTCTCGAAATGCGTGATGAGTTTAATTCGCCACCAATATGGATCGATAAATTGGAAGAGGCTCAATATACAATGTCAAAGTATGTATTCAAATTATTTTTTGTTAATACTGCAGCAATTTTATTTTTTCCTTGCTAGAATTAAGCCCAAGTTGGATGAACTGGGTTCATTGCATGCTCGCCACCTGTTGCGACCTGCATTTGACGAAAATAGTGAAGAAGAGCATCAAATCGATCAGCTCAGTCAAGATATATCGAAGTTAATCACATCAACTCATCGACACATACAGTGTATACGATCCAGTCTGGGCGTAGGCAACAAGACGGAACAACAGCTGACTGCAAACGTTGTGACATATTTACTACTATCGTTACAAGACCTAACCTTTAAGTTCCGAAATAGTCAGAATTCTTATATTCGACAGCTCGATTCGAGAGAAGAGCGATCTCAAAAGTACTTTGAGTCACCAGATTTCACAACAGTTGATCTCAGCAACAAACCAACCGACAACTCCGTTGAAAGTTTTGATAACTTCTTGCAACCAACTACTGCCAAAAAGTCCGTGGCGTCAAATTCATTTATTTATGAAAATGAATCGGAGAATCAGATAGATGAAGACTTTCAACGACCGATTGCAAATCGGATGAGTCAACAACAGCTGCTATTGTTTGAAGAAGAAAACACGCGAATATCTCAGCACCGCGAAGAAGAAGTGACAAAAATTGTAAAGTCTATTTATGATCTACATGACATCTTTAAAGATCTTGGTCAAATGGTTCAGGAGCAGGGTACAGTTTTAGATCGTATAGATTATAATGTTGAACAGACACAAACACGTGTATCTGAAGGGCTACGTCAACTGCAACGCGCTGAAATCTATCAACGGAAGAATCGAAAAATGTGTATCATCATGGTATTGGCTGGAATAACACTTTTTTTGCTTATTCTGCTTATATTAACAAAACTATAGTGCAAATAAACAAAGTTATTAAATAAATATATAAATTAATTGACAAATGTTTTTTTCAGACACCTGAAGTACTATAGACGTTCCAGTTTATCCAATTTGCTTAGAAACTCAAAGTATTAATGAGATCAAAGAGATTAATGGCGTGAGACAATATAGGTTATTCCAAAAAATTACGTTTATTGTTAATGCCGACTCTAATTCACAAATTCTTATCCTAATATAACTTCATGATTGTGCTCACATTCTTTCCGACAAACGACTTGCGACTGAACGCAAATTTCCATATACTTTGCTAGGCGGAGAACCCAAAATAAGATTGCAAATAGCTCTACGTGCCAATTGTATATTTTGATAACTTCCTAGGATATGAATTTTGCTATCGGCTAGTACGATGCGAGTTTTCGTTACGTTCTCGATGCTGAATTTTGTGCGTCCTCCCTTGCCAGCTAGTCGACCAATAGCTCGGCTCATATGGTCTCCACGCAATGTTTTCACATCTTTTATTTCGAAGCTTTCCACAAAGAGATCTTCTAAACGTAACAAAGCCAATGCATCGTCTATTTCGAAGCCACAGAGAAAAGCCTTTACGAAATCAGCACCTTTTTGTAGATTCGAAATATCTGGAGTTTCTGGACTTATTCGAATTTCAACCTGTTTGCGGATATGAATAAATGTTTCCAACAAAAACTTCGAACTTTCATTAATTCAAACACACCTGTTTTGCTCTCATGTTGAAGCGTATTTGCAATTTCATATTTTCTACTATTGGAGTAAAAATCTTCATCCAATGTTCTTTCAATGAGGAATATCTGCGGGAGATCCATGTTGTGTAGTTTAATATCACTATTCCTAATTTTATTATTTACCTATGAGGAGGAACTGATAATTTGCGTATATCACTTTTAGTTCTCTTGGCTCTAGGTGCTTGGATCTTTTGTGTAGTACCCTCGATTCCAGACGAATCATCCACCTGCATTGCAGTAGCTTCATTGTCAGCAGAACGTTTTTTTGCTTTTCTTGGAGCAATAAAATTCTCAACTTCTATATTTTCACTTTCCATTATTAAGGATAAATATTTATGATCAAATTGGCCAAATTCTGAAAATAACCATGTGCTTGAACACATCAAAATATGTCAACAGTAAACGTCAAAATTGAAAGGTGATATTAAAGGCCATATCAAGCTAGGGCGTTGTATGCCGGGTCATTAGGTCTGTTTCCGTACGCACACTGTGTAACTTGTGGGACGCTATTTTCTGTTTCCGTACTTTCTGTGCTTAAAATGGAAGAAGAAGAACAAGCATAAAATCGCTCTCTCGAGCACGCAAAGTGCACAGAGAGTGCTAGAACTCAAGACTTCGAGTAAAGTAAGAACAAGCATCAAGAAGAATAACCATCAATAAGAAGAAGCAAATGTCAAATTCCATTTCATAATTGTTTATGTTTTGCGATTAATAAATGCACAAATTGTGTGCCTAAAAAGAAATTTACGTACAATAAATAAATAGTAATAAATAAAAATTAAGTAATTGTTCAGTTTTGCATTAAAAATGGCTTTTAATAATTTGAGTGAAAGTGTTCTAAATTGGCTATGTTCACACGTTAGTCAAATGACTGAAGTTCATCACGATTTTTTACTCTCTTTGACTCTCTCTGAAAATTTTGATTGACGCCTGCTCACACACGATCTTTTGATTGATGCTCTGACGACGCCATTTGTTACTTTTCTGCTACCTACTATTTTGTAAATTTGTATCTTGCTGTAAACAGAAAGTAAACACAACACAATAAACGAAGTCCGATTTTAAATTTTTTAATAGAAAAGTTGTGTTGCATTTAATTTTGTTCGCAAGGGTTACAGATTACATAATTTTCTCTTCAAAAAACTACATTTGTACCCAAAAAAGTACTAATTAACTACTTTTCTTGACATAGTTTCCTACTAAACAACAAACAATTAAAATAATGCAACCATTTGACTGATTGATCCAGGTCTAGAGCTCAATCAAAATTTTGACTGACGAGAGAAGAATTTGGAGTTCATTTTCGCTCTGAGATAAAGTTCATTTTTTTTTTACATAGGAACGCAACAACAAATTTTGACTGATTCAATCATTTGACTGACGTGTGAACATAGCCATTTTGTGCTGCCGTCTGCAGTCAAAATCAGCTGTTTTGTGCTCGAAACTTACTAGAAGCTGTTTCCGTACTTTTGCAACTATTCTCACATTTCGTTTTTACTCTCTAGCACACGTTTTACACAAATCTTACACAGTGTAAAGTACGGAAACAGACCTATTGTTGAATGTATAACCGAGCGTTTCCACTGCCCGAACGAACGAAGATTTCTTCTTATTTGCGCATAGGTAGTAGATTTGTTGAAATTGTAGTTAATAACGTAGGAAAAACAAAAAAGAAAGAAAATATATTGAAAATTTAACGCAAAAGAACTTTGTTTTACTTTGTTATTTTATTAGCACTTTATATAAGCAAATTATTTATATAATATTCTTTATATAATAAATTCTTTACATAAATATTGTACTTACATAAAACCTAAATTAAAAGGCATAAAAGTAGTTAAAATTAATCAAATTTAGTACGTTTGCATAAACAAATATTGATCAACGCTGATGCTCGCAAGCATTGAATTTAAGTGTTTCCACTGCACGAACGACCAAGATGGCGACTTACCAATGTTCGCAACTTGTGTTCTTGCGGTGGAAACAGTTGGACCGAACGAAGAATTCATCGCGACGATTTGTTCGCGATGATTTCTTCGTTCGTTCGGGCGGTGGAAACGCTCGGTAACAACTGTAAGTATTCAGAATCATCCCAGCAAACATTATGACTCTAAAAAGACTCTTTTAAGACTTATATAAATGAGTTTTCATTGTCAAAATTCGGTAAAAAAACTCCTTTATGAGTACATTTTCAAAAAATGATTCAAAATATTATTCATAATAATGACTACTTTATGTCTCATTTTGGACTCAAAATGAAGACTCTTTTAAGACTCATAATAAAGACTATTTAAAGACTCATAATAAAGACTCTTTTAGAACCTATTTAAATTAGTCTTTTAAAACTCATAGCTAATACTCTTTTAAGACTCATAATAAAGACTCTTTTAGAACTCATTTAAATTAGTCTTTTAAAACTCATAGCTTATACTCTTTTTGGACTCAAAATTAAGAATCTTTTATTATATTTAATACTATTTTTAAGAATCATGTAATGGAACCTTTAAAGACTCATATGAAGACTCTTTTAGAACTCATAGTAGTTATTATTTTAAGAGTCATAAGTCATATGTTTTAGGCTCTTTATTGGCTTAAAAACTCTTTGCAAACCCTAATTTCTGACATTGATATGATGTTAATAAAACCTCAGAAACCTCTTTGCGCGAAATGATCGTATGTGTCATTGTTTCCATTTACTATATTTAGATAATGTTTTTGTTTGTTTGTATGTATGTATGTATGTTTGGAACAGACTCAACATAGGCTATATAAACTTTGCCACGCCCTTTTTTGTCGGCCACAAATCAATAAAAATGCTATATTTCAAACGGTTTCGAAAGAATAAGACTAAAATTTGGCAGTTAAATTTGTATGCTAACTGTCGGTGACTGTACAAAAAATTTGATGCCACACCCCCTTTTACAGCCCACAAATCAATTAAAATATTATATTTCAAACGGATTCGGTCGAACTAGACTAAAATTTTGTGGTTAAATTTGTATCTTTACTGCCAGCAAATATACTAAAAGTGGGCGTGGTAGAACTATAGGTACGCCCACTTTTCTGAAATCATTATAATTCCCGAGTTCAAGTACAAGTACAAGTTTTGATAATGAATTTTGGTATGTGGGTGCTATGAGTCCAAGTGGCGAAACATTTTGAATTTTCTTTTGCTTTCTTCACGAATTATTAAATTTTACGTAATTTGAGACACAAATACGATTTTCGAAATTTTTCAGCATTTTTGTAGCTACGCCACCTTATATTAAATAAGATTTAGATACATCGAATATTCAGTTTGGGCAAAACAACGTTTGTTGGGCCAGTTATTTTTAATAAAACGCTGATGAAATACATATAACAAAACATTTTAATTGACTTTTCACTCACGGAATTTTTGACTCATTTTTGGAAATTTTTATCTAATCAAGAAGCTTTCTGATAGATCTGGCAGCCCTAGTAAGATCAAAACATATGTTTTTTGTTTATTGATTTTTACCTTGATGCCATTAAAAATTTGGCATTTGGCATAAATTTGCATTAAAAATATTGTAGAAAATTCACAAGGATTTGCAACAAAAAGATAATGGAGGAGGAACAAGTAGTCGCACTTCAGAGCAAGAATCCTGAAAAAATTAAATCTATTTTGAAGAAATTCAACGAAAAAGTATGTTTCCGTATGTTATACTAATTAATTAGAGTAATGAACTTATTGAAGTTTAGTGACTCAGTAAAAATTATTTTAATTGCTCCACTTGTGAGTGTGATTTTTGCACACCGTGCTACAATTTTTAATTATTTTAATGAAACTGTTTTGTACAATTCCCCTTATTCTCATCGAACACATATATTACAGAATGCCACGTTGTTCGACTTTTCGGCCTTAAACAGTTTCGACCAATGGATCACAATATGGAAGTCAATTTTTGTTCATTTGCAAGACCCAGATTTGGCGACTGCTCATCCAGCATGTTTAAATACAATACGAATTCTATCCCGCGATGATTTTAGTATACAAAAACACAATATTGCGGAGGACCTAAATTGTCTACTAAAACTAGCTGACCTGGGTCCAGATAACAGTATAGAAGAAGCAAGCACCACATTGAGCAATACAGAGACTATAACTGAGGCTCTCAAATGTCTCTGTAATCTTGTTTTTCAAAGCGCTGCTTGTCGTCAACTATGCATTGAAAACGACAGCTGTGACAAAATTTTAAGACGAGTTGCTGTTTCATCAAGTGAGTTATCCTACGAAATTGACCTTTTCGACCTCAAGCTACTATTCCTCATGACTGCACTAGAGCCAGTTGCACGCAATAGAGTGCAGATTGACTTAAGTGGTCAGGTATATTTAACGCATTTACTTGATCAAAAACTGCAGGAAACAAATGACTCCACATCGCATATCGATATAATTTGTGAAATACTTAAGGTTATGTTCAACATTACATCTGAGGTAGAAGACTTTCCTAATGCCAACGAAATACAAAACCGTCACTTAACCTCTGTTATACGCGGCTTACTACTACGATTTGGTAGCTTGGCTAGCGATAAAGAACACCTTATTGTGTCACATGCAATCAACCTTCTGACAAATGTTTCGAGTACTTGCCTCTCCGAACTTTTAATGAAACTTGATCGAAGCGCCACACAAACTACCCAAGTGTTGGAGTTCGAGGGTTGGAACATTTTTGTTTTGGAAACGTTAATGCGTTATATGAAGTTGGTATTAATTCAACATAAAGAAAAGTCTCCAACAGCGTCCGAACTCATTCCTCCTGTACTAACAGTGCTTGTGAAATGTGCTAGATGCAATCGAACAATGAGGCATTACATACGCAGTGAGATTCTCCCACCGCTAAAGGATGTTACACAACGCCCTGAGATAGGCAACGAGCTGCGGAATCATCTCTGTCGATTTCTAACATTGCCTGATATCATAATGCGCGATTTGGCCGCCGAGTTACTCTTTGTTTGTTGCAAAGAAAACGTTGGCCGTATGATTAAATACACCGGTTATGGTAACGCAGCTGGTCTCTTTGCAAATCGCGGATTACTCGATTGCAGATCTGTTAAAAATGCAGATTATTCGTCAGACAGTGAAGATAGTGACACGGAAGAGTACAAAAAAGTACAAGATAATGTTAATCCAGTATTAGGCTGCTATGAACTTCCAAAACCTAGTCCATTCGAAGGTATGTCGGAAGAGCAAAAGGAGTACGAGGCCATGCAATTAGTTCAACTAATGGATAAATTGCATCGCACTGGTGTAGTGCAGCCATGTCGTATTGGTGAAGATGGAGGTCCTGAACCAGTTGATCATATACTGCAATTGCAAGAAGAGTTACCTCAGCAGCAAGTGGATCAAAAGCGCAAATGCTAAAGTCAACGATTTTTAAGAACAAAGCTATTAGCTCAAAATAACAACATTTATGTAGCACAAGTCAGCTATTTGCCACACTGCAAATTGTTACTGTTCGCTTTAGTAAATAATTAAAAAATTTCTATACGTTCTCTCATTAAAGAAATCTATCGATATTTATGTTATATAAGTGAACAATTACGAAGTTCTAATAACGAATTAAAACTTGGTATCAGATGTAATTTTTTTTAGATTTTTCAATGCTTAATGCTAGCTAACATCGACATATGTATAACGCAAAATCGTTAAGCACAATCAATTGAAATAAAGCTTGAATAATCGATTGGTGCCTATAAATAACGCCCATGGCCATAAAGTTCAAAATAAAATTCGGTGTTATAACCAGAAATGCTTTTCTACAGTTTTACAATGTTTCTCGCCAACCGTCTGATGAATATATTAGTTGTTAATGATAAAAGAAAATTTGTGAAAAAGTTTTAAAAAGGAAATCCATCTTGTAATTATTTTGCAAATGATATTTTATTCGATAATATATTCATCACTCTTCATAATCTTTTTAATGGTAAGAATTTGTTTTCCAACATTAGAAGCTATTCTATTATGAACATTTCTGAGGTGAAAAATTTTCCTATAAAAGCCAATAAGAAAGAATTTGCTAAAATTCTATCATTTTTAATTTTACTTTCCCACTGATGAACGAAGCTGATATAAAAGAAATAACTGGGGTGATGATACTACGGGCTCAGTTCTGGCAAATTTCAGAGTAACCCCTTGCAAAAATTTATTTCATTTACAATAACTTCGAACTGTTAACCTGAGTTTTCTATTTTCGAATTGTAATATTTTGTGATTTGGCCTTAAAGATAATTTTCATCACAGGAATAATGAATTCATGAACAATGAAGTTATCTTGTGAAAAACTTACAAGATAACTATTAGAAGTTGTGAGATGTGGTTTTAGTAATGAACACCGTTTTGGGTAATTACCACCTGTGCATTATGCACTGCGTTCCTGTTGATAAAATGATGGGAAAGTATCGCTGGATACGACTTTATGGTTATGAAGCTTCCATTTTTGTAATGTTACTTACAATCAACTATCAATTTTAAAATTTTAAAATATAGTGAGCTAATAAAAAAGCGACCATTGCTATATTATATTATATTTCATATCTTTTTTTTTTTGGTTCTTATGACCAGTTTTAGAGCGTTAAGGGCTTTAAATCAATAATACAAACCATACTGAATTTAAAATTGTTGTATTTATATGTGACTTCACCCGATACGAATTATTACTAGACTATTAACAGTGTGCTGTAACACGCCAAACAATACAAAACAATCATATATGCATGCATTTATAAAAGTTATGAACACTTTCTAAGGTTTTTTGTTAAAAATAATCACCAATAAACGGAATCACTTTGAAAGGTTTTTCTATTGTTTGGGTCAATAATTTTACACTTCTACTCTATTTATTCCAAAGCAAAATTCGAGATGATTTTTTATGTTTTAACACTTAATTTGGTGCATTTAAAAAAAAAAAATCATACAAATAGTAACATGGGCTCACCGGTGATCCCAAAATTAATTCAATAACTAAGGGGATATTAATAAATCAATGTAACTTTTTATATTAAAAAATATTAAGATGCTTTATAAGCGTACATTAAGCATAACAAATACTTTCCTTCTAAAATAATAAATAGAAAAAAAAAAACAACAAACAATTACGGAATGAGATTATTAAAATTTGGAAGTTATATATTATTATTGTTCTTAGTGCGTTACTGAGTCATCTTTAAAAAATTTAATATCTTAGTTTTTGTTTTATATGGACAGAAGCTCTTAACTCATGAGTCTCTTTATTCATTATTAGTTTATAAGCAGTGTATTTTTTTAAAAAATTTCGATATAGAGAACAATAATGCTATTCATACTCTATCCATTAATAAATGAGCTTAGTGTCAATCTGCATTTTTTATAATGTTAAACTTATCGATTAAAGTACAAAATATGATTGTTATAGATGCTCTTTTGTAGCTAATTGTAATTGTAATCCTAGAACGTAAAAACAAAATTTCTTTGTATAAAATATTTTCTTTGCAATACTCACAAAAAATATATTTATTATTAATATACATATATATATATGTATATATGCATGTATATATACATTAAGAAGATGTTTCCATATAAGTAATAACGTACATATATTTTTCATACATCCTCAACCTAAACATAGTTAGATAAATTTCGACATGGGTCTTACTCGGTGATTGTTTTCATGCTTAACGCGCTGCTGATCATTTCTGCTAAGCTTATCCAGTCCAGTGCGACCAATGTGGTCACCGCTGCCACCGGTACTGTATAGCAGATCGTACTCGTTTTTTTCAAATTCCCTGTTTCCCTTTGAAAGCAGTTGGTAGTACGGATTTTTCTTTGGCGTGTGCGAAGTGCCGCTTGAGATAACATTCGGTAAGTTGACTGCGGACTTGGTGGCAATACCGTTTTGCTTAAGTTTAGCATGAGAATTTGACATAAGGTTAGTAGATTGCTCGATCATTTTAGATGTATCTGACGTTGGATCGTTGTATCGATAAGATTCCTTGCAAAATGTTTTAACTTCTTTCTTATATTTCTCAATTTCCTCTTCCAATTTTTTTAAACGTTTTTCATAGCAGATACGGTCGTGGTTCTTTGTGGGCGTACGTATAACATCTGATTTTGTGTTACGTACATAAAGAGCTCTATTTTCCAAACCCACAATTGGTGTGCTGCGATGATAATGCCGTTCATTTTGATCAATCTGCGTTTCCTTTGCTGCTGTTCGATTGTGGGGCGTATAGCCGGATCTATGCAACGATGACGAACTTTTGTACACTCTATTAGAACAGTCGACTTTACCAATATTTATTGTGTTGGCATTGGGTGCAGCTGTTGGGGATTGTTTTGCAACGGAAACGGCAACGCCAACGGGCAGGGAACCATAGCCGCAATCGATTGAATGTCGCTTTTCGACAGGATAAATTTTTATTGCATCATCTGTGCGTTCGCTAGATTTGTAGCGCACTTTACTTCTAGGTTGAATATTGTTTAACTTATCGCTTATTTGTAGTGTTTCTTTATGTTCAGTTGGTTGAGTTTTCATGGCTTTGTTTTGCTTACGTTTTGGAAGAGGCGATGCAGTTTTTTTCATTGGCAGCTTTCCAAGATTAGAGCTATTCGATTGTATTTCCCTGTCATATTTTTCAGTTTTTATCAAATACTGTTCTTTAGATATGAATTTTTCATAGCTGTCTATTTGCTGCTTTGTTTTTGAGGATTTCTTCAATATGTCTGGCTTCTCACAGTAGTTGGATGACGACTCTTTCTTTGGCTCCCTGCGATGAAAAAATAAAATTAAGTTAAATATTATATGGATAATGATGTTTTTTTGTTTTATTTATGACTTAAAATCTATCAAGAAAAGGGAGAGGTTAAAAGAAATATGTAATTTAGCATTTTGAAATTCTATGCAAAAATTCTGAAATTCTTGTGGAAGCCGTGGCTGAACTCGGAGGAGTGTATGAAACGTTTACGAATAGTATGAATAGACCCGGATTAGACTTTATAGGAAAAATTTCATGTTTTTGTTAACTCATTGATCACATCAAAAAGAAAATTTAATCAGAGCCAGGAGAGAGACATCGTAACTTAGTTTTCATGAATGGGTTGGAGAGGTACAGGATTACTTTCTACGGAAAACTCCAGGAGTTTTTACTCGAAAATTGTAGAAATTATGATGAATTCGGGGTTTTTGTATTTTTAAGAACAAAAAACTAATTTTATCTTTGTATTGTCTTGCTTCCAATGGGTTTAGACTTCCCTAAATTTTCAATAATAATATTATAAATTTTCCATAATATTACTTCTATATATTTTTAATATTAATTGATATAATAAATAAAATTTCTTTATAAATACGTTTTTAACTTAATCCGATAAACTTTATTGACATTACTTTTGGACAATAGGGCGCAGTACCTCCTATACAATTATCAAATTCAAGACGCGCCACAATTATTAACTGCGGAAATTGAAAATGGGAGCAAATAAAAAAAAAATTTGTCATATAAGCTCTTAAGAGGACCTTGATCAAGATTTCTATTCGTAAACAATCTTTCTAGAATAGAATAATTTTTCTATTCGCGTCAGAAAAAAGATTTCAGTCACGGCCTCCAACGAACGATAGTAAATATTATCAGACATAATAATAGCCGACATAAATATAGGCGATATCGAGCAATAGTGTGTGGCATTCTCCATACTATTTTAAATATTAAAATTCCATAACTCTCTACATGTGGAGGCCATAACTTTCATTTTAAATTTTAAAATTGAAAAAGGGGTAAATATTACCAAGACCTAACCACGGAAAAAAATTCATAGGAACTTGTAAACAACTCCGAAATTTTTCAAACGCCATATCAAGTATTTAAACCGTCTATTAACATATTAAGTATAATTCAACGTTATTAAAAATTGCAGATAAAAATCATAAGATATTTATTAGTATGAAGTTCATATAAGTACTATGAACCCTATCCAAATATGAGAAAATGTACAAAAATAAATATTTTCAAAAACTTAGATTTAAACACTGTTTTTTAAAATAAAAATACAATTATTTTGAAGAACATACACGATAATAGTCGGAGAGGCACCTTTAGAGAAGAGATTTAGACGAGTTTTACTTTTTTGTGGCTTTAAAGGACTGTCAACAAATCGTGACAGCCCTGTGAGGGAGATACAGACCTCTCTCTTAAAGCGTGAACATTTCAGGAGATAATTTTCAAATTATGGTTCTTTCGAAACTACGAAAATAAATAAATATAATACTTTCTAACTGTTATATTTCCTCCTTTCAGGTTCAATGTGTAAACGGAAAATAAGTCCTCTCTTTGATTAAATACTTAATAAGAAAAATACTTTTAAATACTAAATAAAACTACCTTTGCTTAGTTGGTACGACATTCTTCCCACTAACGGTATTGCGTGCAATATTGTGCTTTTCTCCTGTAACTTGAACGATTTCATATAATTTTGATCTATATTCGGGAACAGTCAAACGAACATCATCGCGGAAAGGCGGCAAAATATCCATTTTCAATTCTATTTCCTGAATGGAGTTGCGAAATCTGCAAAGTTAGATAAAAGAGCACCAGTCATTAAAGTGAGGCAAACAAAATATAATTTGTTTTTTTGTTTACTTTTCCACATAGGGATGACATAACGCTTGTTTGGCAGTGAGACGAGACAAAGGATCCAAAACGAGTAGGGACTTAACCAATGAGGTAGCATCATCTGGAGCATCGGCCAACAGTTCGTCAAGACTAGTTTTTCTTAATGAGGAAAATAAGAGAAAATTATATCAACTGAATAGCTTAAGTGGTAAATTCACCTCTCCGTAGATATTTGTTTACTTAGCAGCACAGATCCAAAACCGGCGCCAACTGCATTAATATCGCGCTCTGTTATATCCGGTAGGGCAGTGACAATTTTTTCAATCTATCAATTTCAAAGTATATAAAAAGCAGCAGGAAAGTTACTTTGGGTAGTTACCTGATTGACGGTGCTGCTGCCTTGAAAGAGCGGCTTACCCCGTATCATTTCACCCAAAATGCAACCTAGACTCCACATGTCGATACCCTTGGTATAACGCTTGCTAGCTACCAGTATTTCTGGCGCTCTATACCATCTTGTGGCCACGTAGTCTGTTAGTAAGGGCTCTACCACCGGATCTCTGCCAATGTCACTTCCATCACGCATTGGGCGATTTGATACGGAACGAGCTAGACCAAAATCCGCAAGCTTGCATCTGAAATATATTAAAGATTGTGTTGAGAATTCTTCCATGATCACAGAGGTGGGCTCAACCTGCATTTGCTATCGATGAGAACATTACTCGGCTTCAAATCTCTATGTATGACATTGCCGGAGTGTATGTATTTGATGGCATTTATTAGCTGATACATAACATAGCGCTTGTGTATATCTTTTAGAATGGTTCCTTTCTTGATAATATTATGCAGATCACTTTCCATATATTCAAAGATCAAATATATATCCAGGTTGTTGGAAGCTCTAAGTGGAGAGATATATAATTTTATTAAATTATGGGCGGTCATGTTAAAACTAACTACACAAGGGGTACAATTCAAAATTTTCAAATTTGACTTTTTAATATATGTCTTTTACGTCATTAACTCTTTTATCTTACTCCACTTTAATTTGAAAAGTACCAAATATTAAAAATGTTGAACAATTTTCGAGTTGCTCCCGCTTCGTAGATTACATCTGACTCACTTGTAGACATTGTTGAGTTTTATAACGTTTGGATGATTTCGAAAAGCTTTTAAAAAAATTATCTCTCGAAATGTACGCTGAGCATCTGTTTCGTCTCGAAATGCATCGAAGATTTTCTTTACTGCCAAAGTTTCGTTGGTGCGCTTATCCAAAGCCTTCCAAACAATGCCATAAGCACCTTTACCAAGACGCTTAAAGTATAAATATAACGGTAAAAATCACTATAAAACTTTAGAGTACATTCTAGAGAAGTTCGGTTGAAAACCAAATAAAAGTTTTTAAATTGCAAATTGGTTGGTTATTTCTATGAAAACTCTTTAAAGATTTAGAAATGAGCAAAAGTTAAAAAAACTAACCTTCTTGATATCGAAAAGTTTGGAAATATTCTCATCAATTTCCGACATCTTGTGCTTGTCTTGGGTTTTTGATTTGGTCGTCATGACGTTGCCGTTTTCTTAGCTCTACTCTGCTAAATGGCTCAAATCAAATGTTTTCGGTCTTGTTAGTTCAGCGTGTTTCAGAAGACTTTAACCAGGAAAGGGATATTTAATATGCATGTATGTGCAAACACATGCCGGCGTATTTACTTATTTCTTCGTATCTCAAGTAACAAATTTCACTCAACGACAGCAAATAATTTATGAATTATTGTTAGATCGATGATGATAATACAACGGTAAGTATTGTATTTTTGTTTTATTTTTTATTTTATCTTTTGTTTTTTTTTTTAACTGTCCAAATTCCTAATAAATAAATGCAATTTTGTGCATGTAGCGCAGTCAATCAAAGCGGATAAAAAAGAAAAAAAAAAAAAATATAAAATTGAAATATGTTAAATATAAATGTGGCATCTTATTCACCTACCTGAGAGCGTTGATAGTAAAGGATTCACCCTACTCAAAGTTCGAGTTTAGCAGAACATAACGTTTGTTCAAAAACTGAAGTGTGTTGATATGTTTTGTGTTGGCTTCGTGAAACGTAATTTTGAACGGCTTCTGATGGTTATTTTGATTGGTTTCAAACAGCTTTTATTCATTTATTATTTATTTATTTATATCGTTTTTTTTTTGTTTTAGATTTTATTTAGATTTTAGACAGCAACATTAACACAACAACAAAAACTAGATAGATAGATGATGAGCCTTTGTTGAAATAATAGAAGTGGAAATAAATTTTGTTTTGTTCAAAATTTGCAAGATTGTTCTATTTTTTATTTATATTTTTTTTGTGTCTATAAAATACAAAAATATTTGATATATGCTTGTGAGGTAGTTGATGTTTATAGCAAAGCCACTTTGTTCCTGTTTCAAATCAAATATAATTCACTCATTCGCATAGAAACAGCTTAAGAGTCCTTAAGCGAAAAAAAACAATAAAAAATAAATCATGTATTTTGTTTATAAAAACATACTTCGCTCTAGTTGACCATAGCAACAGGACGCTCGTTGTTGTGGTTGTGTTGTGTTATGTGTCTTGTTCTTCTTGCCGTTGTACCTGTAAACAACATAGGCTACATACATCAGGGAACCAAGATAAAAAACTTTTGTGCTCACAAGCAATAATCGCTTAAGTCGACTTAATACCTAACTGATATATTTGTTAGTAGTCGTGTTCCATGTATTTAGCTCCATGCACACACAAACCCTAGAGTTTCTAGCGTCATCCTAGCCAAAGCTATGACACAAAACTTAAAGCAACTCTTATAGAATGTATGTGGCGTTTGAAAACTTTAAAGTTTAAAGCAATATTTCGCGAAACATTGAAATCAGACTTAAGCGGTTATTGTTTATCGGCAGATAAATGTTTGTTTCCCAACCAGAAATAAGTCCGTCGTTTGCGTTGAATAAAACTTTGAATGCAAAGGAACTTTCAACGAACTGCAGCATAAGCTTTGGTTTTTTGATAAATGCAATCAGCAATAACCGTTAGAAATTCTGCAAAACAGTATTAACCCTTTGATTTCGTGTGTAGAAAGAGTCTATTCTATATGTTATGACTCAAATGTCTTTTCTACTTGTGGAATACCCAAAAGCCTTAACATCAGTGTTTTCGATAAAAATTATTTTTGGTTTTTGTTTTTGGGAAATCCCATGATACAATAAATACAGGTAGATTCGCTTGATGACAGCGTACTGCCGAGAATGTCAAGATGAAGTTGACAACGCATAAAATCTCAAAGCTATGAAAAAGTTCATAGAAATTAAATGTAAGCAAACAACTTTTTTTACATGGATTTTGACAGTTATGGCAGTATTGAAAGAGAGCACAGTCAGGTCTGCATCTTCCTCTATTTTTTGTATCATGGGAAATCCATTTCCAAAAACTATGTAAAGAGAATAGGTAAATTATTAATTGAACTTAGGCAGGCGTTCGTAGAGAGAATGAGGCATGACAGAATGGTGCTCCGGGAAAATTGTACACTCTGCGCGCATAAAAGACTGAAGAAATATTTTTGTCACCGCTGAGTATCAAGCCTGCCAACTCAAGATTACAAAGACGTCGGCCTATCTATTGTGCTAAACTCTTCATGTAGAAATATGCTCTACGTACCAATTAATCAAACTACTTTTGCTGTAGATGCCTAGCGGGAAAATAAAAAGCGTTCCTAGAAATAGCGCTTTTTGTGCGCATTTTTTGTATGCTTTGAGGACGTGCTTTTCAGAGTTCAGAGTTATGGAGCTCATATTTTTATACACATTTTGTTCATATCTAAAGCAGCGGGGTTGCTTTTCGGCCATAGGTCCATACCAATGAATATGACATAAACAGAATATTTTTTTATAAAAACTTTTTATTGTATTTCTTTTGCTTAAAAAGCTCTCTCTTTGCCTTTAAGTTTCGATCAGCAATCGTAAAGCAACGCAGCGTAACGTGACGTAGAGTTCTATCTTATGAAAAATACGTGTAAGTGGTTAGTGAAATCGTAACGTAACCTAGCGCAGCGATGGGTTCTATTCCAGATAGTACTCTACGCCACGTTACGTTGCGTAGTTTACCGATTGCATAATCGAGCCTTTACACTAAAATGGTTCTTATTCTAGAAGAGAAAGAGTGTATACAAAGAAGAAGTTTTACTTCTTTACTGTATACACGGTATACTGTATCTTTTTTTTTTATTTTAGATCCAAGTAAAGACCCTATAATTGTAAAATATATTTTCGAATTATTTAATGCAAATTCAGTTTTCAAAATTTTCAATGAAAATCTCGAGATGAATAGGTTTTTTGTTGTTTTATGAAATTAAACTGAAATTAAATTTCAAATCCAAAGTGAGAAATCCATTGTGAGAAATATTGGCGAATGGAGTTCCGAGTATAGTCCCAATACTCAAAAAAAAAAAAAAAAAACAAATATTGTATTAAAAATTAAAAATCTTAAATAATATTTTCGTTTTTTAAATCAGAGGTTAAAACTTGATAACACAGTGTAAACACACAATTTCGGTGGTAAACCAAACCAATTTCAAACGATAGTATTTGATATCAGTAACAAAAGCCGCAATCCCTTAAGTAGTGGAGTAAACTACGTCACAATTTTTTTTTACAGTAGTTTGAAATTTGAATTTTTTTTGTCAAAAATCGAATTAAACAATATGAAAAATTATGCGTTAAACTTAATTCAGGGTGGTCCTTGTCCTTGGAAACCTATATTAAAATTTTCCGAGGAATATTTTCTCGAAAGATTTTAACTCTGTAGCTATCACCCGAATGGGTCATCTTGGGCTTTTTTTTAAAAACTTCCTAAAAGTCATCTCTTGAGGGAGGTCAAGGTTTTAAAGTTTCCACAAAAATATTCTCCGGAAAAATTCATTAAGGGTCACCTATGACAAGCAACTTCTACAAGTTAAAGGTTACATGTAAAAAATGAAAAGAAATGAAAATAACTATGTTAAATTTTTATTTATTGTTTTCAAGGTGGCATTTTGCAATAGTATCGAATGTAATATTATGTCCATATCATTATTAATATAACTAAGTATCAAGGTATGAAAAATCCTTAAAAAATAGTTTGAGATTGGTTTGGTTTAACCCCGAGACAATGACCCTCGATTTTTGTCACAGTGTAATTAAAATTGGAGATCATGGGTTTAGACCGGTCTTTTATATTCAGTTTGAACCTCCAAATTGTTCGACTTGAGTTTATTTATAATTTCATTGAATTATACTTAAAAAAATAATGGGTCTTTCAGTCCTGGAAAGACTTTTAACGCATTATGCCAAGACCGCTACGAATTACACTTTACATTAACTTATTTAATGAGTACCCTATACTATTATTGAATATTATATTTATTATTTTTCCTAATAAAGAAAACACACAAAATTTGGGAAAAAATATCAATAGCCTCGATTTCCTGTTTACAGTGAGATTCAGCGAGCTTCTCAAAATAGCTTTCAATCGAAGGCAAATCCTTTACCACTGAGCCTTTTTTTCAAGTTTGGAAACAGAAAATAATCCGAGGGGACTAAATCTGGCGAAAAGGGTGCGTGAGAAAGCAATTTGAACATTAACATATTGATTTTGGCCATCGCGAAAACAGATGTGGAAACTGGTACATTATCTTGATGAAAATCATAGTTGAATAAATAAGGTTGTCTCGTGGCTGATCGTACTCTCTTCACAGTACCCATAATTGTCAAAATCGATGAAAAGCAACAACAACAACTTCATCGGCTTTTCATGTTATCAATTTTCGTTTTCAGATTTAGTATGAGCTGTCAACTTCGATTTGAAATTTATGGGAACTCGCTCTCACCCATGCGACAACCTTTTTTATTCAACCATGGATGAAAATAAACTTTTCATCTTTTAAAATTTTCTTTTTCGCCAAATGCGGTATTTTTTTCTTGACTTCATCACTCAAATGCTGCAATAAGTTCACACAATACGCACTGTTGATTGTTTTTCCCTTTCTGAAGATAATCAATGAAAATTATCCCACTTGCCTCCCAAAAAACCGACACCATGACCTTGCCTGCAGATGAAACTATCTTCGCCTTCGTTGAGTCCATTGTTTTGACTGTTCCTTCATCTTAGGTGTAAAGTGATGAACCCATGTTTCATTCATGGTTATGAATTGACGCAAAAATCTGCTTTATTGCTGTGAAACTTCGCGAAACACTCCGTTGAAACATCCTCACGACGCTGTTTTTGATCTATTGGGAGTAATCGCTGCACCCATCTTGCGGTCAGCTTTCTCACGTCTAAATTTTCAGTCAATATGCGATGTTCAGCAGTTTTTGAAATGCCTATCCTGTCTTCTAACTCGTGCACTTTCAGTCGACGGCTATCGAATACTGTTTAGTGAATTTTCTTAACCATTTCTGGCGAAGTCTCCTTTGGTCGTCATTTGAGCATTTGGTCGACCACTGCGATATTCATCTTGGCAGCTCTTACGGCCTTGTTTAAATTCTGTAATCCAATATTTCTGTGTTGTAAACGAAGGAGCAGACTCGCCCAGCGTAGAATCTAGCTTCGCTTTGATATTGGTTGGATTGAGGCCTTTTGAGGCCAATTGAAAGTATTGTATAGTTATTCTTTTTAAACAATCGCCATCTACACGTAAGGTGGGATACTTTTGGGACTGCACTCGTATTTTTGATCACCATCACCTCCTCAGTCAAATTAGCGGTGTTTGTTTGTCTGTTCGTCTGTTTGTTCCTCGTCACGATTACAGCCGTAATTTTGAAGCTATTGTAATGAAATTTAATATCTAGGCTTATTTTTTAACAAAGGAAGATCAAGTTCAAAATTGAGTTATATTGAATGAAAACCACGCCTACCTCCCACACAAAGTGACCATATAAAATAGGTAAAATCTCTAAAGATTCCACAAAAAATAAAGCGAAATATCGAACTTTTGTTTATATGCTTTGATTTCAAACACGCACCTACATATGAAATTTGTCAAAATCGAATAAAGACCACGCTGACCTCTCATACAAAGTGTCGTCATCGGAATGGTAAAAATTCCAAAACAATTTATTTAAATGTCTTATATTTTGTACATGAGCTTTTATTCCAAATACGCATTTAATGTTTGATATTTGGCAAATTCGGATTAAAACCATGCCTACCTCCCATACGAAATGGCGTCATCAAAATAGCAAAACCATCATAATGTCCAAAAAAGTAATGTACCCTCCATGAAATGGAAACATTCCCGGATGTAAGCAGAAAACATTCCATAGAATATAGGAAGCATTCCCTTTCGATAGACACTCCATTAATTTTAACACACACTATGTCATTGGAGGGAAAAATACTTCTCCGATGTCTTAAAAATGAACGCGGAAATATTGGTCTTTGTTACATTGTCTTAAAAATTAATGTGGAATCAACAACAAATAAATAACATCTAAAAATGGTTAGCCTGGCCCGGATTCGAACCCGGGACCTCTGGGGTGGTAATCAAGCACGCTACTACTGAAACTGCCTTATTATTCGAGATTTTATTATTCGAAATAAATTGAAATTGAAATTGCCCCAAAACGAGTAATTGTTTCCACAACCATTCCTTAAGAAGCGGTTTGGAAACAATGTCAATTTAAAACATCCCATAAGTTTCAAAAAGATATGATGAGGGATGTTTCCCCCTCACTTCTAATGCCACTGTTTCCGCATACATTCTTAAGAAAGCGGTTTGGGAACAAAAACAATTTTAAACCTCCCACAAGTTTCCAAAAGATACGATGTTTCAAATTACTTCCATATGGAAGCCTTCCAAGTTTTCCCACAGGGTATTGACTTGATATTTATATAGACTTGATAGAATGTGTCAAATAATATCCCAGACAGGCTCTAGATAATACATAATAAAAACACGATTTCTGTTTATTTTTCGGTGTTTTTATTAAAAATACTCTCCTCCCGATTCAATAGTGATTCAAATGCCTGAATTCCACTTGGTATAGCGATTCAATAGTGATTCAAATGCCTGCTTTACATCATTTTGCGGGATTGGTTCCATTGTCCATATCGTAGTTGCTTGGATGGAAGGAATGTCGGTAAAAAGTATCCTTTCAACTTTGTTTACAATTTCGGTAACAAAGTCTAGTCGCACGGTGTCAAATCAGTTGAATACGGTGGATGGTTTAACACACACACTCGATTACGAGAAAAAAAATTGACGAATGTGTATGGAACAAATTTTGTCCCAAAATTCGTAAAGAATTATTATTCGAATAGTCTCTATGTTGATGTTTAACACGTTGATTGCCCAACACTTTTCCCCAGGACGCCCAATACTAATTATTTTTTTTTTCTTTAAATCAGTTTACTCTTATAATAATTTAAACGTTGCCAGTTCCTTAATTCCTGACGCTATTTGCAATTAATATCCTTGATGTCGAGCTAGCCCTTATTAATATCGAAGGTAAACCTACCGAAGGTCCGGATGAGATTGTGCCTATTTTGTTAAAAAATTGTGCAAAGTCACTTTTGTCTCCGTTATACCCGGGTATGGGCACCACTACATTTAAAGCTTCTGCCTTGTTTCTGTGTTTGTCTTTTGTGTTTGATTTGTTGTTGCATTTTGTGTTGCTACATAAGCCTTTGCTCTCAATTCTTATTCTCATCGCTCCCAGAGCGCTCTCTGCCCATAGCTGGTTATACCCCATCTTCTTGTTTTTATTGGTACTTAGAAAATACTTAATATTGTCTCTATTTATAAATCTGGCCCTTAGAAAGACGTTCGTAATTACAGACCCATTTGTAAAATTTCGTCTATTCCTAAATGATAAAATCTTTCCTTGTTTTTCTAATGTTCTTTTTGACTGTCAACATGGTTTCCGGACTGACAGATCCACTACTACAAATCTATAATTGTTCTGCAACTATATCGTTAATTCCCGAGTGGAAATTTGCATAAGGATAGAGTCAGAAAATGATCAGAAAATCCTTATTTTGATAAGGATCGGATCAGGTCACCAGTTCAGCTGCTGACTTTAAACGTGACGCACTTTTTGATAATCATCCTGATCAGGTAACCTTACTACGTAGCATTGTCAGGTTGCTATATTAAACCTGATCAGGTAACCTGAAAAGGTAGTCTAATCAGTTTGGCATAATTCAACTGATCAGGTAACCTTACCAGGAAGCCTTATCAGTTTTGAGCACAAACCATGAACAAGGTTTCCTGATCAGGAACCCTGATTCAGATTTGTATTAGAAAATTATTTTGATTTTACTTGAAGTGAATACAAAAAAGGTAACCTGATCAGTATTTCATAAAAATGCCGATAGTAAGGATCAGAAAAGGTCGTTATGATGTCAACCTGATAAGTATTTCATAATAGTGCCGTAAGTAAGGATCAGAAAAGGAATCATGATGTAAACCTGATAAGAATAAAATAAGGTATATCTTATAAAAAAAGAAAAGGTTTCCTGGTATTAACCTGATCATCCATTCTTCAGGATTCCTTGAGTAATGATGAATTCAGGAAAACATGATACGCATCTGATCAGATATTAATAAGGCTTCCTTAAAAGGGCTCTCCGTATCATATCCGGGTCGAATTCGGATCAAAATAAGGTTTTCCTTAACTGATTTCCACTCGGGTTGTTTTGTCAACCATTTGCAAACGGATGTGATCTTCATTGACTTTGCTAAAGCTTTCGATAAAGTTCATCATGCATCTTTAGTTTATAAGCTGGGTTGTTTAGGTTTCCGTGGCAAGTGCATAAAATGTATTGAATCTTACTTATCCAATCGAATACAATTTGTAGAAGTAAATGATCTGTTGTCCTGTTTTATTGAAGTATCATTTGGTGTCCCCAGGGAAGTCATCTTGTTCCATTATTGTTTCTGTTATTTATTCATGATCTTCCCCTGGTAGTTAAAAACTCCCAATGTTTGCTATTTGCAGATGACCTTAAACTGTGCCGCTCTGCCAATTCACCAACTGATAGTAGTTTGTTGTAAACCGACTTGGATGCAGTTTCCTCATGGTGCACATCGAACAATCTATTTCTTAACATATCTAAATGTCAGTCTTTTACTCTGTATAGGGCCAATTCGCGACTATTTTTAGGTACAAAATTAACAATCTGAGCCTTGAAAGGGTTACTATCAAGAAAGATCTGGGTATTGTCTTTTATCGTCGTCTATTATCCGTAAAGCATATTCCATGCTTGGATTCTTAAAGATTCCTTGGAAATTCTAAAGATTTGCGTGATCTATTCACACTCAAAGCTCTTTTTGTCAGTCTAGTCAGACCCCATTTAGAATACTGTTGTATTATCTGGAACCCATTCTATGCTTGCCATTCTCTTAGATTAGAAAGGGTACAAAAATCATATACCAAATTCTTGTTTCACAGGTTGAATTGGCAAATTAATTTACCTTCCTACAAGACAAGATGTGCCTTGTTTAGCCTTAACTCTCTTGTACGTCGCCGTATAATGTTTTCTGTTCCGTTTGTTAGAGACGTCATTCATATCAACTTTTATTCTCCTCTTAGAAATCTTCGAGTAGCTTTTCACTCCCGTTGTTATATCACTATGAGCAACTTTGCTCAGCAAGAACCTTTATCGCATTGTTTAACTCTGACTAATTTAATGTTAGATAAAATTGATTTATTTTGTTATTGTTCCAAGTATTGTTTGAAAAATAATCTACTGTTGGCACTAAACGAAGTTGGGTTACTCGAACGTTTTTAGTTCAATATTTTCTTTTTTGGGCTAAGACTTTAATATTTTATTGTGATTATTATTATTAATATGTGTAATGTTATTATTTTTGAATTGTTTTATGTGAATAATCTAGTCTATTAGAGTTATGTACTCTGTTTGATGAAGATAAATAAATAAAGTGTTAAAAATTTTTAATTTAAAATTTTAATTAAAATTTTAATTTTTTTTGGAAATAGTAAATTGAACAATTTTCTCCACAAAATTGTTCAATGTACCTTGTCATCTAAAAAGTTGCATCTGAACGTACATTTTTATACGAACATTAGCATACTTTTAGGCATTTCTCAAATTGATTTTTGATAAACACAGAAAGAAAGTTGAGTTTAGTTGAATTTCATCCTGCAAAATTGTGCTGGGAAACTCAAGAGTTTATTTTGCGTTCAATCGCGAAACTCAACTTTGTACTAAACAAACTAAACTCTCTGTGAAGACATGTCATAAGCTGATTACATAGAAACAGCTGGAATATTTCAACTGGGGCTTTAACATAGTTCAACACACACAAACACCACACACCGAGTTCAGTAAATGTGTATATATGTATGCATATATTGCAAGATATGGAGAGTTTGCCGAGAAGGTGAGAAAGAGCCAGCTTGACATGAGAGAGAGCAATTCTACGGATACAAGACCTACACAATACATCACAAATACTACGTACAAGACTAGTTATATTTCTTCTCAACAACCATAAGCATTCTTTTTCGGTCTCGTTTTCATCGGCTAGATTAAATTATTGTTGTTCTTACAGAAAAAAAAAGTTAAAATTATATTCACTTCTACATCTGATATCACTGTGTTTATTAATTCTGATATCTTCTGAAGATATTCTGTTAATATTATTCGGTTGTTTGCAATTGTCAGTGAATAAATAAGCGCTTTATTCAACCCCTCTGCTGAAATTATTATAAAAATAAATAGGGCAAATTTATCTATACTGAGTGGTGCCAGGCATTTTATAGAAATGTTCTTTTATTTGATTTAAAGATATAACATAACGTAAATAACAAAAGAAAGAAAAAAAAGCCAAAATCCATTTAATGTAGCTGTTAATTTAAAGTAGTGCTGCAAACTAAAAAACACTTCCAAAAAACAAAAAAAAAAAAAAAACAAAAAAAAAAAATTCATAAAAGCATCGGAATTGCAGTACACAAAATTGATTATCTCCATATGACGAACAGCAATGGTGAAAAATCGAATTAGGTAATTTTGACAAGGAGCTGCAGTGTGTGGTGGGTGTTAAAATAATCGTTACTTAAAATATTGGAGGAAAATAATTAATGAAATGAGAATTTGAAAATCCTTTCGAAATTATTTACTTTGCCAAAATAATATTTTTTTTTTTAAATAAGTTTTTTATTGATAACGAGACTTAAGTGCGAAAAATGTTATCTTCCGCACGTCATAACAATAAAATCAATGAGTCATTAACAAGAAATATACGCATATTTATGTGAAGTCAAAAGTTGAAATGTTAAATGTTCACAAACCAACTTAGTTATAGATGGATGTGCCACGGTTTCTTGACCAAAACGATTTTACGTTGTTACTTTAAATTGCTACGCAAGACTTTTAAGGAAGTTGTTTTAGAGAATGGAATGACTTCATCATTGGATAAACTCTCCCACGCTTGTGTTTCATACAAAATGGGAAAAAACCTCATATTTCCTTTGTAGACTGAACGAACAAACATTTTTCAATTGCATAAATTTCTACATCCATAAATGTGAAGCGGAAATTGAAGTGTTGTCAGAGGGAAGAGTAGGTAAAAAACATACACTAAGTACTTTTTCATATCTTTGTTTCTATGGAAAAACATTTAACGCGCCTTTACAACTCAATTGTCTTGCCTTTTACCCAAACATGCGCGAGTTAATTGATGAATTGGTTTGATTATTGTTTATTTACAAAAATCATTATAAATAAAGAAATTTTAAAACTGATAGATTTTGCTAAGGCCCTATTTGAATAGCAAGATTTGGAGGAAAGCTTTAAAAACAGTTAATTCGAAAACAAACCATGCAATTCGAAAGCCTAAATAACGTAAGCACTGTCTTAAGCCCAAATATAATGAAACACCAACAAAGCACAAAACTTTGCAGCCAATTGTGATTGCGGTTATCTTATAATGACCTTTTAACCGGCATCTAAAAAAAGCAAAATGAGAATAATCGGACATTTTATGAGAAATCTTAGCAAAAACAAACAACAAATTAGTTTTCTAAAATATAACCGGTAACAACACATTCACAGTTCACAATCGAATTATAAACATATTAAAAATCATCGCCTCTCGAATACAAGCAGCCTAAGGTGACCACCTGTGCCAAAATGACCGATACAGAGGCGATATTTGTTGTCGTTTCTGGCACTACGTTCCGAAGAGGCGTTTTGATCTTTTCATAAATAAAATAAATAACTGGCCATTTCAGCCCTTGAAAGGACTTTGACCTAGCTTCTTATGATCAATTGTGTTGTGCGTGTTATTAAGTTTGTACACAATTGACCGAGAACCGGACCTACATGCTTAACGCCGACTCCAAACGGCGATGAACGGAAAGTTCTCGTTCTCAAGAAGCTTTACTGGCATTTTGATTACTCTCTGAGGTTTGCCATTGTCTGCAGAGAGGTGGCGGCCGTACAGAAAAATTATTTTAATTAAAATAATTTTCTGTCGCTGCTGGGGTTCGAACCTGGGTTTCCAAAGTTCTTTGACATAGCGGCCACGCACTTTAACCAACTACGCCACGGACGCCACACTTATTATTTATTTATTATGATTTTATTATTTATTTATTTGATCTTTTCACCAAATTATTTTATTTTGTATTGTCTTTAGGTTCTAACTTACAATTGAACTTATAAGAAGCTATTGCAAGAAACATTTGTCCTACCTCGTAACACTTGTGTAAAGCTTCTTTGAAGCTCATTTGGAACACTTGAGTGGTTTGCTTATGGTAGAACAACATTGCAGGCTCATATTAGCCACAAACTGAGCTAAATGACAAAGTCAGCTGTTGATTTAGAATTTTTTTCTTTTTGATTTCTTACGGGGTGTATTTGTAGGCTGCCTTTTAAGTGTTGCGCCTCGGACACACAAAGCATTGCCAGATGAATTTTGACAGTTCCATTCAAAAATTTTACATTTTCTAGCATAAACGTACTCACAACATTTTGATGTATGTGTGGTTATTGTGTTGTTTACAGTGGTTTGAAAATGGTTTTTTAGCAAAAAAATGGAATGAATACGTCAACATTTTCGGATGATGATTTTTAATGATTTTCGACGTGAGTAGATAAGAAAAAATGCTTCGATCAACTTAGTTCGGCTATTGGTGATGAAGTGCCACACCCAGTGACTGCGAAATGCTGGTTCAATGCGTTCGAGAGTAATCGTCATTCTCTCAAAACGAATTCCGTGAAGGTCGTCCAAGAAGGGCTATTGTGGCAGAAAACATCAATGCTGTGCGTGAACTGTTGGAGGCAGCGACCGGCATGCGACATACTGTGAGACGAAATCATTCTTGGGCATTAGTGGGACTAGCATACATTCGATTTTACGTGAGCATTTAGGCGTCAAGAAGATTTGTTCCCGTTGGGTGCCTAATATTTTGACGGTTGCTCTAAAAAAGGCTCGTGTCGATTGGTGCAAGGAAATGCTGAGAGACAACAGCGGGGATGGAGATGGTGGTTCAAAAAAATCTACGACATTCTTACAGGTGACGAATGATGAATCTATGCTCGACCTGTTCATTCATCGAAAATATCCTTCCCTGGAGCCACTTTCTTAAGTTTGGGAACAGATAATAGTCGCTGGGGACCAAATCTGGAGTTCGAAGCGTAACTCGTGCAATTTGGCAATGGTTTCGATCGATTTGTGAGCTGGAACCTTGTATTGGAATAATATGATTTTTTTTTTCTTCAATGAATGGGGTCGTTTGTTTGCGATTTCGCTCTTTAATCAGCCCAATAATTTACAGTAATAATCACTGTTGATTGTTTTTCCTTTTCTCAAACAGTCGATGAACAAAATGGCAAGTGAATCCCAAAAAACAGACGCCAACAGCTTTCGGGCCGTTTGTTGAGTCTTCGCACGCGTTTGTGCACTTCCGCTGGGACGTACCCACTATTTTGCTGATTACTTCGATACTGGTGTATAGGTGTATTATAAGGTTGGAACCATGTTTCATCCATGGTCACTATTATACGCAAAAAATCAATCGGATTTACTTTAAACATGTTCAAACATTGTTGGGAAGTGCGAACATGTTCATGTTTTTAATTGATTGTTAACGAACGCGGCACCCATCTTGCAATAAGCTTTCTCATACTCAAGTATCCATGTAAATTTAAACCGCTGACCCACTTGATATGCCTACGTTGTGTAGCTATCTCACGCACTTGCACTTTCGAATTGTCCAAAACGATATCGTGGATTCTTCCAATACATTCTGGAGTGGTCAATGTTTTTGGTGCTCCCCCGGTGTGTTCATCTTTTGTGCTAATTCGACCTCTTTTCAATTCTGCAATCCAATATTTTACCGTTGAATGCGACGAAGCATAATATCATAATATTAATAAATAAATATTATAAATAATATTTATCGAGCTTTGTTACGCAAAAAGTAATGCTTAGTTTAGTCACGAAGTTCTTCTTCATCCATTTTTATAACAATACCAAAAGTTGTTTATTTTAGAACTATTCATTGACAGATCGATCTTACATTTATGGTGTGTTCTTGTTAAGGTTGCCACCCGACAAAAATGTCATGCATTTGAAGAGTGGTGATGCAGTCACTTGGTGACCGGCAGCATCTTGAACGCCATAGTATACTAGGATACTAGTATTTGAACACAAGCTTCATCGCACTCCAATCCAATACGATATCCTCGTATCAATTCTTACTGAAAATAACCTCGTTAATGTGGTTTAGACGAGCTTCTCGTGAATCAAGTAATACAAGCTCGTTCACCAAACTTTTAAAATTTTTCTTCATAATAACTTGCGAAGGAGCTTACAAGTTCGGAAAGGGTCTCGGCTTAGATTTTTTTGTAGCTCTGAGGCCGAAAACTTCTTTCTTAGAAAACGTCTCAGTTATAACGATTTGGAAACTTCTAAGAACACCAAAAATGGAACCTGTTGGAAGTTCAATGGTTAGTTGGAGTAATAAAAGTGCCTTGACAACATCCAGAAGTGAACAATATCCAAAAGTGAAGTGTTCCTTTTGAGCTTGATAGAAGCTTAAGTCCCCATTTGATCATTCGTAGGAATAGTAATATTTTAAGAAATCCACGGAATGCATATCATTGAAATACTCGTATTATAATTTGTGTTGAAAACATTTAACCTTTCTTTTACACAAAACTCCGGTGTTCGTGAAATTTATTTTTGCTCTCAAAATTTTCCGGTCACCTTAACTTAAAAGCCAAAGATTTACTATGAAAGCATCTTGATACATTTTTAACAAGTTTTACTCTTCTTTTTGTCAAGTGTTTTTTTCTCTTTTCTTACAGAATCTTTAACAATCAGAAAACCATAAAATTAGCTGAATAAAGATGCATCAGTATGTAGGGTCAAATGATTTACCAGCGCAGAAGAGTAACCAGTAGAACGAGGCTCTAAGCTCTCAAGTGGAATATCCAAAAGCATCTACTCAAAGCTTTTGGCTTTCAGCTTATCAACCTAAATTAAAAACGAACTTGCTCTATTATAATGCTCCTCATAAGTGCCCTAGCACTGGGCCTTGTAGAAACAACGAACTCCAATATTGGCACTCATCATAGCGGCTATAATGTTGCCGGAAACGATATTGGTGTTTCCGGAGGCAATATTGGTATCGGAAGTGACACTGTGATAAGTTCATTGCCCAGTACTGGCCTAAGTAGAAGTCATTTGGATAATATCGGCAGTGCGGTTGGTGGCACATCGATAGCACACACAACTAATGCAGTTGGCAGCAGTCCAGCAAGCGGCACCATCGCCTGGGACAACAATGGAACGCTACGATCCGCAAGTCCTGGCGATTGGTCTATCGAGCAATGTGTCATATGGCAGCGGCCGCATCATCTTTACTTTCAATTGGGAAATGCATTCTTCTTGATAGCACTTTTAGCGCCGCATGGCCCCTTCGGAATGCTTTGGCTCCGCGCACTAATGGTCATTAGCTGCATTTTAATGGGCATGCATGGATATCTCATAGAATGTACACCCGATGTGGTATTATGGTCGGGTCTGCTGCTGGGAGTGAATTTTATTTATCTGATTGTTGTTCTGTGTCGACTGCGACCCATGCGATTTGACAAAGAAATTGAAGCGGTGAGTACATTTAATTTTTATGTGTATTGTTAAGGGTGACCAAATAAGAACGTTAGCAAAAGAAATTTAAATAAAACACCAATGGTGTGAGATATCAAATTGATTCTGGCTTTTTTAGCTACATTCATGCCATTATGTATTAAATGGAACATCACTTAAATGGCCGCCTTGGATTCGCTGGCAGTGCTTCAAGCGGTCGGTGCAGTTTTTGATGACTCGGTCCAATATTCGGCGGCGTTATTCCGGCAATAGCATCTCGAATGTTGGCCTCGAGCTCGTCCAAAGTGGTTGGCTTTTTAGTTTAGACTAAGGACTTGACTTGAGGTGGCCAATTGATGAACATTCGCCGTGAGATGACACAGTCGCCAAATTTCTCCTTCACTACTTCGAGCGTTGCGTTGCTCGAATGACATGTAGCGCCGTTTTGTTGGGACCACAGCTCGGAGATATCGATGTTGTCGAGGTCTGTCCTCAGAAAGTCGATTGAAATTGCTCTTTACCGTGAACCATTGACGGTAACGGTGGCTTTCCCCATTTCGAAGGAAATAAGGTTCGATTATGCCGTTGTGCCATAAACCGCACTAAACAGTCGATCTTTGTGGTTACATTGATGCTTGGTCTAGCACTTGTGGGTGGTGGTCGCTCCAATAGCGGCAATTTTGCCAAAAATGAGTCTCGTCCGAGAAGATGATTTTTTGGCCAGAATCTTGATCTCCGGACAGCATTTTCAGGGCCCTATTAGCGAACTCATGGTGTTGTCTATGGTCATCCGGCTTTCATTTTTATATCAGCTGATGTAGGACCAAATCCAACTGCAAAATAAGTCTGGTTGACTCTCTGGCGATGCTCTATTAAGCTGATCGGCGCCGAATCGATATTTCTGGGTCTTCACCGACACTGGCCATTACGCCGGCTATGTTTTTTTTCACTTCAATATCTGGTAGCCTGTTTGGTCGAAAATAGTGTACTCATGCTCAAACTTTTCCACGGTGCAACGAATTGCCTGTGCACTGAAGCCATGTTGACGACCGACTTCACGACAAAATTCATGCTGCGTATTTACAATTGAGCCGGAATTTCGATAATATTTTTAATAATTTTCAAGCGTTCATGTATAATGACAAATCTTACTGAATATTTTGACAGCTGGATGTTATTGGTAACTTTAAAAATGAAAAATAAAAAAACGATGCTAAAACATAACAATTGAAAAAAAAACTATCACTGCTATCTGGTCACCCTTAAGATAAAATGAAAAATTCATTAAGATAAAATATAAACATTCATTATACATATGTGTTAAGATCAATGTTTATCCTTCATTTTTCTCAACTGCTGATTAGAAGGTGCGACAATGACATTATCTAAGGACATTTATCCGATATCTAAGGATAAAGCGTGCTATAAATTTATAATAGGTCAAGGAGAAATGGAATTTTATATGTTTAATTTAACCAAATTGTACCTCGAACTGCTATGTATTATAACTCTTATTCGAAATTTAATGAACATCTCAATTCTTATATCAAAATAGGACCCTTGCACCCTATAAACATTTTTTTAAACCTCAAAAAGCAGTGTCTAAATATAAAAAGTTTTTTTAATACATGGAAAATTCCATAAGTACGCTTAACTAGAGAGAAATTCCATAAGTACGCTTAACTTAATTTCACTAGAATGAAAAAAGACAATCTCTTATAGACATTCTCTATTTTAAAAAAAAGTGTTAGTTTTCCTAGTAAAATTATGTTCAGAATTGTACTTGTAAGTTTTAATCCCTATATGTTCTTTAAAATTTCGAACGAATTTATTTGGAAAATAGGTAAGTTGAGAACTAAAGTATTCTGTATTGTGTTTGTCTTAAAGTCCTAAGAATCAAAAATGTATCCTTCAAGACAAAATTTCAGTATATCTCAGAGAATGCTGATATCCTAAATATATTTTTTTGTCTAAGAAATTCCTTTGAAATCTTCAGGAATATGAAAGGATTAATGTTCAAAAGGACAATTCTGATCAATATTCTACCAGTAATCTTTATTCAAAATATAGACTTCTTCCTTCAAATCTTCATAGATTAGTATGATTAGTTTTTTAAAAGCACTCGATTTTTTCCGTTAACTATCCGGTTAATTTAATAATCAATGCTTTTGAGTTGCCTTTAATTTTGTAGTTAGGATCTAAATTATTTCTAATAGAGCTCTTGATTTAATGCCCGGGCTCGCGGGAATTTTCGAGTATTTTGAGCTATACCGCTAATACCCAGGTATCCGAACATTTTTGGGTAGTTTGAGCTATCCGCGTAGTTTCTAGCTTTTCCGGTATTTCAAACATTTTTAATAAAATTTAAGTATTATAGCAAAGCGATTGTTATGGTATTGGAACAAATATAACCTTATTCGGTTTTGATCATTTATAAAGCATCGATTTCTTTGGGTTGAATTTAATTTGATGTTGTATTTAATTTTGTTATTGTACACCTCGAAATTATTATGTGGCGAATAATTGAAGGCGTATTATCTCGACGAAATTGACCCATGCATTTCAACATTGCATAGGTCACAAGTTGAGTTTTCTCCAATTTTTTTTTAGCGTCCAATTGACAATTTTTTTTGACACGAATAAAAAATCAACGAAAAATTGGTATACTTTGTCCGATATACTCTTATTTCTAATGATAACTCGACCGTTAAAAACGGTTCAGACCGCAAAAATCGGCCAAGCCAATTAAAAAAAATAATTCCCAAGTTTTATTTTGCATTTCAAGTCACAGTTAAGAAATGCAATAAAATATTTATTATAAAAATAATATTAAGTTATTGATTAAAAAAACATTTAAGAAAATCATTGAAAGAAGAAAACTTCTGTTTCCAGATAAGTACAAATGAGTTAGCTCTAAGAAAAACAAATTATGTATAACCGCAAAGAATGGTTCAAAATCTAAACTCATGGTTCCGCAGATAGAGGCCAATCCCACACTGTTATATTAAAAATAATGTTTGCCGTATAATTTGTTCCTTCAACGGAATATGTTTTCCGAATTCATAATTGTTGGTGAAAGAGAATTTCTAAATATTTCATTGATGAACATTTTGCTATAAGCTACTAAAAAGATAAAACTTACTAGCTTTTTCCCTGTGCGGAAAAACTTAACTATAAATCTTATATATTAATACGCAAACATCGAATGTTGTCGTACACTTTTTCAATATTTATTTTAGAACAAGGACAATGAAACTTACATCATTCGAAAGGTACTGCACCATAGATGTGCCGAATTATGTTAGATTTTAAATTGATGACCTTTGACCCGAAATATTAACGTTGAAAGTTTATATCAATTTTAGTTAGGGATCTCAGAACTGGGAAGAGGTAGAATGAAGAATGTGGTATCAGATGAAAGGTCTGGCTGCACAATATGATTGAATATAAGATTGGTGACCTTTGACCTCAAATATGAGCGGAAAAAGAGCATTTATTAAATAAAAGCTAAACTATAAGAGATGGAAAAACATGATATAAGAAAGAAATTTAGACATTCATAAGATGTGCAAAAAAAAATTTAATATTTTTCACCATCGTTTACGGTTACCCTACAATAAGCACTTTTTCATGTAAGAAGTGTCAATATATATTGTGATGGTAAAATTGCTTACAAATAGTAAATTTTGAAAAATTTCCGTTATTTTGACATCAAAATTATTGTGATATCTCGAAAACTATAGATGTTTTCAGTACATCGTTTTTTCTATGAAAATTCGTTGGTTGAGAAAAATAACGGTATACGAAAACTTTTTTGCTAATATTTTCCACGAACAGTATGTTAAAAAAATTTCCCGTTATTATGACATCAAAAGTATTGCGATATTTCGAAACCTGTAGATTTTTTCCATGCAATGCATTTCTTAAAGCAATGTCATTGCCTCAGAATGAGAAAAAAACAATTGATATTTCAAATTTTGATTTTGCATGCAAATATCTCAGCCATTTTTCAATCGATTTTCCCTAAATTTTCTTTGTCTGAAAGTTTACTTAAATAACTTTTGAGAAATAAGAAAAGATTGACCGTTATCTCACCAATTCAATTTCTTATGTTGTTTTCAAAAAAACTCTCAAATATTCAATTCTTGCTTAAAAATTAGACCAGACATTCTTTTTTTGTAATTTTATTTTTGTTTTTCTATTTTCTTCTCTCACACTCTTTCATATACCATATCATTTATTTGCAAAAATTGCGTCATTTTGACACATCATTTAATTAAGTGTTTCTATCATCGAAAATCATGAGCAATGATTTTTTTGATGAAAATTACATTTTTCAAAATGTTGTTTTTGTATTTTTTATAAACTTCTACAGCTAAAAAAATAATTTCTGTGAAAAAATTTTTCAAATAATTCAACCCACTCCAAAGTTATATACACAAATCTATGTTTTAAGCCATTTCCTTATCTACTTTATATATTATAGGTATATATTCTTATTATACATATATCTATATATAAATAGGTGTATGCAGAACAGTTAAGAAAGATTTTCTCCCGTTTGTTTTGATAATTTTTTTTAAATCAATAATAGTAGGTTTTTTTTAAATCAATAAGAAAAGGAGTGCACCGAAAATCTATGGTGACCTAAATTCAGACGTTCCATTCCACTGGTTACATATGATGGGCGTTGAAATAGAGGCGAGGCACTTTTCATCAGACCAAGTTTTCGGCATAACTTTTGAACTATAAGTCACAAATCAATGAAACTTGGTAAGAACTTCCTTCCTTGACAAGGGGGCGTGGAAACACTCATACAACTCAAAGTTTTTATATCAAATAGCTTTGGAAGCATTTCTACTAGAAAGTAGAATAAGGGAAGTAGGGTACTGTGATGGGCATTAGACAAAGGGGTGTGGCTCCGCATATATAAGCCACATTTTTGATATCGAATAGCTTTGAAAGTAAAAATCACAGAACATGGAAAATTTAGAATTGAGTTACTGTTTTGTGATTTCCTGCTGGTGGTGCGTTTGGTGCGGTATGAGTTCGGTTACGTTTGCATATGAGTGAAGAAAGAAAAAAATTTTTCAATACAAATACAAAAAAATCTATTTTTAAATGGTCGAATCTCGACCAAAGGTGATACTAGTAAAACTTACTAGCTCAGCAACTATATGGGAACATAATAAGTATATTCAAAGCTTTTATTAGACCCATAGTTTTTGCCCGTTACAGTTTCCCAGTAGCAGGACATCACCAAATAGTAACTCCATTTTGAGTTTGTATATAAGTACTGTTACTTTTACTTCCAAAGCTATGCGATATTATAAATTTTAATTGTAGGGGCGGATTCATACCCCCCTATAAAAGCCGATCCCAGTTTTCTAGTAGATGGACATAATCCAGTTTTAGCACAGTTGTCGACAGTGAGCATACAAATTAAATTACCGAATTGCAGCCTAATACGGTCAAAATCATCGGAAATATAGCACTTTTATTGATTTGTGGGCAATAAAAGGGGGTGTGGCAACCCATTTTTAGTTTAGATGGACATTATCCAGTTTTAGCACAGTTGCCGACAGTGAGCATACAATCTAAATTACCAAATTTTAGTCTAATACCACCACATCTTTAAAAGGGGGTGTGGCACAAAGACCGTTTATACATAAAAACCTTCGTATTGACGTCACCTTTCATGGGAAATTCAAAATCCAGAAACAAAATCGGTTCACGTATTACAGAGAACATCAATATATATAGATATTCGATAAAATTGGATCACTGGAAATTGGGTTTCAATTCCATACGCGTAGAGTTGGTTAATAGCCAAAATCTGAAAGAAGATGATGGGGTGAAAATGTCTCTCAAAAATTTAAAATTTAATCTTAAGTAGCCCAATCCACATTTGAAAGTATTGGGGAAAAATAATACTAGCCTTCAAAATTATAAACAAAATAATCCATATCAACGATTATTTTATGAACTATTTCTCGGAAACGATTTATTTGCTAAATTTTGACAACTTATAGCAGGTATTCGGTTCAATGTAGTAACAAGGGTTATACTAATAAAACATATAGTACTGAAAATTTGTTTCAGTAAAACCTTAACTTTTAGGTCTTTAAGATACCTACTATTAAAAAAAAAACTATCTCTCAAAAGGACAATGCAAGCCATGGATATAGGAGATGTCATACAAACTCCTCCTTTTTCCATTTTATGTAGTTCGTACAGAAATTCGTTGGCATGAGACTTCTTTGTAATGGCATGCCTACCTAGTAGAAATTCCCATAAGTTGAGTATTTATTATGCAGATGGAATAGTTGCCTATTTACATCATATGAGTAAATTGATTGTAAACAGGATTGATATTGGAAAAAATATCAAAGGATAGAATGAATTACCCACAAGAAAATAAATACATGACTGAGGCCTGAAAATTCCTTGAAAATAGCCCTGAAACTTCCATACAAATAAATGTCTGCCTCTTTCGACCTGCAATTTGGTATTACTTTTTAATTTTTAATATTCTGATTTCCTATGATTTCTGATCTAAATATCATCAGCTATAAATTAAGGTTTTTGATTAGGGCTTCACCCAACTTTGAAAATAGCAACGAAATTTGAAAATAGCAACAAGTGTCTTAATTGGAGCAAAAGCCCACATTAGATTTCCGTCATGATTGTCATGATACGACGTCAGATTAAAACTTCATGGTTGAATTCTGGCCTCAAAAATATACCACTGATATTTTATCTGGAAATTTTAAAAATGGAAACTGGAATTACATTTCAACCCTGAAACCAAAAGACAAAAAATTGGGGCCGGACTATTTTTAGAGTTTCTGGCCTAAGTTTCGTTGAGATTAAGAGAGGCCTGAGCGAGTTTTTGTTGGGTATTTCAAAATACAAATAATCTTATCCAAGATAAGATCAAAAAATTATGGTACTACGAAGTGGTTGATAATACTAATATATGCTTAAATCTAACTGTTAATATATGATCTACTGAGATCATGTAGATCAATGACTTATGTAGAGCCAAAGAATAAACAACCGATTTTAGAATACATTTACATATATAGGACAACTTATACAAAACAAAAAAAAAAAAAAAATTTGTATTCATGTGTTGGTTGACTTATAATAATCAAGATAATTTGAATAAACCAGTTCTAACATACACTGAAGAACAAAACTGGAACAATAAATCGGAAAATTAACTTTGTGGTAATAAATATATTGTTCCCTCAAATTAACTTTTTTGCAATGAAATTTTAAATAAAGCTTTTATCATGATTAAGTAACCGTATGATAAAAAAAATTGTTATTTGCATGTGACAACTCAGCAATGTATTGTTCCAGTATTTCACACACTTAAGGGGACTTTCTTATGAATTTTTGAAAAAAAAACCACTTTTTAAGATTTTTTTAAAAGAATAACACATTCTTAACAATATTTCTCTTGGTGATTATTAAATATAAGTTTAAGTAGATATATGAACAAATTTTTTTTGCGATTTTAATTCCTCTTGACTCCTGCAGAGGGCGTCATGCAAAAAGTCTTTCAACTGTAGGACATTTTGTGGATCTCCTGTAATAAATTTTCGTAAAATTCAAAATAGATTTTATTTTTAAGACTCAAAACTAGATAATAAGCCTTTAAAATACATATTTTATTATATTTTGATGCTTTTATATGAATAATTCTGAAAAAAATCGCTTTTTTTTGGGGCGATTCATCCCTCTATAAAAAAAGGAGGTGGTAATATTTTCAAGTTTTAGAGGCTTATAGCCTGGTTTTTCTTATTAATAATCAAAAATTTGTAGGTTTATTAAAATCGGTCAAATAGATTCGGAAAAAATGTCCTACTTAAAATTTTACAACAATATATTCATGCGCGGGCGTCTTTACAAATATAATGAAAACTTTTTTCTAGTGAGAATTTCTTTATAAAATTTTAGGAGTATTTTACATTTGAAATATATAAAAAAATTGATTTCTTGAAAATGATTCATAAGAAAGTTCCCATAACAACCGCTGAATTTTATTAAGTTGCAAACCAAAAAACTGAAATAAGCCATGTCGGCTTAACGGGAGATCCATTACAATTGAAATAAGCGAGGCTTGACACATTGAAAAGCTTTTAAATTCCAAAAAGTTGTCAGCGTCAAAAGAAGTATTACCGCTTTTGCATCAAAAATTAGGTGTCTGGACGTTAACGACGGGCTTTAAAGCATTGGTGGGTATTCTTACACAGCCGCAATCTTGTCGTTTATGTGCATTTGTGCATTCAAAAGTTTTCCAATGTTAAAACAGTGTGTAAAAAGCTTTAACAGCGTACGTGTGAAGGCAGAGAAAGCTCTTTGCCCGCGAGCGACAGAATGCCCGGCATTGCTTTAAAGGTAGCGGGGTATAAAGGGAAGGAAAAGAAATCTGCTTTGACAGACAAAAATATTTCTGTCAGAAAAGCTTTTTTATCAGGATTGAACAGTTGATAGCTACAATCGGGTATTTGTAAGATATTGTTATTTTAGGAAATTATTCCAAACTAACTTGTTTTAATTTATCAAAGACATTTTGGTCCGATGAGACCTAAATGAACCGTTTTCAATCGTTTGGGCGTCCTCAAACTCAACAGGGCCATTTCAAACACCCACCAAGTAAAATAAACTATTAAATTCGGAGGTGGCTACTTGATGGTTTGGGGATGCCTGAGGGTTACTACATATATTACCCTTATTCTTATTTTGAAAAAAAAGCAATATATTTTTTCAATTTTTGTCACGGTACCGCTTGAGACACGTAAAAAAAGAAGAAATATTCCGTGAAATAAGGAAAACAAACAAACACCGAAGAATTATTCTTCATTAAGGGGGAAAACCTAAGTAAAATTTTGAAAAAATCGAAAATTTTTTCGCTTAAATGATGCTTTAGGGTCTCTAAAATAAAATTTCAAAGGATAGAATTCGGCAAAAGTGTCTAAATGCCCAAATTTTCGATTCTGTGCGTAACCTCCCAGGTATGTCCCGAGAGTACTTAAAACTTTAAATGAGTTTTTATCGAATCCATTTTTTTGAGACGGCCAGACACATAACTTGTTCAAATCTTCCCCGATCGATCGACACACTATCTATCGACACACGTAGGATTTTTTTTTTATATAGGTTACTTTTTGTTTAATCAACAAGTTTATGAGTTTTTTTTGTGAAAACTGTTTTGTTCGATCACGCACCATGTCCTAATCCTACGTGTGTCGATAGCTGTTGATGCATAGAAACTGACCAAATTTTGTTTTTTGGTCCCGATCAAAAATTAAGGACGTTAGGTGTCCGGCCATGGACTAATTAAAAAAAATAGGCCCCTTCAAACAAATGCTGCACAGCCGCCATTTTGTATTGAAATTTAAAAAAAAATACATTTTGTGTATCAATTAGTTTTGCCAGATTTGTTTTCCAACAATACGGGACAAATGAAAAAATATGTAAAAAAACGGGATTTTGGAAAATTTTACGGGACAATATATAAACAGAAAATTATTTTTAAAAAAATGTATTTCAGAAAAAAACAATGTTTTGGAGGTGTCTTAAGCAGAATGGGATAAATATTAAGACAAATAAAACTCATTAACGCATCAATCTAAATCATGCAAAAATGTATTAATCACAAAGAAGAATATTTCAAAAAACAATAAAGGATAAAATTCGGGCTTTACATTTATTTAGTGATCCTACGTATTACACCTTTTAGAGTTGGCCCTGACGTGAAAATCTATGCCAAGTTGAACAGGGAGCAGTATTTAAGAATTTTGCAAAGCAATTTGCCAGTTGCCGCAGATGTGCTGCGAATGCATAGAAGATCGAATCATTTTCCGGCAAGATATAGATCAATATCCCAGGATTTTATAACCATGGAGTAGCCTCCGCAAAGCTCGGTTATGAATCCGATCGAAAAATTGTGGAGTTTTTTGAAACGGCAACATGCAAATTACGTCAATCCACCTTAAGGCATGCAAGAACTTTGGAAGCGAAGAGAATGCTATGCCACCAGATTTCATCCGCAAATTGTATGGATGCATGACACGATGGTTTCAGGAGCTTACAAATTCTAAGAGATTATAAAAAAAATTATTGAAATTTAGAAAAATGGGAAATTTTTTTTTGGCGCAAAACTGCAACAATACAGTTGTGCCAAATTAATATTTTAATATATTACTGGACATTAAAAAAATAAAAAATAAATAACTGGTCATTGCAGCCCTTGAAAGGACTTTGACCTAGCTTCTTATGATCAATTGTGTTGTGCCTGTTATTAAGTTTGTACACAATTGACCGAGAACCGGACCTACAGGTTTAACGCCGACTCCGAACGGCGATGAACGGAATGTTCGTGTTCTCAAGAAACTTTACATGGCATTTTGATTACTCTCTAAAGTTTGCATTGTCTGTAGAGAGGTGGCGTCCGTACAGAAAAATCATTTTAATTCAAATAATTTTCTGTCGCTGCTGAGATTCGAATCCGGGTCTCCAGGTTCGTTGACATAGAGGCCACGCACTTTAACCAACTACGCCACGGACGCCACTGGACATTAATATATCAAAATAAATAATTTCTATACCCCACGTTTAAAAAACGTAAATGGGGGTATATTAATTTTTGTCACTCCGTTTGTAACGCCCATAAGGAGGCGTGGAAGGTATAGAAAAGTATATATATTCTTGATCAGCATCACCACCCGAGTCGAATTAGCCATGTCCGTCTGTCCGTCTGTCTGTCTGTGATCACGATTACAGTCGTAATGTTCAAGCTATCTTCACGGAATTCGATATTTAAGCTTTTATCTAAAAAATAAAGGTCAATTTCGAAAATGAGCCAAATCTGATAAAAACCACGCCTACCTCCCATCCAAAGTGACTTTATCAAAACTGTAAAATCTCTTAGAACTCCACAAAAATTAATATATGGATTTGAAACTTTGCATATGAGCTTTGATGTTTAATATACACTCTGCGTATGAAATTCAACCAAATCGGATGAAAACCACGCCTACCTCCCATACAAAGTGACTTTATAAAAAAACAAAACCAAAAGTTTTCTGTTAAAACTATAATGAAAATGTTTTTACAAATAAACCTTTTATTGACTGCTTAAGACTTTGAATATAGTTCGGTTCGGACGTAGGGGTATTTTAACTTCGGCCCAGTCGAAGATCATTTCTTACTAGTTTTTTAATCATAATGAGCAAATTAAAGATTTTTTAAGCGTTGTTTAAAATTTAATTATAAAAAAATTTAATCTATACATATTCCACAAGTTCATTTTCAGTATTATTGTTCCATTTTTGCACTTCGGTGTATAAAGCTCACGAGTAAAGTAAAATCATAAAACCATAAACATTCTCTTAAGACTGTTAAGCTTATGGAAAAACACTCAATCTTATCGCAGACAATATTGCTTGATAAAAATTGCCGACCGACAGATTTCAATAATTTTGCGAAAACAGTTTAAAATTTAATAAGGCTCTGTTTGATGAAGAAATAACATTTTTAAAAGAAGAGATAAAAAATACAAGATAGGTTATGTATAATTATGCACCTTCTCTTTTGTATTTGGTAAAGATAAGAAAAAAAATATTTACCATTCTGTGTGTCTTCCATTAAATGCGAATAGTTAGTTGTCAGTGAAAGCAAAGTCTGTTAACCCTCTAATGCATGATTTTTGCGTGCGAAACGCTCACTTTTACAGTTATAACTGACAATAATTACGAAATGCGCTAAGCAAAAAAAATTTCCGTTAGTAAAAATGTTACCCAAAATCCATAGAATCGATACATAATCTATGATTTGACATCTGAATTTGGAAAAAAGGTTTTCAGTTCAAGATTTGAATAAAAATGTAAGTGTTATGCAGTAGAGGGTTAAGAACGCGCAGTGCATCAAGCTACGCAAACATTGTTCCAAAAATTTTAACAAAACTAAGAGTTGAAGTAATTATATATAAGCTTCTTATTGCGATAATTAAAGCAGATTCGAGGGCTGCCTTTTAAGTTTTGCGCCTTGGCAATAGTTCACCATTACCGGTTGAATTTGACATTTTTATTGGAAAGTTTGTTGTTTTGGTGTATGTACGCTGAAAAATTGTATTTCAACGAACAAAAAAAAAAAAAAAAAATGAAATTAACACGTCAACATTTTCGGTTGATGATTTTTTACGATTTTCGACAAGAAAAGAATGCATCGATCAATTAAGTTTGACTTTTGGTGATGAAGCACCACACCCAGCGACTGTAAAATGGTGGTTCAATAAGTTTGAGCGTCGTGGTCGTTCTCTCCAAGAGAAATTTCATAAAGGTCGTCCAAGAACGGCTGCTATGATCGTAAACATCGATGCTGTGTTTGAATTATTTGAAGCAAACCGGTATGTGACATACGGTGAGATTTAGTCATCCTTGGGCATTAGGCGTCAGGAAGATTTGTTCCCGTTGGGTACCCCATAATTTGACGGTTGCTCAAAAAAAGGCTCGTGTCGACTGGTGCAAGGAAATGCAGAAAAAATACAGCGGAGGTGCTTCTAAACGGAATTTTCACTCTCTTTATTATAGTTTGAACTCTCTCTCTTTCTTAACTTTTAAAAAAACGATTTTTATAAAAAAAAATATATAATATTTTTTTAAAAGGGAGTTGACTGTATCATGGACACACCTGTAGATATTTTTTATTTTCATTTCCAACTTCATCTTCATGGACCACTCGATGCCAATTCGAAACTAGGTTCGAATCCCAGCTAGAACAGAATTTTTTTCAATTGAAATTAATTTTTCGGCCGTCACCTCTATGCAGACAATACCGAACCTTAAAGAGTAAATACTGTAAATACTGTGTAAAGCTTCTCGAGAACATGCACATTAGCCGTTCGGAGTAGGCTTAAAACAAGTATGTCCAGTAAATGATCACTTGAGTACAAAATTTAATAATAATTAAAACACAATTTGATTATAACAAGAAAAAAAAGCCCGAACAAAGTCCTGTCAAGGGCTGAAATGGCAATTTTTTTGTTGTGTTTTTTTTATAACATCAAGAAATCAATCTTTGCTGTCGTAAAATAAAATTTGCAGTAGAACTTTGACCGAGTGAGTAATAGTTTCATGCAACAATATTGCAAAAATATTGCATGAGCTGCTACCTCCATGACCTGATGACGTCATATTTATTTTTCATATTTTTGTAGTTAGGGCAAGTCCAAACACTTAATTTTCGTTATATAAACTTTACCCTAGCGCATATACTCACCGAGCAATAATTGCATGCAACGCCGTTTCATTTTTGTTGCATTTTCTATCTCGGAACGGTTCTCTCCGCGGTCTCATGTTCATCTTTTCTTGTCGTAAGGGCTGAGAACTTGGGTATTATAGTTTTTACCGTAGAACTTTTACTAAGTTAGTAACAACGCCAAGTAAAAAATTTACAGTTTCGTTGCTTAAGCAGCTTCCTCTGCGTCTCAATGATGTAATTAATGTTTATTTTTATTTTAGTCAGAAGATGAAGGAATTATCATTTGCTGTTGTACCACAATTTTTATCGTAGTACCTATACTCAGCGATCAGCAATTCCATGCAACGCTATGTACGACATCTTAGTACTGTAAAGTTTGTGATTCAATGAAAACATCAAATATAATTTTAGTATGCATAATATGTGGTTTTATTTTCCAGAATTTATATATGAGATATGTTTTTATATGTTGGTATTATATAGCTTAAATATAAACATGCTGATCGTTCCAAAGACATTTTCTTTTGTAATTAAATTCGTTCAATCAATTGTATGTCTGGACATTAACTAAATTCTTAAAATAGCTTGTTGCAATTATTCTAGTAAATAAAATTCGCATTATGGATAATACATTTTCTTTTTTATATCACAGATTCTAAAGTACTTGTTGGGTAAAACAAATAATATATAAATAATAAACATGTTGTGACATTCTACATGTGTGATGACTTAAGAGCCTTTTTTGCTAAAGACAGGTCTAAATAATGAATGTAATGACAGAAATAAATAAGAAGCACAATATTTTTTTTGTATATTTCGAAAATGAATTTTTGATGAATCTGAAGTTATAGAATCTACTATTTCTATAAATGCGAATATATTTTTTGGTATTAGTTTACACATGCATGGTAATACGTATGTATGTAATTAAATATTTCAATGCTAGATTGTTTTTTTTTTATTTTTTTTGTTAGCTCTTGTTAGGTTTTAGAGGGTAGCTCAAATAAAACTTATTTTGGAAGCTAAATAGTATAGATGCAGGCTGGTACAGAGCAGCGCAATTATATTTCCGATCGCCACAGTCATGTGTATTCGTCGGAACATCTTGTGTATGCGTTGATAATGAGGGCATTGAACCAAGTCGCCTTGCACTATACCGCCCACTTCTTGGCCACTGCCTATAGCATCTTCGATTTTATATTTTTCATGCATTAAACGTAACATCGGTGGGGCTAAATATAGACGCACAGTGACTTCTATGACAGCCGTTAGAGCAAGGGCTGTCAGTTGAACACAGCCACTGTAGCTCCAGGTTCCAAGGAAAAACTTTACAAACAGTATAACCATGACAATGCTCAGCATTGAGTTAAGTGCAAAGTATTTTGGAAACAGGATCTGTTGACACTGTCCAAAAGTGTGACGTGGTAAAGCAAAGTAGAGTGATAGACCTGCAAAAGAAGAAAAAAAAAAGCAATTAATAATGGAATAAAATTTTAAAAACTAATAAGTTCCTGAATTTAAAGTTATTTTTAAGAATTTGAACTTGTATTTGGTCGTATTTGGCTCGAATGTTAATAAAGGAGCCGCCTAAGTAACAACTTGAAAAAGGACAAGAGGAACAATACTTGATCAGCTTAACATTCTGAAAAACTGAGTCGTGAATAACATTTTGACTCGTTTTATAAAAACAGTTCTATTTTTTTAATTTTAAAATCTTCTTAATTAGTCCTTTTTTCACTCGCAACCGAGTTATCAGGGCAATTTAAGAAGTCAGTGACTTTTTAACCTGTTAAATAAAAAAAAACTCATCCTATATTGAGGGCCCCACTGATTTGATAAAAACCAATTGATATAATTTTAAAAATGTGCAAATTTGGTTCTATAGGTATATAAAATAGAGCGTATACAGTTAGGGCCTTGAAAAAAGGGGCCTTAATGACTTTATATAAAAATAGACCCCTTAATAACTTGATATGCATATACGTAAATATTCATCAAAATCAAACCACTCCCTCTTAAGGATGAATCAATAAGAAGTGAAGGGTTTCACTGGACGTTCGATAAATATCAACGCTGTATAAAAAATTGTTAAAAGCGATCCAGGCACCTTAATTCGTCATCGTTTTCAAGAACTCGACGCCTTTATTGCAGCGAATATTTACGAAAGACTTGACTCTGTATGCGAACAAGTTGCAATTGACTAAAAAATTATAGCCGGCGGACCACCAGCAGCCCCGTACGTTTCTGATTGGGTCTTGGAAAACATGAATGATGACGGTGATTTTTGCAAAAAAAAAAAAAAATCGTGTTTTCTAACAAAGCTCAATTTCACATTGGCAGCTACGTTAATAAGCAAAATTGCTACACTTGGAGATCCGAAAACTTGCTAGTCATTCAGAAAATGCCAATGCACTCACAACGAGTGACTGCTTTGTGCGGATTGTAGGTCGGAAACGTCATAAGGCCAAGAATTATATCGGAGGAAATTGGAGCCTTTCAAATAACACAATTAATTGTGTCAAAATTGCAATTAAAACAAACATCAGGTATGACAGGCTAAGAGTGTTAGGTTTAAATTTTCTTAAAAAGATTTAGATAGATTGTCACTTTTTTGACAGACAGATCGCTAAACAACTGCACTTAGTTTTGTGCTACCTTGTTCTATGTTCATATGTGCTTATGATGGAAAACTTATGTTTAGTGAGTTTGCCAATATTTACCTGATACGAAGGTCATCCAGATTTGTGCACCAAAATGTGTCGCAAAGGCACCCAAATATGCGATTACAGCCAAATGATGACTCTTGCTCCGATCAGTCTTTTTTGAACTCTCCGCGGCGTATTTGCTTTCGCTGATTTCAGGCCAAACAGTCAGCAGAATAAATGCTAGAATGCAAACTGCGATGAGATGAGCAGGTTGTGTTGTTTTCGTTAGCAATCTGTGAAGGTAATAAAAAAATATACACTTTACTACTACAGTTGAATACAGCAAAAGCGAACAAGCATTTGCTATGTTAGAAACAGAAATGCGATTATGCGTTAGTGCAAAAATACAATGTTAGCAACAGAAAATCGTGTTTAGAGGCATTTGAACAATATTTTTTTTTATTTAGTTATTTTTTTTTTTCCTTTTTTCTATTTCTATGTTACGTTTTGAATTTAAGTTGCCACCGCCTGGTGTTGGCGTACGTGCGAAAACGCATGCATTTTGTAGCATTAAAATTGCATAGAGCTCGATCGCAAATTTAAAATTGAATAAATTTAGCGGATTTACTTGCTCTTTTCCATATGAATATGTTGGACGAATTCTAATTCTTGTGCTTGATTATGACGTTTATAGTTAACGTACAGGCGTCAACTAAGCTATTATCATTGGTGTGGAAGCCTCACGTGATGCCATGCAATCAGTAGATGGTGGAACTGCTCAGTGATAACGATTGAATAAGTAGAATTCAGAAGTCAGGCACTAAATTAAAAAAAAAGGCGAAGAAGGCTTATTCGAAGTGGCCTTTTATCAACTGATCTGAGTGCCAGCATATCACATTTCAACCTTGTGTTCAAATGTGTACAATCGAAACGTCATTAAGTTCGATACAAACACATGTGTATAGAAAAATAGATGTGCTCTTATGAGTTTAAGTTATTTTTGAAAATTTTTATACATCCAGCTTAAGAAACTGATATTAAAAAAAAATAATTATAAAAATCCTTTAAATCCTTCGAAATAGACGGAAACAAGGGTTTCTCAAAGGCAAACTCCTTATCGATTTGCAACTGCTCACAAAAAATTTTTTTTTTTTTTTTTTAATATTTTGAAATGTTTTGACAAATTTTCTTGTTTTTATTTTTTTTTTTTAATTTTTTTGATATATTTTTAAATGTTTGACATTGAATAAATAAGGTTGTCGCATGGGTGAGAGCGAGTTCCCATAAATGTCAAATCGAAGTTGACAGCTCATACAAAATCTGAAAACGAAACTTAATAACATGAAAAGCCGTTGAAGTTGTTGTTGTTGCTTTTCATTGATTTTAACAATTATGGGTTTTCAATTATTTCATAATTATGGACTACCTTATTTATTCAACTATGATGTTTGAGATATTTTGAATCATGGTAGAATAACAGAGGTAGATGCATTTCGCACTACGCTCTCTTCCTCATAGCAAAAATTGTCTTTCAATAGTAATTTGAAAATAAAAAAAAAAATTAAATAAAATAATCGCTTTCAGATTTGCTATGGGCAGTCAATTTCGTTTTGACAGTTGCGGCAGTCTGCCTCTTTGAAATGCTTCTACCTCGTTTTCATTGTACCATGTTTTGAATAATTTTCGACAACATTTGTCCTTAAATGAGAGCAAATAATTTTAAAAATGCTTTATGAGGGGTTTATAGCACGTTTCAGCCATTTTTAAAAATCCTCTCATTTATAAACAAAATTTTTTGATATTTTGTTTGTTTTTGATGTATTTTGAAATAATTTGATTTATTTTTGACAAAATTTCTGCTTATATGAAAAAAAAAATATTTTAAAAATGCTTCATCGAGGGTTTATTCAATGGTGGAATAAATATAACATGTTCTCATCCCAAATATCAGAAAAAAATAGGCTGCCTTATTTTGACATTTTCATAAAAAAACGTTTATATGAAACCCTTCAGATTGTCAAAATAAGGCAGCATGTCAAAATATATATTGAAAAATGTCGTGGGATGAGAGAACCTTATAATTATTCCACCATGCTTTATTGAAGATTTCAACCATTTTTAAAATTCTCTCATTTATGAAACATTTAAAAGAGATTTTTAACGCTATTGCACTTTTATGAATACTGTTTTTAAGGGTTTTTCGATTTTGATCTCATGAAGGCTTTATAAGGGGTTCATATTTTTTATGAATACTGGCGTTAATTATTTTGACAATCTTTTTGCACAGATGAGAGTAAACAATTTTAAAATTGCTCTATAAAAGGTTTGGCGTCCGTGGCGTAGTTGGTTAAAGTGAGTGGCCGCTATGTCAACGAACCTTGGAGACCCAGGTTCGAACCCCAGCAGCGACAGAAAATTATTTGAATTAAAATAATTTTTCTGTACGGACGCCAACTCTCTGCAGACAATGGCAAAATGCCAAGTAAAGCTTCTTGAGAATAAGAACATTTTGTTCATCGCCGTTCGGAGTCGGCGTTAAGCCTGTAGGTCCATTTCTCGGTCAATTGTGTACAAACTTAATAACACGCACAACACAATTGATCCTAAGAAGCTAGGTCAAAGTCCTTTCAAGGGCTGAAATGGCCAGTTATTTATTTTTTGTCTATAAAAGGTTTACAACAGGTTACATTTCTGATCTGCAGACAGCCTGTGTTAATTTTTGGGTATTAAGTTGCTGCTGAGTCACCATTTTAGCATATTTTGACTTTATACAAATTTAGGTTTATACCTTATAAAATGAGTCAATTAATAAAGTCTTATCTCTCTTCAAAACAAAACTCTTGCATCATTTTCAATTACTTGTATCGTCCCCCATAATTTAAATAATACTCCCATTTTACTGTCGACTGACCAAATTGCTGGCTAAACAATACAAATGAACTATATTTTTATCTAATCTTATCCATTATTTAAATGTAAAATAAATAAAATTTCCTTTATAAAGCTGTGAAAAAATTTTTTTTTTATTGGCAATTGGTTGTTTTTTTTTTAAATATCCTGCATTTATCAGGCGTTTTTCGGAAAGATTTTTATGTTCACATGTGTAAATTCTAAGGAAACTTGAAATAGATTTCTTTGAGCTAAAATGGTGCTATATATTTTGCACTAATTATAAACTAGTGACGGTTCAAGTTCCACTATTAATATAAATGTCATCAGTAACAGTTGCTGCTAACTGACCACATAATGCATGTCAAATCTCTAAATGACTCAAAAAAAAAAAAAAAAAACGGAAAAAAGTCATTAAAACGGTAACGAAAGCAATTTATGCAACGCCATAGACTAGTCTCATTTCTAGCTGAACGTCTGCATGATCATGGTGCTAAGTTCCCTTGACTTCCCTCTTGCTGCACTTTGTACTTGGAAATAGTTTCTTGTCATTATTTCAGTGCATGCATTCGTGCATTCGTTATCATTTAAGTTGTTATAATTGTAAGCAAATTACACTAGTTTGCAGCAAAGAACACGCTTTCGATTAGTTTTGCGATTTATTTTGTATGGACTTAAATATTAATGAGGTTCATGGCTTTAACGTTCAAATCGGTTTTAATTTTTTCTCCAAACAGACAAGTCACTTTCGAAAAAAACATTTAAAAAAATAATATGTTCAATTTGTTGTTTAATCTTGTGCTTAGTAGACAATAATTAAAATTGTTTTTTTTTTTTTTTTGTTAATTTGTGTAAATCATTGTTATTATTACGACTTATGAAGACACTTACGTGTAAAGTTTGCTGCTTTGTAGATTTTCAACTGTGCTGTTTAGACGCCAAAATAATTTCTTTGTCCACTGTGTGCTCACTGCAAGGACATCTGTGTACAAAACTTGATGATTTGTGTTTGCAGGATGTTTTAGAAGTGAACCACCGACAACATCGGCTATATCCTCAATAGACTCCTTCATTTGACCAAAACCGTGTCCAAATGGGCACGTAAGTAGTTGTTGTTGGGGTTTTTTAGCGGAACGTTGCAGGGACTGGCTTAAATTTGTTATTGATTTGTTGCTAATTGTTGTTGCTGTTGGTTTTGTTGTTGTGCTTGCGCAATTGCACGTTGCTTCACACGCTTCAACATTGCAAACTTTTTTGTGTTCTTCAGCACGTTTCTTGATGGTGTACTGCACTGTTTTCACAATTTTTTGTGGCATTCCATGTTCCACAAACTTATCGATTTGCTTATTTTGAATTCCCGAATTATGGCACATTTTGAAAGATTTTTAACTCTTTTAACGCGTTTGCGTTTGAATAAATATGTATGTATTTTTGTGTAAATTCACAGCTCACAGATTTCACAGCTAGATATTTGTTCTGCTTAAACAAATTTTTTTAGACTGTTTAGCCGCAGCAATTGCCGGGACTTTTACTCGTCGAATTGATGAATGCTTTTGATACCAACCAGCTCATCAGTGTGAGGTTTTATACAATATTAGTCAATTCTTCGCTGTTGTCGCTGTCGTTATCGTTGTTTTAGTCGTTGTCTGCCAGAATTGCTCGGCTCAGTGCTGAATAAGGTAAATGTTGGAGAGACTTGGTGTGCTCCCATCTCTTTTGAATTGACGAATACCTTGATGCCGTCCGTGCAAGTACGTGACGAACATTAGTTTAGTTATGAGCGCTACAAAGAGTGTGACACCTCTACAATTTGTGCATCTTAAGAGAGTAACGGGCTTTGTTGCAAATGCAATACATTCTACTTTGTAGAAAATTTGAAAAATTCAAATTAAAATAAACATTGCTAATATGTACTCTAAAATAATAATACTAAAGTAGACTTTAGTGAATGCCTCTAATTTAGGATAAACTACCAAAGTTTGCTTGGATTTTCCTGTCTCTTTTTGTTTCCGATCTCTCCAAGAATATGCAATGATTAATAGTCGTAGCGTTTTGGCGTTGCAGCATCTTAAATTTCAGTGCATTTAGAAAAAAAAAAATGTAATTACCACTTATGTGCTTTTATAGGGAACGGGAATGGTTTGAGATAATGTTCGAGTTTTTTTATTACAAACACACGGTCGTTAAAGCTATCGATGACCAGAATATATATGAGAAAATAAAAGCGTTTTACTTTTTTTTCCTATGAAAGCAAATAAGGTAGGAAATCAATTTCATTCAAAAGATTTCATTCGATAGATAAATAAATAATTGTTGTTATGTGGCTTATATAATTTAACAATAGAACACGTGTTTTTTTTTAAGATAGCAAGTCTTTTGCTATTTTGAAAAATAATGTTTTTATTAATGGCACTTAAATACCTTATTCAAGTTTTTTACTATTAATTAAGATAAGTTTTGTGGTAATAATCTTTAATTTGTGTAATAAAAAAATTTTATCGGAGAAATAGATACCCTTTCATTATTGCATACGAGTTTTTTTGCTTCCGAACTTTTTCTTAGGCCTCTTTTACATTGGTCAAGAATTGAAAGGAATTTTTTTAAATTCATAATACAATTAAAGTGTACCACTCCCCTTTATTCTTCACCAATTCGCCGTATTTTGCCTGCCTAGTCGAAACATTGCTTTCAGGTTTTGGGATAAGCCAATTGGTGAACAATTGATCGAACGAGACCTAAATTATTGTATAAGTATGTTCGTATGCTTTGTAAAGGATAATTTAGAACGAAAATGTTTGTCATTTTGACAAAATATAAGTATCCATGGCTTATTCCATACATTATTATCATGCCATGTATAGCCATGGACACATATAGCAAAGGTTAGGTTAGGTTGAAGTGGCTGAGCCGATAGAGGACTCGTACACCTAGGCCAGTACAGGCCCGTTGTGACACCACATAATCCCTTTTTAACTAGAGATTCCCCTCCTCTATAAACCAGTTCGAACGGAGTATGAACTTTAAAATATGCCTAATTTCCAGGCATGAGACTTCGCTGGGAATTAGTCCACTTGAGACTTCGGTAAGTCCACTTAGGAAGGGATGGCCCAAAGTTGCCATTCTCCTTCTAGCTAGTGCCGGACATTCGCAGAGGAAGTGCTGAGTGTTTTCTTCTTCCTCTTCGCACATGCAGCTTCTGCAAAAGTCATTAGATATAGCTCCTAAGCGAAGAGCATGCGTTCCGATTAAACAATGACCCGTGAAGATTCCTATTATTTTAGACAGGTTTACCCTGTTAAGTTCAAGCAGCGAGTTGGTGCGTTTTAAGTCGTAGGAAGGCCACGTTAGCTTAGCTATCCTAAATGTGTCAAGTTGTTCCCAGCGTTCTTGTGCAAGGCTTAAAGTTTTGCTCCTGCACCGGAGTTTGTAGGAGGAAATGGGTATACCAATAAAGTCCTCGTTTAAGAGGGTGTTAGAGGTCGTACCCTTCCTTGCCAGTTCGTCAGCCAGTTCATTGCCCTCGATATCCCTGTGTCCGGGTACCCATACGAGGTGGATCCTGAATAACCTGGCCATCTCGTTGAGAGATCTGCGGCATTCAGTGAGAATTTTGGAGTTGTCAATATGTGAGTTTAGCGCCTTGAGCGCAGCTTGACTGTCTGAAAAGATGTGGATACTTTTTCCATTGAGGTCTTTTTGACCTAGAATCTTAGCGGTTTCGTGAATGGCCATCATCTCCGCCTGGTAGACACTGCAGTAATTTGGGAGTCTAAAGGAAGCTTCAATTCCAAGATCCTGGGAGTATATACCTCCCCCTACTTGTTCTTGAAGCTTAGATCCGTCAGTAAAGATTTTAATGCCGGTGGTATTAAGGGGGGTTTTGTTAACCCAGTCTAGCCGTGAAGGGATGAGAACCTCATAGTTCTTTTCAAGGTTTAATCAGGGCACACAGTAATCTGTTCTGTCAGGGACAGATGAGTCTAGAATTAATGTGTGACCGCAATTATTACCTATCCAATTTCCAGATTCTCTGAGAGCTGCTATGTTAGCACATTCTCTGGCAAAGATATCTAGAGGAGGAAGGTGAAGCATGACATTTAGAGCACTAGTTGGGGTTGAGCATAATGCCCCGGTAATACATAGACTTGCACTTCTTTGAACCTTAGCAAATTTCTGAAGTATAGTTTTCTTATTCAGGGCCCTCCACCATACCAGTGAGCCATATATAAGTATGGGGCGGACAATTGCCGTATAGATCCAGCGTACTATTTTAGGGGAAAAACCCCATTTTTTTCCAATCGATTTTTTACAGGCAAACAGAGCTATGTTTGCTTTTCTAACACGTTCATTTATGTTGTCATTCCAGATAAGTTTCTTATCCAGAATAACTCCTAGGTATTTCGTGCTGTCACTAAAGAGCAACCTCGTGCCGTTCAGACGCGGAGGTTCTAAGTTAGGGATTTTATATTTCCTGGTGATAAGGATGAGATCTGTTTTCTCCGGGTTTACACTCAAACCACAAGAGGACGCCCATCTTGAGAGGGTTGCGAGTGCTCTCTCCATGAGTTGACAGAGAGTTTGAGGAAATTTTCCGTTGAAGACAAGAGCAATGTCATCAGCATATGCAATAACTTTGTAGCCTTCCTCCTCCATGATACGCAACAGTTGGTCAACCGTCACGGACCACAGAAGCGGAGACAAAACACCACATATAGCAAAAATGTTAACACATTTTTTTTTAACTTTTCGGTTGAACCTAAAATTCACCAATCTTCACTTTCATTTACTTAATGAATCTATTCTGTATAGGCATGTACGATCTGCAGTGCAGGTGTGTATACGAAAAAAATTGGTCGACAACAAATGGCTATCAAAACTGTATTCTTTTCAACATAAATAAAAATCAATACATATTTTAAAAACTTATGATAATAACCTCAAAAAAATCAAAATTTTAGCTTATTTGGGGGAGGTGTATGCGAAGGATCTTAACTTTGAATTTACATCTGCCATTGGGCGCTGCACATCACTTCTGGTTACCTGAGATCATGCCTTTATGATCTATTGTTGCCCAGTATTTTTTATTTGGATTAAGCTCAGGGTAATTTGGAGGATTTACAATTTTTGGCACAACTTGGAGCCCATTCTCTTCGTAGCAGTTTATGGCCAATCTGCTATAATGGCAGTTAGCTAGATCTGGCTAATACAAAACATGATCTTTTTGAAGTCTTTTTTAACTACTCGTCCACATAAATTTATTGGTTGACTGAACCTGTAGTTATAAAGCTGTGATTTTTAAACCACACTTACAACTTGCTTGCCAAACCAAATATTTTTTCGCGAACTTGTCCAATTTTCTTTTTTAAACTTTGGCGAAACTTCGCTTGTCTTCTTTGCACTGTAAAAAAGTTGACCATTGAAGTCCGCTTTATCATTTCATCGTCCATTATGATGCAGCCCAAATTATGCACAAGGTTGTCAGAAAACATTCTTTCGTTCGGGGCTATTGGAACGTTGTAGGGTTGAGGACCCTTCTCTCTGCGAACTTTCTGTATATAGCCGGGTGAAATATGCATTTTTTTGGCCACATCTCTTATGGAAAGTCCTGGATTTTTGTACCCCCACGTTTAAAAAACATAAAAGGGGTATATTAATTTTGTCACTCCGCTTCTATCGCCCATAAGGAGGCGTGTTAGGTAAAGAAAAGTATATATATTCATGATCACCATAACAAACCGAGTCAATTTAGCCATGGCTGTCTGTCTGTCTGTCCGTCTGTCTGTCCGAAATTCAATGCTATCACGATATTCGATATTTAAGCTTGCATCTAAAGAAATCGAGCTAAAATTGAGCTAAATTGGATGAAAACCACGCCTACCTCCCTACCGCCTAGAATTCCACAAAAATTAATATAAGGACTTGAAATATGAGAATCGATATTTAATATACACTATAAGTATGAAATTCAACCAAATCGGAAGTGATGAATGGTCATCCCCGCTCAGACCGAAACAGGGTCTATCTAATTCTTTTTATTTTATCCAAAATGAAACATGTTTGCGAAAATTAGGAAACACAAGATCATGGCCTGTTGATGACATCATATCGCCGGTGTGGAAGAACATTGATGTAACTGAAAAGACAAAATAAACATTTTAAATACTTTAAACTTTTATTAACGAAAGCGTCCTCGTCATGTTGGCGGTCACGGTAGTCGAGTGGTAGCTCGGTTGACTGCCAACCCAGGGGTCTCGAGTTCGCATTCTGGCCTGGTCATAGTCCTACGCTTTAACCTATCTTTTCTATCCTCATTTCTAATCAATTGAAATTGAAAATTTATCAATATTTACGAGAAGTTGTAGTTGGTGGTAGAGAAGTTTGTGGATGGGATTGCCTTATAACTAAAATTGACTGATGTAAAGGTCTACCTTCTACTAAGCACTCTCATATGTTTTTACAAAAAAAGATTTTTTCAAAATTATTTTTGTTTATTGAGTCATTCTATACAGTATAAAATGCTACAATAGCTTCAAATTGTAGAATAACTTATTCGAAATGGCCACCAATTGCTTTTCAGCACGAGCGAAGTCGATCCGGCCAGTCATCGATCGCAGCACGCACGACATGAATAGGAAATTTCTCCACTGCTTGGACAAGAGCGCGCTTTAGAGACTCGATATTTAGGTGTAGATTATATATGGGCTATATGGGTCGCTATATGGGCCGGAGCAGAATCTTTTTGAAAGGTCCACGGTTTATTTAGCTATAATGTCGTGTTAAGAGGCTTCATAACCAATTCCAAAACATTTGATTCTTACACTTTCACTGAAGTTTAGACTAATTTTTCACAAAAATGGAGCTTGATGACCCGATCATAGGCGACTCCCCACCAAATCATCTCAGAAGCTGGGTGGTGATCTCTCTGAACTTGATTCGAGACTTCACCGCCTTGATGGCTCGTGGTGTTTTTATAACACGCGGACGGCCGGATTTTGGACGGTTGATTATTCCACCAGTATCCTCAAACAACTTCACAATACAATGCACAAAATTACGAGTGACACCGCAAGGTCCGAAAGATATCGCCTCTTTCTATGCCACAGTTTTTTAGACCAACTATAACAACACGAAAAAGAAGCATAAATGCTAAATGTCAAATAGGCGTCAAAACGAAGCGAGTGCGTTCAGTGAAAACTCACAGTGAACACGTTCAGTCGTGTATTAAAACTTATGAGAGTACTAAGTAATTTACATGTTTCAAAGGCATCTCGCCACGCTAAAAACATCCTACACATATTTCATTTGATTGCCCCTTCTTTTTCACTAATCTATTATCCCGTTTTCAAATCAAGACAGACTTGACTGAAAAGATGTAGCACCTGAAATCCTTGGCTCACAGCTAAAAAAAAGTGGTTCGTTTTATCAATTTCATCTATTTAATTTCACAATATCCAATTACGTAATTTTTCCTCCTTATTTTATGCGGTGGCTCTAAGCACACTACAAGTCTACCATGTTTACTCAATCTCAATATGTTATGAGTATCATTAACGCACTAACCCGTTTTTGACAAAATGTGCTGTCAATGTTCTTCCGGACCAGCGATATGTTAGAAAAGATTCATTTATAATGATGGTTGTGATTATGCCTTAAACTCTGAAAGAAATAACTAAGAAAAAAGATATAAGTCAGTGAGGACCCCTTTTTCTTTTTTTTTAAGTGGGGTACACCAATCTGGTGGCGTCCGTGGCGTAGTTGGTTAAAGTGCGTGGCCGCTATGTCAAAGAACTTTGGAGACCCAGGTTCGAACCCCAGCAGCAACAGAAAGTTATTTGAATAATTTTTCTGTACGGCCGCCACCTCTCTGCAGACAATGGCAAACCTCAGAGAGTAATCAAAATGTCATGTAAAGCTTCTTGAGAACGAGAACATTCTGTTCATCGCCGTTCGGAGTCGGCGTTAAGCATGTAGGTCCGGTTCTCGGTCAATTGTGTACAAACTTAATAACACGCACAACACAATTGATCATAAGAAGCTAGGTCAAAGTCCTTTCAAGGGCTGAAATGGCCAGCTATTTATTTTTTTTTACATCAATCTTTCAAATTTACTCGGTTAATAAAAGTTATTGCCCCCAAGAAAATAATTCAGCTAAAGAGAAAACAAAATTTTGTCTACAGGGCATTTTTACTCATTGTCGTGAAGTTTGTTTCCTTCCAACTCTCCAGTGGGTCGTAGAGTATTTTCAATAATTAATATTTCATACTTTGGTATTTATCTTTTTACATTAACTTTTTAATGAAAGTCTAAGACCATTTTGGTTTTAACTCAGAAAGTCTTAGACCATTTTAGTTTCAACTGAGAACCAACATAAAAGCAGATATACAAATTTTGTGAAGAGTGTTTTCAATGAATTTTAATTTTAATACATGACTTCAATAAAGCAATTCCCGGAGAGAGACTTTAGTTTTGTTTTTTTTTTTTTTTTTTTTTTTTAATTTTCGGTTGTTAGTCCATCTATTAAACTAATTTAGTTATTACTAATGAATTAAATTTTCAATTCTACATTAAAATATGGTTACAAATGGTTTTCCACCCAAGGCATATGTAAGTTTTTTCCCCCACTCCGTTATTTCATTGAAATTTGAAAATATTTGTTTAAAGGTGCAAATTGTCGGCACGTACACGGCTTCTTATGATGTATAAGATACCGACTAGTCGGAAGAGCACTATTCGCATAAAAGAAGAGTTAAGTTTGTTTACATGCGTCATAATCATCTGCTCGTAACAAGCTCAACAGATTGATCCATGCAGAACAAATGTTGTTGTTTCCAATAGTAACGTAATACACCAGACCAAACAAAACAAAAGTTTCCAAGAAATTATTGGGTTATTTTTGAAATAGTCTTGCGTAGACATTAAAAAAACATTTCAAACAAGAGCATGATCAAAGTCACGTCACGTGAATTAATACAACATCAATAGAAAAAAAAATGAAAACAACAAAAAATCGAAATTGATTATAATTTCTGAATCATAATGAAATAAATTGACAAAAAAAAAAAAGATTTCATGTAAAAATTAACACCTGGAAAAAATTAAAATATATTAGAAAATCACATGATTAAACGATCATTTGTGATCAATCTATTTATAATTTTCCACCCAGTCTATTTCATAATTTTTTCGGTTCGTTAATATTTGAATAGAGTATTCTTATTGAATTTTAAACAATTCTATGAAGATATGAAAGACGAAAGATTTTCTTTTCAAATGGTTCACGTAGGTGCTGTTATATAGTAATAAGGTAGGCTCATTTTTAAATGATTGTTCAATTGGGAAATTTTGAACAATTCGATGATTTTCTAATTATTTATTAAAACTGGGTCAATTTATCTTAAAGTAAAAACTAAACATTTCTGTGCTTACATTTTTTTTTTTAAGGAGTATCTAATATTTTATACACATGAGATTTAACCATAATTTTTTTGTAAGAGTGTATCAACAAGATTTCTTTATTGAATAAAATCAGAAGTTCACTGTATTGTGGACACACACGTAGGTTTTGACGTGATTGCGTATCCTTATCCTGGTCCCTAATCTTTCTTTTGTTCCCCAACTTGTCCTCGCTCTTATTCTTATTATTGTATTTATACTAATAATTGTCCAACTTCTTGTCCAAACATTCGATTTAATTCTTATTCAAAATCCTAACCTTATCCTTGTTCGAATCCATATCCTTTCCCTTGTTCCACTTTTTGCCCCAATATTTGTCCTAAAGCCTTTTAATTACAACGTTTCTTGTCCTTATCGTTTTAAAAATACTGTCTTGAATATTGTTTTAGGTTAGTATAATTTTTTGTCGCAATCCTTGTCCAATGCTTCCCACTAATCCCTGTCCAATTCCATGCTCTTATCTTCGTCCAAATCTCTCTCCTACTCCTTATCCTATTCCTGGTCCTAACTTTCGTCCAAATCCTTGTCCTAATCCTTTTTCTAATCTTTGTCCTAATCCTAATTCAAACCTTTGTCCTTAGACTTGTCCTCATTAGAATTTTGAACTGATATTTCTTTATTTTTATTTTATGTTTGCTTTTACTTTTTACTTTTGCCTTTGGTTCACTTTGGTTACTTTCAGGGGTTCCCTGAGAGGCCTCATGACGCTATATATTTTTTATTTTGATCATGTGACCGAAAATTTCAGTTTTAATATCGTTCCATTATATTTATCCCAGCGCCTCTAGGAACGGAGTTATAATACGAAAGTTAATAACGAAACGTTTTTTCATTGTTGTTGCAATTTGCTGCATTAAGCAGTTGTCTCCGTGGTTACGTGACTTCATAAGTTTTTTTATTTTTTTTATTAGTCAAAAAATAATTTTTTGTTGTAAAGTAAAATTTTTGGTAATACTTGTACTCATCGAGAAATAATGCCACACAACAATATTGCATTTTTGTTGCATAAGCTGCCTTCGCGACTTGACGACGATATAATGTGTTTTTTTTTTTTTTTTGTCCTAAGGCCATGAATAAATTCTTAATTTCTGATTTATAATATTTATTTTACCGTGTATACTCATCGAGTATTAATGCCATGCAACGCCGTTGCATGATTGATGCATTTTCGTCTTATAGTGGCTCTATTCGCCACCTCATGACATCTTCGTTTATTTTTTTTCATGAGAACTAGTCTATACGACTTATGTCACAAATTGCAAGCTTCGCTTCTTAAGGGGGGAAATATACCCAGAACTTTTTTTTCAAAAAGTTTCTTAAGGGTAGCAATGCAGCCAGAGGCCGAAAAAAAGGTCATGTTTGTGAATTTTTTTAAGGAAACCTATGGGATATTTTTAGATGAGTTGTGGTGAAATCGATATCTCAAAAAATAACAAAGTTATAGCCTAGTGAGTGAACCGCCTTCTAGAGCGCGCAGTGCTGGCCCTTATTTTCAAACGCGTTTTTCAGTGAACCGATCGTTTTGATTTTTTTGCAGGCTTATTTTATTCATAATAATCTCGTACTTCTCATAGGATTTTTCTTTTTCGTAGCTTCGTTCATATTATTATAGGCAAAATAATGACGAATTTTTGGTCGAAAATCGTTAATTTACGTTCGGAAGTTCGCCATTTTGTGAAAAATCAATATTTTCAAAATCGGCTATGACAAGTACGAGTTTTAAGTATCTAGTTTAATAATATTTTTAATTTCTTTGTTTCAGTTGAATTTAGGAGGAGCAATCTTGGTCACCGCATTTTCAGAACGCTCTACAAAAAATACTGTATCTACCTTAATATTAATTTTTTTTTTTAATAAAAAAACACTAAACATACTCTCGAATGTGGTTTTTTTAAGGTATAAAAACCCTCAATTAGAAATAGCCCTTAGGTTTCCTTAAAAAAATGCACAAACATGACCTTTTTGACCTTCATGACCAATCCACACCAAACAATCACGTTGTGGGTGCATTTGCATCTCTTGAATCACTCGCTGGTTTCGGAATTTTTTGCAAAAAACACCGCCATCATTTATGTATTTCAAAAGACCCAATCAAAGAACGTACAGGACTTTTGGTGTTCTGCCGGCTGCAGTTCTTGAGTCGATTGTAGTTTGACACATGAAGAGCCAAATTTTTCGTCAATATATCAAAATATGCAGTGTGAACATGGAAAGGTTGAGTTCTTGAGCACGGTGACGAATTCAGGAGCTTGGGTCGTTTCCAACACTTCCCTTCTCTGCGTCGATATTTTCGGTCCAACGTCCAAAGCGAAGTAGTTAGCTTCGGATGTCTTTACATCTTGCACTAAATCAGTCCCTTGCGATTTTTTGATTATGTTGCACCTGTCATGCTTGCGAGAAAAATTTGCTCAAATTTTGCGCATCGTAACTTTTGTTTTTTTTTTAGCTTTGAACTAAGGATTTTGGGTGTAATACCTATACAGTCAAGTCAGCCTTGGTTCAAAAAAGGGTGATAGATTAGTGGAAAGGAATTGCCAATTTAGTGAAACATTCTACGCGTGTTGGAAAACCGTAGAAACACGTGAATTTGAATCTGAGGCAAGTGTTAGGCCTTTACCTGAGTCAATTCAAGTTATAAGGCAATCTCATCCACAAATTTCCTTTCCCTTCTACTATACTACAACTTCAAGTTGTAAATATTGATGAATTTTCATTTTCAGTTGATTAGAAATGAGGAAAGAAAATGCAGAAAGGTTTAAACCTAGGACCATGGCTTGGTCGGGATTCGAACCCAGGACCTCTGGGGTGGCAGTCAAGTACACTACCTACTCGATTATCGAGGCCGAATTCTACTGATTTTCAAATTTTGAGCACTCATTCACATAGGGCGATCCCACTGCGAATGGGATAAGACGATAGAATAAAGTTGAAGTTAATAAGAAATTTAGTTGATATTGCTTGAGTTATTAAAACTAACGGTACGGTAAGCCGACCGACTATATGCAATTTTTTCAATTCCAATACAAAGTTATTCAAAAAACCTAAAATTTTTGAAGTACCCAAATAAAATTTGACGAAATTTGGGAAAATTTCTAAGGAATGTTTTATCTTCGACTTGGCCGAAGTTATAATAACTCCAAACTCGCGTGTAATATATAATATCCGAAGTAATGAAGGTTTTCTTATTTTGATGACGTCAACTTGTATGGGAAAGTGATGACGTCAACGGCCTTCAAAGTGCCTGAAATAAAAAAATATTTATTAAAGTAGAAGGTATTGCCCGAACCATGACCTTAGATTGTGGAAAAATAATTAAAATGCAAAAAAATGGCGAATTTAAAAACAAAAATTGAGATATCGCTCGAAAATCTGATGGTTGTTGGTATGGCAAAATTACATTTCCCATCCAATCAAAAAACTAGAGAGTCATGGGCAGAAACAAGTATAAAATATGCTAAAACAAGAATCGAATAGATCGGATAATTTTTTTCGAGTTAGAGCGGCAGCAAATTGGAAAAATGTCGTGAGAAAAACGCATTTAAAGTTAAAAGTATTGACTTTATTGTTATAAATTGATAAATATCATACCTAGAACTAATCTGCTATTCCAGGTCCATACAATTCACCTTCCTCTTCTTCGAAAAGCTTCTGCTGGTCTGCTGCAGCTGTCCTTCGAGCTGTTCCATTCTCTTTTGAGACACAGTAGCATAATCTCTTGCTGCAGGTCCAATTTCGACTCCAATCACACTGATTATTTTCAGAATTTATGCAAAATCGTCATTGAAAATTGAAACAGCAGGGTAACTAGATAATTCAATAGTCTTGAAACCACTGTGGAGATGTTTCGGAGCAAAGTGCCAGAGCAAGCCATTGTAACTTTCATTGTTATTTTGTGTGTTGCTTCCTTAACATCTGTGTGTTTGAAGGTCAACAATAGCATCCCCAATGATATTTTAATTATTAACAATGTCGACAGAGCCCGAACAATGACTCAGGTACTGCCCTCAAGCAACGTGCAATTCTAACTGATGAGAAGCTGCTCTTTGGAAGGCTGTAGCACAAAAACTATTAGAGACCTGACCTTCAAATTTTAGTATGTTATTTTGGAAAGCATAAATTTCACACTAGTTATCCCCATTAAGAAAAAAGAGTGTTAAGATTAGGCCATGATTAAGCAATGCCATGAATGAAAGAAATACCAAAGATATTTTTAATAAATTTACCACCAACTGTTGGTGTATTGTTCAATTTTTCATTTAGTCATATATGTATAACTTAATTTCTTGTTTAAAAGAAAATTTTAACAGGAGAGGATTTTACACTTTTTAGGTGAATTGGAAATTTCGATTACCCTTAGTAGCTAATTTTACTATCGGAACCGCAAAGTTAATACTTTTAATTATTCTCATAACATTTTCTTTCCTATCGAAAACTCAGCAACTTGTTTACAGAACTGATAATTAACTGTGAACTATTTAAACAAATAAAGGTATTTGTATTTTGCTGTTTGTTCTTCCGACTGAGAACCCTTGAACTAAATATTTAAGTAGGAATGACTCTTTGAAGAGAGTCAATTTTTTAGCTACAGGTAGAGCAGAATTATTGATCACATCATTATTGCACTGTAGACCATGATACAATAACCAGGTAGGCTCATTTTAAAATGGCTGCTCAAATGTGAAATTTTGCGAATGTGAACAAAGCTGTTATTGTAATTGTATCATGCTATAGAGAACAATAACAAAGAAGTGTCTTCTCACTATGGCCGAGAGCCGGTTTTGATTATTATCTGCGATCTTGTGGTCACACGAACCTAGTTCATAAACCGTAAAGGACCAGCTGAATCTCTTGCAAATTTTAAAGAGAAAAACTCGCTCAAATTCAGCAAAAAACTATTCAGGGCGGTGGGTTGAGTGTCTGTCTGCACTTCAGATTCATTGGATTAAATTGCGAACTTGAGTTGTGGAAGTTGGTTGGTTGGTTCTCAGGCTTACAATGGTTTGGCGTACGTGACTATGAGATTATCCGCGATGTCTGTCAGCAGCATTTTGCCCATAGAAACAGCCGAGGAGGAAGTTTGTTTCTTTTATTGCTTTGGGAATGGTGTGCGCTTTTGTTTTCTTAATTTTATTGGGGAATTGTCGGTTATTCTTTTTTGTTTTTTTTTTATTTTGTTGTTGTAATTAAAATTGCATTTCATCATTTGATTCTTATCAATTTCGTTTAGAATTTTTATCAGCATTTGTAAGTTGATGCTTGAATACCATCTGCAGTGCATTTAGTTTGCATTTTAGGAGTTTGATTTGTATTTTTGTAAATAGTCTTGACGACATTAATGGTGTCTTCATGACTTTGTTGATTCGTAAACTTGTATTTCGTATTTGTTTATAAATGAAGCTTATGTTTTGATAAAAAGAAAGTCGAAGATCCGGTACAGTTTTTATGATGAAAGAAGCTTATGTTTTGATAATAAGAAAATCGAAGATCAGGTACAGTTTTTATGATGGAAGAATTATATTTATGTGCATAGAATTATGTTTATCGTTTTAATAAGAACATTTTAGCTGATAAAAAAAAGGGTAAAAAAATAAAAAATGTTATTTAAAATACCTATAAATTAATCGATTGCACCCGTTTCCTCTATAAAACTATATCGATGGTCATACGTTTACATCGTGCAGTTGACTTTTTTCATTACGAGGTGAATTTGATAAGTCGGTGACTTTTTGAATTAAAAGGTATTTTTTCGGCAAAAAATTGATAGAATGATTTGTTTTTTTACTTATTTCTGGTTGCAAGAACGAAATATTTTTCTGTCAATTGACAAGTCCTCATGATTTTCCATTTGAAGCGAAAATTAAGATATTTTTTTAATAATCTTCCTTTAAAAAATGTTTAATCTCACTTTGTCAATTCAATTATTTAAACAACTTATTTCACAGAGGATTACCTAGAGAACTATCAATTTGATAGTTTTGATTTTCGCGATAATACTAAAAGTAAGTAAAACATGATACAATTACAAGGTAGGCTCATTTTAAAATGGCTGCTCAGTTGTGAAATTTTACAACAACAAAGCTATAGGAACTACAAACGTCAAACGACAAAAGCAACAACAACAAATAGACTAACTCAAAATTACCAGCTGATTTTGACAAATAGGTCACCCTGCTCTCCAATATGAGCCTACCTTGTAATTGTATCATGAGTAAAACCAAAATTTAAATGGCATCCAGAGGCCATAACAGGGTTGCATCGGAAAAAAATAAAAAAGTACTCTAAAAAAAAAAATTGCAAAAAAGTATTTTGGAAAAATACAAAGTAATTATTTACTTACTTATCTGGCGCTTACGACCGTTGGTCGGTTTTGGCCTCGTATAAGAAATTGTAATTTTCTGTTTTCGTTTGCTGATGTCAGTTGGAAATACCAAGCATAGTCAGGTTATCCAACACTTGATCCTTCCAACGAAGATGTGGACGTCCTCTTCTGCGTTGACCACCACCGGGCACCAAATCAAATATTTTTTATTGCTGGAGCGTCGTTTTCCATTCGCTCAACATGACCTATCTAGCGGAGTCGCTTGATTTTAATGCGCTGAATAATGTCGATGTCAGCGTACAGATCAAACAGCTTGTACTTTGATTTTTCTCTCGAAGGCTCCCATAGTTTTTTCATCAGAACTGCTCAACGTCCGGGTATGTGCTGCATATAATAGCACGGGCATAATTAGTGACTTATAGAGCGGAAGTTTAGTTCGTCGAGAGAGGGCTCTGCTTCTCAATTGCCTTCTCAGCCGACCTGTTGCACAAGTAACACCTGTTGGCAAGAGTTAACTTTCGTCTTATCTCAATACTGACATCGTATAAAGAGTTTATGCTGGATCCCAGGTAGACGAAGTCCTTAACAACCTCTAAGGAGATGTCAACAGTGACGTGGTTTCCAAGACGCTGGGACTGTTTGTTTATTGAAACTAGGTATTTCGTCTTATCTGCGTGCTCTGCAAGACCCATTCGACTCGACTCTTTCGCTACTATGGAGAATGCTGAGCTGACTTCGTACTTATTATGCATACGCCAGCAGCATAATACTTTTGTAGAATATCGTGCCGCTACGTCTCAAATCAGCAGCTCGTATGATCTTATCCATCATTAGGTTGAAAGAATCGCACGATAAAGAATCAGCTTGTCTGAAACCTCGTTTGGTATCGAACGGAGGAGTGAAATCCCTCCCGATTTTAACTGAGCTGCTGGTGTTGCTCAGTGTCATTCTGCAAAGACGGGTGAGCTTTGCAGGATTACCAAATTCAGACATGGTGGAGTAGAGATAATTCCTTATTGGACTGTTGAAGGCGGCTTTATAATCGACAAAAAGATGGTGTGTGTCGAATTGCTTCTGTAGGGTGTTCTCCAAGATTTGTTGTAGCGTAAATATCTGGTCTATGATGGATTTGCCAGGCCTGAAAATACACTTATGAGCAATCGATGCTTACGATGGGCTTCAGTCTTTCACATACTACGCTCGACAGGACCTTATATGCGATATTAAGAAGGCTTATCCCATGGTAGTTTTCGCAATTGGGAAGCCTTTCTTGTGGATTGGGCAGAGCACACTGAGGTTTCGATCGTTTGGAATGCATTCTTCCGACCATATTCTGCATAGAAGCTCATGAATGCATTTAAATAGAGCTTCGCCTCCATTATTGATGAGCTCAGCAGGTAAGCTATAGCTTCCAAGATTTCATTATGGTCGGGCAGCGGAACTTCAACGCTGTCGTCCACAATTGGAGTTTCATCTCTATTGTCGGGATTGTTGTCGTCGTTCAGAAGCCTAGAGAAGTGTTCCCTCCACATCATCAGTGTACTCTGGATATCTGTCTTAAGATTCCCGTTTTCATTCTTGCGGAAGGGGCCCTGTAATAAAAAGTACAACTGAAAAAATTTTGGCATGAACTAAGAAGCAAACTAGATTTTCAACCTACTTTTTCGACCTGACGATTTGAAAGTACCAGAAATTTGAAAGTGCTGACCAAAACAAAAACCTCTCCACAACTTTCATCTTATTCGAACGTACCTTTAAAAGTACGTAAAAAAAACATACAAAATCGTGCTTCTCTCCACTATGATACGTACTTAATCATAAATCATTAAATAAAAAAAAGGTACCTTCACAAAAAAATGTCGTATCCTCAAAATAAAGACGTACTGTTTTTAGTACGAAGTACGTTCCGATGCAACGCTGGGTCATACAAAGTAAGCTACCGATCATCGGATTTACAGTTAGCTGCCGAAGAGTAAATTTAGTACGTGCATTAAATAAGCTGTGAGATCAAATTAAGCGGTATTTTCTGTTTTCTTAATTTAAAGTTATTTAACCCTCATCGGTAACTCAGACCCATAACCCTAAAAGGTTCCTTAAGTATGCGCGCGCTTACATACAGAAAACTTTAAAAAGAAATAAAAACATCACAAATTTTATGAATAAAATTTAAAGACTATTTATTATTTTTATGAATAAAGTTAAATATATATAAAAAAAATTGATATTCAGGACAAAAATTGGAAATATTTCGAAAAAAGTAAAAAAAAATGTGAAATATTGTAAATTTGGTAAGTATAAGATAATTTTAAGATATTTTATTGGCACAATTCAAGCATGCATTCAATTTGTGATCTGCACAGATGAATTTCACACAGATGAATCGCACAGATGAATTTTTTGCATTTATCACATCTTGTTACAAACACAATAGGATTGTTTTTGCTAGTACAAATGTAACATCGACCAAGCTTCCGTGTTGGTGAAGCATGCTGAATTGGATGAATTGGAACACTTGCGACATTTGTTGAGATTATTGGTGTTTCGGGTTGTGCCACTCTTGGACCACGTATTCGCTTCGCGATGAATGGTTTAACCATAGCGTCTCCAAGCTCAATCAAGAACAGTCTACGACGAATATTCCTGAACGTACGCATTAACTCCACTTATATCAAGTAAATTACAAAACAATGCCATAGGCCATCGATTGACCTTGCGATAAGTGCCAACCATTTGATCAACCGCCTTTATTTGTGTAAAAACAGGCTTTTTCCGCATATTTCTCAAAACTGGTGGAATCTCAGTTCGATTCTGCCGAATTGTTCCGATAATGGTCATTCGTCGTTTGTGTAACTCCTCAGCTAATTGATATGTGGTGCAGAAATTATCACAAGTGAAATTTCTATCTAAAAGGCCTTCACATAAATCGAGCACAACTCTTTGGCCTTGGTTTCTCTCAGATGCAGCATTTCAAGCACGCCCCACATACACCTGAGAAGTGTGAACGTAATAAGATTTCGAATCACATAGAACCCACATTTTTATTCCATATTTTGCCGGCTTATATGAAATGTACTGACGGAAGCCGACTCGACCGCGAAATACATACTATAATGCATGTAAGAATAGACATGTATGCGTGCACATACTAAGAACCTGTACGTCAATAAGTTTACACGAGCATTTCCAATGTATATTTTCTCAAAAAACGAAGTTCAATTGTTAAATTAGACTTCTTGATCTTTTAATAGATGCCACATTTTTTTTTATATTCCTTATAGATTCTTAGAGTTGAAAGTATGCACTGCATAAAATAAGCTGTGAGCCACTGTATGAGTAATTGATTGGACATTAGACGATTTATCGTTTATCGATTTTCAAACCTTTGTCCTCAAAAGTTTTCTTAGATAAATTCTGTTGCACCCGGGATTCAGAAAGAGTCATAAATTAACTAATAATATTTGTTATAACAAACCTTTGAAACATGCCCAATAAAACTGATAAGAAAAACTACAGTGAGCATATTAGCCTCAAGTGGGCTATTAAGATCAATAATTTATAGACTAATATTCAAACCCTATTAAATGTATTCATACAAGTAAACAGTTAGCAGTTGTAGCTTATCATTTGCGTAAAGAAATATTGAATAATTTTACATAAACTGATCAATTACAATTGAATTTTTCCACTTTTTCAGGTGTATGACTCATTGTTTAAACCACTTAGAGTTAACCGTCATCAGTTTCGGAAAATATTAAATTGCATGAAAATGATAAGATCACTTAAGTACCAGGAAGTTTATGCACAGGAGAAAGTTACCAAAGTGGACAGTTTATCGCTGGTTCTGTCTGGAAAGTAAGGCTGCATCTTTCGATTTCAATAGCAATTTGTATCTTTTTGTATCAATTTGTAAACGCATTCGTTCTAGATTGGTTGTTTCGCAAAATCAAAGAGCTTTGCATATTGTATTTCCCCATCAGTTCCTGGATTCACCAGAGTGGTTTGGTGTTTCTACAGATGATTATTTCCAGGTAAGTCATGTCGTTGAAATTTTGCTTTTTAAATAAATATATTTTTATGTTTTTTGAAATAGGTTTCCATTATGGCCATGGAAGAATCTCGTGTGCTAATTTGGCATAGAGACAAGCTCAAGTTATCGATCATGGCTGAACCATTCTTGCAATCGGTATTCGACCATATACTGGGCCGAGATGTGGTCAAAAAATTAATGCAAGTCACACAGGTAACTAAGCGATACGAGTCTGGCCACTTTAATAACTTAAAATAATACCCCTGTAAGAAGTGCTAATTGTATATATTTTAAGGTAAGCGAATCCATTGCCAGCAATGGATTTCTACCATCCGGCGGATATGATGATGCCGAAGATAAACCTATGTTAATAATGAAGAAGAGTAATGAAGGCCATGGTCTGACAGCATTGATAAATAGACAACTGCAAGGTGAGTTTTGACCAAACCCCAAGACTCACAACAACAATTAATATGTCTTAAATTAATCCTATGAAGACTTGATTTTGTGTATGCTTTTAATGCAACCTTAATATTGTAATTGATTGCACGGTTAATGCAAAATTAAATACTAATTAATTGTTTGTGTACTACGTTATTTTAAGTTATTTAAAAATATATCGAAAAAGTCTCAAAGTTATCCAAATCGCTACGCTCATATAAAATAAAAAATAAATCTAAGCTGTGCAGTTCATGGTTTATTTCTACCGCTTTTGCTTTAAACTAACTTTTGTTTTAATAAGAGATTTAATATCTTCTAAGTGTAAAGAGTTTTTAATATAAATTGTTTTATTTTATTCTTCGATATTTTTAAAAGCAATCTAACTATAACCAATGTTGTGATTAAGTTGTTACTTTTTTATTTCAAATTGTATAGATTTTCTTGAAAATATTAAAATTCTATTTCTAAGGGACTTAGAGAATAAAATATAATCAAAAAATTATTTGTTTTGTGAAATAATTTTTCTACTCGTGCAAATATTAAATTAGTTATTATATCTTTTCAATATTCCATTTAAGTTGTAGCAAATAAAAGTATCGCTTCTTCTTGCCATTTAAAAACTAATTTATTATAATAGCACCAAAATTAAAAATTAAAAAAAAAAACTTAGAAGAGGGACATAGAAAGAGCAAAATAGAAGAAACATTTTTTTTTTCATATGAACTAAAATCACGACTTAAATTTTATTGATAAGAGCCCATGACAATGATCGTTGTATAATAAAGAAGGTAGATGCAAGGGAGGGAGTGTGGACTCAGAACTGTCAAATCGAAATTATTTCTATATGAATTATTTTTTTTAAGCAAAACTTCTTTAGCCGCGATGGGGAGTAAAACCGATGAATCAATTCGCCGATGAAACACTTCGCTGTGAAATGCTTAGGCTTGTTTTTAATATTGCCATAAAAATTCGAAGCATATGGAGCATGTCTTTGATACTCATATGGAAAACATCAACCTTAAACAAAAAGACAAACACTGACTGCTGCTAAGTAACAGAGTTGTAATGCACAACATTTTAAAGTATATTTCAAGCTTTTGATAGTAACGAAAGAGTACACAAAGTATATTTCTGTATTGCATTTATTTTCCTTACATCTTTATGTTTTTGATACAAAATTCTACATATCACATAGTTTTGTGATACATATTAACCCTCTCTAGCCCTCTCTTAAAGCCCCCCTGTTCAGGTGTAAGGCATAAATATACAAAAATCATAAAATTTATATGGGAGCCCCCCTAAGGAGAGGTTGGAGAGAATAGGTCTCCAAGGAAAAAATTTTCCTTTTGCAAAAGTAATGGGGGTCGGTAATACATATTAATCTTCTCCGGAACTCGCTTAAAGTCCCCTTGTTCAGGTGTAGGGAATAAAAATTGACATGTGCCAGCAACAAAGTTTGGCTGTGTGGTGTTTTGAGTTTTATGTTTGAGGGAAAAAAATAAAACCGGAAAGATCATTTTTATTTTTGAGCGTAAAATAAAAATGAAGAAAAAACTTTATTTCTAAGCGAAAAAATAATAAAACTCAAAAATAATTCTTATTCTTGAACAGAAAAATAAAAATCAAAATATAACTTTTAATCCTGATCAAAACAATAAAAATCGTAAGATAATTTTTTGCTGAGCAATAAAATAAAAATCTAAAATAATAATTAAACTTAGTTTTTGGACATCGCTTTTAAAAGTTACGATCCCTGATTAAAACAGATTTAATTTACTCTTGCCATTATATGAAATGGGACTTTTTTGTTAAGACTATATTAAATAGTATATCAATTAACCACTTAAAAATTAACTTTTTTGGGTTAAAGTTTCACTTCTACCGTGCGTGGTGGCCACACACATATTTTTGTTTTATCTTTTGCTTTCTTTCGCTATTTTGACAGTCATGGTTTACAAAAAGAGAGCACAAGCAGCCCTGTATTTACCTTGTTTATTCTGACATGACAATGGCAAAACATTATAGTAAGACATAAGTGACATAAATGAGAAATTTTGACATGCTACTTTTCTTAATGCCAAAATTATCACCTGCACGAATGACAAAATTATTACCTCTACCCATGGTGTAATTAACAAGGTGGTAGTGAATTTTCAACCTCTCTCACAAAAATGAATTCTCGATCTGTCAAAAACAGCTGATTGCATATTTTAAGCAAAACATAGTTTGTGAAATTTCTGCTTATTGCAAATGTATAATTTGATTGATTATAAACGTGCAAAAAACATGGATAAGAATAAAAAATTGCGGAGACGCTGTGCGTGACGGACTGCGCTGGCTCGCGTTGTAAATAAAGCAAAGCTATTAGCCAATAAAAGACCAACAAATATTAAACTTAACCTCAAATTAATTAAACTACTTCTCCGGCAGCTCAAGATAAAGAGTGAACTTAAATAGTCTTGAAGCATTATGTACCACCTCGTACGGATTGTGATACAGCTTTCGTAGACTTCCTCGAAGATATTAATACGATCAGCTTATTGCTGCTATTGGTATTGTGGAAATACATGGCCAGATCAACCATACTTGCAGCCAATTACATGGTTTTTCCATATTCGGGTTTGGTTTTTCACAGTTTCAATGACTTTTATGAAAATCCAACAAAATTACATATAATTGCAGTTTATTACTTATTAGCTAGAACTACCACTAACTAGCAAGCAAACAAAACAAATAACGATTGGACATTTACCAACAGGTCCTCTCTTTATGTTACAATTTTTTGACAGATTCAGCAAAATTGAGTGTGTGGTGAAAAATTCACTACCACCTTGTTAATTACATCCATGATACAATTATAAGGTAGGTCGGACAGAAGGCAAAATCTCAAAATTCAAAAACTTGTTCTTCTTCTCATTGTAAATTATCAGTAAGCTGTTGTGAAAAATCGATATCAGGGTTTCGTGCGGTATTTTTTAAAGTACTTTTTTTATACATATTTGAATATGGGTTGCTGTGCATTTCTTTGTACGTTTTAATTTCAATAAACGAATAAAATTCATAGGTAACTATTTTTATCGATCAATTTCCATAATAATCGTAAAAAAATAAAAGTTTTTAATAATATATTGTTGTAATAATATATTGTAATATATTCTGATTTGTTATGTCATTATTTGTATTCCATAATTGAATAGAAAGCTTTTGGGGCAGGTAAAAAATGTTTAAATGTTTAATATATTAAAGCAAGCTTTTGTATTTAAAAAAAAAAATTTGAATTTTTTTGACATATTTTCAAATGTTCGAAATATTTTTAATTATTTTTGACAAATCAAAAAGTAATAACAAGCCCGAAACCAAGACTCTAATAGATATCAATAAATTTCTTTCAGATTCGCTTTTTCGGAAGTTAAATTAAGAAAAATTATTGACCCTCATTTTTTTACTAATCTATACTTTTGCTTGACTTTATATAAATTTATTTCCAATTATAGATGTGACTTTCCAATGTTGCTAATAAAGTACATTATTAGAATGATAATTCCACGCAAGGTACCACGCATAGCGGTGAAATACTGATTACTATTAGTAATTTTATAATAATTTCGATTATTTTTTTAAAAAGGTAAAATAAGTGATTAAATACGATTCTTTTCTGTTTGTAATCGTACTCACATGATTACGATTACGTACTTTAGACTGATATTCTCAAAATAATCAAAAAAAAAAAATCAAAAATAATCTGTAATAGTAATCGAAATATTTTTTTTTATTACTTTTGATTCTTTTTGATTATTTTGCGTAATCTCAAGTAATCGTTATTATTTTTTGATTTTTTGTAAACGTAATCGATTACTAATCATAGACTTCTCCCTCAAGGACTATATAATCATTACAATTCTTTCTAAAAAATAATCTAATTGATTAATAATCATAATCGCAATTTAACAGCTATGGTACCACGCCCCATTTCCCACTACTGCGCATATAAGTTTTGGTAATTTTTTGTGATTACATTTACGAACGATTCTAATTTTAATACAATAACTTTCATAAACACAAACATATTTAATTGATTTAACCATTGGATTTGTGTAAAAGATTTTTTGCTGATTTGACTTCATTTTAAATATTTATTCTATCAATAAGGTGGATATGTTGGGACTTTGTATTTTATATATATAAAAACGATATAAAGTAGTAATAGTACCATGAAAAATTAAGTATTAAAACAAAATCACAATAGTAGTTTTTTAGCAACTCTGTGTGTGTGTTCAAATGTTTTTGTTTGAACTATTTTTGACGGAATTGTAGGTATTATGAAAAATGCACAAAAGAAAATACAAAAAATAAGGGGTACTTTTTAAAATCTCTCCATATCCGACCTACCTTGTTATTGTATCATGAATTACATCATGCCTCTACCAATTATTATATTTTAGAGGTTTAAGGTGAACTCATTGACCACCGTAAGCAATTTTTTTGTTCTTTGTGTTCTCTTTGTGAGAATGTGCCGCTGGTCGATTCACTGACATGGTATAATAAACAAGATAGTCCCAAATTTTCTACTTCTCTAAAAAATCGAATTCTTGAGCTGTCAAATCATACAAAATCATTTTTATTTTTCATTTACTCATTCATAAGTTTGATCGATCTAGCAAAAAAATGCAACTGTCACGTTCACCTTGTTTATTACACCAAGCGTAAAATTATCAGCAAGTTTTCTGTTTTTCTTTGTAATATTCAATTTGTTTAAAAAAAAAACAAATCAAGCAAAGCAATGAAGCTTCAAAAAATAAAATATTTCAATAATTTCAACTAAAGCAAGGCATATTTAACAAGGTAGATTCGTGTCGGAGAGGTGGGTACACCAGCTGTCAAACACAAGAAGAATATAAAAAAAGAAAAAAAAAAACGGCGAATAGAAACTGTGTTTTTATTCGTAAGCAGCCGGTTTTGACACATGCTGTACCCACCACAAGAGAAAATTTCAAAAACTAACACTACCTTGTTGAATAAACCTTGAACTGAAGAAACTCTATTTTGGCACTTCCGCTCAAAATGATTCAGTAAGAAAATTAAAATAAAGCTATCGCAATCATGACCCACAATAAATACAAGGTGGCCTTGACAACTTGGTGGTTTCTCACAAGCTGCGTTCATCAAATGTCATTTGCCTTTATATTTTACTTTCTATTTTCTTTTTTACTATTTTCGTTCTCTAATTTATACTATTGACGTGTTTTGTTTCAAGACGAAAAACTGCCACTCCTACGTTGTATAATTTTATCATGATTGCAATAAACTTTCCGAAGGTGGTCAGTGAATCTACCTTTATATGTTATGAACTTGTAGCACGAGGGTTGCTATTTATATATCTGGCCTTGGCAAAAGTAAGTGGCAATACTTACAATCTGACGTGTCCAATGGATTCATGACATTGTTGAACATACCCTTCTTCAGAACATTATGCCACTTGAGCGCGATTTGTGTTGTTTGACTTGAAAAATTCATCTCGTGCAAAGAATAGATTGACTTTTGGACAATTTCGTGCGGATATTTTTCATAACTTTCAACTTGGATAACCAAGGCCATAATGTATCGATGAACTTATTTCTTTATACGGCGATAAACTGGTATAAGAAATTGGTTAAAACCTGATATAAGAGCCCGAACAGAACCAAAGCGGCTAGCGGTTGTCGGTCCTCTCTCGGAGAAATCCGCTGAGGACACGTCCAGAATAGGAGCGGTTGTCGGATCAGTGTTGCTTTTCGGTATGTGAGTGGAGCTAGTTCAAAACAAAATTTTATAGTCAGCTCACGATAAAAACTAAGAAAATACACTGAACTCGTCCAATCTTTACCAAGAATATGGCCGTCGGAGAAAAAATAAAATAAATTCTATTCTGGTGTTTTTCCGTCGCGAACTTCAGCCGCTTCGGTACTGTTCAGGTTCTATCGAATTCAATCGTGGCCGACGTTTGCTCTTGAACGAATTCCGTAAAGATCGTCCAAATTGGGTTGCTTGGTATTATCATATAAAGCAAGATTGTCTTATGGTGTGAATACCACCATGGTATTAGCATGGTGGAATAAATATAAGGTGTTCTCATCCGGAATATCAGAAAAAATACGCTGCCTTATTTTGACATTTTCATACAAATAAGTTTATATGAAACCTTTCAGATGGTCAAAATAGGACAAATAAGTTTATATGAAACCTTTCAGATGGTCAAAATAGGACAGAATGTCAAAGAATATAATGAAAAATGTAATGGGATGAGAACACAGTATAAATATTCCACCATGGGTATTAGTACGTAGGTTACTATATATGTTTCGGGAATATAAAGACCGAATTTCTTCTTTATTGTAATATTTTTTATTGAATTGTTTTTTTGTTTTGACATTTCATTCAGTTCCATTACTTTTTTTCCCACACCTTATTCCAACAAGGGTTTCCTACAACTATTTTCTTCATACTATTATAGTACAATAGTAGCATTTTTCTTCAAAAAATTTAGTTTTTAGCTACTTAAACGGTCATATCTTTAATTTCTCCACCCATATAATTTAATTTCACTGTTTTGCATGATGAACGCTGTATCGACACCGTGCAAGATGAACATATTTTACACGCCGTTCCATCATATTCATTCTCCACACTCTCAATGGTTTTGTCAGTTTAACATTGAAAGCAACAATAAAATCGTTTGCACACCTGTCAAACGGTCACCGTGTAACATCAGCCCAACATGTTGTAACACCGGTGAAAGATGGCAAAAAGTTACGGCTAGCGATGGAAAATATTGCGAACGATTTGATGATTACTATTGTTTTAAAGAAAGCGCTAGAGCCCGGACAGAATCAAAGCGATTGGCGATCCTCTCTTCTCACTAATCGCTCAGAACACGTCCAGAATGAAAGCGATTAGCGATTGGCGGACTATTCTGACTGAACTGTCAAAATGTTTTGTTTTGTGCATGCATAGTTGACATGCAGTAAACAGACACAGAAAACAAATGTCAGAAGATAATAAAACTTAAGTAAATAGCACTGAAAGTATCCATCATTAGGAAAAATACAGCAACTTTTATCATGTTTGACATCACTTAAAGAGAGGATCGTCAGGTCGCCAGAAAAAAATAGAATAGATTCTAAGAGCCCGAATAGAATCAAAAATCGTTGCGACCTACGATATTCTCTGGTCGTCAATCGCAGAGAACACTTCCAGAATGAAACGATTGCGGCTGACGATTCAGAGTTGCTTTTATTTAATATTTTTTTTTTTTTACTTTGAACATACTTTGAACATTTGGAAATGACTTTGAACATACTCTATTGCTATATGGCAACATTAATAGCACTCAAAGAGGAAATCGTCGGTCGCAAGAGAAAAAATAGAATAGATTCTAATTGTGCGATATAGAGTCCGAACAGAACCAAAGCGGCAGTCGGTTGGCGGACCTCTCTCGGAAAAATCCACTGAGAACACGTCCAGAATAGGAGCCATTGTCGGTTGTCGGATCAGCGTTGCTTTTCGGTGTTTGAAATGGTACAAATGCAACACACACACACAAAACGAAACGTCAGCTCATGGAATGCAATACACACATACAAAACAAAACGTCAGCTCATGGTAAAAACTAAGAAAATAGCACTGAATACAGCCAATTCTTAGCTAAAATATGGCAACACTTACGCCACTCAAAGAGAGATCTGGCAGCCGTCAGAGAAAAAAAAAATTGATTCTAATCTGGCGTTTTTCCGTTGCGGATTTCTACGGCCATTTAATTTTTGGCGGCTGCATAGATTTTCATGTATTTTGTTGCACAGCGCACACGACAACCGACAGCCGCTTTGATTCTGTTCGGGCTCATATCGTTGCAGCTGCCGACCTGCGATTTCATTCTGAACATGTTCATACATTTTCATGCATTCTATTCATGCATTCATGATTTGAGATGTCGTCAATCGAAACAATTTTTGATTCTGTTGCGGCTCTAATCTGGCAAAATGTTCGTTGCGATTGACGACCAGCGTTTTGATTTCTGACGTGTTCATACATATGCATTCTATTGGTTGAAAATATCACCAAGCGCTACTCGCTTTGATTCTGTTCGGGCTCTAGTGCTTGAAAATATCGTCAATCGCTAATCGCTTTGATTCTGTTCAGGCCCTTCATTTGCACAAAAAAAAAAAAAAAAAAAATCGATGATAACTAAGTCATACATCGGTAAAAAAATCATGCCAATATTTTCCTTTAGCTATTAATTTCATTAATAGTGATCATTTTAGTGATTCATGTAAACAAAGCAAACTTCAAAATAATTTTATTTTTTTTATTTATGTAAACAATACTAAGTTCAATGTTTTGAGTGATTATTACTAACAAAAAATTCTGTATTATATAAAACAAAGATAATTGTTGCGTTAATGACTATAGAAAAACGATTAGAAAATTACGAGTATTTTAAATAACAACCGCCTTCAGTCAGTTTGCAGGAAGTCATTCTTGAATGCATTAACAAGCACATTTATTAATTTTGTATTTTTATATTAACCTTTAGTTTGTAAGCGAGTGTGTTGGGGTACATTTATTGTTTTTGAAATTTGTTTTAAAATTGCTTTGGATAAATGCTTACGCTTTTAATTAAATTGATTTATTTTATGATTTTTATATTTTCCTAATTTGTTTTTTTTTATTTGCCTTATATTTTTAGAAGAGCATGTTTCATTGCTTGGCCGAGCATATCCTAAACCTATAAGTTTGGCAACGCCTACTCTTAAGAGTTCAACATCTTCATCTGGCATTAAAAATAAAAATGTTCTATACGAAGAAATAACATCTCCTTGCTAAAAAATGTTGTTTTTTTATAAATGTATTTTTATTTTAATTTGTTACGATATTGTTACATATAATTGTTGATGTTAATTATATGGCTATGGCTACAAGTTAAAAGTAGAATTTGTATTTGACTATAATTTAATATAGCTTTAAACCTAACATATAGGTGTATTTTGTGCAATAAATATATATACATAAAAAAAAAAACCAAACAAAACTAACAGCTTTACTAGCAGCTATGAAACAGAACGGAAATGTAGAATTTTAAATAAAATTCAGATTAACTGGTTTCATATAAAAACTCTACAGACTTTATCTTTTTAAAGCAAGGAATAACAGCGATATATGCGTTGTTATCGTCATATCTGTTAAAAACGATATTTTATTAAATCTCTGCTTGATTGAATTATGCTTGATACGCGTAAGACAGTTAACCCGATTTTGCTCGGAATCTGATTTATTGACGCTCACAGGTGTTCTGAATAACGATATTGACTTTGAATCAATCGGATTAGAAGTATTCTGAATTTTAATTTATTGAAAGTTTAGTCAGTTTTAATCCGAGTAGTTTATTAACATTAAATTTTAATCTGTGTAAAAATAATTTTCAAAATATTGTCCAAATTACCCAAATATACCTGCATAAAAATCGTTTTGAAATTATTAACCAAATTGTTTGTATACAAGAGCAAGGTAAAATGTCCCTGAACAATAAAACAGATGGTGCCACCATGATACAATAATGACAAGGTAGGAGTGACAACTAGATATTTTCTCACGAGCTCCACCGAATGACATTTGCCTGTATATTTTACTTTCTATTTTCTTTTTTACTTTTTTCGTTTCATTCTCTAATTAATACTATATTTGACAGTTAGTGCAAGTCAAAAAACTGTCACTCCTAGCTTGTACAATTATATCATGGGTGCCACAATAGCAAATCACATGTGATAATTGTGAAGTACCATCTTTAACCAAAAATCCTTAACATTTTCTGATTTGTTATTCAGTTCTTTTTTTACTCCCATCGAAAGAAAAAAAACCCTCAAAATTTTTTTCAACATGGAAAACGTAAATTTCGTGTCTTGATTGAACTTTTTCTTTTGTATGGTAAAACATTACGCAAACCAAAATATTACTGGTCAAACGTTATGGGGGTTCCTTATCATCGATTGGAACAATTCACGAGTAGTTTACTGATTTACGTTGTGGTAGTTGCGAGCACAAAGGACTCCGAACAACGTCAGAAATTGTCACTGAAATCTATGGTATAGTATTGCATGATCGTCAAGTGCAAGTTGCACGAGATTTCTGAAGCTATGGCAAACTCAACCGAAGAGGTACGACATGGTTTAATAAACACGGTGGTTACAAATTTCGTACTTCTCTTTTTAAAAAAATCTAACTCGAGCTATCAAATCCATGGTAGAATAAACAAAGTAGATGCAGGGCTGCTTGTGCTCTCTTTTTTTCAACAATAACTGCCAAAATAGCGAAAGTAAAAGATAAAAAAAAGCTCAAGCCTGTGTAAGATAACACGGGCGCATAGGTCAGACGTAGAATACGTTAGTCATTAACAGCCTTATTCAATAGATTTCCTTAAACAACCTTTAAACGCTTGTTTAGTTACGCACTGTTTAAGGCTTTACGCAGCTTCTATGCAACCTTGCTAACATTGTTATTCATAAACATTTTTTCATTTTCTGCTTAAGCCCAGTATGCTGTCAAAGCGGAAAGAAACTTTCCATATGGAATGCATTGAGTTTTTGACAGCGAAAAGGCAGCGGAATTTTTTTTTCGCTACTTAGTACTCTGTAGAGGTGAAAAATTTGTTCAATGCTAGCAAGTACAACAACCATGTGGAAAGTTGAAATGTCAAAATTTCGCTGTCGATTATATGTCCGGGCATTTAATTGGCACCAGAATTTTGACATTTCAATAAGAAAACAGTTCGACCTCGCTTTACGCAACACTCGATAATCGCAATACTCAAAAATTTACATTGTTGACTCAGTAAACGCAACTTAAAAAAAAATGCACAATTATCGCAACTTCCATTTGCGTACACTTCCATAAACTTTTATATTATTTACTTTGAGTTCTTCTTATCTTGTAAAATACATTTTTGATGTACGAAAAATCTCTTAAAACAATATTTAAGGAAACAAAGTGCATATCTTAATACATAAAACCACAATATCTAGGATTCAGAGCCATAAAGCTTTATGTTTAGAAGTTTAATTGCGTTTCTTCAACATTAACTACGTCAACTGACCGAATTTCTATTAGTTGCATTGAGCTAGGTCGTACTGTAGTTGCTTTTTTCTCCACACAAACATTTTTGACTCTACACTAATATTTCGGGTGTAGAATTATATGCCAAGAAATTTTCGTTTCTACAGCATACTAGGCTTTTTGATTGTAAGGTTTGTGTCTGAACTATAGAAAATCTCTACAAAAATCAAGAATTCCTATGGATTTACAATGGCCGCCGCATGAAAAAATGCTGCAAAGGGCGCATGTCTTTGATATTAAAAGAAAAGACAAACAAAAATCATGGTTGTATTTATCATGGTTGTCGTTCGCTACTTGGTCATTATACTTCTTCTCTTTCTCACACTGGTTTTGTGATGAACACACAGATAATCGTACTGCTCTTACACATGATGTTATAATACATAAAATACAAAGCATATGAAAATTAATACAAAATTTGAAGGAGTTAAATTTTGATTTACTTATAGAATCAAAAAAATTATATGTAGCAATATGATTATTTAAATACAAATCAAAAGAAGACATATTAAATATGTTAGGACCATACTTGAATTTTCTTCAATGCATGCATAAAGTATTAAAAACTTATAATGAAAGTCATGGTGTAATGATAATAAGGTGTTAGCGAATTTTTGACAACACCAAGAATAGCTTTCTTTCTGTCAAAAAATTGAACGCGAAAGAGAGGAGCCGTTGATAGTTGTCAAATTGTGTTATATGTTTGAGTTGCTAGATGATGATGTGTTATAGTTTTTATAGGTTATTGTGCGAATAAAGTTTAAATAAATATTTAATTCATTGTGCCGTGTTGTGTTGACAAAAAGTTATTGCAGTTGCCTTCGCCCATATGCCAAGTTCGCCATTGAATGGTTTTGTCATTTTATCAAAAACGTGCGCTGGAAGGTGCCACCGACATGAAGCTTTGGCCAGCATGCCAATTGTCTTGCATTCACATCGACTGCTTCAAGAAACTATTGAATGCCATGAAAGAATGTTCAACACCTCAACTGATAATAACCATCAAAAGAAGTGAACATGGCATTGAGCTTCGACCGACTGCACGTTAGCCGTTAGACAAACATTTTCTCAAAATTTTGTGCTCCAGATTAATACCCCCGTATAACGTATTCTACGTTAAAAACTTCGAAGCAAAGAAATAAAATATATAATATAAAATAATATATCTTAGTTCTTTGCTTCGAAGTAGTATTTGGCGATGTTCAAGCTCAATATGATGTACTTTTTGTGCCGTTATGTAACCGTAATCTAAACGTGGACCCAACACAACACACCAGACACCAAAAAACAGTCGAATTAATTACTTGTGCTGGCGAATCGAAGCCAAAAAACGCCAAAGTCGGTTTATTGAACAACAAAGTCATTGCGAACATTTTTTGCAATATACGCGGTATCGCGAAATAACCAGCGTATTATTATGCAAAGCTGTGGGATCGATTTCATGCCAATTTGAATCGAAAATAGCAGCATTTGGCATAAAAAATGTGCTTTTCCAAATGCAGTTGCAAGGGCTAAATTGCATGATTGAATTTATTCGTCATACACCAAAGTCTTCAAATATTGCACCCAGCTACTTTTATATCTTCCCAATGGTGGAAATTTACCAGTAGTCTCAGAGGATCTCTTAACTATTATATTATCTTTTTTAAATGTTTCTTAATCTGAAATAAAACTATAGTCAAGCATATAAAGCTCCTATTGACTTAAAAGTTGAGGTTCTAAAAAAAATTAATAATATAATAATAATCGCAAAAATACCGGCACTTAAATAAATTCTAAGGAATAAATTTTAAAAAATAAATGATAATATAACTGATATATCATAATATAAATGATAATATAACATATAAAAATATATAACAAATTCCCACGATGGGTGAGACAGTAAAATCTATTGACCTAAAAACATTTGAGGTTTTTTCGATATCATCTTTACTTAAGATCATCTAATTTTTATGTGTTTTTTGGATTGAAGTGAATGAGTTAAACTTCGAGTAGTTGGTTGTATTCATTATTAAAAAGTGTATTTTTTTAATATTTTAAGAATTTACTTTTTTAAAAAAATCATCTCTTAGTTTTGGTAAATGTAACTATAACATTTAAGCTTGACGGAAAATATATTTAATCAAAAAATATCAAGCAGGTACTCAATCGAATTCAAAGACAATGAATTTAAGCTTTGCAGACACATAAAATCTATGCAATGTTTTCGAAGGTGTGCGTTTAATTATAAATCCCGTAGAATCTTACAAATCTAATAACATCATTCCCCAGTTTTATTGCGTTTTCTTAATTTTTTTGTTTTTTCTTTTTTGATAATTTTCAAATTGTCGTTACAAATTAACAATCAGCCATACCTAGGATTTCGAAGTATTATTATTGCGGTAAGTGTTGTTTCGTATTTTTCATCAATCTAAAATTTATAAGATCTCATTTGAATAGGAATCAAATATGTACATTTCGTTAAGTTTGCTCATATAGTGCACAGAGTCTGTAGAATGCACAAGTAGCTCTCATTGTACGCAACTAATTGTGGATTTAAGAAAATAGACAAATTAATCATTAGCGTTTTTTAATTTAGTTAGAGTTGCTTAAAATAATTTTTGCATGCTTGAGTATTTAGTTAAGCAATTGAAGTATGTGAAATATATTTGCTACATTTATAAAATCTATTCTCCCCATTCCAGCGGGTGATCCAAATTCGTGGCGACTGGGAAGAATAGACGAGACTGATCATGAAACTGCTGTTTGAGTAACAAGGAGCTAAACAGACTTAATTTTTTAGTATTATTAGTACCCTAGGAACATTTTATTTTATATTTTTATTGGAAAATTTTTACAAATACCAAAGATATGTAGCGATAAACTAACATAAAGCAACCCATGGCATGGGCTAACAACAAAAATGGTACAACATGAACATGAAGAGATAAATTGTTTATATTTAGAATAGAGTATTGAATGAAAAACTTATGTGGTGTATGGCGAGCAACGCTGAGTTGCTGTTGGACATCCACCATCCACCAGTATGAGCTCAACAGATGAACACAACATAAACTTTTGCAGGCGACAAATATGAAAAAAATGTTTGAGTTAAACATATCAACTGGAGCATCTCTTGTTGGTTTTGTTTTGTAGATAAATGAGATCGTGTTTGGCGGTTTCTGAAGCCCAAAGAATTTTGTTTTTTAAAGAGAACGATAACTCATCAAATGTGTGTACCTTAATTGTATTAACTATATGTACATTTAAATAAAATTAATAAATAATGGCCGAAAAGTTTATTACATGAATTAGCGAACGTATTTTTGTTACAATAATTATATCGAAAAAATAAAGTTATTTTCATTTTCGAATTTACTTTATTATAAGAAATGTAAATGAAAAATGTTTATATTTTTAATTTTTTAATATTTTTATATATACGATACATTTAAGTAAGTTTAAAACTTTAAAAACTAAGTGTTACACTAATGTTAAAAAAGAGAAAAGTATTTAGATGTAAATACATTTTAATTATCTTTATAACTAAAATTGTTATCTATGTATATTTTCGAGTACAGAAATTTAAGAAAATAAACAGCATTAAATCTATGAAAACATATATCCGATGCAAATCCGGAATTAATTTTTCAATTCAAAATTTTAATATGAATTCGAAAAAAAGGTAAGAATATATGTTCTTGATACATGTTTTTTTAGAGCCTCCCAAAACAATGCTTGATTTACAAATTATGTTAATTCTTCTAATCTTTTTTTAAATCGAATCCTATCATGCACTAACAATACTGCCAAAAAATATTGCTTCGACTTGTGCTTCAGTGGTTTAAAAGCGTTGGACTTTATTTACTTAAATCAAATCATGCGTTACAGTGGTTTTTAATTTTGTTAAAGTTAGTGTTAATTTGTGTTATTTAATCAATTAATTATTGATTGCTTAAATATAGATCACTTGCTTAATATTAATGTGTACATGTATTCATCCAAAGACATCTTAGGGCCATGTTATTAGTTTTCTTTTTTTGGTAGCGTTGCTTATGACATCCGGATTTTCTTTCTTGGCCATAACAGGATACTCAGTCCATCTGAGACGCTTCGCTTTTTCTGACTCCTGCAGATTTAATTCACTGAAATTCACATTCAATGCGTGCCGTTTTAAAGAACGGTTTGGACCGCTCCCATTTTGTTCTTCTGGACTGTTGACGATAGTACTGTTGCCACCATGTGGTCTGGCTTCTCTTTTTACTAAAGGAATTGCAAAAGTCGTGTATATTCTCAATAGTTCTTCATATGGTATATTATCAACGTTTGGTATATTTAGTTGGCGCTGAAAGACATTTCACGGTACGTATGAAAGCAGAAGATTGTTGGGTGAATTCTAGTTACCTCTTTAAGAATTCGCAGAACTTCATCTCTTGACATCAAGTGCGGCAAGCAGAGATCCATTTTGGACAGTTTTTACAAAAATTAAATTAAACGCTTTCAATAACATAGGAGTTTTTAGAATATTTTGGAAATATTACTGAAACAGAATATATTCGCTATTTATATTTATTTAACAAATTTCATTTGACGATGTTACCAGCTTTGTAAAATAAAATTTGTTGAGAAATTAAGCCCTTTACACAATGAAATTGGATGCATTCAGACAAAACATTTGCATGAATTCATTCATACATTGGCTTCATTCAGCTGAATATTTGCTACGTAGCTGTTGTACAATTTTTGCGCTGAATGGTATGTATCATAAAGTGCTCACACAACATGCTTCCTGAGTGAAATATTTATACGACTTCATTTTGACAGATGACAAAACGTGGGTTAGTTAAATATAAGAACATTTAAGATAGAAAGCATCGATTGACGAACAGCTGTTTGCTATTTCACGTTTCACAAGAAAGCAGAAGTGGATTCAGCAGAAAGTATTACTTTATGCTACATCGATACTTTTTCGGATAGAATCGAAAACCTTTGAATGCACAACCGATATCATGGACTGAGATCACACTATGATTATTGCTTATTACTAGTGCACCTACTAAAGTTGTGTTACGATTGGTTATTTCAAATTACGAGTATAAGGTATTATTAGTGAACACTGTCATTATAGGCATAAAATATCAAAAAGATGAAAACCATGAGTATTTCAAAATAATGTATTACTGTAAAGATGAAGGTAAAAATGGCTGTTTAATATACGGAATTAAAATATATTTATTTTTATTCTACAAAACATATCATAACCTTTTGGCAATTCTGCTGTTAGATAAATTAGACGAACAAACCAATTATTACTTGAAATTTTAAAATAAAAACAAATACAGAGCGACTTCATAAGTATTACAAAAATATTAATTTTTGCTACAAAGTTTATATTCGTATATGAGACACCTATCATTTCTTTTTTAAAAGTTTTCTTTGTTCAAATAGAAATTTATGCTTTCATAAAAGATTTCTAATTTAAGTTTTTGTTGTCAATTTTTGCGAAGAAGGAGTTTTTTACCTTCGAGGTTTTTTAATTTTCTATTTGAACAATGATTTGATGAACAATTTAACAATGGATTTAAAGGATTTTATTAGAAACATTAAACTAGGATACCATGACACTTGGATTCATGTGCATTAGGTTTTGTCTTAAATTATGGTTTTATGCACTGACGTTGCTAATAAGTGTTATCAAAGCACTTTGTTCTACTTTCCCATTGTATCACGAGGAAGGGTTAGAAAAATTATGTTTAGAACTGTGTGTTTCTTACTCCCGATTAACAAACAACGAGACTGTGTCGATTTTTCCTATGGATTTTTACATATTTTCTTTTCATGCTTCTTTCCATGGCCGTAATTCCGGTTTTTTCTGTTATCTTTCTTTATCATAAGGTATTATTAATGTATGTTCATTGTATTTAAATTATATTGTTAAATATGATTGTGATCAGAGGACGTAAATTAAACTTAACTTATACAAATTAAAGAATGCAGTGAAAATTTGAAAAGTGATTCATTGCATGGTATAATAAACGAGTTACTCTCGCTGTACTGTACTCTGAAAATCCTCTCTCGCTCTTAGTCGAAACTATCCAAATTAAAACAAATAATTGTCTGCCTTTTTTTCTTTTGTTTATTAATTGGTTATTCTCACTCTTGACTCACAGCTACTTTGCTTATTATACTGCTTATTATACTTATTATACGGACGATTCTTGTCACCTTATTTTTGTCAATCTCCCCTCATCAATAACAAAAAATCGGTGAGAAATATAGCGTAACTGTGCAACCTAGACAAGAGCGTTGAGCGTTGAGGTACCGGCCGCTTTACGTTAACGCTGAATAGTCAGCCCTAAATATAAGCGGTGGCCTTATGTCAGACGTGCAGGCAGTCAACAAATTTTTCACCGAAATTACAATATTTTTGAATTCTGCGGTCAACTTTATATCCTAATGCTCTGTCAAAATTGGATTTTCCAACCGTTCAGTATTGCCGCCGTGTTATTATGGCTTGCCACATATATCATATGGGTATGAGAAATTTTTGAAAAATAAAAAATGCATCCGCGCTGATTTAGTATTGTATTTGTATTGTACTTTATTGAGACTTTTATCATCGATTTTACAAGAATATACAAACTGTTTCTTATAAGTTAACAAACGAGCGGCTGTAATAGTATGGCCTGCTTAAACTGTTACAATATTAAGTATTAATAAGTCGACTGCCACATGGCTAGTATATTTTTACAGAATAACTTGCTCTCGCTCTAGGAGCATTTTAACTTTTGTTTTTGACGTTATGTCGTGCGCGCTGATTTAGGTTTGACTGTTAAATGGCCGTTTTTATATTGACTCTTACACAAGCAAGATTCGCTTTGTTTACACGGTATGTGTAGTTTCAAAACAACTGAAGTATATTGCCCACGTCAGACGGTTGCCGAATAATATTGTAGAATAGCATTGCGCTGGCCACCTTATTTAAATCGCACATTATCAACTGTGTAATTTTGACGTTTAATTTTTTGCTTGTTTGTCACTTGTCTGTTAAAAACTTTAATTTATTTAATTATAGATCGAATACGTAGCTTACTAATACGGTTAATATTAATAGTAAATATTTTGATACATTAAAGCTGAATTTATACTGCCGAAGTTTGGAATAAATTACCGGTGAAAATGTTTAAGAAGTGGGTGGTTATAGGTTATGAAATGTCATTAGGACCAAGATCAATATCGAATCCTTTTCCATTTACAAAATAAAATAGAATGGTTTAATATATCGACGAGTTTTTACAGATTTGAAGAGAAAGAAAGTGTGTCATCCGTGCAACAGCTGAAGTCATCCGTACAAAAGGGCATACGTGCGAAACTTCTTGAAACGTATCCGCTGCTAGAGTCTCACATCGATTTAATTTTACCTAAAAAGGATTCATACCGCATTGCAAAATGGTTTTTATGAAATAATTTTGATGTGCTCATATTTCTTATTTAATCTTTAATATTTCTTTAACATCTAGTCACGATCACATTGAGCTGTTGCTAAATGGAGCCGGTGAGCAAGTATTCTTCCGGCACAGAGAAGGCCAGTGGATGCCTACTTTGAGGTTGCTACACAAGTTTCCATTCTTCGTAACAATGCAACAAGTCGATAAAGGTGCTATTCGCTTTGTTCTGAGTGGTGCAAATGTCATGTGTCCAGGATTAACTTCTCCGGGTGCTTGTATGACAACAGCCGATAAAGGAGCAGTGGTTGCAATAATGGCTGAAGGAAAGGAACACGCCTTAGCAATTGGAATAACCAATTTGTCAACGGAGGACATGTAAGCAAAACATAATCACTATTTCAAAGAACTTTTGATAAATTGACGTGATTTTTGTGTTAAGTTCAATAACCATAAAAAGTAAGTTTGATATAATTGACAATTTGTTTTATCTTCTTTTTTTTTTAGAGCAAAAGTCAATAAAGGAATTGGTGTAGAAAATTGCCACTACCTTAATGATGGCCTTTGGAAGATGAAATGCATCAAGTAAAGCGCTGTCAACACTGTTATATATGTGAAATCTGCTCCATTATTATTGCTTAAGTCATTTTGTATTCTATTTTAAATAACATAAAGCAGGTACTAAATAGAATAATGTTTTAAATTTGAAGTTAAACCGTCTTCCATAAATATTTTGGTGAGGTGATTTGGTAACAACATGAGCCAATATGATTGCCGCAAAAAAATGTTAAATTGTTAAGTTTGCAAGTAATGTTGGTGTCATTGATTTCCAAGACTAAATCATTTCATGCTTGGAATTTCGACTTTCAATATTAGACTAGACTAACACAGATTTTCACTGTTCTCGGTGTGAAAAATAATAACCGATAATTTCAATTGCTTTTCGAACAAATAAATTTCTTTATTTTAACGGGAATTAAAGGGATATGTGTTTTCTGAATTGGTTTTATTGTAAGATTGGGTTTTTTTATTGAATTATTTTTTATCGGAAAAATTTGATTTCACAAACTGGCAAAAGTTTATGCAACAAACAAAAATAAATCAGCCGGCAAACAAAATCAAATTACAGAGTAGGAAAAATATATTAAAAAGCAAAGCAATATTATTGAAATATTTCTCAGCAGCGGATTTGTCAATGACTACAATAAAACTACCTCGTAGCTTACTACGAAGTAAGTTAAGAATTTATTTTTAAAAATTAAGGAAAATAAAATACAGTAATTTTGGTGATTTTATGATGATTTTACCATTTTCGTGACGTCACTTGTGACGTAAAAAGTTTTTTGGATCAAAGCTTTAAAATTAGGGCTATAATCATGTCAACAGATGGACTTACAAAATCGATACAAGTGATGATGCTGATTTATAATATAACGGGTCCGCCAAATAACTTTTTTTTTTTAAAACAGGGCCCAAAACATCGAGTGTAGCTTCGGCTGTGTGGCACGTAGCGCCGTCCTGTTGAAACCAAATGTTGCCAATATTAATTTTTGCCAATATTAATTAATTTTTAATTTTTGTGAACAAAAATTCCTTCAACATGGCCCGATAACGATGGCCATTGGCTGTGTCGGCCACTCCTTGCTCATTTTCGAATTATGCCTCTGGACCAAAATCCGCACCAAACAGTGACTCGTTTTGGGTGCATCGGCTTTTCAATGTATGCGTGCGGGTTATGTTTTGTATACGACTAAACGTGTTCACTGTGAATCATGGTATAATAATACAAGGTAGCAGTTGTATTATTATGACAGTTGCTTGGGAAATCATATACTGTCAAAAAATATACTCAAAAAGAGAGCGCTCACAATCCGCCATTGAAAACACAAGCAATGTTGAAAACGTTGAAGCATGGTATAATAATACATGGTAGCATTGACAACTGCTTATTTTCTCTTCAACAGGAAAACATAAACTGTCAAAAACAGCTTTTTGTGGAAATACATCAGCAGCTGCTGTGGTTGTTGTTTTTTTTCACTTCAACGTTTTCAACATTGCTTGTGTTTTCAATGGCGGATTGTGAGCGCTCTCTTTTTGAGTATATTTTTTGACAGTATATGATTTCCCAAGCAACTGTCAATGCTACCTTGTATTATTATACCATGCGTTGAAGTGAAAAAAAACAACAACCACAGCAGCTGCTGATGTATTTCCACAAAAAGCTGTTTTTGACAGTTTATGTTTTCCTGTTGAAGAGAAAATAAACAATTGTCAATGCTACCATGTATTATTATACCATGACTGTGAATAAACTACTGAACGCACTTGCTTCGTTTTGAGGCCTATTTGACATTTAGCATTCATGATTTTTTTTCGCGAAAAAAGTTTTTGGCGGCAGTTGTTTAAAATCATGGATTGGGGCGAATCGAGCAAAAACAGAAAATCTTATCGCGGGAGATGAATATCTCGGCGCAATGACACGGGGCACCTTCTCATGGTAGCATTAAAGGAACAACGTAAGCGAAAATCGAAAGCGTTACTTCTCAAGCACGCAGATAATGCCCCCAAGCGAGATTTGTTTACTGACGAAAAAATGTTCACTGCAGAGGAATCGTTCAATAAACAGAATGATAGAGTGTATGCTCTGTCATTACGACATGCAGCAGAACTTGTTCCGAAAGTTCAGAAAGGACACAACCCAGCTTCTGTGATGTTTTGGTGGGGAGTCGCCTATGATGGGGTCACCAAGCTCAATTTTTGTAAAAAATAAGTCAAAACTTTGACAAAATTGTATGAATCCAATGTTTTGGAATTGGTTGTGGCTCTCAACACGACATTATTTCAAAACAAGCCGTGGGCCTCTCAACAAGATTCTGCTTCGGCCCATAAAGCTAAATTGACTCAAGAGTGGCTCAAAAACAATCTATCGGACTTCATTTCCATGGATCAGTGGTCAGTGGGTAGCCAAGATCTGAACCCATTGGATTACAAATTGTAGCCCGTGTTAGAGGGTATGGATTGTTCTACTCGACGCCCAAATATTGAGTCTGTAAAGCGCGCTCTTGTGCAAGCAGTGGAGAAATTTCCTATTCATGTCGTACGTGCTGCGATCGATGAATGGCTGGATCGACTTCCTTCGTGCTGGAAAGCAAATGGTGGCCATTTTGAATAAGTTGTTCTACAATTTGTAGCTATTGAATGACTCAATAAATAATAAAAATAATTTTGAAAAAAATCTTTTGTTGTTTTCATTTTATGAGCAAAAAACCGCGTAAGAAAACATATGAGAGAACGAAGTACATTAAAAAAAAAAAAAAAATTTAAAAAAGAAAAGTTTTTAACCTTCATCGGTCCCTTATTTTGAGAAACGAATAAGTTCCTTGTGTGTAAATTTTATACACTTTTTTCAAGAGCCATATTTCCATCGATGAATGAAATGATTGCGATCTTGTCGTTAAAAATTATTTATTATTCATTATTTCATTTATTCTTTTGAAAAAAAATTTTTTTTAAATACCAACCAAACTCCTAGATCGATTTGATGAACTTATATTAAAGAAATATCAGTTTGAAGTTAAAAAGTGTGTGTAAAATTTACACAAGGGACCGATTAAGGTTAAACCATCCATAGATTTTTCTACCACCAACTACAAATTTTAAGTTGTAAATATTGGTGATTTCAATTTCAGTTGATTATAAATAAGGGAAGCAATGAAGAAATGTTAAATCGTGGAACCATTGTCTTGCCGGGTTTCGAACCCGCGACAAAAGTGGTAGACAAAAGTGCTACCACACAACAGCTGAGGCATGCAATCTTCTCTTTTCAAACAGCCTCCTGCCGCATTACGCATAAAAGTTTTTCTTCGATAATTAAATAGGATAACTTAAATGAAAATCTTTGTGATGTTAACCTCCTGAGACCTGAGGTTTCATTATATATTTAAAAGCTGTTGGAAAACACAGATGAAATTAATCTATGGATTTAATAACTTTGAAGTTTTTTATATGCATTTTTTTATAGACAAATTTTTAAGGGATGCATACTTTCCCCCATAAAGTTAACAAATGTTGATATTCGTCATGGTGTTCAACTCGTGCTATAAGCACCGCGAAAGAATACGTGCGTCATAGACCACCTGTAGATAGCAAAGTTTTACCTATTGAATATATAATGGTGTATACAAAATAAACTCGTACAAGGGTATAAATTAATTTCAAATTTTGCAATATAGTAGTGAAAATATGGAATATTTATTACAAAAGTCAACTAAATATTAAGTTCTAAGGAACTCAAGCATTTTAATAAAAATGCACTTTTCACTGAAGACTTAATTAAAACAAATATGAGCCACTGACTAACAAATACGTTAAAGACGCCGTAGTTGACCAATATTGATTTTCTACCCAGCTAACTACGTCTATTGCGGGCACATGCGCACTGATTTTCCAACATTTGTCAGGGATAAGAACGACGTTGTTTCTTAACAGTCTAACGTCATTCGATATCATAGCCAGTGCAGAAGACCACTAGACAAGAAATAAATAATGTTAAAATTACAGTTATTGCATTTATAAAATAATCTTGCAAACTTAAAATGGTGTAGCGATAAAAACTAAAACTTAAGAGTTTATATATAACAGCATAAATAAATTCTCGGTAAGATTGAGAAAAAGAAAAAAAAAACGCAGTGAAATTAAACTAAGATACATACAATTCAAAGTAATTGCTGAATAGCATATTGTATATATTGCATAAAAACAATTGTTTCGAAAAGTTTCAAGAACAATACTTCAAATATATTGTTCCCTGAAGCTTTATTTATGGACGTATGAACAAAGAAAGGAAGCTATTGTTATTATTATTGATTTTATACTTTTCGCAGGAAGTTCGCATTGCATGCTTAGATTGGTAATTGTGTGAAATAACAAAGCAAAATGGAGGATCTTTTCCTTTTAATAATAAAGGAGTCCACTGGCACCAAGCACAATACATTGAGACAGACAGCGCAAATTGCATATGGTAGGTTCTTCTAGTATTGCATGGAAAATACACTGCGAATATTTTCAGTTTATTTTTTTTTTCTCTTAATACAGATAAGTTATACAGACAGCATGGCATTCATAGGGATCCTTCGCACGAGTTGCGTTCGGTATGTTTTACTGCGCTTCAAATAGCCTTGGACACTAAGCGACCGAAATTCATTACCATGGGCTTAAATGGATTACATGTGAGTGCATTTTGATTCAATTAAAACGAGATTGGATTTAAAAACGAATTAAGTAGTTTCGGTAGAGTTAAAATTTTCATTTCAATATGAAAAACATAAGCTTTATATGCTGTACCAAGCTAAAAACATCACATACAGTGCCTACAGGGTGGGCCAAATACAAGTTTTTTTTGTTTTAAATGCAATAAAATGAACAAAATTAAATATTTTTCATTTATTATGGTTTTATTAGTAAGAACAAACATTCTCATTAATTATGGAACACAACGTCGTTCAAGTGGCTGTCTCTGCTGGCTTTGCAGTAGCGCATTCTGTCACTCCAATTTTCCAAGACCTTGTTGATGGTTTCGGACTGTAGCTTACGGATTGCTTGGATTATATTGGCCTTAAGTGCTTGAATCGATTCCGGATTGTTGGCATAACATCGATCCTTCACGGTTCCTCACAAAAAAAAGTCCAAAGGGGTGAAATCGCAGCTTCGAGGCGGCCAATTGACATCGCCAAGACGGCTGATAACACGATTTGAGCATTTGGTGCGCAAAAGATTAATTGTGACATGGGCTGTGTGTTATGGCGCGCCATCCTGCATGAACTAAAGGTTGTCCAAATTCATAGGGCTGTACCCGTACTTGCAAGTTTGTGAAAACTTTTGAAAACTTGCACAAGTTTTTACTAAATTGCGTTCCCGTACACCAAAAACTTGCAAAAGAGAGCGACAATGAGAGAGTAAAACATTTTCGCTCCTTGCGATAAGTTGCAAGTTGTCATCTGTTGACAGAAATGTCAAAATTTGCGCTAGAATAAAAAAAAAAACAGGCCGACAAGTGCATCAAGAAAAAATTTGCACTAAAAATGGAAAATCAAAAGACAAATATTCAAAATAATTGTTCGCCAGGCACATATAGCATATATATTAAATCAACTAGTGCAGCTTATTTATCAGACATTTGGTCTGTTCGCGTACTTCTCCAGTGAAAATATCCAGCAGCAACTTGCAAGAGAGTTACGCACAATTCTCTCTCAAATAGAAAAATATCCAAAAAAGTACGCGAACGCAAAATTTGCAAAAACTTGCGAGCCTCGATAACAGTTGATTAACGTCTTGCTTACATTTCAAGTGGAATGAAAAACAAAAGGAAATTGGACTTGAAGTGTCCAATTTTTCAATATACTTTAAGGAGATTTTCAACGAAAATTAATAAGAGAAGTTAGAAATACCCAATGGTAACGTTTTCTACAAAAATTTAAGATACCTTCCATATTTTTACGACTGCAGCAGTCAATCCTCCGACTTGTAAACATCAATTTTATTAAATTTGTTTGATTGTTCAAATTTCAACTCTCTTTAATCAGCTGTTTTCTAGCTTGCAAATTCTCGACAGTAAAAATTTTTCCAGCAGGAATTTGCAACTTCCCCTCCAAGTCAACTGTCACTTTGCGCTCTCAATTTCTCTCGTTTTGCAAGTTTTTTGCGTACGCGAACGCCAAAAGCTGATAATTTGTGATAATTTTTACAAATTATCAGTACTCGAACAGACCAATTGTCGAAATCTTCAAAAATATTTTTTCGTTTAATTAGCCAAATGTTTGTCCAACATATGTTTTTGATGTTTGATCAAAAGTTGCAAGTTTTTACTTAAAAGTGTTCCCATGCTTTTTAGCATTTTTATTGCTCAGAGACAATTTTTTGCTTACTTTCTTGAATTTTGCAACTTGCAAGTTTTTGCTACAAAAGTACGGGAACAGACCTCATGTCTCTAATTTCAGTAGTCAGTTAACATGACTCTTTAACGCCCACCGTTGACCGAAACGTTGTTACCAGCCTCATTTTCGAAGAAAAATAGTCCAATGATGCCACCAATCCACAAACCGCACCAAACCGTCACTCTTTGTGGATGCATCGGCTTCTCGACAATAACGTGCGGGTTCTCCGAGCCCCAGATTCGGCAATTTTTTTTTTGTTAAAGCGTCTCGTCAGAAAAGATGATTTTTCACCCTTTCAAATAACGCACTGTTTTGGGCTACACAGCTTTCACTTTGGAAATAAGTTTCCAATATTTTCCTACGTTGTTCAAGCGTAAAGCGTGTCATTTCCTTCTGCGGATGTATGATACCGACTTTATGTCAAGATTTCGAGCGGCAAACAGCTATCAGTGTCAAAATAACCTACGATTTAAAAAGAAACCACTAGATGCTCCACTCAGTATTTAAACAGGTTTGGATGTTTCCATTTTGCATGATAATTTGGGTGTGAAAAAGCTGGTGGGAAGATAAGTGCAGCGTGTGTTAACAAACACAAGTTGTGTGTGTTTCAAAAAAGGAAACAAGTTTGTGATTCTGAGCAAGTTTAGCCATGTTTAACCGTGATCCGAAATATTTTTTGTGTCGATTAGTGACCTATAATGAAACATGGATTCGCCACTATAGTTCTGAATCGGTGCAGCAAGCAAAACATTGCGTTGGACCAAGTTGAATTGTTCCGAAGCGGCCCAAGACAATAATCGGCCGAAAAAGTTTTGGGCAGTGTTTTTTTACTTTTTTTTATTGTAACGGCATATTATTGATTGACTACCTTAAAAACATAATAGGGCAGGAATACAATAAGAGGCGAATATTAAGTAGTTTATTCGTTTTACTATGCACTTAACGCTAAACGACCACATTTAACCCTTTGACGATCATTGGGAGAGCGGTGACCCTTTTAATTTTCCTGGAAAAACTATGCAATCGATTCTTTTTGCAAGGAATTATTCAACAGGGAATGAATGTGGCTTCCAGAAAGTACTTAATTTTCAAGGGATAATTCATCCCTTTGCCTACCAGACCAGCCCAAATTCGAAAAATCTTTACTCCCCCCCCCCCCTCCCCCCTTCTTCTTGCTGTAATATTTTGGGAGAGGGAGGAGCTACAGTTATAAAATTTTTGGAGAATTTACGGACAACCTTCTACTTTCTAACAAAATTTTACAAAAAAGATAGTACACTTTGACTATCTACGCGGCCACCAAATCTGACGGTTCGTCACAGTAAAATTCGATGAAATATTTAATTGTTTAAAGAGTTGATTTATTTGAAATTAATAGAAATTTGCTTGCATTTTTTTTTAATACATTAAAATTTCATTTTTTTATGATAAACTTCGAAGCAATTTCGATCATTGGCGGACCAAAATGGGTTTTTGCAAAAGGCACAAATAGCATTGGTTCGATGGTCTTTGTGTTGTTTAGAGCGGAAAATACATCACTACTTCCCGTTTCACTTTTGCAGAGATAATGATCGAACAGAGTAGTGACCTCATCAAATTTGAATCGCTTAAGTCCCTGTCTTACAACTTCGTGAGGTAATCTCTTCGGTTGGTTAACGAATCGAATTTGAGTAGCCCGCGGACTAAAAATGCAGTTATAGAAAATGAATCAGTATTCGACGTAGAGATTTTGTTGTAACCAATGTAGGCATTATGCACACTCAAATCAAAGCGTTCGCAGGAAAGTTCCAAGTAGAATGTGGTCTTTGATTTGCGATCGTGTCCAAAAACAATTTAATTTTTTTCCAATGGTGGTACTTTAAGCTCTCTACGACTATTGGTTCAGAAGATCTAAACAAATGTAATATCTGGCCCTCTTTATTTGTTACGGAGTAATGTTTGGCATCGAATGAGATTTTTTGGAAAATTTGCGACCTATTTTGTGAATATTTTGAACAGGTCAAAGTACCACCATTGCAAAAGTTATTTTTTAAACTTTCTAGGTTAACTTTCAAAATAGTTTAAAAACGACGAGTTCTCATGAAGTAAATCAAAATTCGACCTCAAACTTTTCGTGAGCGTACTGTCAATGAGAAAAAATATTCACATACATTTTTACCGTTGACGAGCATTGGGACATAAAGGTCCCATAATTTTTCACACTTTTACAGGTAAAAAATAAAATTGTTTTTCGCGACACTTTTATTTAGTAATTTGAGGTCGCTGAACACGAATCCGGTGCTGTATTCGCAAATTTCCCAGCGGATCAGAAGCAGTCGTCAAAGGGTTAAAGAAGAACAAGTTAAGGGTAAGTTAAGATACCATCTTACCCATCATTGAAAGCAATGGCAAAACTCACAAATTAGGCTTTGAATTGTTTCCCTATCCACCTTATTCTCCGGATATGGTCCCAGCGTCAATTTTCTTTTTTCCAAGTTACAAAAATCTTCAGGCTTCAATGGTTGTCAAAACAGAACTGAGTGACATATCGGTCTGGAAATTTTAATGCGTTCTAGTTAAATATGGTACAATATTTTACAAATTACACATGTACATTGTACAGTATAAAGGATTTGCGATTGTTAAATTAACTTGATTTTTATCAGATTACTCAAATGTGTGCTATTTTTATGACCAACAATGTGCATTTGTGTCAAAATGTAATTTTTAAGGACGATTGCTGAGTTGTCTGTATTTATTTAAAAATTTAATTTTATATCATTTTCAGAGAATCATAAAAGATGAACGTTTCTATATCGGTCTAGAACCGGAGGATGATTCAGTTTGGTTACCTTCTCAGCTACTGCGAGCAACTTCCGGCATAGTGCCATCGACTAGTAATGAAGACACTGTAGTAAATATACTTCGTTTGTTTCTGGCCATGGCTTGTTCGCCATCTTGTACCCTTAATGGACGTCTTTTAATTGAGATTCTCTCGCGATGTGGCGAATGCTGGGAAATGGGCTCGCGCGCAGTTAAAGCGGCATCCTTGGCTGCTGCTTCGCAATGCTTAAGAACTTTTTGTTCATTTTTAATTGATGAGGCTGAGGAGGTAAAGAAAACAGCTCCTGCCGGTCTGATGACACAAACTCAGGCATCTGCAGTCTATAACGAGGTGATACCTGTTATGCAATGGCTGAGTAGCCATCTTATTGAGCCGAATGTCAACAGTTCACCAAATAAGAAGTTTGAAAATAACGGCTCTTTATATCTAACTGAGTGTATTCTAACATTGACTTCAGCATTGCCACGAAATGTACATGCAAATCCTCATTTTACATCATTTTTATGGCAAAAATTTTGCCCCACTCTAGCTGCAGCATTAGGCTCACCAGGAAGAATCAATTTGGACAAGAAATTCACCTATAAGTAGGTCTTATATAAAATCTTTAAGATACTTTAATCAATAAAAATATTTTCAGAGACGCACTTAATATGATCGAGAACGAGACAAGAGGTTTTTTTACCGGACCTGGTTTGGATGCACCACAATCCCGTTGTGTTTATCTAACCGGCATTCAGCTGCTGCGTATAGCAGGAGCTCACAGTTCGCTGCGACCAATGCTGGAAGCATTGTTTCATCGTATGCTTTTGTTACCAGCTCCACAAAATCGCACAGAGCCCCTCAAATGTGTACGTGAAATATTTAAGAGCCCAGAGCGACTTATAGATCTAGCAGTAATTCTCTATGTGGATAAAAACACCGGACAAGGCTGCAGTGATGAAATGGCTTTATTTCGATTGTAAGTGCATTTTGGGTACTCTAGTCTTTGTTATTTTTTTTAATGTAATTGTCGTGGATTATTCTAGAATGATAGACGCTATGGAGGAGTGTGCTTTTGGCGTAACATCTAGTAATTCGGTAGAATCAAGCTTACAAGCCAGTGCGGAATGCATGGTTGCGTTGTTGGATAGTCTTCAGGTCCTGTGTTCCGGAGAAATAAACGAAAGCATGCTAAGTGATCAGGTATTTAAGCCAAAATTAATTTTGAGATAAAATGCACATTGGTTCGAATAAAAACTTTTATACGCAAAAACTTACTTTAACCCATGGTATAATAATTACAAGGTAGCATAGACAGGTGCCAGGGTAGCAAGGTACATAGCAAGTTTTTTGACAGGGAAAACATCTCCTGTCAAAAAAATATACTCAAAAAGAGAGCGCTCACAATCGGCCATGGAAAACATAAACATTGCTGAAACGATAAAGTAAAAAAAAACAACAACCTCCGCAGCTGCAGATGCGTTTTCACGAAAAGCTGTTTTTGAAAGGATATTTTTTTTTTCTAGAAGATAAAATAAGCAATTGCCAATGCTTCCTTGTAATTATTATACCACGATTTAACCTTAGCCTTAATTTAACCTAAACATTTATTAAAAAATAATTTATTGTAAAATTTCTAAAAAGCAACGCATGAAATTAAAAGAGGCTAATTGCAGCCCTGACAATTTCGCGATCGGAATTTTGTATTTTTATATTATTATATTTATATTATTATATTTTATATTAGTATATTTTATTTAAATATTATTTTATCGAACGCAGAAAGAACACAATAAAAAATGGCAGAGATATTTAATAAAGCATATCTTTGAATTCAACTCCTTTTTTATTGTGTTCTTTATAGTTTTAAGAATATACATACACATTTTTAAATCGATATTTAAAAAAAAACAGAAGTTATAACGGTTTTCGTTAACCTATGTCTAAGCTCCATACAACAAATAAAAAACTTTAAACGCGATTTCCTCGAAACTAGTTTTTTAAAACGGTTCGATAGACAACTCGAAACCTATTGGTTCCATTTTAATGATTTTTTTTTACATTTTGTACGTTATTTTGTCCTTTAAGCATCCCCCTAAATTCAAGCATCTATTTTTGTTTTGTTTTTTTTTATATAAACAGAAAAGCGCGCGAAAATGTATCTATTTTTCGAACTTTTTACTTCAACTTCCGCTATAGTTAAAAAAAAACCCCGGAGGTCTTGCGTAGGGGGAATGCTTAATATAAGGTCTATAGTTTAAAATGTCATTTGATTTTTTGGTTTCTAATGCATGGGAAAGGCCATATCCATCGAACCGTTTTGGATGCCTTTTTTCAATGCCATTTTCAGCGCCCTCTATGTAAAAGCCAGAACTGTATTTTAAAAAAAAAAACATTTTTGTAAAGTATTTTTTATGTACAATAACCTGTATAAATTAAAAAAAAAATAATAACTTCTTAAATCTAAAAAATTTTTTTGAAAACAGCTCCTGTTTTTGGTTGCTTCACGTATATAATACCTTAAGTTCATGCTAGGGTCTTTAATATTGGCTGAATGAAAGCCCAAACACTATTTTTTTTTTCAAATTCCAGATAGTTGATGTCGTCAACAGTCGTCATGAGCAACTTCGGGACTCCGACTATTCTGGTCCGCTGACCTATCAATCAATGGCTCGACTACCAGCACCATATCGGGATGCTATTGTTGAGTTTCGACAAACAGTCTTCGAAACATCGTCCGGGTCAGAGAGTGACGATTTACACAATGGTGAAAATGATGTTGTTTCGAATGGTTCAGGCGATACCGAAGGACCGGAAGACGAAGATCCCTCTACATCCAGTGATGAAGCATCTAAAGTTGAAAACCGCTGGCCATATTCCCATCTAGAAGCACCAGTTATACCGACACGCACGGATACGGACAATGACCGTCAACATGCACGTGATTTTGCTAGAGCATTGCGTAAAGATTTGGTGCCAAAGCTATTGGGGTTGCGTTCATGCATCGAAGTGGATGAAGCTATGCAAGAGTTCGCTTCTGCCGTGTGTCAGGAAAATAGCATGAATTTCTCAGACTTTGATTATAACTTGACAGCTATTAATGCAGATGGAATATATCTAGCTATATATTCAGCTCTATTGCTTAGTTTACAGTTAACGCGAGCCGGCTACTATGATGATCTCCAAAAAGAGATTCTTATCCCGATGTCCGAACAGCAGTTCGTCTCATCCGTCCAGAATACAGGGGTTTTAGTTTATCTCTCATCGCCGTGGCTCTGCGAACTTTATCAGTCAGTGATTGTCACAAATGCATTAGAATCGATGGGAAAACAAGAACTGGAAAATACCAGTACAAGATGTGCTCTCGTAGATATGCTATGCGATGCTGGCGGATTGGGGCCAACACAAATGTTGTCCGAATGGCAAAGATTACAAACTGCTACGGTTAAATACAGCAATGAACTGAATGACAAGCGACGTGAAGCAGCCAAAAAACTATGCCGGCGTTTGCTGACGTGTTGTTGGGATTCTATGGTTATAGTACTTAGTTCTGGGTTGGGTGACACTTTGGGAAGTAATTCTAATAAATTGGTGGCACTTTCCAAGCGCACACTACGCGTTAAAGTCAAGACTAACAAAACAAATGGAGAGGCTCTATATGCCATGTGTCTGGATGGTCTACATTCGGTAAGTGAATCAGATAGTTACAGTATCGCTTTCTAACTTGGGTATATTATGTGTTTTTTCAGGCCGCTACTTTGAGCAATAGTTTAAATTTACAACATCTAGCTGGAAAAATTCTTAATTTACTGGCTTCAAATGTTTGCCTGACCTCAGGACCAAGACTTTCGGCCAGCCAAGCTATGTCTATGGATGTTGTTATCACGGGCGGCTTAAATTTGGGTTCATATAGCCCCGATTGCTGGCAGTCGATATTTGCTGTTTGTCGCCATGTCAGTCATCTGGAACACAGTATTTTTAGTATGCAGCATAGTGCTATCTCCAACTCGCCAGCTACCACTAGACGCGACATGGAAACTGGCGAGAAGCTAAGCAGTGTTGCCCAAAATGACAAGTTGAACTTGTCCTCTATACCTATTGATGATGACGAGACTTGGTGAGTTGTTTATTTTGATAAATATAAAACATTTACAAAATTTTAATTTTTTTTCTATTCCTCTTGAAGTGTTGATGTATACAGCTTTCTACAAGCACCACTGCAGAGTCCCAACACCAATATTTCATCGATATTAAAAGTGTACTCTGGCACAAATGAGACTGTGCTTCTGAGTCAGAGTGACACATCAAAAGTATTATGCGCTCTTTCGCACCAAGCTGAGAGTTTGTTCGCGGATGCTGCTGAAAGATTAAGTTTACCATCTCTTTGTCAGTTCTTGAAAAATCTTTGTAGAGCTTCTCGTGAACAATTATATAAAAGCACAGTTACCCGTAAGGGAAGTCGCATTTGGTGGCCCAGCAAGGGTTGGAAAAAGATAGATACGCTTCCAATGTCGTTGCTTTTGCATCGTATTGGCGATGTAACTCTAAGGGTATTCCGAAGTTCGCGACCATTGTTACATGTTCTTAAGGTGTGGGCCATAACCGGACCACATTTGATGGATGTAAGTATCAAATATTATCTCTGAATTGGTATACTTTAAACACGCAAAATCTTAATTCTTTTTAGGCTGCCTGTCATAGAGATCGGGTTATATCTAAACGCGCCATAGAGTACATTCATGATATTATAACGGCTTTACTTGTGGAGCAGTCTGAGTTACCGCACTTTCATTTTAATGAGGCATTACTAAAGCCTTTTGAAAATCTTCTAAGCATGGACACTTGCGATGTTGACGTGCAGGTTAGTATTTTTATTTAATTATCAATCACAATGATATTTAAATATTTTTTAATATTCCCACGCGAACTGCGTATCAGTGTTTATCAATTAGTAACTCTGTTTGTAAGACCCAGTTAGATCAAGATCACCTGAGTCGATTTTGCCATGTCCATCTGTCTGACCGTCTGTATTATTTGCAAAAATAGAATTTAAGTTTAGAATTTGGCAAAATCGAGTGCCATCGGCTGCCTCGGTAGTTGAGTGATAGCGAGCTTAACTGCCATTTAAGGGGTCCCGGGTTCGAATTCCGGTGATGCCATTGTCCTGCGATTTAACCTTTTTGAATTTCATTTCTCATTTCTAATCAACTAAACTTTAAATTCATAAATATTTACAACTTAAAAAAAAGTTGTATTTGCTTGCAGAGAAGTTTGTGAAGAGGATTGTCTCATAACTAGAATTGACTGAGGTAAAGGCATAACACTTTCCTCAGATTCAAATTCATATGTTTCTACTGCTTTTCGCTCCCGTTTAGAACATCCTACACATGTTTCACTTGATTGGCCCTTCCTTCCCACTAATCTGCCACCCTATTTCGAACAAGGCAGACTTGACTGAATAGATGTAACACCTGAAATCCTTGGTCACAAAGTGACTATGAAAACAGTAAAATTTCTTACATCTCCCAAAAATTATTCATACTGAAATTTATTTTAATATTTTCCACAGAAGCTTATATTTTTAATATGCACTGTGAGTTTGAAATTTGACAAATTGAAAAGCAAATCCACTTACTTTCCACACAAAATGACCTCAGCAAAATTATAAAACCTGGATATTTCTGGAATATACATAAACTCGGTTGTGAGGGTATTTTGACTTCCGATTAGTTGAAGTTAGTTAATACTAAAAAAAAGTTTTATTGCCTTTGGTCCGATGAGTCATTTGGTCAAAGCACAAAAAACAAAAAAAAAATATTTGATGTTTTCAAGTTTGACGCTTTATTGTGAAAAATTGTTACAGATTCATTTTTCAAAGTATTGTCCAGTGCTACCCAATACTTTTTCTCATCTTTCTGACAATTTTCGGATACCATCTCGAAAAAACGATGCTTACAAGCGTTTAGAATGTAGTACGCTATAAGACGCTTTTGCATGGTTTTCGTTAACACACGTTTATGAATGACTAACAATGCTACAGTGGGTCGATGGGTAAGCTTACAGTAAGTACCATAAGTACACTACAACACCACGCCCAATTGGTCCCAAAAATGACCTAGCATGACCTTGCCATTGTGATTATTCGGCTTTGACGTTGATTTTAGCGTATGGCCGAACGGCACGTATGATTTTTTGCGCTTGGGGTTATCGTAATGAACCCATTTTTCACCACCAGTCACAATGCTATGTAAAAATCTCTTTCTTTTTGTCGTTGAAGCTGCTGTTAACAAGTGAAAAAAGGCGTTCGATGTCTATTGGCTTCAATTTATACGTCACCCAATATCCTACCTTTTGAATCATTCCCATGGCTTTAAAGTGAACAAATATGGCTTGTTGATTCACTTCCAATGCTTTTGTAAGGTTTTCTTACGTTTGGCACCAATACAGTCTTCATGCAATATAGCCTCCAATTCGGCATCCTTAAACTTTTGCTACCGTCCTTCGCGCTCTTTGTCATCGGTATTAAAATCAATTCTAAAACATTGGTGGGCATTCTTACACAGCCGCAATCTTGGATTTTATGTGTATTTGTGCATTTAAAAGCTTTCCAATGTTAAAAAAGTGTGTAAAAAGCTCTAACAGCGTACGTGTGAAGCTCTAGCAGCGTACGTATGGCGGCAGAGAAAGCTCTTTGCCCGCGAGCAACAGAATGCCCGACATTGTTCTAAAAACATATTCCAATCTTTACTTCGATAAAGCATGTTTAAATCATCCACCTTAACCAATTCAAATTCTTCACTTCGCCAGAATTTTGAGAAAGTTAACCTTTATAACTAAAAAGTAGTCCCACTACTGTGGGACTTGTACTTAAGTTTTACTTAAAGTATTGTACTTAAGTTTACAAATTGGTAAGGGTCCATTGTTAAGAGGTTAATAAAGCTTATTCGGAAAAAAATATTCTATATACAAAAACTAGAAGGTCAAATGAAGCAACAGAATTACTTAAGATCCAAATAAGATTCAAGTTATATGCTCTTTAAGTTGAACTTGATATTTTTCACTTACATCTAGTTAATTAAAGCGATTCTAAAGTAAATTAAAGTCTTGAATAAATTTTTGGTTTTTGCCCATTCCAAGACTATTTAGTTTGAAATTGGCTTAACAAAAGCCAACTCCAATCTATCTTATATAGCGTCTTTCAACAAGAAATGTAATTTTAAATTAAAAAAAAAAACTAGTGAGAAATGATCTTCGACTGGGCCGAAGTTAAAATACCCCTACGTCCGAATTGAAATATATTCAAAGTCTAAGCAGTCAAAAAAATGTTTATTTGCAAAAAACATTTTCGTCATAGTTTTAACAGAAAATATTCTCTTTTGTTATTTGATAAAGTCACTTTGTATGAGAGGTGGGTGCAGTTTCCACTCGATTTGATTGAATTTCATACACAGTGTACATGTTACATATCAAAGTTCATATGCAAAAGTTCAAGTCCATACATTAATTTTTGTGGAATTTAAAGAGATTTTACATTTTTGATAAAGTCACTTTGCATGGGAGGTAGGCGTGGTTTTCATCCGATTTGGCTCATTTTCGAACTTGACCTTTATTTTTTAGATACAAGCTTAAATATCGAATTGCGTGATGATAGCTTGAACATTACGGCTGTAATCGTGATCACAGACAGACAGACAGACAGACAGACAGACGGACAGACTGACATGGCTAAATCGACTCGGGTGGTAATGCTGATCAAGAATATATACTTTTTTATACCTACCACGCCTCCTTATGGGCGTTACAAACGGAGTGACAAAATTAATATACCCCGTTTACGTTTTTTAAACGTAGGGTATAAAAAAAAAATGCAATGGTTTTGTGAAATGAGCTGATAATTTTATTTTAATACAAAGTACGAACTCTGAGGTTAGTAATGGAACACAACATCTGAAATTTTCATCACATTTTCGCATAATTACGGCTGTATCTCGTAAATAATAGCTCTAATATTATCTTTGAGTGCTTGAATATTTGCTGGAGCATTAGTGTAGACTTTATCTTTAACATAGCCCCAAAGAAAAAAGTCTAATGGTGTTAAGTCGCATGATCTCGGTGGCCTATCACGCTCTATTACGTTCCATTGTTTCACCATCTACATGGCATGTGGCGCCTTCCTTCTGAAAATAAACGTCGTCCAAGCCCATAGCATAAGTTTCAGGCCCAAAAAGTCAGTCAACACCATTCGGCAACGCAATCCATTCACTAAAACGTTCGCACCACCAGAATCATTTTCGGAAAAATATGGTTCAATGACATCGCCACTCCAAAAACTGTACCAAACTGTCACTCGTTGTGGATGGAGAGGTTGTTCGACTATTTATCTTGGGTTTTCGGAGCTCCAGATGGAACAGTTTTGCTTATTCACGTACTCAGACAGATGAAAATGAGACTCATCCCTCAGAATAGTTTTGTTTGAGAAATCAGTTCAATCATTTCCAGCATCCAATCAAAAAATGTACGGCGTTTTCCATGGTCTAAAGGTTTCAATTCTTGTGTCAACTGCACCTTATAAGCATGTAGGCCAAGATCTTTATGTAAAATACGGTGCAAAGTGGCTGTGGATAGGCCCAACTCTTGTGATCGTCTTGAAACGGACAAACCTGGGTTTTCAGCCACACTCTCAGCTAAAGATGCGATATTTTCAGTAAACCTACCCAAACGAAATGTTCGAATTTATCGTTTAATTTCACAAGACGCCAAAAATAATACGAACTTTACGAATCGTGTTCGTAGTGTGTATCGATCCATATCTGAAAATCTCCTAGTTTTTCTTTGTCAAATGCCATGACATTTGTATGTTGCCAGCTGAAAAAATTGTGGGACATTTGATGACACCTCTTGTTAATAGACCCTTTCTCCTGATTCTCTAAAGCAAACATGCCCTCGTAGTTGCCCGTATGGCTCGCGTGGACCTACGGGCACGCCTAATTTTGTCTTTGCGATGAGCCAAAATCAAAGAATACCTGCAAAAACAACAACACAAACCGCACTCGTTCAGTGTTCAGCACATTTTCCAGCGAACTTTACAAAAACAATTGCTTGCAAAGCAAAAATAAAATAACGCACACTCGATTATGTTGATGCTGAAACTGACTGTCCCGTTACTTGTGTGTCGAGTAATTTTTCGTGCAAGCATTGTTATTGTAATAGAAATTAATCCTTGTCGCAGTACAGTGGCAAATAAAATTGAGTTCATTGATTTGTTCTAATTGTAATATCTATCAAACATTAAATATATTTAAAAAAAAAATAAACCAAATTTTCTTACAGTACTTCATGACATGTGATTTTGTTGCATTGTAATTGTTTTTTGTTTTGTTTGATTTTTTGCCAAACACAACAATGAGCAACATATCGTGTTTGTTTTTTGTTTTTTTTAGTTTTGGCCCGCTCTTAAAATTTCTTGGGCCCCACTGCTCTAAAGCGACTGAAACTTCCCTCAGCTCAGACAGTTCTCTATTCCATACTTAAGAAAATCTCTCTACCCTACATTTATAAGGCTCAACCTCTATTATGGTAGCCAGGTTTGGTCATCTTTTTATAAAAATTCGTAGCGAAGTCTTCAACGGAAATATATTCGTTCTGCTTTTTGCGGCTTTCCCGGCAAAATCGTTTGACGTTGATTACCATGCAAACTCTTGAAAAAACTTACATAAATTGACGTTATACTCTTTTCATCAAAACTTGGTGAAACCTTTAACTGTCCTGCACCGGATACAAATTGAAATCCCATAATGTCGACACACACAACCTCAGGTCTCTGCCTCTCTTCTATCATAACTTTCACCGTATGGTCTATGAATACCGTGAATTAATACATATCAATAATAATATCATCTCAATTAAATCTTAGCAAATGAAATCTTCAAATATCTTTATTTGTTCGAACATCACTTCCTCCCCCTTCATATTCTCTTGTAACATTTTGCTCTTGTAATTTAATCCATCATCTTAAGAAATCAACAAATAATTTCAAGTTAGTAATAAGTTTTAGCTTATTAGTGTTTTACTTGGCATTATCTTCTAATTGATAACCTTATTTAATTCCAGGACCAAATCGTTGCTTGTCTTTATGAAATCGTTGAGGCTCACAGAACCGAAATACGTTCGGGTTGGCGCCCACTTTTTGGAACTCTACGTAATGCGCGTAGCAGAATGTTGAACATGAGTAACATCATTGATATTTTCAGAGTCTTCTTAGACTCGGATAATACGCTAGTTTTTGCGAATGCCGGACTGGATTGCATTTTATGTCTTTTATCATACCTTGAGATATCGGGTGGTGGAGGACCCAATAACAATACATGCGGTGAGGACGATACGAATTTTAGACCCACTGAGTTCCTGCATGAGACCCTGCGATTCTTAGAGCGCTGTTCATCAATTTTGGATTTTATGTACAATATGCCAAAGTGTCCAAACTTTCACTCAACATACAAAATCAAAGGCATTTCATATACGCACATTATCGATGCCAATATACCGAATTCCATGGAGAACTTTACATACTTTGGTAATGATTATTTACAAAACAAGAACGAGCAACATATGATATCATATAGATCGCTACACATTGACAAAGATGCCATAGTTAAGATTGATGAAATGGATAAGCCGTCGGGAGTGCTGAAGGTGTGGTTTTTGCTTTTGGATGGTTTGACGAACTCACTTATTGTATGTCCCTACTCACACCAAGCACCTATACTGCAGACAATTTTTAAGTTATTTAAGAATCTGATTTCATGTCCAGGCATAGATTTTGGTTTTTACTGCATCAATCATCTTCTTATACCAATGATTCAGGACTGGTTAAGATATATAAATAAGACGGGCGCATCTTGGCAACTGATTGAGAAGAATTTCAAACATTGTTGTTGCATGACAACTGATCTGGTGGTGGAGTTCATTGGCAAATCTGTGCCTGAGACTAAAAAGCAGGCTACAATCAAAACACGCGTCACCCAAATCGTGCATCCCGTCGACAATATTTTATATTCGCAGCTTAAGTTTGTAACGGAACGCATTGAGGGGAATGCAAATCGGAATGTAGATGGGTCCTCGTCCAGCGAGGAGAGTACCAGTAATGTCGTAGAATCACCCACAAAAATATCTAGTTCTGCCACGCTTGCGCTCAAACAATTGCTACTTGTACAGATTGAGTGTGCGGCACAGGCGCAGGAGACCATCGCCCGCGTGGGAGTCTCGTGCCTCAAGCATGTTATTTTATCTACCGGCACCCTATTTAATGAATCTCAATGGATGATTGCTTGCTCAGCGATACATCGGGCTTGCACCGTAACAATTGCACCACTGCGCCAACTCTCCTTCGCTTTCCACGAGAAATCCAACAGTTTTTATGGCGACTGCGCCAGCGTCAAAGTAGCTGCTCGTCGTGATAGCACACTCGATGAGCTGACTCGCATTTATGCTTTGGCGCAACAGGTTTTCCTTTCGGATAATCAACGTGAACCTGGCACCAAGTTAGGCACCAATCATTTTGAAAAACATCTCACGGACGATCGTAGCTACTCATTCCTTTTGTATCCATTGAATAATGGTTTCAACTCTAACTTGGATAACTTTGTGATACGCATACCATTCAAGAACTTGGTTGTGGGACTGCTGGCTAACCAAATGTTACTACAACTGGTCGCAAAATTACTGCTATCGCGCCTTAAATGCGTTCCTCAAGCTGTGTCCACCTGTATCTTCGACAATTATTCCACCACGGCTACCACCTACGATTATGATTTGGATTTTCGCTCCAAGGAGATACTACTACGTTGCGTCAAGCAATATCTGACAAGTTCCTTGGAGTTCGATACTCGACCTGGACTGAAATTCCTAATGCAAAAAGTATCCAACATTGAGTATGCAGCCAATCTCTATAAGCAAATGACTTCGTCGTGGATGATCTACTATATTGCCCTTGTAGACTCGTATCTGAATGATATAGTTGTCTATAATCTGGGTCCAGATGATCTCAAGTTCATACTGGAATCCTGCTCGCGTTTAAATACAACCACTGTGAAGAAAAAGGAAAATTTTGTGCGTTATTTGTTCTGTTTGCAAGATGCTTGGAATCTCGTCTGTGAGCTGTATCTCAATAATTCGAGTATGCATGATTTTGAGAATGGTAGGCTTAAGCCCGATGGCTCTGAAAAGCGCAGTGCTCACACCAGACTGTCTGCTGTGAAAGCGTCCAGCCTGAATGTTTCAGGCAGTAACGATACTACAAGTGTTTCAAGTAATTCAGAAACAGCTGATACCACTACAACCAATGACGATATGGAAAATGTTACAATGACAACTCTGATCAGCGAATTCCAGCCGAAGTCCCGCAACAATCCCTTCGACACAAATAGACCACAAAAGTCTGAGTCAGAATCTGTATCGCCGGAAATCGAACAACAACGGGCCTCGAGTATTCTAAAGGACAGCAACTACAAACGGGCCGCACTCGCTCAACTCGTAGTGGCATCCATCGAACTCCTGCGTTCTCTACTACCTGAGGCTGAGGAAAATCTGAAACTTCTCATGACACCGACTATACGAGAGGCTTTTCGTCTGGTGCAATTGCAGGGTAATGAGCTGAAGATGGATCAGTTTTAGGCTTGGCTTGTTGAGTTTTATTTTGATTTGTAAATTCTTCTTAGTATTGTAAGGGGATTGTATCCATATAGTATTTAATAAGCTGCTAATTTATCAATTGCTGCTTGCCTTTATTTCGTCCTAAAAAATATGTATGTACCTATAACTAAACCGTTCCGATCCTACTCTGCCAAAAGTTTACTGTGCGTTTTTTTTAATTATATAAAATTTATGTTATTTTTATATGTCGTTAATATGTAACATTATTACAACAGAACTTGAGGCAGATAATATACCCTACTACCTGCGAACCCTGGCCTGAGACCGAGCCCAACAATCAGTTAGAACTTGATTTTTGTGGCGAAGATTCATATTTGACAGACGAATTGATTACACCGTTAAGTATATAAGTTTCAATTATTCAACGAATAGAAGTCTAATAAGTTTAATAAGATATAATCATAAAAATTTTCTTAGTTCTGTGGATTTAAATCTGATCTACAAATGGGGAAATGTTTTTTATTAGAAATTATCTTAGAAATCATTGCAATATATCTAAGTTCCCTTTTTTCATCAGAACTTTTCCTGATAAATGAAGCTTCCTGTAAAAACTTATTTTCTTACTCTTTACTTTAAAGTATCGCAAATACCAGGTACAATCTGGGCATATTGGGGAGCGTAGAGCAAAAGTTTTTTTGCAAACTAAAAAGTAGAACCACTTTTACTATTCAGATTAAATTTAAATAAAATAAAATAAAAGAAATGGCGCCATAATTTTTTTAAATAAATCAGAGAATTGAATTTTTATTTAATTTCAATTGTCAAAAAACAGTTGTGCTTGAACATGGTAGAATTATAAGGTAGGGCCGGGTCGCTCAGTGCCCTCACGCGTCAACGAATAGTGGATAGTGAAAAGGTCGGGTAGTTGTCAAAATGACGAAGTTGGTGGAAATGTCAAATGAAAAAAGAAATATCATGTTTTCAATTTGTAAATAGTGCGGACACGTGTGTTAAGTTCGTGTTAATTTGAGTGGAAATATTGTAAAAACATTGTAAATAAATCTATAAAATGCCGCGGAATTGTTAAATTTGAAAAAAGCTTGTAAAAAGTTTAACCTAAAATCAACTGCGAAACATGAACATAAAGAAACTCGATATGAACAGCTGATTTTGACAACTAGCCCCCTTTTTCGCTGCTTTCCACTCCATTCTTCTCCGAGTCGGCCATACCTTATAATTCTACCATGTGCTTGAACAGTTTTTATTATTATTGTTGGGGTTTGCACTGCGACCTTACGATCTATTGCGCCCTTTCATGGACTTAAATAACCCCTTTTAGTTCAATCTCTCAGATAAATGCTGTATATGTCCCATATCTCTTGATTTAAATGAGTTATCTGGCATTATGTGGTGCAGGACACGCGTAAGTGCAGGATACAAGTGCAAGACACTGTTCTAGGACGTGCATCGCAAATTCTTCGTCCTCCATGTAAAACCTACATGTGTCATCACTAAGAATTCCCAGTTTTGTAAGGTGGTAGTTTAACCTAAAATGACCTGTTAGCAGTCCTGTGATGATTCTTAGATCATTCTTTGTTAGCTTCTTTGAATTCTTTAAATATCTTTAGGTCGTATGCCCCTAAGAGTAGTTTAGAGTGCTTTAACCCTGGTAAGTTTCTCCAGTATTTGTCTTTTTGTTTCTCTTTTGTCAAAGAGATAGAGGATTCCTTTGCCTATCCCAGAGAATGGTTCCGGACCAACAAGGGGAGTTGATGCTCATTTCGTTTGCTTCCATACCTTTGTGTCCCGGTACCCATATAGTCTAGTCCAGACCCGGTTTTGTTGCCCAAGCGTGTTAAGATTGTCAAGAAACTCCATCACTAGTTTTGAGGTTATCTGATCCATTACCAGTTTTGAGGGATTGCAGTGCCTTGATAGTAGCTTGCCTTTCGGAGAGGATAGCTTTGTTTTGGTTCCAATATTTACGCTTCAGGTTAAAAATGTACGCACGTGTCTATCTGGTATATTTCCGCTTGGAATATTCTTCTGTTTTTGCCCATGGGCACGAAGTATTTGATTCCTGGCCCGTAAACTCCTGCTCCGGTTCCTTCTTCGGTAAGAGAGCCTTCGGTATACCATGTAATCATATACTGGTTTATCTAATAGGTTTCTGATAAACCTTCCCATTTCTTTTTGCTACTTAGTTCAGTTTGAAATCTTTTACTGAATATTGGATGCATGTTGTACCTTGGTATTGTTATTTCAGGATGTTGTCTCGATACAATATCGAATTGCTTCCGAGTACCGCAATCCTTTATCCCGATATCTTCATCAGCCCTCTTCGCCTAGGGCCTGGATGGAATAAAATGTGAAGAGGTGTTAAGTCTAGTAGAACCTTCTTAGGATAGAATAAAAATGTGAAGAGGTGTTAAGTCTAGTAAAACCTCCATGGATGCTGTTGGATATATGCGCATGGCTCCGGTGATGCTTGTAGCTTGTTATGCGTAGCAATGACTGTATTTTCCTTAATTTTTTCTGCCCAGATAACTAAGCCAATAATGGGCTAATATTTTTGGAATGCAGCCCCAGATTTTTCCCGCGATGGATCTGCAGATCTTAAATGTTCTAACCGTCTTCTTTGATATTTCGTTCAAATGTGTCTTCCAAAGTAGTTTTTGGTCTATAAATACTCCCAAAAATTTAACTTCCCTTTGGAATTCCACCTCTTTTCCATCTAGCTTTATAGGCTTAAGGTGTTCTAGTCTATATTTCCTTGTAAATGGTAGAATTGTAGTTTTTGCTGTACTACGTTCAGCCCCACCTTATTGCACCATTTTTTTCACCTTTAGGCCCATTGCAATTCTATCACGCTTCAACAGTTATTTTGTCTTTTATTTTTTTCGGTCAAAAATATCAGGTAATTTGAATTTTTTCAATGGATCGATTAAAAACAACTATTGATATCATCATTTTCACGCATATTTTGAGTGACCTTTTAGTCGGTCAAGCATACATATATCGGTCAAGCACAAAATAACTGTAATTTTGGACCGATTAAATAGTTATTAATGCCCGAAAAAATAAAAAGCACTAAATATTTTTATTTCTAAATATACACTAATATAACTATCACCCTTCTTCCGAATCAACACAATGCTTTCGCATTTATAGGGGGCATCCCCTGAGCGTTGGTTTAGTCTAAAAAAAAAAAAAAAAAAAATTTAGAGGGTCAAACATGAATATGTAAGGATGCAAATGTGGTAAAATGATGGGGATTAATTAGAATTTTTCGAGTTTTTTTTTTTATAATTGGTCACGTTACAATATCTGAAAAGCCCTCTTCCCCTCTGCTGTTACTTATCGTAGTGCATTTCAAAACATCTTCCTCCTCATAAATTAGTAACGTAGTTTATGAACGACCCCTAGATGTAAAGTATTAATTTCACTTCAATTTACTTTCTTTGCATTCAACTGGCGAATTTTGTGTGAACATGTCAATTGATACAAAGAAGGGGTAAATTGCTTCCGTTTAGGACCAGCTATTTCGCAGAAAGTTTAAAAATGAAAAATACGCTGGCGGTATTGCGAAAGTTATCTTCACAGCGAGTTCATACATGTATATTTTGTCATCACGAATTTATTCTTTCCCAATAAGCCATTTTGCTTGATATCCACTGGAATTCAAACAGATCTCCAGCATTTTTCTCCAATCTCCAGCGTAGATATCCATTTGATCTCAGTCTGAGAAACAAGGCATTCTCCAGGAAAAAGGTACGTTAGTTCTCTAACATTTATTCTACTTGACCTCCATTGATTTCGCCCTTTTTCTCCATTTTAGTACATTATTTAACCAATATTTTCTCCGTGAGATCTCCATTTATTCTCAAGGTTGATATCGTTTAGAATTTCAATTTGATTCTCCATTTTAGAGCATTGGTTTTCCAACATTTTCTCAGTTTTTCTCCACTTTTTCTCAACTTATGTTTGTGGTAGAAAATTATTTAAACAGTCTGAAATTAGTTTTTTACTTCTATTTATTTTCTTTTCATTTTTTGCACATAGATAATATAAACGAATAACGAAGTTGTTAAAAATACTTAAATAATATTCAAAATGCAAATTTTGTTACCTCATTTTGAGGCATTATAATAGGGGTATTCAGGATTCAGTGCACTTGCCTGAGGACTTGAAGATTTGTGATCCAGCAGCAGTGGTAGAACCACAACCAGCAGAAAATCTAGCAAAATCACCAACAGTAAGTTCGCTGCCTCCTTCACTGACTCCTTCGCTGCCTCCTTATCTGCCTCCTTGAACCGCAAGCAACTCCAACACCTGCCTCACTTCCTCATTTGTTTTCGAATGTTGTTTTTAGATATTTTTCATGGCTAACTATATCTCAAAAGCACTTAAATTACGGCGTTGACAAAAAATTTATTGTTTGAGTAAACTTGGCGAAAAATATTAGATATCATACCGAAAACTTAGATATTCTCATTGGAAAAAAGCTGGAGAATTAAACTGGATATCTCACCGAGAAATTTAGATTTTCTCTAACATTGGAGAAAATCAGTTTATGTGCTTATTGGGTTGAATTATATGAGTCAATGTCAACAATAAATACATAAAAATACTTAAACAATTAGTAGAATGATTTTGGGGTTTACGAACTGACCCTTTTACGCATTACTCCTTTTGTCAGGAAAGTAGCTAATGCTCATAGGACTAGTGAAGTAGCTAGCCAAATAGTGGCAATTGGTTGCTCTCGATACTGGAGGATTTAATCTCTGAGATCTGCCATTTTCTACAGTGCACTGATAGTCAATCAGAAAAATGAATTTGAATTGAAAAATGTATGATTGGATTTAAACCAGTCCGTAAAATTGGTATAGAACGGTTTACGTACGTTAAGGCGTTCAGCCAGGTTTACCACCGCATTTCTTTAAATTCGAACTTAAATGTTTTGGCACCAACGTAATGGACACACACAGTTCGAGAATGAATTCTGTAATTACAATTGTTCTAAATATTAACTGGGCTACAATTTTTGTGCCTTAATTGTTTATTTAATCAACTTTGATTTCTTTAAAAGTAACATATCTGAATAATATTTAAAGATTTTATTTTAGAAGAGTTAAAAATCTCCATGGGATAAAAATTATTCCCAAATAAAATTCGTTATATCATTGTGTGATCGTTCGTATAAGGTTTCGGGCCATAATTTGTTAAAATATATTTTGGAAACAATTTCAAAATAAATCTCAACAAGTAACGATGTAATAATGCCGATTATATTTTTAAACAATTGAAAGACAAAAGAAAACAAAAAAGAATTTGAAAAATTGGAATTTGAATGAATACCGTAGGTATGCATAATTAAATGTCGTATAAAAAAAAATGTATAGAGTGTATTAATAACTGCATATTGGTAACCACATATGTTTGTAAATTAAAAATATTTTTGATGAAATGTATGTACTTCTAACCAAAGACTAAGACTCTTATTATAAGAGAATTCATTACTAACTGCACTATATTTATATGCATATATATATATATATAAAATGTAAATTATGTGACATTTTGTAGTGTTATCGTCATGGGCCTAAATCAGAAAACACAATATTAACAACTTTTTTTCTCACACATTCGAAGTTAGCTCAAATGTATTTCCATCAGTTTTTAAAAGTGTGTGGATTATCGGCCTTCTAGTAGTGCTAGTTTCTTCTACCTCTATAACGGTGTTTCTCGAACAACATCACATTTTCCAATAACTTAGTTTTCACTCAATTAGTTTGGAAATAAGTTCACTTAGTTTCTTCTTAGTACTTCTTAGTAAGAAAGTTATATAACAAAAAAATTAGTATTGGAGAGATATATATATTTTCCATAGCAATGTTATTGGGTTCGAATAGTTTTCGTAAATAAATGTTTAGAACTAATTTCTTTTTGTTTTTTTTTTTTAAAGATACGATTAATTATCTCTAAGCATTAAAGATAAAGCTTTGATTAGTCAACTTAAAGTAATTTTTGTTTATTTTACTTAGAAGATTGATTGATTGATTTTTTTAAGGGATCAATGAAACTAATTTTTTCTGTTTGATTTACAGTGCCTCACAAAAGTATTCGGAATTGTTATTTTTAAAATCCATGTCCATGTATATCTTTCCAGTTATAAATACTTTTAAATAAAAATCAATCAAATTGCTTATGTGATGTATTAACTTTTATTTAGCAAAAAAAATAAAGGTCTAAATAAATGCCTTTTTAAAATATTCACATAAAAATTAAATTACTGAAAAATTAACTCACAAAAGTATTCGGAATTCAACTTTAAATAATAGTAAAATAATGATAATGAAAAATTAAACATCGTGTGCCGTATTCCTTCAGAATAATAACCTCCTTTATGCGTTTTGGCAAGAACAGAGCAAGCTTGCGAGTTCATTCTAATGAAATTTTCGTCCATTCCCCTCGTTGTAACTCGTTTTAATTGTCAATTTGATGTTATTGGATGCTTTCGAATAGATCACTTCAAATCCATCCATAAATGTTCAATCGGGTTGATATCCGGCGACTGAGGAGGTGTTCCTAAAATATTTGGCGTATTGTATATGGTGCAAAGTCGGGTCGTTATCTTGTTGTACGATTCGAAAGTCCAAGGTTTTCGGCAATAGCTTCCAAATCACCCTCCAAAATCTGTATGTACTGCTGATGGTTCATTCTCTCAGAACTGACATAGCTTTACACCTTTTATAGCTTTTAACCAGTCATAACTTTAAAGACTGGATGTTGCCAACTCCATTTGCATTCAAACATCCCTATAACATGACGTTACCACCTCCATATTTAACAGAAGAGCATGTATTTTTTGGGTTCAATTCAGTATTCTTCTGTCTCCATACTTTAAATTTTTTACGAATTTTTTACTTATGAATGGTTTAATTCGGGAATTTCTTCCATTGTAACCAGCAGCTTTGAGCGTTATCCGAACAATTTGATCACTTATGTTACATGTCTGCCGTTATATTCGGAAAGGTTTCTGTTAAGGGGTCGTTCATAAAGAACGTGACTGACTTTCATCTTTTTTTACCACCTCAACCTCCGTTACTCTTCGTAGTGAATTTCAAAACACCTCCCCCCCCATAAGAAATAAAAAAATGAATTGTTTAAAAATATTTGAAAATATATTTAAAAAATATTATCTTGACTAGCTCTTAGTATGTGTGCTTAAGAAAATTTAAGAAAAACTTTTAAAAATCAATTATTTTCATCGATTAAAACTATTCCATCTTCAATTCAAGACTCGATGGTCTCAATCACTGAAATTTAAGAAGCTGGAAACTTTGGGGACTCTTCGAAATAGAATTCTTCAACGGATTCCATGTCGTCCCATTCAGTTGTATCCTCATTTCTTATGCAAAGAAATTCGCCTGGTCTTTGAGAGGGTACCTGTAAAGGCTGCACCAGTGCAGCACCAAGTTCAGTGTTTTTGTGAATATGCTTCCTTAAAATTGATTTATTTAAATAGTACTTTTTATTCCGTTTTATTTTAAATTAAATAAACCTATAGATGTTTTTGAAGCGAAATACAAGCCGCAGATAGGACACTGACAGAACAATGCAATGGACAGAACAAGTCGTATGAAATCTTCTTTGATCGAGAATATTTAGGCATTATCGTCAAAGCCTGACGCAGTAACAAAGACGCAAATTTTTCAGACGAATGTTGATATACGGAAGCGATGCCAAAAGGTTTTTGTGTTAATGGAAAGGTGTTGGAAGAAATTTTTGGAATAAAAATTTTTTCAAACTACTGCGGTAAAGAGAACAGTAACTCGAATCATCGCAGCGAGATAGAATACACAAGTGTAGAAATTAAAAGAAAAATAATCAAATTAGAAAGAAATCACCGAAAATAATATGAACGAGCAAAATAGAAGAAACAACTGCCGAAAAACAAGCAAAGAAAAATAATGCCCTTACTACACTTTTCAATAGTTAATCGTTAATTTAGACGGTCAAACATGAAGAGTAAGGATGAAAATGTTTAAAATTATAGGGTGTATTGATTTCAATTTTGTTTTAATTTATTTTTATTTTTGGTCAAGAATTTTTGTTTCTTGATTTTTCGTATTAACTATAATGGACTCACTGCGAGTACTTAGATTAAAGTCGAATCGCTTCTTCTTGTAGAACTGGAAATCACCACGCATTCTAAAAATTATTTTGTTTTTCTATCATAAGTATTTCCATAAGTAATAAAAACATAATGCAAGGCAAGAGCACTTTGCAAAATTCATACCATAAATGAACGCACAGACGCATAGAAACTAAGTTGCTGCCAAATTAAGAGGAATTTATAACGATAATATATTAAAAAAAAGGGAGGCTACTGAGTATATTCCGAATACTTTTGTGAGTAAGATTTAGTATAATTTTTTTTTATTTTTGTTGATTTCTGAAGGTGTTATTTTTTCAATTTTCAATTTTTATTTAATAGTTATTATTAAAAGTAATCATATCTGTAAAAAGCACTGAATCGATTTTTGATTGACAGAATTCGTTTATATTTAAAAAAATTGTGACTCATTTTGAAAGATTATCAATTCTGAATATTTTTGTGAGGCACTCTATGTAGTGCGGCATTTTTTGTAAATTTTCAATGTAAGAGACATTTGTTTTTTTAAGATTATTTTTAAGATTTGTCATCACATCTCTACTCTGAGTCATCGGTTAGTTAATGCTGCTTGAAATGAAATGGTACATGAATCATATTCTCCAAATACTCTATCGTTATTTATAAGTTGCTTAAATTTTTAAATAATTATCTTAAGCTTGACTTTACTTTCGGCATATATACATAGATAGTTTCTAGACAGTGTTGGTAGAATCTCTTATACAAAGGTACCTTTTTAATAAACTGCGAACATCAACAAACTAACTTGAAATATTTGTATATATATATATTTTTTAGTTCAAAACTTATATAACTTTTGTAGCTTTAATATATAAGTTACGCTGTAACATAATGTAAAATTAAAGACAAATATTTTTGGCGCATTTTTAAGTATTATATAATAATAATATTAATATTACATATTTTCCTACATGTAAGTGTACACATGCATAATATTCAATTTAAATACGAAGAACTTTGAATCGAAACACAAAGTGTATCAAGTATAAAATAAACAATCTATTGATTAGTTAATCTAAGCTGACCATCATCACAGCGTCAACCACTTCATCTAGTCGCTCTCCCCTTCAGATGAATGAAATTGAACTAAAATTCTAACTTGTTGTGTTTGACTTCAAAGGAACTTGTATTATTTTGAGGTAGCGTTAGCATTTTTTTCCTTGGGTTTTTTTGTTTTGGCATCTTTATCAAAGTCCACATATGTAGTTCACGAAAAACTCTTTGTATTTTTCTATATCCAGGGTATATGAAGGGTATATTTTTGTGGCCTGCATTAAATAAAGTCTTATGCATTATAATCTATACAATTATTCCTTTCATACAATTTAAATGAAATGAAATAACTTTAAATAAATACTTATTAAAGTTAACTGCTTACGCATAAAAAAAAATAAATAAAATGTTTTTTATTTGCAATGAAATAATTTCGTAGGTAAGTATTTAGCAGGGAAGTTAATTCCGAGATCTCGGACAATTTTAACTTCCCTTAATCCCGGAATTTACGTAATTTTTAAATTTAATTGTTAAATTTACGTAATAAAATTTAACAAATTCTGTTCTTTCTTTTACTGTGTAGCGTGGAATAACAAATGACATTTCCCGTCTTAAAAAATTACAAAATTTGACAACTGCCAAGCAACTAGCTGCTAAGAATTACGTCTTTGCAACCCTACACCTATTGTTGGTACGCCTTTTATAATCTCATATTTCATGTGTAACATAATTTCTTTCATAATTTATTCATAATTTGCTCATATTTCATTAATAATTTCATGTAACAACCGCAACGATACGGTATAAATATTTTTTAATGGTAAAAAAATATTCAGATTTATCAATTCAATTTAGAATAGTAGCAAAAAAAAAAAAATGTCGATAAAGACATTAAATTGCTGAAAAATTTGGAAGAAATTAAAAAGAAATCTACATTCGAATGTGTACGAACTGTAACAAACGGAACATGGAATGAGTCATAAGTAACCTTAATAATTGAAATTGTATTTGGATTTTGAACTCTGGTTAGAAAACCTGAGGTAAAGGAAATTCAGGGCCGGCCCTAGAGCCGAGCCAGTAAGGCCAGCGCCTTACATATTTAAAAAATAATATTTAAAATCTCGCCTGGAGCGAGAGATTGATTCCCACTCACGGCAAATTTTTTTTTAATAAAAAATTTTCTGATCGGTCACCACCTTTTTGCAGACAATGTCAAACCTTAGAGAGTAAACCATGCCATGAAAAGCTTCTTGAGAAAATAAGCCATGTGGAGTTGGCATAAAACATGTAGGTTCAGTTCTCGATCAATTGTGTACAAACCCTGCAGTGTAACCAACTAGTTAAAAACCAGTCTGCATACTAGTTGAAAACTGAGCAGTACTAGTTCAAGATCGTATTTTTTTTATATACCCAACTGGTATTTTTAACATGGCGATGTCATACGAAATATCAATTGTCCTATTCTAAGCACATGAAAACTAGTTTACAACTAGTATGTTATTGTTACTTAAATTCTAGTTTGTTGTGACTAGTTGTAAACAAATCATATATTGCATAAATTTGAACTTTGAACGGCTTTAACTAGCTGGTCAAGTGGTTACTTTTGACATTATTTAAACTAGTTTTGCTTGGTTAGTTTCACAACTAGTTTATTGCGATTTAACATTAACTAGTTGTGTTTCAACTACTTTTGTAACTAGTAAATTGTGACAAAATATGAACTAGTTTGCTTTGAACTAGTATAAAAACTGCTCATGATTTACTGCTGATTAGTCTTACACTGCAGGGAACATTTTATAACACACAACTTAATATTACCACAGCCACAGCAGAGAAAAATAAGTCAGAAGCCACAGCTATATTGCACAAAATTGAAAAATATAAATTTATCTGCTCTTTAATTGTATGGTATGATATTTTATTTCAAATAAATGTAACTAGCAAAGCATTTCAGGCAGTTAGTTTAAGCCTCAACCAAGCAGTAACGTGGTTATCAAAGAGTATAATGTTCCTTGAAGACTATAGAACAGATGTCAAATTTTCTTATATTTTGGAGGAGGCTAAAATAATTACAATTGATTTAGATATTGATGTACAGTTTGAAAGCGTACGACTTCGAATAAGGAGACATGAAGTAATTCCAGTTTATGTAACGCAGACACCTGCCGTATAGGCTTAATTCCATGTTGCCCCATGGCAGTGGGGTCGAGGTTCAAGGAATTGATGCCTAGGAGATAAATATTCAGGACGTCAGTGCTATGCTAATATCTATACGACGTCCATCATACCTCTCCTAGGCGTCACTTCCATGACTCCAGACGCGACCAACGCCCTGTCATAGTAGTTTCAACACCGGTCGCACACCATATTTAAGTGTATATTTAAATTAATAAATATACTGTATGGATAGCACCAATGCTGAAACGCAACGGTACCAATTATGGATGATTAGTTGGGTCATCATCCACATTTATTGGTGGAAATCGAGACCCATCTAACATCTCTGACAATTTGAGGGCATTGCCACCCGGTTGATTAAGCGCAACTCCACGCCGATCTCACAGACCTGTTCGCGACATTGAACTAGTCAAACGGTCCACCTACTTCCCAGATTGGGCGACCAACTCCAGGATCTGGGTAGTCCCTTCTCATTTACACAGGATAGGGCGAACCCGTTTCCTGCGACCATCCTCCTTTATCCTGGATTTGGACAAGCTGCTCGTGAGAACAGGTGGAGTTGAATAAGGAGACAATTTGATTATGCACAACGTGACGAAGTTTTGGATGATCCAATGCAAAACTTTAAAGTTCATTTTTTTAACAAGGTTTAGGACAACGCGATACAATAATTACGTGATCGTTTTCAACTTATTCATGAACACTACAGTAAATTCTAAATGCTACATAACTTTGGCAATATCACCAACATAACGGATGATGAAATACGAAAATATTGCATGGATTTAGAACTTCGCTTAACTGACGGTGATCAAAATGATATTTCCGGCTTGGATTTATTTGACGAATTAAAATACCTTAAAAATCATTTGTCTTCAGATCGCTGTGATTCTCCTATTGAAATTATAAATAATTTATTTGAAAATAATTTAACAACCGCATTGCTAAATATATATATATTGCATTACGATCGTCTTGGTGGTCGATCGTCAAGATCGTCTTGATAGTTTAGATACCCTTTCCATCGAACGCGATATAGTAAGGAAATTGGGACTGGATGATCTTATCGACAATTTTGCAGCCAGTAAAGTTCGGAAAAAACTGTTGGTGTAAGTTAAAATAAAATTATTTATAGATAATATAAGTTCTCTCTTTTTTATGTAGATAAAAAAACTCCGCCAATATAATGAAGGGCAAAATTTAGATAGCGGTTTGAGATATGTTAATTTTCTTATTTTGATTAAAAGAAAGTTTTATATATTTAATTGTATGCCTTAAAGTTCGAAAAATACCGACCAAAGCCCAATTTTAACAAATATTGAATTTTATTTAAAAATAAAGTTGGGAGTTTTATACATTATATGTAAATAGTTTTGTCTTATTATTCTAAATTTAACTTAAATTAAAAAATATGGGGCGCAATTTAGACCCTTGGCCTAGGGTGCCACAAGTTCTCGGGCTGGCCCTGAGGAAATTTAACTTTTAATATGAATTAACGGGTTTAAGAGATCAATATTTTAGCTCACCGCACAGTTAATCAATTTATGTCAAAAGCTTTATCAAATGAATCAAAAGATAATTTCACGAATTTTTATCAAATGTGTTGCCCTCTGATAGAGATAGCATTCGATTTTAAGAGGAATTGAAAGATATGATTGAAAACAAAATTCTTCTTGTATACGCCGTATACTCAGACTTTTATACCATGGCTAGCTATTATCTCCTATTGCTAATAGTATTCCTCTCTCTCAAAACAATAGTTTTTCAGTTTAGCAATTGCATTCAAAAAGAGCGCATGCTTGCATTTGTGTGATGTTTATATACTTGAAGTGGTTGTTGTTGATTTTTCGATCATGTAAGTAATTTTTAACATTTTTTATGCATATTTATTCAATTATAAACGCTTATGGTTTGAAATTATTGATAAACTGAGTTCTTACAAAACAAACAAAACAATTTCACTTACTTTAAGTTTACATTTTGTAAAGAAGTTCCAAATTCCAATTCATTAAACAAATTCTCTTTATGTTTGAAGAGAATTAAAAGTGAACGACCGCATTCTTGCATGTACAGTTTCAGAGCACTTATATTTATTTTATCTTTACTTTTATTTCACTTCAATAAAAATAAAGTAGTCCCCATAGGAAAGATGTTATTTCTTTAATATTTCTTTTAATCTAGGTAATTATGAGCTCTTCTAGAGTATTATCTGTTTGGAAAAAAAGATATATATACATATGTATATAAGAGGAAAACCTCTTGAATAAATCTTCTTATAAATAAAAATGAATGTACGTTTGTGTGTCCTGAATACATTTCTACACCGTTCATCTGATCGCGATGAAACTTTGTGTATAGAAGTTTTTTGGTACGAGGCGGGTCATAGGGCTATTAATTTTGATCCAACTTGAACACCAGAGGGCGCTGTAATACAAATTTTTTACAAAACCCCCTAAAACTCATAAACCACTCTTGTCATTAAAATGAAAATCGGTTTTTCAGATAAAAGATATAGTGGTTTTCAGATACAACGAGTGTTTTGGCGCTGTTTCCTTTGATCCAACTTGATCACCAGTAGTGGGATTCTGTAACACATTTCGGCCGATATTCGGTGTCGCAAAGTTCTGCTTGCGATAATTTTCGGAAAGTGGTATTCAGAAAATACTTTTTCCGATTTTGTCGGTGAAATTATCGGAAGTTTGTCGCAAACGAATCGCACAACTTTGCGACGGCTTTTAAGGATATTTTCTTGTAGAAAAGTGAATCGAAAATATCTGTAAGTTTTTTGAAATTAAAATTATTTACAATAAATTAATTTGAAATGAAAAAATTTAAATTTCTAGTATTTTTTGTAGCTTAAAATGGTTTTTAGTTATTTGACAATGGATGCTGCGCTCATGCTCGTGAAATTAATTTAGAACTATCATTTCTTCAAAGAGTTGATTCTCCTTTGATTTGCAGTTGATCAAATTCAAAAATTTGTATCGCATCACGCCAAATATAGCACATGAGCTCATCGACTTATTGGAAGATCGCTTACAGCGAAATAGAATCACTGGTCTATCAACTAAAAATCAAGTAAATATTTTTTATTTGCAGCATTGCGCTTTTATGCCACTGGCTGCTACCAACTCTAGCCGATTTGACCATTTTGAATTTAAATATTTATTTATCTATATTAATAATATTAATTTTCTGTTTGTTTGACCAAAATACAATTCTTAACGGTTTTAAGGATTTTACTCAAATTCAACACGCATATTACTTGAATCCAAGCTTTGTTTCATACTTAGTTTTGCCCACGCCTCTTCCACCCCTTTACAAGAAACGCAAATCTACCTACTAGCATACTTTTTTCTATCGAAAATGTTCGTCTAATAAATTTAAAAAAAAATTCTGTTATTTTGACACCAAAAACATTCACATATTTTCAAAATTGCACAAACTTTTAGTACAACCTCTTTTTCTGATAACATCGTTTCCTTAGAATAACAAAAAACTATCTTAAATTCGTATATTTTACTTTCGATGAATTTATATTTATTTAATTTTTTTTGTTGATAAATTCAATTCTTAATAAAAACTGTTTGAAAGGCACTGTTAGTTAAGCGTACATATCTATTTTTAATATTTTTTTTTTAATTTTGCTCAAAATTTTTTTTGCTAAAAAAAATTGCCAATTTTTGTTTAAAAAATTGTACAATAGCTGTTCTTGTTGTTAAAATAATAAAATCTCAAAATTGCATTTTGACTACCTTTAACATGACATAGCGTTTTTCGCTATGAATATATTTTCTCGGGCCCTCGAGATATCTTTATTTTCAACAGATAGAGTGGAGCTTATTCTCATTAATTGGATTTTTAAATTATTGCAACAATGACTAAATATCAAAATTTTACATTTTTTTCCCGAGTTAAACCGGGTCTATCAGCGAGTAACAGAATAAAAATGACATTCCTCACCGATAAATAAGTAGTGCTGCCACTTTTTTCACTTAAATTCGTAAACTTTTTTCGACCGAAATTTGTCGCAAAGTAGAAGTTAGTGAATACCGTTTTCGGTATGACAACCGAAAAAAGTCGCAAATTACGATTCCGATCGGAAGTTGCGAAAAAGTTACAGAATTCCACTACAGATGACGCTGTAGTACGAATCTTTTACAAACCTACCTTAAACTCCCAAACCTCTCATATGATAAGAATGAGAATTGGTATACAGTGGTTTTCATATACGTTGAGTATTTTAACGTTATTTTTTTTTTACCCATCTTGAATACCAGAGGGCGTTGTAGTATAAATTTTTTGCAAAACCACCTTAAACTCCCAAACCGCTCATGCGATTAGAATGAAAATTTATATATAGTGGTTTTTAGGTACGATGAGTTTTTTAGCACTATCTTCTTTGATCCATCTTGAACACCAGATGGCGCTGTAGTACAAATTTTTTACAAAATCGCATATTTTTAGTTGTTTTTTTAGGTTACATATGCAAATATTAACAAAATATAAAAGTTTTCTTAAATTTAGTAAAATTCAAAAAATTTCCGCTATTTTGATACCAAAAACACTTACATATCTTCAATACTACGTTTTTATTTTAACATTTTTAATACAATGAAATTTTAGAAGCGAGATCTTTCCCTTGGCAAAACCGGTGCACCAAAATTTGATTAATAAAGATTTTACGTTTAATTAACATAAAAAAAAATTTCCGTCAATTTGACACCAAAAACATGAACATATCTTGAAAAGTATGAACAATTTTAGTACAACGATATTTTTAATGCAACATCGTTGCACAAAATTGAGAAAAAAACAATCAGAAATTTAATTTTGTGACTTTCGATTCAAATGTCTCCGCTGTTTTTTAATACATTTTGTTAAATTTTTTTTTTGTCTTAAAGCTTCATCAATACTCTGAAAAATTTATTGCAAAAATACCGTTAGTTGAGTATATATACTTCAAATATTTTTTTCAAGGTCAAAGGTCTGAAATATTGGAGTTTTCCTCAAAAAAAGGCACAACAATTATTTTTGTTGTAAAAGTAATTTAAATTTAAATTTGCAAATTTTCAACTCTATTTAAAAGCTATAATATTTATAAGCAAAAATGAAAACCCGTTTTTGTGATTCAAAAACAAGGCAACACCCCTTAATTTTTTCGAACAAAACTTTTTTTCCAATATTGTGTTTTTATATTTTTCAATAAATATACAAGCAAAAAAATTAATTTATTAGAAAAAATTATCTTAGTATGTATCTCTTACCAATCAAAAGTTATAACCAATAATCTATACCGATATCATTTGCGGTCTGCTTGCTTATCTATATTCTATAGATATAAAAAGCATAACATTGTCTGTGTGATGGCTAGAAACTCCAACACTACTAAGCCGATAGAGCTGAAATATCCAGTAGAATTTTTTCAAGTACGAAATTTATACCACACCCCTTTTTACTGCCCTCAAATCAATAAAAATGCTTTATTTCCGACGGTTTTGGTAGTATTAGACTAAAATTTGATATTTTAGTTTATATGCTCACTGTCGGCAACTGTCCTTAAACTGAGTAATGTCCATCCACTAGAAAATTGGGATGGGCATTGTATAACGGGGTGTGGCTCCGCCTATATAATTAAAATTTGTAATTACGAATAGCTTTGGAAGTAGAAGTAACAGACTTACATAACTACAAACTCAAAATTGAGTTACTATTTTGTGATGTCCTGCTACTGGGAAATTGTAACGGGCAGTGGAAAATGCCAGTGGTTTCAAACTATGGGTCTAAGAAACGTTTTGAATATAATTATTATATTCCGATATAGTTGCTGGGTGCAGCAACGCGCGTCGGGAAAATGCTAGTACTGAATAAATTTTATCTAGTAGTTCTAAATTTTTTGTGAACATTTTTTTAATTTGTACGTTACGTTTTACTGCGCATATTTCAAAATGCATCGGATTTACATCGAATTGTTACTACCTGAGTATAGGTGGTACGATAAAAGTTATCATACGACAATAACTTCTTGACTTTATGACAAAAACAATAAAACAAAAATAAAGATGTCGTTGGGACGTGGAGGTTAGCTGCCTAAGCACCGAAACAGTAAATTTGTTAATAGAATTACTACCTGGTTTGTATAGGTGATGCGGTAAATATATTATACGCCTGTAAAGGTAAGTTCTTAGCCCTCATGACAAAAATATATAAAAAATTCATGATGTCATGAGGCCTCGGAGAATGGGCGTCAAAAAAAAAAAGAAAATTATTAATAAAAAAAAATTATAAATAACATTTATATTAATATTAAAACAAAAGTAAAAATACAAATAAGAATAAAAATAAAAACAATGAATAAGGAATAAGGAAAAAAAGATAAAATTTTTAATATTTTTATTTACAAATAATATAAACAATAAATTAAAAATAAAATAATTAAAACTGAATTAGAAATAAAAATTCATTAAAAGACTATAAAAAAACCAAAAATATATATAAATTTTAAAATAAATATGAAAATAAAAATATATATAAAAATAAAAATAATAATAAAATAAATTATAATATTTTACATTCACAAAAATAACTTAAAATATAAACCAAAATAAAGGCTGTCCCAAAAGTTACTAAGATTTTAATTCGGGCACTACTCTTTTTGTGACAAGCGCAGATTACTAAATCTATGACAGCTGTCAACAGCAAGTATTGAGATTTAGTCATGGTCGAGTTGCTCATGGTCGTACAAATTGTGAAGACCCTTCGCAAAATCCGTACACTTTTCGGTCATCATAAAGCACCGTCTTGCAACACTGTGGTCAATTAAATCAATAAATTTGGGTCCACTGGCTCTGTCGGACGAAAACATAGCCATGGCAGCGATCAGCTTTGATCATGACCCAACAACATCGATTCGTCATCACCGAGATCATGCGAATTGATGCCATTGGACTTCTTCCTTTGGGGTTTTCTTAATGGGTAGGTACATGCCAATAAGCCCCAAATAATTCCGGAACTGAAAAAGGAAATCCAACTGGCCAATGCAGCAATTGATCCTGAATCATGCCAGAATGTCATGGGAAGACCGCGTGTGCGAGCAAGGTCGAGGCGGCCATTTGAGCGATGTTATGTTCCGTCAATAACCTCCATATCTCTACCCAGTAGGGGATGTATTCATTTCTGAAGTAATGACATAATGATTACTTGGTAATGGGAGGTAGTTCCCAGCTGGATTACAACGCGCAGAAATAAGGCATTAATTTAAAAGGGGCTTGTCATAGGCGGCAATGTGTGATGCTTACAGGTATTACAGCTTATTTTATTTCTTTTTAAATTGTAAGCGAGGACATAAGATTTTGAGTTGATCGTGGCTTTTTGGCTAGATTCACGATCGTCATTACGTGGCATTTTCTTTGACATTATTTATTTAGAAACTGTAAGCGAAGGCGTAATAGCGTGCGCTTACAAGGTTACTAGTTACCAGTAACTACTGGGTACTTTATCTATGTATATAAAAATCTAATAGTATCCGTAGTTACTCCATCACTTCTGAACCTTTCCTATGGTGTTGTTCAAATTTTTAGGGTGTGTTCGGCCAGTCATGGTACGGGTTTTAAACTTATTTGCTCAACATCGGTACAGTTGCAAAAATAGTGTATCCCTTTTCGCCCCTACGATTTCTCATATAAAATCTCTAAAAATTAGTTTTTCGTTCTTTTTTAAATAAAAATCAATGAAACTCGGTAAGAAAGTACTATTTAGTCGTGCCCTTTGAGTGGCACAATTGAGTGAGCATTGGAAAAGGGGCGTGGCACCGCCCATAAAATTAAAACTTTTTATATGGAATAGCCTTGGAAGTAAAAGTTACAGAACGTTTAAACTCATTGTTGATGTCCTTCTACTACACTAAGAGAAATAACGCATATTAGCATTATCCACGCCTGAGTATAAATTTTATTCAAATATTTACGTGGATAAATCAAATGTTTCCTTACAACTCGTTTTTTTCCCGTATTTGAATTTTATTTATACCACACACGTACACACATATTTCATACAAGCAAGCAGCAACAGCATCGCACACTTCCACACATACTCCGACAAGCAGCAACAGCATCGCACTTTGTTCCTGAGTTTATTTCTTGCATTTGCAGTTCTTACAGTTCAAATTTAGTTATTGTTGCAAGAGTAATATATTATGCATGTTTGGCAAAGAAGTTAAATTATGTAGGGTGGAGTGGCAACTCGGTATTTTCAAGAATATCTTGGACCGGTTGTCATTTAACTGCATAATTTGCTTCTGCCTAAACATATTTTGTACATTACTTTTTCGTTCTGTAATTTATACTATGTTTGACAGTTGGTGCAATATTAGTGCACCAACTGTCAAAAATAGTATAAGTTAGAAAACGAAAAAAGTGAAGCGATAATAAATTATACAGGCAATGGCATTTGATGAACGCAATAAGAAGAAAATAGTACCATAAACCATTAATAACATATTCAATTTAAATATGTTATTTTTAAATTCAATATTTTTATTCAAATTTTCTTTAAATGCGATAGTTTATTTTCAAATAGTAAATATTTTAAAGATATTTTAAAAAAATTCGTGCATAATTTTAATATATTTTTTATTAATTCTGTTTAAATATTTAAATATTTTACTATATTAAAAAAGTATTCAAATAAATTTTAAATATTTACGTAGTCGATTTATTCAAATGCGTTATTGGTGCAAAAATGACTCGCTTTTTGGATAAATTAAAAAAGTTTTTGGATAAATTTAATATTTTTTTCCCTTAATGTAGAAAACTGGGACGGGCACTGGACAAGGAGCTGTGGCTCCGGTCAAATAAAAAAAAAAAAAATAAATAAATAAATAACTGGCCATTTCAGCCCTTGAAAGGACTTTGACCTAGCTTCTTATGATCAATTGTGTTGTGCGTGTTATTAAGTTTGTACACAATTGACCGAGAAATGGACCTACATGCTTAACGCCGACTCCGAACGGCGATGAACGGAATGTTCTTATTCTCAAGAAGCTTTACATGGCATTTTGATTACTCTCTGAGGTTTGCCATTGTCTGCAGAGAGGTGGCGGCCGTACAGAAAAATTATTTTAATTCAAATAATTTTCTGTCGCTGCTGGGGTTCGAACCTGGGTCTCCAAGGTTCTTTGACATAGCGGCCACGCACTTTAACCAACTACGCCACGGACGCCACAATGTGGCTCCGGTCATAAAAACTAAATTTTTTATATCGAATAGCTAAGGATCTACATGTCGCATAAAAATGAAACTTAGAATTGAGTTCCCACTTAGTAAAGTCTGTCTACTACAAAACTGGGACAGGCATTGGTCAAGAAAGGTGGCTCCGCTCATACATGCTAACATTTCAATATCCAATAGCTATGGAAGTAGAAGTTATAGTAAAGGGTGGGCCAAATACAATTTTTGTTTTTAAAAATACAATAAAGTTAACAAAATTAAATTTTTTCCATGTATTATAGCTTTATTAGTAAGAGCAAACATTCCCATTAGTTATGGAACACAACGTCGTTCAACTGGCTCTCGAATTTTCCAAGACCTTGTTGATTGTTTCGGGTTGAAGTTCACGGATTGCTTGGATGATATTGACCCTAAGTGCTTGAATCGTTTCCGGATTGTTGGCATAACATCGGTCCTTCACGGTTCTCCATAAAAAAGGCCAAAGGGGTCAAATCGCAGTTACAAGGCGGCCAATTGACGTAGCCAAGACGGCGAATAGCACGATCTGGGAATTTGGTGCGCAAAAGATCGATTGTGACATGGGCTATCACAATCGCCATCCTACATGAACCAGAGGTCGTCCAAAATCATATCTCCAATTTCAGTAAAAAAGTCGCATAACAAAGCTCTGTAACGCCCACCGCTGACTGAAACGTTGTTTCCAGCCTCATTTTCAGAGAAAAATATCCCAATGATACCACCACTCCACAATCCGCACCAAACTGTCACTCTCTGTGGATGCATCGGCTTCTCGACAATAACGTGCGGATTTTCGAGCCCCCAATACACCATGGATACAGCAGGCACAGCAGGCGCGGTGGGTGCTTCATTTCGGCCAAAACTTATTTTCAAATAACGCACTGTTTTGGGCTACATAGCACTCAGTTTGGAAATAAGTTTCCAATATTTCCCAACGTTGTTCAAGCGTAAAGCAACTCATTTCTTTTCGCGGAGGTATGATACTGACTTTATGTCAAGATTTCGTGCCGGAAACAGCTGTCAGTGTCAAAATAACAAGGGGTGTGGCTCCGCCCATACAAGCCATATTTTTGAGATCGAATAGCTTTGGAATTAAAAGTTACAGTACTTACATTGAAACGCAGAATGGAGTTACTATTTGGTGATGGCCTGCTACTAGGAAACTATAACTGTAACTGTAACTGCAGTGGAGAACGACAGTGGTGTCAAACTATGGGTCTAAGAAAATTTTTGAATATGTATACTTATTATATATAGTTGGTGCAGCAACGCGTGCCGGGTGTCTCTAGTAATTCAACAAAAGCTAACAGATATTTCAACAAAACAATGCATTTGTGACTTTTGGGACACCCTTCAAATAAAACAAATAAGAAAATTGTTTCTAAATTACCAGCAGTATTGAAATACCTTATTCAATATACAAAGTACTTTACAGTTCTAGTTTTAAAGAGTATGTGTGGACAAATCATTAATTTTTTCTCACATATTAGCTATTTTTTTTTTGTTTTTTTTTTAATAAATTTTAAAAATTTCAGGTGTTGTAATTTTTAGAGCTATAACAGCGGCCGCGTTTAATTAAAGCTTTTGCCTTGAGCTTTTCATATCTCAAGCTTCATGAATACGATACCATAATAACTCTATAACCACAGCGGAGTTGGGTTGAAATACAAACTTTGCCATTTCATTAATGAATGCGTTGTTTATGCCGACTTCATGCCGAGCGTCTGCGTTGCCGAGTTGCCACAAAAGACAATTTTGGCAAATGACGCTCTTTGCTGCAAACAATATCTCAGTTCCAGTAAAAGCTCCGTGCGAGTTGGACGTCGGACAGAATGAAGCGGCTAATAGACGGTTTATTGCCAACGTGCAGGTCGGAAACCAATTGAATTGAAGCGTTTGTGTATAGATACAGGCCATAAAAATTGTTTTCTTCACTACGGCCACAAAGAAAAAAAAAAAAAAAAAATTAAAAATAAGAAGGAAAAGAAAATGCCATTGCCTGTGAAAAGCGGCAAGTGTTTGTTTTTGTGAAGAAAAGTGCAAAATTTAAAAATCAGTACCGATTGAATAACAAATTTGTAGTTAATTTAAGAAAATCTTAATTCAATTATAAACTCGCGAAAACTGTGTCATTGGCATGTTGCTCGGACTTTTTTTTGTCCACGGTAGTGCGGTAGTGTAGCACTTTTCTTTCTCGATTCGCAACGGTACAGCAAGGTACTGAACAGTGCGTTGCACGGTCTACCAGGCACGGTGATGTAATGCATAGTGAATCGAGTTTTTAGCCACAGCTATGGAAATGGTTAAAAGAACTTAAGCCCAAATTAAAGCGTTACAGAAGCTTAGAAGCGGGCTTGAAGCAGCAAAAATAAAACCAGCTTTAGAAAACGGTGGCGGTAATAAAATTTTCCTCAAAACGTATGCATGTTCATGCAAACATACCTACTTACATATAAGAGAAAGTGAAAAGTGGGTTAAGACAAAATGTGGTGTTGAATCGAGTTGAGAATACTCTTCCTTTCAATTGATTTCTTAATTCATGGTTCATGGTTGAATTCTATGCTTAGGTTGTGTATGTGAATGGAAATATTTTGCCCAAGATAATCATTAATTTTTCTTAGCAGAGTGGATAGCAGTGTTTTTTTAGGCAGTGTGTATACATTTTAACAAAAAAAAAAGTATTAAAAAGCATCTACCAGTTTGCTTGCTTGCTTGCTTTAGAGAGATTTCTGCAGAAGAAAAGAGAGAAAAAGAGCGAAAAATAGAGAGAGAGTATAAATTGGAAAGTCAAGGCAGAAAAGGGGAGGGAGGTGGGGCTTGTGTTGGAAAAAGTAGTTATAGTTGATAAACAACGTTAGCTCAAGGATTGCAATAAACAGTTTAATTTGCATGCGGAGTGCAACAACCCCCCGAACCACCCCGTATAATGACTACTGTCATATGGCTGAATAACAAAATATTAAGTCTTAATGACGCTTTCTTGTTCGACATAGCTCGCGTTAAGTGACGGTTCCGTATTATTTTCTTGTTTACGATTTTCCACCCTCCTCCCTTTGTCTGTTAGCTCTTACATACATATGTATATATTTTGTTCTAGTGTGTTGTTGCTTACTCTTTGCCATTTACTCAATCACATCTTTACGATGTTATGCATGCAGAACAAGTTTTGGTTCTTAAAAAAAAAAAAAATTTTAAATAAAAAAGAAGTCAAATTGTTTTGTTATGAGGTCAAACCCGCGCACTCTTCCGCATATGTGTTCTACGAAATTTTATTTTATCCGTTTAACTAACTAGCAGTGTTGCCAGATTTTTTTTTTAAACTTCTCAAACTGAAAAATAGTTTTATAGGTGTAGGATTTGTTTATTGAATAAAACGAACAATTGTTTGGATGCCTTTTAAACTTTTATTGAATTTAAAAGTAGGCATATGGAGATAATGTTTTCAAATGAGATACATTATCTTTCAAATGGCCACCTTGGTTTAGCTTGCGGACTTTAATCCTTTAAAATTTTTTTAAAATTTTCGACTCACCCTTTTGCATAATTGGGCTCTTTTTCGTCGATGGGACTTCCATTTTCTCATTGAGAGTTCAGAATTGTTCACGGATGATAAGCGTAGACCTAATCATTAGCAGGTTTTCGGATCTCGAAATTTGGCAATTTTGCTTATTAACAAAAATCACTGTCACCATTCATATTTTCCAAGACCCAATCATAGAACGTACGGCGCTGCTGGTGGTCCGTTGGCTGAAGTTCTTGAGTCAATTTAACCTTGTACGCATGCAGAGCCAAATTTTCTTCAATATTCGTTGCAGTGTGGACGTGGAGAGGTGGAGTTCTTGAGCATGGTGGCGAATTGAGTCGCTTGATTACACAACTTGCACTGAGCCAGTCTCTAGGGATTTTTTATTTATGTTGCGCACACACGTCTCAAAAGGGACATGATTACGAGGAAAATTTTCTCGAATTTTGCGCTTCGTAAATGCGTTTGAACGCATGTTTTCGTGCTTAAATTCAACGAATTCTACTTAACGAATTCTATTAGGTAATTTTATTGACATTTCATAAAAAAATTACGTATTGTATATACAGGGTGGGCCAAATACAAGTTTTTTTTTTAAATGCAATAAAATTAACAAATTTAAGCTTTTTCCATGTATTATTGCTTTATTTGTGAGAGCAAACATTCCCATTAATTACGGAACACAACGACGTTCAAGTGGCTGCCTCGGCTGGCTTCGCAGTAGCGCATTCTGTCACTCCAATTTTCCAAGACCTTGTTGATGGTTTCGGGATGTAGCTTAGGGATTGCTTGGATGATATTGGCCTTAAGTGTTTGAATCGCTTTCGGATTGTTGGCATAATATCGGTCCTTCACGGTTCCCCATAAAAAAGTCCAAAGGGGTCAAATCGCAGCCCTGAGGCGGTTAATTGACATCGCCAGGACGGCTCATAGCACGATCTGGGAATTTGGTGCACAAAAGATCGATTTTTGCATGGGCTGTTTTGCATGGCGTGCCACCCTGCATGAACCAAAGGTCGCCCAAATTCATGTCTCCAATTTTTAGTAAAAAAAAGTCGGTTAACATGGCTCTGTAACGCCCGCCGTTGACTGAAACGTTGTTCAGAGCCTCACTTTCGAAGAAAAATGGTCCAATGATGCCACCACTCCACAATCCGCACTAAACTGTCACTCTCTGGGGGTGTATCGGCTTCTCGACAATAACGTGCGGATTTTCTGAGTCCCAGATGCGTCAATTGTGTTTGTTAACGTAGCCGCCGAGATGAATATGTTCTCGTCAGGAAAAATGATTTCTCGCCCTTTTCAAATAACGCACTGTTCGGGCTACAAAGCACTCACTTTGGAAATAAGTTTCCAATATTTCCCAATGTTGTTCAAGCGTAAAGCTTTTTTCTTTCCAAGGAGGTATGATACTGACTATGTGTCAAGATTTCGAGCGGAAAACGGCTGTCAGTGTTAAAATAATCTATGATTTAAAAATTTACCCTGTACTCACATTTGCTTGGATCGATTTTCAAAAAACTCAAGCTATCATCATCACTCGAATCATTCACTAACAATGAGTTGGAAAATTGTTCAGTATTCGATGTAATGAAATTATCGATTCTTAAATTCGAAACATCGATGGAATTGAATATGATAGAAGCTTGTTTGACGTTTTTGATTTTGCCAACTTTCTGAAGTGCTGTCACGATCAGTCGTTTTGTCTCCACGTCAATACTTCTATCACAAAATGCAAATCCTATTAGTATTTCAAACAAGTACCATAAATGATTGCCGAACTTGGTCAAAACTTTATTGGCGATTCGTTCATTTACGAGGGTTACTATTTATATTTCGGGAATAGGAAATAGTAACAAACATTTTTAAATGAAAATGGCTTTATTGTTTTTCAAAATATTCCCAAATTTTTGGTCATCAATTCGCCGTTTTGACTGCTCAAAAATGCACATGTTTGACGAGATGTGTGAGAGCTCACATTGTCAGAATGGAGAATGATTCGTCTTTGGCGGTTGGTTTTGCGAATTACTCTGAAGACTTTCGGCAAACATATGGTTGTGTACCATTCAGAATTGACCGTCCTACGTTGTTCAAGCGGAACAGTGGCCACATGACCCATTCGGTGGAAGAAACAGGCGACCATTTGATTCGCAGTGCTTCGTGCGCGAACAACTTTTGTTGGATTTGCCTCGTCTTGGAATACCCACACGGTCGATTGCTGTTTTGTTTCCGGCTCATACGCATATATCCATGATTCGTCTTTTGAAGCACTACGATTAAACTTTTTAATCATTTCCTAACACCAATCGACGCGAGACTTTTTTTGAGCGATTGATAAATTATGGGGTATCCAACGAGAGCAAATTTTTTTTACAGATAAGTGTTCATGCAAAATCGAATGTATTGAAGTGGAACTAATGTGCAAGGATGCCACTATCTCACGATATGTCACATGACGATCTTGCATTATTAGTTCACGTACTGCATCGATGTTTTGTGGTACAACAACCGATTTTGAACGACCTTCACGGAATTCGTCGGCGACCGAACTACGACTACGATTGAATTCACTATACCAGCCATATACTGTGGTTTTTTATAGTACTTTATCGTCATACAAAGAACTGAGTTCATCGACATATTCTTGTTGAGATAATCCACGTTGAAAGTTGTGAAAAATAATCCAACGAAAACAGTCTCTTGAAATTTCCATTTTTTGAACAAATTGATTTTCTTAAATCATTGTAAACCAACCAAATAGCACTTGTACATCAAAACGCTGTGAGTACATTTATGCTAACAAATGTCAAACTTGATTATGATGATGCCAGATTTTAGCTATTGAAATTAGTGTTGCCAGTTCCCGAAGTATAAATAGTACCCCTCGTATGTGCCAAAATTCAATAAGATTTCCAATTAATTGAAGATCAAGCGATGTCGAATAACTGCAAAAATCTTTTTTTACAATTGGACTGCGATTCTTTTTTTCGATGTTTTTAATGAACCTTTTCTTTTTAAGTTTGTTGTAGTCGGAGTACAATTTCTCAACAGTTTCCTTCACTCACGATTTTTTCTTTGTAGGAATGTTAAAATTATTCCAAATGCTCACTATTTCTTTCACGATGCAGTAATGCTTTCAGTGATCGTTTTATTGTCTACAAAATGCAGGTGCACCAACCGGCCTAAAACGTGCTTGCAGTTAGGCAAGTTTAGTTTTTGGAAAATTATGCCGGCTTTCCTTGATCAAATAATGCATCTCGCTAGACATTGTGATTGCAAATAAGATTACTTTCCGTACCGTCTAATTAAACTTATGATAATTTCACTTGTCTTTTCTGTGATTCAACTGACAGGGTGATATCGATTCGTATACCGATCGTAATATTTGTAGATACTTCCCAGCAAGTGCAACGTCCATATAAATTATTAGAGTTTATACTTTTACACAAAACGACGATAAAATGGACTGAATTCATTAATTTTGGAAAAATATTCTAGATCAATGCAAAGGACAAACATGAAAAAAAAATTATATGAAAAAATTTTAAAATGTTGATTTATAATGCGTTTAATTTGACCGGACTTCATTGTACGTCAAATCTTACTCCGCATACTTTAACAAAATCCATACAAATGTGACTTGCTCTAAATGTTAAATTTTTTAATTATTAATCGCAAGAAATTTAACCTATTTTTATTAATATGTTTATCAGCCATCGTTATTTTGAATACATTTTCTTCTAGCATTTCGAATCTAAAAATTCGCTACTTATGGGTATTCGGCTACACAGTTGTGTATTAAACCAATACTGTGAGCGTCAAAAGTGAGTAGACACATGCTTATTTTTTATTTTACTCTTGTACCATAAAATTGAAGAGAATTATCTGTTTAAAAATAATGCAAAAACAAACCTGAATTTATTTATAAACAAAAGCCAAAATATTATTCCAGTACAACAACAACATAATAATTTCTTTTTATAACAATAAATTCAACAAACCAATTTTTTCGCGTCAAAAGTGAGTAGACCCAAATTGTACATTCAAAAATTTGAAAGCTAATTGTATAAAATTCAATTGTTTTTGAATTTTGTTTGTCCACCTTTAACTTTGATTACACTTTCCATTTGTCTTGGCATTTATTCATTAGTTTTTTTGTATAATCTGGAGAAATATTGTTCCACTCCGTAGTTAAAACATTTTTCAGCATATTTGCATTCTGTATGTTGTGTTGACTCACTTTTCTGTCCAAATGCTCCCAGAGATGCTCAATAGGGCTTAGATCAGGCGATTGTGGGAGGTGATTCCACTGTTTTTGAATCCTATGGAGTCCTTAAAATAAAACTATGTTCCAGACGGACTGGTCACATTTTTCACTTTTGTACTCTTTGGCAAAATCTAGTTGTTTTTCTTCTATTTATTATTGAAATGTAAGACCTTTTTCCTTTGTCAAATTCTGCCTTGTATTCCCTCGGAATGTAAGCATCGCCTAACTGTGCTGGCTGGCACTTATATAATTATTTGATTCGTTTGTTATATTTTGGGCTTTTTGTATAGCACTTGATCCCGGATTTTTATCTCCTTACTTTACAATGAAGCGGGCCTATCTAGGCGTAAGTCGCTGAGGTCATCCAGTTCGTTTGGAATTTTCCAAATTTTCACTTCTTTCATATTTATCACACATTTTTTTATTGGTGCATGATGCCTCTGGACTATTTTTCAATTCATTTTCATCATTTTCATTTCGCGAAAAGACTTTCCATTTTTTTTTAGTTTATAGAAATCAGATAATTCTCTTAAATTTTTTGGTCCAAGTGTAAAATGAAAAAATATGCACGTGTCTACTCATTTTTGACGCTCACAGTAAGTATAAGTATAAACATATCATAGCTTGGTGATTGCTGTGCGTACGTATGTTAGCACATACTATATTTCGGTAATAAATATAAAGACCAAATTTTTCTTTTTTGTTTTTCGAAATATTGTCCTTTATGATTAATACATTTTTGCATGCATTCGAACCATTTGTCATAACATTTATCCCATTCTGCTTGAGACAAATCCAAAACATAGTTTTTAAACGCATCAACCGTCTCTTTCTAGCGTCGAAAATCGTTGTACACACAGTTTGTCCTTGATGTGCGAAAACAAAAAGAAGTCATTGGGTGCCAAATTAGGAATGTACGACGGTGACCCAATAATTCGATGTTTTAAGTGCTCAAAAGCGCTTTTGTTTGAGCTGATGTGTGGATGTGTGAAATTATTCGCATTGTCTTGATGAAGAATATTTCTTTGGCGCTTGTTTGTTTTCCTTGTTTCATGGAATATTTGTCATTTTTCTGCGTATCTCAAGTGATACCGTGGCAAAATTGAAAAATGTTTTTCTTCTTTTTTTTTCGAAATGAAAAAATTCGGTCTTTATATTTATTCCCGAAATATATGTAGTAACCCTTGTATAAACTTACTCTTACATTCCACTGTGCTTCATAACTTACCTCGCTGCTGAAGAGAGTAAATATGATTCTTGAGTTTCCGCCTGCTCTAGTGCTCATAAATGTTCGCTTGGATTTGAACATTTTCGATTTCGGCAAAAAATTATGGGGATACTTCGAAAAGTATCCTTCCAAGGAGGATGAAAAAAAAATATGGTGAGTTTGTTTTCGCGGAATACTGGCTTAAGCTTGCGTCAAGGGCAAGCGAAATTGACGCAGAAAGGGTCTTAATATATCGCACGTAACTATTCGTAACCATTCGTAACCATTTGCATGCAAATAATTTGAAATGGCGAAGCACAATGAAGAAACCACTGTTGTCCGAAAAACACGTAACTAAAAGAATGCTTGGGCAACAGAAAACATTGATCGCGATTGGAGTAACGTACTCTTCTCCGACGAATCTTCTGTTTGGGGTTATTCGATCGTACCACGGGCATGGTCTTCGTCATCAAGTAATTTTGTCCAACGCACCGTTAAACATCCCATTAAAATTCATCTTTGATGCTTCTCAAAAAAGGGTTTCGGCACTTTGCACCTCTTTACCGAGTACCTTAATGTTGCCAGAATGGTCAAAATTTATGAGAAGGATTTATTACCGACTGCCAAATGCCAACTTATAATCAAAAACGAAGACTGGACTCTGAAGGAGAACAATGACCTCAAACACCGCAGCCGCCTCTGCACCGACTGGAAACGCGAAAAAAGCATAGTCACATTAGATTGGCCTGCACAATCACCTAATGTTAATCCCATCAAAAACGTCTGGGGCTACATCAAGCAAAAGCTTCGAAGGAGACCCACCTATAATTTAAAACAGCTTTCCCGAGAAATTCGACGCATTTGGAGAGCTCTTCCTGTCGAATATGCCGAAAATTTAGTGGAAAGTATGCCGCGGAGATATCAAGCGATTATTAACGCTGCACAGTGCGCTTTTTTCGATTTTAGGATGACATTTGGGTTTTTTTTTTTTAATTATATAAAAAAATAATTTCATTCTTCAGATTATAAAACATATGGGCATCTCCCAGTGGCACGGACGCGACATGCGCATGCTTTTAACCACGTCAAAAACAAGAAAGAAACATAAAGAGCCGATATGTATTTTTAGTGTTCTAACGCGCTGAAAGAGAGCTACATAGGGTATACAACAGGTTCGAATTATTCGGCGTTTCGGTTTTTTTTTTTATTATTCGACCCGGTTTTTTCAAAAATCGCAATTTTCGAATAATTCGAAAACCGTTTTTTTTTTGCTCGAATTATTCGACAGCTCGAAATATATAAATCTTCAATTTGTAAAATTCTTTAAACGACTTTTTTGTTGCATTTCAGCGACCTTGTTTTTTACGTTTACGTTTCTTCTAGTTACGTTTTTACATTTCACAAACGTTTCCAATATTTCTTATCTCTGGCTTCTATTTCATTTTGCTTTATTTGAGCTCGTTTAAACATATGCTTTGGTCATTTCTTTATGCTTTCTTTTGTTAAAACAGCATTTACAAGCGGCTGGCGTATTTAATATAAGTTAAACATGATTTTTGTTTAATAATGCATTGTATTTTACAAAATATATTGAATTATCAACAGCTAGACATTAACTCCGAAGTCTGGAAGTATTAAAGAAAAAAGAGGAAATTCAACAAGGCTTCTTGCACGAAATGTCCATAAATATCTAAAAGCATTAAGTACAAATATAGAGACAATCATTAAAAGATATAAAACATGTGTTAATAAGACTGAAAGAAAAACTCGATACATAATTCTACCCAGTGAACCATTTTGGGTAGAAACGTTCAATTTCGGCACTCATAAATGAACCTTTTTGTATTATTCGTCGGACTAAAATGCCTCTCAAAAATTAACCTTTTTTGTTCGGAAATGAGTTAAAAAAAGAACCATAAATTGTGCTTTTTTTGTTTGGAAATTACTTAAAAAAAGAACCGTAGAAAAGTAATTTTTCGGCATTCGGAAATGAACCCTTTTTGAATCAATCGCCGAACTGAATTGCGTTTCGAAAACGAACCTTTTTTTGAAACGAGTTAAAATATAACCTTTTTGAATTATAAATTATATTTTTGCATAATATTATTTGTTATTACATATCGATGATTTTTATAAAAAGAAATTATTATGATTGAACTCATTTAAGAATGCAAAAAAAAAAAAACATTTATTATTAATTTCTGAACTCATTTATGAACGAAAATGGTTCATTTACGAGGTATTACCTACTGAAATTATAAAAAATTATTCTTTTTTTACCCTAAATATAATTTTTATGAGTTTCGAAAAAAGTACAGTTTATATTTATTTTAAAAACTTTTCACGAATTTCTTCTTATATAGCAAGCACTTTGAAACAACAAAATAAAGAATCAAAAATTAAAGGAAAAACTGCCAAAAATGTTCGCAAAACTCTCATCTTACGGAAAACCTTCGCTTATGGTTTAGTAGGTAATACTGCATAAGTACCTTTATATACCTTATTAAAAAATTTTAGTTTCTATTTTTGTTAAATAGAAACTACATAGATATATGCAAGTTAAAAAAGCCCAAAATTTGTTTCATTTAAAAAAAACCCGGTTTTCCCGGTTTTTTTCTTGTCGAATAATTCGAAAACCGGTTTTTTAAAAATTGTACTATTCGAGACCGGTTTTTTTAAAACGTCGAATAGTTGCATACCCTAGTGCTACATTTAACTGATATTAAGCTGATGATATTAAGCTACCTACCAAATATCAATGAAATACACTGTACGAATCGAAAGTTATGCCATTTGAAACCATTGTATACATGAATGTTATATGGTAGGTAGGTCTTTGACCGACCATGATTATTATACTAAGCACACCCTTGGGAGTGTATCTAAAAGAGTTCGGCAAATGAGACCTGTTTTGAAAACATAATAATTGTATAAAGTGTTTACATGATTTTCCTTATGTATCTAATTGATCAGCCAGTATTGGAAAAAGCGAGTATTTTTGATTCATATTAAATATGAAGTGGGTGGCTTTGACGTGACCAACGAAACATAGACAAAAGCACTTTGTTGATGTGATTTATTACAGCTGGGAAAAAAATTATTAGCATACATCTCATATAATGCGTACGAACTCATTTTTTTTAAGTTCAATAGAATTTCAAGTTGAATTAGTTATATTAAAGATAATACGAGTATAATATAAGATGCGTCACCGCTATAGTAAGCGAGGTGACAGCAAAATTATTTTTTTTTTTTTTTGCTTTTTGTCCACTCAGTTTATAGTCCGCATAAAAATACTTAATACTTCACATCACATAACTTTATGTGGTTGACACTCCCGCCAAACGAGAAACACGTTGTTCTGGTCCCACCGGAATTTAAAAACATGTTTTGTTATGTGGCCTTCACCTCTTTGCATCATCTAAATAATTTTGAGAACTAACGCTGCTCAGCTTATGTCATTCGTAACAACCTTCCAAGCAGAAAGACTTGTCATAAACAGATGTGTCAGTTCTGAATAGTTCAAATCACACTAGGCAAAGCCATTTTTATATTCCTACGCTTACTGCGTAAGAGAAAAATTAACTTTGTCTGTCTGTCCACGATTATAGCCGTAACTTTGAAGCTTTGTAATTAAATTTGATATACATATAAGCTTCAGCAATAGAGTTCGAAAATCCATCTCTAAAATAGTAGAATCTCTAAAAATTCCACAAATATATACACTAACCTTGTTATTCTTTAATTTCATAAAAATTCATAATCAATTAAAATCAATTTAGTTCTGATTCCAAATACGCACTCTACGTTTGAAATTTTTCAAAATCGAATGAAAACCAAGCCTATCCTCCATATAAACTGATGTCATCAAAATAATATGTAATAAACTTGAGGCCAGAAGAAGATAATACATTACTTACTAGTTTTATTCTCAGTTAGCCAAGACCTCTCAAAGCATAAAAAAATCTATTATGAGCTATTTTTATAGATTGTGATTGTTATATAGAAAAATTTATATATTCCTACATTGAATTCCTGCACTTTAGGACCCGGAACCCTTCTTTGGTGTATACAGAACCGTTGTCAAACAAAATGTTAAAACAGTTCCCTTATCAAAGTCAAATGACTTATACATGGACATAATATTGCACTAACATAATCTCAAAATTGCACTTAGCATATTTTTCTTGAACTCTCACCTATGAAATCAAAATTCCAAATAAATATTAAGGTAATCAACTTTACGCGTCCGTGGCGTAGTTGGTTAAAGTGCGTGGCCGCTATGTCAAAGAACTTTGGAAACCCAGGTTCGAACCCCAGCAGCGACAGAAAATTATTTGAATTAAAATACTTTTTCTGTACGGCCGCCACCTCTCTGCAGACAATGGCAAACCTCAGAGAGTAATCAAAATGCCATGTAAAGCTTCTTGAGAACGAGAACTTTCCGTTCATCGCCGTTCGGAGTCGGCGTTAAGCATGTAGGTCCGGTTCTCGGTCAATTGTGTACAAACTTAATAACACGCACAACACAATTGATCATAAGAAGGTAGGTCAAAGTCCTTTCAAGGGCTGAAATGGCCAGTTATTTATTTATTTTTTTTTTATCTTATTTTTATTATGGGTTAAAAACCTCAGCTTTACTACCATTCCATCAAATTTACTGTAATGCCAATAGTCACTGCGTTATAATGCCATGCAACGTTTTGTCATTTTTGTTGCATTTGTCCGTGGTGCTCCAAAAAAATAAATAATTTTTTGCCTGAAATTTTTTGTAGAACTTCTACTCACAGAGTAATAACTCCAGGCAACAAAATTGTATTTTTGTTGCATAACTTCTTATCTGCGCGACTTGACGACGTCATAATTTATTTTTTTATTCTTGACGTTAGGTCAAATGTAAATCCTTAATTTCTGTTTTATAACAGTTTCTTTTACCGTACTATACTCAACGAGTCATGATTCCATGCAACGCCGTTACATGAATGATGTATTTTCAATTTTATAGCGGCTATCTCCGCGGCCTCACGTCATTAATTTTTGTCTATTTTTGTCATGAGAGCTAAGAACCATCCTTAACTGACGTATAAAATTTTTGAACGAAGCACCTATGAAAGCGAGTTATAATTCCTTGTAACAAATTTGCAATTTCGTTGCTTAGGCAGCTCCTTCCGCGCCTTGATGACGTTATTTTTTTTATATTTTTACTTTAAAGTAAAATATCAAAACATAGAGCGGCAATGAAGTACGGTTTTAAGTTTCTAACGGTTTCCTAAAGAGGAAGTCAAATTCGGTATGTGTAATTAGAGGAGTCGGTCGAAATGAAAACTTAGCTTTTAAAAATTGGGATTGGTTCAGACGATATAAAACCAATGAAAAGAAAAATTTAAAACATCTTTAATGTATCGGTGAGTGTATAATAATTTTCTATATTCTACTTCAGCCCGGATTTACTTCAGTTTTCTCATTTAGTTCTTTACTTGGATATTACTTTGTTTATATTTGAATGCATATCGAAACATCTCCGTAATACACGACTTGTTTTGGAATGCGACTTGAATGAAAGAGTCGAAATACTTGAAAACATTGCAGATGGCTTGAAATTAATTTTTCTTATGTAACTTTCCTTCCTTAATTATATCGATTCATCAATAGTGCTGCTAACTAAAGGTTATCCTACGAACTAATTGAGTGATATGTTATCTGTCTAATGGTTTTCTGACAAAGTATTTGTAACACAAAAAATATCAACTCAGATTAACACCAGCACGATCCATGCCCTTGGTGGGTTTTAATGGCCAAAAAAATAATTTATTTGGCTTTAGTTTAGTATCTATTAAAATTTATTTTGTAGTTAATATACGAAATGATACGAAAAGATGAACTGATATAATTTACCAAAATGCCGTAGTTTTGTTTACATGGTCATAAAATGCAAAATTCACATTTATGTACTAATTTACCTCGATGTTTCTCTAACTCATCCAACCTAAACAAATTGCTATTTTTAAGTAATGAACTAACAAACAAAAAAAAAATAAATAAAATTAACTCAAAAAACAATTAACAGAAAAACTATTTATTTTTTTCTGTTGAAAACAACGTCTCACAGTGCTTTGATTACATACATTTTTGTGCCAAAAATAGTAAATCTTGACGGAATTTGATAAAATTTGGTACAAAGTCATTTTTGGTCCTACTCTGAAATGAAATGATTTTATTAAATATTTGAACTGATTTTTTAGTGAAAAAATATAGCGAAAATCAGCAAGTATAGTAAAAAAAAAATCTAGATTATATCTCGACTTTTTTAAAAGCATCTTTTTTCACTTAAACAATCACCACGACTTTGAAAACAAACCCCGAATAATTTTCTTAGTTGCATTTGATTACATGTTTTTAAAATATGCTTTATTGACAGGGTTGCATTTCAAATAATAGAATTGGTGGATTCAAAAGTTGAACCAAAATTTATGTTTTTTGACGTTTAAATAACTATTACGTTTACCGCGCAGGTTTCCAAAAGAGTTGAAAAGGTATTTTTTCAAACTGTATCGGTGTTGTATAGAATTGTTCCTCAATGACTAAAGGCACTATGATTAAAATAATAACACAAATAAAATTAAAAAAAAAATAGTGACGTCATCAGGATGCGGAGGGAGCTGCTTAAGCAAACAAACTTAAAATTTGTTAAATTGAATTATAATGCATTATGTGCTATGGTAAGAACTATTACACGTCAGTAAGGACTGGTTCTTAGGCCTCATTACAAAAATAAACAAAGAAATCAAGATGTTGTGAAGCCGTGGAGAGAGCCGGTACAAAATAGAAAATCTATCTATCATGCAACGGCGTTTCATTGACTTTTTACTGTATATGCAGCATGGTTAATGTTATACAACAGAAATTAAGCACTTCTATGACAAAAATAAAAATAAATTATGACGTCCTCAAGTCACTGAGGTAACAGCCTATGCAACATAAACGCATATTGTTGCATGGGAATATTACTCACTGAAAAGAAGTGCTAAGAAAAATTTTATATTACGACAGAAAAAAATACTTATTTGACCTCATAACAAAAATAAAAAAATGTTTGAAGCCACGACGTCATGGATGCAATCGCCTAATGCAGTAAAAAAGCAATAACTTTGAAAAAACGTTGCCTGGAATTATTACTATGTGACTATTGAAACAAAGGCAAATTGCACGTAACGACATTAAAGTGAAGTTTTCTGTCATATGATAAAAAAAAAATTAATGGCATCATGAGGTCTTTTAGGAAACCTTAAAGTAACCTAAATGCACTAAATGCAAATGCAAAAGCAAAAATGATAATATAAATAAAAAAATTATATTAAAATAAATCCAAGGACAAGTATTAGGTCAAAGTATGGATAAGTTTTAGGAAAAGTATTAGAAAAAGGAGAGAGCAAGGGATAGGACAAAGATTAGAGTATGGAATTGGGCAATGATTGGAACAATAATTCAGACAAGGATTGGGACAGGGATAAGAACAAACATTTAGACACATTTAAAATGATATTTAGGACAAGATTGGGAAAAGGATTATAACAAAAAATGAGATAAGCAATAGAAAAAGGATTTGGACACAATAAGGACAAAGGACAAAATTTAGGACAAAGATTAGGAAAAGACATGTAACAAGGGTAAGGAAAGGAATTCGAACGAGGATAAGGTCAAGAATTTGAGCATGGACTAACACGATACCGCCAAATTCTTGTTTCTTTTCCTAAATTATCAGTTTATTCTAATATTCAGAGCTCCGTGTAATCAAACGAAAAATAAATTAAAAACGCTGGGCTTTTTTAGTTGAAGTCTTTTTTGGGTTTTTTCTCATTATTGGCAATAAGAAAACACTGTGCGCAAATAGTATGTTAACAAGAAATGGAAGTTTGTGAGAAATGGCATATTTTCACATAGTGATACGTAATTTAAACAATAATAGGTAGGTAAAAAAAGGCGATGACTAATTTGAAACCAAGCAGGTTTTAAGATCGCAGCATTGAGGGGAAAACTTGTCTCTTTTTTTTATTCGCTGAATTCGCCTTGGACGTTTATGGTTTTTCTATTACATAACTTTATTATTTAGGTACCATTGATACTTGAGACTCATTCTTAAATGCCCACATCAACGTAAATTTCCATTGGTTAAAATTCATAAGAAAATAGAATTCTGTCAAAGTCTTAATAAAAGTCTTTTGACCAATATAATAAATAAACAAATAATATCTACATAGTTCTAAGGGAGTAAAATAAGGATACACCTTCTAATATTTTGGTGTAACAATAAGATTTGCCGAAGTGTAGCTTTGTTCATTTGAACAAAAGCTGTTGGTTTTATTCCGGGAATTGCCCTACATACTTCTCATACACCGAAAACAGGACCAATCTTATAAAAAACTAGCTTTTTCCCGGTGCGCTTTGCTGCACCTTATCTAGATAAGCACCAGAAAATGTTGCAATGCCTTCTGTGTTATTATTTCTAAACCATCTCGTACTCGAAACATAGGAGTCGTTCATAAATTACGTGACCGATTTAAATTTTTTTTTACCCCCCTCCGGTACTCTTTGTAGTGCATTTCAAAAACACTCTCCTCCACCCCCATAAAGTAACGTCGTATATGAAATAAAAAAATTAATTGATTAAAATTCGAAATTCGAAAATAGAAAAAATAACTGTCGAAAAGCAAGCAAAGAAAAGTTATGCCCTTACAACACTTGCCAATAGTTAACAGTCAATTTAGACGGTCAAACATGAAGATATGTTTGAAATGTTGGGTTGTTGGGTTGAAAATGGTTTGAAATGTTGGGTTGTATTAATTTCAATTTTTTCGAGTTTTTTTTATTTTTGGTCACATTACTACATCTGAGACCCCCACCCCCCATTCGTTACTTATCGTAGTACATTTTAAAACCTTTCTCTCTACTAAATTGGTAACGTAATTTATGAATGACCCCATGGTTACTGCGCAAATTTGAGCTCAATCGGCTCAGTAGTTTTGGAGTCTATGTAGTAACTTCATTCCTACTTCTATGTTCTTTGTCTTTTACTTCCATAGCGAAAGGCCGAAGAGACATGTGCATTAGAATCCGAGGTAAGTGATATGTCTTTACCTTAGTCAATCCTATTTATAAGGCAATCTCATTTACAAACTTCTCTACTACCAACTATAACTTTTCAGACGTAAATATTGATGAATTTTCAATTTTAGTTGATGAGAAATATGTAACTACTGCGCAGTAGAAACCATGATATCTACAATTTCAGTCGGATCAGTTTCGCAGATCTTTACAAATTTTTATGTCACTTCAGCCTGGTTCTTTCTCGAGCGAGATTTTTTAAGCAATTTCGTTGTCATTAGCAACTTGGCTTATTGCAGTTGCTAATGATCAGCAGTTGCTTCTTTTTATGGTTTGCTAGACTTCGGATCATAAGAAGCTAGTTCAAAGTCTTTTCAAGGGCTGAAATGGCCAGTTATTTAATTTTTTTTTTTTTAGACTTCATATGGGAACATACTTACATTTTAATACTAAGTAGCTATCTATAGTTTATGATTACTTCCCCCCCTGTTGTTTGCAAAAATATATTTTATAATCTTACGAGTACAGTATAAATACAAAATACAAATTGCTGATATAAAGTCTTCGGGTCTGGTGTTGCAATTTAGGAAAGGTGTATGTATGGATACGATAAGGTCCGGTGTTCAATTAAACCCTTATTTTATGTTCTGATATATGTTTGCCAAATTTATGGGAGATCCCAACCTTGGTGGCCCAAGCCCTGTACATTCTATTTCACTTTGATGACTAGTTCAGTTGATATTTTATCATTTTTTTGCATATCGTTCATTGCCAATTGTTGTTATTGTGAACTTTCATTAGTGTCAAGATATCGCATAAATAGGTTTGAAAGGTTCATGGAGCCCTTTTTATATTTGTTTGGTAATTATTTCTGATAATATTTACCTATAATTCTGATTTTAATACCAATAATTCTTTTTAAAAGCCAAAGCAAAGAATAAAAAAGATTTTGTTATTCATTCATTTCAGCTGGCTGTTCACAAACAAGTTTAATCTGGGTGGATTTATGAAAATTTAATCGGAGAAAATTCTCGGATACTCCGTCAGTCTCCATTTTTTAACTGTCAGTAGAAATTTGTATGTTGGGATCCCTTAAAGTGTGATTTCTTTTTCAGTCTTCTCATTTCAGGAAGGATCTGTATAAAAACTTGGGGTTATATAACTGATAATTTATTCTTGGTGTAATACTGTCCCAAGATGTCCAATAAATCCAAAATTTGTATTCCCTTACATGGAACGCTGTTTTAGCTTTCAAACTCTTTTTGCTCTCGTCCAGAGACTGTTAAAAACTGCCATAAAATATTAATTAAAAAAATAAACTATAGATTAGGATTGGTATTGATTTAGTTGTTTAAATGAAATTGCTGATATTCGGCTTCGGGCCACTTTGATTTTGAGCTGAACTGGTAAACTTTAATATTCTGCATTCGAGCTTTGGTAGCCCACAAATAGTTAATAGAACTGAGTTCTGCCAGGGTTCCCCGAACACCGTTAGATGCTACCCGTGAAATAATGCGTAGCAATGCTGTTGCTGTCGCATTTCTAATGGTTAACAGTTGCTACCTTACCATGAGTAGCATGACATTGCGCACAGATACTATAGGTTTGAATCTTTAAAATCTGTTTAATTTTTTTAAACTTTAATTTTCAAAAGTTCTGGTCTTTGTCTATTTTAATTTTACATTAAAAATCTTGGGCGCTTTGTTATTCATATGTAGTTCATTGAAGACTTAATTGTTACTTTAATTAAATGTATTCAATTCTTTTATAGATGCCAGGACTGGTTGTTTTTAGACGTCGATGGTCAGTTGGATCCGATGACCTTGTGGTGCCAGGAGCATTTCTATTGCTGATTCATTTTATCTGGTAAATGTCTAATTATTTAAAATATATTAAGTTCATTATATTCATTATATTGTATGTTTACAGCTTTGTGATAGTGTCCGTCGCATTGTTAGTTTTCCAATATGATGCTACAGTTTTGAGTACAACGCTACTATGGTACCATCAAGTCGGATATTTAGTGATATTAATGCGTGAGTATATATTTTCTTATTTACCTAAATTTATTTTAAAGTTATACAATACTTTACGGCCAATTAAGAGATTTTAGATTGGGTTTTTTTAAACTTTTTCAAACTTACAAAAAATCAGCTTGATATTCAATATATACCAAGTCCACCTTTACCAAGTCCACCTTTATCACGAAGAAAACTAGAGCTATTGACCGTGCAAAAAAATAAAAAATATCAGTCGGCTTATCCAAAAAAATTTGTTAATGCATTGACTCGAATTACAAAAGGAATCTTTGATATACTAGTCCTCTTATGTGGCAATGGCTCTCTTATGTCATACTATTGCTGAATACGTAGATCAATCAATAGCTTTGATATCGGAAGTCCGAGTTCGATTCCCTGTTGGTGCGAAAAATAGTTGTTATTCGGGCAAAGGCTAACTTCAGGGAGTAAAGAATGTCATGGGAGCAAGGACACTGACCTTTCGGAGTCAGCAAAACACAGATTAGGGTGATTGACATGGTTTCACTCATTAATTTAGTTATGCAAAGCAAACAGCATAATGTCTGAGTAGATGTAGCCTTGACCCTACGTCTCTCCTTTTATCTTTTATCTTTTAGGATAAGGATAAGGATAAGGATAAGGATAAGGATAAGGATAAGGATAAGGATAAGGATAAGGATAAGGATAAGGATAAGGATAAGGATAAGGATAAGGATAAGGATAAGGATAAGGATAAGGATAAGGATAAGGATAAGGATAAGGACAAGGACAAGGACAAGGACAAGGACAAGGACAAGGACAAGGACAAGGACAATGACAAGGACAAGGAAAAGGACAAGGACAAGGATAAGGATAAAGATAAGGATAAGGATAAGGATAAGGATAAGGATAAGGTTAAGGATAAGGATAAGGATAAGGATAAGGATAAGGATAAGGATAAGGATAAGGATAAGGATAAGGATAAGAATAAGGATAAGGATAAGGTTAAGGATAAGGATACGGATAAGGATAAGGATAAGGATAAGGATAAGGATAAGGATAAGGATAAGGATAAGGATAAGGATAAGGATAAGGATAAGGATAAGGATAAGGATAAGGATAAGGATAAGGATAAGGATAAGGATAAGGATAAGGATAAGGATAAGGATAAGGATAAGGATAAGGATAAGGATAAGGATAAGGATAAGGATAAGGATAAGGATAAGGATAAGGATAAGGATAAGGATAAGGATAAGGATAAGGATAAGGATAAGGATAAGGATAAGGATAAGGATAAGGATAAGGATAAGGATAAGGATAAGGATAAAGATAAAGATAAAGATAAAGATAAAGATAAAGATAAAGATAAAGATTAAGATTAAGATTAAGATTAAGATTAAGATTAAGATTAAGATTAAGATTAAGATTAAGATTAAGATTAAGATTAAGATTAAGATTAAGATTAAGATTAAGATAAAGATAAAGATAAAGATAAAGATAAAGATGAAGATGAAGATGAAGATAAAGATAAGGATAAGGATAAGAATTAGGTCATATGCACATTAACCCTGAGGTTTTAACTTGGAAAAATCGGTACAGTATCATCTAGTACAGCCTATAATTTTATTTTTCCATTCTAACGAGTGTATAATTTTTTATTTAATACAATTTTCTTCCCTGCAGTTTCAATATGCACAGAAGCTGGAATATGTGTTGTATCCATGAGAGGTAGTATTTTGGATTCAGGTGTCAGAACAACGATTAACTTATGGATTTATATTAAAAGCTGTAAGTAAAAATTATGAGTAGAAATTATGGTGATAAAAAATGTGATTTGGGAAAGATTTAAAAAACCAAATACAATTTTCCGACCACTGAAGCTCGTTTACCTTTGAACATCTTGAATCTAAGTTGCATAGAATAGGTTTTTACACAATAACCTCGTAATAGTGAATGAACAATGTTAAAAAAAAATGTAGCAAAGTGCAATTATTTGTACAAAACAAGTTAATTCCGAAATTAAAACTGATATCGAAATTATTCTTACAACATTAGAGAGCATTTTTATAGTTTCAAAATAAATTCAGTTACATTGTGTTAAGATAAAAAGTTACAAATTGTTGAAAGATACAAAAAATCTAAAGCACCCCGTTTCTCAAAAACTAGAGCCTATAAAAAAGAATTATTAAGAATTATATAAATTAGTTACTTGGCAACAGATATAAAAAAAAATGTTCAAAAATAAGAAAAAATTTTCGTATGACTACAACTTTCCTAGTCTGTATTATTACAAAAGCAACTTTAATTATTAAAAAATAACTAACATTATTTTCATAACACGAATATAGCAGTCATTGTGTAAATAGAAACCTATTCTAAACATCTTTCATTTAAGATGATGGCTCGCGTGCCAAAACCCAAACCATAAAGGTCGAAAACTTGCATTTTATATCAGGGTCACTATCCAAACTATCATTTAAAAAATAATTTTGTCGCATATTCACTGACTGGACTGATTAGCTTTATAAAATTTCTGTTTTCTCACTTTCCACTTTTCCTTTTTTTTGCAGTAATAATATTTTTTGATATTACTTGGCTAGTCTTAGGAACATTATGGTTAGTAAATTATTACATTGAATCTCCAGTCGACCAAGAAAAAAAGCTATTTATAGGTAAATCATAAAACACCAAAATTATTATAAATAACTTACATGAATTCTGCATTATAAAGCTATAATTATTTGTAATTGGACTCTATTGTTCATCACTATTATAACGATATGGTGCACGTTCGATGCTGCTGGTCGTTCGTGGGTCAAAATGAAAAAGTACCAAAGATCAATGAGAGAGACTGAATCACGGTTTAATTATAAACGCAGTAATAGCATGAATCGTAATTGGCGACAACGGTAAGTTGCCGTAGAATCCATAGCAATTGAAATTGTAATTAAAATAATCCGTATGCTATTTTCCAGAAAGGTCATACGCGCCTACCAAGACAGTTGGGACCATCGATGTCGCCTGCTCTTCTGTTGTATGGGTTCTTCGGAACGCAATAGGAACTCATTTACAGATATCGCCCGCTTGCTGAGTGATTTTTTCCGAGAACTTGATGTGGTACCGTCCGATGTTGTTGCTGGCCTAGTACTATTGAGAAAATTTCAAAAACTAGAACGTGAAGCAATCGTACGACAGGTATGCGGCGCATCTTTTTTGATATATTTCATTAATTTATTTATGGAATCTTATAGAAAAAAAACGGGACTTATGAATTCTTAAGCGGGGTGCCTATAACTGAGCGCACACAGTTCCTAGCCTTAAATGATACTAAAAACTACGACTTCTTTCAAACTGTCATACATTATATGTATTTCGCTCAGGGTGCGTACGGTTGGCCCATGTATTTTATAATAAACCGATCCAAAATGTGGCACCTGGTACCCGAAATGAAGTACGTGTCCTTTTGACATAGGCGAAACTATCAGGAGTGAATTAATTTTGTTTATACTATTTATAGATGCTTTGGTTGTTGTTGTGGCCATGGCGATGACTCTGAAATTATTCAGGACAATTGCTGCTACTGCAACTATGCCGCTTTGAAAAAGACTTTACAAGTTGGCGATACAGAAATCATCTATGTTACATATCACGTAGATGTTGGAGAAACACCATTCTTCGTTGCCATAGACTATTCGCAGAAGAAAGTGGTTGTTAGCATAAGAGGCACGCTGAGCATGAAAGACATTCTCACCGATTTGAATGCTGAGGGCGATGTACTGCCTTTAGATCCGCCACGTGATGATTGGCTCGGCCACAAAGGAATGGTGCAAGCTGCTATTTACATAAGAAATAAGCTGTCGGAAGAGAATCTAATTGAAAAGGCCTTGAATCGAAATCCTGATAGAAACACTCACACTTTTGGCCTTGTTCTAGTGGGTCATTCACTTGGTGCCGGAACAGCTGCTATTCTGGCAATACTTATGAAACCGCACTATCCATCATTGCAGTGTTTTAGCTATTCGCCACCAGGCGGATTACTCAGGTAAGCTTTGTTTTAGTTCTATGTTGTTTTTTTTTTGTTTCGCAAAATGTGACGTTGTGATGTGCTTAAAGCTAGCTTCGCCAATTTTAATCGAAATTCAAAAATTTTGCTATATTGTGCTTGAGCTGAGGAGCAATGTACTGTAAAGAAATAAATAAAATTCCTAACCTCAAAGAAAAATTGGAAGACTTTTATATGGAAGTGATGGGGAAACATTCCTCGTCGTATCTTTTGGAAACTTATAGGTATTTTTTTTTTTCATATGTTTGGAAAAAGATGATTATAGTAGCATAACTCAAGCACTTCATGGCACAATTTATGAATTGGTAAAAGAAATTAATCTTAAAGATAATAATTAGGATAAAATGATTTTCCTATGCGACACATAACAATGAGCACATCACCCCACATATTCTTTAATAATAAATCATTAGGGGATTAGTTAAAATTATGCAAATGTATTATAAAATTTACTAACAATATATATATTCTTCTCTTAAAGTATGCCTGCAGTAGAATATTCAAAATCGTTCATTACATCTGTGGTATTAGGAAAGGATGTTGTGCCCCGTATTGGCCTTTATCAGATGGAAGCCTTACGTGCCGATTTAATCAATGCTATACAAAGAAGTGTAGATCCTAAAGTAAAAATATTACTTACATACAGTGACTTACAAAACCCCCAGAAAAAAACTAAGCACCTAGCACTATTTTTTGCTTAAAATTTCAAATTTGAATTGTTATCGTAAATTTTTTTAATCAGCTTTTTTTTTGTATTGGCTATCAGCGTATAGGCTATCAGCGTATTGTGGCGTCTGTGGCGTAGTTGGTTAAAGTGCGTGGCCGCTATGTCAAAGAACTTTGGAGACCCAGGTTCGAACCCGACAGAAAATTATTTGAATTAAAATAATTTTTCTATACGGCCGCCACCTCTCTGCAGACAATGGCAAACCTCAGAGAGTAGTCAAAATGCCATGTAAAGCTTCTTGAGAACGAGATCATTCTGTTCATCGCCGTTCGGAGTCGGCGTTAAGCATGTAGGTCCGGTTCTCGGTCAATTGTGTACAAACTTAATAACACGCACAACACAATTGATCATAAGAAGCTAGGTAAAGTCCTTTCAAGGGCTGAAATGGCCAGTTATTTATTTTTTTTTTTTTTTTTTCAGCGTATAAAAGAAAGTTAAAAAATTTAACGCAGTTTTGTTGCTTTTGATAATGGTACAAATTCTTTTGAACACTTTTCGAACTAGTTTCTAGATTGAATAATCGAGTTTTAGTCGCGATTGTGCTGTCGTATCATCATTGATTCCGTAGTTTCAAAGTTTTTGGTATTAGATCTGGTAATTTTGAAACAAAGCACTATAGGTAATTTTTCCCATTTTTGTGGCAAAAAGTAATTTTTCGCACTTGCAAGAATGCATTATTTGTTGTTGGTATTTGATAAAGAAAACATAATAAAAAATAACTGTGTGTTTTGTTTTTGTAAAAAAATTAATGACGACTACTTAACAGGTGTCAAAAGTCATAGTTTGTGAGCAAAGTGTTCAACTTAGTATGCGCAGTGCAATTTTGTCAAAGTTTTGACGGTGTTTTAAATAATCAATAAATAAACAATAATTTCAATTTAATATGGAAAAGAAAAGTGATAGTAAGTGCTTGCAAGTTCAAAGAAGGATTTTGTTGAAAATTGTTTTTTTGTGTGAAAAAAACACATACTTCTGACTTAACCTTAAATTTTTTTTTTTTTTTATAACAAATTTTGGATAAGCTTTTAAAATGTTGGCCGTATTTGGCCGTTTATAAAGTATCAGGAATGTATAAAGTGAAGAATTTTGAGTTTAATTCATTAATATCATGTTGCGATTTTTTGCGTTTATTGAAAAATATGATTTTTTCGTAGGCAGCCTCCGCTTGCAATATAGCGAAATGGCGAAAGTTTGGTTCGATGAACACAACAAAGATGAGAAGAATGCCTCTGTGTACAATTTTATCATTGGTCAAGTAGAAAATGGTTATGTTTTGAATGAGGAATCGGCTTCGTTGAAAGAGAAAGTTAGAACTTTTTGTAAAAATATAGCAATTAAATGGGAGAAATCGCATAGGAAGACAGCCGTCTTTCAGAAGCAAAACGCGCTCTGGCTAAACGCTAAATTTATTTTGGCAATTAAGAAGTCTGTCACTCACTCAACTACATCTTTAGTAGGGCGTCCAAAGAAAGATTATGCTGAAAAATCTGAACGAGCAAAGAGGAAACATGCAGAGGATCTTTCGAAAAGTCAATACTATGAAACAGAGTTGCTAGTTCGTGCAGATTCAACATCGGCTCGAAAACAAAAGCAAGCAGATATGGCAGCAGTTCTCAAAGAAACACTAGCTAGTCCCACAAGACCATCTAAAATAAGAAAATGTACACTTTCTGCAACACATAAGCCAGTTCGATTTACTGTTGACGAAGCACTAGCCTTTTTGTTAGAAAAAAATTTCACAAAAGAGCAATATCTGAGTATTAGACATGAAAACAAAATAAGAAATTGTGATATATATCCGCTTTATAACGACGTCGCAGCTTGTAAAATAAAATGCAGACCAGATTGTGTTCAAATAAGTGACAGACAAGCAATGGTTCCTCTTGAAATGCTGTTAGCGCATACAACAAAAAGAATCGTTGAAATGCAGAAAGAGGTTATAGCGTCATTAATGACTGAAAATATCAATCTCTTAAAAGCTGTTTTGATTGTTAGCTATGGATTCGATGGCAGCACGGGGCATTGATCTTATAAGCAGGGATTTCTAGAACCATCTACTTCTCAAGATTCTGACTTATCTTTGTTTGCAACCACAATGACGCCTCTAAGGCTTATCGATTCGGTTGGAAGACCTTTGTGGAATAACCGCACACCTCAATCCATAAGGTTTTGTCGACCCATAAAACTGGAGTTTGTAAAAGAAACAAAAGAAAAAATTATGCAAGAAGACTTGGAATTAAAAAAACATTTTAATGACTTACAAAATTTAAAAATAGAAATAGATGGGGGAAAAATCATTGAAATTCACTACAAACTGTGTCTCACTGTAATTGATGGCAAAGTGTTAAACGTTTTAACAGATACAAAATCTAGTCAAGCGTGTCCAATCTGTAAAGCAACTCCAAAGGACTTTATGGGAATTACAGACTTTGCGAGTGAAAAATTTCAAGCAAAGGAAGGTAACCTCAAGTACGGCATAAGCCCCTTGCATTGTTGGATACGATTCTTCGAATTTGTTTTGCATGCAGGCTACAAATGCAATATAAAAAAATGGCAAGTTCGAACAGAAGACGATCGTAAGGCTTTTTCCGAAAGAAAAACAGATATGCAGAAGTTATTTTGGGAAAAAATGGGCCTTAAAGTTGACAAGCCAAAAACAGGTGGATTTGGTGGCAGTAATGATGGCAACACTGCCCGTAGAGCTTTTACGGACCATTTCATCTTCTCTGAAATAACTGGCATTGATGTAGAGCTAATATATTCCTTAAAAATAGTTCTTATTTCCATATGCTGCCAATTCCCGTTAAATAACGAAAAATTTCAAGCTTTTTGCCACAATACAGCCAAAATGATAATAATGAAATACCCTTGGCTCCCCATGACTGCTACAGTACACAAAGTGTTAATTCACTCAAAAGAAATTATTGAAAATACATTACTGCCGGTAGGATGTTTTGGAGAAGACGCTGCTGAGTCTCGCAACAAATTATACAAGTCTGATAGACTGCATCATGCACGCAAAAACAGCCGTAAAAATAATCTTTCCGATATTTTTAATAGGGCTTTGGACATGTCCGATCCGCTTATTTCATCAATATGTTTACATAAACGAGTCGAACAGAGAAGGCGCCAGCAATTTCCACGAGAAGTAATTGAAATGCTGGCTACTCCTAAAGCTCCTGAAGATTTGAACAAGAGTGCCGATGAATATGATGATAGTTTGGAATTGTTGAGCTACACATATGCAAATGAATTGAATGAAATCATTTTAGATAATGAATTGTAAAACAAAATGTTAAAAAGCAATTTTAATAAATTATTAAAATAAAAAAAAATTTGCACGAAATGTTCCACTTGGGACTTGTCGCAGACAAAGGTTAAATTTTAAAAAAATTTATTCTCTTAACTTTTCTTACAGCTTATATTTCCTTTAAACGAAAATTTTTTCAAAATAATCTTTTCAGTTTGGCTGTTATTTATTTTTGCCTCGAAAATTGGTCAAATTACCTATAGTGCAAAGTGAAAGTATTTTATCTAACTTGAAAAATTTTTCATAGAAATTAAAATGCCGAAAATATCGATTTTTTTTTTTTTTTTTTTTACATTACATGTACCGCTCTTGAATCAGAGTTGCAATATCTATCCATCTGTTTTATTTCCAAAATAAGAAATTCTTGCGATATTCCAAGAGGTAAGAAACGATATTCCAATAACAGAAACGATGGATACCCACGGAAAATAACTCGAAGAGATAAAAGAATGGCCAAAAGGCTAATCGTGTCTGGAGCTATTGACAATGCTGTACAAGCTCACAAGGTGTATGAGGCTCTGAAGATTAACGTGTTTTGCCAAACAGTGCACAGATGCCTGAAGGACGCTGACAGAAAGGCTAAACCTTAAGTAAAGAAGCCTTTACCTACAGCTAAGCATCGCGAATAACGCTTTCATTTTGCCAAGGAGCATGTTAGTTACTGTTAATAACGACCAGATATTTACGCTACGACAAATCTTGGAGAAGACCCTACAGAAACAAAAACGACACGCATCATCTTTTTGTAGATTACAAAGCTACTTTCGACAGCCCAATATGGAATTACCTGAACACCACCATGTCTGAATTTTTGATTCTTTGAGTATTTGCAGAATGACACTGAGAAACACCGTGAGCACAGTTAACATCGGGAAGGATACGCATGAAGTCAGTGCAGCATTCTCCAGATAAGCGAAAGAGTCGAATCGAATGGGTCTTACAGTGAACGCAGATTAGACGAAATACCTAGTATCAACTAACAAATAGTCACAGCTTCTTAGAAACCAAGAGTTTGTTAAGGACTGTGTCTACCTGGGATCCAACGTAAACTCCTCCAACAATGTCAGTATTGAGATAAGATGAAGGGTAACTGCTGCCAACAGGTGTTACTTTGGGTTGAGTTCTCTCGACAAACAAAACAAAATCAAGCCCGTCCTATTATATGCAGCACAAACCTGTACGTTGAGCAGTTCTAATGAAAAGACTTTGAGGGCCTTTAAGAGAAAGATCCATCGTAAGATCTTCGATGAAACCACTAGTTAGCGTATGAGCTGTATGGTGATATTGACATAGTCAAGCGCAAAATCGAGCGCGTACGCTAGCTAGCTCATGTTGAGCGGATGAAAAACGACGATTCAGTGAAAAAATATTCGATTCGATGTCCGGTGATGGTCAACACAGAAAAGAACTCCCACATCTTCGTTCGACAGCTTGACGAAGCTTAGTTTTTTTTTTCAACTGGCGCCAGCAAGCGTAAAACAGAAATGACTGGCGCAAATTTTTAGTCGAGGACAAAACCGATCAAAAAGTAAGTAAGTACGTCAATGGAAGTTGGTAACCAGGTGAATACAAAAGATTAACCGTTTGGAATCTGATTGTTGAATTTGGTCATGGTGTGCCCAAAACGGTATCACCGAAAGAAATATGCAGCAGACTTTGAAATTCGGTGTAGGATCCTTGATGGTCTGGGAATGTTTTCAAGTAAGGAATCATTTAGGACTCGTTGATATAATCGTCGATATAATGAACCGTTGATGTAATGAAATCTTAAAACTATATCGATATTCTAAAGGACTCATATCTAAACGCCCCAGCATCGAAAAGTTTATGATACAATCTTTATGCAAGATAACGACCCGAACAATGAAAGGGCTTTGTGACTTTGTCTCAATCCAATACAGAATCTATGAAATATCCTCAAGAAAAAAATTATAATGGAAAAATTGGTTCTTTAAAGCCTTGATGACCCATGGACGGCGGTTAACCAAGATTGGTCCAGCGTAAGGTGGAACGTTGGATAATTTGATAGGTAGTATGCCTAAAAGAATGCAGATTGCAAAATAAATTTACCTGAACACTTACTATTTTCTTTACTTTTTAATGGTCATAGCCACAAAGAAAAAATAATTTTTTATGAACGGTTTTGTTAGTCACTGTATATCCAAAGTATAAATAAATCATATAATTAACATAATTTTCTCTCAGTGGAAAACAATATCCTGTTCAGTTGTTTGCTGTGGCTGTGGTCCTGAGCCAACATCAGTTGTTGAAATGTCTGAGAAGGATACACATATAACACAATATCAAAAGGTTTTTGTTTTTTCTTTAATCATTTCATTTCGATTTCGAAACAAATTATATGCTATAACTTTTTTCCTTAAAACAGCAACGTGATACTGCTCGATCTAATAGCTCACATCCAACAGATAGCTCTATAGCTTTAACACTGCATCAACCTCTTTATCCTCCAGGACGAATTATTCATATCGTGCGACATCATCCTAAGCCGGACGAGTAAGTTAATGTTTTTTTTTTAAATTTTTTAAACTTCCATCAGAAACTTTTTCTATACGTACTTTTAAAGAAATTAATTTAATTGCGAATTTATAAAATATTCTAATATTTTTAAAAGCCATCTTTAATTGGTTCAGAGTTATAAAAATGACGGTTTTATTTTGCAAAATTACCAATATTAAAAGATTTTATTTCCATCATACTTATGATATAATAATATTACACACACACATTTTGTATTTATAATTTCAGACAAAAATATGACAGTCGTTGGAGGTAGGAATTTTCTTAACTGTTTTCCTATTATTCTTTAATCCTTAACTGCTGGACATTAAAAAATAATCAATTGAGATAATTATATTAGAACATTTATTGTAATTTATGTTAACCAGTTAAGGGTTAGATGGGAATAAATTTAAGATCCTTAAAGAGTCACCCAGTTAGAATGTCATCCACAATGTCGATTTTATAAATTCACACCTACAAAATAACTTCTTTGATATTGATTGCACTACTTCAAAAAATGCATGAACAGCAGGCATTTATACGGTTACAATACGCTTACATTTCAAAACTAGAGTTTAAAATAACAATAATTCTACCTGGGTACCCTTTTCTTGTAGTAATCGATGTTTTGTTTTGTGTTCCGACTTGATGTGTTCGTTTGATTAGTGATACATCGATTAAACTAGTGGATATAATTTAACGTTTTTGTTTGCCATTTATTGTTTGAAAACTTTCAGGTTGTAAACCTAAAAAAATTATGCAAAAAATACACTCCGCGACAAAAAGTTAATATTATTCGTCAAATAAAACTGTAAAACATATCGGGTGTCATTGACTTCTGAAATTGTCCACGTATAATATTTTGAAATAAATGCTATAAGCTCTTCATCGGAGAAAAAGGTTAACTCCTATTTCTAACTGCAAATTTTTAAATGTATTTTAAGACAGTCGGAAGTTTTTTCCTATAACTATGTCGCCTTCTTTTTTTAATGATTTATACTCAAATTTTCTTTTAATGATCTGATTTGCATGAATTTTTTTTGCAAAATTAGTTTTTTGAAATTTAGAGTTTATCCAAAAACACCTCCCATGACTTTGGGCATGCTCCAGGATCCACCAAGAGTGATTTTTTTGCTATTTGTTTTTTCAGTGTACATTTTTTGACGACTCATGTATGATTCGTAACATGTGGCAAATGCTCAGTAAGGTTTTCTATTTCACCATGAATAGACTAACAAACGAACAACGCTCGCAAATCATTATCAAAATTTGTGCTCTGTGATGTGTTTCGCAAATTTTGTCCATTTTATGGTCGTCATAATCGAGCCAAAATTTCGCACCAGTATCCCTTTATTGGACATCAATTCACCAACCGGTATGCGGAGAGTGCGTACCGAGAAGAATATTGCTGCTGTATCGGGCAGTGTCAATGAAGTTCGCGATATATCAATTCGTCGTCGTTGTCAACAATTGGGCTTATATATATATAATTCGACCACTTGAAATATTTAACATAGGGACCTCGGTATGAAACCATACAAAATACACTTGGTGCAAGAACTGAAACCGGGTGAGTACCACAACACCGTTTGCTTGGTGAATGGACCTTAGAAAAGTTAGATAAAGGTACACTTTTTATCGAAAAATTCTCTTCAGTGACGAAGCTCATTTTTGGCTCAATGGGTACGTCAACAAACAGAATTGCCGAATTTGATCTGAAGAGCAGCCAGAAGCAGTTCAAGAAACGCACCCTGAAAAATGCACTGTTTGGTGCGGTTTGTGGACCGGCGGTATCATTGGACCGTTCTTTTTTAAAAATAATAAAAATCGCAACGTTACAGTCAATGGAGCAAGGTACCGTGCGATGATTATCGACTTTTTTGCCTAAAATGAAAGAATTGGACTTGGTTGACATGTATTTTCAAGAAGACGGTGCCACATGTCACACAGCACGCGATTAGTGATGTGACGAGTCGAGTTTTTTTACTCGTTAACTCGAGTCAAACTTGAAATCGAGTCGACTCGAGTCACTTTTAGCTGTGACTCGAGTTGTGAAAAATTAAGCGAGTTTTTTCGCATTCGTTGTTTTAAAATTATATGCTTGCGAGTTTCTGCAAGTTCGTTTGCTTAGCGCTTGCATATGAAATTATAGTAAAATTTAAAAACAAAGCAAGCGTTGAAAAATACAGTTTCAAGTATTCTTCACGACTGCGCAACAAACTTTTGAATGTGTGGTGTTGTTGTTATTGCTTTTTTGTAGTTTTGTTGTTAGTTTTATTTGTGTGGCAGAAAGTCTGACTCGAGTTGCGGGTCTGGCTCGAGTTGCGAGTCTGACTCGAGTTACGGGTCTGATTCGAGTTACGGGTCTGACTCGAGTTGCTAGTCACTTTATAAACGAGTAAGGTAGCATTGAATTTTTTATCAACAGTTTTAAAAATGCCTCGGGAAAACAACGAGCGTTTGGGAATTTTTTAATAAATTAAGTCATAATAGAGTGAATTAATTGAAGTATTCATTTTATTTATATGCGGAAACGTTTTGTCTATTATTTGTTTTCGTTTTATCTTTTTTTATTAAAATAAAATAAAAAAGCATGACCTTTGTTTTATTTTGAGTAATAATTATTGCAAAATAATTAGTCTTGAAGCTAAGTTGCTCAAAAGTAAAAATAAAATAATCAAATCGTCAATTTACCTAGCATGTAAAAAATCCCATACTCGCCTTTGGTAAGCTGATTCGTAGAAAAAGAATGGCAAACTCGCCAACTCGAGTTTCTACTCGAGTCAAAATTATTCCGACTCGAGTTGGAAAAAAATTCGACTCGTCACATCACTACACGCGATACCATGGCCCTATTGAGAGGCTAGTTTGGTGAGCAATTAATCTCACGTTTTGGAGTACTTCAATGGCCGTCAAGATCATGCGATTTGACCCCAAAAGACTATTTTTTTGTGGGACTACGTGAAGTCTCTCTTGAACAGGGACAAGCCAGTCACAATTGCAGTCCTGGAAGATAACATGACAGATGCCATTGGTGAGGTACCGGCCGAAATGCTTGAAAAAGTATGCCAAAATTGCAGCTTACGGATGAATCACCTCACACATAGCCGCGGGCAACGTTTACATGAGATAATCTTAAAAAAATAAATGGCAGGCATTGATGTATCGCTCCAAATAAATATGCCATGCACTATTGCAAATTTTCTGTTCATTTTTTTTTTTCAAATTTTCGAAAACCAAACGCTTAACAAATCACCCTTTAGAACCTTTTGATAATTTGAACAGTTCTTTTGAGCGGTTCTTTTCTAATAATCAATATTTGAAGAATGGGGACATTAAATACTTTTTTTATGATTTTACTAAAGACTTCTAGCTTGTGTCTCTTCACATAATCTTTTAATTTTTTCAAGACCACTTTTTTCAAGCACAAATTGTAAGAGAAGTAGATGTATCCAAGAAAATTTTAAATTCAGATTGTTGGAAATTCCGAATACTAGGCCCAAAGTTCGAATTCTGCTCCACAATAATAAACAGTAAATTATAATAAACACTGCATTGATAGAATACGCATTGGTGTTAAAATTTAATTTGACACAAATAGTGTGTATTGCATGAAGTTGCTTGTTGTTTAATACATAGAGAATTTTTACAATGGGTAATCATTTATTAATAACTGTATGTTTAAATTTTTGGATCTTCCAGCTAGGATCTTTCTTATCTTCATAACCTAATTTTATGTACATTTTTCTATTTATTAAATCAATAATAAAAAAGTGTCATGAAATAGTTTAAACAATGTTAGAACCTTTTATATTTTTTTGTTTTTAGTTTGGCTTCCACTAGAACAATATGCAAACATACCATAAATACCAAAACAATCTGGTTGTTTGTAGTGGGTAAAGAATAGCTATATGAAAAAAAAAGATTTCTAAATCTCTTAAATAGAACTATATTTATTAATTAAAGTCCTATCATAAATTCGATCGTTATTGGATAAAAATATATGCATGATTTAGATACTTTCATTACTAGAAAATATTTTACTTTTGAATTTTAAACTAAATTTATACATTGAAAATATTTCTAGAAATGTCCTGAAAAGCCGTGAACCAGTATATCAAGCTATTTGGGCTGAGACAACAGACTTTGACGAAGTTCTTATATCTCCGGTTATGCTTCAAGACCACATGCCCGATCAAGTCTTAGCTGCACTGAAAAAGGTAATTGACGATGTTGATGATGAGCGTTCGTCAAATAGTCTTGCTATGTAATTAGTATTATAACTATTATTAATTGTAAACTAGTATTAATTGCTTAAATTATGATTTTTAATGTTATTATTTAAACAATTAAGTTTAAATTGTTTTATGTAATCGATGTTGCTGCATACACCTAGAAAGTAAGAAAAAAAAACAAGTCTGAAAATAAATATATTTCTTGCATTCAATTTATGTTTATTTGTTTTACTTACATTTGGTTTCTTTTAATTTAATTTTTTGCATGTTAATCATTTCTTTTGTGTCCATTGTGTAAGTCCAATGCTAACTTCGAAGAATTCATTTCATATTATAAGGACAAAGAATTGTTTTTTATAGTAAAATTACTGTTCTAACAGCTTTTTTGCATGTATGTACATATGTAGGAAAGAATTTTGTAAATTTCTCAAATTTTTTGTTTGAGTACAGTTAAAAACAAAAAACCCTTATTAAATAGATAGATAGAGTTCCAGATTCTGTACGAAAGATTTATGTGAAGCACTGCTCCAATCATCCATAAAATTGTAACGCAAATCATCAAAACTCTCTCAAGGCACGCTACTCTTAAGGCCAAAGCACATAGGAGGCATGCATGCTTCAAGCATCTGACATTTGTGATTGAATATACATATTCTTATGAAGTAGCCCACATTAAAAGCATGCACGCATGCATGATGCTTGAAGCATGCCTGAAGTTGGCGAACTTTTAACTTTTTGCAGGCATCAAAGCATTGACAGAAGACATGTGTGAAATAAAAGCAATATCAACACAACCAATAAGCATAAAATATCCCCAAATTCCATTTTTAGTTGTTTTTGATTAAATTTAATGTATTTTCACTACTTTTTCTTTAAAATTTCTATTCAGTTTAACATATTTGAAATTAATCACATAAGCGATGCATGCTTTCAATGTGCTTTAACCAAGCATGCTTCACAGGCATGATGCATGCTTGAGGCATGCATGCTTTCTATGTGTTTTGGCCTTTATTCAGTGACTCATTAATAATCATAAAATATGCAAATATTCTTCGAAAAATAAAATCAAATGATTGCACTGGTAACGCAAGGAAGTATCTGAGTATTTGCCATGGTCATTTATTTGGTTATTATTTCTTCCTTGTTGTGAATGTTGTTTGTATGTAGATTAAAGAGCTGCACAAAAAATTCGCAGTACTTGAATAGTGCATGGTATAATTATACCAGGTAGCATTGACAACTGCTTATTTTCTCTTCAACAGGAAAACATAAATTGTCAAACACAGCTGTTTGCGAAACGAAGCGAAAATTAAAGCAAGTGACAAAAACAAACAAAAAACTAATAAGAATATTGTGCGTTTAAATAAACAAATCATAAAGAAATAAACATTTAAAATCATGAAAGTGATAAAAAGATCTTGTGTAGTTTGTGCGAAAAGTTTTTCAGTCCGTGATGTTAAATTTTATTCAGTGCCTAATAACGAAACTCGTCGCCAGCGGTGGATTGATGCCTGTGGCTTGATGCTGGCAGAAAATTCGTTTGTTGTTTGTGTTTTCATTTATTAACAATGGCCGACCAGCGAACGCTCTCTTTTTGAGTATATTTTTTGACAGTATATGATTTCCCAAGCAACTGTCAATGCTACCTGGTATTATTATACCATGGAATAGTGTACACTAGTTTGGATCGAAAAAAAAAGTTCACGTGCCGCTGTCTGAAATAAAATTTTAGGTCGACTTTTGTTTTTACAGTGTACTCAACCGTTAGCAAGAATTTTTTGATGCCCTATTCGAAAATGTTTAATGGAGAAACAAAAAAAAAAAAAGTATACTGTTGAAAGGGTCGTCAAGATCTTGTTTGTTTTTAATCTTTTTTGGACAACAGGGTGTCCCAAATTAATTTTTTGAAAGAATTTTATTTTTAATATAAAAATTTGGAAAGCACATTAAATTTCATGTAGTTTTAACCTTTTAACCATTGCAATACGTTGGTTAATAAGAATGTTATGATATTTTTAAAATTTTTCAAATTCTACTTACAATTAACTGATATCTGACACACCCAGTCACATTAAGCAGAAAACTTAGCCAGTGCTACTCGTAACGCTGCTTACTTCTTTTTTACAAAAATATGAAAAATTGTACACAATTTTTCAGATTGTACAGGACTAACGGGACTAGCAAGCTAACCGGCAGATATGATAACCTTAAAAAGCAGAAAAAAAGCCTTAGCCTTTAAAAATAATGGTGTTTATGAAATTTCTAAAGGGGAACTAGAAATCCCGCCGAATAGGTAGAGCGGTCGGCCGATATGATAACCTTAAAAAGCAGAAAAAAACCTTAGCCTCTAAAACGAAGCAGAAAATAAGAGTGATTTTAGCTTTTTTTAAAACTCAAGACGCACAGGTCGATATGATAACCATAAAAACGCCATATCTTGAAAACGTCGCAAGATGGGCCAAAAAGATCGGGTTTTTAGAAACTTAATAAACCAGTTTAAAAAAAACTAAAACCAATTCTACTTAAGTTGGGATATACATACTTCAGTTTTCTGTTGGTTTTTATGTTGTTTGTTTGTTAGTTTAAGTGCTTCATCAAAAAATTCTAATTACAACACTGCTTGTTTTAAAATGTGATGTCATAATTTGAAAACCGTCTGAAATATAGTATTTTTATTGATTTTTCGGCGGTAAAAATGGGTGTGGCAAAATTTTTTTTTCCCAACCATCTCGTACTCGAAAAAAATCTACTGCCCAAATTTCAGCTGAATCGACCAGCAGTACTGGAGTCTATATCTGTCGGACAGATATTGCTTTGCTTTTGCGTTTTTTGGAGTTTAAGCACCTTATGTTCTATTCCGGGGTCAGGGAATAGAACAAAATATAATAGAACGAAATTTCATCAATATCAGTCCAGTCGTTTAGTCAAACACGCATTATTGCATAAAACTCGACAAAAGCACCATCTATCGGATCCAAAACTATCCTATCGTTCAAGCTGGAACCAACCATACACATTCACACAATTTTATTGGAAACGGTTGGGTGGATTCGGAGATTGGCGAACACAAACATAGTGACACGTGATTTTAATATAATTTGAAGATAAAGAGGATGATATGATATTTCTGTCATATATAGGATGACCTATATATTTCTTACTACATTAGTTTATATTTCAACAACACCTTGTCTACAAAAAATATTTTTCAGAAAAATATTAATGCTTTATAATTCAAGGTCCTTTTCAAAAGCCTTGACGTTCTAGAGAAAAACTGAGTATGAAGTCTTACTGTGTTAATAATTTTATCATGTCTTAAAAGTGTAAGACCAATTTTAAAAAAAAGTTGCAAATTTAAAAAAAAAATAAATTTTATTGGTGAAAATTGAGACTATTCTAAAATCTCTGACGATCTAGGAGCATTGCCACACGGTTGTAGATATGTGACACTCCACGTCGACCAGCATAGGTTATGCTCGCGACATTGAGCAGCAATTCTTTAGGGACCGAGAATCCTTTTAACGAACTTGCTAATTTTATTTTTAACTTTTTATTTTGCCATTTACAAGGAAAGGTCCCTAGGTGTCAGACACCGATTTAAATGATTTTCGGATGTGTGTTAGAGGATGAAATTCTGAGGTTCAATCGAATATTTAAGGTTTCAAAAACAGCAAAAATTTCGTTTAGTTTTTAGTCGATATCATGGGTAGCACGTAGACGCAATTATTTCATATTAATTATGTTTGAGCGCAAACAATTTTGAAAGTTACTTTTTTTTTATTTTTCTAAATTTTTAAGTTTTTTTAATAAATTTTTTTTCTTAAAATGCACTAATTACTTAAGAATTTTGTTTGTTTTTACAGATGAAGTGCACAATATGGGTGTCAAAATGTGTGTTTTTTAATGATTATTTCGAATGTATAGATAAATTATCGATTTATTCATTTTTATACTTAAAAAAGTAATGAGCTTTATGACAACTGTTGTTGTTTCTTTCGCACAGTTCGATTCAATTTTGAACAGAAGGTATACCAACGCAATGGTATTTATGACCTTAATATAAAAAATGCACCGTTGTAGTTTCTCTAACAAAGAAATTCTGTACAATCCTGTGCCTGTAGTCATATAAGTAAGGCCCATATTACACGATGATCGTTTGATCGCGGTCAAAATATTTTTGTTGTTGCTTTCAATGCAAAACTGTAAAAAAACACTGAGAGCCAGAGCGGATGAACTATTGTTTCGCATCAACAACAAAAATATTTTGACCGCGATCAAACGATCATCGTGTAATATGGGCTTAAAGATTTCTTTCTATCTTTCCAGTGTTGCTTTAATTCGCCATTTTTACATATAATAAATTTTTAAAAAACGTATTCAAAGTTAGCTTTTTTTTCAAAATGTATACCTAGGTTCCATGGATGCCATTGATTACTTAATGGGTGTTTTGAAATTTTATTGAAAGGTTTATGACCAGAATACATCCAATTTTGTGCAATAAAAGTGGTTTCCACAATAGAAAAAAAAAATAGTTTAGGGGATAGACAAAATCTACCTAGTTGAGCAAGAACTCGTGAAATTTGCTTTAGCCAACCGAGTCATAAAGCGTAACAATATTCTACCAAATTTATAGTACAACCCCACTCCCCCTCCAAATAGTTTGCAGCAATATCAAAATTATAAGCCGAAAAATTTATAACTCCGCAATACAGTGCACAAAAATTACTCAGCAGGTTATATCCAAACACGCTTTCAAACCAAGGAAATAGATCCATAAGTTGGATTCGGCAGACTCACTCACTTTTACCCACCACTTGCTTCCGTCACCAGGTATTAAAAAAATAATATGTAAACTACTCAATGTTACAATTGCCTTCTATTTACCTTACACCTAACCCGAGTCTAAATTGCTAAGATTTAATGTGTTGAAATTTGGTTACTTTTCATGTTTTCCTTTTCAATGTAGGTATGTATGTTTATCGAATTTATCATGTTTTTTTTACAGGTCGTAACTGCCAGCGGACCCCGTAAGCCACAGCGTCAAAGTTCAAATGCCTTTTCCACTACATCGAATGATGTTAATTTTAACTATGCAGATCCGATCTCGATCATACCAACTCACAGATCCTGTTCCAATCTTAGTCAAACGGGCACTCTCAGTCCAACTACACATCACAAAGTGTGCCTCGAGACGTCGTTTACAAATCTGCAAAGTCCATTGGATATGTATTCGTATCAAGGTTCGAGCAAGGCTTCCTCTATAGCGGATAGCATAGCAGGCCGTACCCACTTGAGCTCCGCCCAATATGAAATCTCAAGCATCATGGAGGATAGCATAACGATAGTGACCAGAAGAAGCCCATCGGTGCCCAGTGAAACTGCAACAGTTGTGACTAATGATCATGGATCCCAACTGGAGGCAGGTGGTGTAAGTGAAACACATCATAGACTGAAAGCCGTAGCATTTGATATGGATGTCAGTAGTGCAGCAATAACCCGAGTACCATCGCCCCAAATTCCACCGCGCAGTATTCTTCATAGACAATTTTCCGAACGGGATGCGCGTAAGCCAAAAACATTGCCGTTTCCGCCGCTGCGTCGAGCCTCTGATGTTGATGATACAGCTAAAATTATTCACGATGATTGGTTTGGTTTGGCACCATTGGCAAGTCCGGAAACTCTTTCTGAAATATCCAGCATATCCTCCAGAACACCGAGTGCCCCAATCAGCCTGGCCAACAGCATTGAACGCTATCTGCACAACCTGACTTCGGTCAAGGACAACGAACACAAGCATTTGCTTGAAGATATTTTTGAATCCCAGCTACATACTCCCAAAGTTATGCGAAGAGCGCCGAAGTTCAGCGAAAACTTATCCAAATGTGCGGATAGCAGCAAAAATGTCGACCAATACAAGCGCATGGGACGGGTATTTATAACATTTCCGCAAATTTTGCCTTCGCAAGGAACCAGCATTGATTCAAGTGATGATAGCTTCGAATCAGCACAAAGCTTATCCAAAATTCAACAGGAAAATCTTGTTCGTCCAAATGACTCTATAATAAATAGTCGAACTCAGAGACAAAGTTCGATGTCCGCTGATCAGTTGAAAGATGATACTCAGGAACCTGTGAATGGTGGGGATTTTAACAAGAAACTTACGCTTAGCTATAGCCAAATTCTAAATGATAATTGTACAAGCTCCTGTCCTGAATGTCCTTGCCGCAGAAGTGATAGTAGCACCAACCCAGTATGTTGCCTCAAGATCAATCATAACAATTGTTCGAGTGGTCTAAGCAAATCTCAAACGAACAATACCCACATTTCTGAATCGAAGGAAACTACATTTTACAGTGCCAATTCGTCCGTTGAAAAATTTTTAACGCCTCGCAAAACACCACCCGAGCCCTCGCATTTACCTAAGTCCAATGATAGCATACGACCTGGCGTCCTAGAATCTCATTTCCCAGTTATTTCAACTGTAGATCAAACAAGTGACTATCTGACCAAGCTTCATAGCCAGAATGTGGTGGGAGGACGTGTGCGGAAACGCTTATCCTCAGAGGAATTTATATTTTCATGCAATGAAGAACCATCCTCAATAGTACAAATTTTGGATAATTATGTTGGTTCCTCCTGTAACGCTTCCAATGGCAGGAAACGAAAAGGCTGCGTATATCCGGCAAATAGTAATAGTATAAAGATTACGACGCAAACAACGCAATTTCGGAGTGAATCTCCTAGAAGTAATACAAGTGGTTTAAACAAAAGTCACGAAAGTAGTGTTTAAAAGTAGTACCTTTATATAAAAAAATAAGATTTTTAATTAAAATGAAAACAAAAGATTAAAAAAATTAAATTAAAAATAAATTAAAAAGGAAGAAATAAATACCTATCGGGAAGAAAGATCTGCGATAATTATGTCATGTTCCTTTTAAGTGTTACCAATATACAATATTTTGCTATAGACATGAGTATTATTTCTGGTTTATTTTGTGATGGAAATTTTTAAGGAATTAATTTACATAGTCAATTATGTACATGAAGCACCTGATAATATACTCTAGGTAAGTTTGTTGTTGGTTAAATAACGTTTCCACAAATCTCAAAATATATGTATTTAAATAAAATCATCATGACCTGTATTTAAATAAAAATTAGTGACCTGTCCTTTGAACTTATGAATCGGATAATTTTTTCACTTTAATTTAAAGTTGGAAAAGATTATTGATAACCCAAGTAATATTGTAGAAAATTAGAAAATCGCTGTACCTATATAAAATTTTATTTTACATCAAGATTTTATAAAAACCAAAAAAAAAAAATTTGATTAAATATAGACGTAAAAAAAATTAATTTTATGAAATTTTTTGCTATGCAACAGTTGAATACAATTCTTATTTAAATATTGGGTGTTGGAATTAGTTTTAAAGGTTTTCTAAGAGATGGCGTAACTATCAATAGATCGCATCGGGCACACCTGTGACTATATTCATTTCAAAGCACATTCTCTAAGCTTCATTTTTCAGTATGTGTCATTCCACTGAAGTGTAAACAACATATATTTTTTTCTCTATGAACATGTCGACTTTCGTTCCAACAAAACGCAATTTGCGGGAAGGTTTACTTTTGTGCTTCCATTTGAAGAAAAAAGCGGTTGAAGCACAACGCACGCTTACTGAGGCTTACGGGGACTATGCTCCATCGATTTCTACTTGTGAGTACTGGTTCCGTCGGTTTAAAAGTGGTGATTTTGATGTGGAAGACAAAGAGCGTCCGGGCCAGTTCTTTGGTGGGATCAGGAGGGTGTCGTGTACTATGAGCTGCTAAAACCTAACGAAACCATCACTGGGGAACGCTACCAACAACAATTGATGCAATTGAGCCGAGCATTAAAGGTTAAACGGCCGGAATATGGCAAAAGACACGATAAAGTGGTTTTTCAACATGACAACGCACGGCCACATGTTGCAAGAACCGTCAAGGAAACGTTGGAGGCGCTGAATTGGCGCCTTATAGCCCAGACATAGCCCCTTCCGACTACCACCTATTCAGATCGATGACGCATGGCTTGGCTGAGCAGCGCTTCACTTCTTACGAGGATACCAAAAAATGGGTCGATTCGTGGATTGCCTCAAAATACGAGTCGTTCTTCCGGCGCGGAATCCATATGCTGCCAGAAAGATGGGAAAATGTTGTAGCTAACGATGGACAATACTTTGAATAATATACATTGTACCGTTGTTTCTAAATAAATGCTCAAAAACCGAAAAAAAACCTTTAAAATTAATTCCAACCCCCAATATCATTGGCTTGAATGTAAGTAGAAGTACGATTTGGATATTTGGAAAATAGGAAAGGTTCTACCCACTTATTGCATTGGTGAAGGAAAAAGCTCCCACGAAAAAACTCATATTACTCCCTAAATACTCTTATTATAAAGGATGATTATTTAGTCTTTTGGTTTTTGAAGTTATTGTTTTTGACAGTTCACGCGTCATTTGTGATATGTGTAAAAGTAAAAAATGCTCAGTCACTTTGCGCTCTCAATTTCTCTCACTTTGCAAGTTTTTTGCGTACTCGAACGCCAAAAGCTGATAATTTGTGCTAATTTTCAGAGACTCGAACAGACCAAATGTTTGCAAATTAGTGAAATTAACTATCAAAATTCATTCTGTGTGAAAAATGTGAAATTATCGAAAAATTGTCTTAAGTGATGAGGTTCAGCTCTGGCTTAATGGGCACGTAAATAAGCAGAATTGCCGAATTTCGGATGAAGAATAGCCAGAGGCAGTTCAAGAGCTCCCAATGCACCAAAATTGCACTGCTTGGTGCGGTTTATGGGTCGTCGGAATCATTGGACCAAACTTCTTCAGAGGTTATGAAGGCCACAACGTTAAAGTAAATAGAGCAAGGTTCCGTTCGATTATTAAAGACTTTTTTGAAGAAAATGGAGGAATTAGACTTTGTTGACATGTGGTTTCAACAAAACGTCACACACTCGATACCCTGAACCAATTGAGAGGCAAGTTTTTGATCAAATAATTCCGTACAATGCGTGATATGTGAGCTGGTGCATTATCTTGGTACAAAAACCATGAATTGTCCTTTCATAATTCTGGTCTCTTTCGCCGAATATTATCGCGCAAACGTTCTTAAACACTCAAACAATATTGAGCGTTGGCCGATTGACCTTGCGGAAGGAATTCCGAGTATACGACACCATCAGAATCGACGAAAACAGTCAACATCAACTTAATTGTTGAACGACTTTGTCGTGGTTTTTTGGGTTTCGGCTCATTTGGATAGCGCCACTTTGCAGATTGTTAAGCTGTTTCGACGTCATTCTCGTACACCTAAGTCTCGTCATCAGCAATGATGACCTAGCTCTTAACCAGGAAATTGCTAACCATACAATAGTTAAAAAAACAATTTCGGTTTTATTAAGTGCTGATTAAGCAACCTTCATTTTAAATCATTAATGGTGAATTTTTCAATTGTGAATACGCTAAAACTGCATATCATCTGTCTTGTGTTTAGTTTTTTGTGATTTTATACCACGAAATTAAATAAAAGTGGAAAAACGCAACAAATTGTCAAATTTTACTCCATATGAAGAAACATTTCTTGTTTTTTAATTAGTGTGTTAAATAAATATAAAATTGTTAACTCTACTCAGCGTTCTTCTGATAAGCAACTACCCGGAACCACAACTTGCCGTTAACTTAATCAGCACTTAACTGCTGATAGAATTAACCGAACATAGAGAAAAAGATTTTTGCTTACCGCCGGTTAAAGTTCTGGTTAGTGCTTAAACGAACATTGAGAAAACGGCCCTTAAGCATCTCCTGAGCAACAGTTTTTCGAAACTCTTTTTGAAGGAAATTCAGCAATTTTGGCACAAGTCGCGCTATAACCCATCGCATGCCTAAAACATCATGTAAAATGGTGTGCGCCGATTCAGTCGATATATGAAGCTTGGCAGCTATATCTCTCAAGGTGACACGACGATTTTCGAGCACAATTTCCTTTACTTTGTTGACATTTTCATCGTGTTTTTTGTTCAGGCTTTTGTTGACTGATGTACAACCCTCTTCAAACAATTTGTATCACTCAAATGTCTGCGTACAAGATTGACCAGACTCCCTATACATTTCCTGCAACATTTTCAATTCATCGGAACAATAAGTTCCGTTGGTAAAACACTATTTCAAACGTGACAGATCGCGCTAAAAATTAACGTCCAAACCTATAACAGTGTTCAACCTTCAAAAAAATTATTAGCTTTATTTATGACAACTGTTGTTGTTTCATTCGTACAGTCCGGTTCAATTTTGAAAAGAAGGTATAAACTGGATAGCTTCAGTGGTTTAGCCGTGATGTTCAGACCTACATATGCACCAACGTTTTTAGATATCAAAATATGTTCCACGATATGTCCATGCTGTGGCCATGATAATCAATTTTAAAAAAAAATAATTTTAATCCCCTTCCCATTAATTCAATTCCAAAACACAGTTGTCAATTATGACTAATAGGGACAAAAGGCTGAAATTACTACTTGGGCTTTTCTATTTCTTTTTTTTTTATTTTTAAGAAAAATGTGTTAATTTAATCAAATAATTTTTTCAATAAAATGTCCATTGAACGCTAAAATACATTTGATTGAATTCAGAAACTTAAATTAAGTTGAATTTGATATTTAAATTAAACTTTACCGCTTCTATCATTAATACTAGGATAAGCCTTTAACCTTATTAAAGTTTGTTTTAATTCTACTACCTTTCTTGTTTTATTTAAAAGTTCATTGTAAATACGCGCCATATCCAATCTAAAATGGATCTTTTTAGTATTGTGAAAACGATTTGCATGGTGTAATAGTGGCTCTGCACCGTCTCTATTGACCGACCCCTCTATATGTGCGACCCGAATTTGGTATTCTCTTTAAAAATTCTGTAAAGTTCGTAAAACTTTTTCGAGATATGGCGTTTTTTAAATTTTTGATGTTATGTTTTCATATCGACCGACCGCTCTAATCGTCCGCCCCGAATGTGGATTCCCCTTTAACCTATTTTATACCACTGTTCGATTTTTTAAACACTCAACAGCTTTGATAACAAAATTTCTTTTCTCTTGACCTATCTTGCTTCATTTTCAAGATATCTCGTTTTTTCTAACTTTTTGAGGCTTTGTTATCTTCCTTCATTTTCGAGATACAGCGTATTTCTAATTTTTTGAAGTTATGTTATCAAATCGACTGATCCCTCAACTTCTATGTTCTAATTTAGGGTCCCCTCAAAGATTTATTTTCATTAGGCAGGTGTATGAACGTCCCTTTAAAATCGATGAATATCGATCAGCTGTTAAGCACGCTGCATATAAGCAGTTCACTTTATGCATAGCAGAAGAAAGTAAAAAATCCACTTTCCTTCAATAAGTTGAATGCTAACTAATAAATAAAATTTGTTGGAACTGGTTCAAATCATGGTAAAATAACAAGTCTCTCAGCTGAAAATCCTCTATCACTCTGAATCAAAATTGTCAAAATCAATACAAATAATTGTTCGTTTCTCTTTGCTGTGGTTCGTTTTTTTTTACAATTCTCAGTCCAGCCCATGGTATAATAATAAAAGGTAGCATTGACAGTTGCTTGGGAAACCATCTGCTGTCAAAAAATATACTCAAAAAGAGAGCGCTCACAATCCGCCATTGAAAACACAAACAATGTTGAAAACGTTGAAGTGAAAAAAAAATCTCAGCAGCTGCAGATGTATTTTCACAAACAGCTGTTTTTGACAGGAGATGTTTTCTTGTAGAAGAGAAAATAAGCAGTTGTCAATGCTACCTTGTATTATTATACCATGGTCCAGCCTAACAATCAAACCCATAATACAAATATACAGGGTAGGAGTGACAACTGGCTATTTTCTCACGAGTGTCTTGCACCGACTGTCATTTGACTGTATATTTTACTTTATATTTTCTTTTTTACTTTTTTCGTTCTCTAATTTATACTATTTTTGTCAGTTGGTGCATGACGAAAAAACTGTCACTCCTACCTTCTATAATTATAGAAGAAATAATCATGGTCAAACCTAAATTGATAAGCTTGCGACTGTTAAGTGTTAAAATTGGTTCGTGAACATATATTTTGTAAGAAGTCTACCCAAATACGCACCGCACTAACGCAACTCTATTCGAATTTCCAATTTTAACAATGCGTTCGGTATTAAGTTGGGTGCGACAAAGGTAACGAAGAGAAAATTAAGAACAAAGCTAATGATTGTTAAAGTTTACGCAGAGTTTAGTTTGGATAGCGCTCATAGAAAATTTGCGTGTCGCTTGAAAACGCAACGCAAAACGCACCAATTTAGGTTGGATTTTAAGGTATAGATATTATTTTATAAATAAAATACTATACTACGTTTACATATATAGATTAAAACGAGATTAGGGCCCTAGACGAAATTAACTCCTTAAAACGTAGTGACATTTTAGAACTGGCAACTCCGGTTGTAAATGTAGTGGCATTTATAATAGAGGCGGAAGTAAACGTTGGATTTGTATGAAGAATTTATATTTTCAAGTGACATTTCATGGCAAAACGTCAAAACGTAACGGAACGAAGCGGTGAAATCAAAAATCTATGGATATCAACGTCGCGTGCCGCTCCGTTCCGTCTTATTATAAACACTCGCATAAGAAACTCATGTATTAGAATGAAAAATTACATTTCTCAGCGTTCTGCAACGTTCCGTTCCGTCTATTATAATCAGCCCTTTATTGCTTGCGATATATGGGATTTTGTTACAACATACCACTTACCTTTAGGCTTGAATAATTTTTGTCTTAACATAATTCTTGTTGAACACCACATATCTTTGCACAACAAAAAAAAAAAATGATAACAAATTGCTGTCAGTAGCCTTGAAGTTCGAACACCTGTTGTAGCCGTCCCATGAATGGTAATAACATTACTTTACAGTTCAGAGTTATTCAGACACATGTGATTCTACATCGTATCTACAAACAGCTGACTGGTATATTTTAACAAGTTTCCAATTTATTAAAAATTAAAATGGCACTTCGGCGTTGGGGCTTCCGAGAGCGCCTGCTGGCGTTAAAAACTTTTGAAAGTCGAAGTGTTAATAAAACAGTGTCAACAACTGCTGATGTTCTGTTGACTGTCGAAAATAAAAACAGATGTCTGGAATGTATGAAGAAGACTCCACCTCCCGGTATTAAATGGAAACAGTCAAAACATGAGAAGGCTTCAGCAGCAGTATTAATTCCGATTTGTATTGATGCTAGAGGTGAAACATCCATTCTGTACACAAGGCGTTCAGGTCATTTGAGCAGGCACATGCGGCAAATATCGTTTCCAGGTTTGTTTACAAGTTTACCAAGAAATGTTTTCAAAGTGATAATCCAAATTGTGACAAGAGTTGCAACAATCACGACAGCTGGCAAAGTCAATTATTTCAATTAAAGTAGTCTATAGGGCAATTTATAATTTTGTGCAAATGGTTTTGCATAATAGCATTAGCCAAATGGAAGAGCATATTCAATACTGAATTGCAAACTGACAGCTGATCGGGAAAAGAAAAATAAAGGCAAAAAAACGTGTTGCAAAGTAAGCCGGAAAAGACCGTTCACAATTGATGGGAAATTTTTACAATTGCACGAATTTAAAATTTCAAATACACAAGATTGTGAATTGCCCTTATGAGTTGCTACACTTGAGGTGTAGCTATTTTACTAGAGTAAAATGTGTAGCTAATTCAAACCAAGAGCTGACCTCTATGGTTGAAAAATTTACATTATTCCTTTTTTTCTAAATTTTTGCAAAAATTTCGAAAAATATGAAAGGGAAAATTTTTTAAAACTGAATATAAAGAATGATTTTTCCAAAATCAGTCAATCGGTCTATTCCCGTTCTGTGAAGTGATAAAATTAAGAAAAGTTTTTTATATATAAAAATATATATGATTTTTTTCGTTTCACTTCTCAAATGCACCTGAGCTGGAATCAGAGTGATAACTGGAAAAACCTTATTAAACTCTTTCATTTTATTAGTCATAGATATATTTAACCTAAGTTGGCCAGGAGGAAATAAGGTGGTGAGAAATGATTTCATAAATTTCTTGGTGTTTGAAATGAATTTTTGCAATCAAATGCGCATAATTCTGTGTAAATGTTATCACAAACACATTTATATGCACACAAAATTAAATTAACTGCAATACAGTGCTATCTGATACCAAAATTTATTAAATTACTGATAAAGTCGTTATTACATCGATAAGTTTTATATCTAAAGCACTTCTGCATTTGAGGAATTTCTAACTATCCAACATGAGCTAAAGTAATATAGGACTAATTGGCTTGTGCGATTTATCAAGAGAGATAATAGACACAAATGATCGAATAATTCAAATCTCTTATTTTTCTCTGAAAAAAAGTTTATAAGACTATATGATTTCAATTTAACAGTATATTCCATTCTATCTACGCCATTGACTCTGAACCCTTAAATGCTCAGTATATCTTTTTGAATACAATGAGAAAATAAGCTATTTATTTTAAAATATTGCAAAAATAAAAATGCTGGATATGTAGTTTCACTCAGAAAATTAGAAGTATAAAACAAAAATTTAATTATTGGCATAACTTTGTTGGTTTGGGAAATATGACCGTCAAATTAAAAAAATAGTTTTTTTAATTTTTACGGAAAGTTCGCTTTTTGACATGAAATATCTTTTAAACTATTAGGACCGTTTTCTCAATGTCTGGTTAAGCACTAACCAGAACTTTAACCAGCGGTTAGCAAAAAATTGTTTTCTCAATGTTCGGTTAGTGCTTAACTGTCGGTAAAGTTCTGATAAAGTTAACGGCAAGTTGTGGTTCCGGTAAGCTGCTAATCGGAAGAACAGCTGAGAAGAGTAAACAATTTTATATTTATTTTACACACTTATTCAAAAACAAGAAATGTTTCTTCATATGGAGTTAAATTCGGCAATTTGTTGAATTTTTTTCACTTTTATTTCATTTCGAGGTACAAAATCACAAAAAAACGTGAACACAAGACAGATGACATGCAGTTTTCGCGTCTTCACAATTGAAAAATTCACAATTAATCATTTAACCGAAGATTACTTAATCAGAACTTGGTGAAACCGAAATTGTTTTTTTAGCTATTGTATGGTTAGCTATCACCTGGTTAAGAGCTACACTAACCGGATATTGAGAAAACGGCCCTTAACAATTTTAGAGTAAAAAAAAAATTACTAGATAGTCTAGTTATCATAAAAAAATCGTTTTCCACGTATTTCCTTTAACTCCTACAACCAAGCTGAATGATGGTATACGTCGGAATGCCCACTGTATCTTTTTGGATACAACCATGTTTTCTTTAATAACTTGCAAACAAAATTTTTTCCAAAAATATTGCAGATATTGAATTGAATTGTTTTTCAATTTTACTATTTATTTTTTTTTTTTTTTTAAAGGAGGTCTCAAAGATGCTTCAGATGCTGATTTTATTGAATGTGCTCTTCGCGAAACTGAGGAAGAAATTGGACTGCCACGAGACCTTGTAGAGATTTGGGGAACAGGCACTCTACTGACACCACCCCATACAGCAGCCATCATGCCTGTCTTCGGCACGGTTAAGAATTTCAGCATGGAAAAACTTAATTTAAATACTGCCGAAGTTGAAGAAGCTTTCGCGATACCAATGATAAGTCTGATCGCACCAAGTGCTCTAAAATACACTCAATTTAAGAGTGGTTTCAGCGCTCCAGTATTTTTGTTAAACAAATATCGAATATGGGGCATTACAGGGTTTCTAACACAAAGTTTTCTAAACTGTTTTGTGCTAAGAGATCAGAAAAGTCGAATCAAATATATTAAACCTTTTAAGCATCTACGTTAAGTTAATGGAAAAAATGTAGAAAATTGACATAGTTATAGTAATAATTCTAATAGCTTCAAAAACTTCTAATTGAAACTAATTTTTCAATCAAAAATATTCAAGTAAAAATGTAAATAACTACTAGCTGTAAGCCTCTATAAGATGGTAATTTTTTAATATAGGAAGAAAGTTGAACTAAATTATATCTAGCTAATTTTAAACAAAATAACTTTTTTTAATGCATTTTTGATTAAAAATTTGAACAAGTTCATTGCGAAAATGTATCAAAATGTTGTTTACTAAAATTAAAAAAAAAAAGTTACACCAAAACACACTGAGACGATAACAGACACATTTATTATGTGAAATTACTTATTAATCCTCATATGACCATTAGGATTAGTAAGTAATGTCCTGTTTATTAAAACGAGATGTCTGAAATCTAGAGAACTTCGGGATATTATTACAAAAGCACTTAAGGGTTACACAGTCAGATCACAATGTTTATTTTATTTTCGCAATGTACATATATTAATGTACAAACTATTTTACGATAATCAGACGAATATTCTTAGAGTTAAATGCACTTTTGTAAAGATGTCTCCCAGCATTGTTTGGTTTTTTCATTTCAGATAACCCACTCCAGAGATATTGTGCCTACCGCAAAACGCATTTTTTTTAAGATGAGTTCCCAGTTTCGGCTAGAGCAGCTTAAAAATAATTATTTTTACAAATATAAAATATGAAGGTAAAATTAAAATATGATATACTTAACTTTTAACTTAAAATTTAAAGAAATTAAAATATGATATATTTAAATTTTAAAGCTAACAAATTAAAACGTATTCTAAGGAAAAATTCTTGAAAAATAAACTTTTTTGTCCCCCTTCTGAATGCATACAACCCTTTAAAAATATTTCAAATAAATTTCAAGACGAAAATTATTAAAATTAAAAGAAAATACAGTGAAAAATCCTCACACATCATTCGCAAGATCTGTCAAATTCGTGTCAATGGCGACGACTATAATACACAATTTAACATTGAAAGAGCGCTAATTTGTTTTTTGTTGTATGAAATATAATCGTTTATTTAATTTATGCTCAGTAAAACCTGTATTTACAAAAGAATTTAATTTCTTGTTGAATATAATATCATTATCTTGTTAGTAAATTAATTAAAGTTTTGCTTAAAAACTAAGCATTTCAGTAATTATTTGTTGTAAATAAATTTAAAAACAAAAATTTTTTTATTTCTGTACCAATAACATCTCTAAAGTACGTAAATTATTTGCAATACTATTTTTTATAAATACTAGTCAATTTTAAAGATTTGGACAAAGATAGAAGAGTGCACGGCATGGAAATAAAGAGACAAAACAATAAATCCTTAAACTTATTCAAATTGCTTAGCATGAATTCCGTTAAAAATAATTTATTGTTGCATATATAATATTTGATAACTAATTGGTTTAATTATTTGTCTGCTGTCGAAGTATTTTACTCAGAAATATCGATTGGAATGGACGTTGTAAAGGTTGGGGTCTCAAGCTCTTCGTGCTTCTTCATTTTAAGCATCTAGAACGGAGTAACGAAATATAAATAATACGATATATTTTCATAAATGCAATAATAATTACTTGTTGCAGCTTGTAATGGTTGATGATATCCTGATCAGCTGGGCACGACTGTGTGAAGGCATCCAATTGATACATGTGATACATGTAACGCCAAAGAGCAGTTAAATGCGTCTAAAAGTTATGCATACAGCAATAAATTATAAGTCAAGTACAAGCAATTGGTAATTACAAACGTACATGAGTATAAAGTAAACTCAAATAATTTTATTTATATTTTAAAATGTGCATTTGCCCCATTAGAAAAAAAAATTTTATATAATGATTTTTAAGAGCTGGTGGTTTTTTAGTTGAAGTTATCTGCACCATTCATTTTTTTAAGAAATTGGAAAATTTTTCTTTGGTGCGCACGAGTTCTTCTACGATGTAAAATTAATAATAAATCAATAACTGGTCATTTCAGCCCTTCAAAGGACTCTGACCTAGCTTCTTATGATCAATTGTGTTGTGCGTGTTATTACGTTTGTACACAATTGACCGAGAACCGAACCTACAGGTTTAACGCCGACTCCGAACGGCGATGAACGGAATATTCTTGTTCTCAAGAAGCTTTACATGGCACTTTAATTACTCTCTGAGGTTTGCAATTGTCTGCAGAGAGGTGTCGGCCGTACAGAAAAATCATTTTAATTCAAATAATTTTCTGTCGCTGCTGTGATTCGAACCCGGGTCTCCAGGTTCGTTGACATAGAGGCCACGCACTTTAACCAACTACGCCACGGACGCCACGATGTGCCATAGAAAAATTAACAAATTGCAAATTTTCGGCTCAAAAATGAATTTTTTTATCTCTATGACACAATTCATTGCAACACAAGCAGTTCATAGCACAATTTCTGAAAAAATATATGGCGGAGCTACCTACCACCTCATAAGAATCATAATGTTAGAGTAAAATTGTCTCAATGCGCCAAATAATAGCAAACATCAGACCAATAACAGCACATATTTTTTAAAATTAATTAATAAAAAATAACAGAGCTTAAGTTATGGACATCAAACTTACCGGTATTTCAAAGTCAACGAAATACTTTCCAGCCACTCGAATGTGTTGCAGACGCGGCATGAGCTCACAATCGAAGCAGCACATGGTGTCACCAGTTAAAAATCTTGTATTGCGATTAGCTAAGTGGTCATTGATTTTTCTCAAATGCGTCAACAGTGAGTTGTTTTTAGCCTCATCCTTTTTAACAAGCATTAATTTTAACTTGGAGTAAAGGTTTTCAATAAGAGTAGCAACTTCCTTGTCCTTTAAAAAAAAAAAGAAGTTATAACAACTGTGATAGATAAGGTGAATTGATAGAATTACCTGTACAAAGAGATTATATCCACCAGGGATATTTTTCATGATGTGCCGCTCAATTTTGTCATTCTCTAATATGGCCAGCCCGTTGTCAATCAAAATAGGTGGATGAGTTGCTTCGAAATTAGTACGGAAGTCTGGAGGTGGCTTTTGCATATCTACAGTTGTCACCTTGAGCGAAAAAAAGTTAATGCATCATATATATTTATATCTTTTATTTGAGTAGTGAACCAACCTTAAGGCTAATCGTCTTGAGTTCGGCTAAGAGATACAAATCCATGAAGTACTCCTGGCAGAACAAACAAGCTCCCTTGCGCCGGCCATCAATAGTGGAAGCCTATAATTCAATAAATCTTTATTAAGTCCAAGCTGCACACATGATCTAGTTTATATCAAAGCAGTCGAATCACCCACTTCAGCTAGTCGTTTTTCTACCAATAATAATAACACCAAGGTCATTGAATGCAATGTAAAATAACAGTATATTTATCTTGAATTGACTTAAAAATTTCATATAAATCATATTTAGATCATACATTTCAAAAAAAAGTTTATTCAAACAAATGGTTTAAGTACGTGTCTTCAAAAAGCTGTTGATCTTCGGGATTTAATTCTGTTTTAATGTCGTCTGTCCCTATATCGTAATTTTCTGCACTTTCCACAGAAGCTACATGTGTCCTGTCTGGCTGCTCTTCATTGGGCTCACATGACGCTGTTGCTTCCATCTTTGGTAGAGCGTTTTGTGTTGCAGTTTGATTTCGTTTTATAAAACGCCAGAGCGTTGTTAGTGGAACCGAATAGAATTCGGCAGCAAAACGTACTGACATACCGTTGATACGACAGCCGCGATAGGCCTGCATTAGACGGTCTTGTATGCCGCCATTTGCGCTGCCTTCTCTATCTTTCTTTAAAATCAGCACTGTTGGCAGCTTGCCATACTTTGTAAGACGTGTCTTGTGCTGATGCACTGTTGACTTAGCAATGTTGAGCGATCTTGAAATCTCAGACAGCGACTCACCAGCTGATAGTTTGCTGTGTATAACTTCTGCAAGCTCTTTGTTTATTTTTCTGCGACGATGTTTAGGATGTTTTGATACTCTTGACCATATGGTGGATTTAACAACACTGTATTTTTTTGCTGCTTGGCCAAGACTCATGCCTTCATTCAGAACCGCCGAAACAGCCCTTTGCATCGCCTCAGAGTCTGTTTTTCCCTTAAAACTAGCACCACATTCGCAGTAATCTGTGGATGATGTTGAGTTTTGATCTTCTTTTAAATTTAAATCCAGATCGTTTTCTATATCGTCAAATAGACCTTCTTCACATGCTTCCGATACCACGCTCTCAAAATCCATGTGGTTTACCCTGTCTATGTCACAGAGTATTTGATCTGTTGGCTCGTGGGACGAAACGTGCGGTTTATTGTCTTCATATTCATGATCACGATTAATATCATCTACGGTACTTGATAAAACTTCTTTATTGTCTTGTATTATATCACCATTGTTGTCAATGGCGTCATCACAGTTCAAGTGTACAAAAATATGATGTGGAAGTTTTTGATTTTCAAAGGTTAAATATATGTTGTTGGTAGTCTTAACTTCGCTTTCATTATTTATTTTATATACATAGTTTTGTACTTGTTGTTGCTCGCACGGTTCCTGCTCCTCCTTTGAAAAAACAAATTCTTCCTGCAATGGTGTAGAGCATAATAAATGGATAGTATTAGGTGTACTTTCAACGGCTGTGCAAACGTATTTTAAAATGTACAACACATATTTAAGTTTCAAGCAATGAAACTCATGTTTTTCCAAAAAACTCAAAGACACGCAAAAATAAACCAAAAGTAGAATAAAAAAAATGATTTTAAGATTTATTTATATATAAAAAAACTTTTTCCTATTTAATTAGAACTGAGTTTTAATGACAGTGAAACATCTTCTCTTACTGGTAATTTTTAAGGTAACTACAAATACAATCGAATCTTTTGGGTAGGTGATGCTTATCATAGCGTCAGCGGTGTTATTTATAAAATCTGTTATTCAAAGGGAAGATCATTTTAAATTCATACAAATTTGTTTTAAATTAGCTGAAGTAAAGGCGCAGAAAGAAGTGACTAATTTTTAAGCAAAAAACTAACTCTTAAATTGAGATAAAAGTATGTAAACACGAGACTCGAATATTTATGGTGGAGTGTGTCGTCAGACTTGGTGGCTTCACACCAAGCAAAATTTTAAAGACGATCTAAAAAATTTTGGATCTAATTTACACTTCGTAATTTCATTTGATACAATTTAAAATTACACTTCATTAGTTGAGATTAGTTCCAATAAATTTATTTTGGAGTAATTAGTAATATAAAACTATGTAACAATTATGTTATGTATAAAACTATATAACTATAAAGCTTGAACATTTTAGATCAGTCAATTGGTCTCGGCCTCCATACTAAAAAAAATTTGAAATTTACCCATCTTGTTTACCAGATGATCTCGAGACTACTCCTCATATTCAACTGGTAAACCCTGTTATTTGGATTTTATATCCCCCGCTCTAAAGTAATTTTTCTTTCTCATAAAATTAAATTTTTCTTAAATCAGTTCTTGCCCAAAAAGTGCTTTATTTGGCCTTGAAACAAAAAGTTCTAGATATTCCAAATTGTAATATAGGGTGTTTTTTTAGCTACATGAGAAGTTTCGATGGGTTGACAGTTGAAAATGTCAAACTGTTTTGACATTTTTGTTCACTAAGGTTTGGCAATTCATCATGAATCGTGTGACGCCGCCAGAACAACGCTTCCAAATTGTGGAAATTTTCTTTGAAAAAAATAAATCTGTTCGCGAAGTTCATAGAGCACTTCGTACATTTTTGAAGCGAAGCTTTTTCCGCCTCGTTCTGCGATTTGCTGGAGTGAAATCTGAAAAAACGACACTTTTTTCCGACACCGTTTTTCTCAGAATTGATATTGTTTTTTGCTTGCGTCTATTGCAACAAGAAAATGGTAAATTAAAAATAATTCGCTTGCCCGCTGCAGGAATTGAACCCTTACCCTTCGACTGATAGTTTATCGCTATAAGCATTAAACCAAAACTATTCATGAATGAATTTCGCTGGTTCAATATTAAAAATTAACTAAAGCTATGTTGCAGTAGATCAAAATAATTTATTTATTTAATAAATGTATTGGTTGCATATCCTTCATCTCCTACAATAACCATTAGCCATAGATTTTGTATTGGCTATACAAACAAGAGTACTAAAAAACAAAAATGTTGCTTCTGCTTACTACTAGATGTCGTTATGCTACAAACAAATTTAATGATTTTTGTATATTTATTCCCTGCAACTGAACAGGTGGGCTTTAAGGGAGGGCCGGAGAGGGTTAATTTGTATGATCAACCGCCATTATTTTTGAAAAAGGGACATTTTTCCCTTGAGGACCTATCCCCTCCGAACACTCCTTACTCCATTCAAAAACGTAAAATTTAGTTATTTTAAAGTTTTAAATTTAAAAATTATTTTAATCGAAAAAAGCCATTAAATTATCAAATCTATGAAATTGCGAAAATGCTTCGCTCCTCTCGTGTGTCCAGTGACGCACCTGTTTTTTTTTTTGTTTATTTCTGGTTAAATGCCTTCATCATAAGCAAAATTGCCGTGTATGGAGCGAAGACAATCCTCAAGCCATTAACGAATCTCCATTACATCCATTAAAATTTACTGTTTGGTGCGGTTTGCACGCTAGCGGCATTATCGGTCCTTATTTCTTTCGAAATGAGGAAGGAGCTGCCGTTGGGGTGAATAAGAGCGCTATCGAGCCATGTTGACTGATTTTTTGTCTCCAAAAATTAATCAGCTAAACATCGACGACATTTCGGTCCAACACGACGGCGCAGCTTGCTATACAGCGCGCTTAACCATAAATTTATTGCAAAATCAATTTGGTGACAACTTTATTTCCAGAAGTGGTCCTGTTAACTGGCCCCTCGTTCGTGCGACTTAACGTCTCTGGATTACTTTTTATGGGGCTATGTTAAGTCAATTGTTTATGCCGACAAACCAGCAGCTCTTGAAGCATTGGAAGCCAATATTTAAGCCACCATTGACGCCATACGGCCAGATTTATTGGAAAAAGTAGTGAAAAATAGGACTGATCGAATGGACTATGAAAGCCGCGGCAGACATATACCGGAAATCATATTTAAAAAATAAATGCCATCAAATTATCTACCAGATTATGATAATTAAAAAGTCATTCCAACAATATTTCTGTCTTATCTTATTATTTAAAGTTCTCAAGCTTTTTAAAAACACCCTATATAAAACTTTCTCTATAAAATTTCTTGAAACTACTGTTTTTTATTATTGTTTCTTTAATTTTGTTTTTAAAACGGTGATTCAAGTGTCCCAAAAAATCATAATCTATGTAATTATATACCAATAGTTATAAAAATTATTCATGAGTTATGGCAGCGTGCAAACATTTCAATAGTAGAAAAAACAACAACTCGGAAGTACATAAATAGTCTTATACAAGAACACTACGATATAAAAAAACATCCTTATAAATACGATACAGGAGAATGATAAAAAATTTTAGTTTTCATTAAATTTTTGGCGAGAGTCAAAAACAATGTATCGCTCCCGGTTTTCCAATGTATATTCATTCTATCGTAGTTAATGAATTTTTATTATTTTTAAACGTTAAATTAGAATTCATACAAATCGTTGATTCTTGTCAATCACTATTATAGAAGAGTGAGTCATGGGGTAGATTTTGTACATTTTAAATCTGTCTATAGCACTGAAAGCTCAGTTCCTACCATGAACTGCATATTTTCAGAGTAAATGGTTTATTTAAATTTTGAAAAAGTTTCAACAAAATTGAAAATGATTGTCTTAATATTAGTGGATAATTGCATTCAATTGATAATTTCAAAGTTATCCTTATGAATCAAGGTTGCCAGTTATGTGGGAAAAATCCCATTCGTGGTAATTTTTAATTGTCCGTGGGAATTTTTTTTTTTGGGAATTCCCATGGTATTTTTTAATTAGCGTGGGAATTTCTATGGTATTTTTTAATAAGCGTGGGAATTCAGTGTGGTATTTTTTAATTGCCGTGGGAATTTTTTTCTTCAAAAGATTTTTTTTCGTTTATTAAGCAAAAACTTCACATGAAATCATTGCCATTATACGCATTAAACGCTCTGTTTACACAACGATTTTGTGTCGTTAGTTACGCATTGAAATTTAACAGTTTGCGACCCTGTTTCGAAGTTCGTATGACCGCTTTTACATTGTTCCGGCTGACACACGTCAATAGTTGACGGTCAACTTTTTCATATTCCCTTTTAAACTTGACGCTTCAGTTTACACTCGTCAAGAGTTGACGGTCAATTATAAGTGTATCATATACTGCCGTTTCATATCATATTATAGAAATGAAATGAAACGACGCTAATGATGCGCAAAATGAATAGAAAAAGTAGAGGGACAACGAACGAACACAAAACCAATTGCCCAAGAATTAACGGTACGGTACATTTTTTCTTTCCCTTTTGTTACGATTCCCGCACCATCAAACACCAGACTTGATCGTCAACTATTGACGTGTGTAAACCGGGACATTGGTCAAGACTTGAATTCACGTCTGTGAGTTTGTTGGCAATTTGCCGCACATCGGAAGCGACGAAAGGGTAAGAGAACACTTGCGCTGTACCATGGAAGAATAAGAAGGTAGACGCATTTCGGACTGTGCTCTCTTTCTCATAGCCGAAATTGTCAAAGTTTAATAATTTATATCCATGCAGTTCTGCATCCAGCAATTAAAATGAATATAACAATTGAAACAACTTCACATAACACTATTTTTCAATAAAAACCAAAAAACTTTCAGCAGTTTGCCTTTGTTTACCTTTTTTTCAATTTGCTCTTTGTAATCGCTTTCTAATCTCTTTCAGATTGTCTAAGGGCTGTCATCTTCATTTTGACAGTAGCGGCAGTCTGCCTCTCTGAAATGCTTCTACCTTCTTTTCATTGTACCATGCGCTGTACCATGGTTGAATAAATAAGGTTGTCGCATGGGTGAGAGCGGGTTCCCATAAATGTCAAATCGAAGTACAAAATCTGAAAGCGAAAATCAATAACATGTAAAGCCGATGAAGTTGTTGTTACTTTGCATTGATTTTGACAATTATGGGTACCGAGAAGAGTGCGATCAGCCACGAGACCACCTTATTTATTCAATCATGCGCTGTACCGTTGAAAACTTGGAAGTACTTAAGCAAATGACCATTTTGGACCCCCAAAACTTTAATAAAAGTGACCATAAGACATCAATTATTCCTCTGGTGCGACTCTTACCAAATATAATAGCTAAAGATGACATAAATGTAATTCACTTGGAGTTTAAAAAAATAAAACAACTAGATGTGACACCAAGTTTATCATTTACCGACTTTTGGTCGAATATTTTGAATTTAGAAAAAGAAAACATTAGTGAGTTTCAGTTCCCACAGATGAGGAAACTATTAGGATACATTTCTTGTCTTCCTCACTCATCCGTAAACGTGGAGCGTATTTTTTCCCAAATAAACTTAAATAAAAACCAAACCCGAAACCGAATTTCAACGGACATGCTTTCCGCCATATTGCATTCCAAACGCTTATCTCAACAAAAAAAAAGTTATGAAGTAGTTTTTGATAAAAATCATTATGATTTGTTTAATAATGAAATGTATGGATACAAGCCACAATAATAATAATGTTCTTAACAGTTCTTAATGAACAAAATGTATCTAAAATCCTTAAAAAAAAATTTTAAATATGTATATTGCACACCCTCTTCAAACGTGACACAACTCGAAATTTTTCAAATTTCACTTTTTAATATAAATCAATTCGTAATGCACATCTCCATCGACTGTCAAAATTTTGATTTAATATGATTGCACATTAATTTTTAAAAAATTATTTTGTATCCTTCTTTTGTATGAAGTTGCTTGAAAACGAAATGGTTTTTGACTCTCCTGAAAATTTCAAAATTTTGAGTTGTTGTTACTTTTGAAGACGGTGTGCGATATGTTTTCCTTAAAAATATGCATATGTTTTCCACTTTTTACCATTCTAAGATATATGTTAATATATACGTACATAGTTCTCTTATTTTGTTATTTTTTTATTATTGTAACTTTTTGTGTATACCTATTTCGCTTAACAAATTATTTTGTGGAAGCAAACAAATAATATTCACGATCTCATATAAATAAAACTAAAAAAGTGATATGTATTACAATGAACATAATGTAAAAGGTCTGTATAAGAATTTATATTTAATTTTCTGTTATATTTTTGAAAAAAGACAATAAACGAAAAATTTTGAATTATAGTCGTGTTCCATTTATTTGTACATATTTTAATGCAAAAATTTGTGGTATTTATACATTTATGGGATTTATTGTGGTATTTTTCAATACGTATGGGATTTTTTTTGGTATTTTTAAATGCTTATGGGATTTTTGGTGGTATTTTTAATAAGCGTGGTATTTTTGTGGTAATTTTTAATGATCGTGGGATTTTTTGTGGTATTTTTTAATCGTGGTGGGAATTTTTTTTGTTTACCTTTGCCGTGGTAATTTTGGTGGTATTTAATTTATGCTTCTGTGGGAAAAAGGTAATTTACGTGGGAATTTTTCCAAATTTTAACTGGCAACCTTGTTATGAATGTCCCGAAATAACCTTTTTCCTTCTATAAATTCATCAGCATAGCCTTAATTACAACAGTGGAAAGAGCTGGCAAAAAGTTTTGAACTGTTTACTGGCGATCTTAGGTGACTCCATTTGCATTTATGGAAGGCTGTGACATATAAATATGTATACATTTTTGAAGGAAAATTAACATAATTTTTGTGGAAAAATACCGGCAGCATTATAGTTAAAAAGAAATGAGCCATTGACCCACTGGGCTTTATATTATTACTTTATATTATGTTTACCTTTATCTTCATTTTTATTGGTTTTGATTATGAAAAATATTTTGATAATTACTAATTAAGCGAAATAAAACAATTACGAGAAGCTCAAATAAATCTAACTTTGGCTGTGACTTCATTTATCTATACATACACAACTAAATCATCAGAGGAAATATTGTCTGCAGGTTGGTGCGGTAATCAATTGTTGGTATTTAAAAAAAAAAATATTGATAAGATAAAAATGCTGTGTAGATATCACTTTGTTTTAATTAATTTCTTTAAATGACGACCCTCAACGTATTTATGTTTACGTGGAGTTGGCATTTTAGGAACGTGATATGATTGCTTCATGTACACATACAATTTAACATGCATGCAGACCTAAGTATGTTCATGTATACGATCTTGGTATCGAGATAATCAAGAGTTCATACAAAAAATAAAATAACTAATTTAAAACAAACAAATGTTGTAACAGTTATGTATGAAATTATCAACATTTATATTTATTCAAAATTCATGCAATACTTAAGAACTTTCCTAATTAAATCACATAAATTAAAGATTAAAAAAGTGAATTTATGTTTGCATCTTTAAGTTTTAACACGCATTCATTCATCATGGCATGTACATCAGATTCATAAGCGTCCCATAACGTACGTAGAGTAGATGAAAAGAAAAACTCGTTCTTGTACAAAGAGCTTAGCGTGTCGAGGTTTGTTGTTTTTCTAACGAAGCGAGCAGTTTTTCCAAATTAAACTTTCACTTTATCAATAAAAGCCCAGCATTGCTTGTAATCATCGATTATTTTATTAATTTTTGTAGATATTTTAAAACTAGATACAATCAGCTGTTTAATGTGGAAAATCTACTCGAAGAATTGGGGCTAACTTTTTGAATTCGTTTGCAAGTTTAAACCAATAAGTCTTCATTTCCATAAAAGTTATCTAGCAAAGAGAACAACTTATATAAGTTTACATAATTCGTAATCTCATGAAAAATCTCTAACGTAGCTCTTGTTGCATGATGACACATAACAGCAACAACCAGAATATTGGATGTAAAGATCAACCAGCAAGTTGTTTGTGCAGCATTAACAATAAAGTTGTTCAAACAAAAATATCAAACAATGATCTAGTGCTCGAACCAAAACCTATAATGATTTCTTGCTTTGGAATAGCTTGTCTGAAACCAGTTTCCGTTGTTCAAAGAAAAGCACCTCAAAGAAGACAAACAAAACACGTAAATATAGCCGAAACGAGCAGAGTTGTTGAGTAAAGAATGACTTAACTTTAGAAAACAGAATATCAACACAAGAGCACAGCGTAACGTCCAAAACATGGCGCGGAAGGAACAATTGATGACGGCCTAAAGCTAACTAGAAACTAATTGAAATGGGCGCGACACATGACGCACTGGTACAGCGACTCGAGTGGTCGAAAATTATGTTTGTGCTCGCTTCTTTGCAGCAATCAGAGAAACACGTTGCATAAATTAATTTATCCATCTGCTAAATTATAATTCCAAACAGTTTTTGTTTTTTGTTTTCTACATACATTTATATATAGATAAATGTTTAATGCATTGGCTCGGGTGCTCCATCCGCACCAACACTTGCACCTATTGAATACTCGGTCTATCTCTATATATGCCGACATTTTGATTTTTATTTTGTATGCTTTACCTTTATTATAAGTTCGATTTCTGGAACATCGCCACCGTTGGTAGTTCCATTTTCTTGATTTTCCTCTGACATATTCGAGCTACGAATTTAACAAAATATAAGTGAATCGGTATAAATTGTTCAGGTTTTCTTTTCTACTTTCGATTTTTAGATTTTAATCCGTACAATTTGCTTCAACAACTTCTGGAAGAATACTGCTCCAACGGTCAGGGTTTACTTGACAGCCTGTCAAGTACGAAAGTAACGATAGAAAACTATAGGAATTTATTTCAACAACACTGCCAAAAGCTCAATTCACACTACATTGTCATTTATGGTACAACTACACTATTTGTGAGAACAATGTTCGTTCGCAAGAAGACGTGTTCGGCGCATGTAAAATTATCATTCTCCATAGTTCAATTATTTTTTTTATTTATACGGACTACAAGACTGGCCGCATGATTTTCAAAAGTAAAACAGCACAACTTTAAATTTTGCCTGACATTCTATTCGTCATTCGAGTTATGTTTTTCTTGGAGAATGATTTAATGATATGAGCTTTGTATTATCCTTGAGATGAGAAGCAATATTGTTATAGGAGTGATTGCCGATATAATCAATTATGAAACCTACTTTCAACAAAAATTATTCATAATTTATAGAAAAATCAATAAATTTTTTAATGATCACACTATATTTGTTTTATAAAATGACGAAGTAGTGCTGCCACTTAAAAACTTGGTAAAAAAAATTATAGTTTTTACACAAGATTTTGTAGACTATCGCAGAGGTTACCGTTTTCGAATAAAAATTGAATATAAATGCAATTACAAAAAAAAAAAAAAAAAAATAACCTTGTTTTGATGCTTCTTCGAAAAGATATCAATTGATCGAAAGGAAAACATGCTGCTTGAAGAACGATGGGTTCTTAACCAACTCTTAACTCTTAGTTCAATTGCAGATGCTTTTCGGCATATTTTTTTTTCTCCTCCAATATTGAAGCTTATATTATACTTTCGAACTCATAACTTTGGAACTGGATAAATGTTCTCAGAATTTTTACAATAGGAAAATTGCTTCTTGGGGATATAAGATTTATTTGTAATGTCTTTCTCAATTGTTTACCTTTTTAATTTTGATTAGCTGTTCTTAACGTTCTTTTCTACCATTCAAGTATTAAGTTTTTCTAATTTAACAAACTGAAATAAATTTCTATATATATTTTAAAAAAACAAATTGTTCATTTTAGTTTTCTGTGATTGTGTCTGGTAATATTCACTATTAACTTGACTTTAATCTACTTCTATTTGTCGTAAGGGACGATAAGTGAACTAACGTAATTTCCTCGCGGATTTTTAAAGTTTAAAAGTGCAAATTGTTTTCACTTCAAAGAAATATAATATAATTTCTTAATATTATTTCTAATAATAAGAAATATATACCTATACTCGTAATAAATGAGCTTTTTTGTAGCTTGCATTTTTTCACATATAATGATCAGCATGATAAAGTGCATTCATTGCACTTTTTCAGTGCCTTTCTTTTTCAGCATTCATTCAGTGCCTGGTTCAATGAAATTGACTATGTGATTAATAAAAAATGCCTTAAAATGGTTCCAAAGAAAGTTATATTTTTAATAAAAATACTGTTTTTGAAAACTAAAAACATACTAAAAACTATAATGAAAGGAAAAGTCTTAATCGGGAATGACTGCTGTTAAAGTGTTTCAACTAAAAAGAAGCACAATTACAGAACAGCGCCTAAATTAGTTGTAAATCAAAACAACTGAAAATTGAATAGAATTTTAACATAACATTTATGAATTAGATAACCAATTGCATAAATTCTTTTCACACAAAAATTTCATTTAGTTACTTTACAATCAGCTGTTCGAAGCTCGGGATTCTTGCTCGATGACATTTTTCAAGTTAAGTTCGAGTAATAGAGAGAGACATTTGTTCTTGTTTTCTCTCGTGCTGGGAAAAATTGTAAAGAAACGTTTTCGAGCAACTTCAAGTTACTTGAAGTGAATATGAAAAGAGACCAAATGTAAAATTTGAGCAGCCATTTTAAAATAAGCCTACTTTGTTATTACGTCATGGATATTGGAGGCACAAGATTTGATAGGTTTTCAAAATGAGAAAGCACTCCGGATATTTTGGTGCAGCTGCTGTGAGTTCAACATTTTAATCGTAACAAAACGCTTGCTTGCGAGCAGGGAGCTTGCTTAGCTAACATGCGTTTCTGGTTGCTGCAGAGAATTTTCTTTGCTTCCTTATGTTAGAGTAGTCCCGGTTTACTCTTTTCAAGAATTGACGGTAAATTTTTTCGAATTCCCTATTACACTTGACGCTCGCGTTTGTTTGTATAATGTGGAATATTATAGAAATGAAATTAAATGACTCCATTGATTCGCAAAACGAACAGAAAAAGTAGCGGAACAACGAACAAATACAAAAGGAATTCCCCAAGAATTGGCGGTACGGTCAAATTTTTTTCCCCCTAATCTATATTGAGTTTCTGGTAAAACTGTAAGATTCATGAAATAGGCTTCCATTTTGGGACGATATTTTGTTTTCTACTAATTAGGATGAGGGGCTCAAAAATTGTTTAGATATACAGCAATAGGTGCGTTTTTTTTTGGCATCGCTATATGCGCTTAACAATATTTTTCATACAAAAAATTGCTTAGCTAAGACAGGATAATTATAGCCGTTTAGCTCATAGTCGTCGATAGAAATACTATTGCCAGATCAAGAAAATGATAGTCTACGTAATTTATTGGCATTACTTTTTGAAAAACAACCATGTTTGTCACAAAAAATAAAAAAAAAAATCACAATCAAATGTAAACAAAGCAACAAATGATAAAATATGTTCTATTTGCACAGAATGGCCAACAATCTAGATTTATCTAGATTTATTTGGATAACGCAAAAAGAAAGACATTTCCATAAGATCATATTTAGAAGATTATATATAAAATTAAATTAGGAAAAAATGTACAAATTCAAAAACTCAGTGTTTTGCTCAATAAAGTCAAATGCTGCTGGCTAGGTTCGGTACTTTAATCTCCATGTCAGCGATAGAATTTTGATGCTGTGTTGATGATTCAAATAGATTTAGATGTATTTTCAGAATGTTGATTATTTCAAGAGATTCAATGAAAGTGCTGATTAATAAATAAAATAAATAACTGGCCATTTCAGCCCTTGAAAGGACTTTGACCTAGCTTCTTATGATCAATTGTGGTGTGCGTGTTATTAAGTTTGTACACAATTGACCGAGAACCGGACCTACATGCTTAACGCCGACTCCGAACGGCGATGAACGGAAAGTTCTCGTTCTCAAGAAGCTTTACATGGCATTTTGATTACTCTCTGAGGTTTGCCATTGTCTGCAGAGAGGTGGCGGCCGTACAGAAAAATTATTTTAATTCAAATAATTTTCTGTCGCTGCTGGGGTTCGAACCTGGGTTTCCAAAGTTCTTTGACATAGCGGCCACGCACTTTAACCAACTACGCCACGGACGCCACAGTCCACGCACAGAAAGTGCTGATTAAATAAAAATAAAAAAAAAAAAAAAATTGTTAAAAATTGCTTTTGTTTTTTTTTGTGGAATAATTTGTAATTGTTTTTCTTGCGGGTTATTATTAAATTGGATGTTGTGGTTGTTGTTATTGTATTTGGCTATGCTGCACTTATTTGACCTTGAGCAACTCAACGTCAAAGGTGAGTGTAGCGTTTGGCGGAATTACACCTGGATGTCCGCGACTGCCATAAGCATAATCCGGTGAGCAGATCAACTTGGCACGCTGACCAACAGACAATTGGGCGACACCTCCATCCCAGCCGCGAATTACCTCGCCTTTGCCAATGGTGAACTTGAAAGGCCTTTGGCGATCACGCGATGAATCAAATTCCTTCCATCAGCCAGAGTTCCGGTATAGTGCACAGAGACCACTTGTCCATTCTTAGGAAACGTGCTGCCGTCTCTTTCAAGCATTCAATTCAAGCATGCCAGAAAGAAAATCAATGTGGACATTGACTTGGAAGTGGAGGACTTCTTTGAGCCAATCAATGTGCTAGAGTCACCAGAACTGGAGCCTGAGATGTCTTCTACATCCGCTGCTGCTAGAAGCATCAAAAGGAAGAGTTCTTGAGACCTGTATTATGCAGAGACGAATTTGTTAGTATTATTACTTGAGTTTCCTCAAAGCTGTCCATTTTGAGTAGAAAATGTGTTACAATTTGATAAAAATAAACTTTGTCAATTTGTGCTTATAAATAATAATGTTCAATATTTGACAGTAACACGCAATGATGCCAAGTTTTGAAGAAAGAAGTTAAGCGAAATATTAAACGCCGATGAGCGTTTTTTTGGACAAGCGTATATATCGATGCCAAAAAAACACACCTAATATAACAATAACAACACAAATCGTTACTGAGAAATAGGGCGTAAAGGGCGATGTTATGCAGGCGGTCAAATGATGAGTTATGTGACGAAAGTATGTTATGCCGACGGCCATTTGATCCCTGAACACTTGTATCCTTTTTGCTACTTTTAGTACTTTAACCAAAAATGTATCATCGTATTAAGCAGGTTTCATGTACTGAACACATTGACGACGATAGCGACGTCAAGCTGTCAAATTAGGAATAGTTCTATATCGACGACACGACATTGCGACATTAGACCAAATTCTCTCCATAAGAAATACATGTAAAAAAATTTGACAGATGTCGTAATGTCGTTGCCGTCGTCAATGTGTTCAGTGCATCATTACTGCTTTAATACATTTCGTACACTTTTAGTACTTTTAGTAGTAAGCATTGTCATGCTTAAAGACAAATGTTGTGATAATTCCACAACGCACCATTGTTTTGATCCCCTGATTTCGTATTTTTGTCGAATCATTTGTTAACTGTGGTGGGCAAAATTTTCTCTCTCGCTCTTGATCTCAAATTTTTAATTTACATTGAAACAATAATGCGTGACCGTGACGTGTCCATGACCGCCTGCATATCATAAGTCCCGACCAAATTGACGTTTTGCTCCGTAACGAGTGGAGACGAAAATGTTCGCTTAAATATATTGCAATGTTGTAATCCAAAATCATGGTGTAATAATAATAAGGTGTTAGTGAGGTTGGCACTTTCAAAATGATAAAATATTTCGCCCCAATCCTGCTAAACACAGCTGATGGTGAGTTCATGATACAATTATACAAGGTAGGAGTGACAACTTGCTTTTTTCTCACCAGTACCTTGCAGCGACTGTCATTTGCCTGTATATTTTGTTTTCTATTTTCTTTTCTTCTTTTTTCGTTCTGCAATTTATACTGTTTTTGACAGTTAGCGCAAGACGAAAAAACTGTCACTCCTACCTTGTATAATTGTATCATGGGTGAGTTGGAATGGAAATAAATCAGCTAAAGTGCAGTCGATCGAAACTCAATGACATGTCCACATATTTTGATGGCTATTATCAGTTGAGGCATTGAACATATTTTCATGACATTCCACATGTTCTTGAAGCAGACGATGTGAATTCAAGACAATTTGCATACTGGCCAAAGCTTCATGTCGGTGGCACCTTCCAGCATACGTTTTTGATAAAATGGCAAAACTATTCAATATAAGGCCCCTATTAGGTACGACAACTCAACTTAAGTTGACGTGACTTAAGACACCTCAACTCAACTTTTTTGCCATATTACATATAACATACATTTTCAGTTGAGCTGTGGTGTAAAATTACTTTTTCTATTGGAGCATGATTACACCGAAATTTTGACACTTTCATTGAAATGAATAAGCTGTTCGCATTAATTTAAATTTTTGTGTATATGTATTTTGTTCAAAATAAATCAAGCAAGGAAGTAGAATGGTAATACATTTGACTGTAATGCCAGCAGTCCGAGTTCAATCCTCGCATGTGACAAAGAATAAAACTTTCTCGCTTTGCTTTTATGTATTTTCTTCATTTTTTAACACAGCGCTCCTTGGACTAACACATAAAAGAGATTTTTTAACTGTTTGTTGAAGCGCTTTTAAACGATTTTTTAACCTGAACTTAAGAAGCGCTTCTGCCATAGCGCTTCATACATTTGGAGCGCTTTTTAAGTAAACCAAATTAATATTAATTCATATTCATGTGTGTTCATATTCAATCATCAATTCAAATTCATATGTGGCGTCCGTGGTGTAGTTGGTTAAAGTGCGTGGCCGCTATGTCAAAGAACGTGGAGACCCAGGTTCGAACCCCAGCAGCGACAGAAAATTATTTGAATTAAAATAATTTTTCTGTGCGGCCGCCACCTCTCTGCAGACAATGGCAAACCTCAGAGAGTAATCAAAATGCCATGTAAAGCTTCTTGAGAACGAGAACATTCCGTTCATCGCCATTCGGAGTCGTGTATTCGGAATTGTGTACAAACTTAATAACACGCACAACACAATTGATCATAAGAAGCTAGGTCAAAGTCCTTTCAAGGGCTGAAATGGCCAGTTATTTATTTTATTAAATTCATATTAAAATTTACATTGGATGTCCTAGGATAGAAGCGCTATTTAAGTGCAGCTAAAAACTCGTTTAAAAAGCGCTTCAACAAATAGTTAAAAAAAGCTCTTTTATGTGTTAGTCCAAGGAGCGCTGTGTTAAAAAACAAAAAAAAAATTAATACATAAAAACAAAGCAAGACGATTTTATTCTGTCACATGCGAGGATTGAACTCGGACTGCTGGCATTATAGTCAAATGTCTAACCGGTTTGCTATTTCCTTGCTTGATTACTCGTGAACAAAATGTATATAAAAATATGAACCCAACAACTCTGAACTCTGAAAAGCGGATCCTCAAAAAAGGCGCATAAGATGTGCTATTTGTAGGAGCGCTTTTTATTTTCCCGCTAATATATACATAATATGGATAATAATGTATGCATATACATAATATTTGTATTTATCTTTATTTCACTTACCTATTTTTATCCATTTTCACTCAATTAACAAAAAACAATAAACAAATAAAAATTTCGTATGAAAAAGACGCTATACAACTAGCTCAAAGGAGATGTAAGTTTTTGACAGTCATTACACTTGGCACAGAGTTGCATTGTTAAACATAATACCACAAAAAATACATACATATCTCTGAGATACATACTTGTCAGACGACGGACACGTATGTACCTCAAATGTGTAATATACAATACAAATTTACAAATTACACACACATCTTAAGTTGAGTTGTCGTACCTAATAGGGGCCTAAATATTTATTATTACTTAATTCGCACAATAACCTATAAAAACTATAACACATCATCATCTAGCAACTCAAACAAATTATACAATTTGACAGCTATCAGCATTTCCACTCTTTCGCTCACAATTTGTTAACTGAAAGAAAGCTATTTGTGGTGTTGTCAAAAACTCACTAACATCTTATTATTATTACACCATGTCCAAAATGAACAAACGTAATCTCATCGAAACTAAGGCCCCTATTAGGTACGACAACTCAACTTAAGTTGACGTGAGTTAAGACACCTCAACTGAACTTTTTTGCCATATTACGCATAACATACATTTTCAGTTGAGCTGTGGTGTAAAATTGCTGTTTCTATTGGAGCATGATTACACCGAAATTTTGACACTTTCGTTGAAATGAATCAGCTGTTCGCATTAATTTCAATTTTTGTGTATATGTATTTTGTTCACAAGTAATAAAGCAAGGAAATAATAGTATAGAGCAGGAGTGCCCAAAACTTTCTTATGGAAGTGCAAACACTAATACATATAAAATCCTGCAACCTTTCGTAAACGAAAGCATACTATGTTAGACAACAACAAAATATACGTAGAAGATCACTGTCACCAAAATGTACCAACAAAGCATACGAAAGTGTTGTTGCTTGCACTTCGGTATAAGCAACGAAAAAAGATCAAAAACAAAAAAGACAAATTTGTTTGTGTATTTTGTATTGCTTAGTGCGGAGTGCTGTGTGTGTATATTAGAATACACAGCCTATGCCTAAGTGCTTTTACAAAAACAAATGTGCACCAAGTGCATAGGGCTTGGGCACCTCTAAAGACGCTATACAACTAGCTCAAAGCAGATGTAAGTTTTTGACAGTTTTTACACTCGAGACATAGTTGCATTGTTAAACCTAATACCACAAAAAATACATACACATCTCTGAGATACATACTTGTCAGTCGATAGACACATATGTACCTCAAATGTGTAATAGACAATACAAATTTACAAATTACACACTCAACTTAAGTTGAGTTGTCGTACCTAATAGGGGCCTAAATGAAACAGTTTGCCAAGAAGTTTTGTTTCATAAGAAACGAACTATTCATATTCTCATACAATTTTTTATAATGAGTGAAGGGTTTTTTATGATTTAATTGACAGTGTACGAGATGGACCTGGAATTTATGTAAAAAGCCAGGTTGCATAAATAAAATATAGAGGCATAAGGCCTGGAAAGGGATAGCAGCAAGAATTTTTTTCTTGCATTATTTTTAATAATTTGCTGATAGTCCAAATAATTTGCATAAATGTCTATTGAGTGTGTACAGAAATATTTGATAATGTGAACAGTCCTATTAAATGTCAATTTTGCTTTACGTTTGTTGTCATTGAGCTTACGTTTGCTGTCATGTCTGTAAATGATTGTGAATAGAATTTTAAGAAGAAGAAAAGTTTGTTTATTTCGCAAAACTTCTTTTTATTTCATCGTATCAATTGCTTAATTTAATAATTTTCTAAATAGCGATAATAATGTCATTATTTCCTGCTTACTCTGGTAATACCCAGGAGAACTCTGATGATAACTTGCCGAATTCTAGTACATCAACAACTGGTTGGTTAGAAAACTGTAGCTTTTCTGTTCACGAAGAACAAATAAGAAATGTTCAGGTGGTAAGCGATTCCACCACTTCGCCAGAATCAGACGATGGAATTAAAAGTCAGAAAGTCGAGGTTAGAACTATTGTTGAAAAAGGATCGAGAAAAAAGCACCATAAGCATAAAAAAGCCAGGATCAAGGAAGTAGTCAATGAAAAGCCTTTAGAGTTTCAAGGAGACGAAGAATACTACGTTGATAAACTTCCCGCCAAACATTATAGAACCATTGAAGGTCTCCGCAAACCTGCATGTCCACGATATCGAAAAAGTGTGAGGAGGCCAATTGGTAATTTTTGGATGAGGGATAAAGAAAGAAGAATTACAAAGCGTTACTTTAAACACAAAGCTGAAAGTCTTACCAACGATGCTCCAGTGATGCTAAGCGAGAATGAATTTACAGAGCAGGTGGGAAAACTCAATCGCAGCACATTCGAAACTCCAGGCGAGTTAGCGCACTGGTTAGAGTTGATAGAGCTTCAAGATAGGAATCCCTATAAGTTATCGAAATTGCTTTTAGCTGAAAAGAAACTCGATATCATTCTCAAGTCGCTGCTGCATCATCCCAAAAACAACCAGTTATATAATCTATATATCGACCTCATTAACGCTACGTATCCGTCTTTCGAAGTCAACAAAATGATAGATCGTCTCTTGGCGAAAGATCCCTACAGTTATACTTTGTGGACGGCACAAATACTCGCCACACAATGTTCCATGGCGCGCTGCATCGTGCCAGACGTTTTGCAAATTTATGAGCGTTGCATGCAGAAGATGTATCATGCAGCGCAACGTGGCGAGAGTAGTTGTGGCGAAGACGAGGTAATGTTGAAGCTATTTAATAACTGTGCTTTATTCCTCAGACAAGCTGGCCTTAATGAACAGTTTTTTGCCCTCATAAAATTGGCATTCGAGTTGAATGTTTCCACAGATGATTTTGATAGTTTCCAAACATTAGATACAGATCAAACAACATTGATTGAGTACGAGGAGCTAATTCTACAATCTGGTTTACCAATGAATGAAATATGGCTGAGGATAGAAAAACTACGTCAAGCCTACAATTTTCTACCTATTCCACTTAATGCCAAATGCAGCGATCCACAACGAATTGTCTTTAACGAAGATGTTTGTCACTATATATATCCACTTAAATCGCGAGAAAACTCATTCTACCTAATTTTACTCGTTTTGCGTCTGCTGAAGTTGCCTTTCGTCTACTGCGATGCACTATCCGAAAAATTCTGCGCACGTGTGCAGCACATTGGTGACTCAGATGCTATTGAAGATGTCCTAGCAACGTGTCTGCGGAGCACATTTTCCATTGGATCGCAGCAGCAAGATTTTTTTGCCAGCTTATATGAGCTCACCAAAGAAATGGTTGTTAATCCGACATTTATGAGCAACAGTATAGGTCATGAACTTTATATCAGATGCCTAACACAGCTCTTGATGAATTGCGCTAGCTCTTATGCAGGTATTGACGAGCGCAAACGAGTCGCCTTGTTGCTGCTTTGGTGCCGATTTGAGCGGCTATTGTTGATACTCGAGAAATGCACCCACAAGTTAACCGATGAATATGTACGTGCAGGACGCAGTCGATTTAAAGCTTTGTTAAAGCAACAAATTAATCGTAATGTTATACATTTATACACCGAATTCGCTCTATATGAGTATGAAGCTCAAACACTGGAGAGTAGCAATGACTTAAATGCCGTGCGAAACATTTTGGAAAATGTTGTATCACAGGAACACGACGAGACAATGGCTTCAGATGTCAGCTTTGCTTACGTGACATATGCCGAGATACTTTTAAGTAGAAGCTGTGACGAAGATGCTTTGCATGTTCTGTTGAGTTATTTATTAAAAGTTGATATCAAACAGCATGCTTCCGGATGCATCAGTAGTACCAAGAAACTAGCTGCTCTTCAAGCTATTACAAAGAAACTGAACGATGTAATTTCTATAGAGTCTAACGTAGAGATAATGGTGCTGGAGCAATACCTGTTGCCAGACTACACGGTCACACTTCTAAAAATACGCATTTTACTGCAATATCTTATTGGACAAAAACTTGAAGCCCTAAAGTACCTTGAGAATCTTTTAGTTGTGTTTAAAAAAACATCTGAGCGACACTGTTTTTTGCGTGAGCAAGCATACGAATTATATCTGGCGCTCTTGAAATTGAAGAGTAGTGAACATTGTAGCATATCTAATTCTCTAATCAACACTAAAGTAAGTGAAGCATTGCAGCATTTTCCAAGAAACATGTTTTTTATGCAATGCTGTGGGACACTCAACTCGCTGCCCTGGTATAAACTTCGTACCATAATGCTAAGCGGCAATGTTTCGGCCATGTCAGTGGTATTCCTTATTGCAACTGCGCGCTATCGCTTCATAGATCGCATTACAACACTGCGATCGGAACGGTCAACGACAGGGATAGGGATGCTTGAAAGTATAAGCACCTGGGACTTACGGCATACCGAGGAGACCGTAAGGAACCGTATTTTGAGCATTTTTAAGACATTAATCCAAACCGATGAATCCAATTCACAGCTGCACAACAAATGCAGCATATTGCGACGTAATTCATTGTTTTGGCGTCTTTATTTGCGCTGTTTATCAGATAAAGCAACACCGTTCGAAACAAGCAAGAAATGTTTACTCCAAGCATTAGATGAATGTCCCTGGAGTAAAGCTCTTTACATGGACGGCGCCAAATATGTTCCACAAGAATTATCACATTTGCAAGATCTTATAATTGAGAAACACATGCGCATCTATGCTCTGCCAGATGAATTAGAGATATTGAGAGAAAAATAAAGTTCATCTGAACATAAACAAAAATATCGTTATGTGATAGTTGTTAGATGATGTTGATTAAAAGTTGTACGAAATAAAATATTGATCGTGGTTAACTACGAACTTTTTGATATAAGCTGTAATTTTATAATTTTTTTTTAGTTAAATTACTTGACAAAATAAAGATATTATATTTTTCGTTGTTTTAAATTATAAAAATTAAAAGCGAATTATAAAGAGGTGTTGATGTGGATCTTATGACATAAATAAAAATGAAACTAAAAACATCATCGAGCAACGGAGAAGTCTAAGCCACGAAAGTGAAAATTTGCTATATTGAGTTATAACTCGCTAGTCATAGTATAGTAAAAATATAGTATGCCAGTAAGGGCTGGTTCTTAGTCCTCTTTAAAAAAGTAAACAAAAAAATTCTTGAAGCTTTGAGGCCTTAAAGAAAGTCGGTACAAGGTCGAAAATGCATCAATCAAGCTACGGTGTTACATGGAATTAATGCATGGAATTACACTACAAGTTTTATGGCAACTCTGAATGGATAATGTGCATGTTCTCAAGAAGCTTTACATGGCATTATTTACTCTCTGAGGTTTGCCATTGTCTGCAGAGAGGTAACGACCGATCAGAAAAATTCATTTAAATTGAAAACACTTTCTGTGTCTGGTGGAGCAGGGAATTATTAAGCCGTATCGCCGAGGGTTAAGAATGTATACTAACTTTTGACTGAATTTTTCAGGTGATTTTTTCAATTTTGCGGCATATGTTAAAGAAAAAATTTTAATTTTTATTTTAAATTTATGAATAATAAAACACTATGTTATGACCTTGATTTGTGCACTTAAAACTTTTTTGTAATACCTAAAATATATGGACAACGTCTAACTGAACTTGAAATTATGTATACTAATTTTTGACTCTCAATGCATGTATGTAGAATGACTCCTGAAGAAAACATCGGAACGTATGAGTAACATATAATTAAATTTCAAAATACGTATCAAAAAAGAATATGGAATGCATACAAAGCAACGTTGGATATCTACATTTTAAGAGGGCATCGCCAGAGAGCTTATTTTACGGTTGGAATTGGACATACGATTGCGCTGACGCAAGAATTGGGTTCTGAAAATGTCGTCCAGAAATCCGGATTTGGGCCAAAAAGTCATCTTCTCGAACGAGGCCCATTTTTGGATCAGAGGCTATGTCAACAAGAACAATTATCGTTATTTCATAATAACATTTGGCTACGAGAAAGCTAATTGCAAGATGGGTGCCACGTTCGTTAACAATCAATCAAAAACATGAACGTTCGCACTTCCCATCAATATTTCGACATGTTTAAACAATATTCGACAGATTTTTTGTGTAAATTAGTGATCATGGATGCAGATGGATCCACCACTATACATCAGAAGTGCACCAAAGCGAGCGAAGACGCAACAAACGATCGGAAAAGTGCTGGCATCTGTTTTTTTGATTCAAGTAGCATTTAGTCCATCGACTATTTGAAAAAAGGAAAATCAACAGCGACTTTTACTGTAAATTATTGGGCTGATTGAAGAACGAAAGTTTCTTATATGAAGCAAAACATTCTAGTATTAAGAAAATGTTTTACTTGAATCGAGAAAATTATTCTAGTTTTCAGTAAATTCATCACTTGAATGTAGCAAATTATTTTCAATTCAAGGAAAATATATTTCTCAAATTAAGCAAATTATTCTAGTTTTCAGCAAATTGAATTGAAATATGCACGCTTGAGTGTAAACTGATAGCCTATTTGCATGATTCAAGCATGGAATGCTTGATTTTTTTTTCTTGGTGTAGGGGTAGTATTGTTGGCGAAACGAGTTGGAACAGTTGCATTGACAAAAGATAACCCTGTATAGGCAACATTTTCACACGACATAGCTACGACGTGCTATCACGACATAAGAGATTTACATCTAAGACATCACATATAACAAAAAAGTCAAAATCAATTATAAAACTATTCAGCTGAGAAAAAAATAAGTCGAGACTATTGCATTTATCTGTTATCAAATATACAGACATTAAAATACTCAATATTACTATTGTAATTAGATACAAGTTTAACACCAAAATTACTGCGATAAAAATACAGTGGAAACCAAACAATGGCTTGATAAACATTATCCGCACTCTGCTTCATCGAGACAAATGGTTGAAAAGTGGATTGCCGAATTTAAACGTGGTCGTGCCAGCACAAATGATGTAGAGCGCAGTGGATGCCCAATTGAGGCTGTTATTCCTGAAAACATCAAAAAAATCCACAAATTAGTTATGAACGATCGCAAATTGACGGTGCACGAGCTAGCTGATATTGTAAAGATATCAGATGGTAGTTTTTTTACTAATTTGCACGAACATCTGGGTATGCGAAATCTCTGTGCAAAGTGGGTACCGCATGAGCTAACAGTCGACCAAAAACAACAACGAAGTGATGCTTCAGAGAGTGTTTGGCGCTGTTAAACCGCAATAAAATCGATATGTCGATATGTGACAATGGACATATCACAGTCCAAAAAATAGTAGTCAGCTGAGTGGACAGCAGTCGACGAACCGAATCCATCCAAAGTGAGCAAAGACCCAACTGTCGGCCTGTAAGGTGATGGCGTCTGTATTTTGGGATGCGAAAGGAATAATATTCATCGACTATCTCCAAAAAGGAACCACCATCAACAGCAACTATAACTGTGCACTTTTGGATCGGTTGAAGGCTGAAATCGTAAAGAAACGGCCGCATTTGCAAAATCAAAAGTGTTGTTTCACCAAGATAATGCATCGTGTCACAAATCGATGAAAACGATGGCAAAATTGAATGAATTGGGCTGCGAATTGCTTACCCACCCACCGTATTCTCCAGATTTAGCCCTCAGCGACATTTTCATGTTTTCAGATCTCAAGAGAATGCTTGCTGGAAAGAAATTCAAGTACAATGATGAAGTAATCGCTGAAACTGAGGCCTATTTTGACAAGAAAGAGAAATCGTACTATAAAAGTGGTATCGAAAAGTTGGAAAATAATAATAATCATTAAATAATATAATCGAGTTTTATCAAAATTTTGTTTTTTTTTAAACTTGCTATAGTTAAACTTGCTATAGTTTTCCACATTTCTTTTTTTTATTCCGATGAAATAATTTTTTATTTATTATCTTTACAATACGAGTAAATACTTGAAATAGCGGATCATGGTTGATAATAAATATTGGTTTCTATGCAAAGTTATTGTTTCCACACCATATCTTACATTAATCTTGCAAAATAATCTTGACATTGGCATTGTAATTATAATTCGGTGTATTAAGGGGGAATTTACCCAGAAATTTTTTTTTTCAAAAAATGTTTTTATATTTTCTTAAAGCTCTCAAGAATATGTGGGGAAAATTTCAAGTCGATATCCCAAAAAATAACAAAGTTATAGCCTAGTCAGTGAACCGCCTTCTAGAGCGCGCAGTGCTGGCCCTTATTTTCAAAAGCGTTTTTCTCGAAACCATGTTTTCAAAGTCGGTGACCAAGATTTCTCGAAACTCGGAAGTTCGCCAAAAATCAATATTTTCAAAATCGGCTATGACAAGAACGAGTTTTAAGTATATAGTTTAATAATATTTTCAGAGCGTTCTGCAAAAAATGCTGTATCTACCATAATATTAAATTTTTTTTAATAAAAAAATACTTAACATACTCTTGAATGTGTATATTTTAAGGCATAAAAACCCTCACTTAAAAATATCCCTTAGGTTTCCTTAAAAAATGCACAAACATGACATTTTTTTACGGCCTCTGGGTATATTTCCCCCCTTAAAGTCCAAAGTCAGAACGTTCGAAGCTTAAATTACAAGTTCAAAAAGTAGAAATTTATTTTTATTGAGCGTGAGCATTTATCGCTGGGATATATTTTCCTTTTGGTCTGGTCGTATCCATGCGTTACCAAACTAGCAATAAACATAGAAGAGAGCTGGGGCGCTTAAAGCTTACAATGGGACGGCATATAAAAGCTTTTCGTAAAGTTTATGAGAAAAATACTTCAGTTTGCTTTTTTTGCGCTCAGTTCCGATTAGCTATTTTTCTCGTACGGACGTTTTTTAACGCGATACGGGTTCATTAAAAGTGCAAGTGTATGAGTACCGGTCATAAAGTTTACTATATATACCCTATCTTATAGACCTAGTAAACTTACCTCTAATGTGTAAACGTAGTAATTGTATAAAACGTAATTAATTGTGGTAGAGTTTTGAAGATTTAAAGAAGACGTTGTCACCGCCGTCGTTTATTTATTGTAAGAAGTCAGTGCTAGTTAAATGTTTCAAAATAAAATATGATGACGATATCAAGTGCGGTGGCTGCTGCTATTCCTTATGTATTTTTTTGTTTTTGTTTTTCGTTTTTGTTGCTATAGAATATATTATTTCTATAATCTTCGTCTTCGGCGTTTTTTCGTATTCTCTATTATAGAAGAGTGCTCGTCGTTGTTTTGCTGTGTTTTTGCTTTGTTATTGTTTTTATTTTGCCATTTATTCGTGCTCATGTTCGTATTCGTATACGAGAAATTTGTCGTTCGCAGTGCTCCGCATACGCTCCACGCCATTGCAGTATATTTTAGTTTAAATTTGAATTGAAATTTGCACCGAAAGTGATAACTTTACGGTCGTTCGTTGGTTGCTATATTTACGGAATCCGTTGGGAGAACTTTCAGCGGACGTGAAATATGTAGTGTATCTAATTATTAGGGTGCTCTACGCTCAAACGTATAAAAATATAAAAAAAAATATAAATAAAATAAATATAATAATACTAGTTGGGGATTGCTGCTGCTTCTTACTGCGAAGTTTATCTTCTTCTCTAAAGACGGTGTTAAAATAAGACTGATAAATAAAAAGAATGCAATAAAATATACAGAATGAAATGTGGAAAAAAACAATAAAAATGTGAAAATTATAATATATGTTCAAAATAAAGCTCAAAAAGTTGCCTAGCACGTAATACACAGACAGACAAACAGACAGTCAGGCAGACAGACAGATAGTCAGACAGACTGAAAGACAGGCAGACAGACATTTGGCTATACAGAGATACACAGTCTAAACACCATTTTTGTTTATATAAAATGAAAAATGTAACTGGCTTCATACATACAACGTAAATATACAAATAAATGATACTTATGGATGTCGACAGCACACACAGAAATCGATGTTTATTAGAAATAAATTAAATAATACTTTAATAAAAATCATGACTGTGAAATAAAAATAATCATACCTAATACCATGAAAAATTCGGAACAAGGGCTGTTGTTGTGCTCTCCCTCTCTCTCTCTTATTAAATTTGATTCTATCTAAAAAGCTGCTGTATATTTAAAAAAAAATCAAACTTGTTGTGCTTTTTGTTGCAGATATCCTCTTCTCAACTGTTGCATTGGGGAAGTTTCAGTTTGTCGACTTGAATTTGCAACGGTTTTCGTATTTGCAATTAGAAAATTCTAAATAACTGTTTTAATATTTTTAACAAGTTCTATCTCTGTGTATCTACAAAACAAAAACTAAAAATACTATTTTATATGAAATACTAAAGTACATATATACTTACATACCCTCACACACACACTTAGTGGGCAGTATAAATTTCGTATAAAGCACGGAAAAATACAGCAAATAAAAGCGAAAATAATAAACATAAAGCCAAAGATTTGAGTTGAATCACAAAATTTTTTAAAGAGCACAACTACATTATATAACTAAGTCGATACTACAAAGAGAATGTCTAGTTAATATTTGTTGATAAATATGTATGTATGTACCAGGTTTATGATAAGTGCCGAAAGTTTAGGTGTTTCGTGGACTTTGCTTGAGAATGGTAACGCGATCTTTTGATTAGTCGATTACAAGGTTCCATAAAAACAAAAAATCTCAATTAAATTGCTTTCATGCGCACAGCGGTAAGTCGCTTGAAGCAAATCGCCAAAAGTCGCAAAAGTTTGTTTTATACTTTGTTTTGATCGGGTATTTTATGTTTTGTATTATTTTCTTTTAAAATTTTAGCTATTCTACCGTTAGAAATGCGCGCCATTTGGACCGTTTTCACACAACATTTTCTTAGCAAGATGCAATAGCATCTATTAGCATAAGAAGAGTGTATATTGAATAGAATATTGCATTAATCCAGTAGCATGTTGATGAAAATACTAGATACTACTCAAAACTTCAAACGCGTTTATCTCAGAACTGCATTTTTTAAGATGGCCGGAAACATAACACACACAATTTCAACCGATTCACTTGAATCTTTGAATATATTGTGTATGGAAGTACGTAGGATTTTTTTATATCGAAGAGTTCATTTGTTATTAACAATAATCTGATGATTTTTTATGCCAATTTTTCACTTTCCGCTTTATAAGTGCTCCATTTGGCCAAAAATCAATACAGTAGATTCTCACAAATTAGAACTATTTTGTTCCACGGGTGGTTCCAATTTCTGAAATGTTCTAATTTTTGGACTTTTTTTTTTCACAGAAAAATTAAAAGAAAAGAATGAAACTCTTTAAAAAAAAATGTAAACACAAAAGAATTTTTATTTATAAATATTTAATGTTTTTTTTTTACATAAAACTTACATAATTCCCATTTTTATATTTATAATATCAATGAGCAAAGATCACTTGATAATTTAAAAGATAAAGAAACGTCCAGAGCGTTCAATATTGAAATGGCATTTTCTAATTTCTGGACAGTTCGAATTTGTGAGAGTTCTAATTTGTGAGAGTGTACTATACAAAATCAAAAATATCCTATGTATTTATATAGCAGATATTATAACTCGTCGTTACAAATGTGAAGTTGCGAATTTGATAATCATTACTTTTCACGAGAGCGAAAAAAACCATTTTAACTCAACAGTATTTCGGAGCGGCCATCATTATTGTTGTTACAATATTTAATAGTTGTACATGCGTGTTGTTCATGGTTTGGCAGTGCATATAGCTCCACTTCTATCTTTTCAACCTCCAACTAACTATCATCCTTCTTCCGAATCAACACAATGCTTTCGCATTTATAGGGGGCATTCCCTGAGCGTTGGTTTAGTCTAAAAAAAAATAGGATACAATGGTAAAAAAAAATTTAATTTTTCAGATTCGCAACTTCACATTTATATAATAAACTTCCTTTTTTGGAATCTCGATTTATTGTGTAGTATTTCTAAAAAAAAAAAAATCCGAAGAGAGCATATTTTTCCGGCCTGTAAAGTGGCATAATCCATTAAAAAAAAATGTTGTTCAGTGATGGGGCTCATTTGGGCTGAATTTCACAAGCAATAAGCAAAATTGTAGCATCTAGAGCGAAGATAATCCATATGAGAATATTGAAATGGCGTTTGGTTAGGAAAACTGCACAGTTTGGTGAATTCTGTGAGCTAGTGGAATCATAGCACAATATTTTTGGGGAAAAACGTGGTTGATGATGTTTTCGTTCCCCTTTGAATGGTATGAATGTGCAAGAGATGTGGTTCCAGCAGAATGAGCTACGTGTCATACCGAAAACGAAACAATCAACTTATTGAAAGAAAAATTCGATGAACTCATAATTTCGTATAATTAACCTATAAAAGGCCTCCAAAATCTTTTAATTTGAAGCCTCTTGATTATTAATATCGACAAAAAAAAAAAAACGAATTGGCCATTTGGCCGTTTCAGCCCTTGAAGGGACTTTGACCATGATCTCATGATTAAATGGTTTTGCGTGTACTTTCAGTTCAAATTTGAACCGGATTGTGCAAATAAAACAACGGTTAATTATTGTTCAATATTTATTTAATCACCTTCAAAATAATCACCAACGTTTTCTTTCCAGTCTTGATAGAATTTTTAATAGGAATTTAATAGGATTTCGGAATGGCCTTTAGCTCCCTCTACAAATTCTCTTAGATGACTTGAATCATCTCAAATGTTTTCCACGAAGTGACACTTTGAGTTTAGGGAGTAGAAAAAAGTCACACGGGGCCATATCTGGCAAATTTGGTGCTTGTTAAACGATATTTACATTTTTTTTTTGGGCAAATAATCGCGTACAATTTGTGATGTGTGAGCTGGTGCATTATCGTGGTGCAAAAATCATGATTTGTCCTTCTCTAATTCTGACCTCTTTCGCCGAATATTCTCGCGCAAACGTTTTAAAACACTCAAATAATATTGAGCGTTGACCGAATGGGGCGGAAGGAATTCTGGTTGAACGACACATTTTGAATCGAAGAAAACAGTCAACATCACCTTAATTTTTTAACAACTTTCCCGTGGTTTTTTGGTTTTCGGCTTATCTGGATAGGCCACTCTGTAGGTTGTTGAGCTGTTTGGACGCCATACTCGTACACCCAAGTCTCATCATCAGTAATGATATGCAGAATGTCCATACCGTCCATTAAAAGCATCTCCTGAGCGACAGTTTTGCAAAACTCTTTTCGAAGGAAATTTAGCAATTTTGGCACAAGTAGCGCTGTAACCCGTCGCATGCCTAAAACATCCTGTAAAATGTTGTGCGTGGATCCAGTCGATATATCAAGTTCGCAGCTATATCTATCATGGTCACATGACAATTTTCGGGCACAATTTCCTTTACTTTTTTGACATTTTCATCGTTTATTGATGTTGCTGGGCGAGAAGGTTGAGGCAAGTTGTCAACTGATGTTTGACCCTCTTTTAGAAATTTGTACCACCCAAATGCCTTCGTACCTAATAGTTCAGGCTCCCATAGGTTTTTTGCAATATTTTCAATGCATCTGGACAAGAAATTCCGTTGGTAAAACACAATTTCAAACACACTCTTTGCTCAACTTGTTTTTACATTTTGAAATTCGCAGGTCAGACTCGAACTTGCTTACAAGGCAATAAGAAAGAAACTACGTGACAATTCGCGCTTAAAATTACGCTCAAGTCTATAACAGTGTTACCAGCAATAAAAAAATCATTAGTTTTATGACAAAGTTTAATTTTGAATAGAAAGTATTATTAAATGTCTTGTACACAAATGACCGAGAGCTGGACCTACTAGTTTTATGCCGACTCCGAACGGTATATGTGCATGTCCTCAAGAAGCTTTACATGACATTATTTACTCTCTGAAGTTTGCCATTGTATGCAGAGGGGTGACGAACGATCAGAAAAATTAATAAAGAATGTACTATCTCCGATTTGGTCGAAATGCATTGAAATTATAAGAGTTTTTACCACTTTGATAGAGTCATTTCATATTAGAATTAAGGTGAGGTTTTTAATTGATTTTGCCACATTACAAGCTTTCAAAAATTCTCACAAAATTTTAAGTGCTTAGATCAGTGTCGGGCAATTTCGAATTTCTTATTCACATGTGAATAGCCTGCTCTTCGCTGCCGACGCAATGCTATCACACCTACGCTATAAGCAACTTCGTGAAACGTACGAACAATGACATTCGGCCGCACAGTAAGATAAATTCTCTCAGCACAAAGCATGTCAATTACGTTCAGCCATGGTCATGGTATAATAATACATGGTAGCATTGACAACTGCTTATTTTCTCTTCAACAGGAAAACATAAATTGTCAAAAACAGCTTTTTGTGGAAATACATCAGCAGCTGCTGTGGTTGTTGTTTTTTTTTCACTTCAACGTTTTCAACATTGCTTGTGTTTTCAATGGCGGATTGTGAGCGCTCTCTTTTTGAGTATATTTTTTGACAGTATATGATTTCTCAAGCAACTGTCAATACTACCTTGTATTATTATACCATGAGCCATGGTGTAATAATAATAAGGTGTTAGTGAATTTGACACTTCTCTCTCAAAATGATAATTTTTTCGCCCCGCTCCTGTCAAAAACAGCTGATGGTGAATTGGAATGAAAATAAATCAGCTAACGTGCAGTCGGTCGAAGCTCAATGCCATGTCCACTTCTTTTGATAGATATTATCAGTTTAGGTATTGAACATTCTTTCATGGCATTCGATATTTTCTTGAAGCAGTCGATGTGAATGCAAGGCAATTTGCATGCTGGCCAAAGCTTCATGTCGGTGGCACCTTCCTGCGGACGTTTTCGATAAAATGACAAAACCATTAATTGGCGAATTTGGCAAATGGGCGAAGACTACTGCAATAACTTTTTGTCAACACAACACGGCACAATTAATTGAATTAAATATTTATTTAAACTTTATTCGCACAATAACCTATAAAAACTATAACATATCATCATTTAGCAACTCAAACAAATAACACAATTTGACAACTATCAACGGCTCCTCTCTTTCGCTCACAATTTTTTGACAGAAAGAAAGCTATTCTTGGTGTTGTCAAAAATTCACTACACCATGGTTCAGCATTCATGAAAGCAAGACCTCGCTGCGCATTTTTTTCACGAAACTGTTCCAGGTACACAAAAAAAAATGTTAAACGAAAAATGGCAATTCAATTACTTTCTCATAGAAAATATAAATGATGAAGCGCAATGCTTAATTTGCGAACGAATTACTTGTTCTGCAAATATGTATTTGGAAAGACATTACTCCGTTTGTCATGCAAATTATAATTATTTTTCAGGTGAAGAAAGATCTTAAGCTTTTGGAATTACAAGTTGAATATGTTTTAAAATATATGGTTAACGAAGTTCCGTATAATCGTAATAGTTACAAAAAAAATATGTAAATCAATAAATCAGTAGATATAAATCAGAATTCACAAAAGCGACGTATGCTGTTTCATTGGCCTATTATACGTATTACAAATTATGAGTTCGAAAACCCATAAAAATTACTATTTAATGAATCCTTTTCATGAGTGCTTTATGAGTCCTTTTTGTGAAGTATAATAAAACACGCATAAAAACAACTTATATTTTTCGAGGGTCACAAGATCTGGGTAGCATAAAAATCTGCAGTTCAGTTATTATATTGTTTTCACAGTATTGTTCTTTTTTCTTCACAGTGTAAATTGAAGCAGAGCTTCCGTGCTCTCTCGGGCACACACACAAGTATGCATGTTTATGTGTTAGTTTGCCCATCACTGGTTTAGATTAATTTTTGTAGAAATTTTAGAGATTTTACCAATTTGATGACGCCACTTTATATGGAAGGTAGGCGTGGTTTTTACCCTATTTTGTAAAATTTTAAACGGAAAGAGCATATTTCAAATCGAAACCTATAAAAAATTACGTGGCTTTTGATTAATTTTTGTGGAATTTTTAGAGATTTTACCATTTTTTTAGTCACTTCGTAAGAGAGGCAGGCGTTGTTTTCGTCTGATTTGGCTTGTTGTCGAACTTGATATTCCTTTGTTTAAAAATAAGCTTATATTTAAAATTAAATTGCGATAGCTTCAAAATTACGGCTGTTATGTCGAAGAACAGACGGACAAACAGAGGTCATCTATTCAGGAGGTTATACTGATCAAGTATATACCTTCTAATCAAAAAATTCCCGGAATTCTTCAATAAAACAAAAACAGTTTAATTATTCATTGAAATTATTTTTATTTCCTTCAAAGAAATGTTGTCTGCAAGCAAAACACATACGAGGGCCGTTTGATAATTCCATGAAAAATGAATCAAGGAATGATTTTACAGCAAAAGAAGTTTTATTTTTCAATAAAGTCTCCTTTTAGCTCGATACAGTTCGTCCAACGTTCCTCCATATTTTTTTCTCAAAATAGGCCTCTGTTTCGGTGATGAGCTCCTCTCTTATCTCTCTCAATTTCTTTCCGCTGAGCCATTTCTTCAGGTTTGGAAACAGAAAATAGTCGCTGGGGGCCAAATCTGGAGAATATGCTGGATGAGGAAACAATTCGTAGTTCAATTTATGGAATTTTGCCATGAGCACTTTTATCACGCCAAATGGGAACGTTTCTCTTTCAAAACTTCTTGAAACGGTCCAATTCGGCAGCATAGTATTCGCCATTGATCGTTCTTTTCGGTGGAAAGTAAGCGATGTAGATTATACCGCTTTTATCCCAAAACACTGTCGCCACAACCTTTCCAGCCGATAGCACCGTCTTCGCCTTCTTCGGAGCACGTTCGGTCTGTGAAGTCCACTGTTTCGACTGTGCCTTTGTCTCTGGTGTGTAGCGATGGAACCATATTTCGTCCACGGTTACTAATCGATAAAAAAATCCTTCTTATCTTTGTTCAACATCGCCAAACACGCCTTTGAATCAGTCACACGATTGCGTTTATTAAAGTGAGCAAACGCGGCTCCCATCTTGTGGATAATTTTTTCATATCCAAATGATTTCGCAAAATTTTCCACATCCATTTGTCTGAGATGCTTATGGCCTCAACAATCTCGCGCACTTTAACTCTGCGATTGGCCAACAAAATATCGTGAATTTTAGTGACCATTTCTAGTGTGGTGACCTCGTTTGGGCGTCCAGAACGTTCGGCATCACTTGTGCTTCTACAATCACATCAGAATTCAGTAAACCACTTGTAAATCATTCCAATTGATGGTGCAGAGTACCCATAGTATTTATCAAGCCCTTCCTTGGCCAAAATTCAAAAGATCGTGATCAATTCAAACTAAGCGTCGCAGCGAGCTAAAATTTTGACAATGGTCTATTAACAGATGGTAGCTGACAAGATCAGTGTTTTATTTAAAAAAAATTACACTAACTTCCCAAATTGCCCTCGTATTTCAACGCTTTCTCGAAACGTAAAAACACTTTTCATAGGCTGATTTTGGAATCGTCTCAGCTCCTTCTGCGAATTTTGCTCCTTCTGTCTCAATCGTCTCAAAACGCTACCCGCGAAGTGGCTTGAACTTAAGTCGTGGGAATAGAAAAATGTCATAAGAAGCCAAGACGAGGGAATGCAAAGCTCGTGTCCCTGGCTTTGGTAGTCGAGTAGGTTGCGTGCTCGACTGCCACCCACAGGTCCCTGGTTCGGAAAATTTGCAATTTTCTATCCTTATTTCTAATCAACCTTCGCAACCACTAATCTAGCTCTCCATTTCGAAACAAGGCAGATTTGAATTAATAGGTATTACACCTGAAATCCTTGGTATTGCACCAAAAATATGAACGTTGTACATATTTGGTCAAATAGTCGCTTATAAGATGAAATGGGTGAGCCGGTACGTTGTCGTGGTGAATAAACAAACAATAACTTGTTAACAAAGCTATCACGCACAAACTGCTAAGAAATGGGGCTCAAGTATTTATTTGATGACAGATGTAATTAGAAAACCAACTCAGAAAAAAAAAAACAGATTTTGATAATATCATGGTGTAATAATAAAAAGGTGTTAGTGAGTTTTTGACAACACCAAGAATTTCTTTCTTACTGTCAAAACATTGTGAGCGAACTGTTGATAGTTCTCAATTTGCATTATTTATTTGAGTTGCTAGATGATGATGTGTTATAGTTTTTATAGTTTATTGTGCGAATTAAGTATAAATAAATATTTAATACAATTAATTGTGCCTTGTGTTGACAGAAAGTTATAGCAGTTGTCTTCGCCCATTTCCCAAGTTCACCATTGAATGGTTTTGCCATTTTATCAAAAAACGTGCGCTGCAAGGAGCCACCGAAATTGAAGCTTTGGCCAGCATGCAAATTGTCTTGCATTCATATTTAGGCAATTCACAAGATGTTCTAAAGTTGTATGTTGTAAGCAAAAGTTGTATAAAAATACAACCCTTGTGAACACATTCTTGGAGTTGTATGTCATTTTATTTATAATTATTCAATATCTACCATTTTTTCGCCATTTTCCTGCATTTTTAAATGTAATTCTCGATTTTAGCCGCACGAATATAAAAATAGAAGGAATAAAAATATAAACAAAATCAGCTGATCGAATAGCACACTCTTTAAACGTATATCGCAGTGTTGTATGTTACTTATAGCAATTTTGCATGGGAAACGACAACGGTGTTGTTACGACAGTTGTAAAAACATACAACAATAGAACGATACGACACGATACAACACCTTGTGAATTGCCCAATTGTCTGCTTCAAGAACACATCGAATGCACAAAAAACATGAATTTAATAAAATTTATTTTCATTCCAATACAAACAGCTGTTTTTGACCAAAGCGGGGAAATATAAATTTATTATTTTGAGAGAAAAGTGTCAAATAACACCCTGTTATTATTACACCATGGACACTGTGACGGTTTGTTTGAATGCGAAATTCAGAGTATTTTGATCAGAAGGTAGGCAACCATTTTTCCACAACAGATGTGTCAAAATATGATGTTATGATAGAATCAAAATAAAATGTTTAGTTGCAATTTTTTTTTTTTGAGTGTGACTTACAAGAAAACTATGTATACGACAATGTTTTGAAATTTTATATTGAACAGCATTTATTTTCATATCACGTATTATAACGGAGTTATTGTGTTAAAACATATTTTATACATCTTTGATTCAAGATGGCGGCTCAGTCGCAAGGTCAAAAACTTGTATTCTATATCAGGGTCACTGCCCAAACAACATATTAAAAAACATTTATTTTTTTTCTCCCCCTTTTGTAAGGCAACGACCAATTCTGAATCCCCTCGACTGGACTATTCGATGTTAAAAATAAAATTAAATTAAAAAAAAAACGATTAAACAGAAAAGAAATAATAATAAACAACAAACATTTTTAAACAACCGGTTTCAGTGACTTCATGTGCATGTTTAATAAAAATAATTAAGTACCATAACCATACAAATGAAACACCAAGTGATAAAAAACTGATAAATTCATTCGCAAAAGATTTATTCAAACGAAAGTACTCGTTCGAGTACATAATACAAAAAGATTCTTACCGACCACCTGTAGCTAGAAGTAATAAAATTTGATTCAAATCAATATTATTTATGTGTAATTAACAAGCCTTCAAGGCCAAAAATAAAATTGTGAAAAACATACCACTCGAACCTGTAAATATACTAGATCGTAAAAAACCATATCAAAATAAATAAACCAAAATCATCCAACCTATACGAAAAAGCTAAGAAAACCAAAATTAAAAATTGTTTGCTATCGTCGTATATACTATACATACATACATATAGTATATGTACAAAGTATTTGTGTACGAGAGAATGTATTTGTGGGAACCACCACCACCAACATCAGTCACACTATCACCACATTTCCCTGCTAATTAAATAAATAATTAGCTGTTCTGAAAATAATCGAGTAATCGTTATTATTTTCACCGGCTGTTTTATTCTGTTCTGCTCTCTGCTGAGTTAAATAAAAAAAAAAAAATTAAATTGAAAATCAAAGTTCGTCGGTATCGTATAATAAACTTCAAAATCTGGCATTAACTTCAATGGACGTACCTATTATTGGGATAATAACAAAACACGAAAAACCAAATCATAAACAGCTTCATCAAACGAAGCAATGACTTGTCGGTCAATGCCAAGAGGATTGGTAGTGAATTTCTTATCTACTATTTGTAACGGCCTTAAAACAGCTGAACTTAAAACGAGGTATGTATGTGTGTCAAAATAATTTATCTCACGAACCAAAATATGTTCTAGTTATTGATATAGATAGTTCACCTGTAGCCTAACGGCGCTGGTGGAGCAAAGCTTGGTGTTGTGAACTCTTCAACGTTCTATGAGGCGTTGTTAAGTATAACAACAAAACAAAATTGTGCTTTTTATAGCTTGCTCTCGGACCAACAGCTGTCTGTAGTAACCAAGGCAAGCAACAGAGCGTATATTTCTCTTGACAAAAGCTTTTTGAGAGTTTGTTGTTAGACCTATACAAGTTGTTTTAAAAAAAAAAGTACTTGAGAACAAATAATATTGAAGTGCTCACAACTCATAAGCTACTTTGTTGTCCAATTAAATTGGACGTAAAGTTAATTTTTCGAATTTTCTTTGATGTAGACAGCAAAGATTACGACAGCCCAGCAATGGAAGATACATTGAATAAACACAATTCTAAGGCAAAAACAGCATTGAATCACTCTGATTCATATGGTGAAAAATCAGTCACCGAAGAAGAAGAAGAAGACTTTAAAAGAAGCATTCCGTTTTTTTCTAAACCAATTCATACAAGTGATAAATTAATCCAGTATGGAACATTAGATCCAGAACCTGAAGATGATGTCAAAACTTATGAATATCAAAATTGGCCCACTGACGATGAATATGGAGACGATATAGAGCCCAAAACTGGGCTAGATTATGCGAATCGTAATGATTCGGACAAATTCTTTACTGCGCCATATAGCCAAGAAGTAAATATTCCACCTACAACGGTAGATATGGCTTTCCGTCCGCCATCAGCAAAATCCCTGCAATACAACTACAACTATCCACAACCAGCAGCGCATTCACATCGGCAAAAGAATACCTCGAACTATGCCTCAAGCACTATAACACACTCCAATGCAGGTGGTTCCCAATCACATGGTTATGTTGGGCACAGTTTTCATCCAAATATGTGGTATCCAAATGCACCATATGGCAGCGGGAGTTTCTATCCACCATACGGACATACTCGGCTGACAAACTATAGTGCTGGATATTCACATGATCAATTGGTTGATATGCATCAATTGTCGAATAGGTAAGAAAAAAAGAATAGTTTATGTTAATCTCGGTGATTGCGTGTTTGGGGTAAATTACTTTATGTTTTTTTTTTTTAATTTCAAGGTGAACACTTTAGATTGCTATGATTTGAAAAAAGAAAAAAAAATAAAGCTTTTATTCTTATAAATACCATATAAGTATAATTTGTTGATCATAAGCTTTAGTATTATCAAGAAAATAATTTAAGTTAAGCAGTTCCATTGAAGGGAGAGAGTTAAATGTTCTTAAATGTGTTGAAATTTAGCAAAAGTTCATCGACTGGTTAGTAATAAAGCTGTTAAGTACGTGGCAGTATTCAAATATCCAAGCAACTGCCCGGGGAAAAAACAAGTCTTAGTACTGCTTATAGAGAGGGTTAGAGTAACCATCAGCCTTTATCCGCCCCTCAGTTCCATACCCTAATTTCATACCCATTTGTATCTTTTGCGAAAAAATGAAAAAAGTGGGATTTTTTCGCAAAAAATTGTAGATATTTCTGAAACTCAATGCGGTTTAATTTTGTGTCAACCACTATTTTTGTTATTTAATAAATCTATAAACGAAAGTTATTTTCCACTGTTTTGGAAAAATCATTTATTTGTCCTATTTATAAAAAAAGGTTTGCAGGAATGATGTTATTAACTACAGACCCATCGCTAAACTGTCATCGATTCCAAAACTTTTTGAGCGAATCGTGTATGATCGGGTAAAAATTCACTGCCATCAAATCATAACAACTCGTCAGCATGGTTTTGTTAATGGCAGATCTACGGCATCTAATCTACTCGATTTTACAACCGTTTGCTTAAACACCATTGAATCTGGTTGCCAAGTCGACTGTATCTACACTGATTTTAGCAAAGAATTTGATAAGTTACCACACAATTTAATTCTATTTAAACTTAAGCCCATTGGATTTCCACAATATTTTGTAAACTGGATTAAATCGTATTTGTCAGAACGATCTTATCAAATACGATTCCGAAGGGTTTTGTCTGCTGAGTTTGTTGCGTTATCAGGTGTTCCTCAAGGAAGTCACCTAGGTGCACTTCTGTTTATTTTAGCTATTAATGATGTGACCCATATCATTACAAACTCTCATCTGCTTATTTATGCGGATGATATGAAAATATACAGAAAAATAAATTCTCAAGACAATTCAGCCCTACTCCAGTCCGATCTGAAATCTTTTGAAGTATGGTGTTCTAAAAACAACATGTTTCTTAATCCAGATAAATGCAAAACTATGACCTTTTCGCGAAAAAGGAATAATTTATTTTTTGATTATAAGATAAAAGATACTGCTTTATTTCGTGTGGATATCGTTAAAGATCTGGGAATATGTATGGATTCTAAGCTATCCTTTAACATTCATATTGATATTTGCAAAAAAGCATCTTCTATGCTTGGATTTATTAAACGCTGGGCCAAAGAATTCAATAGCATGATTACGACTACAACGTTGTATAATGCAATAGTGCGACCTCACTTGGAGTACGCAAGTCAAGTCAGGTCTCCAAGTTACAATGTGCATGTTGATCGAATAGAGAGAATCCATAAATGCTTTGTTCGGTTTGCCCTAAGGGGCTTAAGTGGATTTGACATTTTAAACCTTCCTCCTTATGAGGATCGCTTAAAACTTTTAAAAATGCAATCATTGAGTGAGCAAAGGAAGTCTGCAGATATCGTCTATTTGCACCAACTCATAACCGGTGTATTTGATTCTCCAGAACTTCTTTCTCTTATAAATTTTAACTCTAATCGTAGAAGTAATAGAAACGCTAACAATTTAATTTACTTACCATTTAGTAGAACAAATTATATGTTAACTGCTCCTTTAAACCATATGAGTAATTTAGTTAACAATTGTAGCTTTTTTGATGTTAACTTGCCTAAAGTTCAACTCAAGAGTAGATTAAAAACCATTGTGTAATTGCATGGTTATGTTTTTGCATGGTTAGTCGTGACGTCTAGTGTTGTTGGGTAAATTTTTCTCACATTAACTTATTTTGAGCCACTAATATCATTATCTTTGATAAATTCAAAGATTTTTGGGTTGTGGCTTTAATCCATTTAATGCTGAGAATGTGTGAAAAAGCCAGTGTTGCAATTTTAGTTATTTTGTAGCTAGATTTAGCTTCTTTTTTTCTCATTAAGCTCCAAAAATTATGCTTTAGCTCCTAGCTACTTTTTTAGCTTCTTATTTTTCGAGTTTAACTATTTTTAGCTACTATTTTCTTTTGGTTAAAAAATGCAATATTTTCGTAATCACTTGTTACCACCGATATTTTTGTTTTTTGTGACATCTCACACTTATCCATAGTACTAAAGTATCGTCTTCTATTGATTTTTGGATAGAAGTAAGAGAATGGAAGGGTGCTTTAAACGAAAACCCTTTCTCTGAGTTTACTAAATTCGTTTTATATTTTTTACTTTAACCGTTAAGCAACGCTGAAAAAGAGAAAACGTTTTCAATCATGGTATAATAATACAAGGTAGTATTGACAGTTGCTTGGGAAATCATATACTGTCAAAAAATATACTCAAAAAGAGAGCGCTCACAATCCGCCATTGAAAACACAAGCAATGTTGAAAACGTTGAAGTTGAAAACGTTGAAGTGAAAAAAAAACAACAACCACAGCAGCTGCTGATGTATTTCCCCAAAAAGCTGTTTTTGACAGTTTATGTTTTCCTGTTGAAGAGAAAATAAGCAGTTGTCAATGCTACCATGTATTATTATACCATGTTTTCAATAATGAATCTTATAAAAACAAAACAAAGAAATTCAATTAAATTGTTAATGTCAAATTCCACAGTATGTTAAGCCTGAACGGCTTAAGGCGTGAATGACAAAAGGCATGAACGACAAAAAAGAAACGATCAGCACTACTTTCTTCTATATATAAACCTACATATTGCTTATCGTGCTTTGCTTATTGTTAATAAGCCTATTAAGTGATATAGAATGAAGGGGTAATATGTCTTAAAAAATAAACAAATGTTGCATTATAAATGACGATCTCGTAAAATTTATGAAACAGGAAGATATTTACAAAGATGAAGGTTCTGATAGTTCAGATAATAATAGTAATGATAGTATGGTTTTTGAGATCTGAACTGATGGTATACACCTACAAAACTGTGCCTGCATATAAATATTAATACATATATATATTTATTTAAAACTAGACTTTTTGGCCTTTTGATAAAAATGTATCTTAGCATATGAAAATATATTCCTTTTGTTGTTTTTATTTATGTACACAAAATTAAAAAAAAAAATTTAAACTGAATGAATAAAATATAGTAACTAAGTGGTTTTTAAAAAAAAGCTTCTTTTTTTTAGCTACAAAAAAAAAATTGTTTAGCTCTTTTTAGCTACTTTTGTAGCATTTTTAGCTACACCCCCAAAAATTTTCTGGCAACACTGGAAAAAGCTGTAGCTAAACTCTATTTGTTATTGCATGTAAAAAAGAAAAAATTAAAAAATTTATGAAATGATGTACATAATACACTCTACAAAAGAATTAAAAATCCGCTTAAACTTAACTCGATAACAAAAAAAATACTTAAAAAAATCTGCCTATATTTATTCAGTTACTTATTTTAGGCTTAAATACAGTTCTGATTCCACTAAGTATAAAAACAAATAAGAAAGTAACATGGTCCAATAAGTCCCGACACTAAGTAAAAAAAAACTTTTTTATGCAAACATTCTTCTTTATTCATCAACATAGGTTCCTTCAAGAGCAATACATTCATTCCACCGCTTTTCTAACTTTTCAATACCGGTTTTGAAGAACGATTTGTGCTTCGCCTTAAAATACGCTTCAGTTTCAGCCATTCAGATATTCAGATAAAAAAAAACTATATATTTACAAAAATCCATACGAAATAAGTATAAGCCACATCAAGAAATAATAATTTATAATTACTTTACAATTTTTTAAAAATATTAGTAAGATGTATGTCCTTTGCTATTAATCAATTCTTCTAGGCGTCTTGGCATTGAATTGATTAAAGAGTGGATATAATTTTAGTCAATTGTTGTCCACTCTCTTATAATGGCAATTCTAAAAAGTTTTACGGCATTAAATTGGCGTCCATGTTGGAAACTTTGGCAGATAACACAGACCAAAGGTTTTCAATTGGATTTAGGTCCGGACTTATTGCTAGCCAATTAAGAACTGGGATATTTTGATTTTCTAAGAACTCCTTTGTTTGCTTCGAAGGATGAATCGCGGCATTACCTTGTTGCAGAATGAACTCAGTACCAATAAATTGTTCACCGAAATCGATAAGAACCTCATCTAGCAGTTTTGTATAATATGCAGAGTCCATTTTTGTTGGACTCAAAGCCAATTGGAGTATTTCCTCTCTAACCGATTCCTGCACAAAGCATAAGTGACACATGTTGTATCACATGTATTGAATTTCTTTTCATCAGCAAATATGACAAATTTCCACTAGTCGTCCAAAAGAAGATATCTTTTGGCAAAACGAAGTCGTGCTAATTTGTGCTTGGATGATAGGAAAACAATTCAAATCAGTTTTAAGGATTTGCTGTACTCATCGTACTCCAACTTTCAAGTTGGGTTGAACTTTTATTTTACGCACATTTAAATTTTCTTTTAGAACAAGTGGGGGGGGTCTAGATTTCCAATTATAATAAAACCCCTTTAAAAAAAAAATTGCCGCCCTTTGAAAAAACCCTGTTTTTCCACCTTTTCCTTTTGCTTAACCGTTACAAAAAAAAATTATTATATTTTTTTTTGAAAAAAAAACGCTTCCTGAAGACCACCTAAATTGAAAAAGCTTTAATTTGAGCCGTCAAACATCGAAATCGGTCAAGTCGTTGAAGCGGAATTGTGTACAGTGCGAAAAAGGTGTTTCGAGAAACGCGCGTTAATACCTGGTTTTCGGCCGACACATTCTCTCGTCTAATACGTTATGACTCGTAAAATAAATTCTTAAGTTCTCGTAAAATAATATCCTTTTGACTACATATTTTCAGGATCGTAATCGGATGAAAATAAAGCAAAAAAAAAACAACAATTTTCCGTCGATTTCTACTAGAGCCTCCCCTTAAATGGATTTGAAATATTTGAAATACCACGAAATGTATTCAAATATGGCGAGTGTAATTGATTTTATCTTATTTATCACAAAAGCATAAAATATAAATTGGAATAAGTTCACTTTGACTCTAAACAACACAAGTATACAGTGACACATATTCCTTTAACCGCACTCACAATTTTAATTTTCCCGTCTTATAAATCTATTTCAACAATAAGTTTACGCTGAAACTGTTCGTGAGAATAACGGAAATATTTTATTGCAAGCACATTATTGTTTTTGTCGTAATTTCGGAGGCACGCGTAAAAATATAATAATATAACACATTCTTTTAAACGCAGCTGGTGAACGATTACGATTGGTGAAAGACATTACAATGCTTTGCCTTCAAAATTGAAAATTGGTGAGTTCTAGATATTGCTTTTATTATTTGAGTAATATTAAATTTATATTTTTCGCTTTAAATCGTTATATCACAGTTGCAAGCATAATGCCGAAGGCCAATTACCTACGCGATGAAGAAAAGGTTGAAATCAAGCTGTACCACAAAAAAGGCTACTCGAATCGGGAAATTAGATGAAAAATTGGAAGATCTGAGGGAGAAATTCGTTTGTTTTTAAAGAGAGGCTATAATTACTGCGTTAAGAAGCCTACAAAGGGGAAACCCTAATTCATGTCATAGTTCTTTTCCGGTTTCATAGTTCGGTTTCATTGTGTTATATTTTTGTTTGTGAGCAATGTTGGTTGCCACGAATAAAACTGTTGAAATCATAACTAACTAGATTAGTGTTGTTGTTGTTGTTGTTGTTGTTATTGTTGTTGTTGGTGATGTTGTTGGTGTTGTTGTTCTTGCTGTTGTTGTTGTTGTTGATGTTGTTGGTGTTGTTGTTGGTGTTGTTGTTCTTGTTGTTGTTGTTGTTGTTGTTGTTGTTGTTGTTGTTGTTGTTGTTGTTGTTGTTGTTGTTGTTGTTGTTGTTGTTGTTGTTGTTGTTGTTGTTGTTGTTGTTGTTGTTGTTGTTGTTGTTGTTGATGTTGTTAGTGATGTTGTTGTTAGTGATGTTGGTGTTGTTATTGGTGTTGTTATTGGTGTTGTTCTTGTTGTTGTTGTTGTTGTTGTTGTTATTCTTGTTGTTGTTCAACAAGTAACATAACTTATGTTGATGTTGTTGATGTTGTTGTTGTTGTTGTTGTTGTTGTTGTTGTTGTTGTTGTTGTTGTTGTTGTTGTTGATGTTGATGTTGATGTTGATGTTGATGTTGATGTTGATGTTGATGTTGATGTTGATGTTGATGTTGATGTTGATGTTGATGTTGATGTTGATGTTGATGTTGATGTTGATGTTGATGTTGATGTAAATGTTGATGTTGATGTTGATGTTGATGTTGATGTTGATGTTGATGTTGATTTTGATTTTGATTTTGATGTTGATGTTGATGTTGATGTTGATGTTGATGTTGATGTGGATGTTGATGTATATGTTGATGTATATGTTGATGTATATGTTGATGTTGATGTTGATGTTGATGTTAATGTTAATGTTGATGTTGATGTTGATGTTGATGTTGATGTTGATGTTAATGTTGATGTTGATGTTGATTTTGATTTTGATGTTGATGTTGATGTTGATGTTGATGTTGATGTTGATGTGGATGTTGATGTATATGTTGATGTATATGTTGATGTTGATGTTGATGTTGATGTTCTTGTTGATGTTGTTGTTGGTGTGATGTATCAATGGTGTTGATGTATATGTTGATGTATATGTTGATGTTGATGTTGATGTTGATGTTGATGTTGATGTTGATGTTAATGTTAATGTTGATGTTGATGTTGATGTTGATGTTGATGTTGATGTTGATTTTGATTTTGATGTTGATGTTGATGTTGATGTTGATGTTGATGTTGATGTGGATGTTGATGTATATGTTGATGTATATGTTGATGTTGATGGTGATGTTGATGTTCTTGTTGATGTTGTTGTTGGTGTGGGTGTTGTTGTTGTTGTTGTTGTTGTTGGTGTTGTAACTTTCGCTTTTGCTTTTCATTTGCTTCTCTATTGGTTGTGCTTTTCCTTGGTGCATAACTTTGCCTTAGCTGCATGCAATTAATCCAGCAAAAGTGATGCATATGGTCACATTAGGCGGTTCCAGAACTTCTTTCTCTTATAAATTTTAACTCTAATCGTAGAAGTAATAGAAACGCTAACAATTTAATTTACTTACCATTTAGTAGAACAAATTATATGTTAACTGCTCCTTTAAACCATATGAGTAATTTAGTTAACAATTGTAGCTTTTTTGATGTTAACTTGCCTAAAGTTCAACTCAAGAGTAGATTAAAAACCATTGTGTAATTGCATGGTTATGTTTTTGCATGGTTAGTCGTGACGTCTAGTGTTGTCCTTGAGCCCAACCATATTTTGTTGGGTAAATTTTTCTCACATTAACTTATTTTGAGCCACTAATATCATTATCTTTGATAAATTCAAAGATTTTTGGGTTGTGGCTTTAATCCATTTAATGCTGAGAATGTGTGAAAAAGCCAGTGTTGCAATTTTAGTTATTTTGTAGCTAGATTTAGCTTCTTTTTTTCTCATTAAGCTCCAAAAATTATGCTTTAGCTCCTAGCTACTTTTTTAGCTTCTTATTTTTCGAGTTTAACTATTTTTAGCTACTATTTTCTTTTGGTTAAAAAATGCAATATTTTCGTAATCACTTGTTACCACCGATATTTTTGTTTTTTGTGACATCTCACACTTATCCATAGTACTAAAGTATCGTCTTCTATTGATTTTTGGATAGAAGTAAGAGAATGGAAGGGTGCTTTAAACGAAAACCCTTTCTCTGAGTTTACTAAATTCGTTTTATATTTTTTACTTTAACCGTTAAGCAACGCTGAAAAAGAGAAAACGTTTTCAATCATGGTATAATAATACAAGGTAGTATTGACAGTTGCTTGGGAAATCATATACTGTCAAAAAATATACTCAAAAAGAGAGCGCTCACAATCCGCCATTGAAAACACAAGCAATGTTGAAAACGTTGAAGTTGAAAACGTTGAAGTGAAAAAAAAACAACAACCACAGCAGCTGCTGATGTATTTCCCCAAAAAGCTGTTTTTGACAGTTTATGTTTTCCTGTTGAAGAGAAAATAAGCAGTTGTCAATGCTACCATGTATTATTATACCATGTTTTCAATAATGAATCTTATAAAAACAAAACAAAGAAATTCAATTAAATTGTTAATGTCAAATTCCACAGTATGTTAAGCCTGAACGGCTTAAGGCGTGAATGACAAAAGGCATGAACGACAAAAAAGAAACGATCAGCACTACTTTCTTCTATATATAAACCTACATATTGCTTATCGTGCTTTGCTTATTGTTAATAAGCCTATTAAGTGATATAGAATGAAGGGGTAATATGTCTTAAAAAATAAACAAATGTTGCATTATCTCGTAAAATTTATGAAACAGGAAGATATTTACAAAGATGAAGGTTCTGATAGTTCAGATAATAATAGTAATGATAGTATGGTTTTTGAGATCTGAACTGATGGTATACACCTACAAAACTGTGCCTGCATATAAATATTAATACATATATATATTTATTTAAAACTAGACTTTTTGGCCTTTTGATAAAAATGTATCTTAGCATATGAAAATATATTCCTTTTGTTGTTTTTATTTATGTACACAAAATTAAAAAAAAAAATTTAAACTGAATGAATAAAATATAGTAACTAAGTGGTTTTTAAAAAAAAGCTTCTTTTTTTTAGCTACAAAAAAAAAATTGTTTAGCTCTTTTTAGCTACTTTTGTAGCATTTTTAGCTACACCCCCAAAAATTTTCTGGCAACACTGGAAAAAGCTGTAGCTAAACTCTATTTGTTATTGCATGTAAAAAAGAAAAAATTAAAAAATTTATGAAATGATGTACATAATACACTCTACAAAAGAATTAAAAATCCGCTTAAACTTAACTCGATAACAAAAAAAATACTTAAAAAAATCTGCCTATATTTATTCAGTTACTTATTTTAGGCTTAAATACAGTTCTGATTCCACTAAGTATAAAAACAAATAAGAAAGTAACATGGTCCAATAAGTCCCGACACTAAGTAAAAAAAAACTTTTTTATGCAAACATTCTTCTTTATTCATCAACATAGGTTCCTTCAAGAGCAATACATTCATTCCACCGCTTTTCTAACTTTTCAATACCGGTTTTGAAGAACGATTTGTGCTTCGCCTTAAAATACGCTTCAGTTTCAGCCATTCAGATATTCAGATAAAAAAAAACTATATATTTACAAAAATCCATACGAAATAAGTATAAGCCACATCAAGAAATAATAATTTATAATTACTTTACAATTTTTTAAAAATATTAGTAAGATGTATGTCCTTTGCTATTAATCAATTCTTCTAGGCGTCTTGGCATTGAATTGATTAAAGAGTGGATATAATTTTAGTCAATTGTTGTCCACTCTCTTATAATGGCAATTCTAAAAAGTTTTACGGCATTAAATTGGCGTCCATGTTGGAAACTTTGGCAGATAACACAGACCAAAGGTTTTCAATTGGATTTAGGTCCGGACTTATTGCTAGCCAATTAAGAACTGGGATATTTTGATTTTCTAAGAACTCCTTTGTTTGCTTCGAAGGATGAATCGCGGCATTACCTTGTTGCAGAATGAACTCAGTACCAATAAATTGTTCACCGAAATCGATAAGAACCTCATCTAGCAGTTTTGTATAATATGCAGAGTCCATTTTTGTTGGACTCAAAGCCAATTGGAGTATTTCCTCTCTAACCGATTCCTGCACAAAGCATAAGTGACACATGTTGTATCACATGTATTGAATTTCTTTTCATCAGCAAATATGACAAATTTCCACTAGTCGTCCAAAAGAAGATATCTTTTGGCAAAACGAAGTCGTGCTAATTTGTGCTTGGATGATAGGAAAACAATTCAAATCAGTTTTAAGGATTTGCTGTACTCATCGTACTCCAACTTTCAAGTTGGGTTGAACTCTTATTTTACGCACATTTAAATTTTCTTTTAGAACAAGTGGGGGGGGTCTAGATTTCCAATTATAATAAAACCCCTTTAAAAAAAAAATTGCCGCCCTTTGAAAAAACCCTGTTTTTCCACCTTTTCCTTTTGCTTAACCGTTACAAAAAAAAATTATTATATTTTTTTTTGAAAAAAAAAAACGCTTCCTGAATACCCCCTAAATTGAATAAGCTTTAATTTGAGCCGTCAAACATCGAAATCGGTCAAGTCGCTGAAGCGGAATTGTGTACAGTGTGAGAAAGGTGTTTCGAGAAACGCGCATTAATACCTGTTTTTCGGCCGACACATTCTCTCGTCTAATACGCTATGACTCGTAAAATAAATTCTTAAGTTCTCGTAAAATAATATCCTTTTCACTACATATTTTCAGGATCGTAATCGGATGAAAATAAAGCAAAAAAAAAAAACAATTTTCTTTTCCGTCGATTTCTACTAGAGCCTCCCCTTAATTGGATTTGAAATATTTGAAATACCACGAAATGTATTCAAATATGGCGAGTGTAATTGATTTTATCTTATTTATCACAAAAGCATAAAATATAAATTGGAATAAGTTCACTTTGACTCTAAACAACACAAGTATACAGTGACACATATTCCTTTAACCGCACTCACAATTTTAATTTTCCCGTCTTATAAATCTATGTTTAATATGTTTTCAACAATAAAGTTTACGCTGAAACTGTTCGTGAGAATAACGGAAATATTTTATTGCAAGCACATTATTGTTTTTGTCGTAATTTCGGAGGCACGCGTAAAAATATAATCAATGCACAAAATATATGCACACATTCTTTTAAACGCAGCTGGTGAACGATTACGATTGGTGAAAGATATTACAATGCTTTGCCTTCAAAATTGAAAATTGGTGAGTTCTAGAAATTTCTTTTATTATTTGAGTAGTATTAAATTTATAATTTTCGCTTTAACCCATTAAGTCCGGGAAGAGCACAATTTTAATATGATGTTTGAGACGCACTTTCTGCCATAGAAAACTGGAATAAAAAATTCCAAACATACCTATTCTACTTTTTTTGGGGTCGCTCTTTCGATTGGTGCAGTCAGATTCGCATAAAAATGACTTTAGAAACCAATATGGCGCGTTTTAACTAAAAATATATCGAAATTTTTTGCGGTAATTTTTTTTGTGAATATTATTCGCATCAATAAAGTTACTGAATCGGTGCCAAACCAAAACCAAAAGTGCACAAAATATCTAAAGTATAACAAGGAATAATTTTTTTTGCTTTGAATTAAGAGGTTACTCTTCAATACATCAAAATGTAAAAAATTAACTTTATATGATATATTATGAATATTATTATTAAAAAAATTCACACCTCTAATGATATAATTGTGCTAAAAATATATAAACAAGTAGTTTTTGAAATCGCTGATTACAAATTTGAGTTTTGATTCTCAAAATTTAAGATGGCGGATTCAATATGGCCGACCGAATTTCATAAAATGTTTTAAAATTACAAGAAAATGTGTAAAGGAGGGTTTCTGAGGCCCTTGATCACAAATTCAAAGTTAGATTTTCAAAATTCAAGATAGTGGATATATAACCGATTAAATTTAATGAAATTACTGAAACTAATTCGATAATTTTTATTATACGGTGTGTTTACGATAAAAAATTGATTGTTTTCGTCCGTTAGCCGTTTTTTTACATATTGAGATATTGAAGAGGTTACGTTAATTAAAAGCAAAAAAAAATTATTCCATGTTATACTTTAGATATTTTGTGCACTTTTGGTTTTGGTTTGGCACCGATTCAGTAACTTTATTGATGCGAATAATATTCACAAAAAAAATTACCGCAAAAAATTTCGATATATTTTTAGTTAAAACGCGCCATATTGGTTTCTAAAGTCATTTTTATGCGAATCTGACTGCACCTATCGAAAGAGCGACCCCAAAAATAGTAGAATAGGTATGTTTGGTATTTTTTATTCCAGTTTTCTATGGCAGAAAGTACGTCTCAAACATCATATTAAAATTGTGCTCTTCCCGGACTTAACGGGTTAAATCGTAATATCACAGTTGCAAGCATAATGCCGAAGGCCAATTACATACGCGATGAAGAAAAGGTTGAAATCAAGCTGTACCACACAAAAGGCTACTCGAATGGGGGAATTAGATGAAAAATTGGAAGATCTGAGGGAGAAATTTGTTTGTTTTTAAAGAAAGGCTATAATTACTGCGTTAAGAAGCCTACAAAGGGGAAACCCTAATTCATGTCATAGTCCTTTTCCGGTTTCATAGTTCGGTTTCATTGTGTTATATTTTTGTTTGTGAGCAATGTTGGTTGCCACGAATAAAACTGTTGAAATCATAACTAACTAGATTATTGTTGTTGTTGTTGTTATTGTTGTTGTTGGTGATGTTGTTGGTGTTGTTGTTATTGCTGTTGTTGTTGTTGTTGTTCTTGCTGTTGTTGTTGTTGTTGTTGTTGTTGTTGTTGTTGTTGTTGTTGTTGTTGTTGTTGTTGTTGTTGGTGATGTTGTTGGTGTTGTTGTTGGTGTTGTTGTTCTTGCTGTTGTTGTTGTTGTTATTGTTTTTGTTTTTGTTTTTGTTTTTGTTTTTGTTTGTTGTTGTTGTTGTTGTTGTTGTTGTTGTTGTTGTTGTTGTTGTTGTTGTTGTTGTTGTTGTTATTTTTCTTGTTGTTGTTCAACAAGTAACATAACTGATGTTGATGTTGTTGTTGTTGTTGTTGTTGTTGTTGTTGTTGTTGTTGTTGTTGTTGTTGATGTTGATGTCGATATCGATGTTGATGTTGATGTTGATGTTGATGTTGTTGATGTTGATATTGATGTTGATGTTGATGTTGATGTTGATGTTGATGTTGATGTTGATGTTGATGTTGATGTTGATGTTGATGTTGATGTTGATGTTGATGTTGATGTTGATGTTGATGTTGATGTTGATGTCGATGATGATGTTGATGTTGATGTTGATGTTGATGTTGATGTTGATGTTGATGATGTTGATGTTGATGTTGATGTTGATGTTGATGTTGATGTTGATGTTGATGTTGATGTTGATGTTGATGTTGATGTTGATGTTGATGTTGATGTTGATGTTGATGTTGATGTTGATGTTGATGTTGATGTTGATGTTGATGTTGATGTTGATGTTGATGTTGATGTTGATGTTGATGTTGATGTTGATGTTGATGTTGATGTTGATGTTGATGTTGATGTTGATGTTGATGTTGATATTGATGTTGATGTTGAGGTTGATGTTGATGTTGATGTTGATGTTGATGTTGATGTTGATGTTGATGTTGATGTTGATGTTGATTTTGATGTTGATGTTGATGTTGATGTTGATTGTTGTTGGTGTTGTTGCTTTCGCTTTTGCTTTTCTCTATTGGTTGTGCTTTTCCTTGGTGCATAACTTTGCCTTAGCTGCATGCAATTAATCCAGCAAAAGTGATGCATATGGGTCACATTAGGCGATTCCCTGAAGGCCCTCATGATGCCGTCAAAATTTTTCGTTATTTTTATCATGTGCCCGAAGCTCTCACCTTCGTTTTCATTCCTTAAAATTTACCGTTACGCCAGTAGCCACGGAGTAAACATTCCATGCAACGTTTTTTCATGGTTGTAGCATTTTACTGCATAATGTGGTTATCACCCTGAAATCATGACGATAAAATTTTTTTTTTTATTTTAGTTGTAAGGCGTAGTAACACATCTATGCTGTCGTAAAACAAAATTTACCGTAGCACATTTTTGAGTGAGTATTAATTTCCTGCAACGATATTACATTTCTTTTACATAAGCTGCTATATTCATGACCTGGTGACGTCAAAATTTTTTATTTATTTTTGTCGTAAGGCCAAGTATAAATCCTTCATTTTCCTTTTAAAACATTTATCAGAGCTTATATACTCACCGAGTAAAAAATTAATGCAACGCCGCTGCATGAATGTTGCATTGTCGATCTTTAAGTAGCTCTCTCTGTGCCCCCATGACGTCAGAAATTTGAGGTCTTAGAACAGGCCTTTATTGGTGTATAATATTTTTAATCCTAGCACTAATATTTACTCAGCGAATAATAATTCCATGTTAAAAGTTTTCAGCTGCGTTGCTTAAGCAGCTCCCGCCGCGTCCCGATGACGTTTTGAATTTTTTTTTTTTTTTGTTTTTATAATGAAGTCAAAGAATTAACCTTTACGGTCGTACCATTTTTTATCATAGCCTTTATACTCAGCGAGTAACAATTCAATGCAACGCCTATGAATTTTGTAAAACTGCATTCTTCAACTTTTTTGGAAACCTACGCGGTAAAACGTAACTTCGTTACGTCAAAAGAAGACGTTATATTGAAAATCTAACACTCGACAATATTTCCTTGCACCAAATGTTGTGAGAGTTTTTCTCACATCTTGTTTCAGTGTAAAGCTGTGCACTCGGAAAGCTCTCTTTGTTGTTGTTTGAACCGTGCGTTGATCACCACTGAACTAGTAGTTCCATTTCTCGATTTATTTAATAACACGCACAACACAATTTGATCGTAAGAAGTTCGGATAAAGTCCTTTCAAGATCGGAAATAGCCAGTTTTTTTTATTATTTATGTAATAAAAAAAACATGATTAACGATTTTCGATAACCAATGAAGCGGTCGTGGCCTTCAAAACGTTTTTTTTTTTTTTAATTACCTCAATGGGAGTTGAAATGTGCTTCCAAAATTGGCTCAAGCAATTTCAAAATATTGAATATTCTGAAAAACAATAAAACCATTTGGATTATAAATGTTTGTATTTTAATTATTAGGCCAGAAATATAAATAGCAACTCTCGTATTTGGGAGACAATAGAATATTTAAAAATTTTTACATACATATGTATGTATATTATAAGCTCATTTAGAATTAAAATATTTTTCAGGTAATACGATTAACATATCAAACAAGCAATTTTATTTATTACAGTCTTTTAATTCAACAAGTATAAAATCGAAGAACAAATATAAGATAAACATTAATTTACATAAGCTTGCTAACAGAGCAAAACCATAAACTTTATTAATAATTATGAAATTAAAATATATAAACATATTAAATAGAATTTTAATTACATAAATTATTTAAATATAGTTTATAGAATATTTAAGGAAAGATTTTAAAAAAGTGGTTGGCAACGTATCGAAAACTTTTTGCAAACAAGTATTATATACTTTGTATGCATGTGTGTTACATTTATGTAAATGTTACGAATTCAGGTTTTCCGGTAATATGCTAATTTCATGTTAAAATGTTAAAAACTTGTTTTAGAATTTAATGAAAAAATAAGAGAACTAAAAACAATTGAAAAAAAAAATGTAAACACTTTAAAAGAAATATCCTCGGCTCACGAAAACGATTTAAAAATATGTCAGTTGCTAACAACGTTGCCAACCATCTAATTTTACTTAATCACCCAGGGTTGCTGTAATGTTTATTCATTGAGATGTTCACACGTGGTCTGTAAAATGCATGTGCAATTTGTACTTGTTGGCTTTTTTAAGTACTGGGAAAAAAGTGGACACTTTTAGGGATTTTACTATTCCACCGAAAATTTATAGCTTTAAGGGGAGATACGCAGTCAGAATTTTTTTTTTTTTCAAAAAATTTTTTTGCATTTTCTTAAAGCCTTAAGTTTCAAGAATATTTGGTGAAAATTTCAAGTTAATATCTCAAAAAATAACAAAGTTATAGCCTACTGAGTGAACCGCCTTCTAGAGCGCGCAGTGCTGGCGCTTATTTTCAAACGCGTTTTTCTCGAAACCATGTTTTCAAAGTCGGTGACCAAGATTTCTCAAAGCTCAGTGAAGCGATCGTTTTGATTTTTTTGCAGGCTTATTGTACACATAATAATCTCGTACTTGTCATAGGATTTTTTTTTTTTTAGCTTCGTTCATTTTTTATAGGCAAAACTATGACAAATTTTTAGTCGAAAATCGTTTTTTTACGTTTGAAAGTCCGCCATTTTGTGAAAAATCAATATTTTCAAAAACGGCTATGACAAGTACGAGTTTTAAGTATCTACTTTAATAATATATTTCATTTTTTTGTTTCAGATGAATTAAAGAGGAGCAATCTTGGTCACCGCATTTCACCTTTTTTTCAGAGCGCTCTAAAAAAACTGCTGTATCGACCTTAATATTAAATTTTTTTTAATAAAAAAAAAACTAAAAATACTCTTGAATGTGTATATTTTTAGGTATAAAAACCCTCATTCAAAAATATCCCATAGGTTTCCTTAAAAAAATTCACAAACATGACCTTTTTTTTCGGCCTCTGGCTGCGTTGCTCCCCTTAACAGGAACGCACAAAAGCAGCACCACCACTGGGTGCCTGTAATGTACTGCCTGTTAGTACTCTCATTTACATAAGAGTTTGGGCAGAACAACTGCAGTAAAAATCATTTATTGCGGCTCCATTGCATTCGTTTACCCTTTGCTCTATTCTGGCCAGATTTTTATTGCCACTCTCAAGGCAATTGTGTCTAAAATTAAGTATTTATGTAAGAATGACCTTTTGGGAGACAAACGAAGCAAGTGGTTTGAATTTAGCTAATTAAGTGAAATTTCATGTTCTTTTCATTTTTTGCTAAAAAGTAATCTTAAATTTTATTGAAATGAATTATGAATAATAAAAATGAATTGAATAAACTTAAAGATTAAGAACGAAGAACCTGTTTTGTTAACTATATAGTAGGAAGATTTTTGAATATTTTCTTATCCTGCATGCTAACCAAAGTTAAGTTATCATATAAAGTTACACCTAGGATGGTCTGGGTTGGGAGCTATGGTGTCAGAGAGAACCATAGAAGACAGCAATTTAGGCAGGAAAATTCAACATGACATATGATCTTACACAATTCAAAAAATAAATAAAATAATATGCATATTTCTTTTTTTTAATACTGCGACCTATTTCGGGCCGCTAGTCCCGAATCTAGTTATTTAGATAAATTTTTTCATTTTATGAAAAAAAATCTATGGTTGAAATCTTATTTATTGCAAATTCGGTATTAACTCACTAAAGTCATTAAAAACAACTGGATTTTGTAAGAAATCATTAAATTTTCTGCTTTAACTTTTAGTCAATAAATTCGACTCCAGCTCCACAAGATTATGAAAGGATCATCAACAAGAGGTGTATGGTTTTAAAGAGATATTATTTAACAGCTGGTCGTATAGCAGTTTTAAAAGATAGCGTGGATTCCATATGTGATCTCCATGTGTCTTCTTTATAATCCACAAAAATTTAACAGACAACCAACAAAATTTTTCATTTTCTTCAAAAAACCAATCCTACATTTATTGTTGATTAAAAAAAAAAAAAAAATATGTGTGTGGCCACCACGCACGGTAGAAGTGAAACTTTAACCCAAAAAAGTTGATTTTTAATGGGTTAATATTTATAAGCGATATCCAAAAACTCAAAGTTTAATTATTATTTTTAGATTTTTATCTTATTGCTCAGCAATAAAAATTATTTCGATTTTATTGTTTTGATCAGAAATAAAAGTTATTTCTTGATTTAAATTTTTCTGCTCAAGAATAAAAATTATTTTTGAGTTTAATTTTTTTGCTCAAGAATCTATATTATTATTACGCAAGCGCTTTTTTGTGATGACCATCAAATCTATACAGTAAATGCAATTTTTATAAAGAGGGTATCAATAGAAAGGCCTTGCTTTGTAGATGTGCAATAAGATGTGCAATAATAAAATTGTGTATTTAACCAAGAAAAACCAAAACAATCTTCTACGAAGAAAGTCAGTTTTCTATTTAATGCCTAAAACTATCTGATAATTTTGTTCTGAAATTTTCCAATTTCATACTATTGTAAAGGGTGTTTTTTTTAGAGGCATAGAACTTCGAATTGAAATAAAACACAAGAAAATCGTTTTAATGTCCATCAATTTGGCTTTATTGGAAGGATAATTTTATGCCATTAATGTTTAAATATGATTTCGGGCATGTGGCCGCCGCGGCTGGCTCGAATAAAGCCAATTATACAGGTCCAATTTTCAACCACTTTTTCGAGCATATGGGGCCGTATGTCGGCAATAACGCCACGAATGTTGGCCTCCAAGTCCCCTAACGTTTCTGGTTTGTTGGCGTAGACGAGCGACTTCACATATCCCCAAAGAAAATAATCCAATGGTGTCAAATCACACGATCTTGGTGGGCAATTTACAGGTCCATTCCGCGAAATTATGCGCTCATCGAATGCTTCCTTCAATAAATCGATTGTGACGTGCGCTGTGTGGCATGTAGCGCCGTCTTGTTGGAACCACAACTCATCCACATTCATGCCATACAATTCGGGAACAAAATAGTCGGTTATCATGGCTCTATACCGGTCTCCATTAACGGTAACTGACTCTCCAGCATTATTTCGGAAGAAGTATGGCCCAATGACTTCACCAGCCCATAGAGCACACCAAACAGTCAGTTTTTGTGGATGTAATGGCGTCTCAAGGATTTCATGTGGATTCTCTTCACTCCAAATGCGGCAATTTTGCTTGTTGACGTAGCCATTCAACCAAAAATGAGCCCCATCACTGAACAAAATTTTGCGATGAAAATCAGCATCGAGATCAATCTCATTTTCGGCCCATGCACCAAAATCACGACGCATTGCATGGTCTCGCGGCTTTAATTCTTGCACAAGCTGGATCTTGTAAGGTCACAAGCCAAGATCTTTGCGCAAAATCTTCCATAAAGTTGATGGACAAAGCTCCAATTGCTGTGCACGGTGGCGAATCGATTCATTCGAGTCCTCTTCAACATTTTGCTCTACAGCGGCAATTGTTTCTTCGGTGCGCACTGTTCGACGTCTCTGCGGATGCGTATTATCACATAGAGTAAACGTAGTGCGAAAACGACCCATGGTTAACCGAATTAATTGCTCTGATGGACGATTATGTCGACCATAAAATGGACGGAGCTTGCGGTAAACTTCGCGAACTGAACCATTATTTTCGAAATAAATTTGCACGATTTGCAAGCGTTATTCTTTTGTCAACCTGTTCATGATGAAATGGCAAACCAAACTGAACATAAATGACATTAGAGTTGCCAGATTTGACCACAAAATGCCAGTTTTATCTCTATTCGAAAAACAAACCCCTAAAAAAACACCCTTTATAATTAAAGCAGTTGAGCGATGCCAGTGACAAAATAGCAATTTCATGCAAAATCGCTATTCCAGTAGCCTTTACTGGCATCGCCACCAGCTGGTTTGAAAGAGGGCGTACTTTGTACAGCCAATTCAAACTTCCTATACCTCTTCTTGAGACATCTGTATTAGGTGTTAAGCCCAATTCTACGGAGACATGCTACGGTAAATTTCATTTTACGACAGCATAGATTGCTATTAAGCCTCACAACGAAAATATTAAAAAATTTTTTATCGTAATGATTTCAGGGTGGCAACCATATTATGCAGTGAAAATGCTACAGCAATGAAAATACGTTGCATGGAATTTTATCTCTGTGATTACTGGCGTAAAGGCAAATTTTATGGAACGAAAATGGACGTGAGGTCTTCGAACACAAAAAAATTTACAGCGTCATAAGGCTTTTCAGGAAACTGCTCAATGTAACGTAGTTGCATAAGTTTGCATGGATTAACTGTATGCAGTTGAGACATAGTTAATCCACCACAGAAAAGCACAACCAATGTAGAAAGTAAAACCAAAATAAAAATAAAAATAAAAAATAAAAATAAAAAATAAAAAGCCAAAAGTACAAGGAAATGCAAGACCGAAAATAAAGGTAAATTCAAAAGAAGAAGCAAAAGCAAAAAAACAACAACAACAACAAAAATTTAACGAAGGTTCGATATGCTGAAAAAGTTTTTTTCGTGGCAGCACTGGTCATAAACAACTAAATAACACAATGAAACTGGACTATGAAACCGAAAAAGGAATATGACAAGAATTAGAATATGGATTCCCCAGTATTCACACACTGCCAATTATATTTGATATTAAGTCGAGCCCGCTCTTTTGATGGCGTGAACGATTTTATTAAAAAGAGGAGCATGAAGCGCATTTTACTCATTAAGGAAGGTTATACAAAATCAAATATAGTTAACACAGAAATATGTCAAAAAGTGTAAAAGTTTAATGAAAAAAAAAAAATTAACACTAGATATTTTTTCGTATTTTGGCGTTTTAACGCCATACGGGTTTACTAGTAAATATTGTTACTCAATAAAGGTTTTTTCTCAATTTTTATTTGACGCTCAAAAATGCAGTCGTCTAGTTTTATTTTTTTTTTTCCTCAAACTTAAAATTCAAAACACCACACAGGTTTGTTGCTGGCACATGCCAATTTTTATTACATACACCTGAACAGGGGGGCTTTAAGGGAGGGCTGGAGAGGGTTAATATGTGTCATAAAACTATGTAATATGTAGAATCTTGTATCAATAACATAAAGATATAAGGAAAATAAATGCCATACAGAAATATACTCTGTGTACTCTTTTTTTACTCTCAAAAATATGCTTTAAAATGTTGTACATCACAATTCTGTTACTAAGCAGCAGTCAGTGTTTGTTTTTTTGGTTAAGGTTAATGGTTTCAAATGAATATCAAAGACATGCTCCATATGCTTCAAATTTGTATGACAATATTATAATTAGTCGATGTATGAACCATGCAGTTGAAAAGCTACTGTGTCCATACTATATTATAATTATTTAAATTTGCGTAACACTATGTTAAAAACACGCCAAAGCGTTTAACGGCGAAGTGTTTCAGCGGCGAATTGATTCATCGGTTTTTATCTCCATCGCGGCTAAAGAAGTTTCACTTCCAAAACATAGTCAAATCATGAAACACATTTCCCAAGTAAATTTTACCTTATTTCCCCAACCACTTTAAATTTAAAATTTTTAGTAGGCATAACATAAAAGTAGGCATAGAAGATCTATGAGAAGAGAGAATTAACAAAAGATAATTTTTGGCTTTCAAATGAAAAATTTGTGAGAAAAAAGAAGTCAAAGAAAAGATAATCTCAAATATCAGTCTATAAGAATTTGAAGAATAATTTTCAATATTTTAATTGGACTAATTTTATTGTAAAATTCATTTCAATTTTGAAATTTAATACATTTAGAGTAGGTAGCAGATTAAGAATATCATCTTTTAACTTAATTAAGCGTAAATTAAAATACGCTTAAGCTATATTCTTTTCATATTTTTTATTACAAACACATGAACGGTAAAAATCAGAAAACACGAGCTAAAAAAAAAACTTTATCTCGTTTGATATCTATTTATAGCCCCCGTGCTGCGGTAATTATGTTTTCAGAAAATCGAGTCATTGCAAATATGAGATAGTTAGAAAACGAATAAGACGGTATAATAAGAACTTGCACGGTTGTTTTTTAAATCGAGCTTTGACGTATGTCAATGTAATGTCTGCAGAGTTCCCCACCGTGCGAAAAATAACTTCACAATAAAAATTAGCAGCTATTGAATGAGAAATCAACAATATATGTTTTTGTGGCTGAAGTCTTTAAATAGAACAAATTTATCTAATTTGGTCTTTTTTTTTTATTTTATAATGATATTATTGTTAAGTCAATATTCCAGCTGGAAATAATATCTCTAGCTTTTATTTTGAGATTCAAGATATATGAATATAAGTAGTTGTATGTCATATGTAGATATTTGCCAAGTACATCGAGTATTTTATTAAAAACAAAATGTCCATATATCATATCAATTGTTTTTTAGATATCATATAGAAGTGATAAGGCGTGTTTACGAATGCTTAAATTTATATTTTAAAGAACTTTTCTATAAATACTAGATAGCTGCGCAAGCATAAGAAAATTGACCTGCAATCCAAATGCCATGCTTTTAAGTACTTCGTCTCTTTCGCAATCGTATTTCAAAACAAGCAGTATACTATGGAGATATTTTGATATGTACTTTAATATAGAACAAACAAACAAAATAACATCAAAACATAGAACTAACATATAATGGTCTAGTTAGCCTCGCATGGCACAGCAGCGCATGGCTTAACAAGTGTCACTTGGCGATCTGTTCAATGCGATTTGCGTGTATCTCATTATGCACAGCATGGCAACGCATGGCAATGCTCAGATAAAAACAGAAATTCAACGCTGAATACATAGATAAACATGGAAGATCTGTTTCATTTTCAATGATCAACGAGTTCTTTTTGCCGCAACTTGATGAATTGGGATTGGAAAACATGTGGTTCCAACAGGACGGTGCAACGGCACACACTGCACGTGCCACAACCGATATGCTGAAGGATGCATTTCCCGGGCGCCTAATCTCCCGATTTGGCGATTTGCACTGGCCAGCAAGATCGCCTGATTTGACCGCTCCAGACTTCTTTTTGTGGGGCTTTTTGAAGTCGCGGGTTTATGTCAACAAGTCTCAGACTCTTGCAGCTCTTAAAGACAATATCCGTCAAGAATGTGAGGACCTATCGCCGCAAGTTTTGGCCGAAGTGATGGAAAATGCCATAAAAAGGGTTCAAATGACAATCAACTGTGGCGGCGGCCATTTACATGACATCATATTCTCGACTTTATGTAAAAAATATTAAAAGACCAAATAAAAATAATCCACAAGAAGAATCAAAGTTTTTAATTTTTTTTTTAAATGACAGCCAAAAAACATCGGAAGGTTATTTTTGCGCCACCTTGTATCATGCGCTGCTGTGCCATGCGAGGCTAACTAGACCATAAGTTAATATGAAATATTTTGTTATAAGTTTTATTTTATAAAATTTTTATTTGTTCACCATGTGAACATGTTTTATAGAGTTCAAATTTTTGACTAAGAAAAATTATAATATTGAAATTGAAAAATTGAAACAAAATTTGAATTGAAAGTAAAAAATTGAATTGAATTTGAAACATAGCAAATTAATATAAATAAGTAATATAAATGAAGTATTTATATCATATTATAAATTATATAAGGAAACTAAAGCATATCCAAACTGAAATAGAATATAGAAAAATGTTATGTTATACACCTCACCTATCTTTCTTCGTTTTTGAGATATGGCACTTTTTCGTATAATTTAAGGTTAAGTTATAGTTTTGACTGACCATGTTTAACTTGTGAGAGTCAAATCTATCGATGCTGATGCATGGTGCACCCTGTGTACTCGCTATGATTTCCAGTTAATTTTATTTCATTGTTCTATGGTTTGATATTTTATTTCATAACAAAACTCTAGTATTTTTCGAAACCAAATGCTTTCAAAATATGCAATGCTTGTTTTACTTTCTTTGCTTCATACCGAACAGTTTTGTTGGATGTCAAAGCAACACTGAAATAAATTGCCCAACGATAGTGTTCACTAATCAAGTACTGTGTATGGAAGGTTTTACCTTTTATGGTAATAAATTGCCCATATTTCGTTCTTCGTGTTCTCAACTGAATTTGCATGCCGACGAATAGCCAAACTATAGTATAAATATAGTTCAGATTAACAACTTTTTCTGTTAATTTGCCACTGCCTTTACCACCCAAATCTTTACTACCTTTTTTACGTTTACGTAACCTTGAGCCCATACGTTTCTGCATATGTCCTACACACTCTTCTTTTTTTCCACTACAGGGTCATCATCATACGGATTTATGTCGAGAATGCCTTTTAATGTCTTTGAATCACCATTTCCAATATATTTTACATATTTCATTCCATGCATTTCTATCGATCTCTGAAACATTTCACCACAGCGTCAACCTCTATTTTTACGCCACTTCCGGTGTGGTTTATTGTGCAAGTTTCTTCGTGTTCTTCATACCAAGATTCATACGCTTCGATATGATAAATTTTTTTTTGTTTTTCCATAAATTACAAGCTGGCAAAAAGTAAATTTCACCACTGTATCAACTTTCTTTCTTGCAATTTTTGGCCACGAGCTTAGTAACTCCAAAAAATTAATTGTGTCATTTTTTTTCAGGGTACCATCTTCGAAACTGTCATATGCGTAGGATTAACGTCAGGATCAGAAGCAGATATTAATTTTTTTTTTCTTCAGCAGCTTTTAAAATTATTTTATTATAAAGTGCTGATGCGGCCGAATGTAAATTTTTAACGCAACTGTAGTATGTATTGGTAGCTAAACCTTGACAAACATCCATAACACTGCGGCCTCGGTAGTCGAGTAGGTAGCGTGCTCGATTGCTACCCCAGGGGTCCCGGGTTCGAATCCCGGCCAGGCCATGGTCCTACGCTTTAAAACCTTTCGTATTTGCAATTTTCTATCCTCTTTTCTAATCAACTGAAATTGAAAATTCATCAAAATTAACGACTTGAAGTTGTAGTTGATGGTAGAGAAGTTTGTGGATGAGATTGCCTTATAACTCGAATTGACTGAGGTAAAGGCATAACACTTGCCTCTGATTCAAATTCACATGTTTCTTTGGCTTTCCACCACGCTTAGAACATCCTACACGTGTTTCATCTGATTGATCTTTCCTTCCCACTAATCTATCACCCCATTTCGAACCAAGGCAGACTTGACTGAATAGGTATTCCACCTGAAAACCTTGGTTCAAATCTAAAAAAAAAAAAAAAAAAGAATATACAGGGTGGGCCAAATACAATTTTTTTAAATACATTAAAATGAACAAAATTAAATTTCTTATAAGTATTATGGCATTATTGGTAAGACCAAACATTCCCATTTATTATGGAACACAACGTCGCTCAAGTGGCTGCCTCGGCTGGCTTCGCAGTAGTGCGGTCTGGCACTCCAATTTTCCAAGACCTTGTTGATGGTTTCGGGCTGTAGTCGTCGGGCCTTAAGTGTCAACGGTTTCAGATTATTGGCATAACATCGGTCTTTCACGGTTCCCCACAAAAAAAAGTCCAAAGGGGTAAAATAAAATGGCAGGACAATTAACATCGCCAAGACGGCTGATAACACGATTTGGGAATTTGGTCTTCTATATTTCGTCTTCGTCATCTTACAAAAAAAAATAAAAAGTGAATTATGATGTCAGGTCGTGTAGGTAGCAACTTATGCAACAAAAATGCAGAATTGCTGCATGGAATTATTACTCTCAGTAAAAGTGACAAGAAAATTTTTTTATGACAGGAAAAATGGTTCCTTGAACTCATAGCGAAAATGAAAAAAAGTTCTGGAGACACGACACAATCTAGATAACCGCTTATGTTGGCTTCCATACGTTGCATGGGATGTAAGGATTAAAACAAGGATTAGAAAGGGGATGAAGGCAAGGATTTGACAAGTAGCTCAGTGGTCATCACAATGTTCATCACTGAAACTAACTCCTATTTTGAGGATCTTGATGAAGCCTACGTTTTGGAAGCAATAAAGAAATTGGAAAAACGCTTAACTAAATGTATCTATCTAAAAGGAGACTATGTTGAGAAAAGAAAACGATTTTGCGGAAAATTTTTTGTTTTATTTTTTAAAAAGTCACCGACTCAAATTGCCCTCGTATATGGTCAATAACGCCAAAAAAGGGATATTCTGCTCAGACAATTTGCAAAAATAAAAACCCCAGAAAATGGCGATTTCAAGTTTCTTATCGGTTCAAAACCTTAAAAAGGACTGTTTCCTCCAAGGAACACATTGTGGAGGGGATAAATCGTGTTTGATCTTTGTTTGTTCGTGAACGAGTTAATGAGTTTTTACGATTACCTGGACTCGGGAATACGTTGAAGCAAGTTGATCTTTCCCTGGTGCGTCCTACAATTCTTTCTTTTCCTCCAGCGTTTTTTTATACACGGAGGGGACGCTTTCATATATGCACTATTTAAAGGAAGCAAGAAGGACGCCACTGTTCTACAAGTATTCGAATTCCAACGCGTTAATCGGTTATTTTCGGGACAGGATTATTTCCTTTTTGGCGTTATTGACCGTTATATCATATTTCATTACGTTAGCTTCAATATTACGTCTGTAATCGTATTGATAGACGAATATGGTAAGATCAACACAGAAGGTGATGCTGATTAAGAATCCACTTACTTTTCTGTACCTGCCACGCCTACTTATAGGTTTAACAAACGTTGTTGCATATTTCATACACCCCTTACGCAGTAGCCTTTCACAGTAACCGTGGGGGTATAAAAGTTGGTCACCTTATTCATATCTATATACGTTTATATAGGATTTAGTTCCATGGGAGTTTTTGCTTTCTAGTCATGCCTTTTGTATTTATGTATCTATCAGCAACAAGTGGACTTTATATCACATTATTCAGTCTGCCTGATAACAACAATGTTGCAATTGTTTAAACAAAGAATTTGAAGAAATGCGAGTGAAACCATAGCCAAACAAAATTAATTACTATGAGGTAGGCCTAGCCGATCGGTGCGGGATACACACTTAAGTGAATTGTGCTGCATTTGATTTTTTAAACAACTGTGTTGAGAGGTTGCATTTTGTTTAAAAAAATTAACTTATTTACAAAATTCCTGTCTCTTAGTATTGCGTTTCAGAAAATTGACAGAATTTCACTTAGTATTGCCTCTTGACAGAAAATTGAGACATGACACTTAAGTATTTAATTTCTCTAAATAAATAAGCAATTAGTATTTGGAACATACATAATATTAACTAAAATAAAGACTAACACAATAGCTGTGGTCAATCTATAGCGAAATTTTGTAGCTCCTAGCAATGGTTAACATTCACTTCTATAATTTCTATAGAATTTTCTTATTAAATCTACCGTTGCATTATTTTAGGCATATTTTTTTTTAATTATTTAAAAAGCGTATTTATTGTTCTCTGCATCAAAGATTAAGTAACTCTGAATTTTAACGGGACGGGACGCTATTAAGAACGCTATAACTCGCTATAAAAAAATTAAACGAGTTAAAATTCATAATTTTGCTTCGACTATATCTTAGTTCCTAATGGACTTTTAAGAAAAATCATCAAGTGGACACACCCGTAGGTTTTGACAGAACAGAGTATAGATATCCTTTTCCTTATTATTGTTTCTATTCTTTCTCTTGTGGCGTCCGTGGCGTAGTTGGTTAAAGTGCGTGGCCTCTATATCAACGACCTTGGAGATCCGGGTTCGAACTCCAGCAGCGACAGAAAATTATTTGAATTCAAATAATTTTTCTGTACGGCCGCCACCTCTCTGCAGACAATGGCAAACCTCAGAGAGTAATCAAAATGCCATGAAATTCTTCTTGAGAACAAGAACATTCCGTTCATCGCCGTTCGGAATCGGCATTAAAACCTGTAGGTCCGGTTCTCGATCAATTGTGTACAAACTTAATAACACGCACAACACAATTAATCATAAGAAGCTAGGTCAAAGTCCATTCAAGGGCTGAAATGGCCAGTTATTTATTTTTTTTTTATTCTTTCTTTTATATCCAAACTTATCCTCATCCTTATCCTTATTCTTATATTTGCCATAACTATCCTACTCCTTGTCCAAACTCTTGATTTAAATAATATCAAAATTCCTGACCTTATCCTTGTTTGAATCTCTTTCCAAATCCTTCATACACTTCTTTTTCCAATCTTTGTCCTAAATCTTGTCTTTAATGTGTCCAAATCCGTTTTCTATTCCTTGTCACGTTTCTTCTTTCTCAATATTCCTTCCTTTTTCCAATCTACGCCAAAATATTGTTTTAGGTGTGTCCAAATCTTTGCCTTTATCCTTGCCCCAATCCTTGTCATAGTCCTTTCAGAATCATTATCTAAAATTTGGTCTTAATGCTTGTCCAATTCCATGCACTAACCTCTGTCCTACTCCTTATTAAAAATATTAAATTGAAAGCAATACTCTTTTATGCACCGCTGTTAAAAAGTTTAACTTGAAAGTGTCTTTGTGAATGTCGATCTTGAGTTTAACGTAGACACCTGTCAGTTCGGCTTAGTTCTACATTGCCTCTTGGCAAGGAGTCGAGGTTCATGGAATTGATGCCCAACAGATAAATCTTCCGGATGTCAATGCCATTCTAATGACTCACACCAACGTATTTTCAACCATATTTTGGGGGCCAATTCCATGACTTCAGACACGACCAACGTCCCATCATAGTAGTTTCAACACCGGTTACACACCATACTTAAGTGTATATTTAACTAATATATTTATTATATTGATAAGTGTGGCCATATGTCCCGTACTTCACGCGACGTCCCGTATTTTGCATGATTTTTTAAGTGTTTTTGTAAAATGTCTATAATTTCAAATACGCATTCACATGAACTGTGCGGCATTCATAAAAGAAGTGTTTCCTTAAATTTTTTATTTTTATTCTTTGTACGTTATATTAAAGTTATATTTAGTTATTGTTATTTAGTTTTTGTTTAGTTTTATTAATATATATTTATTGTTATGTACTTAGCAAACTTGAATTCTAATAACTGTGTACCTAAATAAATTGTTTTTGTTTTTTCTGAAATACATTTTTTTTAAAAATAATTTTCTGTTTATTTATTTTCCCATAAAATTTTCCAAAATCCCGTATGTTTTTACATATTTTGCATTTGTCCCGTATTGTTAGAAAACAAATCTGGTAACACTAGTATGGATAGTAAGCAACATTGGAACGCAACAGTTCCTATTAAGTATGATTAGCTGGATCACCATCCACATTCATCGGTGGAAATTGAGACCCATCTAAAATCTTCGACAATATTTGGGCATTGTCATCCGATTGTACAACTGTGCAACTCCACATCAACCGACGCTGGTCTGCTCGCGACATTGAGCATCACAGCTAGCACGATACTCCCAGAAGGACGAGCCCTGCGGCCCTGGGCAAAAGGGATTTACCTCGACATAGCACTCACACATACTAACACATTTAACATATCACCACTATTACATCAATTTCAACTCTGGTACTCCGAGACAATATTATGAAAAACAATAAAACCAATTTCGATCATAAATATTTGGTTTTTCTATTATTAGGCAATAATTAACTATAAATAGAAAACCTTGTAAAGTGATGACAGACCAGCAAAAGATGAAGTTATTCATTTCAAGTTATTATTTTTTTTAATTTAATGTAATTGAAATTTCATGTTAAATGTTCTCTTTTTTGTAGTTATTTTCTTCATTAAATTGTATTTAATTGGTTTCTTAGTTTATTAGTTTATTTCAGGTTTTACTGGTAATAAATTTAACTCTCTATGAAAGGTTGATAAAAGCTTGAAAATCAAATCAAAGATCAAGTTTTTTCTATCCGAGTAAAATAGGGTTATAATGAACTTGATTATGCACTTAAGAAAAAAACATATAAAATTTATGCAGAAACGTTCATATTTAAGTGATTTATAAACGCGGTCTTTTTTTCATTAATAACTTATTTGCATTAGTCAAATACGTTAATGTTTAAAAGCAATTTTAACAAGTCACATTAAATTATGAGCGTTTTTATTAAAAACTATTTTTATATTTACTAAATTAATTATAAAATGTCAAAGGAAACTCAAAGTTAAGTAAACATTATTCAAAATATATATTAAAGTCTTCATCTTACAATGTTAGGAATCGATCACGCCTATCCAACAGATCAATTCATTAATTGCTCTTAACCCATTAAGTCCGGGAAGAGCACAATTTTAATATGATGTTTGAGACTTATTTTCTGCTATTAAAAACTGGAATAAAAAATTCCAAACGTACCTATTCTACTATTTTTGGGGTCGCTCTTTCGATTGGTGCAGTCGGATTTGCAGAATAATGACTTTTGGAACCAATATGCCGCATTTTAATTAAAAAAATAACGAAATTTTTTGCGTTTTCCTTTTTTGTGATTCTTTTTCGCATAAATAAAGTTACTGAATCGGTGCCAAACTAAAACCAAAAGTGCACAAAATATCTAAAGTATAACTATGAATATTTTTTTTTTGGTTTGAATCGACGTAACCTCTTCAATATATCAATACGTAAAAAATTAACGTTGTTTGGTAAATTATGAGTATTATTAATAAAATTTACATCTCTAATAATATAATTGTCCCAAAAATATATAAAGAAGGGGTTTTTGAGATCGCTGATCACGAATTTGAGGTAAGATTTTCAAAATTTAAGATGGCGGATTCAATATGGCCGAGCGAATTTCATAAAATCTTCAAAATTACAAGAAAATGTGTATAAGGGAGTTTTTGAGGCCGTTGATCACGAATTCGAAGTTAGATTTTCAAAATTCAAGATGGTCGATCTGTAGCCGATTAAATTTCATGAAATGACTGAAACTAATGCGATAATGTTTATTATACGGGGTGTTTACGATGTTTGATTGTTTCCGTCCGTTAGTCGTTGTATAAATGTTTCCCAACTCAAACCAGGTGGAGGTGGACGCCAAGAGTATTTTTGTTTTATTTAATTTTTTTTTTATTAGTTTATTTTATTTTGTTTTTTTATTTATTTTTTATTTGTTATTTTTTAATTTTTTTTTTTTTTTTTTTTATTTATTTTTCCTTAGGATTTCGGATTTTTTAAGTATCTAAAATTACGAATATTTCAATAAAAAATATTAGACTTAATTTACAAATGCTAGATAACTTCGTTTGAATTATAAAAATATAAAGGTTTTACAAGGTTCCAGTTAGGAAGCGTTTATAAAACGGCTAACGGACGGAAACAACCAATTTTTTATCGTAAACACCCCGTATAATAAACATTATCGCATTGGTTTCAGACATTTCATGAAATTTAATCAGCTACAGATCCACGATCTTAAATTTTGAAAATCTAACTTCGAATTCGTGATCAACGGCCTCAAAAACTCCCTTATACACATTTTCTTGTAATTTTGAAGATTTTATGAAATTCGGTCGGCCATATTGAATCCGCCATTTTAAATTTTGAAAATCTTACCTCAAATTCGTGATCAGCGATCTCAAAAACCCCTTCTTTATATATTTTTGGGACAATTATATTATTAGAGATGTAAATTTTATTAATAATACTCATAATTTACCAAATAACGTTAATTTTTTACGTATTGATATATTGAAGAGGTTACGTCGATTCAAACCAAAAAAAAAATTTTCATAGTTATACTTTAGATATTTTGTGCACTTTTGGTTTTAGTTTGGCACCGATTCAGTAACTTTATTTATGCGAAAAAGAATCACAAAAAAGAAAAACGCAAAAAATTTCGTTATTTTTTTAAATAAAATGCGCCATATTGGTTCCAAAAGTCATTATTCTGCAAATCCAACTGCACCAATCGAAAGAGCGACCCCAAAAATTAAAGAATAGGTATGTTTGGAATTTTTTATTCCAATTTTTAATAGCAGAAAATAAGTCTGAAACATCATATTAAAATTGTGCTCTTTCCGGACTTAATGGGTTAATTAGGTGTAATTTATATTTAAATGAAATGGGTTGTGTAATTTACTTCTTAATAAAAAAGGTTGCGAAATTTGCTTATATGAGCAAATGGGGAATGATTGAATTAAATGAGGTGCGTAATTTTATAAATGAAAAAATATCAAAAGGCGATTATTTTAACATTCAATGTCAATTTGTTATTTGAATATTTCATATTATTTCCAATAAAAACCCCATAAAAAATTAAAACACAAGATTTTGTCAAAATTTAATAAATTCAAAATTTATTAATAAAAACAAACATTAGAGAAGAAAGTAAGGGTGATGTTATGTAGACGGTCACGGGCACGGCACGGGCACGAGTTTTTACTCTCTTTTTCTGTTTGATGAATGTCGTGCCCAAAGTATGTTATGCTGGCGGTCATTTGATCTATGATCACTAGTACACTTTTTGCTACTTTTGATACTTTATGCAAAAAAGTATCACGAGTATGAGTATGGTGAGTGTTGCTATTATGCAGGTTTCATTACTGCTTTGATACATTTCGTACTAAAAGTGTACTATTTGCATGCAAAAATACAAATATTGTGAATATTTCCACAACGCAACACTGTTTTGATCCAGTGATTTGGTATCAACTGCCGAATCATTTGGTGACCGCGGTGGGCAAAATTTATTCCCTCGCTCACTCTCTCAAATTTCCCTTTTACATTGAAACAACAACAATTCGTGCCCGTGCCGTGCCCGTGACCGTCTACATAACATCGCCCTAAAACAATTCTTCTGCTGTCAGATTTGAACCGTGACCATTAAACTAAAAGCCGGAAGCTCTAAGCTCGGGACTTTTTGAATAAGGATAATTGTTAACGATAATAACGTGCAACCTAAAGACAAACAAGTAAAACAAGTTATTTCTCTCTTGCCCAAATAATTCAACAAATAATATAAATACGTATATATGCAGGAGTTGTATAGAAAATATTTCATTTATCCCCGAGCATATTAACATCGGTTTAAGAACGAGCGTAAATAATTTTACAAATTTTTATTTTCCTCAGTGTAGTAAGAATTCCCGGTTTCACGTGAACACGGTTTACACACCGGTCTCACCTATGATTGAATATGGTTGCATCATGGTTGCCTAAAATGACGTAAAATTTAATAATTCGTGTAAAAAACAAAAATAAAATAAAAACTTTTCACCACTTGGACTCATAGCACCCACATACAAAATTTCACTATCAAAACCTGTGCAATTCGGGAATAATAATGATTCCTGAAAAGTGGGCATACCAATAGTGCAACAACGCCCATTTTTAGTACATATATTGCTGCACTGACTTCGCGCGTACTATGGCCAATGATATCGATTCATCAGCATACGCCAACAGCATAATACTTCTCAAATTAACAGCTCGGATGATCTTCTCCATCATCAGGTTGAAAAAGTCGCACGATAAGGAATCGCCTTGTCTGAAACCTCGTTTGGTATTGAATGGAGGGGTGAGATCCTTCCCAATTTTAATTGTGCTGCTGGTTTTGCTCAGTGTCATTCTGCAAAATCGGATGAGCTTGCAGGAATATCAAATTCAGACATGGTTGAGTATTTGACACGGTGATTCCTTATTGGACTGTCGAAGGCTGCTTTGCAATCGACAAAAAGATGGTGTGTGTCGATTTGTTTTTCTAGGGTGTTCTCCAAAATTTGTCGTAGCGTAAATATCTATTCTATGGTGTATTTGCCAGGTCTGAAGCCAAACTGATAAGGTCCAATCGATGGGCTTCAGTCTTTCGCATAATACGCTCGACAGGACCTTATATGCGATATTAAGAACGGTAGTTGACGCAAATGGTGGGATCGCCTTTCTGATGGATTGGGCAGAGCTCACTGAGGTTCCAATCGTTTGGAATGAATTCTTCCGACCATATTCTGCATAGAAGCTCATGAATGCATTTAAATAGAGCTTCGCCTCCATTCTTGAAGAGCTCAGCCGGTAAGCCATCGGCTCCTGCGGCTTTGTTGTTTTTAAGCCGAGCTATAGCTTTCAAGACTTCACTATGGCCGGTCAGCGGAACTTCAACGCTGTCGTCCACAATTGGGATTTCTGGGATATCATCTCTATTGGCGGGATTGTTGTCGTCGTCGCCATTCAGAAGCCTAGAGAAGTGTTCCCTCCACATCATCAGTGTACTCTGGATATCTGTCACTAGATTCCCATTTTCATCCTTGCAGGATGAGGCCCCGGTCTTAAAACCATCGGCCAGGCGTCTTATTTTTTCGAAAAATTTTCGGACCTCATTCCTGTCACCATGCATCTCAATTTTCTCGCACTCACGCATTTCTGCTTCCCTTTTCTTTCGCCTAAAAATGCGTCTCTCTTCCCTCCTCTTCTCTTTGTATCGCTCTTTAGCAGCACGCGTTACAACCGACTGCAGGGTGGCTTTGTAGGCGGCGTCTTTTTCTGCAGTGGCGTCGCGACACTCTTGGTCGTGCCACTGGTTTCGGCGAGGGCGGTGATAGTCTATAACCTCTTCGGCAGCCGTACGCATAGAGTGGGAAATGTGATTCCACTGCACGCATATATCGTCGATCGGAGGAGTGCTTTCTTGAAGCAGGAGTGAGAGTCGAGTAGCGAAGTCTTCGGCTGTTTGTTTTGATTGCAGCTTTTCGACGTCTAGCTTTCTCTGTGCTGGATTGCGCGCATTCTTCGTTGCGCACAGGCGTGTACGGATCTTGGCTGCGACAAGATAATGATCCGAGTCTATATTGGCACCACGGATCGTGCGTACATCTAAAACACTGGAAGAGTGCCTTCCGTCAGTCAAAACGTGATCAATTTGGTTACACGTCTTTTGATCAGGAGTCAGCTAAGTTGCTTTATGAATATCGAGATGCTTGAATCTAGTGCTACTAACGACCATGTTTCGCTCTGCGGCATAGTCAATTAGCTACATTCCGTTATTGGAGGTATTGTCATGGAGGCTGAGCTTTCCAACTGTTGGACCAAAGATATTTTCTTTTCACACCTTGGCGTTGAAGTCACCAAGCACGATTTTTATGTCGTAGCGGAGGCTGCGCTCATAGGCCTAGGAGGCTGCGCTCAAGGAACAGCTCGTAGAAGCTGCCTTTGGTATCATCGTCTCTGTCTTCTGTCGGAGCGTGCGCACATATCAGGCTTATATTGAAGAATTTTGCTTTAAAACGGATTATGGCAAGTCGCTCGTTCACAGGCGTGAATTGCAGGACATGATGCCGTAGTCTCTTGCCAACCACGAATCCGCATCCAAACTCTTGCTTATCCACATTATCGCAGTAGTATATCACAGGATGCTTGCCGTGAGCACCCCTGTCCCTTCCATCGTATTTCTTGGATTACAGTGATATCAGCTTTGTATCTTTCTAAAATATCTATCAGTTGAATAGAGGCTCAAATAAGGGTTCGGACGTTCCAAGTGCATATCCGTATGTTAAATCATTGTCAGTTTTTCGGTTGCGGTAGTCGTCATCAGATTTGGAGATAATTTTTGTTTTTATTATTTTGCGTTTCATTGTTTTTACGTGATAGGCTTTAAACCGGCAGGTTGAGGCAGTCATACACGTTGCCATCTGAAGATCGCCTCCCTGACCCTCACGCGTTGCCTTGAGAGGATCATCCTCCCGAGGATCGAAGGATTTTCATCATAATCAGAAAATGAAGTGTCTAATATCAAGCAAAATCTTCTGGTATTAAGAACGTTGCTTACTTGAATTAAGCAAATTATTCTAGTTTTTAATAAATTCTTTATTTAAATCAAGCAAATTGTTCTCAATTCAAGGAAAATCAATTTCTCAAATCAAGCAAATTATTGTAGTTTTCAGCACATTGTTACTTAAATCAAGCAAATTTTTCTCACTTTAAGCAAATGTAAGTCTTGAATATAGAAAAAATTCTTGAGTTTCAAGCAAATGTTTCTTAAATTAACCATTTTTTTAATATGCTTGAATTGCGAAATTTACGCTTGAATGTAAACTGATAGCCTATTTGCTTGATTAAAGCATAGAATGCTTGCTCTTTTTTCTCTCCGTGTAATAATTCCATTTACTTTATAATGATTGTAGCATTTTCTATCTTGGAGCGGCTCTCTTGTATCTCTCCTTAGCACCTATATTCAGTAAGTAACAATTCCATGAAACGCCGATGCATTTTGGGAAAAATCCTTTTTTTCCACGTTTTTGGAAAACTACGTGGTAAAACGTAACGTTGTCACGTCAAAATATATAAAGCTGTCCTAGTCATAGCCCTAAAAGAGGGCTAAAAAGCTCAATTCAGTGTTCAAACAGAACTGAACAGTAGCACTTCGTTTAAAATGATGACCTTATTTAAGTGCACCGACATGATACGGGGCACAGCCCACATTGTCAACACCCTTTGGAAGGCTTTGTTATCTTAACCGCCATTTTAAATCTTAATATGTTTAAATAAATTTTAATACTAAATTGTACGGTTCTAAAGTGATTTATTTTGTCTTCCTTTTTATGACTGCTTTTCGTCAAATTAGTGGGCGTGAGGCACGAAATCGAGCTGAGAAGAATCGCAGAGACAAATTAAATGGATCTATACAAGAATTATCTACAATGGTGCCACATGTTGCAGAATCTCCGCGTCGAGTTGACAAGACAGCAGTTTTGCGATTTGCCGCTCATGGACTGCGACTACAGTATGGTAAATAGCATAGCCAACAATAGACACGGTCTGGGATAATTTCATTTTTTTTTTAATTAATATTTATAGCGTTTCGAGATGCAATGAATGAATCTAGACCACATCTGACAGATTCGCTAATGAAGCTGTTGGATAGCTTTTTTATAACACTAACATGTCATGGGCAAATCATTTTAATATCATCAAGTATAGAACACCACTTGGGACACTGTCAAGTAAGTGCAAATGTGGACTAAGTCAATCAGTTACAAACTTTAATACATTAAGTTTAATTATGAATTTTTTAATTAAAATCACATTATTATCATATACTTAAAATGTACATATATTTAATCGCTTCCATATAGTGTTGTTAATTACCTTGGTCAATATTCAATTTTATTGAATGCTTATTAGATTTCCTTCAAATTAAAAGTGTTTTCTTTATTATTCTTTATTATTCTTTAGAAACGTTATGCACAGGTGAGAATGATCTAAAAAAACATTATTAAAGACTGATTTAATGAGATTTTGACTTATTAATATACAATATATTAGCGGTAGTTTTTATGACATAACTGTTTTGTTAAAAAAGTTGTCAACAATTCACAATTGCTCACAGTTTCTGAGATTTTTATTGAGACTTTTTGCCTTTTTGTGTATTTTTTTATTTTTGTATTTTGTATTTTTTTTTTTTTGTTTGTATGAACGTGACGTTCTTATGTTAACCATTTTAATATATATATATAAATGAATCCTATTTTCATTAGTTATGCAGAAGTTCGTGATTTCGTGCCATTTGGATAACGCAAAATTGTTAAATGCTGCCGCGTTTTTATCAATAAATTATAGTGTCAAAAAAAAAAATAAAGTTAATATCATTTGCTTCTGTCTACTAAATGACAAGATTTTCGGATCAAAACTTAACACTTTTGATATATTTTCGAATTTTAGGCAGATTTATATGGGCAAAATATTTTGCATATAACTCATCCCGAAGACCATGACATGATTAAACAACAACTTATTCCATGTGACCTTGAAAGTCTTTTCGATGTCCAACCTGATGATAGTTCAGAGGAGCCCAAAGAAAGGACACAATCCGAGGAGGACTTCATTGACCAAAAGTTGCGCGAAGATAAACGTAGTTTTACTGTCAGGTTAGTACAGAGCTAAGAGATATAAGCTTAAGAGATATTAAAGTGATTATTTGAAATGGTTATCTTTTGAAGTGCTTCACTGAAAAAAATATGTGCTACAATGTGTCCGAAGTGTGCAATCATATACTGCATTGGAAAATAACTTGAATCTAAGAGTACTGTTTTAATGAGGTGTTACTTTTTAAGTACATATACCTTTTTGGGAACATAGAAATTGTTCTGTGATGTTAAACTTTGATGGGAGATTAAATACATAATTTGTATGCTTATTAAAATTCGTTATAAAATGAACGCACTATACACAAGTTGTGATGTAATGTGCCGTAAAAAGTTTTGAAAAATTCACATTTCTATGAATTTTTAGATTGTGAAGAAATGCTTGTCAAGATGTCTTACTCATAAATGTGAGTTGTGCTGAAAACTGCAAGAGTTTTGTCATTCAAACCAAACAAACCCATTCAATGAGCAGATTTAATTCGATCTCTAACAAAAATATAAGTGAAGCTTTTAAAAATCGCAAAATTGTGATTTGTTCCTCTGGTAAATTCCAGCACAACTTAAGCACAACATAAAATTTTCGAATTTCTAAACGATAAAAAATAATTGTCGAGCTAAATAATAAAAAAAAACAAATTGGCCATTTCATCCCTTGAAAGGACATTGATCGAACTTCTTATGATCAATTGTGATGTGTGTGCTTTGAAATTTTCTACACAGATGATCGAGAACTAGACCTACTACTTTTATCTCGGCATGTTTTCAAGAAACTTTACATAGCATTTTTTATTCTCTGAGACTTGTCATTGCCATTGTCTGTAGGTGACAGCCGATTAGAAAAATTAATATCAATTGAAAATGTGAGCATCGGACATCACGGCTCACGGCGCGTTAAATTGGCCCGATGGATCTACGCATTCGTCCACATTGCGGCGCCCATGCCATAAAAAAATAATACATTTAGAATGTACGAGGGCGGTTTGAAAGGTCAGAGACATTTTGAATAAAGCTATTTTTTTCGACAAAAAAGCATTCTAGTTCTCAACATAGTCTCCTTTTAGATCAATACATTAATTCCAGCATATTTTAAAATTTTTTTATTCTCTCTAAATAATAGGTTTCGTCAAGGTCCTCAAAATAGGAGTTTGTTGCGGTGAAGATATCTTCATTCCACCCAAATCTCTTAAAGCCGAGCCATTTATTTAGGTTTCGAAACAAGAAATAGTCGGCGGCCGTGACGTAGTGGGCAGAGTGCGTGACCCATACGCCAGAGAACCCTGGTTCAATTCCATCTGACACAGAAAGTTTTTTCAATGGAATTAATTTTTCTATTCAGCCGTCACCTCTCTACAGACCATGGTATAATAATATAAGGTAGTATTGACAGTTGCTTGGGCAACGACCATGTGTCAAAAAAAATGTCTAGAAAGAGAGCGTTCAATTATTTCTTATGTTTTCGCCATTGTTTATGTTTCAGCGCTTGCAAATAACCAAACATTTTCTTACAAAATATTGCCTATTTTATTTAATCAATAGTGAATTATTATTACGACAACGAAGATAACTTGTGAACTTTGTGTTATTAAGTGCAAACATAAGAAAAAATGTTGAAAACGTTCAAATGTAGCAACCTCAGCAGCTGCAGATGCATATGGACGAAATTAAAGAAGTTTCCAATTATTATTAAAACACCACGGCTGGAAAACGTTAAACACATATCACACATAATTTTTTCACAACTTTCATTATTATAATTGTGTATTTAACGTACATATTTTGCGGAATTTATTTATTTTTACATTCGTTTAATTCTTGTTGCACGAACAACTGTTTTTGACAGATGGTCGTTGCCTTGTTGCTGAGAAAATCTATACTTGTCAATGCTACCTGTATAATTGTATCATGTCTACAGACAATGGCAAACCTCAGAGAGTCAATATTGCCCATGGTGTAATTAACAAGGTGATCGTGAATTTTTAGTTTATCTCAAAAAAATTTTACCCACCTTTGTCAAAAACAGCTGTTCGTAAATTTCAAGCAAAAGTTGCAAAACAATCTATTACAATTTTTTATTGAGTGCAAGCGATTTGACACTTTTCCACAGCTTGTCTCTTTTTTTCTTACTTTCTCAACATTTTTTGACAACCGAAGGGAAATCAGTAAACGTCACGATCACCTTGTTAATTACACCATGATATTGCCATGTAAAGCTTTATGAGAACATGAACATTAGCCGTTCGGAGTTGGCATAGAACTAGTAGATCCAGTTCTCGATCAATTGTGTTCAAACATTTAATAAAACGTACAAAACAATTTGGTCATAGGTTATTCGGTCAAAGTCGTTTCAAGAGCTGATATGTCCAGTTTATTATTATTATTATAATAAGAAATAGTCACAGGGGGTTAGATATGGAGAATATGATGTATGGGGTTTTTACCCCAATTTATGGATTTTTACCAAATAAATATCAAATCAGTCCAACAGCTGCGAATACTATCCGTCGATGACCGTTTTACACGTTTCAAAGTAATCGATGTGAATGACTCCGCTTGCATCTCAAAAAAACTGTCGCCATAACCTTGTTGGCCGACATACTCACCTCGGCACCTTTTTGGTGCCCGTTCACTCGGAGAAGTCCACAGTCTGCTAGGTTTTTGGTGTGTTGTGATGTATTCATTTTTCTCTACAGCTACAAAATGATGTAAAAACTTTTTCGGATTGCGGTTGAACATCGCCAAACACTTCTTTGAAGTGCTCACACAGCTGTGCTTATGGCAGAGTGTGAGCAATCGAGGCACTTATCACGCGAATAGCTTTTATATGTGCAAATATTTATGTAAAATGTGATGTAACCGCCCAATTGAGTTATACCACAATTATTTCTGACGTGCCTACCTACGATTGGGCGATCTGAACGTTCAGCGTCAGTTGTGCTGGTACGACCACAACGGAATTCAGTAAACCACTTCCTAACCATTGAAATTGATGGTGCAGAGTCTCCATAGTACTTTTTAAGCCTTTCCTTTCAGTGATGATTTTTTTAAGTAAAAAATTATGATTAATGACTACATGAAATTAGCTTTTTCCCATTTTCGTCGAAATTTGCGAGGTTTTCTGCTTTCAATGGTTGTCAAACACAAACTAGATGAACGCAACTTGCTCAAAATTTAACATATTCTATTAACAGATGGTAGTTGACAGGAGCAGTGTTGCATTTAAAGTTAATACGAGGGGAATTCAAGAAGTCACCGACTTCTCAAATTGCCCTCATATTTTCACTTCAATTCAGCGCATTATAGCTAGGATTGCCATAATTTTTTGAAAACAAGTCCGGACACTTTTTGAGTTTTTTTTTTGTGGAGGGGGGGGGGGGGGGGGGTATGAGTAGATGACATCCACAATTTTACTTCACTTGTAAAATTCATGTTTTTTACGATAAAGCTTGTAGCAAGAATTCTTAACTTAATTATGTAAGAAGCTGTTGATTTTTTTCTTATCTTCTTTGATACCTTTGAGGCTTTCAAATTAGTAGGAATATAAAACAATTAGGAATATTTAATTTCTTATTAAATTTATTTAATGAAATATTTAAAAATTAACAAGTTCTTTAAAAAAATAATAAACTTAGAATGAATATAAAAACGTAACAATAACTCCACAATAAATAATTATATGAAAATAAAAATAAAATAAAAACTAAAATGAATTTTGCACTAAATATGTATCAAATGTGGGGCTACTTAGTACAAAGTAGTACTAAAACATCTACAAAAACAAATCGCAACATTTCGCAAATCAAGAAGGGTCAAAACAAATAAATACTAACTGCAAACAACAATCGTAAATATAACAACGATATGATTAACAGTTCATTAAATTATTTTATTAGTTTCTTACATAGGGTGTTTCAGCTACTTTCTTAAAGATCAATTTGTGTTCACACGAGAACTTTTTTCTAGGAAAGAGATATTATAATTATTTTTTCAAGTTGTTGGGTCCAAGTCCGGACAAAATCACAAGTCCGGACAAAGTCCGCACATGGTTGAAAAGTCCGGACAATCCGGACTAAATCCTGACGTATGGCAAGCCTAATTATAGCACACATTTGGCACATTACAGCAAACATACTCTATAATTAAAAAAAATATAAATATTTGGGACCTTTTATTTCTTTATTAATCCCTAATATAGACTAGCACGTGCAGGTCCACGATCTGAGCCAACATCATATGAAGTAGTTAAACTGGATGGTTGTTTTAGACGTAGTGATGCGGCTCCCCGTGGCGTTAAAACTAGTTCGTCTCCATCGGGTCTACAATTGATAAGAAGAACACAAAGACGAGACGATGCCATACCACTTCATACAATCAGTGGAAACGATATTGTAAATGGACGATGATTATAAATAAATATTTTTCAATAATATTTTACATATATATTTCAGGTTCTCGTTGCCATTGCTCGAATTATACGTCCACCTAAGATAATCAATAAAATCATGGAAGCCAACAGTTTGGAGTACAAGACGCGTCATCTGATCGATGGGCGTATTATTGATTGTGATCAACGCATAGGCATTGTAGCCGGCTACATGACGGATGAAGTAAGAAATTTAAGTCCATTCACATTCATGCATCAGGATGATGTCCGATGGGTTATTGTAGCGCTCAGACAGAGTAAGTTTTTTTAATTTCGCAAAGTTCTCAACCAATAATATCATCAAATCCATTAACAGTGTACGACTGCAATAGTTCTTACGGAGAATCTACCTATCGTTTGCTCACGAGGAATGGTTATTTCATTTATCTACAATCTAAAGGTTATTTGGAAATAGACAAGGAAACCAACACCGTCCATTCGTTTGTGTGTGTTAATACATTGCTTGATGAAGAAGAGGGCAAACGTCGTGTACAGGAAATGAAAAATAAGTTCTCAATTATAATTAACACTCAAATACCATCATCATCTTCATCAATGGATGTACCCGCATCGGAAAATCCACAACAACTAGTTAAAGCTGTTCTATGCTTAATACAAAATCTTCAGAAGACTACGTCTTCGGATGACGAAGAAGTAGATGGATCGATATCACAATTTGATAGTTCTGTCCAATATACATCAGATCAATCCTTGCTATCTAGATCTGCATCTTCATGCACTATGCGCTCGAGCAAAACACCGCCGTTGGCTTTAGTTCCACCGGAAGAATCGTCTGTAAAAACGTCAATTTCAAAAAGTGTTAGTGTTGTTAATGTCACAGCAGCCAAGCATCTACGAGGAAATATTGCTCAATCTCCCAGATATACGAAGTCACCATCAGCTCTTGATATCGATGATTCCTTCAGTGCAGATCAACCAACAGAAACTTTCAATTGTATGTGTCCGTATCAAAATGATGGAGAGTTATGTGAAGAGTGCGAAAAATCAAGAAATCGTGCATTGAAACTGAAACGGAGTACGAGTTGTTCTGAGAGTTTTGACCTGAAAACTCCGAAGAGACGTCTTAAAAGTACAGGTGAATTTAGAAAGTATTTTAAGATTTAATATTCTCAAAAATCACAAAAGTATATCATTACTGACAGATCGGAGCTATTGAAATTCAATAATTTTGTTCTTTGCCTTCTGCATACGTCTGTTTTCTGCAAAATTTCGGTAAAATTGTTGACTACAGAAGTCCGTTGCCTGGCATAACTTTTTGTCACAAATCATAACATATTTTTTCACTTTTATTATCACTTTGAAACAGGCAGAATAAAGTTCAGCTGTATGACAAGATATAACGTAAAGTAGCGTAGTTATCCAAAGTCCACGAATCTTTACATTCCGTCAACGTTACTTTAAGTAAAGTATGTGTTGAAACATAATGTCCAGCTATATAAGTACTATATTTGTGTTATTTTGTCTAAAAATTGTTTTTTTATTTTTTCTTTGATACAGAAATTCAACATGTGATAATTAGTTCCTTAGATCAACTGGGGCGTTCTCTGCAACAACAGCAAAACGCCGCTATTGAGTTAAGAGATCAGAGCGATAAATACGAGGTCCCCAATTCCAAGAATCGAATTCAAGAGATAATGGTAAGTGAGTAAAATGAAAAAAGGAAATCCCCTTTAATTTATTTATGTTTTCATCTTTATAGGAAGAGTGCCAAAAGCAAAATGAAATGTATGTCAACATAACAAGTGAAATACAGAGTCAAGGTATTGATGCAATTACATCTGCGGAGCAAGATCCGCAAGTATCTGACGATTTTGATTCCATGTAAGCAGTACAGTTGCTGCTGAAGTTACTTATACTTTTTACATACAATTCAACATCATAACGTCAAAAAAGGTGTATGAAAATGTTGGAAATCAAGGAGTAATGTTCCGCCCATTAAGAATAACATTCTTATGAAAATTTTCAATGGGCAAATATAGTCAAGAAAATATTAATGCACTTACATTTAAAAAACAAAAAAACAAAAATGGAATTTATTAGTAAAACACTCGTATCTTCGCTCAACAAAATGTATTGCACCGTTATTTTCTACTATTTATTATATATCAATGAGATATAACATATTACAAGTAAAACATTTAGATGTACTCAATATTCTTATGATAAGAAGTATACTTCTAAAAATACTTGAAACAAAATAAAAGTCAAAATTTGTAAGAGCTGTAGAAAGGTACATTAAGGCTGGAGCACTATAGGCGATATCTCATTTCATTTAGTTGATAGTTGAACGGAAATGTAGTAACAAAAAACAAAAAAAAAAAAAAAACGAACAAAATTTCAATTAATACAAATTTGTAAGCATGTGCAATTTAACTACGATCATACGCCTTCAATTTTCGGTTTTATTAGTAGTTTGTAAAAACTGCAGCCTTAAGTTCTTGCCGACTATCCAACTTTTTGAATGAGAAATTGTTTTTCAAGCTTCCAAGCTAGTACAAATTAAACTAGAATAAATATTTTAGAGAAATCTATAAAGGAAGGTTTAATGTTTATAGTAGGTATAGGTAATATTTTATAATGTTTCTTCACATGTGAAGTTTACAATTTTAAATACTTTTGTACCATATGATATAAAAATAATGAAAAAACCTGATAAAAGACTGTTCAAATAGTATAATGTTAGATAGGTTAAATTTTAGAATAGGTAAAACATCTCCCAATAAAATAAAATAATAAATATGTACCTATATATTTATTTATATGTTGAATGTTATGCATTTGTTTTATAAAGGTGTAAAAATACACATATTTACATACGAACACACACACATACACACACTAGAAATATGAATATCTAGTAATAAGGATTTTATTATAACCTAAACATGGAAAGTACGGGGACTAAAATAAATGTGGATACTTTGTAACTTGAATCGGAACTGATATCTTTTAGGGCTTTGGAGAAAGCCAAAGCGATTATGAATCGAAAACAGCACCAAAAGTTTGTAGCGACTAAGGAATTGTTTTTATAGAGCAAACATCTGGAAGGGTTTTTCCTTCACTCAAAATATACACTTTCAAAAGTTTTTTGTTTTGTTATTTTTTTTTAAAAAAGAAAAATCAATAATTTTATAGCAAAACTCAAGAGATTCGTATAAATTTAGGATCATAATTGGATTCAGAAGAAATCGCTTTGACGAAGTATGAACCATCTTTTTTAGAGGGTTTTACGCATCGAAATTTAAGCATTTTGTAGTTAAACATACTGAATTGAAATTGTATACATCATGGTCTGAGTTCAAGAGTGAGAATTGTATTTTCTGCTTTGCTTTGAAAGGGGTTTTAATTTAGGACTCCATCTTTAATATCTTATATTAGTTGTCATGACAACAATATATTTAAATTTTTTAAATGTTTAAAAATGCTTTTTTATTATTTTTATACTGCGAGGTGTAAAAAAAGGCATATAAAGCTCATTAGGTTGGGTGACATTCAATAAATCTGTGTTCATAAACAATTAAAAAAAAAAAATGTTCAATCGCTATATAAGTTCTATGATAACTTCATTGAATTTTGTGTCATAACTTTGGTTTGGTTCATGTTAATAGCTTCCGATTTTGTTTATATATAAAGATATACTCAAGGAATAAAGTAACATAAAGAACGCAGTTCTCACCAAAGTAGACTTAAGCGATTGTTGCTTGTGAACACAGAAATATCACTGATTAGTTATGACAACTTTGTCATGAATAACATTTCGTCTTTGTTTTAATTAAAAGCCAAGTTATGCACTTTAGTTAAATTTGAGATAGCCAAATGACCATCCTTACATACTTGAGGAATTATATGTTATCTCAACATATTAAGCAGAGCAGAAATTTCATGCAGTGTCGAAAAAGATATGCAATATTTATAGATTTTGATATACAAAGTAATTCTCGGATTTTTTTTTAATTATTTCTTTGTAGGATAAGGATCATATATGTGTGCATGTATGTAAAAATAAATAATTGTTGCTATGTGTAAAGAATTTTAACAAAATAATAAATAAAAAAGAATAAATTTATTAATAAATACTTAAAAAAACTTGATATTTATTGTGTTTTATTTGAAATCAATATTACCATACAATTTTGTGTAATTCAGAAATACTGATTTGAATCTAAGAAATTCCATGTGAAATTCCGAAATTCTATTTGAAATTCCAAAAAATCAATTTGAATTTCCATTTGAATCATCAATTGAAATTCAGAAAACATTAAATAAATTTCAAGATTACATACGTAATTCAGAAAAATTCAATTTAAATTCAGGAATTCCATTTGAAATTCTGAAGAAATCAATTGAAATTTAGAAATCCTATTATAAAATCCCAAAAAAATCAATGAAATTCAGAAAAGATCAAACGAAATTAAGAAAATCCATTTCAAAATCAAAAAACATCAATTACAATTTTGAAATTCGAAAAAAAATTAATTTATATTCACAAATTCAAGCTTCAAGCATCTGACATTTGTGATTGAATATACATATTAGGTCTGTTCCCGTACTTTTTGGGCTAAAAATTGTAAAACTGTCAAAAACCTGAGAGTAAGGAAAAATCTCTCAAAAATATTGAAAAGCACAAAAAAGTACGGGAACGCTTTTTGGACTAAAATTGTGTAAACTGTCAAATAAAATCGTTTGTTTGGTGTGAAGCATTGGCAGTGCAGACGATATGCTAAAGATTTTGAACAATATAAAAATTAATTCTCAAATAAACATTTATATTTAGTATTGACACAATTTACCATGTTTTTGGTTTCCATTCCAACAGTTTTTTATTTATTTCAAAGAATTTTTATTGTTTTGCAATTTCTTTGCTAACATGTAAACATATGATTTTAAGCAGTTTGACACTTTTACCATTTTTGCCAGAAGAAATTTCTCGGACTAAAACTTGCAGCTTTTGACAGGGAGGGGAAATTTTTTACTCTCCCGATTGCACTCTCTTTTACAATTTTTTCGAGTACAGGAACGCTTCTCGGACTAAAACCTGTAAAAATGGTAAATTGGACTAAAACTTTAGAGTACGGGAACAGACCTATTGTTATGAAGTAATAATAATAATAAACTGGCCATTTCAGCCCTTGAAAGGACTTTTACCGAATTTCTTATGATCAAATTGTGTTGAGCGAGTTATTAAGGTACCGTCTAGAGTTTTAAAAAAATGAATTTTTTGTTTTTTACATTTTTTAGATTCTTTATACCTTCAATAATAACTCTCTAAAATATTAAATCGAAATTCGAAGCCAGTGCCGAGATATAACGACTTAATAGAAGCGCGCTCTCGGCCCTCCGCAGGCGTAAAAAAAACTTTACACTCATTTTTCTCTAGTTTAGGTCTTTTTAACTGACGGACAGTTAATCTTCGTATCTACTGGGCCGATTTTAATAAACTTTGAAGCATTTTGTTTGTTTTTATATCCTATGTGATAGTTTACCACAGTTTGACCACAAAAAAAAATATATACAATTTTTGAGTCTGAAAAAAGGTCGAAAAAAGGCGATTTTTGAAAAAAATTTTCAAATGTCCGTCAGTTTTTTATTTTGAATGCTTTTTCAATTTTTCTGGTAAACTTTCACGTAAGAGCACTTCATTTTTGTAACACTTTTTGAATTTTATGTTTCAGACTTACCGTTTCAGAGATTAACTGTCCGCCATGCAGCAGTGTTTTTTTGAGAAGAAAATTTGAGCGCCCTCTATTTAATGTAATATTAATAGAAAATAAAAATAAAAAAATTTTTTTGTAATCTTCAAGAACTGTCCGTTGTTCTCAAGTCCGTTGGTTAATCTGTTTTTTTTTTTTTTAATGTATGTACATCGATAGCTCCTAAAGTACTTGCCCAATTGCCGTAATTTTTTCTCAACAGATAGAAACCATAAACACGGAGGTTCTTTTTTAAGTGGGCGATATTCGACAAAGAGGCGTGTCACTATTAGAAAAACTATGTGTCGAATAATATTGACACTTGAATACAGAAATTTAGTACGGAGGTTGGCACAATTATTACAAATTTTAGTCAATAAAGTGGGCGTTATTTCACAAAGGGGTGTGGCATATTAGAAAAACACTGTAAAAAATAAATAACTGGCCATTTCAGCCCTTGTAAGAACTTTGACCTAGCTTCTTATGATCAATTGTGTTGTGCGTGTTATTAAGTTTGTACACAATTGACCGAGAACCGAACCTACAGGCTTAACGCCGACTCCGAACGGCGATGAACGGAATGTTCTTATTCTCAAGAAGCTTTTGATTACTCTCTGAGGTTTGCCATTGTCTGCAAAGAGGTGGCGGCCGTACAGAAAAATTATTTTAATTCAAATAATTTTCTGTCGCTGCTGGGGTTCGAACCCGGGTCTCCAAGTTCGTTGACATAGAGGCCACGCCTTTAACCAACTACGCCACGGACGCCAGAAAAACACTGTATCTCTAATAATATTGACACTAGGGATCTCAAATTTAGTAGAGGGATAGGAACAAGTATTACAAATTAGGGTCAATAAAGTGGGCGTTATTCGAAAAATGGGCGTGGTATTTTTAGAATAACACTGCATCTCAAATAATATTGACACTAGAGTTCTGAAATTTAGTACATAGGTAGGCATAGTTATTACATATTACAGTCAATAAAGTGGGCGTTATTTGACAAATTGCCACAATATTAGAAAAACACTGTGAGTCGAATAATATTGACACTAGGGTACTGAAATGTAGTACATAGGTAGGCACAGTTACTACAAACTTCCATCAAAAAAGTGGGCGTTATTCAACAAAGGGGTGTGGCAATATTATAAAAATACTATATCTCAGTTAATATTGACACCAGGGTACTAATATTTAGTATGCAGGTGGGTGGGTAGGTAGAATTCATAAAAAAGTTGGCAGGATTGTACAACATAGGGTGTGGCACTTTAAGGAAAGTACTATATATCGGTTAATATTGATACTTGGGAACTTAAATGTGGCACAGGGCTAGGTAGAATCATTATAAAGTACGGTTAATAAAGTGGAAGGGATTAGAGAAAGGACGTGGCACTTTAATAATTGTAAAGAGACAGAAATGGAAAATACCCAACAAACTTTCAGGAATTAATAAAACAAATTTTTTAAGAACAAAGTTTCATATTTTAAATTTTCCTCAAGAATACTATTACATAAAATTTTTCATATTCTCTAAAAAGGATGAAATAAAAACTTTTTAACAATAAAAAAAAAACCGACTTCAAAATCACTACGGTAACAAAGTTAAAAAATAATTTCAAATAACTTTTCCCATTAATTTCTAGGTCAAACTTTAAAAGTTATTTATTTGTATTATAATATTGGAAATCTTATCATTTTCATTTTTTCTATTTTGTTTTATTGTCATCAATATATTAATTGCTTTATGAACATAAAACCTTTGAAGTCGGCGCTTTAATGATTGACAACCCATATAAGAACCTTCTATAATCAATTGTTACTGGAATAGAGAAAATTTTACTAAATCCGCTCACGGTTCTTGAGTTTTTGTGTTCAATATAAAAATGCTAAAATAATTTTTTTCTACACATAAATTATTTTTTGCCAATTTTTTATAGAGTTATTTACAAATTTGACAAATTCTACTCATATTTTGTACAATGGTTACTTTTTATAAAGTTGACTTTGGTAACAAATTTTAAGAAATAACTTTTTTACATATGACGAACACGGCTGCCGGTTCTTATCTTCAATACATATAAAAATTTTTTTAATAATTCAACAAAACTTTACATTTTCGACTAAATACTTACGGCTGTATTCATAAAAAATTATGAACCTCTTATAAAGCCTTCATAAGGGAAAAATCGAAAAAACTGAAAAACATTATTCATAAACGTTCAATAGCGTTAAAAGTCTCTTTTAAATGCTTTATAAATGAGAGAATTTTAAAAATGGATGAAACCTTCAATAAACGCTCGATAAAGCATTTTTAAATTTTATTTTGTTTTCATCTGAGCACAAATTATGTCCAAAATAAATTGGAGACCAAGGTTCGAACCCCAGCAGCGACAGAAAATTGCTACCTCTCTGCCACTGATGTTAACGGCACAGTAATTACTGTTTTCTACAGTAATTTGACTGCTCATACAGTACAACAGTAATGTTTTGAAATATCAAGTAATTTCAATAGCCGGACAAAAATATAAAGTTTGTTTAGAAAAAATTTCCTAAAATCACATTTGTAACATCTCTGTTTCTCTCATAATTTTATCATCTCTGGAATTTAGTGCAAAATGGAACGATGCCTTGATAACTTTGCAAATTGTAGTGTAGACATGGCTAGCAATTACAACCGTACAATTCCAAAGAAACCATTTTGTGCTTTTAGGAAGATCTATGTACGATCATTTAGATTAATAATGTCTAAAATTCTTAATTGTTTTAACCCTAGTCCTACGTTGAGAAAAAATTCATAATTTTACGTTGAGGTGTAGATTTCTACATCCATATACTTTGTGTGGATTTTATTAAAAACATATACTTTTTAATGAAAAAAATTTTATTAATATATGATATATGATATATATGACATATATGATATATAAATAAATACATTTATTTATTTAAAATGGAATCCGTGCACACATTTCGGTTGTTATATGCTTTACAAATAGTTTTTTGGCAGAGACAGCAGGCCAACTAATGATTGTATTTTGTCTATTTTCTTTACTTGGAAGGCTTGTATTACGCCGTTTTTGAGATGTTCCAGCTTCAGCATTGTATGAAGAGTTATTTTTCTCAAAAACAAGCAATATAATAGAAACAAAATATACGAGTATCTTACTTCAACGTGCATGGTGTATAAATCTACACCTCAACATGAGAAATTGAAGTTTTTAAATATATAGAAAACAATTATAATTGAGATTCTCAAAGGACATGATCTCGGTTCACACTCAGTATAAAATAAAAGTCATGTATGCTTGGATCCTTAAACTAAATGGTTTTGGAAATATTTAAATATTAAAAAAAAAATTTAGTTTTCTACACCAACGTAGGACTACGGTTAAATGTATTAAGTATCCAAACATATTTGTTACGTTTGTTTATTATAAGCCGTATTCATAAAAATATTTGAAAATAGCTTTAAAACGTTCAATAAAAGTCTTTTAAAATTTTCTTATTCATAAACATGTTGTAGCTGCTTTGTAGTTATAATAGGAACACTTTCGATTTAAAGTGGGACGAGTGTAAATAATGGTTTGCGTATTAGATAAATTCAATGGCATTTTTTTTATTTCTCACAATTTTGTCAACATTTTGATATTTACCCATCAAAAGTTTTTCGAAGCTACCCTCTGCACAGAAAAAATTGTAATTTTATTGTGTTTTGTTTTTGTAAATATTTTTAGATATTTTGACAAATTTTTGGTCAAATATTTATAATTTTTTTTTTACATATTTTGTAAATGTTAAATTTTGAATTATTTGAATAATTTTTGACAATATTTGTGCTGAAATAAAAGCAAATAATTTGCAGAAATGCTTTGTGAGGAGTTTAAGCATGTTTCAGTCATTTTTAAAAATCATCTCAATTAACAATCCTCAAAATAAACAAACATTTTTTGATATTTTTTTTGTTTTTGATATATTTTGAAATCATTTTATATATGTGGGAAGGGAGTCAGACGGACATGGACGGAAGACAAGGAATGGACGTCAAAACTAACGCTAAATGACAGAAAAATTACTTACTTACTACTTTATGAAATACTTTATTGAAATGTACTGTATCTACAGAACAAATTTATGATCAACAGAATGATCAATAGAAAATACAAAAACAAATGCATATACAAATCCTACATATATTTTTGATAAAATTTGTGCTCATATGAGAACAAAAATGCAATTCAAAGATTTTTTTTAAGTTTTCAACAATTTTTAAAATTATTTCTTTTTTGAAGCATTTCAAAGACATTTTTAACACTATTGAACGTTTATGAATAATGTTTTCAAATTTTTTCTTATGAAGGCTTTATAAGAGGCTCACAATTTTTTTTATGAATGCAGCCGATATGTATTATTAAACAATTATATAAAAATTTGCGTTTGAATTGATTTTTTTATTCTTTTTAGTTATACAGTAATTACACAGTCATTTTTTTCCAATTAACAGTAACTTAGCACCAAAAACAGTAATTTTTCGTGCCCAACACAGTCATTTCCACAAATTATGTTAACATTACTGCTCTCTGCAGACAATGGCAAACCTCAGAGAGTAATAAACATGCTATGTAAAGCTTCTTGAGAGTAAGAACATTTCGTTCATCGCCGTTCGGAGTCGGCGTTAAGCCTGTAGGTCCATTTCTCGGTCAATTGTGTAAAAACTTAATAACACGCACAACACAATTGATCATAATAAGCTAGGTCAAAGTCCTTTCAAGGGCTGAAATGACCAGTTATTTATTTTATTTATTTTTTATATCAAATTGTTTCAAAATATATCAAAAACAAAAAAAATGTCAAAAAAAATTATTGAAAATGTTTGTTTATAAATGAGAGGATTTTTAAAAATGGCTGAACATTCAATACATGGTATAATTAATCATGGTTCAATAAGGGCCAGTTTTTCAGTGCGAGTTTAATCTCTAGTCAAGTTAAACCGAGGTTAACTCACCAAAATTGGACGTTTAAACTCGGTTTAGGCAAAAAAGAAAGACATAATATGATAATTTAAGTCAATTTAACTTCAACGAATGCTAAAATATCTAGTTCAACCGAGTTTAAACGTCCAATTTTGGTGAGTTAACCTCGGTTTAACTTGACTAGAGTTTAAACTCGCACTGAAAAACTGGCCCTAAGCCTCTCATAAAGCATTTTAACTTATTTGCTCTCATTTGAGTACAAATATTGTCAAAAATAATTAAAAATATTTAAAAAATTTGGAAAATATGTCAAAAAAAATTCCAAATATATAAAAAAATTCAAAACAACAAGAAAATTTGTCAAAACATTTCAAAATATTTACAAAATAAGATAATAAAATTACAATTTTTTCAGTGCAGAGGGTAGCTTCGAAAAAATATTGATGTTTAAACATCAAAATGTTGACGAAATAGTGACAAATAAATGAAAAGTCATTGAATTTATCAAATACAAAAACCATTATTGACACTCTTCCCACTTCAAATCGAAAGTGTTCCTATTTTAACTACAAAGCAGCTACAAAATTATTTTGAATAACAAAATTTTAAAAGACTTTTTAACATTAAAAAGCTTTTTAACTATTGAACGTTTTAAAGCTGTTTTAAGATATTTTTATGAATACGGCAGTTTGATTTTTGTTAACAAATAATTTTTCTAAATATGCCAACTCTATCACAACTGCCATTGTTAATTTTTTTTTTATCAAACAAGCCGCGCTGATGCACTGAACACATTGACGACGGCAACGACATTACGACGTCTGTCAAATTTTTTTACATGTATTTCTTATTGAGAGAATTTGGTCTAATGTCGCAATGTCGTGTCGTCGATATAGAACTATTCCTAATTTGACAGCTTGTCGTCGCTGTCGTCGTCAATGTGTTCAGTACATGAAAGATCCGAAAACTAGCATGCGTTGTTATACTAAAACTGTCAACATGGTATAAGCAAAACAAAAAGTACGAAAAAAAGTACTTTTATTCATGCTTTCTATCTTATCAATCTTTCATATTTGTTTTGCATATCTGAAATTTATTTTACTTTGTTATTGTTTTTCTCGTTCCCGTATTCTAAATAAATTGTTTACTTTTAATATAAATGGTTTGTATCAAGTTTTTCAAAACTTTTTGAAATAATGCATGAATCCATTCCAATTTGTCGAGTTTGTTTAAAAACGTCATTGGAATATATCGATCTTGAAACACCGTTTGACGTCCCAAACGAACAGGCGGATATGCAGACTGAGACATTGATTCCAGACAGGAAATCTGTGGACGAGATCCCAAAAGAATTAACATATTTGGACTGTTTTAAAGAGTGCACAAGACTAGATATAGCAAAAGATGACAACGGACCACAGAGCTTGTGTAGTGCCTGTGGGCTAGAGTTAAGAATAGCTTACGAATTCATAAGAAAAGCTGTAAGTGCCGCTGAGATCCTTGAGATAACTGCAGCGGAACCAACTTTACTGGAAGATGATTTATCAAAGTTCAGTGAATACGAGGTACTGAAATATAAGTTTAATGCAATGATAGACCAATCCAAGAGATAATTTATATTTAAGGAAATACTTGACGAACCAAGTTCAGGACTCGATATTGAAAATGATGAAAAGATAGATTTTGATACCAACACAGACGAGGATGGTAAATAAATGCTCTCAAATTTTTCAAACAGTCCTTTGTGCAAATTTTTCAAAATTTCTGTGCAAAATTAATTTTAACCTATTAACTATTGAATCTATGAACCAGATTTGAATGAAAAAAAATATATTAATTATTTAGATTGTCTACTTAATTTATAAATTTTCACAAACAGTAAAGTTCACTTGCGAATACTGCGAAAAAACATTCAATTCCGAATTCCTACTAAACTCACACATAACAAAGGTGCATTGTGATACAATAGATGAATTTATGGAATACGATTGTAGCGGCCAAGGTGAACATGAGGACAGTTCAAGCATTATCGAAGTAGATTTAGTTTGCAAGGAGGAGTCCAGTTATGGAAGCTTTGAAAAGAATGAAGACCATCAGCTGGAACTAGAAATGAATAAAAATGACATCGCTATTGAATCAAATAATAACAGCGAGACAAATTACCCTACTATCGATGATAACGGAAATGAAGGAGAGAATGTAGCTAAAACCGAGAAAACGAAAGCAAAAATAGCTTTTTCGAGACAATTAGGTATGTTGTCAAGTATAAATATAGTCGAAAAGTTTACAAGGTTAAAAATTGAATGATCTTTCTCATAGAACAAATTATCATAAAATGTGCAGACTGCGACGAATATTTTACCACGGAGCATTCTCTACAAATTCATCATCGAACGAAACATCGAGTGATAACGAAGTCAACGCATTTTTGTGAGATTTGTAGGAAAAATTTATCAATTGATGATAAAATCACCAAGTGTACGGATTGTGATGTTCAAGAAAAGGAGTCAAAAGAACATGAACACGACCACATTGATCAAGAACAGCACAAAAAATTTGTATGTAACATATGCTGTAAGTATATGAAGAATAAATAAAGCCGCGTAAAGTTTTTTCAAAACATGTGCATTAGCCTTTCGCAGTCGAAACTGAACTTGCAGGTCTAGCTCTCGATAATTTGTGTAACATTAAATAACACGGAGAAATCAATTTGATTATAAGAAGCTCTGAGTAGGATTGGTTGAACATAAGATAACTGCATACTTAGTTTTTTGAATATACCCTCAAAATCGGGATTTGTGGTCAAAAAACCGATTTTTGGTAGGTGCATGTATAGTTTGTTATGTAACTCCGTTGTATCTAGCTCAATTTTAAAAATTTAAAAATTGATAAAAAGAAGAAAAATATACCCTTAATATAATATATAGACCGTTTTTTTACAAAAAGAATTGACAAAGTTACAGGTAAAATCATTTGAAAATTTCCCATTTTTTTTTAATTTTTTCAACTTCAACAACGTTTTGTTAACAAATTTTGTTTTGTGGCACTATTAGTTTTAGCAGGATTCTAAAACTGCTGCAGGATTCTGTGGTTGAAAACTGCAAACAGTTCCGTCACATCCGGGCAATACACCAGCTTTATGATAATATATATAAACGAAAAAGGTCAAAAAAACATTTTTAGAAAAAAAAAAAAAAATTTTTTTTGTATTTTATTGCGAATACTAAAAATTCGATAGTGCTTTTGTATTTTAGCCAATTGAAGTAAATGATAGCTTGTTAAACGCAAAATTTAACAGGCTTTCAGAATCCTGCTAAAACTAATAGTGCCAAAAAACAAAATTTGTTAACAAAACGTTGTTAAAGTTGAAAAACTTAAAAAGAAATGAGAAATTTTCAAATTATTTTGCATGTAACTTTGTCATTTCTTTTTGTAAAAAACGGTCTGTATATTTTATTAAAGGTATGTTTTTCTTCTTTTTATCAATGTTTAAATTTTTACAATTGAGCTAGATATAACGGAGTTATATAACAAACTATACATGCACCTACCTAAAATCGGTTTTTTGACCACAAATCCCGATTTTGAGGGTATATTAAAAAAACCAAGTATGCAGTTATCTTATGTTCAACTAGACCTACAACCTCTACTATGTCTCGAGCCGAGTTTATTTTCACTGTTACACCGTGTTATTTTTATTTTTAAATTTCAGCCTCTTTCTTTGCCTTTTCAACCACCTATCTGAATACATTATTTTCTCTCATTCACTTAAGCCAAAACGTTTGCAACGCATGGTATCCTAAATGCACACTTAAAATATCATCAACGCAAGCAGGCAAATATAAAATCTGATGCCTGCACTATCTGTGGCAAACAATTTTCGACAAAACATTATTTACGCTTGCATATGCAAGTGCACACCAATGATCGCGAACTGCATAAATGTAGTCAATGTGAAAAGTTGTATGTAACCAAGACAGCGCTCGATAATCATATGAAACTTCACAAGGGTGAAACGATCAAGTGTGCTTCATGTCACAAGGAGTTTTCGCGACAATATGAACTTAATGTACACATGCGTTTTCACACGCGCGACTATCCCTTCGAGTGTGAAATTTGTGGCAAAAAGTTTGCAATTAAAGGTCATCTGAGAACACATATGTGGCGACATCAGGGTCTTAAACTGCAGTGTGAAGATTGTGGAAAGCTGTTTACTTCCTCAAAAGCTTTGCAAGAGCATTCGTTCACACATTCTGAGATGCCATTTCCCTGCAGCTATTGCCCTAAGGCGTATCCATCGAAGCAAAAGTAATTTTAGACCGTGCTAATCAAAAGAAAGTATAAAATCAATAAATTTCTTTTATTTGCAGATTTAAAGTTCACCTGAGAACAGCTCATTCTGTAGAATTAAATGAAGAAGAGCTACAAAAAATTGCTCGCAATATTGTACATAAACCATTGCTGCGAAAAAAACTAACTTTAGTTCAGGCCGATAGCGTTATGAAAGAAGTTGAAATCAAAACAAAAGATGACGATAATGAGGAAGTACAAGAATTTGTTATAAAGTTATTTTAAAACTTGATTGTTGACTTCATTATTTTTATGTTGATTGTAAGTGTAACTAAACTTATACATAAATTGATATTAACTTGATAAGAATTTAATCTGCCTTGGTTTACTTTAAATACTTAAATAACCCATCTTTTGTTCAGAAATAGAACCAAATCTACTGCAGTCAAGGTCTCAATATGTATTCGATGTAATCGTTTTAGTTGGAATTTGTCTTGGTTTTTACTTTTTAGATGAAGAATTTGTGTATTTACTTTTCGCAAGATTAATGCAGATATATTTTTGGTGATTTTAAGCGATAACTCGAACTTGTAGCATGACTTTAGAAGTGGTATTTCAACCCAAACCAATATTTTCCAAGTTATTGAAATATATATATGCAAACCAGTTTAACCGGACAAAATAGTTCGTATTAACAATTCAGAAACCATGTTTGACTTTTAAACTTCTATGGATTGTTTTAACACTGTCTTGTTAAACTTTTTTTATTTTATTATTTATGGTTCTTATATAACTTAAATTTAATTAATTAAGTAATTTTAGGCTTTTCATATCTCTAGTCATTGAGGGATTCTATCCCGACAAAGAGAAAAATAGGTAAATAAATGTTTTGAAAAAGTTCCTAAATTAGTTTCCACCCAACTTAACCCAGCAAAAAATTCGCTTACATGTAATGTCTAAAATAATCTAGAAAACGTCAATAATCACTTACCTTTTGGCTTACAGAATGCATTACTTTAACATAGGCATGTCATTGGCGGTAGGCGATTGCAATTTCTTATACCAGAGAAGCACTTATATAAATGCATACCAGACGCGGTTAAATAATATCTTATGCTCAAGTCATTTTATAATTGATACAAGAAACTTATTTAAAAGCAACTACTGCTAGGTTCTTATATAAGTAATTATTCATTTTTCTTGTCTTTCCAAAAATCAACATTTTTTTAAGCATGTTTCTACTTGGCGCGCTCGGTATTCGAGTGAAAATTAAAAATTTTTTTTTTTTGCAGGAAAACGGTAAGAGATAATGGAAAATTTTTTGGGGTGAATAATTTTACATTTTGTAAAATTTATTTTTTTGTTAATTTTTAACATTTTTTATGTATGAAACTTTAATGTGAAGTTACACAAAACTATCTTGTCCGATTATCTCCAAATTTTAACCGCATACTCTCCACATGAGCAGTTTCCGTGTGAACTAAAATTTTGCAAACATTTTTATTTTTTCTATATAGTTTTGTACAAAATCCAGATAAAAACTTGCGTTTTTTACGATTTTTTTTTTCAAATCTTCAAAAGTTTTTATTTTTTTTTCCAAACTTACAAATTTTAGTTCACACGATAACCATACTCATATTATTTATGAATTCTTTTTTTTTTTTTCTTTTTCTAGGTGTTGTGAAATTTAGTTATTATGGTAACCATCAGCTCTTTCCGATATCGGCACGTCAACTTCAAATTAAAATTTCATAAATAACAAATCTTAAATATTAATAAAAAAATTTTTTGAAAATAGTTCTTTAGTGTTTTTATTCACCCCAAAAACTTTTTTCATTATCTTTCACCGTTTCCTTTAAAAAAATTTTAAATTTTTACTACCGAGCGCGTCAAGTAGCAACATGCCTTAAATTTCTCTTTACTGTTGGCTTTACTTGATTCTTACAAAGAACAAAGATAAACAAATTTTATGAGGCATTACAGTCTGCATTACGTTAAACAAAAAGTAATAGCATTTTGGGCCTTAGGAAATATGTAATGCATTAAATAAGCGAATATAAGGTAAAGGCATTACAAAATTTTAAAAATGTTTTGCTGGGAAGCGATATGTGGATTTAATATCTCTCCAATGCAATAAAGCTTTGATTAAATATAGCAGATTAACTAAATATATAAATTTAATGGTTCGTTTTTATTCAGTCTCTAGAATGCGCCCTCTATATTCACGCTTCGTTTTTACTTTAACGATAAATTCGTCCATTTCTTCCGTTTGTTTAACTTTATGAACTCCACCAATATGTCGTTTGAGTCTGGGGAGTAAAAATTAACATAACAAAAAAATTTAAATTTTAGTGTGTCATACTTGGATTTCTTAACGAAGCCCTTTCCGCATATGGAACATTTTAGTGGTAGACCAGTGTGCTCTTTACGATGTTGTATTAACGTAGACTGATGCAGGTATTCCTTCAAACATATATCACACTTGTAGCGATAGCCTTCATGATGGCGTACATGTTTATTTAAAATGCCCATCTGGGTGAAAGCCTTCTCACAATAGGGGCATTTAAAGGGCGTATCTCCAGAATGACTGCGCAGGTGAATTTCCAAGTCAACGGGTCGTAAATATTTCTTTGAGCAAATCTTACACTCAACAGTTGCCCCTGTATGGTGTTGCATGTGAAGTTTTAAGCTACCTTTGTGGAAAAACGATTTCTCACATTGGTCACATTGAAACGCTGCTTTGCGATTTTTCTCATGGGTTTTAGCATGATTTTGGAAAGTAGTTTTTGTGAAGAACTTGCTGCCGCACTGCTCGCAGGTATAGTTTCGTTCGCGGTTCTCCTCGTGTGTTTCCGTGTGTTGGCGCAGAGTGGTCGCATCTTTAAAGGTACGTGCTAAAAGTCACGCATCTTGATTAATTAATCACCAGAGACAAATAAAATAAATTTAAATTAACTTACGGCATGCATGGCAGAGCATTATTTGTCGCTTGTATTTTGCACCCTTCTGCTGCTTAATATCGCTAACTTCAGAGGCGGAAGCTTTATCACATTTCTCGTTTGTTTTCGTTTCCGAAATAAAATTCATATCTTTTTCATTGGTTTTCGGTCTACCGCGCTTTCGCATTAACGCATTTTCTCCGTTATTACTTGTTGGTTTAGGTTCATCCGTTTTTACCAAAGTGTCTTTTTCCATAGACTTTTTGTAATTATCAACTATTATTTGCTCATCAAATTCCTGCTTTGTAATTGATTGCTCATCAAATTCGACCTTAGCATTTGTTGGCGTTGAAGAAACTGGCGACATCTTTCAATAGAGTTATGTATTGTTAATAAATGTATTATTTTAAATCAATTAATCAATGTATAACTAACGTTGATTGGAACAAACTTATCCTCGCTCTTCTGAACAGCCACCCACTCAAAATTTGCCTGTTTGTGGTCATGCTTATCTTTGTTGATACCACTCTCTGCTTCCATTAGCAACATATGGTTGGATTCCTTCGCTCGTTTTATAAAAAAATATGTTTCCTGCAATTGTCCAGCACAATTGTAACATATAGTTTGTGGAAGGGAATCATCGGCACTGGCATTCAGCTTGGTGCATTCTTGAAAGCATTCCAAGTACGTGGCTTCTTCGAAGAACTCAGGCTCAAGTAAGGTATTCCAATTGAATAATTGCGAGACATTTTCGGACAAACAAATCCGACATTTCTTAATGGTAACTTCATCATTCATTGGTTAAAAATATTTTTGATAAAGATTACTATTTTGTTTATAAGCGCGAAACTAGTAACTTTGTTATAAAGTCAGACAAAACAATAGTGTGAAATGATGCATTAAACACCCAGTTAAATACAAGAATTAGTGATGTATTTTTAGATGTCAACTTTAATTATCGGCAATTGTCATTTTGTGGAAAATATCGAAACTGTTATGGCGAAAATTTGTTATGGCGTTTTCTTTTCTCGGCAAAAAATTCTTCCCTCTGAGCGTGCAGAATATTTAACCTTTTTACCCGAATTAAAAAAATGTTGACATGTTCTTAGTCGAGAAAAGATCAGAAAAATGCAACATTGTGCAACACTGTACTGTTGCTTACTTTTGAGAACAATTTTTATTATATATACATACTTTGTCATCCGTGAAAAAGCTCAAACGTTAATGAAATGCCAATGATAACGTTTAATATTTTCCTAACATTTCACTTTTTTGTTCGTTGAGTTGATAGCATTTGAGGGCAGAATTTAAAACCGGCGATCTTGAGAATGCAAAAATTCTTAATTTTTCTACTTAAGAGGTCAACATTTTCGAGACAAAAACACGATTTAATTAGCAGGTCTGAATTTTTTCGAGAAAAGAATACAAAAAGAGCGAATTCCCAAAGATAGCAGAAGGAATGCAAAATTTTTTTTTAAAACAAAACGCCTTTAGGAGCAACTTAGCTGTAAAACTTTGTAATTCTATAAAATAAATTACTGACTATACAAGAATATCAAAAGTGTCAATAATAACATATAAATCAACTAGTTTCCTATCAGTGTGGTTTTGAACACATCAGATTATGACTGAAAGTTGAAGGCAATTGCTTACTGTTAAACTTTCATAATTTATTTTTGCGTGTTGCGTGTTTATATTGGAATCATTTATTTTCATTAATAAAACATATTTTTTTAGAATTAAGCCGCATTTCCATGCTATCTTCTATAGATGGATTTATATCATACTAGCTATAAAAGTTTGGCATTTCGTAATTTTTGTAAACAATAAATTAATTGGTTTTCCAAAAGCTATTTTTAAAAAATGTTCATAGAGTTCCACCTACCTCAACAGCATATAGAAGAAAGCTAATACGGGCCCACAAAAATGGCTGAAATATAATCATGTTGTGCATTCGCCGCAGCAGCCCGAAGAGAAGACTCTATTCAATTTTTCTTAGCCTCGAAATAACTCTTCCTCCCATGCAGTACGCGACAATATAAAATACAGCCCCAATAAGATGTGATGAGCCTGTAAAACAGCCTTGTTTCATGCTACATCCATCAAAACTTCTGGCTAAATCTCGCAGGAGATTGCAGTAAAGCAACATAATGTGAAGTATTTTGCCATTACTTTGTGCGCCTGGAATCATTATAAGGTACACAACCCAGGCATTATTATATGCCAGAGCCACAAACCCAGGATTAATTCGCAAAATGGAAACAACAATTGCGCAATAAAATTTTGAATTAGTAAAAAATAGAATTCCCAAATAAACTTTTAATTCATTATAGAAAGAAAGATAGTGGTACAAATTTATGACCAGAAATTCTAGATATATTAATAAACAACAAAAAATTTAAAAAATAATATACATAAATGCCTAGACATTACTTTATCTACCGGCTGACAATGCTTCGTCCGTAAAAGCTGCTGCAATCAGTGCTTCAAGCTCCATCTTTTCTATCTTCTATGCAGACAATTTGCCCTTTTTGTTTGTCCAGTTCTCTGTCCCTAGAACAGCCCATTCACCGTTATACTCAGAAGTTTTGCCAATTTTGTGAGTCAGCAAAGTTGGCCCACCAGTAGGTCTGTATCTATTGCGCTGCTCTGGAACAGCATCTGCTTCTTTAGGCATCTTATTTCCAGCTTCTTATCGCTATATGGATAAATTCTGCAGCCTACATGACGATGGATACCTTTGCGATATTTCTTGCAGTTGTTATGAAACTCGTTTAAATAATTACCCAATTTCTAGTATAATCAAACTTACTTGAAATGATATTTCGTATGTTTGACAACCTCGAGCGCGATTTCAATAGTACACAATATTTGTTTAATTTTTTTTATGATTGTCAAAATTGGACAGCTCACAACCAACATATATTAAAATTATAGTCAAATTTATAGCAAGTGGTAAACTTTTATAGCAAAAGTTAAAGCTGAACTTTTTCTATCTCCTGGTATCACTTGAAATTACAAGGGATATCATATGCTATAAAAATAAAAAATTAATGCCTGTTTCACACTCACATTCGTCAATCCCATATGGTGGGGGTCACATACTTTTTCTTTCTAACAAAAACTGTGATTGTGGGAGATCGTAAGTGATAGCATGGAAACGCGGTTTTATATTTGATCTTTATGACAAAGATTTACAAACTAACAGGATGATATTATAACGTACCAGTTCACTACAGAACAAGTCAACAGCAGACTAGACAACTGTTTCGTTGGCCACTATACCAGCTTATCATTTCTCTTCTGTGGCTTCTGCGGTCTACTAACTTTAGAAAGGCAATAAGCATAACTTTTGCAAAAACAATGCCGAATTTATGTGTGTTTGAATTGCATAAAAAGCAACTAGAAAAAAAACGTTAAATATTATTTGTTCTAGCAACCTGTTAAGTCATGAATTACGTGACATAAGGCTCTAAGTACAAAACATATATTTTTTTAAAAATAATAAAAATAACAGAAACGTTTATTGTATTTTTTAATAATTCTATAAATAAAATTGTAGAAATTTTAAATTAACTTACAAGACTTTTGAAAACTAATCGAATTTAATTGAAAGTTTAAGCTTTGAACGAAACAGTTGCTTATTTTGATAGTGTTTTACTAATAAAATAAGTTTTAAAGATTTTATGTAACCTTTTTAATAATATTTGAAAATAAGCAATAAGATTAATATTTATATTAAAGTTTAATAAAAAAATTTTGCCCGCAACTTCTTCAAACGTACATTTTGTTTTTCTTCAACATTTATATGACTCGAGATCATATGAATTGCCCACCACTGACTTTAAATTCATATTCTTATTATTAATATGAGTAAAATTTTCTGACAAGAATATAAAACGAACACTACATTTAGGTTCAAGTGGCGCGTATCCCATTTTCAACCTGTGTTGCTTTAAAGACTTATACTATGTTGATATTACACCATATATTACTTAATTACTCATAAATTACTTAATTATTCATAAATTACTTCTCTTCAAACAACTGCGTTCATGCTAGCTTTTCCTACTTTATTTTGACATTTTTTCCATTTCCCCCAAAAATTTATAATTTAATCGAATCGATAATTTATCGAAAAAATTAGTGCTGATTGATTGGATCTTAATTTGGATGGTAAGTTATGATAAATTACATAATTTCAATGCAATTTCGTTGACTGAATTCCCACGGCGAAATTCCTTAATTTGTACACGATTTAGATCAATTCGAAAACAGCCTTATAGTACGTTCACACCTAAGCTAATTTGCTTATTTTGGCCAAAAAACACAAATGAGATGCGTAATTAGCTCATTTCCCATAGAAATTTCAATTTGAATATATAATATGTTCACACCAGAGATCTGCATGAATGGATTCATTTTGCTGTTTCAAGTTCCTTTAATTTTTCAACTCCCTGCAAGTCGAGGCAGCCAAGCAACAAGTTTGCGCGAATAATAGGCAGCAAAAATCAAGTCGCCAAATGTAGAAAACTTGAAATGTAGAAACTTGATATGTAGAAAACTTGTTGTTTATTTTTTATTTTTTCACTTTGTATAGAAAAGTATAAGTAGACGCTCGTCAGTAGCTTTCTGCGGCAGCGCAGTCGCATAGACTTGAAAAGTAGAAAGCTTGGTTTTTTCTACCAATTAATGTAGGGTAGAAAACAAATAGAATCAAGTCTGACTTATGATTCGTTTTTCAGAAGCAAGTCGAGGCTTGTAGGGTAGAAACATATCAAGTTTCTACAAGTCAAGTCGAAACTTGATTATTTTCAAGTTACTTGGTTTTCAATTGACTTGTTGCAGATCTCTGGTTCACACACAGGCCAAAAAGCTGCTTTTCAGCTGACAAAAACTCTTTTCAAAAAAAGGTGTTCACACTTGAAAAGCAGCTTTTCATTTGACACAACGTAGTCATATGCTTCTTATTATTGCGTCTTGTTTCATTGTTCTCAGAAAATAAGATGCTCCTATTGGCTACAATTATACACATACAAACAGACAGACGAAATGTCAACTATCAGTGACAACCTGAATTTTAGTAATAGATTTTTACTTTACTTACAAAAACAGACTTCAAATCAGGGTTTTTTTCTAGCTTTTCAGAGTTTTTCGCTGAAAATCACACAAAAAGATGTTTTTCCTTTTACAGTTTTTCTATGACGAAAAACTTAATGTCATGTAGCTTTTCAGCTGAAAAGCCATTATTGTCTGAAAGTGGCTTTTCTGCCTTAGTGTGAACATAGTGTTAGGTGTGAACGTAATACTGGTATTATTAAAATAATTACTCTAGAATTTTGCCAAATGTATTGCCAATTTAAAATATTCTGATCGATTACACGCAATTTGCATATTGATACTTTGGGCTTTTTAAAATTAATTGAAAGAATTCTGAGAATACGAGGGGGGGGCTGTTATACTTCTCTACTTCCTAAACTATCAAGTTTTTTGACAACTGGTCTCTTGAGTGATGTTTGACATACCATCCGATCACATCTCATCATTCGTAACTGATGACTGAACTGACAGGAGTTCCCTGTTTTGGACCTAAACATTGGATACCCAAGCTGTGTGCTGAATGATAGGAGAGACAGTGAGGGTAACGCAGCAGAGATCTGCAACAAGTCAATTGAAAATCAAATAACTTAAAAAAATCAAGTTTTGACTTGCCTTGTAGAAACTTGATATGCTTCTACCTTACAAGCTACGACTTGCTTCTGAAAATCCAATCATAAGTCAGACTTGATTCTATTTTGTTTCTACCCTAAATTAATTAGTAGAAGAAATCAAGCTTTCTACTTTTCAATTCTGTTTTCAAGTCTATGCGACTGCGCTGCAATAGAAAGCCACTGACGAGCGTCTACTTATACTTTTCTATATAAAGTGACAACATTAGAACAAAGAACAACAACAACAAAAACAAACAAACATAATTCAATCCATTTCTTTAAAGCAATGTCGACCGCGTAGTACACACGTGTGTGGAGTTCGTTTTTTTTTTTTGCGTATACACGAGAGAGTAAATGAGACAAATGCTGTTGCTTTGATTGACACTGCTTTAAAGTAAAACTATTTTCTCAACTCGAGAACGAAGTTTGCACTGACGACACAAAGTTAATTCCATGATCTTCGTAAACAGACTTAAAAATAAACTATTTGTAGGCAAAATAATTGTTTTTTCACTACATTTCAAGTTTTCTACGTATCAAGTTTCTACATATCAAGTTTCTACGTTTCAAGTTTTCTACATTTGGCGACTTGATTTTTGCTGCCTATGATTCGCGCAAACTTGTTGTTTGCCTGCCTCGACTTGCAGGGAGTTGAAGAATTAAAGAAACTTGAAACAGCAAATGAATCCATTAATGCAGATCTGCCATATGCAGATCTATACTGCTTCGAATTTATTTTGTTTGTTATTTTTAAGAAAAGGTCTATGGGTTGCCATTTTCCCTAAAAGGCTGGTTTGGGAATGAGCTTTTATCCAAGGGCTATGTCTTGGCGAACTATGGAAGAGAATTCCGGTCGCGTTATCCACTTGGCCACCTCGCTATCCAGTTGCTGTCTAAGCACTATTTAGCATGCTTTTCGAAGGAAAATATGTCCTAAGATAGCATTTAAGAACGTTTATTAAAAAAACTTGCATAGAATAGATTGATAAACGCCTAATTCTAATTTTAAGTATTCCAAGAAGTGATATAATTAATTAATTTTGTATATATGTAAAAACATTTAATTTTAAAAGAAAATGAGCATTAATTGGTAATAAGCTGAAATTAGTGTTTGTGCTACCTAAGCGCTTTATCATAAAGAGTATAACAAATTTATGTTTACAAAAAAGTACTAAAGTTCATAAAAGTTCGTTCATGTCAATTTCATATACGAAGAATAAGATTTACGATATACGCAAAATAACGAAGTGACTTGAACCACCTTATAAATTCCATATGTGAGTGCTATACTCCAAAATATGCGCTGGTATGTTAATTTCTTAAAATTTTATTACTCTGATAAAACTTAGCTTAACTCAATTATTATTCGTCAGAATATCTGGTATATATCAACTGGCACCACTGGCCATATGAAAAAGCTTCGCTAGCTGCGAGCCTCGATTGCTCACTGTAATTATCGATTATTGTTATCGCATTGATCGAATCTTGTGTTGTGTTGTGTATTTGCTTGCAGTTAAATTTTTTTCTTTACACCATAATAATAATTTTGGAAAATAGTCTCTAAAGTTCACAAATTTCGAGTTTTCTGCTTAATTATTTTCAAAACAATTTTAAAAATATAGAATTTTCAAAACTTGAAAAATAAATTAGAAGAAGAAGACGGGGAAGCGTATCAAAACAACGCGTTTGAGTTCTTATTTATTAGCGTCTCGAAAAAAGAATTTTCCAGTTTTGCTGCAACTAAAGCTACAGACGAAGTACAAAATGAGTTCGGTAAGAAGGAGAAACTTAAAAAGAAATCCAAACATTTTCTAACAGAAAGTAAAAAAACGCTTGTAAAGATCTCAAACGTGGAGAACTTGTCGCCTCAAACTATTCGCCAGGTCATGCGGGAGATGCAGCAGATGAGTGAAAACCCATTGGAAGGCATTAAAATACAAATCAACGATGCTGATGTAACTGATATACAAGCACTGATTGAAGGACCAGGTGAGCATTTAATTTAGGACTCAGGAGTCGAAAAATATGTTTCACATCAAATTTTGCTTCTAGCTGGAACTCCCTATGCTGCTGGTGTCTTTCGTGTTAAGCTAACTCTCGGAAAAGATTTTCCTCAAACACCGCCGAAGGCCTTCTTTCTAACAAAAATCTTTCATCCGAATGTTGCTGCTAACGGAGAGATCTGTGTGAATACCTTAAAAAAGGATTGGAAACCTGATCTCGGAATCAAACATATACTATTGACCATCAAATGCCTTCTCATTGTACCAAATGCAGAGTCTGCTCTGAATGAAGAAGCTGGAAAAATGTTGCTCGAACGTTACGATGACTATTCTCAGCGAGCAAAAATGATGACTGAAATTCATGCTCAAGTAAGTTTCCAAGCATAAAGATTGCTATATATTTTGGAGTAATTTTTTTAATTTCTAGTCTGCTAAAGGTACAGATAGCAAAGATGATGATGGTCCCTTGTCAAAAAAACATGCTGTAGACAAGAAAATCCAAGACAAAAAGAAGGAAAAACTAATAAAGGAAAAGAAACGCATTTTAAAGAGATTATGAGCTGATGAACTCTCTTGCACAAAATACAAAGAGTGAAATGTGTGTCTGCCGATGCCATAGTTCACAACCTTGTGCAGCCACAGTTTTAAATGTACTATTATTTTCTACATCAACAAAAAAATCTAACTTCAAAATGTTCCACAAAAATGAACTCTTCAACAACCAACCGATCACCACATTTTTACATCTTAATTGGTTCTTTGTTTATGGGTTCTTTATTGAGTTTTCCAAAAATTGAGTTGTACCTTGGAGCATCAAAAAAGGCATGTTAAAGAGTTGAAAGCGGGCATCAACTCTTTGTCTACTTCGTCAAATACAATAAAAAGTGTCTTTCATAATAGAAAAATTGCAAAAACCATTAAACACAAGATTCAAAATGTTCATCTCCACTTTGAGGTACTCGATTAATTTTCAAAAATTCTTTCAAGGAACGCAACCAATATTTAGAGCCCTTTCTGCATTTCGAAATGAACACTTTTGTGCGTCTAGTAACATTTTTCTTTACCCACAAAACTGTTGCTTTCGAAATACCACCTTCGTATTTAATTCGAGCCTTTGAGCGTTGATTATACAAAATTTCAATCATAGCATATTTATATGAGTTAAGTTTTATCATTATTTAATCTAATTATAATTTTTTTTTAATGTTCATAATATAATGCTTTGATTAATTCTCAATTTATGTGTTTTACGATATATAATAAAAACTTGAATAAATTTCCTTGGTAAAAAAATCTTAGAAATATGAATAAATTACCACAAAATGTTGACTCATAATTTAGTTTTAAGTAGCTCTTAAATCTTGTGGCCATGATGGTTTTGCCTATTTGCTCTCATATAAATATATTTTTCATGAAACGATGCATAATAATACGCGTTCAAGAGCAGTCATTCCATATAGTTTTATTTTTAGTCAAGTACGAAATTTTATTTCTGGTTTTTGCATAAGCGTAACGCCAGTTTTTGGTGCCCTTACAGATACCGCATTTGCCGTACTTTTGACTAATATTCTATTTAGCTGCAATTTAGAAATTAAATTAAAAAATTAAAGTCTGCGAAATTAATTTAATTTTTACTAAATTTTACGAAATGTTTTCAGACGTACCTGGTGTTATTCTGGATTAATATCCGACTGATGTATCGGCAACGTGGTGGCTGGTATAAGGACATTCAAGTATCAACATCGGTTTGAAATTTTGGAACCATAATATTAACATCGGTTATAATTTTGAAATCGGTATCGGCCATAACTGCTAATTCCTATACAGTTATCTTTCAATAGTGAGCATCATTAAAATATGTATCAACATTTTTTAATTAAGCGGAAATTAGTTAGTTAACTTGGAGATATCTAACCACATTGTTCAATCTAAGCAATATATCTTAGGGTGGCTATAATTGGTAGCATTTACTCCGAATTCCTATTTCAAGTTTGCAGTTTCTATGATTGGCCAGCTATGGCATTTTAAATTCGGGTGTTATCACATAATCCTCAAACATTTTTTTAAGATTGAGTTCGATTCAATTTTGAGATTGTTATTAAATTTATACTCTACTGTAACTATGTCAGTAGAAACTTTGTGTTCTTCGGTCCACTCCAAACGTTTGCGTCTTGATCGGTCTAGAATGGTTTTTTAGTGGGATGTTGCGTACACAACCCAGCCTACCGTAGTCTTCGTCACCCACTTCTGCAAGAATTTAATAGGTCTGTTTACATACTCCTTTCAAGTAACTTGAATTTAGTCGAAATCGTTTCTTAACATATTTTTTCAGCACGAGAGAAAAGGAGAACAAGCAAAATGTCACTCTCTATTCTCGAACTTGAAAAATTTCTTCGAGCAAGAATCTTGAGCTTCAAAAAGCTGATTGTCAAAGTGACAAAATTAAATTGTTGTGTTGTGTTGGGAAAAATTTATGAAATTGGTAAGAAAATTAATAACATTAAAGTTAAAATAAGCAAAATGAACTCGAATTGAACCCAAAAGTTCCTGGACATAACAATTCACTTGCAACTTCTTTGAATTTTTAATTTTTTTAATAAATCAACCAGCCAATCCAATTTTTATATAATTTCAACTGTCAAAAAACAGCTGTTTTGTTTGAAACTTGAGTCGTTTCAGATAATCAAAATTTTTATGCCTTTTTAAATGCGGTCATGATACAATTATAAGGTAGGCATTGGTGAGCAGGGTGAGCTTGTTATCGAAATCATGGTATAATAATAATTTTGAGTTTTTCTTAATTGTTGTTGTTGCTTTTGTCGTTTGACGTCTGTAGCTCTATACTCTCCAAAAGCTCTCAGATGGATTAAGATATTATTGTACCATGGTATAATAATACAAGGTAGCATTGACAACCGCTTATTTTCTCTTCTACAAGAAAACATCTCCTGTCAAAAACAGCTTTTTGTCTTTATGCATCTGCAGCTGCTGTGGTTGTTGTTTTTTTTTCGCTTCAACGTTTTCAACATTGCTTGTGTTTTCAATGGCGGGTTGTGAGCGCTCTTTTTTTGAGTATATTTTTGACAGATGTTTTCCCAAGCAACTGTCAATGCTACCTTGTATTATTATACCATGTTATTGTACTAGTTGAAACCTGGTCTAATCCGAAATTCTTTGATGAAGAGCTTTTCAATCCTACACTACAATACATTTCACAAAGATCGCGATGCTTCTAAAACCGTCTGCTCAAGAGGAGGTGGTAAAGGACGTCGCAGATTTCGTTCATCTTTGTTTTGGAAAAAAGCTGATTCTTTTTTGGATCAGCTTTGAGTGAAAGTGTATGGTGTGTCCGGACTGTTTTTTATATGCGCATCTTATGTACCACCAAACACCAGTGAAAATATTAACAAGGCACATGTAGAAAACATTTTGAATTCATCCTCAAATAAGCTTCATGATAATCACCTCTGTGTGTTAGGTGATTTTAGGTCCCTCTTATGTATAACAACTCAACTTAAGTTGATTCGATTGAGCTAAATTTTGTTTCGTAAACTTGTTTCGTAAACTTTAAACTTTACATTTTAGTTCAACCACGTAGTTTGGAAATTCTTTAAAGATTAAGGCAAACTTAAACGAACAAAATTTACTTCAGTCGAGTCAACTTGAGTTGACTTGCTATACATAGTAGGGACCTTAATTTGAACAAATTAATCTGAAGCATGGTATAATAATACAAGGTAGCATTGACAACTGTTTATTTTCTCTTCTATAAGAAAACATCTCTTATCAAAAACAACTCTTTGTGCAAATGCATCTGCAGCATGGTATAATAATACAAGGTAGCATTGACAGTTGCTTGGGAAACCATCTCTTGTCAAAAAGTTTACTCAAAAAAAGAGCGCTTACAATCCGCCATTGAAAACATAAACAATGTTGAAAACGTTGAAGTGAAAGAAAACAACAACCACAGCAGCTGCAGATGCATATACACAAAAAGCTGTTTTTGACAGGAGATGTTTTCTCGAGAAGAGAAAATAAGCAGTTGTCAATGCTACCTTGTATTATTATACCATGAATCTGAAAGGGCTTTAGCCCCTCCCTTCCCCTTGGAGATTTTTTAGTATGGAAAAAAATGAAAAAAAAAACTTGTTTTGTCAATAACGACAATAAATGTCACATGTTTAAGCTAAACAAACTTTTTAACAAACTAAAAACCGTTTATACTGCAGCAAAATCCATTTTGTTCAACGGTGCGGTAAAGTTCAGGTAAAAACTTTATTTTAACCTTAAATTTACACTTCAACTGTATAGGAAAAGTTTTAAAACTTCCTTCAAATAGGAAACACTAGGAAGTTTTCTAGTACTCTAGCCGAAGAAACACTTTGTGCGGAAACTTTTTGTGTACCTCACTGGAAGTCTTTATGTCGCGAAGACGGGACTGTTTTCGACTGCGCGGTTTTGACGTCCGACCTTCAAATCATCATCGTCGTACGATGATCTAATTTTAAGTGCAAGAAACTCGCAATTACTTGATATGTACCCCTCTTCGAAATATGTTGTGTAGCCTTAGTTTCGTGATGGTAATTCGGCTTATTTTGTTAGTCTAATTTTGAAAGCAAGAGGAGGGCTTTTAACCTCTAAAACTCGTTCTTTTTTCAGAAACAACATTGATGTTTGCACATAATGCAACTGGAATGAGCGAGAGAACACACATCACCTAGTAGAAAGGTGTCTATTGTGAACTGAAGAAGTTTGTGCGATTTTGAACGGTAAAGATTACAGGCGCTTATACATACATATATTTATTGAATTGTCTTAAGTATAGGGAACTTAACAGAATATTCTAATATATAAAAATCTCGTATCACGGTGTTTGTGTTTAAACTCTTCCGAAACGGCTCGACCGATTTTAATGAATTTTTTTTTGTATATTTGGTAGATATGAGAATAGGTCGTAAAGTATTTTCCACTCTGCTACCTCCACCCCCATTTTTTAATCCCGATTTTAGTACTTTTGTATAAACAATCTCAAAAGTTAGAATCGATTTTCTCTTTAATGCGTGAACCGATTTTGTTTCTTTCTCATGATAGGTCAATACCAAGATTTTTATGTATATGCGATCTTTGTATGTGTATAAGTTCATGAATTATAGACATTTTAGTGAACATGTCCCTATTTGTGCGTATTTGGTGTATATGGGGAAATATTTGCAAGGTTCCAAATCTGCGATATCGAATAACTTTGGAATTATAGGTCGCACAGCATCGGAATTCGGTATTCGGCCTCAATTTACATGTGCCGTTCCACTGGTAATTTTATGGGCATTGGTCGAGGGGCTCCTATTTTCGATATAACTTTCGAATTATTAGTCACACATCAAAGAAACTCGATAAGAATGTAATATTTAGTCGTGTCCTTTGACTGGCAAAATTGAGTGACCATTGGACAAGGGGGCGTAGCACCGCATAAACATTTTAAATTTATGATATCGAATAGCTTTGGAACTAAATGCTGCATAACAATGAAACTCAATATAGAGTTGCCACTTGGTAATGTTCATCTACTAGAAAACTGGGATGCGGTGTGGCTCCGCCGATACAATTTAAATTTCTGATATCGAATAGCTTTGGAAGTAAAAGTCACAGAACGTTTAAAATCAGAACGAAATTACTATTTCGGCAGTGGAGTATGACAGTGGGGGTCAAATAATGGGTCTAAAAAAAGTTTTGAATATATTTATTATGTTCCCATATAGTTGCTGGGTGCAGCAACGCGCGCCGGATGTCGCTAGTTATTAATAAAATGATAAGTAAATTATTATTATTTATGAAAATTTTAGTTCCATTAGACCCTTTGCATTGTATACCCAGTGGAGAAATAAGAAGTCAATATGGCCATAACTAGCTCAGTAACTAGTAACCCTGTAGGCACATGTCATTACGCCTTCGCTTACATTTTTTTAATAAATAATGTCTAAAAAAATGCGTCGTTGCAACAATCGCAAATTTAGCCGAACAGTAAAGATCAACTCAAAGCTTTACGTGCTCGCTTACGATTTGAAAATTAATAACCTAAGTTTTAATGCCTGAAAATACAACCACAATACATTCGTTTTTCTTACAACAAATAACAGAGAACTGGAAGTAATTAATATATGACTTATTTAGTTACCCTTTGACTTCTAGGTAATACTGGAAGTGAGTAGTTGACCTCTGACTTATGGGTAATTCTTGTGGGTAGGAGCTTATCGGTAATACAGGTGGCAACTAGAAATGCTCTGACTTATTAGTAATACTGGATGTAACAACCGCGAATTTCCGCCGATGGCAAGTCCATGGTAAAATTATGCCTAATTTCTGTATGTTGTAATCCAACAGGAAAATACCTCCCATTGCCAAGTAATCATTATGTAACTAGTTCAGTAATGAATACTTTCGCTACAACATTATGATCTCATTAGTTTTATTTACAGCATTATACCAATCGGACACACAGTATAAAATGTTATGTCTTGCTATGATTTAATCATCAACAAACTAAGTACTATGATTTAATCATCAAATGTATACCTCAGTTTTTAAGCTTAACTTGTAAAATTTTATCTGAATAAAATCATAATTATCATCATCATCATACTCATCATCATCATACTCATCATCATCATCATCATGATCATCATCATCATCATCATAATCATCATCATCATCATCATCATAATCATCATCATCATCAATAATCATCATAATCATCATCATATTCAAAAATCATATTCAAAAATCATTTACACGAAATCCTCTTAACTCCTTACATTTTATTGACTCAACTCTCTGATATAGTCCTCGTTGCTTGCACATTGAATTGAAATCTCTACAAAGTAGAAGAACTATAATATCGCTTTTATTTATTTCCGATTTAATTCGAGGGACATTTGACTGTTCTCGACTTTTCCACTAGAAGTCTTGTCTAATAATTATGATGTTTTTTTTATCAGAATATTTAGAACTAACTATGCGATCAATGCTCCTTTGAATAGAGCCTTAATAGATTATAATTTGCCTTCTAATAATATTTCTATTGATTCTATTGATTTTACTTTAACAAGAGTTCTCCTAACAAGAGTCCTGCTGTCTTAAGCCTTCGAGACAATTTCTATCGATGAATATAATATTGATGATAAATAAATAAATACTTATAAGCATGCAATGGAAGTATTTTGCTTCAGAGAGGGAGGAGTTCCCATAGGAACAAAAATATTAAAATATTCCTCATAATTCATAAATGAGCTGATGAATGTGAAAAAAGAAACCGGACATATAGGTGACTCAGATGTTAGCCGTTTAAATATGATCAGTATCTTGTGGCTCACCTGGTGTCTAAGTCGCTTCGGTCATAACTATTTATTATGTATAAAAAATTCACAATAATTCGCATTTGGGACCAGTTCTTCTTTCATTGTTAGATACTCTTTTATTCAAAGCCAAAATTTTGATTAGTTTTCGGGTTTTAATAAGCAAGCTAACCACTCTCACTTTTAAGCGAGAAAAAAACTTGTCGGCATTTTTCGTAAGAGATTTTCAAAACGTGTATAACAAAGTAAGAAAACAATAAATATCAAATCAAAACATAATCTTGGACATTTAGATTTCCGCTGAGCAAACCTCCCGAACATAAAACATTTAACTAAATAATAGTCATTTGAAATATGCTCACAAAATAAAGGCATGTGTAGGCATGAAGAGCCATAATAAATGCTATCAGTTAGTTACGTTTTTGGCGGAATGTCATCGATGTTAAAACTTTACCTTGTGCTTGGATTCCACTATATAAAGTTTACTTTAGGAAATTATTTTTTTGTTTTGTTTTTTATTTATAGTATGTATATAATTAAAATTTAATGAAACATATAAGCATGCTTTATGTGTTTCTTATACATTTCGTTTATTTTATTTTATTTCATTTAAATTTTCTTGCTTATGCGTAGAGCAAAGCATGTTGGCGGGGACCCATTTTTAAGCACAAACATAGTAACTTTACGCAGCGGAGGGCAGGCTGAAGCGTTTGAGGCAGTAACGCAGAAGCAATGGAGTGGACGACAGATGGACCGCGACGCGTTTGTTATTATGGCAGGTAGATCAGTTGTGTTGCGACACTTGTACGATCTACACTATATCGACAAGCGGTTTTGGTTTGGCTCTCAAACAAATGTTGTGCTTATTGCGTGGCTTAAATAATGGCTTAAAGCGTCTCAATGTTCTAAGTAAAAAAATTTACATTTGCATTTTGTATATTTGAAAAATGACAACGTATAGTTTTTCAAAATGGTTTCATTCGCAAGCAATGTGTGTGTTCCTTACCGTTTTGGCCTGTGCGTGTTAAATGTGCGATTTTTAACAAATTCTTCACTATAAAAATTGTCAATTTTCTAACCATCTGTTTTGTCATCGAATTGCTTAAATATTCGCATCAAGTTCAAATCAAGCTCTATAAAACCAAAACCAAAAGTAACGCCTGTATCGTCCGTCAAAACAAACACGAACGCTCAAAGCTTATTCGATCATTTCGGAATTCGTACGTTAAGTCGGTTGTTGGTCTTCGCTATCTCGTGTTTGATCGGTAATATTGTTGTTGATTCATTGGTAGATGAATTGATCTCTAGTTCAATTCAAAACATCAACTCATTTTAGAAACAAAACAAGGCTAAAACAAAAAAAAAAAAAAAACAAAGCAACAACCGCAAATATATAAGCTGTTGCACGTAAGTTTCTTCCTACAACTTTTATTGCTCACCATTTTCTCAATCTTGAAAATAAATTGCGTCGGCTCTTCTCTGAACGGTCAGACTTTTGAGCATTATACAGTACTTACACAGTTAATAAACAGTCAATATAATATAAGGTAAAAGCACCTGTCATCGTCTGAGCCCAACTACAGACACTCCCAAATTCCTAGTCAATAAATCAAAGCTTTTCAATGATTCTGCCGAAAGCATAGCAAAGAATTTTATACAAGATTGCATACATATATTTGTTGCAGTTTTTTTTTTAGTAGATTTTTTCTTTAATGCCTTTAACTAATCAGAATCCAAGACGGCTTAACAAAACTTCTTGAAGTTAATAAGCTTAAATACCTACCAAAAAAGATAATATTTTTCCCAAAAATCGCCATGATCTCAAAACCTACCAACGGGGGATTGCTACATATATTTTGGGAATAAATATAAAGACTCAATTTTGTCCTTATTGTTTTTCGAAATAACACATGGTCCAATAATTCCCGAGACTAAGTAATAAAAAAACTTTTTTTTGCAAACATTCTTCTTTATTCATCAACATAGGTTCCTTCAAGAGCAAAACATTCATTCCACCGCTTTTCTAACTTTTCAATACCGGTTTTGTAGAACGATTTCTGCTTCGCCTCAAATTACGCTTCAGTTTCAGCCATCACCTCTTCATTGGAGCCAAATCTCTTGCCGGCAAGCATTCTTTTGAGGTCAGCAAAGAGCCAGTAGTCGCTGGGGGCCAAATCTAGCGAATACGGATATGAGGAAGCAGTTCGAAGCCCAATTCGTTGATTTTCGCCATCGTTTTCATCGATTTGTGACACGGTGCATTGTATTGGTAAAAAAGAATTTTTTCTTCTTCAAATAGCGCCGATTGTTCGCGAATTCATCCTTCAAACACTCCAACAACGCTATATAATAATCGCTGTTGATTGTTTTTCCCTTTTCGAGATAGTCGATGAACAAAATTCCATGCGCATCCCAAAATACAAATGCCATAACCTTTCCAGCCAACTGTTGTGTTTTTGGTCGCTTTGGCCTGCTTTCGTCGGTTGCTTTGTTGACGACCGTTTTGATTCCGGTGTGTAATGGTAGATCCATGTTTTATCCATTGTCACATACCGATGCAAATTCATGTTTATTATTTGTAAACAGTGCCAAACAGCTCTTCGAATCATCGACACGTTGTTGTTTTTGGTCCGGTGTGAGAAAACGCGGCACCCATTTGGAAAGCAGCATTCTCATCGACATATGTTCCTGTAATATTGCTCCCACACTACTTTTGATATCATCAGAGCCTCAGCTAGCTCGCCTCACTTTAGGTCGCTTTAGCCCACCCTCACTTTACGGTCGGCCAATACCATTTTGTGTACTTTTTTATGTTTTGTGGAACAACTGTCTCATTTGGGCGTCCTGAACGTTCAGCATCATTTGTATCTGTACGAGTTTAAACTCAGCATATCAACGCCAAATGGTTGCTTTTGACGGAGCAGAGTCCGAATAACACTTTCGAAGCCATTGCTTAGCTTGGACGGTATTTTTTTCCCATAAAAAAACACCGATAAGTCAACAAACGGAATTCCTTTGAATCCATTATTTTGAAAATATCAACAGTAGCGTGACTTAAATCACTTCTGAACTAAAAATTAGATTGTCATGAAATTTTTACACGTAGGGTTTGAAGGTTGGAACTTTCGAAATATTATATCGATATTTCGTTAGAGGTGCCACCTAGTAGTTAGTCTCGGGACTTATTGACGATGTGTTATTGTTCTTTATGATTAATATATTTTTGCATGCTTGATAAATACGAATTCTTCGGCGCTTGCCGAATAAGGAAAACAACTTTTTTCACGAAATCCTTTTTATTTTTTTATATGTCTAAAGTGGTACCGTTTCAAAAATTGGAAGAATTGTTCGTCTTTTTTTTTCAAAATTAATTTAAAAAAATTCGGTCTTTATATTAACTCTCGAAATATATGTAGTAACCCTCGTAAAACAACACTATTTGATCATAAGAAGATGAAATGCTCAATTTAATTTTAAATGATTATGTTTGTGTTTGTACAATGATCATAATAATGAGAACGATATATCAATATAGTATCAATAGAAAAAAAAAAACAAAACTATTACCCGTTATAAAGGGTTATTCATTTCGGATTTCGGAAAATGTAGCCCTGACGTTTGGCAGTTGTCAAATATTAATATCATGTTAACTATTTTTTGTGTAAAGGTTCGCCATTTTACAAATGTTTTACACGTTTTATCCCCGAACATTACGTTAAAATTGTAAAATTGTTTAAAAAAAATGCTGATTTTTCGAAGCGAATTTTCTTCAGCGATGAGGCCCATTTCGCGCTAGATGGAAACGTGGATACGTGAAAAAGCAAAATCGCCGGATATCTGAATATCGGGTTCTGAAAATCTCCAAGCGATTGTGACGGCCGTGGCGCAGTGGGTAGAGTGCGTGACTCATACGCCAGAGAACTCTGGTTCAATTCCATCTGACACAGAAAGTTTTTTCAATTGAACTAATTTTTCTCTTCGGCGGTCACCTCTTTGCAGACAATGGCAAACCTCAGAGAGTAAATAATGCCATTCAATTCTTAAGCTTCTTAAATTCTTAAGTAAAGCTTCTTAAGAACATGAATTCTTAAGCTTCTTAAATTCTTGAGTAAAGCTTCTTAAAAACATGCACATTAGCCGTTCGGAGTTGGCATAAAACTAGTAGGTCCAGTTCTCGATCAATTGTGTTCAAACGTTTAATATAACAAGCACAACACAATTTGATCATAAGAAGTTCGGTCAAAGTCCTTTCAAGGGGTGGAATGGCCAGTTTATTTTATTTTGTATATTTGATTGTAGAAAATCATTATTTCCGCAAAAAATGATTGTCTGGTGTGCATTATGGTTTAGTTCGTATTTTTTGAAAAAGATCAAGGAGCAACGGTGTCAATATGTGGTTTCAACGAGATGGGGCCACTAGCCACACAACAGCACCAATATGGGTTTTGTTGCAACGATATTTCCAGGACGAATTATTTCGAGATTTGGCGATGTCAATTAGCCTGCGAGATTGTGTGATTTGACGCCTCTGGACTTTTTTGTTAGGCTACGGAAAATATCGTGTTTACGTAAGTGGTTACGTACGATCATATAAACCTCTAACTTTTGAGCAATTAAAAACCAATATTCGTCAAGTCATGGCCAAGCTATTACCCGAGTTGTCCAAAAAAATTTTTTAAAATTACCATAAAAGGATTGAGTCTTGCAAAAACGCACTAAACATTTGAATGATATTGTATTCCACGTATAATGGCAAAGTCAAGACATAACGAAATAAAATTGTTGACGAAATCTTTATTTTCAGTGTCTTTTTGTAAACTTTACTTTCTTACTTTAAAATTTATAACCCTTTAAAACATTTTAATTCGAATACGAGTATTTTTTGTTTTTATCATTTATAAAATTAACAAAACTCAATTTCTGTTTATTATGACTTTATTAGAAGAACAAATATTTCCTTATTTATACAGACACGAATTCATTCATCGGCTCGGCTGGCATAGCATACTAGACTACATAGCATACTTTCCCAAACCCATCTTTGCAAAACTTTGTTGACGGTTTCTGTCTCTCTCACGGTGAGCTCGATCAATGTTCGCCTTAAGGGTCTGGATCGTTTTTGGATTATCCCCAAAAAGTATAACGGTGACAAATCGCGCAGCATATGATTAAAAAGTAAATACCTGTGTTTGGATCACTCTTTACAATTTTTGTTCATCAGCAAGTTTTTATTTATCATTACCGGAAATGGGCACCACTACATTTACAGCTTCTGTGTTTGTCTTTTGTGTTTGATTTGTAGCTGCGTTTTGTGTTGCTTCATAAGCCTTTGTTCTCAATTCTTGCTCTCAAAGCTCCCAGAGCGCTCTGTGCCCATATCTGATCATTACCTTTTATGCAACTGATAAGTTTCAAACTCCTCAAGAACTTGACGAACGACGGGAGTGAATATTATCAGCCACATGCCCACACAAAATAAGAGCGAAATTGAACAGTGGGTTCTTACATAACTATACATTATTCGTAAGAGCATCATACAAAATTTTCGAAGGATTTTGTGAAATTATAAACAACAGGTTAAAATTTGAATAAAAGTGAGGGAAGAAGAAGAAGTCAGAAGAAGCCAAATCGGGACTGTAAGGCGAATAACCCATCAGTTCCACGTTTTGAGTGCTCATAAAGTCTTTTATTTGAACTGATGTGTGGGACCTCTCATTGCCGTGATGGAGGATGATCTTCTTTCGGTAGTTGGTTTGCCTTAATTCTCCAAAGTCTTCCGGCATACAAATATATGGTTAGGTACCATTCAGCATTAACAGCTCTCCGTTGCTCAAGTGGTTTAGTTGCGTTGTGACCAGTTTTTCAGAAAAAAAACTGGCTACCATTTGAGGCATGCGCCGCGAACTTTTGTCGGGTTTTGCTCACTTTGAAAGACCCAAACAGTTGATTGCTGCTTTTTTCGGGCTCATAAGCGTAGATTCATGAGTCGTTACCTTTGGTGATGTCGTAGACGTGTTTCGAACCACCACTGCTGTATTTTTTCAGCATTTCCTCACACCAATCGACACGAGCCTTTTTTGAGCAACCGTCAAATTATGGGGTAATCAACGGAAACAAATCTTCCTGACGCCTTAATGCTCAAGTAAAATCGAATATTTGCTAGTCCCAAGATGACTCCATCTCATGGTAGAAGAAACGTGGTCTTCTTTGAACAGTTCACGTTTTCTGCAACAACAGAAGTTTTTGGACGACCTTCACGAAATTCGTCTTGAGGAGAACGACGACCACTCTCGAACTCATTGAACCAGTGTTTTACAGTCGCTGGGTGTAGTGCTTCATCACCAAAATAGTCTAACTAAGTTAATCGATGTATTCATTTCTAGTCAATCCACGACGAAAATCATCACCCGAAAATATTCACTTGTAAATTCCTTTTTTTTTTGTTTGGCATATATATTTATATATATTTGAAACTACTGTAAACAACACAATAAGCGGATATACACCAAAATGTTGTGAGTACGTTTATGCAGGTAATGCTTAGTTTTGCCGAGGCGTAAGACTTAAAAGGCAGGATGTACAAGAAATAACTGAAATTTTTATTGCTTAATAAAAAATATTATTTGGATGCAGAGGTTGTTCGACTGGGTTTTCGGAGCACTAGATGCGTCAGTTTTTCTTATTCATGTAACCAAACAGATGAAAATGAGCCTCATCACTCAGAATAATTTTGTTTGAGAAATGATGATGCATTTCATGCATTTCCTTCACTTCACAATCAGCGAATTTTCTGCGTTTTCCATGGTCTTAAAGTTTCATTTCTTGTGTCAACTGCACCTTATCAACTGCACGGTGCAAAGTGGCTGTGGATAGGCCCAATTCCTGTGATCGTCTCGAAATGGACAAACCTGGGTTTTCAGGCACATTAAGGTACAGCTGCGATATTTTCAGTTGACTAAGCCGAAAGAACACGACGAGTTAGTGTCTTTACATCACCAAATTGTGTGAAATGTTCCAATTTATCAATTAATTTTGGTAGAGCTGTGCGAGCAGGTGCTTGATGATGGCCAAAAACAGTACGAGCTTTATGAATCGTGCTCGCGATCTTTTCGGCGTTTTTGTAGTGAATTTTCAATAGTTCACTGTACGAACCATATTGAAAATCTACTAGTTATTCTTTGTCAAACGTCATCGAATGACAGTTTAGTATGTTGCCACCAACAAAAATGGTGGGCAATTTAAAATGACACCTCTTATTGAAAGACCCTATATATTATCACAACTTTGACTCTTAGCTCGTTTGTCGACCAGAATTCTCCATGCAAATGGGAATTGAGAACTTAGTAGGGGTATTCACGATTCGGAGATCTTTGTCGAGCTCTTGTGCAAAAGAGGAAAATTGCAACAAAAAAGAGCTCTACAATAACAAAATGCACGTGTTGTCAAAATTGTGCTTTTTTGCTCAAGCGCACTGGCGATACCCTGTATTTCTTTTGTAGTGCTCTTGAGCTCTTGAGTTCATTTTGTGAATTTTTGACAGTAAACAAATAGTGATGGTAGATTGTGTACACTTCTAGGTACTAACTTCATTAATATCATAATTTCACATCACTAACTTTCAAAGCTGACTAAACTTAACTTCAATTGTTAGATCTGGGTAAGGGGTGTGTTCACAGTTTGTTGCGCTTTTTTGCTCTTTTGCACAAGAGCTCTACAAAGAGCTCCGGATCGTGAATACCCCTAGTGTTTATCAACAAAAAATGGCGCGTGATTTAAAATTCTAAGGTTTTTATGGGACACCGAGTAATAAAAATCTAAGCTTCATGGTATCTTTAAACGAATATCTGCTTTTTGAAGTCTAAACTATTGCACTCCAGAACTGAGTCTAAACTTTTACTTACTATTAACTTGAAAACAACCCTGAGAATTATTTTTTCTTCTTATTTTCCAGATACAACTTAAATCGTAGGAACTGGAAAATACCTCAAAACGCTTTAAAATGAGTGATAAAACAGAGCATGCCAACAACATACGGACAAATAACCAACAGCTGGCAGTGCAACAGACGACGCAATCAGGTGATCTAGTAAGTTGAGTACCATTATTTTAAGTAACCGTTAACAAAACAGCCTTATTTCGGAAAATCAGCAACGAAAAATGCTAACACGAGAAAACTGGGAAAACTTTAGCGTACTTGAAGCGCAAAGCACGTCTGCTGTTTGTTTGGAATTAAAGCTTTTTTATGCAACCGTACGACTTATACTTAAATAACTGGAGTGAGAAAAAGTTCTGTCTCAAAAAAACGAGCCTCTCAGCAAGCTTTTCTCAACTCACAAATAGTGGCACTAACTTAATGCAGCTTTGATGTGACTGAAATGATCTGAAATGATGTTACATTACAATAAAATAACTCAAATAAAAGTTTACCTTGGGAAAATTATTACGTAACAAATCTACAGGCTAGCTGAGTGCTGATTGAGCTTTCTTAAAGTTGAAAACGCATTCTATATGGGTACAATTTAACTAAAACAACAAAAGTTTCTCCCGTATGGCTCTCCCGTGTGGCTCATTAGGCCAACAGCTATAAAAGCAAGAGCAACAACAAATACCAAAGAAGGTACAAACGCTCCGATGCATGGATGAATGGGTTGGCTGGTTGGTTGGTTGGTTGGTTGGTGGTGAAGCTTGTCTAGATCGGGTTGTTTACGGACGAGAACGGTGAAAATGGTTGGAGAAAATATTCAAACAGTTAGTTCAGGTGTAACAGTCCCAGTGAGTAAACGTCGTTGTTGTCGCCGTCGCGGTAAACGGAAACGCACAAGCTCTGTGATGAAAATCTAAAAATGTTCAAAGAGAACACTTAATTTATGGAAAAGATTTCATTTGTGTGCATGCGCGCGAAAATTACGTGAATGAATAGAAAAAAAAAGAAAATAAAAAAGGCATAAATTTTAACTACGTTGCCAGAAATTGTAACTTGCACAGAGAATAAAAATATTAAAACAGTTTTTTTTTTGACTAAAAGTAATGTAATAAAAAAGCATTCATTTCCCAGTTGAATTAAGCATGAATTCACTATTTGTCCCAGTATTTTTTTTTTTTTTTGCAAATATTCTCACACAATAGCTCGAGTTGGTTTGCGTTATTCGGATACATATCGGTGCAATCGTGATTTTTTAAATTTCCAACAAAGCTTTTAGCTATTGTTATTTTCTACTTTAAATAATTTATATATTAATGCATTCAGTTTACTATTTATAAATGCATAAGATTGAAAAAAAAATGCCCAAGCTGAAGGCGATTGCCTTAAGGAAGTGTGTGAAATATTCGTGACCAATAATACAAATGTAGGTCCTTTGCACCAAACGCAATAGGTGACTTTTAACATTACATCATAGAGAGTTATGTGCGCTACATTAAATTAAAGTGGTTTTATCTAAAACAAAAAGCTATCCAGCGCGTACAGACCAGGGTTAGAGGTTTATGTATCTGGCCTTTTATTAACTTGCATCTACTAACTCATCAGAGCCGCAATGATCGTGAGATCTAGGCCAACTGCGCAATCATATTTCTAGCATAGTTAAATTCATTTGTAGCGTTAGTGAACTTTGTCTACACTAAATATGCGCTTAGATTTGTGCGATTGTGTATCTGGTCATATCTGGTCTGGTAATAGCACGGTAATGCACTTGATCATTGAGTGTTGAGGGTGATTGTGGCGGAAAAAAAACTATAAAAATTGTATTCTAGTCCCAAACGAAATCCCAACGCTACGATTCCAGAACCATGCTCAATTTCCATGCTGAAGAAATTTAAACCTCTTGTTTTCTCGACCCGAATTAACTAAAGGTTATATTTGATATTCGAAAATTTGATCGTGTTTAAAAAAAAAATAACAACATTAATTCACATATGTAAAAAATAAAATCTTCCGCATAATACCTCCAGTGGCATATATGAGGGGGTAATACGGGTCCCTCTTCGCCCTAGAGCGATATTATGTAAAATTGTTTGTAAATAAAATTGTGTGCGTTAAAAAGTGTATGGACGACTCGATGCTAATGCGAACCGCAGCTGAAGCAACAGAATTTTTTTTCAATTGAAATTAATTTTTTGGATTGGTCGTTAAATCTCTGCAGACAAGGACAAACCTCAGAGAGTAAATAAAATAATGCCATGTAAAGCTTCTTGAGAACATGCATACTAGCCGTTCCAAGTCAGCATAAAGCTAGTAGGTCCCGTTCTCGAACATTTGTGTACAAACAATTAATAACTTTCACAGCACAATTTGGTCATAATAAGCTTGGTCAAAATTCTCTCAAAGACTGAAATGGCCAGTTATTATTGTTTTTTTTTTAGTCCACGTAGAAATGATAATATTTTTGCTTTGAATATTTTTATCGTATAAAAAGGGTATTCACGATGTTTACATTTTAACATCTAACTCACATTTATTCCTGATATACCTTGTAATTGAGCCTATATTGTAATTACATCATGCTGCTTGTAAATTTTTTATATTATTTTTCATATTTATTTATAAAAACAAATAAGCATGTCTATTGTGTGCATTGTGCTCTTTAGCAAGCATTGTGCTCTTTAGGTGGTCTCGTTTTTTGTTGAAGAGCCGGAACAGAATCAAAGCGATAGTCGACCGACGACTCTCTCTTATCGATAATAGTTGAGATCACGTCCAGAATGTAGAGATTGACGATTGCCGATACATTATATATGATGTTGCTTTTCGGAAAACCCCTAAAAACATGTTTTGTCCGACCTTTTAGTACCAATTCTAAATAACTATGAAATTAACCCTTAAACACATTTTAAGTTTTTACTTATTTTTGGGGTTTTAGCTGAATTTTCAGCTTTGGTGTATTCAAAAACGTATAGTAGAATTTTATAACAAATATTTTTGTGGAACAGTTTAACCCATTGTATGCTTGTTTTATGGGTTATCTTTGTCTTTTATCAAAAAAGGGTGAAAAAAGACCTATACATTGAAAAGTTAGATGGTAAAAATGTTCCACAAAAATGTTCCTCGTAGTATTTTACATTAATCTTCTGAACACATCCTATACCCAAAATGTAAGGTTCACATGGTTTCCCAGGCCGATTCACTATAAGAATGTTCCAAAGGGGGAAACTTAATTCCCCCCTAAAATAAACCTCATTCGTAAATTTTTAAAAACGTCGATACTCGTATATGTTTTTTTTTTGTCCCCTCTACCAGAATCCGTTGTCGGAACTTTGTTATTTTGTAAAAAAATTAATTTTGCAGTTCAGTGTTCTAATTGTTGGCAAAAATTGAGAAACTAGCAGTGAACCTACGCAATTATTAGTAGTAATATCCAATTATTGGTATTCTCATATATTTACATGGGTTCGTTTTCATTTTGACAGATTCATCTGCCAGCATGTGGCTATTATAGTCTGACGAATGTTATAGTCTATATAAGTTGGCGAATGTTCGTCACGATAGTCGACCGACAATTTCATTCTGGACGTCTTCATCATTTGTATGTACTCTATCGCTTGAAAACATCGTCAATCGGTTATGTATAGATATAAAAATATTGTTGGCAAATCTTTTACCATCGAGCTATTTTTTTCAAGTTTTAAAAAGAAAATAATACGAGGAAGCTAAATCTGGCGAATAGGGTGCGTGAAAAAGCAATTAAAAATTTAAATTTTTGATTTTGGCCATCGCGAAAACGGATCTGTGAACTGGTGCATTGTCTTGATGAAATCGAACTTTCTTTTTCGCTAAATGCGGCGTTTTTTTCCTGACTTTATCATTTAAACTTTGCAATAAGTTCGCAATATACTCGCCCTTGATTGTTTTTCCTTTCCAAAAATAATCATTGCAAATAATCACACGCGCATCCCAAAAAAACTGACGCCATGACCTTGCCTGCAGATGGAACTGTCTTCGCCTTCTTTGAAGCCTATTCATCTCCTTCATTCCATTGTTTTAACTGTTCCTTCGTCTCAGACGCGAAGTGCTGGACTAATGCTTCATTCATGGTTATAAATCGACGTAAGATCCATGCTTTATTGTTGTAAGACTTCGCCAATCACTCTATTGAAACATCCACACGGCATTGTTCTAGTTCCATTGCGAGTAATGGCGGCATCCATCTTGCGAACAGCTTTCTCTTTTCCAAATTAACAGTAAATATGTGATGTACAGCACTTTTTGAAATACCTATTATATCTGCTATCTGGCCCATTTTCAGTTGACGGTCCTCCAATATCATTTTGTGAATTTTCTTCACTGGTCTCCTCATTTGGTCGTTCACTGCGTTATTGATCTTAGCAGCCCGTGCGACTTCGTTTAAGCTATGTCATTCAATATTTTACTATTGTAAAAGAAGGAGCAGATTCCTCAAGAGTACAATCTAGCTCCGCTTTGATATTGGTTGGACTGAGGCCTTACAAATAAAAGTATTGTATCACTTCCTCCTTTTCTATATAAAGTCATCGATATGCAAAACTGTTCTGAAACTTAAAATCCTCAGTAGGGTCAGATACATACCATAATGCAGTAAAAATATAACTTACTGAAGTAATCCATAACATCAGTTCCTATCACTTCTATTTAAAATTTGAAGGGGAACAATGTTAAATAAATTTTAAGAAAATTAATTTTTACATGAGTCAGAAGCTTTAGTTATTTTAAAAATATTTTGTACCCCCCAAAACTAGCAAAAACTTAGGCACGCCACTGATACTCACAATAACTCAATTACAAAGTGCACACTAGCGTCATGAAGGCCATGTAGGGGCCATCATTAAATGAAGATCACAGGCAAATAACTAGACGGAAGCAAATCTATTACAAACAAACAGCAACAACAACAGCATCAACAACAACTATACATAATTGTTTTAAAATGTTAATTATACGAATACAAAAGGAAAGTAAATCTGTTTTCTGAAAGAGACAAGTAACTATGTGAATAAAATGAGATCACTTTTGCTTGCGTGTACTTTGGAGCAATAAAAAAAAAAAGAAAAAAATGTCTGTCTCTACTCCAAAATTATTCGAAGACAGCAAGAGAAATACAATTGCATATAATACAAAAATATGCATGAAAAATGTTGTGTAAAAACGTGTAAAAATTATCATATATTTCAAATGATCGAATGGTGGTGATTTTATTACTGACGCCATACACTACAAATGGCTGTGATGGAGGCAACTGTGAGAACAGCGGTACATCGTCCACAACTTCAACGGGTTCGACGACTATATCAAATCAAGCCTACAACGAAGCACAAAGAAAGCAACAACTCCAACAAAAAAATCGCACTGATTCTAGTCAGCCAAACATCACATCACTTCCCATTCAAACAAACCATGGAACAAGTGTGCATTGCTATGGAGATAATTCTTATTTACAAAATAAGAAGATTGACGCCAATGCCACTTTATACAACAAATCAAATTGGCCTAGAAATAGTCCATCTTCTTTGGATCAGAGATACTTCATATCATCATCACCATCGCCACCGCCACCACCACTTCCTAAGAGCAAGCCACCATACGAATTGTTATACCCAATCAGCAGACAAACCGAAAGTATTTATCGCGTCAATGCAGTTCCAAAGCCACCACGTGGAAAACCACCAACTACAAACCAAAGAATTAGTATATATCCCAAAGATCACAGTACATCAACAACAGCTGTTATCTATTACCCAGTATTACCCTATCAAGTACAGCAGCAAAACAATACCCGATTTACCGAAAACAAGGAGAATATTTACAATACCTATGGCTGTAGCCAAGAACAGCCAAGGTGTTCTCCGAACAAGATTACTAACATCGCTGATATTGTTCGTCACGTGACACGTGTTAATTTTTATGATATCGATACTTTACAGGTTGAATTTGAACCCAAAGATGATAATAACTGCGATACAGAGGCCATCACCAAAGAAGGTAAGCTAAACAAACAAGATTTTTATTATTTTATTCTTTTGCTATACATACCTATTTTTAGTTTTTTTCTTTTAATGTTTTCTAATGTTTTTATTTTAGTTTAGTTTTAGATTTTTGTATTTCTCTTTCTATTTTATTTTTTTTTTTATTTTTTTATGTTTACTTATATTTTTTAAAAATATTAATTGTTTTAATTTTGACTTATATTTTGATTGATGTTTTTTGTTTTCTACTTTTGTTTTTGTTATTTTATTTTACTTCTCTTTTTATTCTGATTGTTACTATATTTATTCTTGGTGGTATTGTTGTTTTTATTTTTATTATTACGATTTTGAGTTTATTTTTATTTCTATATTCATTTTTAGTTTATTTTTGCTTTGTTTTATTACTATTATTTTTATTTTTATGTGTCATTTTATTTTTATTACTAATTTTCTTAATATTTTTACTTAATTTTTTTTATTTTTTTATAAGTTTATTTTTAATTTAATTGTTATTATTTGATTTATTGTAATTGTTGTTATTGCTTTATTTGTATGTTATTTTTACTTTTATTTTATTTTTATATATATTTTTTATTTTTATTCGTATTCTTATTTTTAGTTTTGTTTTTATTTTTATTTTAAGTTTTGTTTTTATTTTTATCGCTAAGTCAGGTACTTAGAGATCCTTATTTTTTTTAGACCGAAAAAATTTTATTGTACCAATAGGGCTTAAGAGGTTCATGTACATTAAGGTGCCTCACTCTCTATGGAGGAAAAAAAAGTTGTCCTGGTCCCCCCTCAAAAGTAAACTTTGGTTTATTTTATGGGGATTCCCCAAATATTTCGGCTCTAACGATAGCCGTCAACTAGCTAGAATGGTTCGAAAAAACCTCTAAAAATCGCGTTTTTCTTGGATAACTTTTTTGGCATGATATTTAAAAAAAATGGTCACAAATAGTGTAAATCAAAGAATTACATAGTGCTGCATCAAAAATTTTGGGAAATTTCCCCTAATACAGAAGATATTTACTTTTTTGCAGTGATTTTTTATATATTTTTTTATTTGCAATTTTCATTAAAATATGTATAACTCCTCCATCTTTTGCCGGATTTTCAATTCCGAGGTATCATTGGAAAGGTGTTAACTGCTGCTTTTTATTTTTATCAATAATTTACCATTATGGACCTCATTTATGCTGTCGGATATTAGCCAGATTGACTGAATTTGTTCACGTTTAAGAGTAAACGTATTGAAATCGTATAGATGGAGATTGCACCGACAGAATAAAAAAGGAATATAAGGGTAAATTAGTGACAATAATGAAGAGCAGCAGTCAGCACCCTTCCAATGATACCTCGGAATTGAAAATCAGGCAAAAGATGGAGGAGTTATACATATTTAAATAAAAACTGCAAAAAAAAGTATATAAAAAAACACTCCAAAAAAGTACATATCGTTCGTGTTAGGGCAAATTTGCCAAAATTTTTGATGCAGAACTCTATAACTCTTTGAATTAAACTATTTGTGACAATTTTTTGTTCTAAAAATATCATGTCAAAAAAGTTATCCAAGAAAATATTTGGAGAATCATCATAACATAGACCAATCATCATAACATATTTAAAAAAAAAAAAAAATTATTAAGGCGTGGGCCCCAAAGTAAAATTATTCCAAAGTCTGACAATAGCGCTGGCTGACGTCATGCTCTCTCTCTTTTTTGCGGAACGCTTAATCTTGTTGCTATCCCCAGCAGTTATTTTGGAGTCAATTGAAAAAGTGAACTAGTTCATTTCTAGCGCAGTTCGCAGTAGTTCTGAAAAAGTACAAAAGGCGTTCAGTGTAGAACAGTTATTTTTGCTTTTGTTTTCAAAAGTATTGCTGAAAAAAATAAACGCGTTCTGGCTACTTTTTAAAATTTGCTGCGCACAAGAAAAAATAATAAAAAAAAAAATGTTTATATACAAAATGTTTTCTGGAATGTGGATGGAAAAGATGGTACAAATGAGATCTTGAGGACCTTTCCGTTGCACTAAATTTTTACACTTTTAATATGTTCACTTTAAAACTAGATAAAAAAGAACCACTTTCAGGCTACTGTGAAAGCAACTAGTTTAAAAATGTTCCTAATGCGACTAGTTCAAATATGGGGAAAAAGGAGTGTTTCTGGGGACAATTGTCTTTTCCTATGACATCAACCCGCAAAAAGCGTCAGTTCGTTCAATGTTAAAGGGTATTGTAGTGGAACTAGTACTGGTCCATTTTGGAACTAGTTCAGAACTATTTCAAATTTGGTCCACTTTTCTGCTGGGTCATTCTTGGTTGAAATCTTTATAAAAGCCCTTGAATAGCAATTTTAAAATTCTCACCTGAGCATAAATACTGTCAAAAATATTTAAAATTATTTCAACATAATTCAAAAATAAACACAATGTGAAAAATGTTTGAAATGTTGGTCCTTTTGCAATACGGAGCGCTCCGTCTATATTCCCATCTACATTGTAATTTTAACATAACATGTCATTGGAAAGGAGCACTACTGCTCCATTGGTGCTTTCAACTACAGTGAAAGTATAGCACTCAATTCTGTGCTCCGTTTATGCTCCGAATTGCAGTGAAAGTATAGCACTCAATCGTTCGTTCTATTTCTTTTTATTTTGTTTTTCTTAAATGCTCCGAAACTTCTCCTAAGCATAAAGTAGCAGGAGAAGTTGTACTTCAGTCCTTTGTTAATAATATCGTCCGTTGTATTTAGTTGTTCTTCTGCAGTGATCCTAAGGCTCTCCAAAGCGTAATGTAGCAGGATCACTTGGACTTATCCTTCTTCTTTTCCTGGATTCACACAAAAAGAGCTCAGAAAAGAGTGCTCTTTGAGCGGTCTTGTTGGATGCACTCTGATTTCAGCTCGTTTGGAAGCAGCTTTTCGAAAAATATGTCAAAAGATATTTCAGAAGATTTCAAAATATTTACAAAAAATGAAAATAAGATGACAATTTCTGCAGTGCGAAAATTTCTTCAAGAACTTTTGATTTTCGAATATCAAAGTATTGACAAAATTGTGACAAATAAACAAAAATCATTGAATTTATCAAATTCACAAACCATTATTAACACTTTTCCCACTTCAAGTGGAAAGTGTTTCTATTTTAACTACGAAGCAGATATACGAATTACATGTTTATAAGAAACATTTTGAAAACCATTTTAAAACTAAAAAGCTTTTTAACTATGGAGCACTTCAAAGCTATTATAAAATATTTTTATGAATACTGCTGTTAATATATTAAACTAATGTAAGCGAAAACGAAAAATTAAATAATTTTATTTTTCCCAAACGAATTATTGATTTCTGAGTAGGCGTTATGTAAGTGAAATTTGAATTTTCATTCTAGCCATTGCTTGATTTCGGACCTACATGTAGTATGCTTCTTTTTAAGGAGGGCAACAGTACAGCTCAGTTACTTGCATATTCAATTGCTTAAAGATAGTAATGTTCAATAGCAATAGAAACATAATGCTGGCCTGTAGAAAAGTAATGGTTCATAAAATACTCTCTGGCAAAACCGGGTTATGCTTAAAAGAATGGAGCAAATAAATTGGTTAACACATGTGTAATAATTTTTATGAAAAGTTGTTTTAAGCACAAAAGTGTTTGGATGATACCATAACCATTACCGATAAGTCAGGCGAAAATAGATGAATTCATTCTTCTTTTATGAGAAGCTTGAAATCTAGTGCGGGCATAAGTGCGTGTGTGTTCATTATGCTCTTAACTCGCTTAGGGCGATGTTATGTAGACGGTCACGGGCACGGCACGGGCACGAATTGTTGTTGTTTCAATGTAAAAGGGAAATTTGAGAGAGTGAGCGAGGGAATAAATTTTGCCCACCGCGGTCACCAAATGATTCGGCTGTCGATACCAAATCACTGGATCAAAACAGTGTTGCGTTGTGGAAATATTCACAATATTTGTATTTTTGCATGCAAATAGTACACTTTTAGTACGAAATGTATCAAAGCAGTAATGAAACCTGCATAATAGCAACACTCACCATACTCATACTCGTGATACTTTTTTGCATAAAGTATCAAAAGTAGCAAAAAGTGTACTAGTGACCATAGATCAAATGACCGCCAGCATAACATACTTTGGGCACGACATTCATCAAACAGAAAAAGAGAGTAAAAACTCGTGCCCGTGCCGTGCCCGTGACCGTCTACATAACATCGCCCTTAGGCCGTTGTTATACAGACGCTCACGATCACATCACGGGCACGCATTGTTGTTGTTTCAATGTAAAAGGGAAATTTGAGAGAGTGAGCTAGGAAATTTATTTTGCTCAAACTGGTCACCAAATGATTCCAAAATGAAATGGAATCACGAGATCAAAACAGGGTTTCGCTGTGCAATTATTCACAACATTTGTGTTTTTGCATGAATATAGTACACTTTTAGTACGAAATGCATGAAAGCAGTAATGAAACCTGCTTAATAGCAACACTCACCATACTCATACTCGTGATACTTTTTTGCATAAAGTATTAAAAGTAGTAAGAAGTGTACTAGTGTTCACGGATCAAATGAGCGTCTGTATAACATACTTTCATCACAGAGCTCATCAAACTAAAAAAGAGCGTAAAAAAGGACGTGATCTTGGATCATATGAGCGTCTGTATAACAGCGGCCTTAGTAAATATATGTGCTTGATGTGTGTCTTACACTTTTAGGCCTTTACCAAATAGAAACTGATATGGAACGGATATGACTTGATTTTTTTAAGCTTAATTTATTGACTTATCATATGAATTATTATTGGCCAATTATGAAATGAAGAAACATCGCGCATGCAAAACATAACCAAGTGACAAAGCTAAGGAAATCAGTTTTGCGTTTTGTAAATTTTTATTTTTTTAGCATAATGGCTTGAATAAACGAATGTGTAAACCGTTACTTTAGACCATAATTTGTTGTTAATTAGTTTTGAATGATATAAGCAACGCAATTAGCAGCGACGGATATTAAATGTGTCGAAATTTTTAACCACTTATTCTAGAGTTAAACTCGTAATTTCAAACAAGAAGAAAATATCGTGTGAATGAAAATGTGAAAAATATGCGGACGTATTGTGTTTGAAAGCGCTAACAGCTGACCTTAAATGGCTCAGCAACTTTAATGCATTGTTTTACAAACAAGATAGATAGATCTGTTTAACAGTACATATACTTATATATATATATATGTATAGTATGTTTAAATCTTTATATGTACTAAACCTTTATGGTTTGCTATAAAGAAAAATCTTATATTGAATAAAGTAAAGTAACATGTAAATGCGATACTCGCACCTAGCTATGCAAAAACTGTAGTTTGTACAGAGTCTGTTGCTCAACATAAGCGAGCCAACGTTACGTAACGCTTAGCGCAAATCACTCATGCAGAGCTTTAGCTGCAGCATTTCTGATATGCTGCATATTGCAACGATACGAAAACAATAAAACAATGCTGCACCTAAGAGAGAATTCTGTGATGTTATAAAAACTGTTTGTGATGTTATTCGAAATATTAAACTAAGAGAGTTAAGATAAAACTTTTTTAAAAGATAACACGATTTTAAAAATGGCACTAAAAAAGAGTTTGAGTTTTTCTCATTTTTTTTTCAGTGTGCCATACAATTTATTTATCTATTTCCTTATTTAAAGGTATTAATAAGAACCGAAAAATATACAAAACTAGTAAGAACCTTGTGTTTACGAGGGCATTTTGAGAAGTCAGTGACTTTTTGAATTTTACACGTAGGAACTTTTAATGCAACACTGGTCTTGTCAGCTATCATCTGTTAATAGACTACTGTCAAATTTTGACGCAAGCTGCCTCATTAAGTTTATGTTTGAAAGCCATTGAAAGCAGACAACCTCTTGGATTTCGATGAAAATGAAAAAAAATTAATTTCGTTTTTTAAATTCTAGAATTAATTTTTAAATGCTATGGGGACCCTGTAACATCAGTTTCAATGGTTAAAAAGTGGTTAACTGAATTCCGTTGTGGTCGTACTAGTACAAGTGGCGCTGAACGTTTAGGTCGTCCAAATGAGATTGTTACGCCAGAAACCGTCGATAAAATCAATGTAATGATATTGGACGATCAGAGAATGAAAGTGCGTGAGGTTGCTGAGGCATCTAATCTGAGCGAAAAAACTATCCACTCGATGGTTGCCACGATTGCTCACACTCTACCATAAGTGCAGCCGTGTGACCACTTTAAAGGAGTGTTCAACCACAATTCGAAGGAATTTTTGCTCCATTTCGTAACTGCAGACGAAACATGGATACATCACAACATACCATAGACCAAGGAATAGTCAAAGCAGTGGACTTCTCACCAAAGAAGGCCAAGGTGAATCTGCCGGACAACAAGGTCATGATGACAGTTTTTTCCGATGCATGCGGATTCATTCACATCGAATACCTTCACAAGGGTATAACGATTACTGGCGAATAGTAAGCACAGCTGTTAGACAGATTTTACATTGATTTGAAGTAAATACGATTGTATTTGGCTAAGAAAAAAGTACTTTCCCACCATGAAAACGAACGAATTGGGCTACGTACTGCTACCCCATTCACCATATTCTTTAGATTTAGTCCCCTGCGACTATTTCCTGTTACCAAAACTAAAAAAATGGCTCGGATTTGGGTCGAATGACGAGGTCATCACTGAAACAAACGCCTATTTTGAGGACCTTGATAAAATCTATTATTTTGAAGGAACAGAAAAAAAAATGAAAAAAACGCTCAACTAAATGTGTCGAACTAAAGGAGACTATGTTGAGAAATAAAAGGCTTTTTTGTCGAAATAAAATACCTTTTATTCAGAAAATCCCTTATAAAATTGTTCTCGTGTGTATATTAGGTTTGTTCCCATACGCAAAAGTTTTTGAAAGTGTTTTTCTATTTTTTACTTGAACGCTTTCCCGTACTCGAAAACAGAGCGATAATGAGAGAGCAAATCATTTCTCTTCCTCAACAAAACCCAGCAGTTATTTTGGAGTCAATTGAAAAAGTGAACTAGTTCATTTCTAGCGTAGTTCGAAATATGTAGCTCTGAAAAAGTAACAAAGGCGTTGTGTAGAACAGTTCCCTTTGCTTTTGTTTTCAAAAGTATTGCATAAATTGCGCACAAGAAAAAATAATAACAAATAAAAAAAAAATGTTTATAGACATTTATAAACAAAATTTCTTCTGGATTGTGGATGGAAAATATCGCACAAATCAGGTCTTTAGGACCTTTGCTCCAGTACACTAAATTTTTACATTTTAAAATGTTCACTTTAAAACTAGTTAAAAAAGAACTACTTTCAGACTACTGCGAAAACAACCAGTTTAAAAATCTTCCTAATGCAACTAGTTCAAATATGGGGAAAAAAGGAGTGTTTATGGGGATAATTGTCTTTTCCTATGACATCAACCCGCAAAAATCGTCAGTTCGTTCAATCTTAAAGGGTATTGTAGTGAAACTAGTACTGGTCCTTTTTGGAACTAGTTCAGAACTATTTAAAATTAGGTCCACTTTTCTGCTGGGAAGTTACAAATTTTTACAAATTAATTTGTCGAGAAATTTTGTCGAGTAAAAAGCAGTAAAAGCACATTTCATCGGCACATTGGCATTGGTCTAATGGATAGTCTCATAAAGACTGGTTAAACGATGTTAATATGGTGTGTAACTTGGTGTACATGAGGTGTCAGAGTTGGGTACTCCGAGGTAAAAAGTATATCTTAGTATCCTTGGAGTGCCAGTTTGCAAAGGAGCAATTAGTGGTGACCATGTGTCACACAGAGTCAAATGTGATGTGGTCTAATCTGTACAACTTCCAATAGTGGTGGCTTTTGCCACTACAGTCATGAACGATGGGTGCAGATGTGTCGGTGTGATTAGTGCGTGTCGAGTTAAATTTCTCTTGCCCGGAGAGACTATCGCAGGGCTGGCCCTTCGGCGAGTATCGTGCTGGCTTTGGTAGTTCAATGTCGCGAACAGGTCTGTGTCATCGGCGTGGAGTTGCGCTTAATCAGATGTTAGATGGGTCTTGATTTTCGTAAATAAATGTGGATGGTGACCTAACTAGTCATCCATAATTGGTACTGTTGCGTTTCAACTTTGGTTGCTATCCATACAGTATATTTATTAATTTATACATACACTTAAGTACGGTGTGTAACCGGTGTTGAAACTACTATGATGGGGGGTTGGTCGCGTCTGGAGTCATGGAAGTGACGCCCAGGAGAGGTTGGATGGATTTTGTATTTGTATTAACATGGTACAAACGTCCTAAAGATTTATCAATTTCATGAACCTCGAGCCCATTGCCATGCGGCCACGTGAAATTAAGTCTCTATAAAATGGTATTACCACCGGGCACCGAATCGAATATTTTTTTCGCTGGAGCGTCGTTTTCCATTCGCTCAATATGACCTAGCCAGCGGAGCCGCTCGATTTTAATGCGCTTAACTATGTTGATGTCAGCGTACAGCTCATACGCTCGTGGTTCCATCGAATTCAGTACTCGTCATTGACGCAGATTAGATCGAAGATCTTACAAAGGATCTTTCTCTCGAAGTCTTCCTAAGTCTTTTTATTAGAACTGCTCAACGTCCAGGTTTGTGCTGCATATAATAGCAGTGGCATGATAAGTGACTTATAGAGTGTGAGTTTTTTTCGTCGAAAGAGGGCTCTGCTTCTCAATAGCCTACTCAACCCAAAGTAACATCGGTTGGCAAGAGCTATCCTTCATGTTATCTCAATATTGACATCGTTGGAAGAGTTTATGCTGGATCCCAGGTAGACGAAGTCCGTAACAACCTCTTGGTTTCCACGACGCTGGGACTGTTTATTTGTTGACACTAGGTATTTCGTTTTATCTTCGTTCAATACAAGACCCATTCGACTCGACTCTTTCGCTAATCTAAAGAATGAAGAATTTTTTATTTAAATTATTTTTTTTGATATTTTAACGAGAAATATCTGTTGATTGCACACCATTTGTTTCTGGTCTCCATTCCAATAGTTTTTATTTATTTCGAAGAACTCTTGATATTTTGAAATTTCTTTCTTAACTTCTAAACAGCTGATTTTATGCAGTTTGATACTTATACAATTTTTACTAAAATAGCTTTCTCGTACTTAAACTTGAAACTTTTGACAGGGAGGAGAAATTTTAACATATTTTATAATGAAGACCTATTATAAATGAGCCACGACACTCAAAAGATCAGAGATGAATAAAGTTAGATTCGATTCGCATATTTTGCCATTGAAATAACATTTAAATCAATAGGTAAAATTAACACTAAATTAATTTAAATTTATGCTAATATTATCTCAATAAAATTTTTTAAGATTATATGATATTTTGAAAGTGAGTTCAACTTATTTTGTATGTTATTTATAGTTTAGTGATTTCATATATTAATATACATATATTTGAAGTTTTGGTTACGATTATCAGCTGTTCCATGCTTGCAGGCTTTTGCCTTTAAATATTCGTTTTATAGTTTCGAATCTGGAGACCCCACAAAAACTAAAAAAATTTGTTATTATCTTTAAAATCTTTATCTGTTAAGATTAATTTGTTCTCATGCTGGTAAGCTATGTTATATTAATTCACTTTGACTTTTTCAGAGGAATGGATTACAAAGAAAAAAACGGAGCTTACAACAACACGTCAAATTGAAACGAGAGTAAAGCGACAAGTTACGCTGGCAGATGGCAAGGTAGTTGAAGATTCTGGCCCAATAGTTTCAACAAACACTACAGAAGACACGGACAAGCAGGAAACAGAAACAACAGAAGTAAATAGCTTAATTTTATAATTTTAATAGCATAGATCTTCAAGATTAATAAATATTAAAAAAAACTACTTGACAGAAACGTGATCTAGGCATTCCAACTGACAACCAACACGGTGTGTCTATTAAACCGCAGGAGCTTGGTGTTGAAAACGACGCTTTACGACAACTGGAGCCAGTGAATGCAAATGCCGTTATTAAATTAATACCACGCCCTGAAGATGGTTTAGTACGAGAGACCGCGGACAAACGGATTGTATCACATGAAGTAGTCAATGACTATTTGGAGACTGAAGATGTTCGACATCTGGGAGACTTTTCTGATGAGGTAAGTTTTGATCGTTTTTTTTTTAATTATTATCCGGGAAGTCAAAATTGTTTTTCTCGTTAAAGGAATTATTTTTTGAAATTTCTAACTTTTTTTTCTTGATTACAACTTTTTGGTCTGAAAAACATTTGAATATTATTAAAACCATGGTAGAATTATAAGGTAGGGCCGAAAAATGGAGTAGAAAGCAGAGAAAAGCGGGCTAGTTGTCCAAATCAGCTGTTCATCTCTAATTTCTTTAAGTTAATTTTTCGCAGTTGATTTTAGGTTAAACTTTTTACAAGCTTTTCTGCAAATTGAACACTGCCTCGGCATTTTATAGATTTATTTACAACATTTTTACAATATTTTCACTCAAATAAACACAAACTTAACACACGTGTTCGCACTATTTACAACTTGAAAACATAATATTTTTACTTCATTTGAGGTTTCTACGATTAGCCAACCTTTTCATTATCCACTCTACGTTGACGCGTGAAGGACTAAGCGACTCGGCCGTGAAATCTTGTAATTCTACCATAATTATAACTAAGGAGTATAGAAAACAATGTATGAGAAAAAGCTTATATGATGAAATTAAAACAAAACAGATATTAGAAATTAATAAAAAAAAAATTATTCAATATATTAAAATCAGAATAGAAAATAGAAAAAATAATTTAACTAAAGTTAAAATAAACAACTAAAACTACTCAAGAGCTTATTTAATTGTATAAAAAAGGGGTAAAAATACTGATTCTTTGATAAAAAAAAGTGTCGTTTCAACCCTTTGTTCCCAAATTTGTCCTCATCCTTGTCTTTGTTCTTATATTTGTCCCAATTTTAATCCTTATCTTTGTCCAGATTGTTGTTTTAACACAATTCCTGAGCCATTCCTTGTTCGAATTCCTTTTCTTATCCTTGGTCCACATATTTTCCCAATCGTTGTCCTAAATTTTTTCCATAGAATGTCAAAATCCTTCTTCTATTCCTTATCCTAATCCTTGTCCTTATCCTTTTTTCAATTTTGCCGTAAATATGGCTTTAAGTGTGCCTACTTCTTTGTCCCAATCCTAGTCCTTTTCTCAATCCTCGTCTTTATCCTTGTCGAATTGCATGCTTTTATATATGTTCAAATCTTTGTCCTAGTCGTTATGTTAATCTTGGTCCTAATATTTGTCCAAATGTTGCCCACATTGATATCCAAATTCTTGTCCTAACGCTTGTCCTAATTTAAATTTAATTTTTATTTTATATTTTTGTTTTTGCTTTTGTGTGGTGCATTTACATTTCCTTAGCGTTATGCAATTCAATATTTTTTTGACGTAGAATACGTCATTCTCAGAGGTAAGTAGGGTGGTTGATAGTGATCAGGTGTCGGTATTTATATAACTTTTTGAGCCTTTGGTGGGCCTAAAGTACTGATCGTACAATGTTGATGTTAGGCACTTGTTGGTCTGCTTGATCCTCAATGCGACAAAAATTCATGTTAGAACTCTCTAACTTACATAAATTTTACACAATTACATGAAATATAAACCAACATTTGATGTTTTTGTTTGCTTAAACTTGCTACCTATTTATCGACAGTTTCCGGTTTTATCGACAAAACCATCAAATTTGTATGGGAGCCCCCCTAAGGAGTGGTCGGAGGGAATAGTTGTCAAAGGCTAAAATGTTCCTTTTGCAAAAGTAATGGGGGTCGGTATAACATATTAACCCTCTCCGGCACTCTCGTAAAGGCCATATGCTCAGGTATATGGAATAAATAAACAAAAACCATAAAATTTGTATTGGAGCCCCCCTAAGGAGTGGTCGGAGGAAATAGGTGTTAAAGGCAAAAATGTTCCTTTTGCATTAGTAATGGGGATCGGTCATACATATTAACCCTTTCCGGCACTCTCTTAAAGGTCATATGCTCAGGTGTATGGAATAAATATACAAAAACCATAAAATTTGTATGGGAGCCCCCCTAAGGAGTAGTCGGAGGGAATAGGTTTCAAACGCAAAAATGCTCCATTTAAAAAAGTAATGGGGGTCGGTGAAACATATTAACCCTTTCCGGCACAAACACAATAAAATTTGTATGGGAGCCCCCCTAAGGAGTGATCGGAGGTAAAAGGTGTCAAAGGCAAAAATGTTCATTTTACAAAAGTAATGGGGGTCGGTCATACATATTAACCCTCTCCGGCACTCTCTTAAAGGTCATATGCTCAGGTGTATGGAATAAATATACAAAAACCATCAAATTTGTATGGGAGCCCCCCTAAGGAGTGGTCGGAGGTAATAGGTGTCAAAGGCAAAAATGTTCCTTTTGCAAAAGTAATGGAGGTCGGTGATACACATTAACCCTTTCCGGCACTTTTTTAAAGGTCATATGCTCAGGTGTATGGAATAAATAAACAAAAACCATAAAATTTGTATGGGAGCCCCCCTAAGGAGTGGTCGGAGGGAATAGGTGTCAAAGGCAAAAATGCTCCTTTTGCAAAAGAAATGGGGGTCGGGGATACGGCACAAAAACCACACAAAAACGGCACAAAAACCATAAATTTGTATTGAGCCCCCCTAAGGAGTGGTCGGAGGGAATAGGTGTCAAAGGCAAAAATATTTCTTTTGCAAAAGTAATGGGGGTCAGTCATACCTATGAACCCTTTCCGGCACTCTCTTAAAGGTCATATGCTCAGGTGTATGGCATAAATATTATGCTAAATATTTTTTAAAAAAGATGTCATCAAAAGCAAATTTAGTAATTCTACGTCTTGTGTTACGACATAGTCGAAACTACTGTATCTTTTTAGGTTACCTCGTACCCTGGGCTCATTTGAGCTCCCTCGTTTCAAACGTATTCTTATGTTATTTTGCTCATTCAACAAGCAACCAGTGGCGAAGCAGCAATGTTTCGGATAATACGCCAGTGTTTTGTCTCACTTTCACTTTTCAATTTGAAGACCACTGCTTTAAGTGGTTCACTGAAAGACCTCATGACGACATTTATTTTTGTTTTTTTTTTTATCATGTGGTTGAAAACCTAAGCTGTACTGTCGTTTTATAAAATTTACCGTGGCCCCTATAGGCACGGAGTTATAATTCCATGTAACGTTTGTTTAATTTTTGTTGTATTTTTGCTGTATTCAGCGGTTGCCAACGTGAGGTCTGAACCATTTTTTGATGTAAAATAAAATTTTTCGTAGCACTTCTCCTCAGCGAGTAATAATTCCATGCAACAATATTGCATTTTTGTTCCATAAGTTTCTAACTCCGTGACCTGATGACGTCATAATATTTTTTTATATTTATTTTTTTAGTAAGGCTAAGTACAAATTCTTCATTTGCGTTTTACAAAATTTACAGTAACGCATATATTCGACGAGTAATAATTCCATCGTGTTATAATTCCAAGTAACAAATTTTCAGTTGCTTTGCTTAAGCAGCTCCGCCCGCATTTCAACGACGTCTTTAATTATGTTTTTGTTTTTTTTTTTTTTTGTCATAAAGTCAAAGATTTAACCTTTACTGTCGCTCCATTATTTTTGTCATAGCATCTATACTCAGCGGGTTAAATGCAACGCCGATGCATTTAAAAAAAAAAAAATGTCATTTTAAACTTTTATGGTTGAATCATTTGCCATAAAATTTATCCCATTCAGCTTGAATCACCTCTAAAACATAATTTTCTAAAACGCATCAACGGCTACTTCTGGCATTGAAAATCGTTGTCCGCGTAGTTTGTCCTTAACGTGCGTGAACAAAAATAAGTCATTAGGTGACAAACAAATTGCTGTGTTCCATTCCGAATTGACAGTTCTTCGTGTCTCAAGTGATACCGTGGACACATGAGCATTTTTTTTTAAGAAACAGACACCATTTGCTTCGCAGTGCGTCGAGCTCGTACAACTTTTGTTGGATTTGGTTCATTTTGAAAGACTTATAGTCGACTGCTGTTTATTTTCAGGCTTATACCCATAGATCCATGATTCGTTACCAGTCATGATTTTATATGTGAGTACGTCTTTTGAAGCGTCCGAAGTGGCGTCCGTGGCGTAGTTGGTTAACGTGCGTGGCCGCTATGTCAACGAACCTGGAGACCCAGGTTCGAACCCCAGCAGCGACAGAAAATTATTTGAATTAAAATAATTTTTCTGTACGGCCGCCACCTCTCTGCAGACAATGGCAAACCTCAGAGAGTAATCAAAATGCCATGGAAAGCTTCTTGAGAATAAGAACATTTCGTTCATCGCCGTTCGGAGTCGGCGTTAAGCCTGTAGGTCCATTTCTCGGTTAATTGTGTACAAACTTAATAACACGCACAACACAATTGATCATAAGAAGCTAGGTCAAAGTCCTTTCAAGGGCTGAAATGGCCAGTTATTTATTTTTTTTTTTTTTTTTACGTCTTTTGAAGCACTGCGATTGTATTTCTTAAACGTTTCCTTGCACCAATCAACACAAGCCTTTTTCAGCGATTGTCAAATTATATCGAATCCAAAATGAACAAATGTTTTTTACAAAAGTCGAATTGAGTTCATCGATACACTCTTGTTGAGATAATTCACCGTCGAAAGTTCTAAAAAATAATCACACGAAAATGTTCACGTGTTAATTACATTTTTTTACTAAAATAAAATTTTAAAAGCACTTTGTTGTTTAAAATAAGTGCACGTACACCAAAACGTTGTGAGCACATCGAGCTTGTCCGTGAACTGTTGGAAGCATACAAGAATGTATCATACCATGAGATGAAGTCATCCTTGGCCATTAGTGAGACTAGCATATGTTACATTCGATTTTGCATGAACATATAGGTGTCAGGAAAATACCATTATTACCATTATTTGTTACCCCATAATTTGACGGTTAAGATAATTTTTACACATTGTTAATTGAGCTCTAGACTATATCATCAATCAATATAATCCCGCTCAGCGGAATCCCGAATCAAATGTTCTTTATTTATATTGGCAATTGTTGTTCTAATAGTATCCTTCAGTGACGATATGGTGTTGTGGGAATGTTTATTGGTTACCTTTTCAGCTGTGAGGCATATGTAATAATCCAAGGGATTTAGGTTTGGGGAGCTGGGTGGCCCTAGGTTTCGTCGTTATGCCTTTGAGTGAAGGAGCAAAGTCTTGTTTGAAGAAGTATGATCTGTCGCCACGTACACTAACAATCCAGGGTTTTACAACTGTTTCTAAAATCTTGATGTTGGCGGCACTTTTCACTCGAAGCCCCTGGCGAAAGAAGTGTGTTGGCATAACATGTCCTTAGTAGCTCACAATTTCTAAGACCATAACAGTTGCTGGAAACTACGTGTGTATAACACGGGGAAACTTGTTGGATGCGTGCATAATCCTATGTTATTTTTCCGATAAATTTTTTGCTCTTGGCTAAAATTTTTTTCGTCAGAAGAAAATCGCAACATGTTTAAAACTTCAGGGTGCTCTACCTTGTTCAATAGATGCGGTAACGTTTTGCGCGGATAAATCTCTGTTTCCAAGTTTTTTCCGATATAAAGTTTCCTCTGAGACTAAGGAATATCTGGTAGCCGAATATCTGAAGCTGTTTGCGATATTCAGGTCCCTTGCAGTGAGTGGATTTTTTTATTTTGAAGGGCTTTCGTCGATTATCACTTCGCTTGATGGGCAAATTGTGCATTTTTAGTAATTTCCGTTTCATGTTTGTTTTTTTATTTTGCTATAGTTTTGACATCGTCAGTAGACTCTTCCAATTCACGACGAACCTTATGTACGAATGATAGGGTGCAATTGAAAATTTAGGATATCTCCCAATCGATGTTTTTCGCAATCCCTGCATGTATTTAAATTTCTTGAGCTATATTATAGTTCTCCATTGATGATCTGAAAAACAAAGCACCAACAAAACTATTATGCAACAATTATAAAATCGAAAATAATAAAATTAGATGTCCTCAAATACCGTACGTATCCTTTTAAAATGTCTTAAAGTGTCTTTTTAAAATCGAAGATCAAGTTCGGAAATGAGCCTTGCGTGTTTCACTAAATCTTGCTAATAGGTGTTACCACTGGGTGGACGACCATCATGTCGTCTGGGTGTATTAAAAATTAAGTTATGAAGTTATGAAAAATTGAAGTTATAGTAGAGTTATGGAGCTTACCATAATACATTTGGAGTGTTGAGAGGCACAACACGATGAAACGAACTAGTATGCTATAGTATTTTGGAGTATCGAGAGGATGTGAAAGATGCGATTAGATGAAATAGTTAATTTTACAGTAATTTCAGAGTATCAGAGAGATGCAGTTTACTGTTCGCATTGGGACAGAGACTAAATGCTGATGTAAAATAGAGGGGCTGTCGGATTTTGATTAATGGCTCAGAATGGATCTTGATGTAAATAGGTGTAAATAAAGTCATTTTTGACAATATTGGGTGTCAGCGGTGTTGAAGTGCTGTTTTAAGGTAAAACTATTTTTTCACCGGAAGATTATCACTGGGCTGGACCTTCGCGGAGTATTGTGCTGGCGGTGGTAGCTCAAATTCGCAAGCATGCCCTATGGAAGTCGGCATGCACTTGCGCTTGTCTACAACCGGGTGCCAATGTCCATAAATTGTCAGATATTTTCGATCGTTCTCGATTTATCATCCAATAAATGTGGATGGTGATAACATTAGCCAGTTGGTACCATAATTGGTTCTGTTGCGTTCCAATATTGGTAACTATCCATACAGTATATTCATTAAATTAAACATATGTACATGAGTGGCGGTGTGTGCCCGGTATTGAAACTACTAGACGCGTTGGTCGCGTCTGAAATCATGGAAGTTATTCCCGGAGCTGGTCGGATGGACGTTAGTAAATGTATATTGTTTTGCAGTAATTTCCGGAAGATTTATCTGTTGGCGTCAAATTCCTCCAATTTCCGCGTCAATCGACTCCTTGCCAAGGGGCACCGTAGAATTAAGCCGACAAGGCAGGTGCCTACGAAAAACACTTAAAGGCTCCCGTCCAAGGTGACTATATTAAACAATCTTTAAAATTTCCCCAAAAATTATTATAAAACCGTGAAGTTTTTGCAAATAACTTTTCATTCCAAACACCGACTGTACGTTTGAAATTTTTCAAAATCGAATAAAAACCACATCTATTCCCTATACAAACTGACGTCATCAAATAGTTAAGCCTTTTTAACTTCGGATATTATATATTAAACACTAGGTTGGGGTTATTTTAAGTACAGTGAAGCCGAAGATAAAACATTCCTTGATTGTTTCATTTCAAATTAATATCGTTCATAGCGTGAAGCACAATTCACTTTTTGGGGCGTTCAATTTGAACTTGCCTAGAGGAACCTCTGCCTAAATCCGGCAATGAACCCATTCCCAGTTAGTATCAAAACAAATATTTACAAAAACAAAAATTTTTTTCTTATAAAAAACTAATTTATTCGACCAAAATAGAGAGAATACTCTGTCGTCTTACAAAAAACTTCAATACTAATAATTATTCACGGGCTTAACGAATCGTATAAAATAGGGGTCAAAATATTGATTCTTTCATCTTCTCCGTTCTTCTTGTTAATCAGAAGCTCAAAAAAGATAGATCATTGTTTCTGTTGCCCATTAAATAAACATCTTTATCAAAAAGTTTTCATTATTATTCGGTTTTGACCAAACTATTAATAGAATTGAGTGCGATGGCTATGTGAGTAAAAACTAAAACTTGAACCAACTCCACAAGAAAGAAAGAAAGAGACTCCAAAGCATAACGAGTAAAGTAATCAGAGCTCAGCCTCGCAATTGAGTCAAAAAAAAAAAAGAGGCTTAACACCTAAAGCAAGCGAACTCAAAGCCACTTCGTCTTGTGTCTTTAAGCCAAACTTCAGTAGAGTCTTGCCATGCTAATTGTTAAGATAAAGCACGATTTCACGCTACCATAAAATGCAAAATTAAAAATAGTGAAATATAATAAAACAAAAGAAAAAAACCGAAAAATTTTAAATGTTAAAACTCAAAACTATACGGATTCAAGTGAAAAAGATTTGAAATAAATAAATAATTTATGAAATAAACTAGACTAATCTTGAAGCGTAAACTAGTCGTATCTATGCCTTAAAAAAAAACCGGTAATAGTAATGCAATAAAATACAAAGAATACATTTCAAGATGAAACAAAATATATGCAAACATTGGGAAACATTTAGTTTGAATAATGAATAATATAAAATATACATATAATAAAAATACATATGATTTTTTCATATCATAAACTAGTGTTAACTCTCTTCAGTGCTCAGACGAAAACTTAAAACAAAACCCAAGGCAAACAAGTCTTGGGAAAATAAGAAGTCGATCATTGCCCCTTGTGTCAAAGTAATTGTGTGCAGTGGACGAAAGAAAGCGAGTTTTTCGTTGTCTCGGAGTTCTGTGCGAATTCGTGGCAATGTGGAGATGTTTTAAAACTATGATTCGGTTAGGGTTTGAAATCCTAGATTGGTGGTTAGTGGAAACTTGATTTTCATACCGGTGACCGATACTTTCGCTAAGTAAATGCGAGTGTGTGACAGCGTGTGGAATAGTTGACTTAATGTTTGGAATCTTCATAACAAACTTAAATATAAATATTTTCGTAAATATTGCAAAAGACTATTTAAGGTCAGACACAAATATCGATCAAATTCTCCTTGAATATTTGTATAAGTATTAAGCAGCTAGCTACCTCCGCTCTATACGTAGGCTTGCAATAGTTTACTCAAATTTGTGTTTTTTTTTTTAAGCAATAGACGAATTTGTACGCCTTTCATTAAAACTATTTAACCTTACTTTTAAATTTTGCAGCAATTTTATTTCATGAGCTTGTTTTAAGCTTCTTTAGTAACAATAAATCACACTTTTCAATGTAATGCCTTTGAAACTAATGTTACTTTATAAGAGGGTATATGCGAAATATTAATGAAGGATGCATCAACAAGCGGTGTAGACATTGGTTGCTCTTTTTTTTTAATAAAACAAATAATTGCTTGGATGTCACTTCAATTTTTATTCGCTTATTAAAAAGACGGCGGCCGTGGCGCAGTGGGTAGAGTGCGTGGCCCATACGCCAGAGAACCCTGGTTCAATTTCCACCTGACACGGAAAGTTTTTTCAATTGAATTAATTTTTCTGTTCGGTCGTCCCTCTGTCCACTCGTCCCTCGTCCACTCTGCAGACAATGGCAAACCTCAGAGAGTAAATAATGCCATGTAAAGCCTCTTGAGAACATGTACATGTTACATTAGCCGTTCGGAGTCGGCATGAAACTAGTAGGTTCAGCTCTCGATCAATTGTGTATAAATATTTAATAACACGCACAACACAATTTGACCATAAGAAGTTCGGTCTAAGTCCTTTCAAGGGCTGAAATGGCCAGTTTATTATTATTATTATTATTATTATTATTATTATTATTATTATTATTATTATTATTATTATTATTATTATTATTATTATTATTATTATTGTTAATAAGATGAATGGAGTTTATGTTTAAAACTTAATATCTTCGAAATTTCTTCCTCGGCTTAGCTTATAAACTTTTATCCATTTTGCGAAATTTTCGATCACTCTTTCGCTGATTTGATTTGAGAATCGTATTTGTGTCGGACTGAGAAATCGAGTGTAGACCTTACTCTATAGATAGATAATCATAAAGTAAGAAATTAACGGTGTTAAATCGCAAGATTTGAATGGCCAATTGGTGTCTCCAAACATAAATTAGGCAAAAAGTTTCACGACTTATGGCACGTTGCACTATCCCGTTGAAAGTAGAGGTCATCTGTGTCCATATACTTCATGTTCGAACACAAAATATTGTTAAGTATGTCTTTTTAGCGCAATCCATTGACTGTAAAGGCTCTTCTGTCACCATTTTCAAAAAAGTATGCTCCGAATGATGACACCGACCCACCATCCGCACAAATAGCCACTCTTTTTGAGTGCATTGTCATCTCTTGAATCACTCACGGGTTTTCGGATCCCCAAATGAGATAATTTTCTTTTCAACGTCAGCTTCGTTAGAAAATATTAAATATGAAATATTTTGCAAAAATCATGTTTTCCAAGTTCCAATCAGAGATCGTGACGACCGTGGCCGCGTGCGTTGAAATGTGTGTGAACAACTCGATGTCAACGCCGAGTCCTTAGTCTATGCTTACAAGACAACCACTTTGGACGAGCTCGAGGTCAACATTCGAGACGCTATTGCCGGACTAACGCACATATTGTACCGAGTCATAAAAAATTGAACCGAGCACTTGAAGCACTGCCAGCAAAGCCAAGACGGCCATTTACGTGATGTGCTATTCCATAAATGATGGCATGAATGTAACATAGCTTCAAAATAAATCCAGACTCAATTAGATATCTTAACACTGTTAAGATTGTACAAATTAAACAATTTTCCCTTCCTGTCGTTTTATTTGGTCTACCATGTTAATTGATATTTGTAGTAACTTGCGAAGATTCACAAAAACATAAAAAAATTTGAAAAAAAAAATGCAAAAATTTAACACATCTGTAACGAAAATATCTTTTTTTTTAAATGAATAAGTATCATCAGTTCTTTCCGATATTGACATGTCAACTTCAAATTAAAATTTCATACATAAAAAATGCAAAAAATTAATAAAACAATTTTTGTAAAAATGTTTTTGAGTGTATTTATTCACCCTAAAAAAATTTTTTCCCATTATCTCTTACCGTTTTCATGTAATAAAATTTTAGATTTTCACTCGAATACCAAGCCTGCCAAGTAGGAACATGCCTTAAGTTCAGAAACTTTCACAATATTGACCGAGTCATATATTGTCCTGAAGATTCTAATTTAGCTATGGAATCAGAATGAGTTCTAAAATTGTTCTAAAATTGGATACTTTACAAAAAATTGTAGTGCCCTCAGTCGAAAATATTAAAAAAAAAAAAATGTATTATAAACAAAACAGGTGAAAAACGGCAAGAAATGTAAAATAAAAATTGGCTTTTTGAACTCTACGTTTAATGAACCGATTTTGGTGTTTATAAGCCATGTCTACCACTGTCTAAAAATAAAATAAATGCATTTTACTACAACTTCCGAGCCCTACTTATTAACATATAAATATAGGTATATATGAAAATTTCAGATATTCCAGATATAAAACATAAAATTTTACACCGGATGCGTCCCGATAATGAACTTACTCATATTGCATTTTCTATACAAATATACCAGGAGTACAACTTTGTAAAAATCATTTAATTTTCTTGACATTTTTGTTCTTTGAATTTTGAAAGTTTTTAAATTAATGAACTTAAATAACCACTTAAAAAATATTCTTATATTTTTTTTTTTCCAATTATTGTATTGCTCATCTTTATAAGTTACAGTGTATAATTTTGATGAATTATATGAATTTTATTCAAAAGAAAGTATAGAATTTAATGGTAAAACTTACTACTGAAATTTTGAAATATCTATGGAACTTTTAGTTTTCCGATTTAATTGATCGCTATTTAAAATATTGATGGTTACCCATTAATTACATTTGACTTAAAATAAAATATTTAAAAAGCCACTTTTTAAATAATATCAAAAAAATTTTAGAAAAGAAGTAGTGCCGGTATAAATTGCTGAATATCCGTCCTTAAGAATGAAGAATGATTCCAATAATAAGCAAGACATGACCAGAAATATGTCCTTAAAATATTGAAACGTTAGAACTTTTTTCAATATTTTGCATTTAACTTCAAAACATCAAAAATCCTTTTTATTTAAAAAAAAAAAAAATGCACAAATTCCCTTTTTCATGTTTTGATATCATCGACATACTCATAACATCTTCTGATTTTATTTTTCAATATCATCTTAATTCCATTGCATTAATTTTTTTATTTTCAAAATAGCACACTTTTACTCTATCCCTCTGGGAAATGGAAACATTCCCGGATATAAGCAGGAAACATTCCATAGAACGTAGGAACTATTCCCTTTCATTGGACACTCCATTTTTTTTTATAAACACTATGTCATCCTCTCCGCTCTCTTAAAAATTAATGTGGTAACAATAACAAATAAATAACTAACTAAAAGTGGTTAGCCTAGCGGGAATTCGAACCCGGGATCTCTGGAGTGGCTGTCAAGAATGCTACCTACTCGACTACTGAGGATGTCTTATTATTCGAAATAAATTGAAATTGCCCCAATACAAGCAAAAGTTTCCACAAGCAATCCTTAAGAAGCGGGTTTGGAAACAATATCAATTTAAAACTTCCATAAGTTTCCAAAGCATACGATGAGTAATGTTTCCCCATCACTTCTAATACTACTGTTCCCACATATTCAGGCCCGCCTTGAGCCTTGCGTGTTTAGCAAAATCAATGGCAGTAAGCTGGACCGTTTGATATAATCAACGGTAACGTTAATGCCTAGGAGTAGCAATCATCAGAAAAATAATTTGTTAGCACGGGGATAGTCCTTGCCCTGACAGAAATATAACAACACAAACACATTGGCACAATAGCTGATGTCTTTAGAGTGCGTTAATTGATGGTTTAAAATGGGTGGAAGTAATCACTGCAAAACCGTGGGATTGCTTGTGCAGTACATGGTGAGCCACTAGAAGAGTCTGACAGTCTAGTTTTAGTAAGCGATGTGTGATATAGTGGAGCTATAAAACTCGGAGCGATGCGAAGTGTTGTAATGGTGTGAGCTATTAAACTCGGAGCAAAAATGCGAAGTTTCGAAAAAGAGAGTAAATTCAGAGCGAATAAATAATGTGAAGTAATTGAAGGGGTATGCTAGATGTATTAACTGAAGCATTAAGGGTTATGGGCGTGATGAGTTCCACTTCCGCCAACAGTGGTCCCGGAGCGTTGAGGGTGAATTTGGGCACGAAGAGAATTCTCGATTCAATTTAAGAGGTTCTCGGGATGTTCAAGGAGGTATTGTGGTACTGTGGTTGCCAACGCAGTAGTACAAAATTGGTGATGCTGGATAGGTTGTTGGACGTCATTTTGGGCCTCAAGGTTGATCCTGGTGTAGTAAGTGTTGAATTATATTCTTCACAGCCATGCGTGATACGATATATGTCAATGTGTGTGAGTGCTATGTCCAACCACTGGGTTGGCCCTTCAGTGAGTTTCGTGCTGGCTGTGGTAGCACAATGTCGCGTGTAGTTCTGGGGTGATCGACGTGGAGTTGCGCTTGTATACAACCGGGTGACAATTCCCAATATTGTCAGAGGTCTTAGATCGATCTCGATTTCTACCAATAAATGTGGATGGTGATAACACTAGCCTTCTATGATCCAATATCGGTATGCAATCCATACAGTATATTTATTAAATTAAATATCCTTAAATGTGGTGGTGGAACCGTTATTGAAACAATAATATAGGTCGTTGGTCGCGTCCGGGATCAAGGAAGTGGGGTGCAGTGGATTGTCGGAAGGACGCTAATGCAACGTAGCTGGTGTTAGCGTCCGGAAGATCATCTTTATTGGATGGACGTTAATTAAAGTACGTTACTAAATTGGCGTTCCTGAAGATTAATCCGCTGGACGTCATTTCCTTGAACCCTCTCTTGAGGGACTCTTTGTGCCAAGGGGCACCGTAGAATAAAGCTGACAAGGCAGATGTATACGTTAAACACTTATAGGAATCCTTCTGTTTCCACATATCTTCTTATGAAAGCAGTTTGGAAACAATATCAATTTAAAATTTCCCATAAATTTCCAAAAGATACAGTGGCGAATGTTTCTAAATCGCTTCCATATGGAAGCCTTCCAATTTTTCCCAGAGGGATATGTCTTATTATTTACGTCGAATCTTTTATTGATATCTTCATTATTCTTAAGTACTTCCTTAATTTTGCATTAAGATTTATTCATATTTTTTTTTCCATCCATCCTACAGACTTACATTAATGCCATACACAACAAGAGCGACAACTTGGAAGAGGCTCTTTTATTAGCAACACAACAAAAAGATTTGGTTGTCGCTCTTCCTAAAGTTATTGCAACAACGAACAAATCGTACAAAACTATCGATACAGAGGATTCAGTAAAACGATGCTTTGCTCAACCTGACGGCACCATTGTTACAGAGAATAAGAAAACCACAGAACATGAAGTAATAGTCGATAAAGATCTTGCCGATGAGGACGATGCTTCAGCAGGGAATCATGAGACAATAACTACACATGTAAGTAAAATCTTGAGTCTCAAATTTTAAAAGTAATCGTCAAAAATTTATATGGCACAGGAAGCCCGGCAACGTTTCCTAAAACAGAGAGATGAGCAACACGTTGATTTAGTAGCTGATGGCAAGGTGGTCAGCACTGAAATGAGATACGCAGCAGAAACTATGCAATTGGAAAAAGATGGCTCGTTGGAGCGTCCTGGCGACTGGGATAGCTTGTCAGATCGTATGCGTAAATTGCGTAAGCCACAGAAGAGCTTGCTTCAGCAACAAAAAGGTATTTTAACGTGTTTTTATTACTCTTATCTTTAAAACGTATATTTATTCTGCAGAAGCAGCACTACTGTTGGATCGCAAAGATGCGCTGACTAAGCGACCTTTGGATTTCGATCGTGAAGAAGAAACACGCAAAGGTGAGACAATGAAATGGCTTGAATCACATTTTGGCAGCGAATCCACTGCGTCCAATGATTCACGTGACGATACTGAAGTAGAACCGACCAAAAGAACATTCTTCAATGTAACCATAAAATCCAATCATGCTCTAAACGAGGCATCTCCAGCAGGAACTAAGGTCGTTCATGAGAAAGAAAAGCGAACTAACGAAGGTCAGGTCCAGATAGGTGGTATTGGCAAGTCGCGCTACTATCAGGGAATATCTAACTGGGCGGAACGTAAAAACTTATCCACTCACTTTGCTACAAAAGCTTTTCAAGATGATCTAAGAGAAACAGTAGAGCGTAATCGCATAAAAAATGGCGTGTTAAGGAACTCGGGTGATAAACTCTATAATGGCCATCAAAATGTGCCGTCAGACTTTAAGGATAACTACGTCAGTCGTGAAGATATTTTGCAACAAAAGCGTCAAAGTATATCTTCGCAGTTTCTGGCACGTTCTAAACGTGGATCTGCAGACTTAACTGGGTTGAAAGATACAACAGATTATAATATTGGCACACACAATGAAACTAACTTTACAGTCAATGATGAACACGCAAAACTGCATATAAAGCACGACAGTGATTACAGAGATATGAAAAAAGACTTCAATATTCATAAAGGTAGAAATATGGAGTATGATATGGGCAGAATAAGGAGTAGCAAATCAATTGATAATTTAGATAATATGCCTGCACCAGGATACTCCTTTGATATCCATAAATATCAAAGAGATTCAAAACTTTCATCAACTGATCTCATAGATATGCAGAGCAAAACATTAGATCGTCCAAAAGTGCCACAACGAAAACGTGCTGTCGAAAGAAGACTTCGACAACAAATAAGCGCTCCCTCAGAGTCCACCCTTGCATTTGAGCATCATGCAGAACAACTGGAACCACCACCTGACTACTCACCACCACCCAGAAGTCGCTCAGCATCTCCTCAAATCGACTATATTCACGATTTGGAATCCAAAGATGTTCACTTCCATGCAACAGATCCCTCCAACTATGCGGGAAATGTTATATCTCCTAGGAAATTGAATCAACGCACACGTTTCGCGCCCTCTTCCCTAACACCTCAGTCTACTAATCAACGTCCAAAAATGGCAACTCAAACAACTCAGACCACTCCGTCAACAATATCATCATCGACGCCTCCATCACACAAGTCGAATAAGGTGGGTCAAGCCATAGGGAATTCAATAAGAAAGCTTGTTAGTAAAATACGCTCGGCCAGTGCTGAGCGTAAGTTTCGAATGAAGTCAAAGAGCAAGTCGCGCGAGCAATCGCCCTCTCTTCAAGAAACCGATAAAGGATTGAATAATCCCCATTCCACCACATATCAGCAATACAACGTCATAGATGGTCACATTGGTGGTGGCGGTCAATCAACTGGTTATGAGTCTGGACAAGATTGTGTCAAGGAGCAAATAGTTTCAAATGCCGGTCACAATGTAAGCCATATTGAGACGAGTGGAGTATCGAAAAGTGACGGATCTATGAAGATTCTTAGACGTAGCGAAGCGTCCGACTTATATGTAAGTCAACGCGATATAGATGCCATGGGAAACCCAAGACAGCGTTACTATTTGGGTGAGGATCCATACTCTAGCACATTGTGTGGGAAGGAAAATGTGCACAATCCAAATTCAGTCATTAAACAGCATCATGATCTCGATGCTAGCTATTTGCATAGAAAAAATAGAGAAAACGATGAAAAATACGTAGAACAACCGAAAAATCTCAACAGGTAATAATAAAATAAGTTTTCTCATATTCAATTTATACTTCACTTAATTTAACTCTTACCTTTGTATTGATCGGATTAAGTGCTTTAAAAAAGTTCTAGAGATAAACGTCTGCTTAATATAAAACTAAATGATTTTCTTTCATCACTTCAGTATATAATCCTACCAAGTGTATTTGTAGTTGCCTTTTCTATTTGAGATTTCTATAATATGAAGTGTTGATGCTAGCAAATCTCTAAGAAATATTGTTAAATGTAGAATGTAATGGAGCGAATGAGAGTTAACGAGCTTTCGAAATAACATTCTTACCTGCTTTCTTATCCTGCGTTCACAACCGTCGATCGGTGTTGTCCTAGTCCAAGAATTTGCGCTATCCATTACTGATATGCTCTTGCTGACAGAAGAGTTGGAAACAACAAGCGTCGTCAGTTTGTCCTGCACTTGGTTCTTCCAACCGAAATGTGGGCGTCTTCTTCTGCCTTGACCGCCACCGGGCACCGAATCGAAAATTTTTTCACTGGAGCGTTATTTTTCATCCGCTCAATATTACCTAGCCAGCGAAGTCGCTCGGTTTTTATGCACTTAACTATGTCGATATCGGCGTACAGCTCGTAGTTCCATCGAGCGTTCGTTACTATTGAAGCTGATTTCACCATATATCTTACGAAGGATCTTTCTCTCAAAGACTCCCAAAGTCTTTTCATCATAACTGCTCAGCGTCTACGTTTGGGCTGCATACAATAGGAAGGGCACGATGATTAATGACTTACAGAGCGTGACTTTCGTTCTACGGGAGACGGCTATGTTTCTCAATTGCCTACTGAGTCCAAAGTTCTAACTGTGGCGAAAGTTATCCTTCGCTTAATCGCTGACATTATTGGAGCAGTTTATACTGGATCGTAGGTAAACGATCCATAATACCCTCGAAGGTTGTGTTGTCCACAATGACGTGGCTTCCAAGACGCTGGAAGTATTTGTTTGTCGACACAAGGTATTTTGTATTATCTGCGTTCACTGTAAAATCCATTCGACACGACTCTTTCGGTAAATATTGAGAACGCTGTACAGACTAAAATATCATGCCACTACGTCTCAGATCAGCAGCTCGAATGATTTTCTCCATCATAAGGTTGAAAAAGTCGTACGATAAGGAATCAAAATTGCTTTCGAAATCTTTTAAATAAATAAATTTTTGCAAATACGAGCACTTGGGGTGAGGAATGGAAAAAGCTAAATTCCACAATTTCAGGTTCGTTTAGGCAAGGTTTGATTTGGTTGGTTAACAGCGTACAAAAAGGTTCGCTCATGAACGGAATATAACACATTTTGGTTCACGCTCGTGTATCTTTTTGATCATGTAGTTACAAGAACGTTAAAAATAACGCCCACGAGCTTATACCCAAAAGAGATTATTAAAGCTCCTGAGAGCAGTTGTCATAAGCTGTATATGACAAAGGATAGCCAAAATAAAAAGATGGGCGTAGTTGATAAGTAGTTCCCAGATGAGTGAACTACTATGTTGTTGTACTATGTACTATGTTGTTCTTTTGAGTTAATTAAGGCTTTACGGACTTCTTGTAGGAAAATTAATGATCCAAAAATGCAATGATCCTTGAAAAGTTGATTCCATTGCAATTATATAAGTATCTCAATATTTATATACAAGAAGGCAAGAGAGCCTTTCAAAGTTTCAATGATGTACCTCTGTTGATACATTATCGCGGTTGAACCTTTTGACAATAAATAATATCCTCGATGTTTTTTATAAGAGTTCACAATACTCATAAAATGTCCAATAACTCACATATGAGTTGAATTTTCTCTGCTCTACAGAATTTTTATTTTTGCCCTTCATTGCCATGTGTGGCTCACGAACTGTCTCATGAGCATCAAAAGTCTCATCTGCGCTCTCGTTCATAAGGGCGTAGGTTTGGGAAGGTACACGGAATGAGATCTTATCTTACGTTTTTTATGGAGCGGAAAATGTTTTCGATCTTCCTCTGCATCCCTGTATCGAGCTTTCTTCTCGCACCATGGCTTAAAACCCAAACCAACAAAGTGCTCTTTGGAGGTCTATCCTTAGTTGGTCTGCAATTTTTTAATTGCATCAGCTAGTTGCCATCGTCATCTTGACGATATTTTTTCTCGAAAAACCCAAAGTACTTCCATAAGGGGATGAGCGAGTTTTGGGAGAGACCTACTGAGCAAAAAATACATCTCCATGCTTTGTTTGGCCTTGATCTTGATATTATTGTAGTAGTTTATGGTAGATTCCAGATAGATGAAATCCTATACGATCCCTCCAGGAAAGGCGACTAGTGGTTCCTCCACTAGTTCTTTTGTCATCAGTACTATTGACACATATTACCCCTCACAGTGCATTCTTCTATTGACATTTTGTATGAGCGTATGTTCAAGAACGTACTAGTTACCGTTTGAACTAGTGAATGAGTATATCCAACAGGACCAATTGGGTACATTTGCTGTAGTTAATCACTAGTTCTATAATATTTTTTTTTTTATTTTATATTTGAAATATCTTCTACCGATTATAATTCTATTATTTCCCTTGTTATAAATTAATTATTCACGTTTTGTTTTACTTTTCGTACACATACTTTCGCCAAAAAAAATGTCATTGAACCGACACGCAATAGAGAAATTACGCACGCCACGCCAACATTATGCGCGCTTTCAGCAAGTCTCAAGCAAGCATCACTCAAGCGTTTCTATGTCTCATAACGAAGAAGCACATTCGTAGAAAATCCGAATGTATACGCTTTCTAGACAATGTCTACAGTTGGTTTCTACATCCGTTTTCCATAGTTCTGTTGCCTCTGGTGCAACAGTGGTAACAAAGGGGCAATTTGACCCGAATTTACTTCAGGGATCTCTAAAGAAGATGTTGGTAATAGTGACATAGTTCTTCAGCACAAAGATTGTTGTTCGTCCCGGTATCCAGGTATTTTGTCCTATTAAGTCCCGTGGCCTAAGATAAAATATCGTACGTAACCTATATAAACTTAGCTACAGTTAAATGTTAGTTACATTTAAAATTGGATTTAGAACACTATAGCTTACAACCAGTGAATAATAGATATTTGAGAATTACCTAGACTTGTCTCGTGTCTTGTACAAGATATCCAGCGGATAACTGTTTAACGTGGTATTATTTAGATTATATTCTCCCTGAACTTTCTTATTTCACTATGGATTTTTCTAGTTTTTTCTATATTATTTTCTTTCATCGTTTATTGATATTGTTCTTTTTCAAAACGCAGTAATGTCGCTCAACTCTATTTTTTAATGATCAACTTAGACTTTCATAAATTTTTTATGAAAACCTATCCACTTCATAAAATCTGGGGTGAAAATGTTATGCGTTAAGAAATGCGTCGACTACTTGATGCCAAATCGAGATTATATTCGAGTCCCAGCTGACACAGAAAATTTTTTTAATTGAAATAACTTTTCTCACCGGTCATCACCTCTCTGCAGACAATGCCAAATTTGAGATAGTAATGAATGACATGTAAAGCTTCTTGAGAACATGCACATTAGCCGCTTGGAGTCGGTATAAAACTAGTAGGTCCAGATCTCGGTCATTTATGTACAAAAGATACATATAATAACACGCACAACACAATTTTATCATAAAAAGCTTGGTCTAAGTCCTTTCAAGGGCAGAAATGGACAATAGGGCGTATCGAATTACAATTTTTTTTCGAATTTCACATTCTAAGTGGTCTCAAAAGTTGCATGGGGTTGTCAAGATCACCCAAAAAAAATTTTAAGGAAAAAAAAGGATGTCTTCCTGCCCCGCAAGGACAAAGTTGTTTTTTGAGGAAAACAGTAAAAAATAACGATCTTAAAATGCTTTGACTTTTATAAAAAAAACTGCGTATGTCTTAAAACAAAAGTAGGTATAGGCTTAAACTAACAATATATTGGTTAACACTATGCCACTCACAATTCTTATCTACAGTGTCCTGTGTGAAGGATATTCGAAGCAAAAGTTGTAATCGAGATAGCACAGATCTTTTGATTATTACCCAATAGTCTAAATTTTGGTGGTATTGATTATACTGTCATTGTATTCCTTACATTTGCCGAATTAGTAATTAGCATAACTTTTGCATATGCATTTTTCTATTATTGAGAAATGTATACTTGAATGCAATTTTTTAACTTTTTCATAAACATGAATATAAGATTTTATATCTCGGGTACCAGAAATGGTACCGAAGAAACTTAGCTCAATTTGAATTCTTCAAATATTTCTTAACAACACCCTGTCTTAAAATATTATTTTAAAATACCAGCTTAAGGCCACGATTTTGTTTTCTATTATTGTAAATTAATTTATCCATTTCCAATTTATCTTTTCAGGTATATGTCAACAAATACTTTGGGACGATATCAAAAGAGCAGTCAACGCCTCGTAGGTTCGACGCCTAATCTTACCACCAACAATCGAATTGCAAAAACACTACCACGAAAACTTGTGGAAAACACTAAAGCACCGCAAGATCAATATCAGGGTTCAAAACTAGATGGACGAACAAGACAACAGATTATAATACCACTTAATACTGGCCCAACTAAGCCGGCACGCACCTATTCGAATACTTTGAGTCGCAGTAAAAGTTTTAACCTTCATGGATTGAACGGAACCGCAGAACAAAGTCCAATATATATCGAAAAGTTGAGTGGAAAACAAAAAAACTATCAAAATTCCCATCTAAATTATGGTTATAAGCGGGATCCAAATCCAAAGGATAATTCAATGCTCCAAACTGGTCTCAAAAGCCCCTCAATTGTTAATCTTATCAGTCGAAGTCAAAAAGATTTAACTAAAATTGAGTCATTGGAAGACGAAATGGAGTTTAATAAATACGACAGAGGTAAAAGCAAAACGCTACAACGTGAACCAAACGAAAAGAAAATTATTTTCCTAAGAGGTACGCACCAACAGGCTCCGGATTTATACAAAACTCATCATATTGACGATGATTTAAAACAAGAAAAAATTCATAAATATCCATTGAAAACTGTACATTCTCTGGATTCAAGATCACCCATACATATCAATAAAGACACTGCAAGTATTGTACGTGGTGATGCTTATGGACCTGAACATCATGCAACCATGGCACGCAGAGATAAATATAATTTGTACATGGATGATAAACGCAGAGGTTCCGGTTCCACCATAATCGCAGTTAATCGCAAATAGCACTTAAAACAAAAAGCAAAAAAAAATAATTTATTCCAACAATAAACTAAACATGTAAGGCTTAGTTTCATTTGACGTGTAAGCAAATAAAATTCGAAGCCTTTAATAGAATTACTACTAAGCAATTATAATAGGCATGACCACCACACTTTTAAACATATGCACGAAACAATTTGCAAAATAACAATCCAGAAATGAATAAACTTATTTAAGGCTCGTTTTAGTACCGTGACGCTTAACATTTTCCCGCAATTATTATGTGTTAGTTTCTAAATTAGAAAGGATTTAACAAATAAGATATTTTTAAGTTATGTACTTATTAATAAAATGTTATAAAAAAGCTTAAATATTAAAATATAAAACAATTTTTTAAAAAAATATTGTAAATAGCAAAACTTTGCAATAATATAAATATTTATATAAATAGTTGCTAAAAGGATCTATATGATATTTTATGTTAAATTTTACTGTTAACAAACATGCTTGAACCTTAAATTTTAACCCTCTACTAATTATGAATTATAAAATATAAAAAATAAAGTGCCAAAATTTATTAACCTTTTAAATGGTTTAAAATTTTCTTATAACTTAGCAACTGTAAAGTAAATAAGTTTGTTCGTGAGCGCCATTTTAAAGCTATTTTTCAACCAATGGTTTCAGGTGTTAAGTCTATTCAGTCAAGCCTGCCTTGGCTATAGATTAGATGATGGGTCTATAGATTAGAGGGAAGGATGCGGCAACCAAGTGAAACATGTGTAGCATGTTCTAACTATGGCGGAAAACCGAAGAAACATTTGAATTTCAATCTGAGGTAATGCCTTTACCTCAGAAAATTGAAGTTACTAAGCATTTCTCTTTAACCCTTTCGCACTTTGTGGTATCGCCTGATACCTTATACCACAATTACTAAAAATCATGTATAAGCTGCATTGAAGTTATTCGATGATAGCAGTTATACCTTTTCAATAGAGCCCTCTACAGTAAAAAATTAAAGCACAAGATTTTGCAGTAGTCCGCTTCAGTCGCTTGCATCTTACTGTGGGTAAAAAATACCGGGAAACTTGAATTTAAATATTTTGGAGATTCAGATAGAGACAAATGTTTTTATTTTCAAGTTGGCACTACTGTCACTGACATCTGTGCCAAATTACACGTCAAAATATTCATTAGTGTTTGAGATATGCTTCCTTTTGTAAATAGCCTTCAATTCCTTCTTCGTTTCGGTTTTTATCTCTTCTATAGATTGAATATTTTGACGTGTAATTTGGCAGAGATGTCAGTGAAAGTAGTTTTATTTTAACTTTGAACCAAGGATTTCAGGAGAAATACCCATTTAGTCAAGTCGTAGATTAGTGGGATGAAAGGGGCAATCAAATGAAACATGTGTAGCGTGGTGGAAAGCAGTAGAAACATATTGGATTTGAATCTGAGGCCTTTAGTATTGCCTTTAATATTGATGAGTTTTCATTTTAAGTTGATTAGAAATGAAGGTACAAAATTGCAAATGCAAAAGGTTAAAGCGTACGACCATGGCCTGACCGGGATTCGAACCCGGGACCTCTGGGGTGGCAGTCGAGCATGCTACCTACTCGACTACCTAGGCCACAAAATGGCGGGTAAATAGATTTTTAGTAATAATTTATCTATTATGAATGCATTTTTATATAAAACAGTATAAAAAATATTTTTATTTTAGGAAAGAAATGGAGTTTTAGAAGTTAGAGAGAATGGACCTCTTTATTGATGTTACAATTATTAACTCTTTCATCATTTAAAATAAAAGGTTCAACGGAACTAGTTTGAACCTGAAGGATTTTCGACTTTCTATCTTAACTGGGTTAGTTGGGGCAGGTACAGAAATACCTCGGAAAGGTAGACACTCAGCGCTGAAATACCTGTGAGTCACTTTAAGCCAAATGTTCCTTTGGAGAAGAGATGGAATCAGACAGCTTATATGTCAAAACATTCCAATTCCATGAGATGTGCACTATGCAGTTCCAGAGCAGAGCAGCACCGAACAAGGTGGTCCTGCTCCACTTGCGATGTTGGCCTTTGCTTGAACGACAAAAAAAAAATTGTTTTGAGAGATTCCATGGAAAATATTGAGTGATTTTATTCTTCTTTTATATTTTAAGAATAAATTTTATTTTGTCTAGTCTGGTGTTTTTCTCTGCTTTGTGGTATCATGGTGGCGCATAAGAAATTTGATAATTCAAATTTTCCAACAGATAAATTGAAATTCGAAAGAATATATAATTTTTTCCAGATTTTGACAAGTTCTCTCCACCTCTAAAAAACCTTGTATACATGTGTTAATAAATATTTTGTATTTAAATTGTCATTATTTTACACTTAATTAACCCTAGATACTACTTCAAATACAGTAAACAATAGGTTTTTGCCGAAACATTTTTTTAATGTTATGTGTGAAGAAGGAAGAGTGTTGGAAAGACTTGATGCATTGAAAAATGTGTTATTTTCTGAATGAAAGGGTGAACCGCCAAGTGTACACATGTAAAATGCTTTATCTTTGAACGTAATGCATGGATTTAAATGATTGATTACTCGTTGAATAGTTAAATGATTGATAACTCGTTTGATACCCATATTGCTAGGTTTAGTAGGAACATTTTTAAAAAAATCAGAAGCTTTTGAGGTTCATTTTCCCAAATTTCGAGCCTTATAACTTCTTAACCAATTGAAAGCGGAGTGAAATTTTTACCGATTTCAGCTTAGAAGGTATTAAAACATATATTCCACAAAAAATAAATTGTAAATTTTGAGTTTTCGTTCATCTTCAAAATAAGCTAGAAAATTTGCATTATCTTTGGTCCGAAGGCAAATATTAAACATTTTTTGATGCAGATTGAAAGAAATTTTTCATTACTATTATTTCTTGACCATTTGTTTTTTTAAACAACCACACCAGCGCATATTTTTAAAAAAAACTCGACTTTTAGAGGTAATTTCAAACTATTCCAGCTCACGGATGGCTATAGTTAGAATCGAAATATTTGGGGAATCATCATAACATAAACCAAGAATTATTTTGAGGCACCGGCTAGAAAAACTTTTTTTCATGAGGCGCCTCAATGCACACTTATTACAATTAAAAATGCATTTATTTCGAAACCACTTTTTCGCGATTGGTTGCGATAAAAACTTATCGAAAAAATTATACGATTTTAGCAACATATAAATACTTTAAATACCAGTTATTTAAGTCGGTACTAGAAACATCAAAGTAGCTCGAAAAACAACGGAGCTGAAACTATTTTAAGTCCTAAGAAAATACCTTTTTCAAAGTTTGATATTTAGATGATACAGTACCGTTATTTTTTTAACGACCCTCTTAATTAATTAATTCCTTACATATATCCGATTTGTTTTTTATTTTCAGATGATACACAAAATTTTTTGGTAACAATCAGTGGTCTTTTGTTTTTTTTTTTTTTTGTTGTTCTACTTTCACATGACATATAACAACAAAAAACACGACAACAACAATAATAATTTTTAAATTAAGTTTGATATTTTATTTATTCAATAAAAAACCGTTTGTGGATATCTCTACGAACTTTTGTGTAATTTAATTTTTATATATAAATAATGAACTGGCCATTTCAGCCCTTGAAAGGACTTTGACCGAACTTCGTATGATCAAATTGTGTTGTGCGTGTTATCAAACGTTTTTACACAATTGATCGAGAACTGGACCTACTAGTTTTGTGTCGACGGCTAATGTGCATGTTCTCAAGAAGCTTTATATGGCGTTATTTACTCTCTGAAGTTTGTCATAGTCTGCAGAGAGATGACAACTGATCAGAAAAATTTATTTCAATTGAAAAATTGTCTGTGTCTCGAACCTCGCGGTTCGAAAATTTGCACCGCGTGGTTCACTCACTCTAATGCACTGGCACACGGCCGCCACAATTTAATTTTTAGCAATTTTGGGTCGCCAGGGTAAAGGGTGCTCTTAATCAAGTCAAAGAGCTTAGGTGCAGAAGGTGGTGCCAACGTCAGAGAAGTGGCAGATCAATGCAAGTACAACTGTTAAAATTCCCCGATTTAAATAAAAAGCGTATTGTTGTTCATGCTCCAGTATTTTCAAAATGTCAAATTTGTATTTTAAAATTAATTTTTATTTTAAATCAATTTAAGAAGATTATTTAAAAATTAGGGTGGAGAGGCAAATGCCTCTCCCCTTCCCTACCAAATTTACGTCCCTGATTTAAACCAGAGAATAATATTTAGTTTTTATCTGTTTTATATACCCCTGAGTGTAACTATAAATTGAATTAAATTATTTTTTTACAATACATAATGGCAAAACATTACCTTATTGTCACTGCTACCATTTCTTCTGGTGCTTTGCACGTTCTAAATTGAGTATCTTGCTTCCTGATGATATTATTTATTAAATATAATCTAATCAAATGCATTTTTGCTCATAAGAAATGAGTTAATAAACTTGTTTGATTAATTAGCCAATTTTTCAAACAAAGTATAGTAGGTACCTTTTAAATATATCACTTTTATAATTGGATGTACCTATAACTGCCTCTGCTTTTTTCGTCTTTTCTGGCCGTGTGCTATTCGGAAACTTTTCACTCGGATGATGAAATTTTGACAGTCTGAAAGAGAATAATATTTGGCACTTGTGAGGTGAATATGACTGTCAAAAATGCATGTAGCCCCAGGGGCTAGTATAAATTTTGACAATCAGAAAGAGAATTTTTGACACAAACATAAATGAAAAAAAAACACTTGTGAATTTGTCAGTCGTAAAGAAGTTCAAAATTTTGTGTTTCCGACAGCATAGCAACCAGAATTGCTAATTTGCTAATATATTAAAAATTTCGCAAATTAAATTAAATTCTTGTTCTAATGCACTACCAAAATCCAAAACGTCAAAATTTCTAGTTGTCAAAATTTCATCGTCCTTATGGCACAGCAAAAATTACAATTTTATTTCAACTGACAGAAATTGTATTCAACTCAGCAAATTCTCTCCTACCATGAGTGAAAAGTTTCAATAGCACACGGCCTCTGTCTTAAATATAACAAATAAAGCAAATACAATTTGATAACTTTCGCCATAATCCTTCCTCGAATAACACACAACAACTGCATGTGCCGTGTCGTTTAATTTTTGACGTAGAATACGTCATTCTCGGAGGTAAGTAGGGTGGTTGATAGTGATCAGGTGTCGGTATTTACATTACTTTTTGAGCCTTTGGTGGGCCTAAAGTACTGATCGTACAATGTTGATGTTAGCACTTGTTGGTCTGCTTGATCCTCAATGCGACAAAAATTCATGTTAGAACTCTCTAACTTATATAAATTTTACACAATTACATGAAATATAAAGCCAACATTTGATGTTTTTGTTTGCTTAAACTTGCTACCTATTTATCGACAGTTTCCGGTTTTATCGACAAAACCATAAAATTTGTATGGGAGCCCCCCTAAGGAGTGGTCTGAGGGAATAGGTGTCAAACGCAAAAATGTTCCTTTTGCAAAAGTAATGGGGGTCAGTCATACATATTAACCCTCTCCGGCACTCTCTTAAAGGTCATATGCTCAGGTGTATGGAATAAATAAACAAAACCATAAAATTTGTATGGGAGCCCCCCTAAGGAGTGGTCGGAGGAAATAGGCGTTAAAGGCAAAAATGTTCCTTTTGCAAAAGTAATGGGGGTCGGTGATACATCTTAACCCTTTCCGGCACAAACAGAATAAAATTTGTATGGGAGCACCCCTAAGGAGTGGTCGGAGGGAATAGGTGTCAAAGGCAAAAATGTTCCTTTTGCAAAAATAATGGGGGTCGGTCATACATATTAACCCTTTCCGGCACTCTTTGAAAGGTCATATGCTCAGGTGTATGGAATAAATAAACAAAAACCATAAAATTTGTATGGGGGCCCCCTAAGGAGTGGTGGGAGGCAATAGGTGTCAAAGGAAAAAATGCTCCTTTTGCAAAAGTAATGGGGGTCAGTGATACATATTAACCCTTTCCGGCACAAAAACCATAAAATTTGTATGGGAGCCCCCCTAAGGAGTGGTCGTAGGAAATAGGTGTTAAAGGCAAAAATGTTCCCTTTGCAAAAGTAATGGGGGTCGGTGATACATCTTAACCCTTTCCGGCACAAACAGAATAAAATTTGTATGGGAGCACCCCTAAGGAGTGGTCGGAGGGAATAGGTGTCAAAGGCAAAAATGTTCCTTTTGCAAAAATAATGGGGGTCGGTGATACATATTAACCCTTTCCGGCACTCTTTGAAAGGTCATATGCTCAGGTGTATGGAATAAATAAACAAAAACCATAAAATTTGTATGGGGGCCCCCTAAGAAGTGGTCGGAGGCAATAGGTGTAAAAGGAAAAAATGCACCTTTTGCAAAAGTAATGGGGGTCGGTGATACATATTAACCCTTTCCGGCACAAACAGAATAAAATTTGTATGGGAGCCCCCCTAAGGAGTGGTCGGAGGAAATAGGTGTTAAAGGCAAAAATGTTCCTTTTGCAAAAGTAATGGGGGTCGGTGATACATCTTAACCCTTTCCGGCACAAAAACCATAAAATTTGTATGGAAGCCCCCCTAAGGAGTGGTCGGAGAGAATAGGTGTCGAAGGCAAAAATGTTCCTTTTGCAAAAATAATGGGGGTCGGTGATACATATTAACCCTTTCCGGCACTCTTTGAAACGTCATATGCTCAGGTGTATGGAATAAATAAACAAAAACCATAAAATTTGTATGGGGGCCCCCTAAGGAGTGGTCGGAGGCAATAGGTGTCAAAGGAAAAAGTGCTCCTTTTGCAAAAGTAATGGGGGTCAGTGATACATATTAACCCTTTCCGGCACAAAAACCATAAAATTTGTATGGGAGCCCCCCTAATTAGTGGTCGGAGAGAATAGGTGTCGAACGCAAAAATGTTCCTTTTGCAAAACTAATGGGGGTCAGTCCTACCTATGAACCCTTTCCGGCACTCTCTTAAAGGTCATATGCTCAGGTGAATGGAATAAATATACAAAAACCATAATATTTGTAAGGAAGCCCCCCTAAGGAGTGATCGGAGGGAATAGGTGTCAAACGCAAAAATGTTCCTTTTGCAAAAGTAATGGGGGTCGTTCATACATATTAACCCTCTCCGGCACTCTTTTAAATGTCATATGCTCAGGTGTATGGAATAAATATTTTGCTAAATAGTTTTTAAAAAAGATGTCATCAAAAGCGAATTGACTAATTCTACGTCATGTGTTACGACATAGTCGAAACTACTGTATCTTTTTTTTTATTTATTTTTCTTTCTAAGTAATCATATGCTTCAACTGTATGTTAACAAATGTTTAAACTATTAATATTGGGTGTTTAAACTTAGCTCACAATTTTCAACAAACTTAGTTAAACCTGCACTGAAAAATTGACCCTTAAAAAGCTCTTAAAAATTCAAGTCTTGTTTAATTACCAATTTAGATTTTAAACGCATCGCATCAGCCTCTGAATTTCCCTACATGCATTGCTGAAATTTTTGACAACCCCAGAAACGTTGCTACTTTAACGCTGTGTACCTGTCACGTTAAAGTGTTTCTGACAATGATGCCAGTTATGCGAAAATTAAGGAGATAAACTAGAATTAATGTACTGAACACATTGACGACGACAGCGACGACAAGCTGTCAAATTAGGAATAGTTCTAAATCGACGACACGACATTGCGACATTAGACCAAATTCTCTCCATAAGAAATACATATAAAAAAATTTGACAGATGTCATAATGTCGTTGCCGTCGTCAATGTGTTCAGTGCATAAGGCCTCAATCGTGGACTACCACTGCAAAATGGGGGAAAGAAACGTTTAGGTATTCATTTTGCTAAAATAAATTCAAATTGATTTAATTGATAGAATCCATTTTTTGTTGACTTAAATTTATAAAATGTGAAATTGTCATGTTTTTATTGGAAATCTCAGTCATTTGAAGATGTTTATATATAATGACGGTACAGCATAATTGTTATATTCTTCTCTAGTAGGTTTTGGAGCTTAAAAGCAACTGTAAAGATGCAAATAGTATATCTTTCTCTTCTTTGCTCCTCTTTTCTGTATTTTATAAATGTATTTTGTAAATGGATCTCTAATTAGCAAATCTTTACTTTTATAAAATGTTCTCACGGCACTCAGAATTAAGTAATTCGGCTTGCGAATTGCGATTGTGGACTACCCCGTTCTCACGAACAATCGTAATTCAGTTTGACAGTTGTGCATTTTATTTTTCATTTTGCTTGAGTTAAGATTTATTGTGAATAGCAAAATTGGGGAAAAAATGTAAGTAAAATGTCATACAAAAAAGAATTATGAGAAAATATATCTAATTTATTCATTGTTTTGTCTATCAGCAAGAATTGCTTTGATTGCTATTTGTTTTGTTTTATTTTCCTATCTTCTAACTATTGTTTTCGATTAATTTTCGATAAAAATTGGAGATGAAACCGATTTCTATGTAATTCGGAAGGTTATTCAAACTGAACTGAAAGAAAAGAAAGAAAAGTAAGGTTATGTAAATATAACGAATTTATATTTATGGTATTCCCTTAGTGCCTCAGGAACTGCTTAAACATCGTAAGCTGTTTAATTTTAAGCAAATTGAGTATTTTGCCAAACTGTCAAAACTTGTGTGATGACTTTTTTACTCTTTTTTGCACTATAAAATATTTGTTTAATTCATTTGGAAGCATTCGCATTTTAAGAAGGTCGACATATTATTCGTCAGTCCTTAGATCCTGATTGGTAAGAATGAAAGCAGGCAGAGCCATTAATTTATAAATTAAGAAGAACAATTCGACACATTGTTGGGTGTTCTGTCAAAATGTAGAGGTGCTGCAATTGGTATTGGAGGAGGTTAAGGACTTTCCGGATAAGTCTGAGATAAATAAATACTGAAGAATCAAATTTGGCAGCAAACTCAATTCTTTGAAAATGCAATATATGGCAGCTATATCGTGTAAGTTCAACATAAGAGCATGATACAATTGATCCTACAACAAGATAGGAGTGACTGTTTTTTGTCTTGCATCAATTGTTAGAAATAGTATAAATTAGAAAATAAAAAAAGAAAATAGAAATTAAAATATACAGGCAAATGACAGTCGGTACAAGACACTCGTTAGAAAATAGCCAGTTGTCACTTCTATCTTGTATAATTATGCATATGAGCTGGACTTCTTGTAGAGGGAAATGTGAAATCATTTAATAAAATTAAATTTGGTAAAATGGTAAATAATTTGTGCTATTCAATTACATCTCAATTAAAAAAATTATTGAAATAATGAAAATATATTCTGTAAAGAACAAATATACAAACTATTTATATATAAATCTCTGTAAATTAAAAACAAGTATAAGTAAGAAATATTAGAGATATGTGTTAAATATCTTGTAAATTTTTAGTTTTTATTTTGTTAATTTCCAATTTGATTTGTGGTGAAATCGTGCTATGCATCGAATAACCTCCAAACGGCAATTCAAATACATCGTCGTTTTCATTTTGTTCCAAAATAATATCCAACCATTATCCAACAACACTTATATCATCTTTGATTTTAATTTTTAATTCTTTTAGACTAATAAATCTCTCCTTGAATCGCTCGAAGCAGTGGTCAATTCGAACGCAGTATTTACTTAATGTCCTGTCGAAGGAAGCTATTTTGGTGTTGTAAGGTGCTGCATTCAAATTAATTCTAAATAGCGTTATGACACTTGTTGACAGTTTGTACGTGTTATAACCTACAATCCACTGAGCGACATTAAAGTATTCGAATGGATTTTTTGATGCAGTCACACGTTGCTTACAATTTTGCATTGTTTCAGGATGATCAATTTACAAGTAATGTTATTTTTATTTTTGAAGCGAAGCTTTTTAATCCTCATTCTGTGATTTGGTGGAGTGAAATCTGAAAAAACGACACTTTTTTCGATGCCGTTTTTCTTAGAAATGATATTGTTTTTTGCTTCCGTCTATTGCAACAACAAAATGTTAAATTAAAAATAATTTCTTGTCTGCTGCAGGAATTGAACTCATGCCCGTCGGATGATAGTTTAACGCTCTAACCATCAAACAAATGACCTTCGTAAACAAACATCGCTGATTCAATATTAAGTATTAACTAAAGCTATGTTGCAGTAGATCACAATAATCTATTTATAGGAATGTGTATTGGCTACATATCCTTCATACCTTACAATAACTATTAACCAATACACAATATTCACTAAGGATTGTGTATTGGATGTTGTTTCTACTTACTACTAGATGTAGTTATGCTCTAAAATAAACAACCTGTAAGTTGATTAAATTGAAACAAATTGAATGATTTTTATATATTTATTCCCTACACCTGAACAGGGGTCTTTAAGGGAGGGCCGGAGGGGGTTAATATGCTTGATCGACCCCCATTATTTTTGCAAAGGAAACATTTCCCTTGGGGCATATCCCCTCTGACCCCTCCTTAGGGGAAGGGGGGCTCCCATACAAATTTAATGATTTTTGTTATTTATTCCTTACACCTGGCTTTAAGGGAGGACCGTGAGGGTTAATATGTATGATCAACCCCCATTATTTTTGCAAAAGGAACATTTTTTCCTTGAGGATCTATCCCCTCCGGCCACTCCTTACAGGTGATCCCATACAAAAACGTAAAAATGGTGTATTAATTTTGTCACACCGTTAATAATGCACATAAGGAGGCGTGGTAGATATAGAAAATTATACATATTCTTGATCAGCATCACTACCCGAGTCGATTTAGCCATGTTTGTCTGTCTGTCCGTATGTACCTTATAAGTATTTACTTAAAAAGAACAAATTGAGTACTCTCGAGTTCCTTAATACTTAAAAAATACGAGCTCTTTTTACTACACGATCGTTAATTATGTTGTTAGTACATGGTGTTGTTTTTTTTTTTTTTTTTTTTTTTTGAAAAATTAACAATTGACAAAAAGTGCGTTGACAAGTGCGTTTTCTAAGCGACAGAAAAAAAAAATTAAAATGAAATATAATAAAACTTACTGGTGTGAAGATAAACGTGTGTATTTTAGTTTACTTTGTTATTTTAAAGTTTTAAATTTAAAATAAATTTTTATCGAAAAAAGCCATTAAATTATCAAATCTATGAAATTGCGAAAATGCTTCGCTTCTCTCGTGTGTCCAGTGACGCACCTGTGTTTTTTTTTATCAGCTGTTTTTGACATAACCATGTAAAATTAATCAGATGTCTAAAGGTGCGTTCTTTAAAATAAAATTAAATAAAATAAATACTAAGTAATTGTTAAAAGTGGAACACCTGTTGAATTTTCGCACATCACGGATTAGGGAGGTCTTTTAAGTCGGCAACTTGACGTATTTTTTCTCGCTTTCAATAAGCAACACTGGTTTCGGCTGTGAAAAAGTTCGGAAATTCTCCTGCTCTGCTTCTGTTCAGCTTCGGACTGTGTTCTCACCTGTGTGAATTTTCCGCCTACTGTAAGCGTAGAAAAAAGAAAAATAAATAAGTTTACTTGGCGTCGGGAATTTGTAAATGTGATTAAATAGTGAAAATAATAAATAAATGTGCTTAAAAAGTAGAAATATTACTAACTCATACTTATGAGAGCATCGAGTACAAAATAACAGGGTGTTGAAATTGTGTAAATGCTGTAACAGAAGCAATAAAAAAGAAGAAAATAAAGAAAATCGGAAACTAAAGAATTAAATACTTTCCAATACATATATTGAAGAAAATAACCAGAGATTATTTAAGAAAATACTCAGTTCAATAGAACAAAAGCAATAAGGAAAACTTGCGTGAGTGCCTGTAAACATTTTGGGCGAAGGAAAAGTTATATATAATTGCTGTGTTGTTTTTGTTTTAAGGTCAGTCTTGCAGAGATGATAACAAATTTGCAAAAGCATATAGAAAATATACCGTACATACTAAAAACAATCCTTTAAAAACAGTTATAAGAGAAGAGTGCTTAATGAACATTTTTATTTCTTTTAGAATTCTTAAAAAAACTAATTTAAAATTGCTGAGGAATCGCATGTGTACTTGAAAAACTGCCGCATTGAAACAAGAGCAGCAACGAGCTACAAAATCAATCCCACATACAAATTTATAAGTTGACATTGACACGAAAAGAAATCCCCAGCCACGCATAGGAAAATTCCTAAACATTATGGTAAGTTTAGGGTTGACCTTCAAGAAACTAATCTGTACGACTACCCAGACAAGTTATCTAGAGTGTTTAGAACTGTTTCAATCTTCAATCCAGTTTAATGCGTATAAGCAGCAAGAGTACGAAAAAGAATAAGAAACGACAACTCGCACATGTATTAACTCCCCCAAAAATATTAAAATTAATACAAATAACTACATAGTTTTCTAAACAATCACAAGCTGTTCTCTATAACTATCATTTAAATGTATTGTTTTTATTCTGATGAATTGTGATCAACAAATAAAAATTGCGTCGTATTATACTGTAGTCCGATAGGTTTAGTCATGTTTTAAACATATGTTTCAAGGCGCTTAAAATAACGGTGAAGAATGCTTTAAAGTTAAGGATATGCATGCAGCAACTGCTAAGTTCAAGAATATCCATGCTTTCAGAAACCTAGGATTCTAAAAAAAAATTCTGTTCACTCACTTCAAATAAGTGAACCTCATTGGAATATTATGAATGGGATCTTTCAATTCTTCTTACCAAATAATTAGACGTTTATTTAATATTTTTTTTTTTAAATATATGTTTCAGGGTTCTTTAAGTAACAGTGAAGAAAGCTTCAAGTTTAAAGATATGTTGCAATTGCAAAGTTCAAGAATATCCGTAAATAAAATTAACAAAATGATATATTTGGTATTATGAAAAGAGAATTTTGAATGGTATCTACCAGTACACACCATCTTAAAAAATTAGGCATTAATTTACTTAAAAATATAAGGATCTATCAGACGAACAATAGCATAACTTTACTTACCAAAATTAATGAAATTGGTGCAGGTAAAAGGAGTTTTTAAGCCAGTACTAATTTTAATTTTAATAAAACCACGGACATTCATTACAAAAATCATTTATTTAAATTAATTTGAGGAAATACATTCTGCTCTTAGTTTTTAAAAACAATTTTGGTCATATGCACACCACGGCTGCATCTGTTGAATGTCATCCTATAGACAAATAGTGGTTTTCGACCACTTTTTCAAGCATTTCTGGCCTTACATATCGCTAAATAATATGACCTTTCAATGCATCGATTGTTACAGATTACGGATAAAAAAAAAAGTGACGATCTTGGAGGTGAATTTACTAGAGTGAATTTAGTTCTCATAAAAACGTGGGGCTGGAAATCATTTGTGTAGATGTGCTCTGTCCGGGGACAACTTTTGACGGGTTTTGCTCGCTTTGAAAGACTCAAACAGTGGATTGCTGCTTTGTTTCGGGCTCAAAGCGTAAATTCATGATTCATCACCTATGGGGATGTCGTAGACGTGTTTTGAACCACCTCCGCTATTTTTTTACACAAATCGACACGATGATGTGGTATTTAACGGGAACAAATTTTGAAACCTAAATGATCATTAAAAATTGAATAAGTATGGTGCTTCATCACCAAAAGTCGAATTAAGTTGGTCGATTCATTCTTTTCTTGTCAATTCACGTCGAAAATCGTAAAAAATCATCACCCGAAATGTTCACGTGTGAATTCTATTTTTTTGCTGAAATACAATTTTCAAACCACTAAACAACACAATAAGTGCACACACACCAAAACGTTGCAAGTACGTTTATGCTAGAAAAAGTAAAATTTTCAAGGGCTGAAATGGCCAGTTTAAATGGCAGCCTTCGTACATTATGAAGGGGAAAACGATTTTTACCACTTTTAGCCCACCAAAAATTGACGTTTTATCAAATTTTAATATCAGATTCGTAATTGGCTACTCCAAAATTCCCTGAGTAATTTGATTGTCAGGAAGCTATGATTATTTGATCCGAAATTTCAGAGCTTACAAGCTCATCCCAGATTCGTTATCAATTACTTCGCAAACCAAGAAACAAGTTTTAAGTGAAAATCTAGAAATTTCGTTTGTTTTTTATAAATATATTTATATACATATGTAGTACATAGCTTAAAAACCCAATTTTTTAAAATTGACGATATTTTCTAATTCACTTATTGACAGCCGTATTCATAAAAATATGTTCAAATAGCTTTAAAATGTTCAATAGTTGAAAAACTTTTCAATTCTACACATTTTCCAATTGCAATTCAATTTTCTGAAGTTCAATTAATCTTTTCTGAATTCCAAATATTTTTTTTTCAGAAATTCAATTGGATTTCTGAATTTCAAATGATTTTTTCTGAATTTCAAATTTAATTTCTTAATTTCAATTGATCTTTTCTGAATTTCAAATGGAATTTCTGAATTTAAATTGATTTTTTCTGAATTTCAATTGATCTCTTCTGCATTCCAAATGATTTTTTTCTGAATATCAAATGGAATTTCGGAATTCCATATGATTTTTTCTGAATTTTTAATGATGTTTTCTGAATTTTAAATGGATTTTATCAATTTCAATTCATCTTTTCTGGATTTCAAATGGAATTTCTAAATTCCAAATTATTTTTTCTGAATATCAAATGAGATTTCTCAATTTCAATTGATCTTTTCTGAATTTCAAATGGAATATCTCAATTACAATTGATCTTTTCTGAATTTCAAGTTGTATTTATCAATTTCAATTGATTTTTTCTGATTTTCAAATGGAATTTCTGAATTTTATTTTTTTTTCTGAATTACAATTGGAAATGGTGTAGTTGAAATAGGAAAACTTCCGATTTGAAGTGAAAAGTGTGCCAAAAATGGTTTCTGAATTTGATAATTTGAATAACTTCTGGTTTTTTGCCACTATTTTTTTTTTAAACTAAATTTTAAAAAGAAAGACTGTATTTTCAGCAAAAGAACTGTAACTTCAAAAATGAAACGAAAAGATTGAAAAAACTTTAATTTGTACTAAGAGGAAAGGACCCCGCACGTTTTGTATGGAAAGTGGCCCTTGGTGAAATTTTCTTAAATTGATATATGTTATTCTATTCCTGATCATTATTCTATTCCAAAGAGCTCCTGATCAAAAGTCTCAATAGACACAAAGTCAAATAATGGACAGATTTGGAGATATCGGAGGTAGAAAGTGAGGTATGCCGAACCTCCACTGCAGAAATCGTTGGTTCTAGAATGACTCATGACTTTATGTTTTTGACTCAAAGGGAATTTTCGTGATTTACAAATTCTAACCCAATGTCGGAAATGATAATTTTCACTTCATAAGTGACATCCGACCTTTTAAATCTCGATAGAATAACATATATCAATTTAGAAAATTTCACTAAGGGCCACTTTCCATACAAAACGTGCGGGGTCCTTTGAAAAACTGCGTGCTTGTCTAAAATTAGTAATTTACAGTTTCAACTGTGAATATGGCAGCATTGTTTGGAAAGTTAATCAGAAGGAAATTATTAAATTTAATTCTAGGAATAAATATGAATAGGCAATAACGCAAAACAACTAAATGGGAGCCTTAAAGTCCCCGCATGCTTGTTAGGGTTAAAGAGCTTTCACTTACCATTACCTGTAAACATTTTTTAAGCTATTTTTCACCTTACAGCTATCAGTCGAATGCTGTGCCTAAATGCCCAAAACGTTTACAATAATGCTAGCTAGATGTTTGAAAATATCTTTACTAATTTCAAAAAATCTAATATTACAGTTTTTTAATTAAGGTGGCAGCATTAGAAAACGAACAAAAATATTCGGGCTTTAGCGCCCACTGCTGTTAAAAGCTTTTTATGAATTTGAAATCAAGTTGAAAGGCTATTCTTGCCTAAATTTAAAACTCAAAAGAAAAATAAAATTAGTCGTCTGTTGAACAACAGCATTAAGTGTGCTATACATTAAAATTTTGTTGAAAGTGCAAATTTTTGTTGCTTAAATTTAGTAATTGTCAATATTCTGCCAACTCCAAGCATTTGTTATCATCCGCTATGGGCAGAGAGCGCTCTGGGAGCACTGAGAGCAAAAACTGAGAGCAAAGGCTTATGTAGCAACACAAAACGCAACAATAAATCAAAGACAAACGACAAACACAGAAACAACACAGAAGCTTTAAATGTAGTGGTACCCATACCCGGTTATCATCCATTATTAGCTTGTGTGTGTTTTTTATTTGAAAAAAAATATTATTCTCTTTTTACACGCACACATATACAAACTTGCGCGCAACCAAAACTCTGGCGTGCTTTTCCTGTACATTTTTCGCCAATTCAACATTATACAGAGTTCTCCGATAGTAACAAGACGTGGTGCTCAGAAAGCTAAAATACAAACGCGCGCAATGGTAAAATCAGTTGATAATCGCAAGCCGAACACAGCGCTGATAGAAGCCAAGCGTAAAGCAAAGATACTCAAAATGCAAGAACAGGTACAACAGGATCAAGTTGTCAAGGATATATTCCAAAATGTAAGTGATGCTCCAAAGAAATATTAAAATATGTTTAAAATAAAAACATGTTAAAAGAAGAAATTAAAAAATTGTTCAATTTTATTTTCAACATTCCTATGCTAGGCTGTCAATGCCAAGTCCTTGGTGCAGGGTCCAACCGGCATCGTCTATGATGAGTCCATGTCGCAACATCGCTGCCTGTGGGATGAAAAGCATCCAGAGTGCCCGGAGCGCTACACGCGCGTACTTGCTAGGTAAGTTACTCACCTTTAGACATTTACATTTATTACCAACACACCATCTTTACAACTTCGTTTTGCGCTCTGTAACAAATATTTACACTTTGTTTTGCTTATGCATCAAATTATTGAGGACCAGGCAAATTCGCAAAATAAAATTAAGGTTACGTTCTCATTATACTTTCCATATGGTGACGGAGACATATGAATTTGAAATCTGATATATTTGTACTGTACCATTTTGTTTGCATTGTCTTAGATACTTCTTTAACTTAATAGCTTGGAATTGTTTCCATTTAAAATAAAAAAGAAGCAAAATCAATATAATGATGAAGTCTTCGTCTTCCCAAGTGTTACTGTTCCGGTTGCATGGGAGAGGCAGACGGACAGACAGACACCACCACGTTGCAATTACAGTTAACCAAGCTCTCTCAGCGTATATTCCCAAGCATGCAAAAAGTCATTGCTATTGCATCATCTGTTTGTGGCGCCACTGGTTGCCAACTTTGTGTGCAAAGCACTGCTGTGGGTTTTTTTTAAACATTGTTGATTTGTTTAAGAAAACTTGATCATTTTTTGAGTTTTTACCAACGTCAATAACTTTCTTTCACTTTATCTTAATTTTGTTAAAAACACTGCGTGAAAAACATAAAATATTTTTTTTGGCCAATATTTAAGTGCCAAATTTTGTTGAATTTATTTTAGGGTCATATTCGATATTGTAAGTTAAACTAGTTTTAAGAACTCCAATATACTGTATAATCTGTAATATTATAAATTGGCCAAAAAGGCTTTTTATATTACATAATAAATAAATGAAATGACATTAAAGTAATCGACAAACGCATTAAACGTATTTTATGAAGCATTTTGCACCACTAACATTAGCTTAAAAATATTTCGGTTTGCTTTCAACTTTCTCATGGTTTAAGCTTTTAAAACTGGTTTTAGTACATATAAAAAAAAACGATTTAAATCTTTTCAAAATAAATCAAAGAGCTAAATATTTTAGGAGAATATGTGGAAAATTAAATAATAAACAAATCAAGTGAACGTTATTGGCCCAAAAAAGCAATATTTACCCGAGCTCTCAAGCAAAATTTACTCTTGCGAAGTTTTTATCAGGAAAATTACTTTTGAAGGGAAAATAACTTATTTTCGAAATTTCAATTCAAAAAGTCAGGCGTAAAAAATACGTCTTTTCGATATTTGAATAAAGCAGTGCGATGATTGTTAGCTAAGGAGTAATAATAAAAGCTTTTATTTTTTGGTCAAAAATAAAAGTTGAAATTTGTCTTAAATTTTTACGGTCAAAATAACAGTTAAAATTTGACTTATTTTTTCGGTCCAAAATAAAAGTTGAAATTTGACTTCTAAAAAAAAATTAAAAAAGGTAAGAAAAAAATATAAAAAAAAAAATAAAAAAATAAAAAAATTAAAAAAATTAAAAAAAAAATAAAAAAAAAATAAAAAAAAAATAAAAAAATTAAAAAAAAAAAAATAAAAAAAAAATAAAAAAAAATAAAAAAATAAAAAACAAATAAAAAATTTAACAACTACATTCATAATAAGCACTTTGTTTCACGCTTAAAATAATTTGAAAATGCATATTTTCCGTAATTTTTCAATTAAATATAGCGTTTATAGAAAATTTGGGGATTTAATTTGAGAAAATACATATATTGTTGAGTGGCTTTTAAATATTGAAATAGTTTCTCTTTGTTTAACTCTTTTTCCTATACATATGTATGTTCATGATACAATCACAAGGTAGGCTCATATTGGAGAACAGGGTGCGCTAGTTGTCAAAATCAGTTGGTAATTTCCAGTTTTTCTAATTGTTGGTGTTGCGTTTGTCGTTTGACGTTTGTAGCTCTTACAGCTTTGTTGTTGCAAAATTTCTTATTTGAGCAGCCATCTTAAAATGAGCTTACCTTGTAATTGTATCAAGATGTGAATGTTCTAAAGAAGCTTTAGATGACATTATTTACACTCTGAGGTTTGCTATTGTCTGCAGAGAGTTAACGACCTCGAACATTTGTGTACAAACATATAATAACTCTCACAACACAATTCGACCATAAGAAGTTCGGTAAAATAAAAGAGATTTGTGAAATTATTAAGGATCGGTGATTGTGAATACCCATGGTATAATAATACATGGTAGCATTGACAGTTGCTTGGGAAATCATATACTGTCAAAAAATATACTCAAAAAGAGAGCGTTCACAATCCGCCATTGAAAACACAAGCAATGTTGAAAACGTTGAAGTGAAAAAAAACAACAACCACAGCAGCTGCTGATGTATTTCCACAAAAAGCTGTTTTTGACAATTTATGTTTTCCTGTTGAAGAGAAAATAAGCAGTTGTCAATGCTACCATGTATTATTATACCATGGTGAATACCATGATAAAATTTTTAGTTTTTGCGCTTGAACCACATTAAAGTTTAATTTATTGAATGTTTTCGTTCGTTATAGTGTTGCATTCTCCATAATCTAAGCATATTTTTCTTAGTCCACAAAGAATAGCATACCATATGGTAGCGTAATGTTTTTCAAAATATCTACCAACTGTTCTTGATTCAAGTAGTTTCAACTAAAAACACTAACCCACATTATTATTTTGCTCCCATCGTGCTGAACAGTAAATCTTGTGCAATTTGGATGTAGGTGTAGGAGTGGGTTTTGTTATCAACTTCATATTATTTAATTAATGCAGAGATGTATTTACTAAAACTTTTTCTTAAAATGATTCGTTTTGAAGCGGTGTGCAAAAACTTGACCGCTGTATATATTTTTTTGAATCGTGCAACCTTTTAGCAACGAAGTGCAGCAATGATCAGGTTGGCTTTCACTTTCCTGAAGATAACTATCAGAAACATCCACAATATAAGTGGGATTTTGTTAAAGCAACCTAGATTTTTTCGATTTGTTCTATTTTAGTCTTACAAGAAAGAAAGTGGATATAATTTTAATAGAAACTCAATAAAATTTCAAATTTTATTAAATTAAACTTTCCAAACTCTTAAGGTTTGAAAAATTTTTGAATATCCAGTGGACAAAACGCATCTTTTTCGAAATCGTTAAAGAACGTTTTTAAGCAGAGAAGCTCGTGTGCGGTTCATGTTTATTTTTACAAAAGTGCTTTGAAATCTCATGTAAACACACTTGATTTTATACTTTTCATAAAAATTTTACGAATAAAAAAGAAAAAAGCAATATGTACTTAAGTGCTTTTTTCATCTTCCGTTTTAATAAGTAATTAGTCTAAAAAAAAGTAACAGAGGTCTTCCAAAGCCTTTAATCATCAAATATTCAAAAATTCATAACATAAATCGATTTTAAAGAACGTTTTTATTTTACTTCCTAAAAATTACTCAGAAGTTATTTATTTTTGGATTCACTTTCGCTCTCTGAGCAAATAAGTAAATGTATGTATATTTAAGTCAGTATTAAACGAGTTGTTGGTTCGAAATGGGATGATTGATTGGTGAGAGGGGCCAATCAAATGAATCATTTGTAGAATGTTTAAAGCGTGGTTTAAAGCTGTAGAAACATGTTAACTAGAATCTGAGGCAAGTGTTATGTCTTTCCCTCGGTCAATTCAAGTTACTAAGCGATCCTCTCCACAAACTTCCCTACCACCCAATACAACTTTTAAGTCATAAATATAGATGAATTATCAATTTCAGTTGATTAAAAATGTGGAAAGAAATACAGAAAGGTTAAAACGTAGGACTATGGGCTGTTCGGGATTCGAACCCGGAACCTCTGAGGTGGCAATCAAACACGCTTCATGCTCGGTAACTGAGAACGCTCAATTCTAGACAAACCTATTTTCGTTGAAAAAGTAGTCCTGTGGTTTACCCAATCAATATCATTTCTTTGGAAATTGGCTTTGTCTGCATCTATGTTTCTCACAGATTTGAGAGGAACAAAGAGGTTTTTTGCCGACTTACTATTTAATTTTTACCATAACTTAATTCAACAATTGCTTAATCTTATTGCACACAACATAATCATATTAATCTTCAAGCGATTACATTTTAGTGTTTTTTTTTTTTTTTCAATAATTGAAATGTGAATCGAGGTCGTTGTTTTTTTTTTTTTTTTTAATTATCTTTTATTCGAAACCAAAATAATGCGATAAAGGCAGATAATATTACTAAAAATCTTTTAAAATCGTTATCGACTTTATACTTTAGAAATCATGAATAATTTTTTTCCAAATAAAACAAAAGCGTTTCTTTGTGATTGCAAAAGCGTTATCAAGTGAAAATACTTACAACCTATTCAAAAGTAATTGAAAAACAAATGGCTTTAATAAAATAACCTTTTTGAAAGTCACAGTATAAATCTTTAAAGTTTTAACTATAAGCCATGATACTAATAGTTTTTAAATATATGCCTTAGATGAATTCTTTGCTTTGTTCTTAAGCTCAGGAGAGTCCTTAATACGTTAATTTGTGTTTTGTTATGGTACAGTTCGTGCTCTCAGGGTAATTTGGGACCCCAGTCACTTTCTTAAGTATTTTTTTTTTTGTTTATTTTTAAACACGTCTTATTTAAGCTGGCTTGTTACATTACTCTATGTAAACGGGAAAAGTTGGGCATAAATATTGTTACGAATTGTAAATGAAGGTGGCAACAATGGTTGTAATTTTAATTCTACTTGCTTGTTGCTTAGTGGAGAGCACAAAAAAGCACACGTTGGCATATGACCAACAAATTTATCACTGTAGTTGTGCAAAATATCGGGGAAAACTGCACCAAAGAATTCAAACGTCATAGTGTAACCTACAGATGTGTAACGCACTCTTAAATTTAGATTTGGTTTTTTTTTCTCTTGTAATATTTATAAGTTTTCAGCGTAAGAAGAAAAATGCATGCTTGGAAATAACGATAAAATACGAGCGAGTGCAATGACAACTCAATTAAATATATTTTTATCTATCCGCCCGTGGCTTACATCAGTCACCAATGCAGCCGCAAAACCTTCTCTATTAACGACCCTAAAGCTTTCCCCTTTCCACGTGGTTAATGCTGCTCACAGTGTCATAATTATTAAAATCAACAAACACTCACATACACCAAAGTGCATAATTTTTTTAAGTGCATTAAATACATTGCTCCATAAATTTTCTCTCAGAGTTGTAGAAAGAGCACTGCTACTAAGCTTGAGCTTTGCTTACATGCACCTTTGCCAGGTACGAGTGCATAATTTTGTTCTACTTTAATATATAATTCTTAGACATTTTTCTAAATTATTGCAATGTAAATAAAGGTTGAATCTTCTTTTCGGTGAAATCACAAAAATGCATAGATACAACTATTTAATAATATCTAAGAATTGAAATGACGCATTCCATAAAAATACCATCTCTCTCTCTCATTTCCATAAATGCATTGAATGCACGTGGAAAAATTAAAATAATTGCTATGAAGGCGAAAAAACAAAACAAAAAAAATCCATTGAGTAAACTATCAAAATTGTAATTGTAGACGTTGCTAGTTAGACATCATTCATGTACTTTACTTGCGTTAAATACATTTATTTTGTCTAAGAACGTTTTTTTTTTTTTTGCGAATGAAAAAAAAAGGGAGCAGCTTTGTTTATCCAAAAAAAATGTTGGAATTGCCATGAAAATATTTTTAAAAATTCGTACAGTTGTTTTGGAAACAATTTCTAGCCTCAAATAATGCTGCTGTTATATCATTGTTTTAACGCATACGTTTACAAAATACCTAAAAGTTTAACCCATAGCACTCCAGAGTTAACGATTTGAAAATAGTTAATTTTTAAAACTCGGATTTTTGTCTCTTGTTTTCATTTGCATTAAAAAATTTATTTTTCGTAAATGTTTACGCATCACTAGCACGAAATCGGTTGATTAAAAGTTTTTGCAGTATTATATTTTGATGTTTTTGTGCTTTCAGAGCTGTCAAGCTTGTTTTGATCAACTGACAGGGTCACACGCCGAGATAAGCTCTGTTGAAAATTTGACAGCCATCAATTAATATATAAGAATTTTCGATTAAAGCTTGAAAATCGAATTTTTTTGAATAAAAAATCTAATAAAAATTAAAAAAATAGATCTAGCCCTAATAAAGATATTTTTTGTAATCTTATAATTTAAATAAATAAACCGATAATAATTCATCTTCAATCCCTTTCAATATAGACCTCATCCGAACAATAAGGATTTTTTCATGGTGTAATTTATTAAAAAAAGTTGGTTGTATCTTGGAAACATCCGTAGATTTTCATGTGACAACGCATTTTTATCCTTGTCCTTATTCTTGTCAATATCCTTTCCCTTGGTTCCTGTCCTCATTCTTGTCCTTATTCTTATATTTGTCCTAATAATTGTCCTACTTTTTGTCCAAACTCGTATCCTTATTCGAATCTTTAACCTTATATTTGTTTAACTTCTTTTCCCAATCTTTGTCAAAATCTTGTTTCAACTGTGTCCTAATTCTTGTTCTATACCTTGTCCTATTTTTTTCTCCAATCTTTGTCTTAAAAATTGTTTAAGGTGTGTTTAAATCTTTGTAATTATCCTCATTCCAATCCTTGTCTTAGTTCTTTTCCAAATCATTGACTTCATGCCCTTATCCTTGTCCATGCTCATATCTCAGTCTGAATCTTTGTCTTAATCCTTATATTATTCCTGATCCTAATGTTGGTCTACTTCTTTAACCGCATCCTTTTTCTAATTCTTGTCCTAGCCCTTATCCAAATCCAAATCCTAATACTTATTCTTATTTTAATTTAATATTTTTTTTTATTTTTTTTTTTAATTTTTTTTTATTTTGTTATTTTTTTGTATCTTTTTTTTATTTTTTTTTTATTTTTTTTTTAATTTTTATTTTATTTTTTTTTTTGTGCCTTTACTATTGCATTTGTTGCTTTTATGGTACTTTAAGTGGTTCCCTGAGAGGCCTCATGAAGTCATTAATTTTTTTTTATTTTTATAATGTGATCGAAACCCTCATCTCTATTGATGTTCGATAAAATTTACCGTAGCGTTAAAATTCACGAAGTTAAAATTTCATGCAATGTTTTTTTCTTGGATTTTTCATTTTTACTGCATTACTCGATTGCCTTCTTGATATCCGACAGAGTTTCTTCCCTAAATGCGTTTGTACAAAAAGTACAGGGGCTTCCTTCGCAAATCTTTCCAGTAAAATTTGAAGCTTTCGTGGCCAGACCATCAAGATTCCATTTTTTCTCGTCCTAGAAAATAATCTCAGTAATACCAATAACTTACTGAGTCCCTATCGGTGTATAGATGTTTTCCTGCAGAGAGAAGAGACGCGTGCTTGTTTAATAGCCAAAGATGGGGTGCTTTCATTATTTTTGATAATATTAAATGGTTGCAGTTAATTTTTGACACTTTAGCGCCAGTGTTTTGCCCAAAAATAGTTCGGCGGTCTCGGCTCAGAGGTCCCTGGTTCGAATCGGGGACAGACAATGGTCCTACACTTAAACCTTTCTACATTTCTTTCCTTTTTTCTAATCAACTTAAATCGAAAATTCATTTATATATACGACTTGATGTAGTAGTTGGTGGTAGTTTGTGGATGATATTGACTTATAACGCGAATTGACTGACGTAAGAGTATAAGGCCTCAGATTCAAATTCACATGTTTCTGGGACTTTCCGCCATGCTTGCCCTTTCTTTCCACTAATATATGACACCATTTACCCATTTACAGACTTTACCGAATAGGTATTACACCTGAAAAAATGCTCTTCATTAGACCGTATTGTACCTTTGTTTTTTTTTTGTTTTAATTAAATTTAAAGCGCGAAGTGTGGTCTCACATACATAACGGCATCTCAAAGACAAGTATAATAGTACAACAAAATATAATTCGGAAAGATTCCACCGATTTTAATTTATAACTGAAATTCAATTCTAAATGATTCTTATAATTATTAAACGCACCATACAATACCATGATAAGGATTTTCTACAAGGCGAAGCTCTATAAGCCTATAGTTGGTTTGCTGACCTGTTCATTTTAATGATTGCGACACAACGATGAGTACATTTGTTAATAAAAAGCATTGTTTAACTGTTGACTGTTGGTTGTTTAACCAACTGTTGACTGTTGGTTTGAAGAAGCTTAATGCTGTAAATCGAAAATTTTTATGTGCGAACTCCAGCTCATAATTTGAAATTTGATTATTTTTGTTTTTGTGTTAAACAATTTATAAGAGAGATATAAACACGCGTAGTAGTTCTTTAAAAAGCTGTATTATAAATATCCTATATTTTTTTTTGTGCATAAATTCTTATATCTTTTCTCTGTCTGCCCCTTTCAGATGTTCTGAACTGCATTTGATCGAACGGTGCAAACAAATACCATCGCGTAAAGCATCAAAAGACGAAATAATGCTACTTCACACAGAGGAGCACTTTAATTTGCTACAGAAAACCTCTGGTGTCGAGGACGAGGAGAAAATGGAAGATTTAAGTTCTCAATTTGATTCAGTCTTCATTCATCCGGTAAGTAGCTGCAATGAAATTTATTGCATATAATGCTTAATGCAAATGTTTAATTATATTAAATTAATTTCAGACTACATTTGAGTTGTCGTTGCTTTCCGCTGGCTCAACAATTGATTTGGTCGAGCATATTGTCAAAGGAAATGTACAAAATGGCATGGCTGTTGTGCGGCCTCCTGGACATCATGCAATGAAGGCAGAATTTAATGGGTCTGTTTGATGAATTCAAATGGGATTCTTTTGCTCAATGCACACTTTTCTGTTTGCAGTTATTGTTTCTTTAATAATGTGGCTATAGCCACGCAGTATGCTTTGGATATTTTGAAATTGAAGAAAATTTTAATTATCGACTGGGATGTACATCATGGACAAGGCACACAGCGCTTTTTTTACAATGACCCAAGGTAGTAGCATTCAATATTTTGTGCTTAAATTTGAACAGATTTTTATAAATTCCTTACAACAGGGTGGTCTACTTTTCCATTCATCGCTTTGAACACGGCATGTTTTGGCCAAATCTTAAAGAATCCGATTTCGATGCAATTGGTCAAGGTGACGGCTTGGGCTTTAATTTCAATGTTCCTCTCAATAAGATTGGCATGGGAAATGGTGACTATTTAGCGATATTCCAACAGTTACTCATTCCAGTCGCCATTGAACATCAGCCAGAATTGATTATTATATCTGCTGGCTTTGATGCAGCGTTAGGCTGTCCTGAAGGTGAAATGGAAGTAACGCCCGCATTTTATCCACATCTGATAAATCCACTGTTACAAATGGCCAATGCGCGCTTGGCCGTAGTGCTCGAAGGTGGCTACTGCGTGGAATCGTTGGCGGAAAGTGCAGCCTTAACATTACGTGCACTACTTGGCGATCCCTGCCCATTGTTGGTAGAAAAAATAGAGCCACCATGCGCCATAGTTCAAGAGACTATTTTAAATTGCATTTTTGCCCATCGCCCCTATTGGAAATGCTTGCAAGCACAGGCCGCATATACAATGGAGGATTTGAACAATGTTAATCCGCAATCAGATTTGCACAAAGTCAGTCGTCATTTTATTGGTGGCCCTCCGGTGCCCGATCGTTTTCCAACACGTGGCACTGCACCGAAAACCGATCCTGAGGTGGTGGAACGCAAAATGAAACGGTTAAGTTACCTAAAAGCAGGTATGTGAAAAATTTAGGATCTTTGAGGTTATGACATCCTTAATGAAAGCGTGTGTTTGAAATGTTAATAAAATCAGTTTACTATTTTTGATTTATTATTACAAAAATATGTGCTTCGATGTGCTCGATGAGTCCTATCATGTGCTGCATTGGAACATATGTCTTCAATGCAGCAAGATATGATTTTTACGAGTAGTTCTTTTGAAAGTTTACATTTTTTCAGAAATTCACAGATTTTGCTGTGATGTGCTCGAGTTGTGCTAGAATGTGCCGCAGAAAATTCATAAAATTGTATTATTTTTATAAGGTGTGGGACTTTTGTAAGTTGAAGTTCTGTTTTTACGAAAATTCCCAAGTTTTGCTGTAATGTGCTTGTTCTGCGGGCTCTGGGATGTGCCGCAGAGATTAAAAAGGTATATTTTCAAAATGCCAGACCTGCTTTTCGACTCAAAAACGTGTAGTGTCACGTTATTATAAAGAGTTGAACAAATGTAAAAGTCGTGTTGAAATTTTTATCCAAAAAAGAATTTTCTTTCATGAATTCATAGAAGAGACTCTGTAAAAATCATTATTAAAATATTCTAGGGTGTCATGTTTAACAATTTTTTTTACGAAACCATGCTTTTTGGCCAGAAATTAGAAGTGCTAATGTTTTTTTGCTTCACGGTTGCACATTGCAGCACAATTCAAACAGATCACAGCAAAAGTTCAGAATTTGTTGAAAAAAAAAAAAAGTTAAGGCGCAGCTAAGTTCACGTTAATTTTTTTTTAATGCAGCATACGAGGTGTGGCAATTAAGTTCCGGGAATTCGTCAATAAAACACGAAAAAATTAAGTTTTAATCAAAAGTTTATTATCGACCTTCACAATAGTCTCCCTCTAACTCTACACAACGTTTCCAACGTTGCTCCCATGATTGGAAGCACCCTTGGTAATCCTCCGACGTTAGACCGTTCAGCACCCTTGTTACGGCTTCCTTGACCTCCTGTTCGCCACCATGGTGAATTCCCTTGAGGTACGACTTCATCTTGGGGAATAAGAAAAAGTCGCAGGGGGCTATATCAGGGCTATAGGGTGGCTGCGGCAACGTTGGAATGCCTTTGTTTGCCAAAAACTCATGCACAACTAATGAGGAATGGGCCGGCGCGTTGTCGTGGTGCAAGATCCAGCCGGTTTCGGCGAGTTCGGGCCGCACACGCAAAATGCGTTTCCGCAGTCGCTCCAGGACGCTAACATAGAAAAGTTAACATTTGGTTTATCGCCTAATTTCACCAGAAATTGGATCACGACACGTTGCTTGTAAAGTAAATCACTCATTTTCGTGACGCGACTTAAAAAAGCACTTCCAAAAAACACGCATAAAACACAAACTGAACGTGCGATCGACTTCAAACTTTGACTGGAACTGAAGAAAGGTCACTGCCCTCTAGACATGTATATACAAAATACGCAGTGTTACCAGTTTTCGAATTATAACTAAATTCCCGGAACTTAATTGCCACACCTCGTATGATAACACACATCGGAGCATATTTTTTTTTTTAATATATAATAAATAATTGGTAACTCTTACTTTAAGTAAATGTTCTGTGGACATATTTTTTATATTCTAACTTTTTCATTTGAAGAAACAAAACTGTTTGTGCCGAGCATACGTGTGTGTTACGTCTACGATGATCTTATGCTGCAGCATGCCAACACTTTTGAGGAAGGACACCCAGAACAACCAGAGCGCATAAAAAAAATTTATGAAATCCATCAGGAATACGAACTGTTGTCTCGAATGGAAAAATTACCATCCCGCTCGGCGACAACAGATGAAATTTGCTTAGCTCACACACGCGCTCATGTCAATTTCATACGTCGTATAAGTGATAAGGACGAATTGCAAGATATAGGTGCCAAGTACAACTCTGTTTATTTCCATCCGAAAACCTTTGAATGCGCCACGCTAGCAGCTGGTTCTGTACTACAAGTGGTTGATAAGGTCTTAAGTGGAAAGGCACGCAGTGGTGTATGTATCGTGAGGCCACCGGGTCATCATGCTGAGGCCGATGTGCCGCATGGTTTTTGCATTTTTAACAATGTTGCCATAGCGGCACAATATGCTATCAGAGATCACAGTCTAAAAAGGTAAAATAAATTAACTTTGGTGTGTTCCTTTTTTATACAAAAATCACTGTTTTTTTTTTGCAAAAAGAGTGCTGATTGTTGATTGGGATGTGCATCACGGTAATGGCACTCAACATATCTTCGAAAGCAATCCCAATGTTCTTTACATAAGTGTTCATCGCTATGACAATGCAACATTCTTTCCCAAGAGCAGGGATGGTGATTACACAGTAGTGGGAAAAGGCGATGGTATTGGCTTCAACGTAAACATTCCATGGAATAAGGTTGGTTTGACTTAATCTTACTCATAATTTTTTATTGTAATGCTTTTATAAAATATCATCTTGCAGAAAGGCATGGGCGACATGGAGTATGTTATGGCTTTCCAACAGCTCATCATGCCAATCGCTTATGCATTTGATCCAGAGCTAGTACTTGTATCCGCTGGCTTTGATGCTGCCATAGGTGATCCATTAGGTGGCTGCAAAGTTACTCCTGAAGCTTATGGCCTGTTCACAAACTGGCTATCTGCTTTAGCGAATGGACGCATTATTCTTTGTCTCGAGGGTGGCTACAATGTCAATTCTATTTCCTACGCCATGACAATGTGCACCAAATCACTACTTGGAGATCCTTTACCACCAGTTAGTGGTAGTTCTAGTGCCAGCACAAATCCGCGCACGCCTTCCGCTGCCTATTTGAGTTGCGTTGAAACTCTACAACAATGCATCGGTGTACAACAGCACTATTGGAAGAGTTTGGCTTTCAATAAACGCCTGCCATCACAATGTATCACCAATGGCATTGGCGATAACAACAATGAGGATTTTCTTTCCGCTACTTTGAAAAATTTAGATATCACAAAGGATGATGTTCGGCCCATTACTAATGGCTTAAATGGTGTGGCCGAGGATGTCGCTATGGAGGCCAGCGGCAGCAAACCAAAAGTTAAGGTAAAAACGTTGACAGAGTTTCTAGTAGAGAATAAAGAGGTAATTTCATAATTGTACGTCCAACATGGAGTCTCATATTAATTTTTAAATTTCATATCTTTATATTCTATCAATAATTAAAAAAAAAATCCATTCATGTTTTAACTACAAAACCAACAACACTATAGCATTATCAGGCTTTACAAAACAGCGAAATCTTCGCCGTTGTTCCATTAAAAACATGTCCACATTTAACGCAACTGCGTCCAGAGGAGGCACCGAAAAGTAAGCTAGTTGCCTTGTATTTGTACTGAAAATTTTCTGTTGTATGTTTTATATGCTTTGTTGTTGCCTAACTACTGATTTTATATAGTTTTCTTTAGTTTTCGTCAGTATTCCTCTTTTGGGGATTTTTAACATGATGGCAGCATGTAATTAGCCATCAAAATTTATTGAAAACGAAAGAATTGTTTTCAGGCAAATAGCCTTCATAGTCTTCTGCTCTTGAATGTATCAGATGTCTTACTCAATCACGCTTTTTTTTTATTTACTTACTATATATTGCACAAAATCACGAAAGCAGCTTATTTCATGTTATATTTTTTGACGTAACGAGTGCCTAGAATAAAAAAAAAATTTAGACCTTCGTCATTCTTTTCATTAAACATTTTTGAAAAGGAGCAAGCGAGGATTATTAATTGTAAATATATGATTTCTATGCGATTAATCGCTTGAAACATAATTACTCAAGGTTTCAATTTAAAAATTTTATGAATACAATATTTAAACAAAATATATGCTTAAAAATTGCAAATTAATTAAAAAAAAAAATAAATTGGGTTTTGCAGCCCTTGAAAGGACTTTGAGCGTGCTTCTTATGATTAAATTTGTGTTGGGCTTGTTATTATGGACTTATTTACGACTGGACTGGATTAACGTCTAATATGCATGTTCTCAAGAAGCTTTACATGGCAATATTTACTCTCTGAGGTTTGCCATTGTCCGCAGAGAGGTGACGGCCGAACAGAAAAATTTATTCGCTCTCAATTGACTGTACGAAAAAGTCCTACCCAATGACGCCTTCGTCACAAAATACACACCAAACAGCCACTCTTACAGAGAACGTACAGTCCTGCTGCAGTTCTTGAGCCAATTGAACCTTCTATGCATGCAAAGCCGAATCTTTTGTCAATATTCGCTGCAGTGTAGACGTGGAGACATCGAGTTCTTGAGCACGGTGATGAATTGAGGTGCTACTTGGATCATTTCCAACAATTTCTTTCACTGCGTCGATATTTTATGCGCCGTTTTGTTCGATCATCTTCTCCCAACACTGTGCTAGGTTCATTATTCTGCGCAGGTAAAAGTCTCCACTTTACTCTGCAAATAACCTCTCAAGGTGCTAATTGATAAGGCCCTCATTATCATAGGATTAACTTTTCAGTGAGATCTATGCAGGGAGCGAAACATATGGTGATTCGAAAGTGCATAGTCTGGACTAATTGGTTGATGAGTCAAATCATCCCATCCGAACTCTGTCAATTTTTGGCGAGTCACCAAACTCGTAGTGGCCGACAGTAGACTTCAGAATTTATGGTTCTATTCTGAGGGAGTAGCTTTTAGTAGACAGGCCTCTCCAGACCCTCCTTTATTCTGGTAAATGTATGCTTTTGCTTGCCTCTACGACGCTTCATCTTTCTTCGACGAACTTATGGACAATCCACTTTTCGTCATCCCTATTTTGCCTTTTTGAAATGAAAGAGAAAAATGATTTATATGCTCATAAAAGTTCTCCATTTTTAAAACACTTAAAACACGTCTTCCAAAGAAAAGCAGGAAAAAACTGAATTAATTTATTTGTTTTAAATGCAAATAAACAGCTGAACACAAAAAAGACATACACGTCAATATGTGGCATATCTTTGACGATAACAGTGATGTCTATCAGAAAAAACGCACTTTTTAGTTATACATTTTAATTTTTTGACAAGAAAATGTTAAAATTATTTGCGATTATCCACTTTTGAACACTGCTTAAGATTCATAGTAATGTCAAGCAAGAACTCCATGCAGTCCTATTCGTATTAATGCCGTGTTTATTGCGTCAGCGGTTTACCACGTGGCGGGTAGACTTCTTGAGCCATAAATAAATTATCTTGAGCCGCGGTCACAAAGGCGTTAGAAAATAGTTTGGAAAACTAGAAAAACTAAATCATTCAGGGAACGAATATCACATCGGAAAACGTTCCGAAATTACTTTTATGTTGATAACTGTTTTAATTGAATTCGCCAATGGTTAGATGATTACTGGATAAATAATTCATGTAGAAAAATTAACTGTCATATCAAGCATTATAAAATAATTAAAATAATTGAACAGTATTCAATTCAAAAATTTAAAAAATTAAAGTTCAAATAACGTCAATCTTATACTGTAAATAAATAAATGTAGATCTCTCTAGAATTGAATAAATTTGAAGTTGTTTATTTTAAAATCGATTGTTTTTGAAATCCTTCGTGATTTTGAGCCATATTAAACATTAACATTAACTTTTATAGTCTTCAACTAACTTTTTCATGCATATCGATGGATATTTTATTCTTGCGCTCATTAATGTAATTTTTTTTTTCATAAATTCAGCCATTTGCACATCATTGCAAAAGTAATGTTTCTTTAAAATATGCTGTGTTAATTTATAACCTTTTCATTTAACCTTTATTCTCGTCTGGCAGAATATTTCTGTGCTTTTTCTGTTCTAGCTGTGTGTGGGTCTTGTCTATGTATAAATTAATTGTTTAACCAAAAATAATTTCGTTTTGATATCTATCCTAATTTAACTATTATTTGTAATATAATAATTTTAAAAATTAATTTTCTTTCTCATCTCCAACCGTCAAACAACACCGACTTACACCAACAATCAATAGCAATAAACACAAATTCCCCCTGCAGCGAATGCGAATCAACGGTTGAAAACTGGATGTGCCTCACCTGTTACAAAATACTATGCGGACCCTACATAATGCAGCACATGTCTCTACATAATCAAGACACCAATCATCCCATGGCCCTAAGTTTCAGCAATCTATCAGTTTGGTGCTATCCCTGTGAATCTTATATAGACCACGGCAAATTGCATTTGTACAAAAATCTAGCACACAACAATAAATTTGGGGAGGAACTGGTGTGGCCATATCCAAGCGAAGAAAGCATTAGCCCCGATAATGACTTCTGCTTTAAAGAACTTGAAAATCATAACTGACATTATCTGTTAGAGTTCTTGAATTATCTAGAGCGTATCTGTTGTATATTGGTTCCGCCTTTAAAACATGTTTTTCAGTTCGTTTTCCAGTATCTTTGGCCGTTGTTGAAACGTTTGTATGCAAAATTGTTGCACTACTTTTTGGCAAATTAAAAATTTTACAACAAAAACAAAAAATCATAAACTAATTAGCAAATAAATTCAATTCATATTTCGCACTAAAATTGAATTTGAAACTAATATTAACCAAAGATACTAATGAGCAAAAACAACAAAATTTTTTGACTATTTTTAGTATTATTCACTTTGTTAACATTTGTTAATCAATAATTATCAATTGTTAATAAAAAAAAAAGAAAATTATTCATTTAATGTTGCACAATTAAAGAAACACTGTTGATTATATAAATTTTATATGAAATTGTTATTTCCTGCATGAGGCAGCTTACAAAATTGCTCTCTACCAACAACACATTCAAGACTATTTTATTAAAAAAAAAAAAAATAAAACAAAGGAAATAGAAAATTATAAAAATCATCTTACGCAAAATACTACTCAATGGATAATATCAATAAAAGACGCTGAAACAATGTTCTAATTATTAAAAACAAACAAATAAATGTATGCAAACATATTTGCATACCTAATAAAATAAGGAGATGCATAGATATTTTTATTTTATATACATACATATATATATATATATATATTTATTTTATAATATATTGTTAACTAAAATATAGAATGATAATAATAATAATAACATAAAAAAATACCTTAAAAAATTGTAATCGGAGGAAAAATAATTCTTTAAAATACATGAATAAAATTTTGTTTTTTTTATAAGTTATTAACTTTTCAGTTTTTTCTCAAATGTAGATAAGTATAAAAATCGAATCGATGTAAACAAACACGCGGGAAAAATAGCTTCTGTAAGATATCATTATTAAAATTGAAGAAGCAAACAATTTTATTTCGCAACAAATATTAATAAAAACAATAAATGTTTAAGATGCTATTCAAAACAGAATTTAGGAAAATTTTCAATTGATTGTCCCTGACATTTTGGTCCAAAATTGATATTATAAAATAAAAAATATGTATTTAAAAAAAAATCCAACGATTAAACGCCCCTTAATGAGTCCTTAAGTAATTGTGAAAAATTTGGTAGCAATCGGATGAGTAATTTTTGAGCAACCTTGCGAAGAGGTCTTAAATAAGGTCTTTCGCGGCATTGCTTTTTTTTACCTTATCGACGGATATTTTTGGACCAAAATGTCAGGGACAAATCTTGAATAGTTATACTTTAATAATGTGTAAAAAAAATTTATTCTAAAATAAAATACAGCTTCAAAAAATTTTTTAAAAAATTAATTTTTTTCGAAAAATTCCCGGAGGTCCTTAAAGTTTCGAATAGCCAGTCGTCAACGCAACGGATTATTCTCGTTCAACGCTTATATCTCAGTCACTTTAGTTCGGATCGACTTGAAATTGAAAGGACGTATTAGCAGATATTTATGCTTAAAAAATTTACTTGAAAAAAATCTGAAAAACCAAACTTACTATTGGGCTAACCCCTTAAAGAACATTTTCAAGTCTCTTTTATATCATCTTGAGCCGAACCCATGATCCCCCAATTTGTAAATATTGAACGGTTCACACACGCCAACGCGTTATATCACTCGCGCCTCTAAATTTATGTCTCCAACCCAATAAAAAAAAAAAAAATGAGAAAAATACATTTTAAAATAAACTAATTTAAGATGGATTCATTCGTCTATTCAAGTCATTTCACATTTCTCTCATCCAATTTGTTTCAATTAGTTTTTTATAACTTGTAAATTTAAATTTTTTTATTAAAAAAATACTACATCTCATTTATGTGTTTGTGCAAAAATTGAGCAAAGAAAGAAGTCTATCGTGGACACACCCATAGGTTTTTATCTTTATACTTATCCTTGACCCAATATTCTCCTTTGTTAACAAACTTATCCTTATCCTCATTCCTATATTTGTTCTAATAATTGTCCCACTTCTTGTCCAAACTCTTGTTGTGATCCATGTACAAATTCCTGACCTTATCCTTGTTCGAAGGATTTCTGACATCCCCTACCTAATCTTGTCCCACTTTTTCTCGCAATCTTTGTCCTAAATCTGGTCCTAAGTGTTTAAAAATTCTTGTTCTATTCTTTTTACTTGTTTCAAACTCCTTAATTTATTCCTGGTCCTTATCTCTGTCCAAATCCTTTCCCTCAAGCTTTTTCTTATCCTTGCCATTTTCCATTTCCTTGTCTTATTACTTGTCCTTTATTTTAATGTCCTTAATTAGGTAAATAACTTGTCCTAATTTCTCATTCATTTTTATAATTTGACTGAAAACCTCAGCTCTAGTGTCGTTCCATAAAAGTACCCTTATCGCGAAAAGTCATGGATTTACAAATCCGTGCAACGTTTTTTTATTGTTGCATTTTTTCATTACCTTTTTTCATTTTCGTTACCTCCGTGGTGTCGTGACTCAAAAAATGTTTTCCTTCGTTTTCGTTATGAAGTCAAAGAACCATTTATTTTTTTGTCGTAAAATATAATTTTTCGCATTTTTGTTGCATAAGCCTCTATCTCCACAACTTGATGACTTCACTTTTTTATTTTAATTTTCTGATAAGGCCAAGGATAAATCTTTCATTTTTGCTTATTAACATTTAATGTGCCACATATACTCACCAATTAATAATTCCATGCATCGCCGTTGCATAACTGATTCATTTTCGATTTTGTAGCGGCTCTATTAAGAGCTAAGAATTATCCTTTACTGCCGCATAATATTAGCACCTATAGATAGCGCGTAATAATTCCATTTAACAAATTTGAAGTTTCGTTGCTTAAGCACTCCTGCGTCCCAATAACATATATTTGCCATAAAGTAAAAAATTAACCCTTACCGTCGTACTATAACTTTTATCGTAGCGCCTATACTCAGAAAGTAACAATTCCATGCAACGCGAAGAATTTTGAAAAAGTGCCTTTTCAATATTTTTGGAAACCTCCACCGTAAAACGTAAAGTTGCCACGTCAAAAATATCTAAATAAGAATTGTTTAACAACATATTCCTCAACTTTATGTGCTATTGATACCAATTATAAAAAAAAACTGTTAAACACAGCAAGTCTTCCATATCTGACGAAACTATGCAAGATTTCATACATTTCCAAGCTTCATCTCCAGTTGGTACTTTCACTAGGTCACTACCAAAATTAACTATAAACTCACCTAGAGTTAACACCTCATCTGGCTAGAAAAAACAAAGAAACAACCAAAACTTGTGGTGTCAAAGATAAGATTTTCATCTTAAATCGTGATAAAAATAGATCATATCATATATCAAGTATAAGAAGTTGTAATATATATTGACTGTAATTCTAATACTAACTCTAATTTTCAGTTTGATTCTAAGAAGCCCTTATATAAAGGAAACCAAATTCTGTCTGATCCTTTTCTCAGACCCTATTTTCTAATAACAAAAAGTTGACTGTTCTCATACTATTCACCACTATTCGACTGTTTCCTATTTAAATGTGCCGATGTACCTTGCACAAACGCTAAGCCTTGTACTACCTCTAATACAGAAATATTAACATTGAATTTTTGTTCATATACAGAGAGCAGATAGAACTTTCTCGCCTCTGGGAACACAACGTGCACAACAATGTCTTTTTCTAACATACTTTCTTAAAAAAACGGATTCAACTGATTTAGATGATAAGACCAAGACACTTTTAAAAGCATTGATTCAGCGGGGAGGTCTTCCCTTCGAGTAGATTCGTCATATTCGTTACTTAATTTGACACATCTTGAACCTACCTCATGATATTCAACTAAAATTTTACCTAGAGCATGAAATCCAATTTGATTTTGTTTTTATGGAGTTCTTACCTTATCGGATTTATTTGTAACATTTAGTTAATTAAAATTTATAAAACTAACGAATAAATAGATAACAGCTATTTTACTTTGTCCTTTTTCTGTTTCTTCTGTGGATTACTACTAAGATTTTTTTGTGTAGTTTTTTGTTTTTTATGTTTGCTCTCCTTTGAATTATCGCTTAGCTTAGGACTTTTTATCAGGTTTTGTTGTTTTTTCAGTATTTGTTGTTTTCTTTTACGTGATTTTGGCAAACGAATTTGTGGCTCATCATCTTCACTATCATCATTATCATCTTCATTGGAACTTTCGTCGGTCTCATTGTTATCGGATGCCTCAGCGGTCTCATCCTCTTCTGATTTTACATTTTTACGATCTTCTTTATTCACATCACTATCGGCATCATTCTCTTCTTTATCATTCTCGTCATCATTATCATATTCGATCGTCACAACTCCTCTTTCTTGTGGTACAAGTTTTGGTCTATTAATTCTAGGCGTTACTTCTTGCTTCTGTTCAATTGTTTTGGTTACAACATAGTCTGCGCCAAATTGATCCAATTCCAATATACCAATGCACGTTGGACGGCAACCAATGTTGGTGGCAGCGATTTGTTTTAATTTTTTCTTGTTTGCATTGATGCGCCACATTTTAACTTCCCCCGAGCTGTAGCATACAAATGGAGACAAGGAAGTATATTAATATTTTGTAAAAAGTGCTCAATGTTTCAATATTATTTTTATGTTTCCTACTTATCAATACGTACCTCGAAGTAGTTGCTAAAACATCCCCATGCAGCGCCATGGCCTTAACTCGAGCTTCGTGAGCCTCGATTTCAGTGACGTCCTCATCATCTTCTGTTGCTGCAATCCACAAAATTTTGCCATCTTCAAGTCCAACCAAACAATCGGTCTCATTCATCCATTGTACACAAATAGGTTTTGAAGCAGTTTTTTGGCTCTTCATCACATCAGCCGTTTTTATAGACCAAATTTCAAAAGCCCGAGGTCCTGTTAGTGTAAAATAATCACCTGATGGTGACCAAGTCAAACAATCTGGCATTGAACCCAGTGTCGCACTTTTGCTTTTTAAGTTTGTCTTATAAGCAACACGTCCTTTGACCAAATTCCATGTTCGCAGCACTAGATCAGAACCGAGTGACAGGGCCAACTTACCGCTAGGGTGGCAACTTATATGCGTCACTGCAGATCCACCATGTGCTTTTGTCCAGGTTGCTTCGGTAAACCATGTATTAAGACGCACCGCTATCATGCGACCATCAGCACCGCCTGAGAGTAAATGTGTGCCATCAGGTGTGAAAGATAGTGCATTTATGGTACCCTCGTGTGTTAGCAAAATCTAGTAATTATAGTGTATTGAATAAATACAGTCTTAAGGTCGATTGCATTTTTTCTCACCTGTGACTGTTTACGACTTTTCATGTCGTATATGAATATGCGATCATCCGTTGCACCTGTTGCAATCCAATGTCCCTGCACGGCAAGACATTTTAAAGCCCCTGAATGAGATTTATCGGCGAAGGATTGTGTCAGCACTTCCTTATTATCCTAAAGATTTGGTTTAAATTTATTAAATTTTATTTTAAGCTATTCATAAATAACTAGGTATTTATGTACTTTTGTATCCAATTTATAACCAAGCAAAAACTCCTCGTAAGTGCCAATTATAATTTCTAAGTTTGTCGTCATTTTCTCTCACTTAATGCGTTATATTTAATTATTTTTTACTAATTTTACTTAATAGTTAACTTAAATTAACATATATATAATCAACACGTGCGACGTATCCTATGTTTATGTTTTTAAAAAAAATTCTGACAGTTGATTCGTTGCATAAAAATGTGCTGCCAAGTTTGTTCAGAAACAAAATTTATCATTTAAGGCTTGTTCCACTAGGGATAATTGAACACTGTAAACTAATTGGATCTATTGTTACGTTTCCATGCATAGTAAACTCAGATTTTAGGTTTTCGTTGAGTTGAGAAAATGGCTTTGCTTTTTCGAAACTGTTTTCATACAAAACAAATTATAGATATTCTTGATTTAGACTCTAAGACGACAAAATTAATGCCGCTTTGTTGAATTATATTTATGTGTGATGCTCTCAAAAAATATGTAAATTTGACAAATTTTGATAAGTACTTTTTGAAAGATAGAACTCATATTAATTTAAAATTTTCATTAAGTTTTTCAGGATGTACATCCATATATATATGACTGTATTAATTGCGATTTACACAACGCTAGTCGACCTATTCTCTAACTTTGGAAAAAGCAGTGTATCAGAAATTTTGTGTTAGCTAGCTAATCCGAACCTAGCGTTTCCGATTAACTATCTTAAAAATGTACTTTTACATAAAAAAGGGAATATATTTATTTATTTATTTATTTATTTATTTACCATCTACCGGGTTACACCCTTACAGATTACATAACTTAACCTATTATATAATAATTAACATAATTAAAGCTTTTTACGAAATAAATTTAACACATTAAAATACCATCTTTAAAGTTAATCAATAGTATGTCCTCCAACTGCCTCTTGAATATGTTTCTTTCTATAGTGAAATCGATTTGGTTAGCAACAGAATTAAATTGTGATAGGCACCTGGTTAATGGTTCATTTATACCGTAGTTTGTTCTATGCAGAGGTGTATAGAATAGTTGATGGTCTCTGAGGAAACGACTCGGAACATGGAAAGGGATAAGGGCTAACAATTCTGGTGAGTCTATTCTTCCATCAATTAAGTCCTTAACAAACATAATATTAGACATTACTCGCCTTTGAGCGAGACTTTGAACACTTAGTAACTGGCATCGCACCCTATAGACAGGCATATTTTCCCACGAGTACAGACGACGAAGAGCAAACCTAGTACATCTTTTTTGAATATTTTCGATTCTAGTCACTGCGTTATTATAACATGGATCCCAAATTACGCTACTGTACTCTAAAAGTGATCTTACCAAACTCAGAAAGATTAACTTTGGTGTGAATGGATCAAGAAATTCTTTAGAGTTTCTTTTTAAGAACCCAAATTGAGAGTTAGCTTTGGAGACAATATACTCTAAGTGCTCTTTAAATGAAAAGGTTGAATCGAAATACACACCCAGATCTTTAAACTGAAATACTCTTGAAAAGTTTTCAATAGAACTGTAACTGTAATCATAAGAAATAGGAGCACTTTTCCGGGAAAACGTGAGAATTTTACACTTAGAGAAATTTAAGTCCAAGTGGTTTTTCTTACACCAACTTAGAAGTTTTTTTATGTCCTCTTGCAGGTTTAGGCAATCATTGTAATTATTAACTTCGTGATAAATTTTTAAGTCGTCCGCATATAATAAGCTGTTACAATATTTAAATTCTAGCGGCAAATCGTTGACGAATAATATAAAGAGAAGTGGACCCAAATGACTACCCTGCGGAACACCCGATTTGGCAATTATTGGGTTGGAAGAGTGATTGCCTACCTTGACGAGTAGAACTCTGTCCGTCAAGTATGATTTTATCCATTATCAACAAAATAATCAACAATAGGTGCGTTTTTTGGCATCGCTATATACGCTTGTCCAAAAAAAAAACGCTCATCGGCGCTTAATATTTCGCTTAACTTTTTTTTCAAAACTTGGCAGCATTGCGTGTTACTGTCAAATATTGAACATTATTATTTATAATCACAAATTGACAAAGTTTATTTTTATCTAACTGTTTTCTGCTCAATTTTCAAACATTTTCTGCTCAAAATGGACAGCTCTGAGGAAACTCAAGTAACCGAGCGTTTCCACTGCCCGAACGAACGAAGATTTCTTCGTTCGTTCAGGCAGTGTAAACAGTTTGGTCCGAACCAAGGTTCGGAACATTGGTTTTTTACAAAATGCTCGCGAGCGCTATTCGCGCAGTGTAAACACTTTTCCAGCACGAACGAACGAAGATTTCTTCGTTCGCTCTGATCGGCCGACGCTCGATCTTTTTGGGCGAATCCACTGCTTATTTGCGCATAGGTAGTAGATTTGTTGAAATTGTAGTTAATAACGTAGGAAAAACAAAAAAGAAAGAAAATATATTGAAAATTTAACGCAAAAGAACTTTGTTTTACTTTGTTATTTTATTAGCACTTTATATAAGCAAATTATTTATATAATATTCTTTATATAATAAATTCTTTACATAAATACTTACATAAAACCTAAATTAAAAGGCATAAAAGTAGTAAAAATTAATCAAATTTAGTACGTTTGCATAAACAAATATTGATCAACGCTGATGCTCGCAAGCATTGAATTTAAGTGTTTCCACTGCACGAACGAACAAGATGGCGACTTACCAATGTTCGCAACTTGTGTTCGTGCGGTGGAAACAGTTGGACCAAACGAAGAATTCATCGCGACGATTTGTTCGCGATGATTTCTTCGTTCGTTCGGGCGGTGGAAACGCTCGGTAAGAATACTAACAAATTCGTCTCTGCATAATACAGGTCTCAAGAGCTCTTCCTTTTGATGCTTCTGGCAGCAGCGGATGAAGAAGGCATCTCAGGCTCCAGTTCTGGTGACTCTGGCACATTGATTGGCTCAAAGAGGTACTCCACTTCCAAGTCAATGTCCACATTGATTTTCTTTCTGGCATGGTTGAATTGAATGCTTGAAGCAGACGGCAGCACGTTTCCCAAGAATGGACAAGTGGTCTCTGTGCACTATACTGGAACTCTGGCTGATGGAAAGAAATTTGATTCATCGCGTGATCGCCAAAGGCCTTTCAAGTTCACCATTGGCAAAGGCGAGGTAATTCCCGAGGGATGAGGGTGCATTCTGTGCCATTGCCATTGCCATGCTGTGCAAATAGAACATATTTTATCATTTGTTGCTTTGTTTACTTTTGATTGTGATTTTTTTTTTATTTTTTGTGACATAAACATGGTTGTTTTTCAAAAAGTGATGCCAATAAATTACGTAGACTATCAATTTCTTGATCTGGCAATAGTGTTTCTATCGGCGACTAAGCGGCTATAATTATCCTGTCTTAGCTAAGCAATTTTTGTATGAAAAATATTGTTAAGCGCATATAGCGATGCCAAAAAAACGCACCTAATATTTATTCACTGACATCTTTTCTGTGAATATTTAATTTTTGTTGTTTTATTGTTGTAAAATACCTTTTATTACTTGGAATTTTATTTTTAAAACATTTTTTCGACAGTCATGAAGTGATTGGTTTTTTTAATTCCTGTAGTGGTGTTTATGTTTAGGGTCGAATATGCATTAAAAAAAAAAAATCAAATGAGTATAAAAATATTTTGATACTCCAGTCACATATTTCTATTCCGCAAATTTATACAGAAATAGAATAAAAATTGTCTAACGGCTGTATTCATAAAAATTATGAACCTATCATAAAGATTTCATATCTTTAACAAAAATAAAAACAAAAAATTTAAAACATTATTCATTAGCGTTCAATAACGATAAAAATATTGTTAAAAGGCTTCATAAACCAGAGAATTATGAAAATGGTTGAAACCTTCAATTGATGGTCGAATTGATGGTTCATTAAAAATTTGTTGTTGTTGTTGTAATAAGAAAAACATATGGATTCTCGGCGAGAGTGAAAATGAACTTTCTACACTTTATCGTATAGGTCTATTTTCAGTTTTAAAGTAAATCATATTTTCATACAAAGAATTGAATAGTAAGCTTCTTTTGTCAAAATTACTTCAAGGTGGATTCAGCTCGTAAAATTTTTTTTTAATGTCAACAAATATATGCAAGTTTAATTATAACTGCAAGTAAAATTATGGGCTAACAACATATGCCTACTACTATTTTCCACACAATTTTTTCTTGAGTATTTAATGGAGGGCAGTATAGACGCAGTTAACACGTAATTTTTAAATTTTCAAAATGAAATCATTTCACAAAATAGTAGGTTGCAGAAAATTACTAAATACTTGCATAGACCATTCAATAAAAAATCACGTGAGAACACCTTTTCAATAAAATATTTCAAAGACAGTAATTGAGAAGAAAAAACGTGATATTCTTCACTTAATTTGAATGACGTCTAAGCTGTGTCATACGAAAGTGTTTAAAGCTGGAAATTTATTCACTGCATTTGCATTTGCATCCGCCTACTCGCTGAACGCAATGCAATATAAATGTGTGAGAGCTTATGAGAGAGAGTTTAATGCCAAAGAATGCGTATATGCGTAACATCGGGAAAATGCAATTTACGCAAGAAAAGTCTTTCAACTTTTCTTGAGTAATTTGAGTTTTTTGACAGCTCGTTACTTAGAACGAACATCGAGAAGATATAAAAGAAATGAGTCAGAAGCTCATTACTTTAAGGTATTGCTCTTTTACATAAATATTAAAAATGCCAGTAATTTTTTTATTGTTAATTTTTTAAGAGAACTTTTTTGTGGTCAGGACTAAAGATTTTTGTAAATATAAGTGAAGACATTGTAAGTATTTTTGTGTAAATACGATAAAAACTCCACATTAAGAACTTACCAAATGTTTAATAATTTTTTAGCACTGCTTACTCTGACTTTAAAACGCAATCATTGAACTCCGCCATAATTTTCTTGCGTAAATTGCGCCAGCGAGTTGCCGGACGCATATGCAATCGTAATCAAAGTAGTCGTTTGGGTGGCAGCACTAATTCTTATTCAACTTGGCATCACTCAAAATGCTTTAAGCAACAAAGCCGCCTAATCTTCTATAGAAATTATTTCATCAAGCGCTTCGAAATAAATGAATTTTATAATCTTAGTTTTTCCAAAAAGTTTTGCTGAAACTAGATAATAATAACCAAAACTTATGTGGCAATTTTGATAAGAAGACCTTAAAATGATAATGGATAAACTGGCGTATCTGAAGCTGTTCATATTGCTTTGTTTTTGTTTTGTGCCAACAGCTAAGGGCCAAAATAATGCGAAAACCCACACAGGTAAGAATGATCATTATGTTAATTTCTAGTACTAAAGCATCCCTTCCAAAGTACACTTTCTGGATGCCGATAATGTCATCGACTATGAGCCCAAATCGCGTCATCGTGGTTTCTTTGAGAGTGATCTGCAGACTTATTGTTATCGCGGTAATCCAAAAACATTGGCTCGCTTTTTCGAGACCATCGAGCTGCAGTTGGACATTGAGGGCGATGACTATACACAGTACGAAGGTTTCACGCCCGAGGAGGTGCAGCAACATCGCGATGAGCATCGTTCGCTCTTCAGCTTTAATTTGTTTTCACAGAAAAAGACGCGACTCCAACTTTCGCCATTTCAACAGCAATGTATCGGCATAGAGTCTGTGCAAGTGTATAGTTTGCGGCTGCAACAGGTGCGTATCGACTTCTGGCGTGTCATCCAGTTGGTTGTGGCGCTGATGTTATTCTTTAGTGCTGAGAAGTTAAGTCACAATTCTGTGTTCTACTACATAACTGGAGTGGCGTTGGGCATTTGCTCGTCGTTTATGCTGCTCATATGGCTGGCAGGCAAGCTGGTACCAAGGTAGGGCTCATAAATAGATTGTTACACTGTGTATTTTTCTAGAGCTTTTCTTAATATATCAGAAAAACCATGATGTATGGTGTTCTAATTGGCGGTTGGACAATTGGTATTTATATCATTCAAATGCTTTGGGAAAATCTGCAGGTGATTGTGCTGACCTATCGGACTTATGTATTTTGGTACATCCTCGCGACTGGTCTCATGAGTTTCCTATTCTGCTATCGTATTGGGCCACCCAAGAATAAACGTTCCAAGAACATAGTCAAATGGCTGCTACAGTTAATGTCCTTGGGATTAATATACTTTTCGAGCCGCTTTGAAGAGGCTTCTGCTGCTTGCATAATTCTTGCCATCGTTTATCATTATTTTCCACGTGCGCTTTTTCGCAAAATACGTTCGTTGATTCTACGTCGTTTTCCACCAAAAAGGCGTTTGCTCACAAATGAAGAGTTTTACGAAGAGGGCGTGAGAGAAACTACAAAGGCTTTGAAAGAGCTGCGTACTTTCGCAAGCAGTCCCGACTGTAAGCAGTGGAAGGTTAATAAGTCAAAATTAAATTTTTTTCAATTGGCTTAATCGGATTATATTTTTCAGGTAATGTCAAAACTAAGCAATCCCATGCGTTTTGCTGCTTTTGTAGAGGGTGCCTCGCATTTGCGTGATGAAGAAATCTTACGCTTTGAATGTTCTAAAAGTGACTACGATGACGATGAGGATACTGACCAAAGTCAGGAGGATGAACCTGTAAAAATAACAGAACGCAGTAAGAATTCAAGTCGTCGTCAAATGCAGCCTTCAGCTAGACGCTCTTATGCTTCATCAATAGCGCGTCCATCACCAGATGAAGAAATAAGCGAAGAGGACGAGGAAGACGAAGAGAATTTTACAAAAAAAGGGGCTACGAGTAGACAAAGTCCACGGCATACACCAACTTTTAACAATTCAAACCGCTTAGCGGCGAATGGGAGCTACCATTATCTTTCTCCAACGGCGGCCATATCGCAGCGTGCCAGCGCACAGCGCACGCTTTCACGCTCAACAGCAGCATTTTCGTCGGTGCAACGACCTTCAAGTTCCCGCAACAGTAGCATTCGACCGTTGGAAGTGGAGGAAGAGGAATACAGTAGCAGCGACTAATTAAATAAATGTTTTATAAATGTTATTTTCTAAAATCCATCCTTATCATTTATATTCATTGTAATTTATTGTCATCATATTATTTTCAAAACGTCTTATTTTTTTTTTTGTAACATGTAACAAAATTCGTTGAAATAAGATATTTTATTTATTAATAGTTGCGTCTTTTTGTATCACAATAATTTTTAAATGTTAAGTCTTTTCTCGAACTGATAAAATTGTAAAAGAATATTTTCATTTGAGTATGGGATCCTAGAAACTTCATAAAGATTTTGAAAAGTTTAAGCGTTTTTGTTTCTCGAAATATAAAATTTTTATTAAAAATAAGACTTCAGCACACTTATTAAAAGTTAAATAGAAAATTGATAGACATTGTGGGAAATTGTATACAGGTCCTTTCAATAACAATCTATATATATAAAAAAGGAGCTTATGTTTGTAACTATGCAATAGACTCATAAACTGCTCATCCGATTAGCATGAAAATTTGTGTATAGAAGTTTTTTGGTACGGTGCGTGTTTGTGGGCTATCAATTTTGATCCACCTTGAACACCAGAGGGCGCTGTAGTACAAATAGTGTGCAAAACTGCCTAAAACTCAAACCGCTTATGCGATTAGAATGAAAAGTGGTATACAGTGGGTTTTATGTATGTTGAGTGTTTTGCTCTATCTTTTTTGACCTATCTTGCACACCAGAGGGCGCTATAGTACAAATTTTTTGCAAAACCACCTAAAACTCCCAAACCGCTCATTCGATTAGAACGAAAATTGGTATATAATAGTTTTCAGGTACGATGAGTTTTTTAGCACTATCTTCTTTGAACCACCTTGGACACCAGATGGTGCTGTAGTACAAATTTTTTACAAAATCGCATAATTTTAGTTGTTTTCTTAGGTTACATGTGCAAATATTTACAAAAAATAAAATATTTCTTAAATTTAGTAAAATAAAAATAATTTCCGTTATTTAACACATCAAAAACATGAACATATCTTGAAAACTATGAAAAATTTTACTACAACGATATATTTTATGCAATATCGTAGCTCAAAAATGAGAAAAAAAAACAATCAGAAATTTAATTTTGCGACTTTCGAGTCAAATATCTCCGCTGCTTTTGTATACATTTTGTTAAATTTTTTTTGTCTTAAAGCTTCATCAAAGTACTAAATATGAAAACCTTATTGCAAAAATACCGTTAGTTGAGTATACATACATATATATTTTAAATATTTTTTTTCAAAAAAGCTCTGAAATTTTGGAGTTTTCCTCAAAAAAAGGCTCAAAATTTGTTTTTGTTGTAAAAATAATTTAAATTCAAACTCGCAAATTTTTAACTCTATTTAAAAATTATAACATTTATCAGCAAAAATTATTTCAATTTTACGCAAAAATTAAAAACCATTTTTGTGATTCAAAAAGCAAGGCCTTCCTTCGATTTTTGCGAACAAAATTTTTTTTCCAATATTGTGTTTTTATATTTTTGAAAAAATAAACAAGCTAAAAAATTAATTTTTAGAAAAAATTATCTTAGTATCTCTTACCAATCAAAAGATATAGCCAATAGTCTATATATACAAAAAGCAAAACGCTGCCTTTGTGATGGCTGGAAACTTCAAAATTACTGAGCCGATAGAGATGAAATTTTGGCAGTACGTTTTTTTCAAGTACGAGATGGCTTAAATTTCTGTCACACCCCCTTTTACCGCCCACAAATCAATAAAAATGCTATATTTCCTACGATTTTCGTCGATTGGGCTACATTTTGGTAATTTAGTCTATGCTTACTGTCGGCAACTGTACTAAAACTGGGTAATGTCCATCTACTAGAAAACTGGGATGAGCATTATATAAGAGGGTGTGGCTCCGCCCATACAGTTAAAATTTGTATTATCGAATAGCTTTGAAAGTAAAAGTAGCAATACTTACATACAAACTCAAAATGGAGTAACTATTATTTGGTGATCTCATGCTACTAGGAAACTGTAACGGACAGTGGAAAATAACAGTGGTGTCAAACTATGAGTCTAAGAAAAGTTTTGAATACACCTATTATGTTCCTATATAGTTGCAGGGTGCAGCAACGCGCGCCGGGAAAAGGCTAGTAATAAAATAAAAATGTTGACTCGAAAAAATGGTTGAGCATGATTTGAAAATTATGTTGAGATCAAAATGTTATCACTACTTGAGTGGAGTCTTTGAAATGGAATCTTATGTGGTTAAGAACATATCGAGGGCTTAATATAGAAAAGGCGTGTCTCGTTTTTGTTCGAAATCGCATTTTTAATATATTCTGGTAGACCATTCTCAAATACACCTCCCTTGAAAAAATCAATGCGCTTTTTTGTTGTTATCTATTTCAAATATAAATACCATTAAAAAGTTTTTATATCCAAAGTTTTCCAGATTCTATTTATTTATTATTTATTTATTTATTTATTCTTCTGCAAGATAACAAATAATCGAGTTACGCCTTTCTATATTAAGCCATCGATATGCAATTTTGAGTGTGAATTCAAAATAAAAAAAAAAATGAATTGATCATTTCAGCCCATGAAAGCACACTGACCAAGCTTCTTATAATCAATTGTAGTGGGCGTGTTATTGAAAATTTGTGCACAATCGAAGCGATTTTCTGTTATAGATCGGATTTAAACCCAGAATCTCACGGTTCGTAAAAATGATGAACAGTCTACTCAAGCTAAAGCGTTAGGCCGCTTTTAAGGTAAATCCAAATCGTGTAAAACTGTTGTTAATTGATGTACATTTTGGGGTTACTTGGCTGTAATTGAATTTGTCAGTGGAAACTTTTTCCTGGGTACATAAAGGTCCATTCATCTATGGACGTCTGATTATAACGTACGAGAGCTCAATTTTAAAATAAATTGTACTTTCTTATAAATAATACACACTAAACTAGTCAGAAATGATCTTCGACTGGGCGGAAGTTAAAATACCTCCACAGCTGAATCAAAGTATATTCAAAGTCATAAGCAGCCAATAAAATATTTAGTATGGGAGGTAGGCGTGGTATTCACCCGATTTCGTAGAATTTCATACTTAGTACATATTAAACATCAAAGCTCATTTGCAAAATTTCTTGTCCATATATTAATTTTTGTGGAATTCTAAGCGATTTTACCTTTTTGATAGAGTCACTTTGTATGGGAGGTAGGCGTGGTTTTTACCCAATTTGGCTCATTTTCGAACTTGATCTTTATTTTTAACCGACTTAAAAAAGGAGGAGATTCTCAAGATATTCGACAAAGGGGCGTGTCACTATTAGAAAAACACTATTCAGTTAATATTGACACTAGGGTACTGGAATTTACAGTAAAAATACTGGGGTAGGCAGAATTATTACAAATTACGGTCAATAAAGTGGGCGTAATTTGACAAAGGGGTGTGGTAATATTAGAAAAATGCTGTATCTCGAATAGTATTGACACTAGGGTACTGAAATTTAGTACAGGGGTAGACACAATTTTAAAAATGACTGTAAGGAAAGTGGGCGTTATTCGACAAAGGGGCGAGGCAATATTAGAAACACACTTTATATCGAATAATATTGACACTAGGGTGCTGAGCATTATTACAAATTACAGTCAATAAAGTGGGCTTTATTTGACAAAAGGGTGTGACAATATTGGAAACTCACTATATATTGAATAATACTGACACTAGGGTGATGAAATTTAGTGCATTATTATCATTTATTATCATATTAATTGCTGTATGAACATAAAAGCTTTGAAGTCGGCGCTAATCTTTGATCTTTGACACACAATCATGATCTTTTACTATCCCTGCACTATTTTAAACTTTTTTATGTGATGCTATGCTGCCTTGGTGACACTGTAGTAATTTTAAATCTTAATTTAATTGCCACTGAAAACAAAATCGCTAAAAAGCTCATATATTCATAAAGTTGTTAATATTTTTATGGTAATAAATTCAAATTAGAAAAAAATTAAAATAATAAGATTTCGACTTAGTAAGATATGCGCCGACTTCAAAGCTTTTATGTACATAAAGCTATTAATATATTGATGATAATAAAACAAAATAGAAAAAATGAAAATGATAAGATTTCCAATATTATAATACATATAAATAACTTTTAAAATTTGACCAAGAAATTAATGGGAAAAGTTATTTAAAATTATTTTTTATTTTGTAGTGATTTTGAAGTCGGTTTTTTTTTGTTAAAAAGTTTTTTATTAAAAATATCTTAATTAAAAAAAAAATTAAATATTATCCAAAATGTTTATTATGTACAGTCTACAATTAGCACTATCCTTATGTTTAAATTTCATTTTTTTATTGGCTATTAAATAAGCGCTAAAACATCAAAAGATACGATCGTAAAAGAAGCATTTAAAAGTTAAGGAAAGTAAAACAATGTGCAAAGAGACAAGAGTACAAAAGTAAATTTAATAAAGGTTCAGACAAAGTTTGCATAATTCATACAGAGATACAGACACTTTAACTGCCCACCTCTGCACACATTTTGGCTAAATGCGTGTATTTCCAGTCATCAGGTTCGAAAAAGAAGACGACGAAGAGGATGCTGCGCAAACGCACGTGATCGTTGTCTGTCATAATGGTTTTTCTGCTGTGTTGTTGTGTTAATCGTCTACAGCGACTTCCTGCTAGATAAACCATTTACCATGGTACTCATAAATGTTAAATAAAAAACTACTAAATAATTGCAAACAATATTTTGCAAGCTTTGTCAAAATTCAAAGCTTTTATGAACATTGGTTAAGCTGGTAACTGTCTTCGTAAGTCATCCTTTATTAGATGTCTACCGCATCTATTTGGCTCATACATGAGAAACTGGAGGCTTTTCGAAATTCATGCAGTATGAAAGATCAAATGATGCTCAAATGATAAAAAAGTCAAGTAAGCGAAAAAGGCCAATAAAAATAAGTTTTTTTGCGCTGTTAAAACCAAGGGTGCATCAACAATTTTGAGGTTTTTGAATAAAACAAACAAGTGTTTGGATGTCTTTTAAATTTTTATTGGATTATAAAGAAGACACAATGATATTATATTTGAACGTTTGAGTTCCAAAACGTGCTTATACAAAGCATCAGTGTGATTTGTATTTGAATTTTTGCTAAGTAGATTCACCAAAACTGTACAACTGGATTGTTATCTTTAGGCATGCTTTAGTTGAGCAATTTTGGTGAATCAAAGAAAATTCACACTGATGCTTTGTATAAACCCGTTTTCGAACTTAGCCTATCATTCAAATGGCTGCCTAAGCTTAAATTGCAAACCTTTATCCTTTTTTAGAAATTTTCGATTACTCTTTCGCATAATTGGAGGCTCTATTTCAGCGATGGCGATGTTCGTTCAATGTTCGCTTTGAGAGTTGCAAATGTTTGCGCATGGTAGGCTGATAAGATCTTACTCTCAACATAGCACGGAGAAAAAAAATCAAGCAAATAGGCTATCCAGTTTACACTCAAGCGTAAATTTCGAAACACATGATATTAAGAAAAAAAAAAGTTTAATTCAAGAAACATTTGCTTAAAACTCAAGAATATTTTTTCTATATTCCAGACTAATTTGCTGAAAACTAGTATAATTTGCTTGATTTGAGAAATTGATTTTCATTGAATTGAGAACAATTTGGTTGATTCAAGTAAAGAATTTATTGAAAACTAGATTAATTTGCTTGATTCGTGCTTGATTAAATTTTGACATTTTCATACAAAAACGTTTATATGAACCGTTCAGATTGTCAAAATAAGGCAGCATGTCAAAAAATATATTGAAAAATGTAATGGAAATAGAACAACTTATAATTATTCCACCATGGTTTGTCGCATAACATTAGAAATGTTTTCATGTAAACATGTTGTGAATTATAAGCATGCCAATATACAGTGGCTCACAGCTTATTTAAATCAGTGCTCGATTTAATTTTAAAACGGCCCTATTTTTTTAACTAAATGAGGTATCGTTAAAATTTAAATGTAGATTTGTTGATGCAAGATTTACGAAAAAATGTTTGAAAGAAAATATGCGATAAGTACGAATTGCACTCTGCAAGTGGGGAAAACCCAATTGCGCAGCAAAAATTGTGCTCACAGCTTATTTGATCCAAACACTTGCGTCCGACTGTAGCGTCAAATAACGGCCCTTTTTTTCCTGTCATTTTCTTGTTCTGTTCGCTCATGTTTTTTAAGCTAATTTTTAGTATGATTTCGCTGGCTCAAGTGTAAAAATCATAATTTTTTAAGACTGGGACGACGAACAACAGTTAAGAAGCGTGAAGAAGTCCTAAATCATTTAAAAAAAGGGAAATCACGCCAGAAAATTGCTGAAATGGTCAATTTAAGCGATTTGACGGTGTACACTAAGGGAAATAACGCATATTAGTATTATCCACGCCTGAGTATAAACTTTATTCAAATATTTACGTGGATAAATCAAATGTTTTCCTTACAACTCGTTTTTTCCCCGTATTTGAATTTTATTTATACCACACACGTACACACATATTTCATACAAGCAAGCAGCAACAGCATCGCACACTTACACACATACTCCGACAAGCAGCAACAGCATCGCACTTTGTTCCTGAGTTTATTTCTTGCATTTGCAGTTCTTACAGTTCTCATTTAGTTATTGTTCCAAGAGTAATATATTATGCATGTTTGGCAAAGAAATTAAATTATGTAGGGTGGAGTGGCAACTCGGTATTTTCAAGAATATCTTGGACCGGTTGTCATTTACCTGCATAATTTGCTTCTGCCTAAACATATTTTGTACATTACTTTTTCGTTCTGTAATTTATACTATGTTTGGCAGTTGGTGCAATATTAGTACACCAAATGTCAAAAATAGTATAAATTAGAGAACGAAAAAAGTGAAGCGATAATAAATTATACAGGCAATGGCATTTGATAAACGCAATATGAAGAAAATAATAACATAAAACCATTAATAACATATTCAATTTAAATATGTTTTTTTTAAATTCAATATTTTTATTCAAATTTTCTTTAAATGCGATAGTTTATTTTCAAATAGTAAATATTTGAAAGATATTTTAAAAAATTCGTGCATAATTTTAATATATTTTTTATTAATTCTGTTTAAATATTTAAATATTTAATTTTATTAAAAAAGTATTCAAATAAATTTTAAATACTTACGTAGTCGATTTATTCAAATGCGTTATTGGTGCAAAAATGACTCGCTTTTTGGATAAATTAAAAAAGTTTTTGGATAAATTTAATATTTTTTCCCTTAGTGTAGCACATCATTTCACGATTTGTGCATGACAGAACCGAGTGCATGACAAAAGCAGAACTGCACCAAACAAGATATTTAGCACTACAGACGAGAGATATATCATCCGAAAAATAAAGGCCAACCCAAAGTTACCGGCTCCAAAGCTGGCTACTGAAGTCCACAACGAATTGGGGAAGACGTGTTGTGCCGAAACCGTCCGACGTGTGCTTCGCGAGAATGGGTTCAATGGTCGAGTAGCTCTTAAGAAGCCATTTATAAATAAAAAAAAATCAATTGAATCGACTTGTCTTCGTTAAAGATTACATTTGCAAGGACTCCAACTTCTGGAACACAGTGATATTCGCAGACGAGTCTAAATTCAAAATCTTTGGCTCGGACGGCATGTCGTATGTCTGGCGTAAACCTAATACAGAGCTACAAAAAGAAAACTTCAAACCGACAGTGAAGCATGGCGGTGGCAGCGTCATGGTTTGGGGCTCTATATCCGCATCCGGCGTGGAACAGTTGCAATTTATTGAGACTACAATGGATAAAAAAGTATATCTCAACATTTTAAAAAATTAATTGCTCCAAAGTGCCGAGAAACTTTCAATACGGCGTAGCTTTCGGTTTTACCAAGATAATGAACCGAACCATAAGTCTGGGATTGTGCAGTCGTGGCTTATTTGAAATTGTCCCCACTTGATGGCACCACCGGCGCAGTCACCTGACTTCAACGTGATCGAAAATTTGTGGTCAATTTTGGATCAAAACCTCCGCCAACACCAAATTTCGAACAAAAGTGGTTTAAAAGGAATGGGCCAAAATTACCCCACAAGTAACACAGAAGTTGGTAGACTTTATGCCAAAACGACTTAAAGCTGTTGTGGACCAAAAGGGAGGCTACACAAAATATTAAAACAACTTAATAGATAATAATTTTAAGCCTAGCATTAAGTGGTTCAAATAAGCTGTGACTTTAAATGTACCAGTATTTTTAGTTTTTAGTTTGTAAGTTTGTATACCATGGATAAATTAAATAAATAAATATCCTTTCTTTTTGTTTAAATCTGAATCTACAAATGTGCATTTAAGTTTTACTAACATTCGATTTGGTTAAGAAGATAGGGCAATTTGAAATTTGAAATGGGCACTGGTTCAAATAAGCAGTGAGCCACTGTAAGTTGAAGTGAGAAAAATTTGCTTGATTCGAGTGAACAATTTGTTGAAAACTAAAATAATTCTCTGCGATTGCTTAAATTCAGAAAATATTTTCTTGATTTTAACCGAATTTCTTACGATTAAATTGTGTTGTGCGTATTTTTAATGTTTATACACAATTGATTGAGAACTGATTGAGAACATCCTGTGATATCTACTACAGCGGCCATACGGAGAAGCACGAGTTTGTATGCGGATTCGTGGTTGGCAAGAGACTAAGGCAATATGTCCTGCGATTCACACCTGTGAACGAGCGACTTACCATAATCCGTTTCAAGACTTAATTCTTCAACATAAGCCTGATATGTGCGCACGCTCCGACAGAAGACAAAGACGATGAGACCGATGAAATAGCTTCTACGAGCGCCAAGGTGGGAAAAAAAATATCTTAAGTTCAACAGTTGGAAAGTTCAGCCTCCATGACAATACCTTCGATAACGGAATGAGGCTGATTGACTTCACCGCAGCGCACAACATGGTCGTTAGTAGCACTAGATTCAAGCATCTCAATATTCATAAAGCCACTTGGCTGTCTCCTGATCAAAAGACGTGCAACCAAATTGACCACGTTTTGATTGACGGTAGGCACTCTTCCAGTGTTTTAGATGTACGCACGATCCGTGCTGCCAATATAGACTCGGTTCATTTTCTTGTCGCAGCCAAGATCCGTACACGTCTGTGCGCAACCAAGAATGCACGAGAGCTAGACGTCGAAAAGCTGCAATCAAAACGAACAGCCGAAGACTTCCCTACTCGACTCTCACTCCTGCTTCAAGAAAGCACTCCTCTGATCGACGATATATGCGCGCAGTGAAATTACATTTCCCACTCTATGCGTACGGCTGCCCAAGAGGTGATTGTATTATCACCACCCTTGCCGAAACCAGTGGCACGACCAAGAGTGTCGCAACGCCACTGCAGAAAAAGACGCCACCTACAAAGCCACCCTTCAGTCGGTTGTAACGCGTGCTGCTAAGGAGCGATACAAAGAGAAGAGGAGGGAAGAGAGATGTATTTTCAGGCGAAAGAAAAGAGAAGCGGAAAACCGTGAGTGCGAGAGAATTGAGATGCATGGTAATAGGAATGAAGTCCGAAAATTTTTCAAAAAAATAAGACGTCTGGCCGATGGTTTCAAGACCGGGGCCTCTTCCTGCAAGGATGAAAATGGGAATCTAGTGACAGATATGCAGAGTATACTGATGATGTGGAGGGAACACTTCTCTAGGCTTCTGAATGGTGACGACGAAAACACATCCGCCAATAGAGATGATATCCCGGAAACCCCAATTGCGGACGATAGCGCTGAAGTTCCGCTGCCTGACCATAGTGAATTCTTGAAAGCTATAGCTATAGCTCGGCTTAAGAACAACAAAGCCAAAGGAGCCGATGGCTTACCTTCTGAGCTCTTCAAGAATGGAGGCGAAGCTCTATTTAAATGCGTTCTTGCACTATATGGTAGGCTTCTATGCAATATATGATAGGAAGAATGCATTCCAAACGATTTGAACCTGAGTGTGCTCTGCCCCAAGAAAGGCGATTCCAATATTTGCGCTAACTACCGAGGGATAAGCCTTCTTAATATAGCATATAAGGTCGTGTCGAGCGTATTATATGAAGGACTAAAGCTCATCGTAAACCAGTTGATTGGACCTTATCAGTGTGACTTCAGACCTGGAAAATCCACTTTAGACCAGATATTTACGCTACGACAAATCTTACAGAAGACTCTAGAGAAACAAATCGACACACACACCATCTTTTTGTCCATTACAAAGCCACCTTCGACAGTCCAATAAGGAATCATCTATATTCAACCATGTCTGAATTTGGTATTCCTGCAAAACCAGCTCGAATTGGTTTCTAAATTATGTTTATGAAGAAGCTAACTTCGCACTTTTTCAATAATTATGCAATATTTACTTCGTTTCAGTTTTTCATTTTATTTCACGGTTATTAAGTACCTGAATTTTAAAATTTGCATACATTACGACACAGTAAAAGTCTACCTAATTCCAAACGAAATTCACTAAACCAAACATCCAGTGCGCTACTCCACCAATATCCATGCCACGCTACAGTGTGCCATCCGTCTCATCCGTTGCTAGTCGAAGAAAGATGTTGTTGATCCAGTGAACCGACATACAAACCAGTTATTTTGTGCCTTCCTACTGTGCCTGCGCCTTAGACATACATATATTTGTACCTGTAGTTGTAACATTTATTTTGCCATTCGTACAATTTTTGGGTTCAATATTATTGTCCGTTTGTGGTTTCCTCACTTAATTCATTCCCGCGTCATTTCAACTCAATGTGGAAAATTGGAAAAAAAAAATTTTATTTTCCCTCCATGAGATGATTTCGTGCAATTTCGTGCATCGTCATTATCGTCATACATCATCGTCGTCATCATGATCATCATCATTGTGGAAACTGAAAGTGATCTTGCAAGTTTCAGGGAATGTTTATATTCAGACTTACATATTTATTATCAAAATAACAATAGGTAACGCGTAAAGCGGTGCCAAGTGTTATTGCATGTTTTTTGTGTTCACCAACTTTTGTTGGAGTTCAACATGAAAATGTAAAGAAAATTATTTTAAGGAAGTAACATTGGGTCAGGCTGATCCTATGAGGAATGCTCAAAGCTATCGACGAAAACATGATGCTATTCGTGCATAGTGAACGGTTTTTCTGTTTTTTTTTTGTTTGTTCGGGAAGTTTCGGCTTAACTGACATGAACTTTACTCGTTTTTAAACTTGGAATAAAATATTTATTCAGCAGTTTTATCAGTTGGTGGTGAAAAATTGGAATGTAATTTTAAATTGATGAGAAATGTGGGCTTTTCTTGGAATTCGGAATGTATTAAAAATGGATTTGAATGTCGGCTTATTTAAATTATAACTGCGATGTTAAAGGCATTCTTACATAAGGGGCATTTAACATGAAGCGGACTTCTTAAAAAATTGTATCCATTTGATTTTGGTTCTTTTGGGTTCATGAGCGGCCCAATTCACCGAAATATGAGCTCCGTAAGATCACCTAAAACCACAACATGACGGTTTTCAAAGATAAATGTGGGTAGAAATTAGTGGTGTAGAAATTGGAATTGGAATAAAATCCCGAGTAAGATAATCTTAAGCATAAACTTGTCTTTATAAGAAGGATAATTTTTTCATTAGTGTTTAAATTAGGCTTGGGCATTTTAGTTCACCACAAAGATAGCTCTTTTCAGTTAAATCGTATCTAATGAACTAGTTCGTTCATTTAGTTCTTTTAGTTCGTTCGTTCATTTTGTTCGTTGCATATTTTACTTCGTTTGTTCTCTTAGTTCGTTAGTTCTTTTAGTTCATTCGTTCTTTTAGTTCGTTAGGTCTTTTAGTTCGATTGGTCTTTTAGTTCGTTTCGTTTACTCGTTCATGTCCAGGTTCATTACCAAATGAAACAAAATTGGTTTGAATATGTGATAGCCATCAAATTCAACATTTCTATTAGTGCAGACACAAAAAGTCTCAAATCTTGTCTTAAACCAAGGACTCAAACCATAGCTTGGTAAATTTAGTTATTTTTGATCTCGTTCTTTTTGTTCCTACTCGCTGCAATATCAATTCAACTAAAATGAACTAAAAGAACGAGAAACACTGAACTAGTTCACATAGTTCATGAGTGGGAATCGTTCAATTGAACTAGTTCGTTCATGAACTACCCAAGCCTAGTGGCCACCACGCACGGTAAAAGTGAATTTTTAACCAAAAAAAGTTGATTTTTAAGTGGTTAATTGATTTACTCTTTAATATAGTCGTATTAAAAAAGTCTCATTTCATATAATGGCAAGAGTAAATTAAATCTGTTTTACTCAGGGATCGTAATTATTATAAGCGATATCCAAAAACTAAAAGTTTTAAACGTTGCTGGCTCATGTCAATTCTTATTCCCTACACCTGAACAGGGGGCTTTAAGGGAAGGCCGGAGAGGGTTAATATGTATGACCAACATTTGCAAAGAAACACTTTCCCTTGGGGATCTATTCCCTCCGACCACTCCTTATGGGGGCTCCCATACAAATTTTATGATTTTTGTGTATTTATTTCCTACACCTTATCAGGGGGGCTTTAAGGGTGGGCTGGAGAGGGTTAATGTGTATCACCGACCCCCATTACTTTTGCAAAAGGAAAAGTTTTTCCCTGGGGACCTATTCCCTTCGACCACTCCTTAGGGGGGCTCCTATACAAATTTTATGATTTTTGTATATTTATTCCCTACACCTGAACAGCAGGGGCTTTAAGAGAGGGCTGGAGAGGGTTTATATGTATCATAAGACTATGGGGTATGTATAATTTTGTATCACAAACATAAAGATATGAGGAAAATAAATGCAATACAGTAACATACTCTGTGTACTCTTTTGTTACTTTCAAAAGCTTGAAGTATACTTTAAAATGTTGTAAATTACAACTCTGTTACTGAGCAGCAGTCAGTGCTTGTCTTTTTGTTTAAGGTTCATGTTTTCAATATGAATATCAAAGACATGCTCCATATGCTTTGAATTTTTATGGCTATATTAAAATTACTCGATGTATGAACCATGTAGTTGAAAAGCTACTGTGCCCATACCAAGAATGATAGAAACCATGGTATAATAATACAAGGTAGCATTGACAACTGCTTATTTTCTCTTCTACAAGAAAACATCTCCTGTCAAAAACAGCTTTTTGTGGAAATACATCTGCAGCTGCTGTGGTTGTTGTTTTTTTCACTTCAACTTTTTCAACATTGTTTGTGTTTTCAATGGCGGATTGTGAGCGCTCTTTTTTTGAGTATATTTTTTGACAGGAGATGTTTTCCCAAGCAACTGTCAATGCTACCTTGTATTATTGTACCATGGATAGAAACAAGATTACGCGTTCCGCAGTCTCGTTATCTAATGCTCTTTTTCTCAACTGAGTGCATTACGTCACACAGTACTTTTGCTTGACAAAAAGGTATGCAAATGTGCAATCTCTTAGGCAAATTGACGAAATTAAAAATAAATTCTTTCGAAAAAGTAAAGTAAGAATATCTACTCCTCTGTATAAAAATATGAATGTTTTCGTATACGAAAAATATGAATTTTTTAAACTTTCAAGATTTTTATCTCCTAAACTATTAGAGACTGACAAAATTTTATGAGTACCAATGGATTAAGGAGGTCCTTATACATATTATAAAAATAAGAAAAAAAAAATATTTAGGCGTGGGTGTGGGAGTAAAATTATTCCAAAATCTGACAATATCGCTTGTGACGTCATGCTCTCTCTCTCTCTCATTTGCGGAACGCGTAATCTGGTTTCTATCATTCTTGTGCCCATACTATCTTATAATTATTTCATTTTGTGTAACACTATGTTAAAAACACGCCGATGCGTTTCACGGCGAAGTGTTTCATCGGCGAATTGATTCATCGATTTTACTCCCCATCGCGGCTAAAGAAGTTTTACTTCAAAAAATTAAAAGAATTGATTAGGAATGATTGCCATCATTGATTGGGATATCAATTGCCTGATACTATGACATTTTTCCGGATGTATAGGGTATGAAACGTGTTTCAGCTAAATTTGTTCGAAAAGTGTTAAATTTCGACCAAAAATATCGGCGAATAGAAGTTGCTCAGGATTCGCTGAACGATGTGGTGATCTTAAAACGTAACATAACATGTGATGAAACATAGATTTCTTGTTATGATGTCGAAAATAAGGAATGAATATCCTATTCGTAAATAAAAAAATAGGGTAAGAAGAGAAAAAATAACCAAAAAGAAAGACACAAATAATTGATTGTTTAAAGAAAGAGCTTGAATAGTTATTCATTTTGGAAAGAACCCTAGGAGGGGGGGAAGTCCCCCTATAGATAAGACATTCACAAAAAAAATAAATTTTACATAAAAAGAATGGAAAGGAAGAGTAAAAAGTTGATTAAAAAAACTTAAATTCAGGGATAAAAATACAGAGATTACTGAAATTGACAAAAATGAATAAAAGCAGAAGTAATTTATTCAAAGCATCTCTCTAGTTCTAATCGAAATTATTATCCAACCTAAATGATTGATTGAAGAGTATGCTATTAGCTTACGTAAAGAAGTCTGATTCAATCCTCCTAAATAATAAAATTGTGTCTGAGCTGTATTAGCTCCCCAAATCTATCTTTTTAAATAGATGTGTGGTCCAAATTAATCCGAAAATGTTTATTATAATAAAGTATTATTTTAGTTCAAATTTAATTTCTCGTATTTCGTTCAAGAATACAAAACGTAGATAACTTATAATAAAGTTATAAAGTGTAAGCGTTACCTTAGTCTTTAAAGTTTTCGCAATAAGTTTTTAAGCCATCATCCATCTGAAAATATTTGCAATGTAATATTTGCAGTGTTTCAACTAAATATTTGCAATCTCAAGTATACACTCTTCAGCTGTGTGGGAATCTCATATATTGCATAACATCAGCAAGTTATCAAATTTTAAACCCTCAAATTTAATAGTTATATCAGAGTCATAATATTTTGTAAATACTTACATACAGTGACAGACTTAAGTATAGGCACAGAGCGCAAAATAAAAGAAACTCAAACTTATTCATGTCAAAACTAAGAAAAATATTTATTTCATTAACTTCTTATAGTTTCTTATGTTAAACTTAATACAAATTAACAATAAAAAATTAAAAAAAAAAGAATTCATTAAAAATATTAAAAGCATAACGTAAAAAAGTAAATTTTTTGTTGGACAAAAGTATAGGCACAATGTTTTCAAGTAATAATTTTTATTAATAACACAATTTTTCTAATACTTTGTAGGCAAACCCTTTTGTTTTATAACTTCTTTTAGTCTGTTTGGCATGGAATGTACTATTTTCTTTGTTATATTTTCATCAATTTTAGACCATTCTTCCATTAAAGCCGCCTTAAGTTCATCTTTTTTAGAAATAGAATGTTTTCGCACTTTTCTATCCAATAATTCCCATATGTGCTCTATCGGGTTTAAGTCGGGCGACTGCGGAGGGTGTGGTAAGACATGTGCTGTATTGTATGTAAGCCACATCTTCACGTCATGAGCAGTGTGCTTCGGGTCATTGTCTTGCTGGAATGTGAAGGATTGAGGCAAATTAAGCTTTTCGGCGCTTTTTTTTAAGTTTTCTTTTAAAATATTAAGATAAACTGTCTTATCCATTATGCTATTAATAAAAACAAGCTCCTCCACACCTCCAGCAGACATGCATCCCCATACCATAACGCCGCCGCCACCATACTTTACAGTTGGACAAAGATTTTTCGCAGCATATTCCGTGTTTGGCTTTCTCCATACTCTGGTATGTCCATCAGGACGGAAAATATTGAATTTGCTCTCATCTGAGAAAAGAACTTGATCCCAGTAAGAGCACGGTTTATCAATAAACTGTTTTGCGTAGTCCATACGCTTTTTCTGATTAACAATAGATGTTAATGGTTTGCGTCTGGCAACTCGCGATTTGTATCCAGCTTCATGTAGCACTCTTTGAACCGTTTTGGGATGCACATTCTTATCAAAATCATTCTTTATATCTGCTGTTATTTGTGTTGATGTTATTTTTGGATCTTGCTTAACTTTTCTGACTATTTGGGCTCGTTCTCTGTCTGTTAGTTTGCGTGGACGACCACTACGTCTTGAACTTTGAAAGCTTGTTTCACCCTTAAAGCGGTTTACTATGGTTGGAATTGTAAAACGACTTCGATCCATTAATTCACCGATTTCAGCAAACGATTTCCCTTGATTATACAAATGCACAATCACTTTTCGTTGAGCTTCTGTGGTTTCACATTGTTTTGGCGACATATTTTTTTTTTTTTATTTTTCAAACGCTTTCTGAGACCTTCTTTAACACTTTCAGTTGCAAAAATTAATAAAATAAAATAACGGCACTTACTTGTTTATCATTCAACGAAAAGAGTTGCCAGATTCACGAAATTTTTAGGGAAAGCCATATACGAAAAAATATGTGCCTATACTTTTGTCCAACAAAAAATGTACTTTTTTACGTTATGCTTTAAATATTTTTAATGAATTTTTTTTTTTTTAATTTTTTATTGTTAATTTGTATTTAGTTTTACATTAGAAACTATAAGAAGTTAATGAAATATATATTTTTCTTTGTTTTGACATGAATAAGTTTGAGTTTCTTTTATTTTGCGCTCTGTGCCTATACTTAAGTCTGTCACTGTACATATATTTCGCACTCAACTTCAATTGAACCTTGCCTAATACAAACTTTCATTTTCATCTTGAAAACGTTATAAATTGAAGAAACAGCTCAAAGACATCAAGTGCACTTTCATGTATCTGGAGCATCTTCAATCTACAACAACAACAAAAACATAACAACAACCGGCAGACACTACACTTCATCATAGGAATGATCATTATTGTCGTCGTGACGATTGTCTTAGCTGGCTGGTATTGTAGCTCCTGATTAACATCGTTTGCATGGTGTGCATAGCTTGGAGCTTGAATGGTGTATAAAATTTTGATCCATACCACAAACAAAAAAAAAAAAAAAAAAAAAAATAAAAAAAGGCACACATAACAACAAATTTTCCAACTCGTACATAAAACCATCTGCTTGTGGCGAAAAATACTTTTCCGGTTGCAAAGATGCAACTACTGACACTCATGTTGTTTAGCTATAAAAGTATCGGTCAGATGCAACCAGCATCAGTCACTCATTTGTGCAGTTACGAAGTTGGTTGTGGTTATTGGATAATTCGAAGAAACAATTGTGCTACAAGAGCTTAAAAAGGAGTAACCTTTTCAACCGTGATAAAGGATAATTTTCAATTCTCGCCGTTCGGGATGAAAGTATGTTGAAAGCACGACTGACTGATAGTGTTAAGTTAAAAAATGTTGCCAAGAATAAAAAAATAAAAGGACAGCAAGTTTCGAAAAAAATTTCATAAAAAAGATTGATTTGTTTATTTTTTAAAGTTTTGAAGTTTTATCGTTTGCGACAATCGTAAAGTGATTAGTATGTCCCATGTTTTTTGCAACACAGTGTCCGTCATGTTTATAAGATTTATGTTTTTTTAAAAAATAAAAAGTTGCCCGGAATAATAAAGTAGTCCGAAATGTGCGATTCCACAAATAATATTGATCCTTTCTTTATTTTCAGGCATTTGTATGTTTGTTACTTTTGGGCGCTGCCAGCGTTTCCGCTAAGCCCAAGCCTAAGCCTGGTGGAGGATGGTCGTCAGGAGGCGGTGGTGGAGGAGGTGGTGGCTGGTCGTCGAGTGGTGGCGGAGGAGGAGGAGGTGGCTGGTCTGATGGTGGTGGTAGCGGAGGCGGTGGTCAAGTACAAATTATAAAGATAATAACTGAAGATGGTGGTGGCGGCGGTGGCGGCGGTTGGGCTGATGGTGGTGGAGGTGGTGGCGGTTGGTCTGACGGTGGTGGTGGAGGTGGCTGGTCTGGTGGCGGTGGAGGTGGAGGCGGTTGGTCTGATGGTGGCGGCGGAGGAGGTGGTTGGTCTGATGGTGGCGGCGGAGGAGGAGGTGGTGGTGGAGATATTAAAATTGTTAAGGTGATAAGCCTCGGAGGTGGAGGTGGAGGCGGCGGTGGTGGAGGCTGGTCCGGTGGTGGAGGTGGTGGTGGCGGAGGATGGTCCAGTGACGGAGGTGGAGGCGGTGGCTGGTCTGCAGGTGGCAGCAGTGGCGGAAGCTCTACAAAAGTTATTAAGATCATCAAGATCGATGGCGGAGGTGGCGGTGGTGGACACGGAGGTGGTGGCGGTGGTGGACACGGAGGTGGTGGTGGACATGGTGGCGGTGGTGGACATGGTGGAGGTGGTTGGTCATCGGGTGGCGGAGGAGGCTGGAAGCCTTCAGGTGGTTGGGCTTGAACAGAAATGGTTCTGTATTATCATGCTCTTATTATTAAAATGTATATAAATTTTTGTTATAAGTATAAAAATTGTACATACCACTGTTAAAAGTTATATTGTAAATATTTTGCACCAATTTTTTGTTAAAAAAATATAAAATAGATATGTAATAAATATTTCTAAAGAATATGTTAACAGTTTAATTGTTAGTGTTCTGTGTGAACTTAACTTAACGAATCTCCACGAATTTTCTAGATTTTTAAACATTGTTTTTAATTTTTTTTACAGTGTCCTATGTAAATTGGGAGATTTTAGACGAGTGGACCTATGACCAGAGCAGAGAAAAAGATGTGAGAAACTAAATGTAAAGGGATGTACTTTCGGGAAACGGGCCTTTATTAATTTGACGCCGAACTTCAATCAAGTTTGATTTATACCTAGTGACTGAATGTGTTCACTGTGAGTGAACTACTTACTAAACGCACTCGCTTCGTTTTGACGCCTTTTTGACATGTAGCATTTATTTGACATTTAGCTTCTTTCGCGAAACAGTTTTCGGCGGCTTAGTTTATTTATAAACATGGAATGGGGCTCGCTCGAAAATCGTGTTGTTATAGCTGGTCAAAAAAAAAAAATGTGGCGTGGAAAGAGGCATATCTTCCAGACCTTGCGACTACTCGGAGTCACTCATAATTTTGTGTATCGTACTATGAAAGTTATTTGAGGATCCTGGTGAAATAATCGACCGTTCAAAATCCGTCCATCCACGTATTGTAAGAACACCACGAGCCATCAAGGCGGTGAAGTCTCGAATCAAGTGAAAACCACTGTGAAAGCAGAAAATCTTGTTGATCTCTCGCATTCATAAATATGACTTGGGACTCAGAGCAAACAAAATACACACCGGAAATTTTCTGACGGTAGAGTCAAAGAAACAACCTAATCGAAAATCGAAAGCGTTACTTCTCAAACACGTTGAAATGCCCTCAGACGAACTCTGTTTACTGACAAAAAAATTTTCACCGTAGAGGAATTGTTCAATAAACATAATGATAGAGCCATCATGACATGCAGCAGAACTCGTTCCGAAAATTCAGAGAGGTCACCATCCAGCGTCTGTGATGGTTTGGTGGGGAGTCGATGATGGTGTCACCAAGCTCAATTTTTATGAAAAAGGGGCCAAAACTTGGTCGAAAGTGTATGAATCCGATATTTTGGAATTGGCTGTGAATTAACACGACATTTTTCCAAAATGTGCTGTGGACCTTTCAACAAGATTCTGCTCCTGCCAATAAGGCTAGATTTACTCTGTAGTGGCTCAAAAACAATGAACCAGACTTCATTTCCACGGATCAGTAGCCAGGGGGTAGCTCAGATCTGAACCCATTGGCTTACAAATTGTGGCCCGTGTTAGAGGGTATGACTTGCTCTACTCGACACCCAAATATCGAGTCTCTTAAGAGCGCTCTTGTCGGTGCAGTGGAGAAATTTCTTACTGTGAAACCTAAATAAGAGTGTTGAGCGGCGCGTTACCAGTCGCTTTGCATTAACGCTGAATTGCCATCCCTAAATAAAAGCGGCGGCTTTATATCAGATGCGCAGAAAGCCAACAAATTTTTCACAGAAATAACAATATTTTCGAAGTCAGCAGCCAACTTTACTTCCTAACGCTCTGTCAAAATTGGATTTTCCAACGGTTTCCAGCGTTATTATGGTTTGTCACATATAAATCGTATTGGCATGAGAAATTTTTGACAGATAAAAAACGCTTCCGCGCTGAATTAGGTTTGACTGTTATGCATGTCGTGCGTGCTGCGATCGATGACTGGCGGGATCGACTTCGCTCCTGCTGAAAAGCAAATGGTAGCCATTTCGAATAAGTTGTTCTACAATTTGTAGCTATTGAATGACTCAATAAATAACCATGTACCAAAGAATGTGAGAGTACTAAGTACATATTCTTATATACTTATACTTGTATATACTAATATATCAGGTGTATATAAAAGTTTAAGGAATTTTTTTGAGATGGCATCACTAGTATTACATCGAATCTGGAAATGTTGCAACAAATTTCATTTTGAAGCTTCATCATTAGGCTTTGTTTTTTAGTATGTGTTGTTTCGCTGAAGTGTAAATAACATAGTTTTTGTGTGCTCCGAATATGTCAAATTTTGTGCCAACAAAACACAATGCTCGGGAAAGCTTACTTTTCTGCTTTCATTTGAAGAAAAATCAAGCTAAAGGAATGCTGCAAGAAGCTTTGAAGTGGTGATTTTAATACCGATGAAAAAGAGCGGGAAGGACGGCCAGAAAAGTTTGAGGATGCCGAATTGGAGGCTTTATTGGATGAAGACTCGTGCCAAACGCAAAAAGTACTCGCAAAAGCATTGGGCAAGAAGAACTGTTCGCTTAAAAACCGTCGGAATGATCCAAAAGGTAGGATGTTGTGTGCCGTATGAATTGAAGCCGAGAGACGTCGAACACCATTTTTTCACTTGTGAACAGCTGCTGCAACGGCAAAAAAGAAAGGAATTTTTGCATCGTATTGTGACTGGTGATGAAAAATGGTTTATTATCATAACCCCAAGTGCAAAAAATCATACGGGCCGTCCGGCCATACGCCAAATTCGACGTCAAAGCCGAATATTCACAGTGACAAGGTCATGCTCTATATTTGGTGGGATAATTGGTCGTGGTGTACTACGAGCTACTACAACCGGGTAAAACCATCACAGGGCAACTCTACCGAACTCAATTGATGCGTTTGAGCCGAGCATTGAAGAAAAAACGGCCAGAATACGAGCAAAGGTACCACAAGGTTATTTTGTAACATTTCAACGCTCTGCCACATGTTGTGCAGCCGGTCAAAACATATCTTGAAACACTGAAATGGGAAGTCCTACTACACTCGTCGTATAGCCCAGACAGTGCCCCTTCCGACTACGATTTGTTGTCGTCATTGACGCATGTCCTTGATGATCAGCACTTTCACTCTTTTGAAGTAATCCAAAATTGGATCGATTGGTGGATTGCATTCCGATTGGTATCCGAAAATTGCCAGAAAGATAGTAAAAAGGAGTGGCTAGCGATGGACACGACTTTGAAAAACGAATTTTTTAACAAATTTTTCATAATAAAGCGTCAAACTTGAAAAAATTCTTTAAAACTTTTTTTTACACCAAATATATGTACATTTTTAGTTCACACATCACACCTCAGATTATAAGCGACTTTATTCACTCTCGTATCCCACCTATTTTTTTCCATCATGCTAACTACCAAAAAGATCTTACCCATTCCTGCACCAAGTTTAATACTTCAGAATCAATAATAACCAAAATACGGTTTTTATTTATGAAGCCACGCCGCTTTGTTAGATCCCACCCACTTTTTCCAATATGCTCGGAAACGATCCAACCCACCCTTATATCCAACTTCAATACTCTAGTTCCAACATTAACTGAGATAAGGATGACACTTTTTTCATTATGCTCGGAGAAGGTTCTACTCACTACGTACTGAATTTCAACAACCTAGACACAATATTAGACGAGAAACGGTATTTAATTGATAGTACCACACCACTTTGTTGAATCAGCCCAATTTTCCATTGTATTTCCATTGCCCAATTTTCCATTGTGCTTAGAAAAGATCCTGCACCAAGTATTTTGCACCAAGTTTTATTTAATTCTGTCTTTGTATTCCCAATATATGATTTTTTGCCACTTTTTCGAATTTCTGTCTAGGGATGAAACGATACGAGTAAATAGGAGAACATATTCGATACTTTTGTTTCGATACCAAGTAACCCCTCCATTAAGCCAACTATTAAAAACATTTGAGAAATAGTTAAATGGGTGAAAAACAGTGTTATTAATTCTGACAAATTAGAAAAGATACATACAAACCTTGCAAAATAAAATGCTTTACTAAAGTGATTTGGTAATTTAAATACATTAATTTGACAAAGTTATTTAATGGGTTACCACAAAACTTGGTAATCCGTTTATATGTTTTATATACTAAATCATCATCGAAATATATAGATACTTCACCAAAATGCTTCGATCTTTTATTATCGCTTTCTTTAACTGGTTTGACAAAGCATTTGTATATTTTATAAATATGCTTGGGTACTTCTTTGTATATATATTTAATATATATCACAAATAAACTTTTGCAAATTGATTAAATAAGCTTGGGTACTTCAGTCATTTTGTTTTGATGTTTTTCCCAAGTTACTTAGTAAATTTTATTTCCTGCTTTGTGTAAAATATATTCATTATGTTCCATAAATTATACAATTATACTTGTGTAAATCTATATATATGAACGATAAATTGTACAAAATATCGACAATTTGTCATTAAAATAAAATTCGATGGATCAACAAATAAAACTTCGTTTTCTTATCCAAGAACTTGGAAGGCACCGAATTGTCGAAGCCATTGAATAAATTAACATAGGTTTATTGTTAATTTCACTTAAGTTTTTTTCTCGGTGTACGAGTAAATAGGAGAACATATTCGATACTTTTGTTTCGATACCAAGTAACCCCTCCATTAAGGCAACTATTAAAAACATTTGACAAATAGTTAAATGGGTGAAAATCAGTGTTATTAATTCTGACAAATTAGGAAAGATACATACAAACAGTGGTGTTCCGGAAGGAAGTAAAAAAAAATTGATAAATTGTTAAAAAAAAAAGTATAAATAATTAACATAAAGTTTACTGAAGTGTAAAATTTGAGAAATAGAGAAAAAAGCAGGACAAAACAAGAAAAAGCAGGATTTTGAGCCCGTTACACAGAATACATGACTTTGATTGAAAAAATAGAACTGTCCTGCCAAATACAGGACGGATGGGACCCTTATACAGGATTAAAAGATTTTTAAAAATGTCGAAAATTGTTTCTGAACTTCTACTCGATACGACGGACAGTCCAGAAATGCTCTTCCGTCACAAAATTTAAATTTTGAAACAGAAAATTATACTGTTAAAACCATTTGAATTTGTTACAATAGAGTTTTCCGCCAAAAATTATATCACCCTGTCTAAAATAATTCTAATGATAAATGGCCTCACAATGCAGCTACAGAATTTGCATTCTTCAATAGGATGTGTCTGTCAGATGCAAGCCAAACTCTTGGCCGAATGTAAAAAACGATTTGGCAGAATATAATATAGCCGGATATGGGCACCACTACATTTAAAGCTTCTATGTTTTTTCTGTGGTTGTTTTCTGTCTTTGCTTTGTTGTTGCGGTTTGTGTTGCTAAATAAGCATTTGCACTCAATTGCTCTCAATGCTCCGCAGTTGGCTCTGAAGCTTGATCCGTGCCCATAGCTGAATATAACAAATCTTCAGCTTTGGCGACCATACTAGATCCCCATTTTAAGATCACTTTCAAGATCCAGTTGCATGCGGGCGAGTAATACAATAATTAAAGAAACTTATTAAGGATGATTTGCCAAATTATTCTACCAGCGGATCAGATGATGATACCAAAACCGAAAAAGGGTTTTGATTTTTGGCTACACCACAAAGAACTTGCAGTTGGGCAAAAACGGCGTCGTGCTGATGTCTCAAAGGATGAGGTGTCCTTATATTAAGCGAATCCAGTCTGCACGTTAAAGTCTAACCCATTGGAAAAATGGGAAGATATGAAATCTTTCTTCCCGTATTATATAAACAGGCGCGAATTTTTGGGAGAGGTTGTTTTCAAAAGCAGGCACGACGATTTTTACTGCACGAGACCTCTTATTAGGAAAACATCTGGAAAAATTGTTAGTTTAAGAAAATCCGAAGAAATCAGAGTTTTATTCGTAAATAAACGTACAATTAAAAAAAAATTTTTTTTAATTGGTCCAACATCCTTAAAAAATTGACCTATCCAAGTAAGTACTGATACTTCTTATACGATACTGAGTAGTGTCGATTCATTCTCACCGATACCGACACCGATAAAAGTATCAATACCTTTGCTGGTACCGTTTCATCCCTATTTGTGGCCCAATGTGTGTAGTCATTATTAAACCAAATCAAAATTAGTGAAATTTGGGTAGATGAATTTTAAAATTGATGTCCACTTCGTAAATCACTAAGAGAAACAATAACGTGTTAATGTTTCACTCATGATTACGATCTCCACACATTATAAATAGTGCAATTAATTCAGAAAGCACCTAAGGTTAAATATTAAAATTTGCATCAGTGAAAAATATTTCTCACACTTGCAAAAAAGTCAAGTCAGACCAACAATTACATGGCAAATGGCCAATAAAGGCTTTTGTCTCATAATGTTATGAGTATGTTTTGTTACCTTTTTAGAGTTTATTTCGCACATTCACAACAATTGATTGTTGTGTGTATTCATGACAGAAAGACTTTATTCAAATTGATAGATACATTTGGCGAAAGGCTCCCCAGTAATAATATGGCAATAAAATGAGCTATTTGGAAACATTTAAAATTGGTTTTAGTAAAATAAAATACAAATTGGCACACAACAGTAGGATTTTATTTTATTGTCTTTTAATAAAAGCAAACTTTAATATGAAATGTAAGCACTCAATGGATTGAATTACGATCAAAAATTATGACAAATATGTCAGTTAGGAGTGTTTGACAAAATATATTTTTAGGTATGCTTTATGGGATAAATTTTAGTCAACAATAATTCGCTGGAAAATCTCTTAATTTACGTTGCGTTCATATCAAATAACCTTGAAAAATTTCTTTTTAATCTTCCCTGTTTCTCTGCTTATTAACTTATTTATTGTTTGTTAAGCGTGAGTCATAATAAAATTACCGCTTTTTTGTTTTATATCTATGAATTAACATTTTTTTTCATAATAATTCATGTAAATATTTGGTTACATGATTAAAATTAATGAGTTAATTAAGTCCAAGCAATGTTAACAAATTTTCAGTTTTCTTCGGACTATCGCTATCCGGATTCACGCTCTGCATTATGTATGTTAATAAATACTATCTTTAAATAAAATTAAATTTTTACAATCGATGGATGTGAGGCAATTTTATTGGAGCTTCGATAATGTAATTATAAATTATGCCTATACAAACAATATTTCTTTATAATTAACTTAATATGCATGACCTTGAACTGTTTTCTTTAAACTTATATGTTATAATTTTTAATAATTGTTTTCCATTTGTTTTTTTTTTTTAAGGGTGTTAATCTTAATCTTAAAAGCGTTTATCTTTATCATACTAAATTTGAGATTAGTTGGTATAATTATTTTTTTTTAAATATTGTTAAAATATAACTCCAATTAGTCTTCCTTTATTACAGATGTAATTTTAATCTGTCAACATAATCCAAATCAGTCAAATTTTCTTAATTACGTCTCTTACGGTTATTTTTACCATCTGCTCCCAGACCCATCATATTGTTATATACTAAAGGGTGTTTTTTTATCAAATTTTTTTATCAAAAATTTGTGTAGTTACACTTAACCTACCGATACTTCCTGTATAACCAATTCCTATCACAGCGGGTCAAGTGGCCAGTTTTTAAAATGTTATATATTTTACTATGTGGCGTCCGTGGCGTAGTTGGTTAAAGTGCGTGGCCGCTATGTCAACTAACCTGGAGACCCAGGTTCGAACCCCAGCAGCGACAGGAAATTATTTGGAAAAATGATTTTTCTGTACGGCCGCCACCTCTCTGCAGACAATGGCAAACCTCAGAGAGTAATAAAAATGCCATGTAAAGCTTCTTGAGAATAAGAACATTTCGTTCATCGCTGTTCGGAGTCGTTGTTAAGTCTGTAGGTCCGGTTCTCGGTCAATTGTGTACACACTTAATAACACGCCCAACACAATTCATCATAAGAAGCTAGGTCAAAGTCCTTTCAAGGGCTGAAATGGCCAGTTATTTTTTTTTGTTTTATATTTTACTATGTTAAGAGAAAAATATATCATTTACCACAATTTGGTACATGATTAAAACAATTCTTTTCAAATAATGATTTAAAATTGTTTATTTATTAAATTGAAAACACATAAAAATTATACAAAATTTTAAAATGGGTCATTTGACCCGTTGTGGTAGTTTTATATTTTCAGTGCAGCGCTGGGTACTCTATAGCTCACTGAGCTCTCTGTGAGCGTAACTTTTCACATGTACACAAAGCTCACAACAGAAGAGAATATAATTCAGTCGTACGCAGACGGTAACGCCGTAAGGTCTATGTCGCTTTGCGCTGCATATTTTATGTACACTCTTAAAAAAACCAACCTATTGATTTGTAGATTTATAATATTTACTAGAAAATACCCGCTGCTTCGCAGGCGATATAAAAATATAAAAATATAAAATATCATTTAAAACTTTAAATCCTAAAATTTAACAGCCGTATTCATATTGAAGTGGGAAGAGTGTAAATAATGGTTTGTGTATTCGATAAATTCAGTGACTTCTAATTTATTTGTCACATTTTCGTCATTTCAATTCAATTTAATTTTATTGAGACTTTTTTTTTTCAAATAATTACAATTTTCGTCATTAGTTAAATAATAGAATGACATGAGAACTTAGAACTATAGTTGTGTTGTTCTAATAAGGAATAAGTGAAAGCAACTTGCTTTGTGTAAAACTAGAATACATACAGTGTTGAGCAAAACAATAGCAACAAAATCAGTGCGCTGCTACAAAATCTTGTATCTTTTTTAATATTAGGGACACACAAAAATTATTATAGGAACCAAAGCATATATTCATACATCATATAAAAAACAAATAATTTTCCAATTTGGTTTTATTTTTTTTATTAAATATAAAATTAATGTGACAAAATTCAATTTGTCTGAGTGCAAAATAAAAGCAACATAGTTAATATTTGGTGTAAGGCCCATTATTCTTGATTACCGCTGCACATCTGCGCGGCATCTACTCTATTAAATTAGATATAGTGCTATTAGGTATTTGTTCCCAATTAAGTTTCAAGGCTTCATACAGTGCATTCTTGTTAGGAAACCTTTGAACAAAACGTTTTTCCTCAAAATCCCAAAAAGATTTTCGATGGGATTCAAGTCTGGTGGTTGTGCAGGCCAACCAAGAACTTGAATGTCATTGTCTATAATGTAATCTTTGATGAGCTATGATGTGTGCTTCGGGTCGTTGTCGTGCTGAAACGTCCACTGAATCGGCATATTCAACTCTGCATGTGGTAGCATCTTGCTTTCTAAAATGTCTTTATATACAAATCGATCCATAATACCATCGATTTTATGAAATGGTCCGACACCATCATAGGAAAAACAAGTCCAGACCATAATACCATCGCCTCCGTGCTTAAAATTTATTTTGAAGTTTCGGGATTCAAGTCTTGTACCTGGGCGCGCCGTACAGTGCACATCCCATCTGAATTAATCAAGTTGAACTTTGATTCATCGCTAAACAAATCGGTTTTCCACTTTTGAACGGTCCAATTTAGGTGCTCTTTTGCAAAACTGAGTCTAAAAACAATAAATTGCAACTCATTGTCACAATTTCAGACAGAGTTGTTTAAATTATAACACCTCACCTTTTTTGTTTATGTTTAGCTGTAAGCAAATGTTTCTTTGCCGGTCTGTAACTCCTTAAATCGTTATCAATGGCTCTTCTGCGAACAGTGCTGTGATGGATATCTAAATCAAGTGTCCGAATCACCTGTTTGGAGGTTGCACATGGATTTCTCTTGAAAACGCCACAAATGTTCCTATCATCACGCAGCGATGTGTTCCGCGGCCGCCCTCCTGAATGTACCGTTGTTATGACTTTTGTGATGTTATACTTTTTATTAATCTACATACTATTGAACGAATTATATTAAACTGTTTCGCAATAGATATTTGCGATTTTCCCTTTTTATATTCGGAAATAATTTGTAATTTTAGAGTTTCACAGTATTTATCACGTGCCATTATAAATCGAACAGTCAATGTCACAATTAGCGCAAAAACAAAACTAAACTTTAATCTTTATGACTCACAAACAACATGTGCTTTACAATAAAAGAACTTTTACCGTTATTTTTTGGAACTTCTGTCCTCTTTTTACATTTTTTAAGTTTTGTTGCTTTTGTTTTGCACTCAAACAAATTGAATGCAGTCACATTAAATTTAAATTTAATAAAAAAAACAAAACCAAATTTGAATATGATTTGTTTTTTATATGATGTATGAATATAGGCTTAGTGTTCCTATAATAATTTTTGTGTGTTCACAATATTAAAAAATATACACGATTTTGTAGCAGCGCACTGATTTTGTTGCTATTGTTTTGCGCAACACTGTACATATGAGTGTTGTTGATTTTGAGATCATGATATAATGCTTGCTCCTGGCATAGGTTAGTGTCGTAGAGACGTGCAGTGTCGCCAGATGAAATTACCATCAAAATTCTCTTTTTCTCACACTTAATTCCCACAAATTACCACACTCGCTAAAATACCTCAAAATACCATAAAATACCTCAAAATACCATAAAATACCACAATACCTCAAATTACCACAAAATCCCTCAAATTTTCTTTTGAGGTATTTTGAGGTATTGTGGTATTTTGTGGGAATTAGAGGTATTGTATGGTATTTTGAGATATTTTGTGGTAATTTGAGGTATTTATTTTCCCACGCGTGGTAAATATCTCACATGTGGTATTTTTTTCCCACGCGAGAGATTTTTACCACAAAATACCATGGGAATTACCACATCCCACAATCGTTGAAAAATACCATAAGTACTATTTATCGTGCTTTTCTGGCAACATAGGAGACGTGTTGTCTCTATATATACCTAAAAACTAAACAAAACACTTAAAACTATTCTTAAAGCTAAGACATTTTTTTTTTTTTTTTAAACAGTGTTTTCCAATAAGAGGTGTTATTTTGGTATTCAAAGAAAAATTTAATTTTTTCAGATAAATGATCGGATGTTTATTTCATAAAAAAGAAGAAGGTATGCCGTTAATAATGAAAAACAACATCAGCCAAATGGCCACCACGACCACGCTTACAGGACAATAACCTTTTCATGAAATTTTCCATAACCAAATCGCTGATCCAACCTCATTTTCGAAAAAGTAAGGTCCAATGACCCCGCCGGACCATAAACCGCACCAAACAGTCCCACGTTGAGGATGGAGAGGCTTCTCAACAATAAATCTTGGGTTTTCTGAGCCCCAGATGCGACAACTTTGCTTGTTAACGTAGCCGCAGAGATAAAAATGCGCTGAAAATAAACTGTGACTGCAAGATTTTCACCATTTTTGTAGTGAATTTTAATAATTTCAATGCGTTGTTGAAGCGTGTATCGTTCCATTTTTAGTAATGGCGTAGTTTCTACTTGTCAAATCGTCGTTCGTAAATTATTGTGTTCTATATCACAAAATTGAAAAAATTGAGATAAGACTGGTATATAGGCAAATTTTTCGAGATCTATCGATCTGTGTCATCAGTTTGCTTTTATCTTTTATAGTTCTCGAAATATGAGACATCGACTTTGTGCTATACAACACTGTTGTGACAGGCTTCGTAACCTATTGTGTTCTATATGCAAAAAATCGTGCATATAGAACAAAAACGAAGCAAAAATACTAAGTAATAAAAATATTTTTTTATTTTGTTCTATATGCAAGTCTAAATAAAGTTATTAAAGTTATTATTTGGATTTGGAAAAAAATCCCACTTTAGATTGCAGTTGGTAAATAAAATGAAACAAAAAAGAAAAGAAAATACCCATCATAAATAACATAAGGTTAGAAGTTAAATTTTACAACAACGTTTAAAAAAAGCTTAATACTAAGAATAAGAATGGATATGCAATAGATAAAAAGATATCATTGGAGAAAGTAAATGATGTGAAAAGTTTATACAACTTTTTATCACTTGATGCAGTGGCATACTACAAAAGGGGTATTCACGGGTTGATGCGAATTGCAAGAATGCGAAAATGCAACATATTTTTCGCACTAATGCGTGAACATCAATATTGTAACTATACTTATTTGAATCAACGTAAAAACTTAGCCTTTTTAAAGTTTTACCCAGATGGCAACTATGCTTGAAAACACCCATAACATGAATCAGCTGTTTCGCATCACTGTTTGTGCGCTTTCGCAATAGGTTCGAGCAGTGCGTAATTCAAGAAGAGTTGCAAAATTACTTCTAATGTGTTTGTTGTTGGAATGAAGAAAAAATTCGCAATCATGCATTTTCGCATCGTCGCAACTGTGTTTCGCATCAACCCATGAATACCCTTAATAATTTGTTTAATACAAGTAAAAATATAGGTACAATTTTTTGTCTTCGTCTTTTTAACGAACTTGCTTCAATAAAAAAATCTCCGTAAATCAAGCATGAACTTCGTGGAATCGAAGTCAAATGAATTTTGTTAATTTTTTACTTAATTTTGTAGTCGAAACTTACCTTTTAAGAAATTAACAGGTATTGATTTAAATGGACTCATAAGAACATATGTATAAGATTAAGTTTAAAATTAAGTTAATATTATAATATATGAAATAAAGTTTTTATTGAGTGAAATCACATTGCTTTTCATTTCTCCAATACATATAACATTTTGTTCTATATGCTATAAAACAAGAATAGTTTCGTAAATAAGTGCATATAGAACAAATTATTTTTTTTTAAACGCATCTTACTCTAAAAAACGCTTCCAAAGATGACCATGTTTTTTGACAGAAAAAACCACAATCTCTTGAACTTTCATTGGTAAGAAAATCGCGGCAGATTTTTCGGTTCAGTTTTTTACTAAACTTTAAACTTGATTTACCAAAAAAACATTTTTGTCATATAGAACACAATAATTTGCGAACGACGAAATGTCAAAGAATAAAAGCTTTCACAAAAGCGGGCGATTCACAATAACACCTCTTATTGGAAAACCTAGTATTTCCATGTTCTTCATGATAGCCCAAATAGCTCGCTACTCTAATTTATTTCTTATCTTACCTCTTATTAAAACTTTTTTAATAACTTGAATGCATTAATTATATCCGCTGCTCTTATCGGAACTCCCTCTTCTGTTTATGTTTCCGTTTTAATTCAGTACATTTTTGTTTACCAATAAATAGCTGTTTTTGTTGATTTAAGTGGATTAAACAACATATAAGTTATAATTAATCATTGAGCCATAAATTGCTTTGTAGCTGAATTCCTCCTTTTTTATTATAGCGTTGATGTTTTTTAAATGTTCGCAAAACCATTCATTAAGTATTTTCTTTAGACAACACTTACGAGTAATAATAAAAGCTTTAAAATATGCACAAAATTGCAGGCAGATCCACTGGTTTAGGCTGTTAACGATTGATAGTTTTTTTTTGGCAAATTTGAAAGTTCGCATTTACTTGTCTCTGCGATACTCACAGAATCAATAGACTCCCAATTGTTTGAAGTTATTGCAAAAACTTAAATGCTTGTTTGTTGAAGCCTGATTGTTAACATAAAAAATACTAATAAAAATTTGCAAATATGGAATTCAATAAACGTTGTCAGTCTCAATCTTTTATATGAATTTAAAAAATTAAAAGCTATCGTTTGAAAAGAAAACGAAAACATTGCCGCAAAGTAATGAAGGTTAATCAATTAAAGACGTTTATGTTCCGTTTAATTGGATTGGATAACATTAACTGATATTGATGGGTCATTTAATGTGAAGCGTGCAACGCAAACATTTTATTCTTTCTCTTATTATTTCATTAAATGTTTTGAGTAAGTTCATATACTCCTTACTAAGGGTATTCAGTACAATTTGTTAAGTCCTGATAAGTTCTTAAATTGTTATATTTAGTAGCTGTTGGAGTGAACGTACCTACTAAGACCTTTAACAATCAAATGCTAAACTGATATATCAAAATATCACAGACTGTAACAACTTAAAATTGAAAAAAACCTATATTTTTGCAAAATAAGTACTTTTTAAAACTCATCACGCCAAAATATAGAAGAAGAAGAGAAAAGCTATTTTATTAAAACACTTAAGGAATCGGCTATTGCAGTCTAATATTCGGCTATGCAGTTATAGATCTGTGGTTTGAATTACTCTGTAGTAATCGAGAGAGTCTCTACCAACTCAGTTAGAGAGTCTACCAACCCCTTTACAAAATTTTTATTTATTTTATTAATAAAGGGCAGTTTTAAGACTTTAAAGCTGAAAATCAAAAACAATTTAGAAGGTACTTGTTAGAAGTCATTTCCAAAACGATTCATCACTACACTCAATTAGTTTGACGTTTCTGACTTAATAAATGGTATCTGCTACACAAAAACACGGTGATGAGCTTGCTAACAAGCTGCTAAGACTTTTTCATGTCTTAACAAATTTGTTAATGGCGTTTTCTTTTGGCGACCTTTATGTGTTCTTTTCTCGAAAAAAATTCTGACCTGTAAAATAAATCGTGTTCTTTTCTCGAAAATGTTAACCTCGAAAGTAGAAAAAAATGCAGATTTTTGCACCCTCAAGATCGACGGTTTTAAATTCTGCCTCAAATGCTACCAACTGAATGAACAAAAAAAGTGACATGTTCGAAAATTTTAAACGTATAATTGACATTTCATTAAAGTTTGAGCTTTTTCACGGATGACAAAATAAATATTTAAAAAATTGTTCTCAAAAGTAAGCAAAAGTAAAGCCAATATAACATCATTGAAAAAATGTTGCATTTTTTCTGACCTTTTCTTGACTAAGAACAGGTCAACATTTTTGAGTTCAGGTCAAAATGTAAAATATTCTGCACTCTCAGAGGGCACAACTTTTTGCCGAGAAAAGAAAATGCCCTAAGCTTATTTAGTTAGCAGGACTTAACAAATGTAGTGAATACCTTTATTATTTTGATGATGTCACTATGTTTGAAGTCTTACCTGTGCGGCGTTTAGTCGTATATTGGTTCAAAATCGTAAGGTTTGACAACTTTTTTTTAAATTTTTTTATTTTTGTTTCTGAAAGAACAACATCTGAAGAATATTGTATTAAATTTTTAGGTATTTCGGAGGTAATTCGGAGCAAAACTAACGAAGTACAGTAGGTTGAATGACCGTACCTCTAAGTGTTGCTTAGTGTACACAACTTTAAATCGATTTTCGCAAACATGTAATTTTTAAAGTCGGTGACCAGCCTACAGAAAAAACGACTGAACCGATCGTTTTGAAATTTTGTACACATATTCTACATATAAGTAGCTCTCTCGTTACGTCGAGGTTTTTTAAAACTTTTTAATTACTAAGAATTTTACAATAACAAATAGGTAGATTTTTTCGCCAAAAATCGTCATTTTGGCTTCAAAATGGTGCCAAAAATTGAAAAATTAAAAAAAGCTCGACGTGATTGGAGAGATAAAGAAATAAACTAAGGAAAGCATTTTGATTTTTTGGTTTCAGATGATCCAGCGGTGCTGTAGGCTGGTCACCGCACAAAAACTTTTTTTCGAGGCGCTTGCGGAGATCTGCAATAAATCCATTATTTCTCTCTATTTTTTAATAAAAATTTTTTCAAATATTCTTTAAATCTTGTATTTTTATATAGTAATCTATATCTATATCTATACTATTATATAAAATGAAAGTGAATATTTTTTGTGTCCGCAAAACTCCAAAAGTACTGGTCCGATTTTTTTGAAATAAGTTTTAAAATATTACATATGTGCTACAAAAGGTTCATTGGTTATTTTCTTTTCGAAATTTCAATAATAAGTATCTTTAATTAAAGTGTTAAGTTTTTTAAAAAATCATCCACAATGCCATGCATTGCTTGATCGTTAGCTTTTCATGCGTTTGTGCTGCGAGAGCTTCAATAAACTGCATGTTGCTCTCTACTATACTCTTTTTGTTCTGAGCAAGCACAAAACAACAAAACAAACAAACAATTACATATTTTACATACTTTGCTGCGCTTAAAGCTAATTGGATCGAAGTACATTCTAATATGTTCAAAGTAGTTTTGATGTGGAGAATTAATCTAACACAGTTTTGTTAAAAGGGGATTCACTGACCACCTTTAGCATGTCGAGGATTTTTTTGATGAGAATGAGATTCAATCCGACTTGATGTATGTATGTATGTATGTATGTTTGTATGTACGTATGTTTATTTGTTTCGCTGCATGCAACTTTTCTACACATGTTTTGACGGTGGTTTTCCTGTAATTTTTAAATGAACAAAAGGAACGGGTGACTTTTTACTTTATAGAATTGACATTGTGTGGTTCAATAAGTTTTTTTATAAATAAAACAGATAACTGGGACTGGCATAGGAAAAGGAGTTATGGCTTCGACCACACAAGTCAAATTTTTGATATTGAATAGCTTTGGAACTAAGCGTCGCATGACAATAAAACTCAGCATGGAGTTACTAATTGCCAAAGTCTTTTTACTGGAAAACTGATATGTGCATTGGAAAAGGGGGTGTGGCCCGATTCTCTATACAGAATAGCTATGGAAGCTAAGATCAAAGGACATTGAAACTCATAATGGAATTGTCACCTGGGAGTGATGTTCTGCTACTGGGAAAGTGTAACGGGCAGTGGAACGTGAGTGTGGTGTCAGACTAAGGGACTAATAAAAGTTTTGAATTTACTTATTATTTCCAATATACTTGCCGGGTGCAGCAACGCGCGCCGGGTATCGCTAGTAATATATAAAATAAACCTACTGCAATAATTTTTTCTAAAAAATTCATGAAATAAGGTCTTTTTTAGACGAAACAAACCTTACCATCTTAACCCTTTGACGACCATTGGAACACCGGTGACCCTTTTACTATCGAATTTTTTCTGGAAAAACTATGCAAACGATTTTTCTTAACAAGGTATCATTCAACAGGGAATGAATGTGGCTTCCAGAAAGTTTTTAATTTTCAAGAGTAGATTCATCTCTTTGCCTACCAGACCACCCCAAAGTCGAAAAATCTTTACTTTTTCTCCCCCTTCATCTTGCTGCAATATTTTGGGGGTAGGAGGAGCTATAGGTAAAAAATGTTTGTGGAAGTTGCGGGCAACCACTTTTTAAAAAAAATTTCAAAAAAATATAGTTCTCTCGAGCTATCCACGCGACAATCAAATCTTCTGACGGGACCTACTATATGTCCCAATGGTCGTCAACGGTAAAAATCTAAGACATATTCAATTTTGTTGAAAAGTTGATTTATTTGAAATAAAAATAAATTTGTTTGCATTTTTGATCAATGCATTGAATTTTCATTTTATCATGATGAAATTTGAAGTTATTTCGATCATTGGCGAAGCAAAACGGTACAAAAAGGCACAAATAGTAATTATTCGATGGCCTTTGTGTTATTTTGAGCAGAAAATACATCCTTACGTCCCGTTTCACTTTTGCAGAATTATCGGACAGGGAAGTGATATCCGCAAGTTTAAATCTCTTAGGTACCTGTCTTACAACAACACAACAGCGGTTAGTGACCGTATTGATCATTTGAGTAGCCAGTTGCCCGCGGACTTCCGATGCAGATATAGAAAATGGATTATTATTCAAAGTAGAAATTTTGTTGTAACCACAGTGCACAGCGGCGGATTTATATACAGGTTGATAAGGCTTTAGCCGCCATCCCCCTTGAGGAATTTTTTGTGTGGGAAAAAAATTGAAAAAAGAGCTAAAAGCCATTTTAGCCTCCCCCTTGGACTATAAAACTGTTAACTCAGTCCTTCCCCCCTCTGGTGAATCCTAGATCCGCCACTGATTGTGCACACTCAGATCAAAGTGATCGCAGAAAAGACGCAAGTAGAATTTGGTCTTTGATTTGCGATCGTGTTCGTAGTAATACTGAAATAAAAACACAAAATCAAAAGTGTAGTTTTCTTTCCAATGGTGGTACTTTGGCCACTCTACGACTATTGGTCCAAAATATATTTCCAAAATAGGTCAAAAATTCGTTAAAAATCCCAAAAATTTTTTTGTTATGGAGTTTGTTTTGTTTTTCAAATGAAAAATCCGATTTTTTGGAAAATTCAACCCATTTTGTGATATTTTGAATAGTCGTAAAGAGGTCAGAGTACCACAATTGCAAAGGTTATTTTTCAACCTTTCATTGGATATCAAACATTATGTCGTAGCAATTATAGAAGGCCAGATATAACGATAGAATTTTTGTGGTTTTTTAATAATCTTTTTAAATATTTTGGGAATATCTCCTAAACCAATAGTCGTATAGAGGTCAAAGTACCATCATTGCAAGGTTATTTTTTAAACTTTCATTTGTAAACCTTTAAAAACAGATTAAAAACAACGTGTTCTCATGAAGTAAATCGAAATTCAACCTCAAACTTTTCGTTCGCATACTGTCAACGAGAGCATATAGTGGTATACGTTTTTACCGTTGACGACCATTGGGACATATAGGTCCCATGATTTTTCACACTTTTGTAGGTAAAAAAATTGTTTTTTACGACACTTTTGTTTAGTAATTTGGTGTCGCTTAACACGAATCCGTTGTCGAATTAACGAATTTTTCAGCGGTTCAGAAGCGTTCGTCAAAGGGTTAACGTCCCTTAAGACGAATAACAGAGGACCAAGGTGGCTGCCTTGAGGGACACCAGAAGTTCCTGTAAAATACTCGGATTTTGAAAATCTAAAGATGACATTATATTGATCTTCTTCAAGGTCAGATGTAATGCAAGCAATAAACAGAGGTTGAAAGCCGAAAGCTTTAATCTTAAGAAGGATGACAGTGTGTGGGATTTGGATATGAATTTTATTTGCTTTGTAATCTCCATTGTAAGCAATACATATATAAACAGTAGAGACTCAAAAGTTAACCTGTTTGTTTTTGGGCCTGTGAATTTTTGTGAATTATTAACTTTTTTATGATAATAGTAAAATTTAAAATTATATGTATATATGAATAAATATACATGAAATATGAAAAAAGCGGTGTATCTTAAAACATATTATATGCTGAATTCTTGCTAAATAGAATCTCTCCACATGCCTTAGGACCAGCCCTTGAATTTCAAAAACCAACCGTGACTTGTCATTCGCTTTTTTATTTTGGTACATTTCTGTACATATATCTTTCACCTTCGCTTTTAGAGCTACTAATTGGATAATTTATTTTACGTTGGTTAATCTGTACAGCTTATTCTCCATATATAAAAACAAACAAAAGGGTGATAAACAAGAACTCAAAAAAATTGACACAAGTTAATTTTTTTCGAGTTTCCTGTGTTGATAGAAGCCTAGTTAACTTTTCCGTATATTTTAACTTTTGCGAGTCTCAAAATTTTGTAAGTCTCTATTGTATTCCAACGCTTTCTCCAATCTTGAAAACACTTTTAATAGGCTGATTTTGGATTCGCCTTCAGCTGATTCTGCGAATTCTCCTTTATCATCTCAAATCATTTTCCGTGAAGAGGTAATTTGAGTCGTGGGAACAGAAAAAAGTAACAAGGAGCTATGTCAGGTGAATGCAGGTGAACGGTATGAACGTTGTTTTTGGTCAAACTTGATGTATAGCCAGTGTGAGCCGGTGCATTGTCTTGGTGAAGAAACCACGTGTTGTTTCTCCACAATTCTGATATTTCTTCACAAATCTCCACATGATATTTTGTTAGAAACACAAAATTTCAGACAACTCCTTTGCTCAACTAAATTCGCAGAACACAATAAACACTGACTTTTTAAGAAAGCTATCACGCACAAACTGCGGACAAATGGATATTTGAGCACCATTGACATATGTACCAACCCTGAAAAAATAAGAGATATTTGACAATATCTCAAGAGCGCACAGTGGGAGGACTTCTACAAGTTTTGGCCATAAATAGTAAAAATAAACCTAGAGCTTTGAAATTTGGTATGAATGCTTTGTACAGTTAAAAATGAAATATATATACATACAAGTGGATCAAATCCGCCCACAGATACGCCCATCTTCCATACGAATTTTTCTGCAGAAAATAGTAAAAATAAACGTACAGATTTCAAATTTGCATTTTTAAGAATGCTTTGCATACTTAAATATGAAATATATATAAGTTTAGATCAAATCCGCCCACAGACACGCCCACTTTATTTTTTTAACAAAAGTTGTAATCTTGAAGTTAGTCTTTACAAAATATTCTCGTATACTGTATTGGAAAAAAGTTTTATTTCCGAATTTGACCAAAATTTGCCGACAGACACTCCGACCTTTTATCCTTATCTTCTTTCTTTCCATATAACACTTATTAAACTCTTCGTATACAAGTTTAAATTCTATGGGCTTAAACATTTTTCTTGAAAACATAAGCATGCGCCGAACGGAGTCGTCATAAAATTGGAAAAGATAGTTTACAATTTTAAAAATATTTTTTATTGCTCACAAATCTCATTTTGTATAAATTCTCGAGTTTCTACTGACAGCTCTTTGTATTTTTCAGTCGCTAATGGCAGACAAGAGCATCGGAAGATATTAAAAGATGGTGAAAAATGTATACGCTGAATATAATAAAATAAAACATTTTTTAACCTTCATCGGTCCCTAATTTCTAGAAACGAATAAGTTCCTTGTGTGTAAATTTTACACACTTTGATGTAATGAACTAATGATGAATGAAATAATTGCGATCTAGTCGTTAAAAATTATTTATTATTAATTATTTTATTTATTTAAAAAAAAATTTTTTTAAAAAACCAGCCAAAATCCTAGCTCGGTCGATTTGCTGAAATTATCTTAAAAAACTAACAGCTTGAAGTTGAAAAGTGTGTGTAAAATTTACACAAGGGACCGATTAAGGTTAATTGACATTCAAAGAGAAAAAATCACATTAAACCCATTTGGGGCAAATTCGGGCAGCAAGAACCATATTTTTCTATAAATATATATATTTCTGGATACTATTTTGAAAAAACTGGAAATATGTTTTTATATGTTTTTAGCATGTTTTACTGCTAAAGTTTTCAAACTTTTTACCTTTTTTGCACTAAAAATGCTTATTTTTAAAAAATCACAAAAAATAAATTAATTTTAATACCAACAAAAGATCTACATTTTATGAAATAATAAATATCATATTTTTATTATTTCTTCATTTCAATTCTATTCTTATAAAAACAAAAAAAAAGTAGAACACTTACAACTGCAGGTAGTAAAAACAAGTGATATTCTCAAATTTTTGTCCTTTTTTGTCCAATCCTTAAAAGATTTCTGAGTGATTTTTTGGGTGTTTCTTATCTGAAGTATAACCTGTAGATTAGTAAAAAAAATGTTTACAATGTTAAAACTTATACTTTTTTCTATTTATGGCCACGAATCTCCCACTGTGGAGCGGTTTGATTGATTGCGAAATTCCGGGTGTTTTTAGATTAGGTGGTATATACCTGAAACTCCTCCGTTTAAGCTCTATGCAGATTTCTCTAATTAATTTAAAACTGACTTTAAAAGGAAAAATAACTTCGTTCAGTATTTCGCCCAAAAATCCCAGAAGTTCTAAATGGGATAATAATTTTACCACAAAATGGCAAAGGGTTATCAATCAAAAAGCCACAAATTTTGTTTAAGAAAGTAAATTTTAAACATAAGACAAGTGTGTTGATTTTTGATGAAAAAGCCACTTAATTTTCTTTGACCCATATTGACCTTGGAGGCACCATCAACTTGGAAGCAAATATAATTTAATGACATGGGTGTGAGCAGTTTTAATGTTTATGAGAAGTGTCTCCTAAATTATACCAAGGGAATTTGGGGTCGGCAGTTTATCAGTTATATGAACACAAATGAAATTTCACACAAGCATTGATATTTATCCTCCTAAGCTTAACAATTTTGCCAAATATTTTTAAGCTCATTATAATATTGCCAAAGTGTTGGACTCACCATTTAAGATGTGATTATTTTAATATGCGCTGTAATAGAGTGAGTTTTGGATGCTATTTGAATTATTTACCATTCACAGACTAGTTATTAAAAAAATGATTTATCGACTTAAGCATGTCAGAGGAATAAATTAAATGCTGTTGAATAAAAAACGTTAAATTTGTTGATGTAGGCTTGAAGGAAAATAAATTAATGGATCACTTTCTGGACAAGTTGTCTGAAATGACGCGTTAATTCGTTTCTGTCTGTTTGGCTAGCTAGCCATTAATAAAAACTGCTAGTTTGGAATTTTTTTGTTTTATTGCTTTATCAACAGCAAGATAAACGCCCTTTTTGACTACTTAATTATTTTAAATTTTGCCATATTGCAAGACACTGACCAGCCTTTCTCATGATAAAGGAAAAAAAAAACAAATGTGCATCTTTAATTTGGCAAAATAAACACGTCAATGATGCCCAACACGGTGCTCAACACAGAGCTAGGCCAGCTACGCAATTTCGGCACAAATTAATTCGAACGCGATCAAAACAATAAAAAAAATAACAATGTGATTTGGAAGAAAAGAAATACAATCTTCCCATTATATGGGCTAATGACTTAAATATTCGCTTGCGTTTGAAATCTTTCGAATTTATGTGAACGAATATTAATGCTTTTTATTTATTAACTCTTTCGGTATAAAACGTGTGGATAGGTCAGGATGGCCTATCATTAGATGTTGTGCACTTGAGGAATACGCACGGCCAACAACAAGATGACGGTAAGTTAAAAATGGGCAACAACCTTGGAAAACAAATCATGTCATCACCATCAATTTTTTTTTTTGTTTTTTGACTTCACAGCCTCTCCAAAAATTGCTTGGATTAACAATATTTGGATTAGTTCTACAGCGAGGATTATCAATAAATGTGCCAGTAGGCGAAGAGTTGGAGAGTGACCAAGTGGCAGCAGAGTCACATCAGCAGCAACATTTCCAGCCATCATCGAAGGGAAATTCGAGATATCAAATATATGAGATACACAATCATTACGTTTTACCATCGTCATCGCATCGTCATAACCAACATCAGAGCTATGCCAGGTCACCGTTGAAGCAAGAGATACGCATAAAGCACGTCAATGCACCACCACCACCACCACCACCACCGCATCCTGCTCAACATGCACATGATCAGGAAGATATACATGTTTCCTTTCTGAGCTTTGCTGCGGCTGAGGGTCCAAATGGGCAACAAATCACGGTAACAGAGCCAGTGCCAAGAAGTCAGCAACACCAAGTTGGTGCTAAATACCTGCCACCCATTCGGCAAAATGTTGATTACGTGCCTAATTATCGGTCACAGATTCCAGAGCGGCAACACTTGACAACGCATCACCAACATCAAGCGCAACAAGTGAGTTCGCCGCAATACTTTGACAACACCGCAGCACAATATGTTGCTGCAGCTCATCATGGTGCTGTTCAACATGCATACAAAGGTCCTGACTATCTGCCTCCACTTCCTTCACAGAATGTTCAACAAGTTAATTTGCTGCCTCCACTTCAAAGCCAAGCTGTTCGAACTGAGCAGTCTGCCGAGCAGAGTCATGCCCAGTACAATGCCTACAATGGTTGCGGCGAACACAATTGTCAATCATATTCACAGCAAGCCGTTGCATTGACTGCTCCACAAGATGCAGGCGCTGTCACGCAGCAAAATAACCCACAACAATATCAATCATTTGCAGTGTCCGCTCACTATCAAGTTTCTGATTCTTTGTCAGCTCATGCAGAAGCCAGTGGCCCAACCATTTATTCCGCTGCAGGCTATTTGCCACCACAACACAATCCAGAGACTAGACACACAAGCGACCAAACGTTGCAGCCTCAGTATGTGCAGCACAATCCTCCACAGCTGCCGCAAAGTCATCCGCAACAGCAAAACCAGCAACAGCAGCATCATCAGCAGGTTTTTTCACCAAATATTTTCACAGCTTTGCCACCTGGTTATGAGTTCGAGAAACCGGCGAATGTAGAGCAGGCCTTCGCAGAACTACACAGCCAGCAAATTGAGCAGCAGAAACAGGCAGCTCTGGCTCACCAACAGCAAGAGCGGGCGTCATACAGTAGCTACTTACAGCAACAACAATTAGTGAATCATGCAATAAGCCATCAGCAACCACAACAACAACAAATCCAACAACAACAACAACAGCAAATCCAACAACAACAACCCCAAATCCAACAACAACAACAACAACAACCTCAACAACAACACATTCAACAACAATCACAACAACAAGAAATTCAACAACAACAACAAATTGCACAATATGTCCAACCGGCACCTTATAACGCACCCGTGTATCTGCCACCAGTAGCAGTAGCAGCAGCGCCGCAGCAGAACTATCATCAAGAGCCACAAATGTACAGTTTAAACAGTTACATGACATCCGTACAGCCCTATGACCGTTACGGCTACTCAAGCTTCAGCAACACAGCAGCACCACGTAAGCCATTCGCACAATATGGAACACCAGACATTCAACACACCCTCCAGGTGGCGCCGATGTATAGCGAGTCAGCTACTCTCCCCGTAGCTTACGCTTCGGCCATGCCCTACAAGACCAACGAAGCGCCTCCAAACTACACCACCTTCACGCTCAGCGGTTCACAGCAATCACAAAAACAACCACCACTTCGTATCAACGAGCAGACACTTCAATCGCTGCAGACTTTAATGCCTAAAGATATTAAAGAGCAACAAGTTGCTACAGGCGGCATTGGCAAGTTGCGAACTGTGCAAATCCTTAACTCAAACCTCTTAAAAACACTCAAAGTGCTGGAAACGCACGATAGCGCTGGCGTCAAAACCATCAAGATCTTAGGTGATAGCAATGAGAGTCCAATAGGAGCACATCAAATAGTGCGCGTAGTCAGTCCGAGTAAAGCTGATGCGCACCAGGAAAACGTGCAGACAGTGAAGATTTTCAATGACCACAAGGATGTTCAGCTTGCTGGCGGTAGCACAGCTGCGAACGCGGCAACAGTTTCAAACAGGGCATATCTGCCACCAGTCAGTAAGGTGGAGAAAAAACGTGCAGTGCGTGATTCACGTGAAGCGCACGCATTGCCACAACAATTTGGACGGCAGACGTGAAACAGCCGCTGGTGCCGGAAGTGTATTAGCAGCAAATGTTGCTGACTGCCATTCCATCTGTTGCATTGCATCGACGCAGAACTGACTAGTCTTAAGCGCTCCAAGGTAATCGCTTACTTTAGGTTATCGATATTTTCTTTCACAATCTCTTTGCATTCGTTCATTGCCACTCGTCTCTCTCTCTTACGACATTATCTTCGACACACTTTTTAGTGTCTCGTTCGTTTGTTTTGTTCGTCTTTTAATTAATTATTGTTTAAGCGTTTTATTCATAAGTTTTTCCCAATCTGTTTATTTCATTTGTGCTCGTTTATTTCAACATTTATGCATATATAATAAAGCTGCCATTACTTCATATAAATAAATGAATAAAAATAAAAATTATTCCAATAAAAAAAAAAAAAAAAATACAGATAAAAAACAACTTAAAAACAACAACGTCAAAACGGAAGTGTTGTAAAAGTGTGTGAAATGTAGCGGAAGTTGACTTCTGTTTTTTGTTCCAACATTATAAATTGACAGCTTTTATCCAGATCTCAGACACATTGAAAAGCGCTTAATTTGATGTTGTTAGTTTTATGTGAACTCAACAGGATACATATCTAATCGTTTAACAGCTGAGTCATTAAACGAAGACGTTCACCTACCACTGTGATTAAGGCCCCTATTAGGTACGACAACTCAACTTAAGTTGAGTGTGTAATTTGTAAATTTGTATTGTCTGGCCGTGTGCTATTCGGAAACTTTTCACTCTTGGTAGGAGAGAATTTACTGAGTTGAATACAATGTCTGTCTGTTGAAATAAAATTGTAGTTTTTGCTGTGCCAAAAGGACGATGAAATTTTGACAACTAGAAATGTTGACGTTTTAGATTTTGGTAGTGCATTAGCACAAGAATTTAATTTAACTTGCGAAATTGTTGATATATATTGAAAATTAGGGATTCTGGTTGCTATGCTATCGGAAACACAACATTTTTAACTTCTTTACGACTCACAAACTCACAAGTGTTTTTTTTTTCATTTTTGCTTGTGTCAAAAATTCTCTTTCCGATTGTCAAAAATTATACTAGCCCCTGGGGCTACATGCATTTTTGACAATCATATTCACCTCACAAGTGCCAAATATTCTCTTTCAGACTGTCAAAATTTCATCATCCGAGTGAAAAGTTTCCGAATAGCACACGGCCTCTATTACACATTTGAGGTACATATGTGTCTATCGACTGACAAGTATGTATCAGAGATTTGCACAAGCCCAATCGTCATTTTTTGCCACTCGAATAACAATCGTCGTCAGCCACAATCGCACATAAAATTTAATGCACGCATACCGCTCGAGTTCGTAAACAACGATTGGTGCTAAGCACAGTTTGTAACGATTGCGAATACATACAAAGGCACCATCCAGACAATGCAGACAATCGGATGCTTCGCTTAACACTCGAGTGTCTGTTGCTGCAGCGATTGCCATCGCCTAACTCTTTCCACTCCGCAACAATACAGAGTGTGTGTGTTGTTGTTTATTGTTGTGGTTGTTGGTAAATATAGCGCTTGCTACGCTGAATGCTTCTTGTTGGTATTTTTGCGTATGGTTTCGTCACCGACTGCTTTTTTGTGTTAATAATTCCTTATTGTACTACGTATTCAACGATTTATTGTTGTTGTTGGTTTTTTGTTGTAATTGTTGTTGCACTCTTCAAAAATCACTCTTTGGCAATCCCTAGTTTAAAACATTGTTTGTCATCCCATAGCCATGCGTGTACGGCACAAATAGTTTTTTTTTTCACATTTGATTTTTTCGTATACAAAAAAATCAACACTGCAGACTGTGTGTTTTCTCCGTGCTACGAATGGACATAAAAGCATGAATGTTCGTTGCTTTTGCCGAATGTTGCTCATGTCTCGCTTCGTTGGGTATTCTTGATTCGTAGGCAATCGTAATCGCGACCAATCGTACTCTATGGTATTCGTATCCGCAGCGATTGGTGCATGTATGTATTCGCGCATTAATTTTAATGCAGAAGGCACATTCGGTGCTCGTATATTGAGGATATATTCGAAACGCCATTTGAATGCAATCAAGCTGTTCTCTGGTATGTATCTCAGAGATGTGTATGTATTTTTTGTGGTATTAGGTTTAACAATGCAACTATGTGTCGAGTGTAAAAACTGTCAAAAACTTACATCTGCTTTGAGCTAGTTGTATAGCGTCTTTTTCATACAAACCTTTTGTTTGTTTATTATTTTTTGTTAATTGAGTGAAAATGGATAAAAATACGTGAGTAAAATAAAGTATAAATACATATGTTATGTATATGCATATATTATTATCCATATCATGTATATATTATTTTAGTAGAAATAGCTCATTTTAAGCGCTTACTTTGAAAATGCGCTTTTCAGAGTTCAGAGTTGTGGAGCTCATATTTTTATACACATTTTGTTATGCGCTTCTTAAATGCAACTAAAAAAATCGTTTAAAAAGCACTTCAACCAATAGTTAAAAAAGCTCTTTTATGTGTTAGTCCAAGGAGCGCTGTGTTAAAAAAAAAAAAAATAGATAAAAGCAAAGCGAGAAAATTTTATTCTTTGTCACATGCGAGGATTGAACTCAGACTGCTGGCATTACAGCAAAATGTCTTGCCACTCTATGACATGCTCCAATAGAAACAGCAATTTTACACCACAGCTCAACTGAAAATGTATGTTATGCGTAATATGGCAAAAAAGTTCAGTTGAGGTGTCTTAAGTCACGTCAACTTAAGTTGAGTTGTCGTACCTAATAGGGGCCTAACACTGCTCTGTTGGAGTTAATGTATATCACTTGATAAACATTCTACAAATCTTACCAACAATTGCTCTCAAATGTACTTTCAAATGTCATAAATAAATAATGTTTTTGACAGGAATTTTCCGGAGCAGGAATATTTTCTAATCAAAATAGCTTCTATCAAAAGGTAATTTTTATTTCCACATGGTTATTATTATGGCCCCTATTAGGTACGACAACTCAACTTAAGTTGACGTGAGTTAAGACACCTCAACTGAACTCTTTTGCCATATTACGCATAACATACATTTTCAGTTGAGCTGTGGTGTAAAATTGCTGTTTCTCTGTAAATTGCAAATTGGTGTAAATTGCTGTTACATAAGCTTTTTTCTCTGTGCATGTGCAAATTACAATGCTTTTTTAAGTACCTATCATGACTGCTATCTCGCACACTTTCAGTCGACGGTCATTTAATACCATTTTGTGGATTTTCTTCACCATTTTGGGCGTGATCTCTTCAATTGGTCGAACCACTGCGATGATCGCCTTAGCAGCTCGTACAGCCTCGTTTAAATTCTGTCACCGAATTTTTTACTGTTGTCAACAAAGGAGTTGACTCTCCAACTAACTTTAATATTGGTTGGACTAAGGCCTTTTAAATGAGTGTATTGTATCAAATAACGATGATCAATTTTTTCCATGTTTACAAATTCATTGATAGCGTTCACTATTGATGGCTGCTAAACAAATATTGAACAGTATAGCGTCGTCAAACTTCAAATATAAGCTTTATAAGGCTGGTACTTTCCAACATAGTCATTCTTATCACACAACAACCGCTATCTATACCGCCATCAGGTCGGGTAGCTTTATTACTACCCTCGTATTTTCATTTCAATATTGGAACACACAGTACCAATTGTGGTAGGAATTAGTTGATTACCATTAACATTTAATTGGTTGAAATCGAGACCGATCTAAAATCTTTGACATTATATGAGTATTGCCACCCGGTGGTAAATAAAGGCTGATAATGTGAATTGTGCTTTCTATGGTTAATTTCTGTGGGCCGCCAGTCCATGTTATTGTTTGTATTTACCCGTCAACGTCTGCGATCTCGACAACCCTGGTTTAGAGAAATATTAATGTTCTTAGCAAAGCGTGACAATGTCTGTGAGTTAATAGATAGTCAATAGAATTGTTATTTTTTTTTCCATTAATTGGAATTTCAGAGCTTGCAGAAAGCTCTTTTAATTATTTTCCGCCATACTAACATACTATTTACACATATATTCATACGTTGATTAAATAGACCAATTGTAAATATACGCTTGAAGTTTATTGTTTTACTCGCTCTAATATTAAATTTCATAATTATTCGCATCCAGTAGTTGACTGCGAACCGTGAAGATGGGTGCGTGTAATTGTACTTGGCAGCTGACCCTCGGTCTGTTTGGCGCTGTTTGTGGCTTGTTGTACCTATTTTTTGTGTGGAATTTTGGCTTTTGGAAAAAGCGAGGCATACGCGAAGCCAAGTCTTATCCAATTGTAGGAACATTTCCAAGTGGCTTTACCCAGAGACGTAATGTTGCATACGATGTGGATGATGTTTATAGGTGGTTAATTGAAATTTTTTGTTGGATTAGGCATGAGTGTTGTTTTGATTTTTTTTTAACTATTTCAAGAAAGTTCAAGGACAGCGATAACTTTGTGGGTGTGTTTTCGTGTCGTACACCGCAGTTATTAGTTCTGAATCCGGAATGTATACATAACATATTTGTCAATGATTTCAAAAACTTTCACGACAATGAGTTCGCAACTTATGTAAGTCTGAAAATTAGTTCGAATTAAGGAGATTCATTAAGTTGTGGTGTTTATTTACGCAAATGTTTATTTATGCTGCTTAGCTTGATGAAAAGAGCGATCTGATAATGGCAAATAATCCATTTTTGCTGACTGGAGAATTATGGAAAGAGCGTAGAAATGAAATAACGCCAGGCATGACGGTGAATCGTGTAGGTTTTACTGATTAAACAGATCTTGTTTAAATATCTGAAAGTAATTTTGGAAACATTTAAGATAAAAAATGCCTACCCGGTGACACAAGACGTCTGTGAGAGGCTTAATAAATACATCAAAGAACAAATTAAGATGTCGGATAAGGATGGCATTCATACAATTGATGTAAGTTTCTTTGATAAAATTTTTTTGACTATACAGTGTTGGTCATAGAAAATGTAAGCAATCCTACCTTTGCGTCACAGCAGTTTCAATTCCTTATCTTGTTTTTTTTTGCTAGCTAATGTTGGTTTTTATTACTTTTTATGACTCTTGATATCTTTATTACATGACATTTCAATATATAAATAACTGGACAGATATAATAAATTTTATTTGCTAAATATGTTCAATTGAAATTCTGCCGATGAGCTTAAAAGTAATTTTGAGTGTTTAAAGCACACTGAAAAAAGTTAGCTTAAAATTAAACACAATGTGTTCACAAAATGTGTTGTTAATTTGACTTTTTTCTCATATGTTTTTCAAAATTTTTAAATACATTTGCTCTTACTTTGACGAAATTTGTTGCAAGCTATTTTTTAAACACAAATATCGTCAAATTAATAACAATTGTCGTCAATTTTAAAACATTTTTTTTTCAGTGTAAAATTAATAAAATTGTTTTTATTTGTCTTCCCAACTAACACATAAGTTTCGATAAGGTTGCGAAATTGTAACATGACAGCTGAAGCTTCTATAGAGTTAAGGATCAGAAAGTCTTCTCGCTAACGAAGATAAAGTAGAACCAAATAGTATTATAAGATTTGCAATATTTACGAAATAGAAAGTGTTACCTTCTATTTAAGCTTCATCTGAAGCTAAAGCCTCTCGTATGTACCGAATATACGCTGTGGCTTCACACTGTGCTTATGAAGGAATATGTAACAGATATAAACAAGCTATAATTTTCCTGGACCTAAAGTTATTTCAAAGCTATATTAAAAGCTATATATATTAAAAACTTAAAACTTTAAATACAAAAATTTATCGCAGACACACTGACGATTTTAATGTGACAGCGTATCTTTATCGTTTTTTATCTCATACTTATCCTTTATTCATATATTTGTCCTAATAATTGTCCTATTTTGTTATTCAAACTTTTGTTTTAATCCATGTCTAAATTCCTGGCCTTATCCTTGTTCGTAACTCTTTACCTCTAACTCTTGCCCACTTATCAGGTGTACAAAAATGTTTTAAAGGATTTTTTTGAGATGACATCACTAGTACAAGGTGGCGCAAAAATAACCTTCCGATGTTTTTTGGCTGTAATTTAAAAAAAAAATGAAAAACTTTGATTCTTCTTGTGGATTATTTTTATTTGGTCTTTTAATTTTTTTTACATCAAGTCGAGAATATGATGTCATGTAAATGGCCGCCGCCACAGTTGATTGTCATTTGAGCCCTTTTTATGGCATTTTCCATCACTTCGGCCAAAACTTCCGGCGATTGGTCCTCACATTCTTGACGGATATTGTCTTTAAGAGCTGCAAGAGTCTGAGAAAAAGAAGTCTGGAGCGGTCAAATCAGGCGATCTTGCTGGCCAGTGCAAATCGCCAAATCGGGAGATTAGGCGCCCGGGAAATGCATCCTTCAGCATATCGGTTGTGGCACGTGCAGTGTGTGCCGTTGCACCGTCCTGTTGGAACCAGATGTTTTCCAATCGCAATTCATCAAGTTGCGGCAAAAAGAACTCGTTGATCATTGCTCTGTAGCGCTCACCATTCACAGTAACCGTCTTCGAAGAAAAAAGGTCCGATGACTCCTCCAGCAAAAACAGCACACCATACAGTGACTTTGAGCGGGTGAAATGGCTCTTCGTGGGTTACACGCGGATTTTCAGTGCCCCAGAAGCGTAAATTTTGGTTATTTACGTACCCGCTAAGATGGAAATGGGCCTCATAACTCATGATTATTTTTGATGAAAAATCATCTTCCTCTTGGTGGTGATTAATTTCGCGTTCTGGAGCAGTGTAGCGTAACATTGTTTATTAACGTGTATTTCGCATGTGTTTACTACACAAATGTCAAAACAGAACTGACATTAGGGGCCAATCGCAAAATTTATAGCATTTTCTGATAGGAGGATTACTTTTGCGCCACCTTGTATTATAATTGGATTGGACAATCTTGCAAACCACTTCATTTTGAAGCCTCATCATTAGGCTTTCTTTTTCAGTATGTGCGATTTGCTAAAGTGTAAACAACATAGTTTTTGTGTGCTCCGAATATGTCAACTTTTGTGCCAACAAGCCACAATTTGCGGGAAAGTTTACTTTTCTGCTTTAATTTGAATAAAAATGCTGCTGAAGGCCTTCGAATGCTGCAAGAAGCTTACGGGGAATATGCTTAATCGATTTCCACATGTGAGTTTTGGGATAGACGTTTTAGAAGTGGTGATTTTAATACCGATGACAAAGAGCGCGAAGAACGGCCAGAAAAGCTTGAGGATTCCAAATTTGAGGCTATATTGGATGAAGACTCGTGCCAAATACAAGAAGAACTCGCATAAGCATTGAGAGTGACTCAACAAGTCATATCTGTTCGATTATAAGCCATGGGAATGATCCAAAATGTAGGATATTGAATGCGGTATAAGTTGAAGCCGAGACACGTCGAACGCCGTTTTTCCACTTGTGAACAGCTTGTGAACTGCAACGTCAAAAAAGATAGGGATTTTTGCATCGTATTGTGACTGGTGATGAAAAATGGGTTCATTATCATAACCCCAAGTGCAAAAAATCATACGGGCCGCCCGGCCATACGCCAAAATCGACGTCAAAGTCGAATATTCACAGTGATAAGGTCATGCTCTGTATTTGGTGAGATCAATTGGTTGCGGTGTACTATGAGCTACTACAACCGGGTGAAACCATCACAAGGCAGCTCTATCGAATTGAATTGATGCGTTTGAGCCGAGCATTGAAGCAAAAACGGCCAGAATACGTGCATAGGCACGACAAGGTAACTTTGCTGCATGACAACGCTCGGCCACATGGTGCGCAGCCGGTCAAAACATACCTTGATACGCTGAAATTTTATAGCCCAGACATTGCCCCTTCCGACTACTATTTGTTTTCATCGATGACGTATGCCCTTGAGGATCAGCTCTTTTGAAGAACTCCAAAATTGGATCGACTCGTTTATCGCATCAAAAGACGTATCGTTTTTTTTCGAGATGGTATCCGAAAATTGCCAGAAAGATGGTAAAAAGTAGTGACTAGCGATACTTTGAAAAATTATTTTTTATAATAAATTTTTCATATTAAAGCGTCAAACTTAAAAAAAAATTCTTTAAAACTTTTTGACGTAGAATACGTCATTCTCTAAGGTAAGTAGGATGGTTGATAGTGATCAGGCGTCGGTATTTATATCACAATTTGAGCCTTTGGTGTGCCTAAAGTACTGATCGTACAATGTTGATGTTAGCTCTTGTTGGTCTGCTTGATCCTCACTGGGAGAAAAATTCATGTCTGAACTCTCTAACTTATATAAATTTTACACAATTACATGAAATATAAAGCCAACATTTGATGTTTTTGTTTGCTTAAACTTTCTACCTATTTATCGACAGCTTCCGGTCTTATCGACAAAACCATAAAATTTTTATGGGAGCCCCCCTAAGGAGTGGTCGGAAGGAATAGGTGTCAAAGGCAAAAATGTTGCTTTTACAAAAGTAATGGGGGTCGGTCATATATATTAACCCTCTCCGGCACTCTCTTGAAGGTCATATGCTCAGGTGTATGGAATAAATATACAAAAACCATAAAATTTGTATGGGAGCCTCCCTAAGGAGTGGTCGGAAGGAATAGGTGTCAAAGTCAAAAATTTTCTTTTGTAAAAGTAATGGGAATTTGGTCATGTCATCAAAAGCGAGTTGAATAATTCTACGTCTTGTGTTACGACATAGTCGAAACTACTGTATCTTTTTTTACACCAAATATTTTAACAGTCCTTGTTGAAATATTATCAAAAGAGTGTCAAAATCCTTTTACTATTCCTTGTCCGATTTTTTTCTAAATATTCTGTCAGGTGTGTTTTAACCTTTGTCCTATCCTTGTCCCAATCCTTGCCTCAGAAATTTTCCCAATCCTTGTCTGAATTCTTGTCCAATTCCATGCTCTAACATTTGTGGTACCCTTCTTAATCCTGATCCTAATTTTTGTTCAAATCCTATCGCTGCCCTAATCTTTTTTCAAATTATTGTCCTTATTTTTTTTAATTTAGAATTTTCTTTGATTTTGCATTTGATGCATTAGGCACCTTTAAGGGGTTCCCTGAGAGTCTTGATAATGCTATTAATTTGTTTATTATGTGACCGAAAACCTAAGCTATGCTGTCATTCCATTAAATCTAATGTAGCACCAATAGTCACGGAGTTACAATTTCATGCAACGCTTTTTTCATTCTTGTTGCAGTGGTTTCCGTGGTTTCGTGACTAAAATATTGTTTTTGTTTTATATATTTTTTTGTCGTACAATAAAATTTTTCGTATCACCTTTACTAAGCGAGTAATAATGTCATGCAACAATATTGCATTTTTGTTGCATAAGCTGCTAACTAGGCGACAAGAAGACGTCATAATTAATTTTTTTATATTTGTATTAAGGTCAAGTAAACACCCTTCCATTTTTTTTATAACATTTACCGTGCCACTTATACTCACCACACGCCCGTCCCAGAATTTTCCTAGGGGGGATGTGATGGCGGTTTTGATATCGGTAAAATATAGCCAAATCGCGCAATTTCGATTAATGATCTGATTTACTTGTTATTTTGTGTCTTTTTCGACCCATTTATGAAACCTCGTTACTCTCGTTAACATCAAACCCATATAGGGTAAGGGTTTGAGGGTCTTTTTCGACCCATTTATGAAACCTCGTTACTCTCGTTAACATCAAACCCTACGGGCCTGACCCACCAAGTAATAATTCCATGCAACGTCGTTGCATGATTGATGCATTTTCGACCTTAGAGTGGCTCTTTTCGCGTCCTCATTATGGCCAGTCTCTTCTGGCGCATAGTATTATTTACCGTAGCATCTTTTAATAGCGCGTTATTATTCCATGTAACAAATATGAAGTTTCGTTGCTCAGGCAGCTCCATGCTCTCAGCTGTTCATTTGTAATTCAATTTTTCCAAAATAATATTGAAAAAGATTAACTTTTAGTAACTTTTTTAATAAATTATATCAACCTTTTCTTATCATGATCCGTTTTGTCTGAATTTGTTGTTTATCTTTCCGTCTTATGATAACGACCCTCCCGTCCCTGGATAGATTTCATATATTTTGGACTTTTGTCATTATACATAAATTCTTTAACTCAGTTCGGTTTTTTTTTATAAACTTGTATAAACTTACTGTGATTTTCTCTATAAATTACTACTACGATGTTACAGGAAAAGTACAATTTCTGTGAAATAATTAATAAGCGAAAAATAGTTTTCGTTATTTTGTTCCTCTGCATCTTGGGTTTAAAAACGTGTTTCAAATTTTTATAGAAAATTTTTTGGTAGATTATAAAATCAATTTAACTTTAAGTGTGCTTATTTTAAGAACAACACTGTCGAGCCCTAACCGCCAAATAAACGCAAGCAACACTTTTTCAAAAATAGCCATCAATACTTGGCTCTAAAATGAACCGTAGCAAAGTTAAATTAGTTGCAAAAGTGCTTCTCCCGTAGAATTTTGTTTTTGGTGCTCACGTTTATTAGTCGGTTAGGGGACGATATGAAGCCGTGTTTGTTGAAGTTCCTCAGTGCTTCAAACCGTTGCCAGCTTTATTAACCCAACTAACTGTTCTGACTTCTTTTTTAGCTCTGCGAGCGTTACACTTCTGAAGTGGTTACAGACTGTGTGCTCGGTATCAAAGCCGAAAGCTTGACCGCGAAACCAACGCCAATACTGAGAATGATCAAGATGCTTTTCGATAACAACTTTTCTTTCCTTATCTATTCTTTTGTAATAAGTTGCATACCGTCGTTAAAGAAGATTTACAAAATGAGCGTATTTCCCAAAAATGTGGAACAATTTTTCTTCAATCTTATGCAACAATCAATTGATTTGCGACGAACTGAAGGAAATGATCGGGTTGATTTTCTCAACTATTTACTGCAGCTGCAGGAAAAGAAGCAACTATCGACTCCGCAAATGACATCGCATGTGATATCATTTTTGACGGATGGTTTTTTGACGACAGCCTCCGTTATGGCGCACTGCTTGTTGTTGGTAAATTTTTGCCTGGTAAAGTCCATAAAATATTTCTCAACTCTCCCAATGTTTAGTTGGGCCGCGATCACAGCAGACAAGAAAAGCTACGCGAAGAAATTGTTAAGCATTTGGATAAAGATGACGAGCTAAGTTTCGAAAATCTTCATGAGTTGCCCTATTTGGATGCCTGTTTCCATGGTGAGTATTTTGCATGTCATGAGCGCCAAATACACAACCAATAAATACAAAAATTTAGAGGCTCTGCGCATTTTTTCACCTCTAACGATCAGCGCCAAGATCTGCACTTCGCCCTATGAGTTCATCAATAAAAATGGTCAGCCATTGAAAGTGAATGTTGGCGAAACGATAATGATACCTGCTTATTCAATCCATCATGATGCCCAGTACTACGAACAGCCCGAAGAGTTTCGCCCGGAAAGATTTCTTCAAGAAAATTGTGACGTCAAGTCGTATCGTGAACGTGGCTTATATTTAGGATTTGGCGATGGACCACGTATCTGCTTAGGTAGATATATATGTTAGAAGCTAAGAGATTTTGTAAGATAATATTTTTCTTTTTTTTTATTTAGGTATGAAATTTGCTTTGACTCAAGCTAAAGCCGCCATCGTTGAAGTTATAAAAAATTTCAATATTAGAGTTAATCCAAAGACCAGAACGGATAATAATATTGAGGCAAAGGCCTTTTTATCTGAACTTAAGGGCGGAGTTTGGTTGGATTTTGAATCGAGAAATTGAAAAATTACTTAAATGCAATTATCTTGGTATAAATTTAAATAAAGAATGTGTCAATATTATTAAAAACATTCTTAATTTAGCAGTTTTAATCTAAATGGTTTACATAAATAGTGAGATCATGACCCCCGCCCAAAATGACCTAGCCACGAAGCTATTCGATTTGTATGTGCTCTACCGTTTTGATGTCGGCGTGGTTGTTAAACAGGTCATGGCTGTATCGTTCTTGGTATTCGCCATTGGTACAGATTGTACCATAGATCTTATGAAGTATATTTCTCTCTGAGGCTCCGAAAGTCATTTCATCGGTACTGACAATCACCTAGGCTTGTGCTACATGATGAGTACCTTATAGTGAGTGAGTTTTATTTGTCGAGAGTGAGATTTGCTCCTCAATTGCCAACAGCTGATATCGTTGGCGGAGTTTACGCTCGATCCCAGGTAGACTTTAGCAATCTAGAAGGTGGTGCTGTTAACAGTGTGGCTGGGACTGTTTGTTTGGTGATTTTAGGTATTTCGTCTCATCTGCATTTACTATAAGACGCATTCGACTCGAGACTTTTTCACTCTAAAGATTATTCCATTCAGTTCACGGGTATTTTGGCCAATGCTATCTATATCATCAATATACGCCTGCAGCTTCACACTGAAATTATTTATTTAGGTTTTTTTTTTTGTTTCAACTCATGGTGGAATAAATTTAAGGTATTCTCATCCCAAATATCAGAAAAAAATAGGCTGCCTTATTTTGACATTTTCATACAAAAACGTTTATATGAAACCCTTCAGATTGTCAAAATATGGCAGCTTGACAAAAAATATATTGAAAAATGTCATAGGATGAGAGCACCTTATAATTATTCCACCATGTTTTAACTATCCGAAAACCCGGTTATTGAAACATTTATATGTTCAGTTTATTCGAGCAGCCGATTTATTACATTTTGTCACATATTTTACCATTTCATTCTCTAGCCATTCCATGTTTTGATTGGTGAATGCATATAATCCAAAAATTAGAAAAAAAAACCTAAAACTACGAAATATGACTAAAATGATCAAAATTAAACGAAAGTATGATTTCAAGCTTCGTCGCATAAATTTGTGTAAGACTTACAGTGGGACAAAAAAGTTTTTTTACAAAATGTTCATGGTTTTGGTTAATATCAATAAAATTAAATAACTAAAAAATAGCAAAAATTAAATTTTTCAAATAGATCATTGGATCTTTTTAAAATAGAATAGATTAATATCAAAATACTTACTTCATCAAAAGTTACAGCAACATAAAAAACTTTATCAAATAACGGTCATAACGAAGCACCGCTGTTCGACAGAATTTGTTTACAAAAGATCCTTTATCGACCACTCTCCCTATTTAATCACAAATTTATCACTCAGCTGTTGTAAAATTTCGTAAAAAATTCGGTTTTTTACTTTTTGATGCAGTATAATGTAGAAAGTTATTAAAAGATTTCTGGAAATACTGAATATCTGATATATTTGGCTAAAAATATTTCTTTGGTCCTTTTAAAGATCAAGTTTAAAAGGACACACAAAGACTTTTACAACAATAAAGATTTGCTTTGCTTTTTTTCACGAACCATGTCATTTCAGTTGGTCAGTTTTCCCTGTGAACCGACGGTATACTTCGTCAGACTAAGTCATATCCAAAAGAATTGCTCCCAAGATTGTTGCAGGAATATCACGTTTTCATACTCGTAATATCGATGTTAATTCTGAAGTAGAAAATCCAAATAAATATTTTTAAGACACCTGTCTTGACGGCTTAATTCTACAATGCTTCAAGCACGGGACCGAAAGATTTCGTCGGATGTAGCCCCTTTGTAGATTTAAAGTAACCAAATTGGATATGGCATCATTTGGTTGGGGTAGAGGCCAATCTAACATCTCTTCCGTACTTGCAACCTGAAATAGTATGAGTTGTTTTTCGGAGAAATAACTTGAATGGAAGAATGGAAGGGATACATTAAAAGTCAACCAAGAACAACGCCAACTAGTCGGCAAAGTAAGAGGTGTGTTCTAAAAGTAACAGTCATTTTGAAATTTCACGGATGGTGTTGGTTCGATTGACACGATTTTTTTGTTACTTACCTGTTAGTTTCTGAACTCATCTCGTATATAAAGAAGTCCCGTGAGTTTTCGATTACGGTTCTTTCCTGCGATGAAAGTAAATTCAGTGTTTACAAGTTGGATGCACGCACTGTATTATCGAGAAAATCATATCAGGATTTGCAAAACCAAACATTAGCCCATGGTCGTTAAACATGTTCGAGTGAGTGTAATGTGATGGGACTGTATGTGTACTGAAATTGTTTAAAATATGGAATTTATACAGAACACCATGGATAAATATAAATGGTCAAAAATAGGTTCATTCAACTAAGTGTTTACTCAAGACAATGATCAACTAGTAAGAAATGATCTTCGACTGGGCCGAAGTTAAAATACCCCCACGTCCGAACCGAAGTGTATTCAAAGTCTTAAGCCGTCAATAAAATTTTTATTTGTAAAAACATTTTCGTTATACATAGTTTTCACAGAAAATATTCGCTTTCATTTTTTATAAAATCACTTTGTATGGGAGGTAGGCGTGGTTTTCATCCGATTTGGTTGAATTTCATACTTAGAGTGCACTTAAATATCGAAGCAATTTCAAGTCCATACATTAATTTTTGTGGAATTCTAAGAGATTTTACCGTTTTGATAAAGGCACTTTGTATGGGAGGTAGGCGTGGTTTCCGATCGATAAAAAAAAAAACAGAAAAAATTTGCAAAAAATGAACAAACCATGATACAATAAATACAGGTAGATTCGCTAGATGACAGCGTACTGCCGCGAATGTCAACACGAAGTTGACAACGCATATAAAATCTCAAAGCTATGAAAAAGTTCATAGAAATTAAATGTAAGCAAACAACTTTTTTTATATGGATTTTGACAGTTACGGTAGTATTAAAAGAGAGCACAGTCAGGTCTGCATCTACCTCTATATTTTGTATCATGGAACAAACACATATCGACTGGTCTCTGACTGAACCTCGTAAGTAAAAAAATTGAGGTTTTCAGGAGAAGCAAAAACCTCATTTTTTTCCTTAGGCAGAAATATAATTTGTAATCAAATTACAATTTACAAATTACAAATAACATTTACAGATTAAAAATTTATCATTCAAAATTTGTTATTAGTAAATCGATTTTTTTACTTACGAGGTTCAGTCAGAGACCAGTCGATATGTTCAGGCGCGGATCCAGGGGGGTTTTGGGGGTTCAAACCCCCCCGAAATTCTAAAAGAACCTGTATTGAAATGTGATGTACTGATGTTTATTATGTGGGCTAAGAGTGCCAAAAAGAAAAAAAAAATTGGTTTTTTATAATTTACTTTAAATATTCACAACCCTATGCTGTAAACGTTTGTAGCTGGTTCTACACGTATTGCTAAAATACTGATTTCTGTTCCAGTTTTTGATTGTTTTCGCGATATTGCGCCTGTAGCTGTAAACAGTCACACATACAATCTTAACCTGAAATCACAAAAACACCGAATTTTTTGGATAAAATATATCCAAACACCGCACAGTCTTAATTTAAAAACCCACAGTTTCGATAGTATCGGAAGTGTAGACTTAAAATTCCTTTTTATACAGTAATGGAGAAAAATTCCGGTTTTTGTAGTGTGACGTAAAATTCCTTTTTTATACAGTAATGGAGAAAAATTCCGGTTTTTGTAGTTTTTATTTATTTTGATGTTGGTTTTATGTTGGCCTTTAAGATTTGTATTCGAGTCAAATAAACAGAGAAATAACTTTTATTATTATAATTATCTTCACCCCAGCGTCAGCTTGTGGTATTTAACACAAAAAAATAATCCTGAGCATCACACAATCATATGGAGTGAATATGGAGTGAAATGTGGATGGCTATTTTTTTCGTAGCAAAGGTTTTTCCAATAAGTGGAATAATTTTTTCACATATTGCAGCAAAACACAAATTATAACCTTCTTTTGAAAAACCAGAGGCTCGAAATATATTTCAGACTAACGGTTTCTTCCCACGCCTACGATTTTTTGAAAAAAAAATTATCCCGCTCTAATGTATATAAAGGGTGGTTAAATTTAAAGGGCCGATGTTGAATAAAAACCACACCTAAATGTCAACTTTTTTTCTGCATTTCATTTGACATTTCTCAATTTCAGACTAACTCAATTTGAACCGTTAAAGTTATTCAGGCTTATTATGAAAATGAGCTTTCAAATCAAAATGCATATCGAGCACTTCGTGATTTTTTCAGTCAATTTAATCGTCCAATTGTGCGTACAATCGGAAAAATCGTGCAAAAATTTGAACAAACCAGGTCTGTAGGAGATGTGAAAACACCAGTGCATGCTCGTAATGCAGAAAATATTGCTGCTGTTCGCGATAGTGTGGCTGAAGAGCCGTCCACCTCAACTCGTCGTCGTGCCCAACAATTGCACCTTTCACGTTCGTCGTTGATGAACATTATGCATAAAGACTTGCATTTACACGGTCAGAATGGTGGCAAGAAATGGCAACAGTGGCAATTTTCGAAGAAAATCATCTTCAGTGATGAGGCACATTTTCACCTCAGTGGATTCGTCAATAAGCAGAATTACCGCATTTGGGCGAATGATAATCCAAGAGTGATTGTCGAAAAACCAATGCACCCACAAAGAGTGACTGTTTGGTGCGGTTTATGGGCTGGCGGCATCATCGGGCCGTATTTTTTTCCAAAATGAGGCTGGTCAGGCAGTTACTGTGAATGGTGTTCGGTAGCGTGAGATGATAACGAACTTTTTATGGACCGAATTGGAAGATATGGATGTGGACGATATGTGGTTTCAACAGAACGGTGCCACTTGCCACACAGCTAACGAAACAATGGCTCTTTTGCGCGACAAATTCAATGGCCGTGTTATCTCACGTGGTGGCGATGTCATTTGGCCACCAATCATGTGATTTGACACCGTTGGACTTCTTTCTTTGGGGTTATTTGAAAGAAAAGGTGTACGTCGATAAGCCAGCAACAATTCAAAAGCTAAAGGATGAGATAATTCGGCGGCGGGGTGCAATAAGGCCAACGGCAATTTTATTTATTCCTTTTGAAAAAGAAATTAAGCCAATTTGGTCTTATTTCCCTTTAAAAGGAACCAATATTAAAACGCCATCAAATAAGTTTTTAGTTTTATTTAATGAAAAATTAAAGATATAAAGTATTGCAATAATTGTACTTAAGGGCCCATGCTCCTTTTTTCCTTTTTTTTTTAAATGTGCATTTGGAGCTCCTAATGCACATGCTGCAAAAAAAGGTCGGTCTCAAATGGTTTAGGAGATAAAAATCGTGAAAGTTTGAAAAATGTACATATTTTGGAATAATTGCACTCTAGGTACACGCTTCTTTTTTTTTTTTTTTTTGTTTTTTAAATGTGTATGGAACTTCTAAATCTAATGCTGCAATAAAAAAATAGGTAGGTCTCAAATGGTTTAGGAGATAAAAATCGTGAAAGTCTGAAAAATTTACATATTTTTTATTGAGAAAACTAGGATATCTTATTCTAATAATAGAAATATATATCCGTTTAAAGCGAAAAATATGATCGTTTAAATGCTAAAGAACATACATCTTTTTGTAAGTGGTCGAGAAAAAAATGTAAATTATAAACGTAAAAGTTATGAATGAGAATTTATAAAATATGCGCGATTTTTACTAAAATTTTTAATGAAGCTTTAATATTATAAAGAATGAGCGCCGCAGGTTTATAATAAATCGCCGCGATTTTTAATAAAAATTTTTTGCCTGCGGCGCTCATTCCTTATAATATTAAAACTTCTTCACCTTCACTATTGAACTACTACTAATAAATTTTTCGCGTTGTTACGAAAACAAGCACATTGAGGTTGACAATGGCAACTGTTCTCTTGCAAATTGAGTACCTACGCTGAGTCCAGTAACTTTTCAAACAACAGACTACAGGGAGCGTACTTTTTATTAAAAATAATTATAAAAAATAATCCTTAGTTTGCAAAAATTATTTTTCGGCCTTATTACCATTTTGCTAAATTTTTTTTTAGGCTTTATTTCCTTTTCAAATGAAAATAAAACCAAATTCACAATTTCGGCCTTATTTCTCTTTGAAAAGGAAATAAAGCCAATTCGGCTTTATTGCCGTTGGCCTTATTGCAACCCGCCAATTCGGCACATTAACGGCATAGAACCTCACTTATGCCTCGGCGTCATCGAAAATTTGGACCATCGGATGGTGGTGTGCCGCCGAGGTCGCGGCGGCCATTTAGCCGATATTTTGTTCCATGCATAATTGAACCATACCAATTTTATCATAATAAAAAGAAACGACAATAATTTCCTTAATAATTTGTGTTTTATTCAAAATCAACATCGGCCTTTAAAATTTAACTACCCTTTATATATATAACGTACAGAAATATTTTTGAAGCCCCCCCCGTAATATATTCCTGGAACCGCCCCTGGATATGTTCATACATAATTTTTTAGAATAAGACAGGAAACACCGAAGACATAATAAAACGGACCTAGAGACCAATATTTTTATTTTTTTAAAATGTCTTTTAATATCTAAAGATTGAGGCGGGGTCGAATATAGCTTAGTTTAGGTGATACGCTCTAATATACGGACAAGACTACAAATCGGCTTTGAAGTCGGTGAGCAAGATTTCTTGGAAAGTGCTGAACCGATCAGTCTGAAATTTTTGAACGAAGTTTTTAAGTACATTTTTTGTTGATTGAAGGTTTTTTCTTACCGGTAAATATTTTTCATTTCATAAATAATTTAAGGCTTAAATTAATTTAATTTAAGGACAAAAATTAATATTATCCTCATATCTTTTATTAACAATTTGATAATAAACTATGTTAACGAAATATTTGTGGTTTTTTTATTTTAGATGATTCAGTCCAGAGATATCATGCTCTCCGCAAGACGTCTTTTTTAAAAAACTTCCAGAGATTGGGTAAAATAATTACTTTTACAAATAAAAAAAGCACCCCCCCCCCTTTAGAGAAGAATGGAATAAATAATAGTTGAAGATACATAAATATATACCAAACGTATAACGCGTAAATGTTGTTTAAAGATGTAAATAAAAATGTACGCACATTTTTTTAAGACCAATTTTGAAGTGGTTGTCTTGATTTTTTTAATAAATTTTGATGAATTTATTATTTATTATTATATGCAAACATTTCTATTTCAACCCTCTGCAATTGACGTGCTCTAAATTTAACAATATTACTGACGTGGGGTCTAGCAGACCTCACTTTAAAACTGATTTTTTATGATGAAGTTTCTGACTGTAACTCTCTTAACCTTATTCCAACAGCTAATAATTATAAGGCTAACATAAGAATAAAATTTGAAATAAAATACTTTTTTTATTAAAGATAAAAACGAATTGAATTTCACGTTTGTACGCACGAAGTTTTGATTTTCGGTGTCTGTCAGACTACAACGTCAGCTGCAGAGGGTTAAAGAAATTCACATGTTTCTTTGGCATTCCACCACGCTTAGAACATCCTACATATGTTTCACTTGATTTCCTCTTCCTTCCAACTAATCTATCATCCAATTTTAAACCAAGGCACACTTGACTTGACGGAATAAGGGCCAGTTTTTCAGTGCTGGTTTAAACTCTAGTCAAATTAAACCGAGGTTAACTCACCAAAATTGGACGTTTAAACTCGGTTTAAGCAAAATAAAAACACATTATACGATAATTTAAGTCAATTCAACTTAAACGAATGCTACAATATCTAGTTAAATCGAATTTTAACGTCCCTTTTTGGTGAGTTAAGCTCGGTTTAATTTGACTAGAGTTTAAACCCGCACTGAAAAACTGGCCCTAAGGATTCCAACTGAAATCCTTGGCTCAAAGCTAAAAAAAAAATGGGCTTGCACACAGACTTATTTGACCAACTGTACATTTAAAATGCTCTTTGTTGTAAATATGTTGATTGAGTAAACAACGCCTAAGATCTCATTCATTACAATTTATTATTTAGTTAACAATGTGATAGTGTGCTTCATTGAAATCTATCGACGCATAATTAAAAAATATGCGCGAAAAATGTAAATTTGTTAAACTGTCACACAATCGTAAGCTTATGCATGACAAATCCATTCGATGTGCTCGACCATACAATTAGTTTGAAGAAGAAAAAAAAAATATTTCATTAAAGTGTAAAGAATATATAATTACAATATTATAGGTCTTTACCAACCTTAAATAAACATGCAAATATTTAAATTAACTATTTAATGAAAATAAAAAAAGGTATAGTTAGAATTGGGAAGCAGTCTCATAACACAGTGCCACAAAAATTCAACTTCTGGTTTAAAAAAAAAAAAATAAATAACTGGCCATTTCAGCCCTTGAAAGGACTTTGACCTAGCTTCTTATGATCAATTGTATTGTGCGTGTTATTAAGTTTGTACACAATTGACCGAGAACCGGACCTACATGCTTAACGCCGACTCCGAACGGCGATGAACGGAATGTTCTCGTTCTCAAGAAGCTTTACATGGCATTTTGATTACTCTCTGAGGTTTGCCATTGTCTGCAGAGAGGTGGCGGCCGTACAGAAAAATTATTTTAATTCAAATAATTTTCTGTCGCTGCTGGGGTTCGAGCCTGGGTCTCAAAAGTTCGTTGGCATAGCGGCCACGCACTTTAACCAACTACGCCACGGACGCAACTTCTGGTTTAGTCCTTGAAATATTTGATCACGAATGTAAAGTACATTTTTTTGCGTTAAATATAGTTCTCTAACAATCTGAGCATTAAGAAAAACAAAAGACCTCATCAAATGATTAATATACTTTGGTAAATTCTGCAGTGTATTAGCTGGTTCCAAACTCACAAATTTTGGACTTCTCTTTAATCCAAGCTTTGGCCAAATAGAATTTTTATTCCAACAAAAAACAAATTACACGGTGCCACAGTGAAAATTCTTTTTGCAAAAGACATGGTAGACGTTATAGATATGATAAAACATGAAATTTCTGCATACATGGTTTTCCACATACACTCCCCAAAATCTGGATTCAGGGTAAAAAACCGACTTTTGGTAGGTACATGTACATTTCATATCGTAACTCATGAACATAACTTACATATATGTTTAGTTTGATTTTAAAATTAAAAATGGTGTTTCATTTAACCCTTAAATGCCTAACAACACCGACTTTATTAAAAAAAATTATGTTGTGCTAAATGATCCCCTGAACACGACCCCGTTTTTATTTATTTGGAAAAAATTTTTGCTTACGAGTTATAAAAGAAAACACGGTTTTATCCAAAAAGATACAGTGGGCATTCGTATACCATCAATCAGCTTGGTTGTAGGAGTTCAAGACAAAAACGTGGAAAACGATTATATTTATGATAACTCTAAATTTGTTTGTTAAATGATACTCTTAAATTGTTAATAGTTTAAAATATATTTCATGTCAAAAAGCGAACTTTCCGTAAAAATTAAAAAAAACTATTTTTTGAATTTGACGGTCAATATTTCCCAAACCAACAAAGTTATGCCAATAATTATATTTTTTTTATATTTGCAATTTTCTGAGTGAAACTACATATCCAGCATTTTAATTTTTGCAATATTCTAAAATAAATAGCTTATTTTCTCGGTTGTATCCAAAAAGATACGCTGGGCATTTAAGGGTTAAGAAATTGGGGGCTTTAAAACGGTATATACAAGATTTAAATATCAAATAAAATGGCAAAGTTATAAAAGAAAATATTTAACTTTTTGTATTTTTTTAAGGATTTTTAAACTTTTCAACATTTTTTTGCCAAATTTTGTAAAGCACTATCTCTATCTTTATACATAAAATTCTTCTGTACTCCTCCTACATGAAATTTGGTGTGTGTGTGCGGCTGGATTTGTAGGTGGTTTAGGTTTAAAGTTTGACCCGGTTGGTGGTGCTGTTGTTGCTATGGCAGTGTTTTACGGGGTATTTGAGAGTATAACTCAGAAACGAATTGAGGAATTGTCATGATTCTTTCACTACACCATTAATTTTTATGCAAACAAAATTACAAAAATACAAAATTAATAAAAACAAACAAAAAAAAAAATCATATCAAATAAACATCAAAATTTTAAATTTTTTCTTCCGAGTAAAACCGGGTATATCATCTAGTTTATTATAAGATTCTGAAAGTTTTATTAATTCTGCTCTCAATAAGCTACTAATTTGTTTATTTGAGTGGGTCATTAATTTATTATTAAAATTAAAACAAAAAATATCTGGACAGACCTTTTTGTTTAAGTGTTTTAAAAGTTGTTTTTTTTTTTTGGTTTAATTTAAAAAAATTAATACCATTTAATAAATAAATTAATTAAAATTAATTTACATCTCAAAAATTAATTGCAATAATTTCTAGCTCAATTTTATGAACTTTAGAATTAAGTGGGCTGATACGTTTTTTTTTTTTGATACATTTTTTACTCTTTCGGTGATATTTATATAAAAGATTTGCGATCAGCGTTCTCGAATTACGCATAAAACATTGAAAATTTCAAATAATAAAATAAAAATGATTGAAGATGATGAAAAAAAAAACAATAGTGTAGAAACTGCCAGAAAAATTTGGATTAACTTACTGTCTTATATACTATTATTTTTATCAACCACTTAAATAAAACAAATTTTCAAAAATATCTTTATATTGTGCGCTGCATCATTTAAGCAATGCACTCAATAAGTTGACTATTAATAGACCACTTGATCACGTGACCTGAGTTATATTCCTTCAGTATTTTTTCAATATGTAGCTGTTATCACTGTAACTCTTCAAATTATTCCAATCAGCAATTATTTCAATAGGCATGACATTTCACGCACAAGTTTGACCTTGAAAAAAAAAATAAACCCTATTAGGAAAAGAGCCATTTGTATCATTCTATTAATAATCACTGAATTTATTAATTGAATGTCTTATAAATATTATCTTCGCTAAATATGTACATTTGTTTCTTTCTGCCTTAATTTATCTATTTGTAAGGTATTTTAACCCTTTCACGAATAAGGGACATATTTGTCCCCAGATAATTTTCACAATTTACAGTAATACTGATTAAGTAAAACTTTTTTAGGAATTATATTTTTAAATTTAACGCATACTACCTTTTCAAGTTAACACGATGGCAATGCTAAAATAAACTTATTATTTGTCAAAAAATTACACGCGCAAAAAGTGAAAAATATTTTTACAAGACGTAAACATTGAATTATATATTATTATTATAGAGAGAAATTTTACAACAGGTTTGCCCTAGAGTCATATTAGTAAAAATAATGCATATTATGTAGAAAAATGCAATGGGTCCCTATATTAAGGCTGATTGTTTTTATTTTATTTTAAAACAAAATTTTTTTCGAGACTCATATTCTGGAAGGTGAACTCAAGTAGATCTTAAATTCAAAAGAATATCGACAGCGCTGTAACCGTTTGCCACCCGTTTTGATTTGAAAAAATCACTTTTTCACAAACCATTAATTATGGAACACAACGTCGTTCAAGTGGCTGCCTCGGCTGGCTACGCAGTATCGCATCAAGTCAACCCAATTTTCCAAGACTTTGTTTTCCAAGATGGTTTCTAGCTCTCTCTTATTCGCATGAATGGCTCTGACGATATTTGCCTCAAAGGTCTGGATTGTATTTGCAGTATCCGCATAGAATCGATCTTAAATTGTACCCCACAAAAAAAGTCTAACATGGTAAAATCGCGGCATATGATGATTCAAAATAACATATCTGTAGTTGGATCAAATTTTATGTACATATGTGCGAGGGTTGCCTTTTAAGTCTTGCACCTAACAATGGAAAAAACATTGGTTAAACAGTGAAAATACTTTTATTGTTTTTCAATGTATTCTCCAAGAGCTCACTTTTGCATTCGTTTAAACTCATTTTCGAAAAGTTTTGTGACTTTGACGATGGTGCCTTCGAAACCAGGTTTTTGAAGGCCTCAACGGCCTGTTCGGGCGTAGAAAACTGCTCGCCACGCATTTTTTTCCTAACGTGAGGGAACAAGAAGTCATTGGGTGTCAAGTCGGGACTGTAAAGCGGATGAACCATCCATTTCACGTTTTGAGTGCCCTAAAACTCTTTTGTTTGAGTTGATGTATGGGAACTCGCATTGTCGTGATGGAGGATAATCTTTCTTCGGTGATTGTTTTTCCTCAATTCTCCGAAGACTTACGGCTAACAATTGGTTGAGCACCATTTAGCGACAGGACCGGTTTTTCAGAAAAAAGTGGCAACCATTTGCTTGGATGCGCTATGTCAGTGGACAACTTTTGTGGGGTTTTACTCACTTTAAAAGACCTAAACAGTGGATTGCTGCTTTGTTTAGGGCTCATAAGCTTAGATCCATGATTCGTCATCTGTGGTAATACCGTAGATGAGTGTCAAACCACCCCGCTTTTTAGCGTTCTTTGCACCAATCGACACGAGCCATTTTTTGAGCAACCGTCAAATTATGGGATATCCAACGGGAAAAAAATCTTCTTGACACCTAAATGCTCATGTTAAATTGGAGCATGTATGACTTTATCTTGCTGTATGTCCTAAGGATGACTCCATCTCACGGTATGTCAAATGCCGGTCTGTTTCCAATAGTTTATGAACAGCATCGAAATTCGTCTAGGAGAGAACAACGCTCGACTACGCTCGATCACACTCGACTACGCTCGAACTCATTGAACCAGCGTTTGACAGTCTCTGGGTGTGGTGCATCATCACGAAAAGTTGAACTGAGTTGATCGATGCATTCTTTTCTTGTCAAACCATGTCGAAAATCGTAGAAAATCATCACCCGAAAATGTTCACGTGTTAATGCTATTATTTTTTTAGAAATACCATTTTCAAACCACCACTGTAAACAACACAATAAGCGCACATACGCCAAAACGTTAAATAAAAAAAAATAAATAACTGGCCATTTCAGCCCTTGAAAGGACTTTGACCTAGCTTCTTATGATCAATTGTGTTGTGCGTGTTATTAAATTTGTACACAATTGACCGAGAAATAGACCTACAGGCTTAACGCCGACTCCGAACGGCGATGAACGGAATGTTCTTATTCTCAAGAAGCTTTACATGGCATTTTGATTACTCTCTGAGGTTTGCCATTGTCTACAGAGAGGTGGCGGCCGTACAGAAAAATTATTTTAATTCAAATAATTTTCTGTCGCTGCTGGGGTTCGAACCTGGGTCTCCAGGTTCTTTGACGTAGCGGCCACGCACTTTAACCAACTACGCCACGGACGCCACACGCCAAAACGTTGCGAGTATATTTATGCCAGAATGCTTATGGCCTAATTAGCCAAACATAGTGCAACGCAAAACAGCCGTTTCTTTTGTCACATATAAATCTACCGAACGCGATTAGCGTGTATCTGATTAGCCGAAACATTACGTAGACGTGATGTGACGTAGAAGTCTGTTAAATTTTGATTTCCATGTTATGTCGACTGACATTTCAGCATGCAAGATGATTTTGTAAGGTTGTTAACATCACACTTTGATTTTTCAGTAATTTTATTTCTTTTTTGCATTTATTTGTGTTTAATTATGGAAGCGAAATGAGAGTAATTTAATTTAGCTGATTATGCTACGTTGGTAGCATAATCAGCAAAAAGTCATAGTACGTTGTGCAATGGTAACCTACATACGTTACGTCAAGTTTGCATAATAAGACCATTAGTGTTACCGAGAAGCAAGACTTAAGTCAGCTCTCGCATATATCTATTGAAATGAAAAAGATTTTGCTGCGTTTTCCATAAATTTTTTGAACATCTCAGCCTAAAATTTTTCTGAATTGACGTTTCAATAAACTGTCTAGTCTGTCTGTCAATCAGCTGATAAATGTCAAAGTTATTCAACGTTTATATAGTGATATATGGCGCACAGGGTGGGCTAAATACAATATTTTGTTTAAAAATGCAATAAAATTAACAAAATTAAATTTTTTCCATGTATTATGGTTTTATTAGTAAGAGCATTCCCATTCCCATTAACTATGGAACACAACGCTGCCTTGGCTAGCTTCGCAATAGCGCATTTTGTCACTACACGCAAAGAAATTTTTCATTTACCACAACTGAAAAATTCACCAACTATACTTCGTTTGCGAACTGTATTTGCCGCAAACGAATATTCAGTTGTCACAACTTAAAAATATATCTTATATACAATATAAGCCGCAAGCTATTTCGGTCATTATTATTTATTATATTAATAATCTTTCTCATTATGTCCGTCCGTCTTCTTATGGATTCCACCTCTGTTGCTATCTTCGTCCGCGTGTTAAGCAAACTACCAATTTCCTTATATAGTAACAATTTGTCCAAAAAGTAACTCTAAACTATAAGCGTTATGTTTATACAACGAAGGGAAAAATAAACAAAATTTTCAGTTGGGAAAAACGAAGTTTTCAATTGCTGCAATTTAAAAATCACTCGCGTTTATGACAAACGAAATTCATTTCCTGCAACTAAATGACTCGTTTCTCACAACTGAAAATTTTGTTTATTTTTCGTTCAACGTTTATGACAACTGTTGAAACGTTTGCAATAAACGATTTCAAGCACGACAAACGAAGTTCGTTTGCGGCAAACTGGCGATAAACGTTTTTTTTCTTTGCGTGTACAATTTAACAAGACCTCTTTGATGGTTTCGGGCAGTAGGTCACGGATTGCTTGAATGATATTAGCCTTAAGTGCTTGAATCGTTTCCGGATTGTTGGCATAACATCGGTCCTTCACGGTTCCCCACAAAAAAAAAGGCCAAGGGGGTAAATAGCAGCTCCGTTGTGGCCAACTGACAACGCCAAGACGGCTGATAATACGATTTGAGAATTTGGTGAGCAAGAGATTGATTGCGGCATGGGCTGTGTGGCATGGCGCATCATCCTGCATGAACCAGAGGTCGTCCGGGTTTTCCGAGCCCCAAATGAGGTAATTTTGTTTGTTAACGTAGCCCCCGAGATGAAAATGCGCCTCTTCAGAAAATATGATTTTTCGCTCAAAACATCTTCTTTTCAAATAGCTCACTGTTTGGGCTACGAGCATTCACTTTGGAAATAAGTTTCTAATATTTCCCAACGTTGTTCAAACGTAAAGCGACTCATTTCTTTCTGCAGAGGTCTTTCTTACTGATTTTTTGTCAAGATTTCAAGCGGAAAGCAGCTGTCAGTGTCAAAGCAACCGTTGATTTAAAAAGAAACCACCAGATGGCCCACCCTGTACATGATTGATTTTAAACGAAAAAGTACTAAAAACAAATTAAAATTATTTTTTTATATATTTTGTTTTGTTGAGTCTAAAAAGTTTTAGGATCCATTCCAAACTGTGAATTAACTTAAAAAAAAAATAGTTGAACTTTAAGGAGAAAGATTTTTCATAACTTCAAATCGCTTAAAAAAATAGAGAAAATGGACTACTTTTTTGAACCGGCTTAATTTTCTCGTTTTTCTGATCAATATGATCATCAATATCATCATCAATATATTTTTTTTTTCATTATTTCTACTCTGAGGATTAGAGAGTTAAATCAACTTTATGTTTTCGAAGAAAAAATAAAATTTATTTCAAATTTAAAATTTTAAAAATTTCAAAATTCCCCTATAAAACTTATTTTGAAATCGGATTTTTTTTTTTTTTTGCCCTAAAGTAAATAATTAATATGTATTACATAGCAACAGCTCATTTAAGTTTATCTAAAAAGTACACTTCTCTATCACTTGCTTATGTCAGACAAGATTTGAATTTCAACATACTTGTAGCATATTCTTCTTCACCTTATAATGTCGACATTAATTTTGCTTTGCATTCATTAAGTTGACTTGCCTTCAATTTGACTTCGTTGCAGCTCGGCTGATTTTCATAACATACCATTTATGAGCTCAGGCAGTTTTCTAAGTACGAATGCTTTCTTAATTTTCTACTGGGCAATTGTTGATAGTGAAATTTCTCTTAATTCATTGATTGTTCTCGCTAGCATTTCAATTGCTTTACAATTTAGTCTCTGCCTAACGTTCAAGGGTATAAGTGCACGAATACGATTTATTACATTTTTATTTTAAATAAAATTTCAAAGATGTTCTTGACGACTCTGGTACTTTTGCTCGTTTTCGTCGGGTTAATTTATTTGTATTTAATATGGAATTTCGGCTATTGGAAAAAACGCGGTGTGAAGGAACCCAAAGCACACGTTATGGTTGGATCCTATCCAAGTGCATTCAATCAGAAGCGTCATATGGTATATGATCTTGATGATATCTATCGGTTGGTGTCGCATGACTTTGTTGATTTTGTTGATGAGTGTTTGAATGTTTCCATTTAATACTTATTAGCGTTCATAATTTATGACTGACTGACTGAATTAAAAGTGCACATTTTATTTGTCTTTTTTTTTGCTTCTTTTTTAGTAAATACAAAAAAGATGAAAATTTTGTTGGAATATTCAGCAGTCGGACGCCGCAAATCTTGGTGACATGCCCGGAACTGGCACGCAAGGTGATGGTGACCGATTTTAAACATTTTCACGACAATGAAGCTTCTCAAATGGTAATTATTTCAAAATAAAACTTAATAATCGTGAATTGATCAATTTTTAAAGAAAATTAACTTTGTGCCTGTGAGACATATTTTGTGTGAAAACTGAATTCTGAAGACTGAAATTTGAATTCATGAAGCTTTCTCTATAGAGATAAATTGAGAATATATCGCAAATGCAATCGACACCGATTCAGAGAAGGATACGTAACGGTTCAGAACAACTATTAATGTGTTATTCATGGAATTTTGTCACGCATATAAAGTGCAACAAAATTTTAAATCAGTACATTTTATGACATGTGTAAGTCTTAATGTGACGGCCATGGCCGCGTGCGTTAAACAGCGCGTGGACCACTTGATGCCAATTTGAAAGCAGGTTCCAACCCCAGCTGACGAAGAAAATTTTTCAATTGAAATTAATTTTTCTGACCGGCAGTCACCTCTCTGCCGACAACTGCAAACCTTAGAGAGTAAATACTGCCATGTAAAGCTACTTGAGAATATGCACATAAGTCGTTGGGAGTCGGCATAAAACTAGTAGGTCCAGTTCTTGGTCATTTGTGTACAACACGCTCAACACAATTTGGAGAATATGATGGATGAGGTAGAAGGTCGCAGCCCAATTTATGCATTTTTGTCATGACGACTACAAACGTGTGCACTGGTTCACCAAATGCGTTGAAAATTTTTTCGTTCGCCAAGTATGGTCGTTTTTGCTTCAAATCAATGTCAAATCTGTCCAACAGCTGTGATAATATTCGCCGGTGATCGTTATATTGGTTAGGAAATAATGTGGTTCAGTTATCGGTCATTTGTTTACAAAACATTAAATAACACGCAAAATTGATCGTAAGAAGCTCGGTCACAGTCCTTTCAAGGACTAAAATGGCTAATACGTTTTTTTTTTTTTTTGTTCGCTTATTTCGAGATCTTCACCCATTTGAGCATGTTTCAAAATTCAGTTTTGATAAGAAATGTAAGCCCGGATTCGGATTATTGGAGAAAATCGATTTATTTAACAATTTTTTGGCTTCGTTTTTCTTCAAATCAACGATTTCGGATTATTCGAAAAATCGTTTTTTCGAGTTAAGGTGCTCGACATACTCGAATATTCGATTTAACTTTATAGCCTTCGGTACGAAAAAAAGACAGGTAGTGAAATTAAGTGATAACAAAAAGTGAGGGCATTATATGGTGGAATACTATGCTATGGTTTAACATTTTAGTTTTTTGTTTTTTTTTAGAAAATTTTTAATTGTTTTGCGCCATCTATGTTTTGGTCAGTCAGTTTAGCAACAAAGTGGTGTATGAATTTGCTCAGATGAGTTATTGATGTGCTAAAATGAACGAGAAGTTGTGGTGAGATTAGCAAAATGACTTTACTCTCAGTGATGATGCTTATTTCAGATGAAACCCCCAGCACATTAGTCAAATCAAATGGGAACGACTAGATGCTGTGGGAACATGCCCCATCAGTAAAAACATGTGAGTACATGTTCCCCATATGTGTCACACAGCATTCGGTGACCTTCAGCGGCAGATTTTTTTAAGGGAAAGCAAAAAAGTTCCCGTGAATTGCGTTTTAATGGCACAAAAGTCGCCATGATAACAAAAAAAAAAAATTGTTTTTTACTCTTTAAAAAAACGACACATTTGATTTTTGAAGGGTTATGATGGCAGTTTTAAATGAATACAGTTACCTAATTATCCGACAAAATTTAGTATATTTACGCCAAACTTATTATTGAGTGATAAGACAAGGGTCAAAATTTCCAGAGAATGCTTTCTTATAAGAAAGATAAAGCATTGATAGAAAGAAATGGATAATTAAGAGAAACAAATTAGTATGTTCTATTTTTGGCGGAAAGCCGTAGGAACACGGGAATTTGAATCTGAGGTCAGTCATGTATGTTATAAAGCACTTCTGTCCACAAACTTCTTAACCAACAACTTCAACTTCTTTTAAGTCTAACTTTTTTCTTAAATATTGAAGAATTTTCAATTTCACTTGATTAGAAATAGAGGATTAAACCTTCGTCTGCGTAGAACTGCGTAGGCAATTGAGAAGTCAGTAGGTCTGTTTCCGTACTCTACACTGTGTAAGATTTGTGTAAGATGTGTGCAAGAGATTAAAAACGAAATGTGAGAATAGTTGCACAAGTACGGAAACAGCTTCTAGTAAGTTTCAAGCACAAAACAGCTGATTTTTACTGCAGACGGCAGCACAAAATATAAAAAACTTTCCCTCAAATTATTAAAAGCCATTTTTAATGCAAAACTGAACAATTACTTAATTTTTATTTATTATTATTTATTTATTGTGCGTGAATTTCTTTTAAGGCACACAATTTGTGAATTTATTTATCGCAAAACATAAATAATTATGAAATGTAATTTGACATTTGCTTATTCTTATTGATGCTAATTCTTCTCGATGCTTGTTCTTACTTTACTCGAAGTCTCCAGTTCTAGCACTCTCTGTGCACTTTGTGTGCTCGAGAGAGCGATTTTATGCTTGTTCTTCTTCTCCTATTTCCTAAGCACAGAAAGTACGCAAACAGAAAATAGTGTCCCACAAGTTACACAGTGTGCGTACGGAAACAGACCTAGTGACTTTTCGAATTTCCCGCGTAGTAACCTTAAATGCAACACTGGTACTGCAGACGAAACACGGATGAATCTCAAGAATGATAGAAAAATAGATTGCGCAGATCGTAAAAATAATTTTCAACGATCTGCGCATCTACGTCACGATAGACTTACGATATGAGCTTACGATATGGTTTTCTGTCAAGTCGTGTTCAGAATGTGAACAAATATGAAATAATGGCAAAAGATTCAAGAAACAAACTTGGTCTAGCGTGACGTCATGATCGTAAAAAATGCTTTGTTCGTAGCTAGAAATGTCAAAATGAAAAGTAAACAACATAACGGAGCTGCGCAATGCGTAATCTATTTTTTCTATCATTCTTGGATGTATCTCAACAAACTAATGACCAAGTAACAGTCAAAGTAGTGGACTTCTTCGTGTGAACTTGCACCAAAGAAGTCAAAGGTGGATTTTTTGACCAACAAGTTAATTTACATCGATTACATTGAAAATGGTAAAACTATCACCAGCGAATTTGTTCGCAGCTGTTGGACAGATTTAATATTAATTTGATGCAAAAACGACCGCATTTGGCAAAGAAAAAAGTGCTCTCCTAGCATGACTACGCTCCGGTGCACACTTTTGTATACGCTATGTTAAAAATCTAATAAATTGGGCTACAAACTGCTACTTCAACCACCATATTCTCACTATTTAGACCCCTGCGATTATTTCCTATTTCCAAAGCTGAAAAAATGGCTCTGTGGTAAGATATTTCAGTTAAATCAGTTAAATAAAAGCATATTTTGAGGACCTTGAAAATAACATATTATTTGAAAGGAATACAAAAATAGAAAAAACGCTTGACTAAATGTATCTATCTAAAAAGAGACTATGTTGAGAAATAAAACACTTTGTTGCCGAAAAAAATTCCTTTTATTCTAAAAGCGATTGACTTTTTGCTCTTAAAGTTCTTGTACTATATTTGCCGTCCTGTCAAAAAGTCAAAGTACCCCATACAAACTTTCAGTGCACATAAAAAAGAAACCTTTGAGTGACTGGACTATAACTTTCTCGAGTGAACATAGTCAGTTTGACGTTTTGTTTCAGAATTTTACAATAATTACTCTGTTGCATTAAAAAAGTACTCTATTGTTGAACTTTGTAATTAAAGATAAGGCAATAAAACAACAAAATTTTAACCAGAACATTTTCTCAATTATTTACGAGTAAAATTAAAAACTAACATAACTTTATTCATTTGCTAATTGTTTTTTAGGCAGTGCTGATATGTCATAGCTTTTTACGAGTAGCTTTGATTCATTAAAATTGCAAGATAAACGAATAATAAAACTGCAAGTAAACACCATTTATTACAGACAGTCTCATGAATGAACACAGTGTAACGTTAAAAATACAAACCGCAAATATCTTTAGAGTTTCTGATACCCATTGACCTAAATAACATACAAGCCACAGGACTTATCTGAATTCCTCTTAGCAACCATTTTTGATTTGTTGATTTGTTGTAAATGATTTGCCCTTGACATTTAACAAGTTTGCTGAGAAAAGAAAACGCCTTTAGGTGATGTCGTCAGATCGCGGAGGTAACCGCTTATGCAACATAAATGCAATATTGTTGCATATTATTATTACTCGCTGAGGAGAAGTGTCTCGAAAAATTTTATTTTACAATAGCAAAAATGGTTCGTTGGCCTCAAAACGAAAATGAAAAAAAACAGAAATTTTTGGAGTCACGATACCAAGGAGGTAACCGCTTAATTCAGTAAAAAGGCAACAATAATATTAAAGCGTTAATAAACGGGATTGCATGGAATTATAACTCGTTGACTATTGGCGTTAAGGTTCATTGTATGGAACGGCAGTAAAGCTGAGGCTTTCGGTAACATTTTGGAAAAAAATTTAAAGGCGTCATGATGCCTCTCAGGGAACCCGTAAAAGTAACCTTAATAAACCAATTGTAAAAGCAAAAAAAAAACTAAGCAATAGAATTAAAGTAAAATTAAAATAAAGACGAGTATTAGGATAAGGATTTATATAAAGATTTCGCCAAGGATTAAAAAAAAATATGAGGACAAGGATTTGGAAAAAAAAGATAAAGAGTAGAAGAAAGACATGTTTACAGAAATTACTAGAGCATGGAATTGGACATGGCTTAGGACAAGAATTGGGGAAAGGACTATGATCAGAGTTGGGACAGGGAATAGGACAAAGATTAAGACATTCCTAAAAGAATGTTAAGAATGAGTTTGGGAAATAGATAAGGACAAAAAATGTGACAAGGAATAAAAAAGGATTTGGACACACCAAGGACAAGATTTAGGACAAAGATTGGAAAATAAGTTGTACAAAGATTTTGTAAGGAATTCGTACAAGAATAAGGTCTGGAATTAGGACATGGAATAAAACAAAATTTTGGAAAGTAAGTAGAACAATTATTAGGACAAATATTAGAATAAGATAAGGATGAATGTAAGTTTGGGAAAAAAGGAAAAGATAGGCACAAAAATAAGGACTAGAATAAAGAAACGTTGCCACGTCGAAACCTACCGGGTGTGTTCACGATACAGTCAACCTTTCTTTTTTTTTTTTGAAAAATTTAGGTATTTTCAATGGTATAAGCAATTTAATGGAAACTCGATCTGTAGCTCGGAAGAGGAAATTCTAATCGCAGACCTAAATAGACAAAATTTTAACATAATGAATATTAATATTCTGGTAAATTATATTTCCTGGTATGTGAAGAAACTTCAACATAGTTTTAATTATAACCCATGGAAGTCTTTTAGAAATATGATCAGAGTTACTTAAAAATAATTTAAGAACCTTGTAATAATGCAAGTGCTTAAGCGACAATATTGACAACTCTTTGAAAAGACCAGAACTTCTATCATATCGAGATTTATAACATAATAACCAAATAGCACACTTTTGCAAGTTAAGAATAGGGGTAATTTTGTTTTTATATGTCCCACTCCAGTAAGTCAAACCATATTCAAATGTAGGATTAAAATGGGAATAATACACATATTTCAAGAAATCTGAGGAGCAATAATTTTTTAGTTCATAACATTGGCGAATAGTGTTCCTCAAGTAACTTCTTAACACGCAGCAATGCAAAGACCAATCTAATTTGTAATTCGGCCAAACTCCAGTTTAATCCTTATTGAAAAATGGAGTCTCTAAAAAAATTTCCCCTTACTATGAAACTGTTAAATGAACGAAAACGAATTGGTCAATTCAGACCTTAAATGGATCAAATTGTGTTGTGCGCGTTAAGTGTTTTGTTCACAAATTACCGAGAATTGAACCAGTATTTCCACTAGTAAGTCTTATGCCTCTAGTAAGGCATAAACTAGTCAGTTTCCTCCAATCTTGAAAACACTTAAAATATACTGATTTTGGAATCGTCTTCAGCTCCTTCTGCGAATTCTCCTCTATAGCCTCAATCGTCTAAATACGCTTTCCGCGAAATGGTAACTTGAGTCGTGAGAATAGGAAAAAGTCCTAAGGAGGGATGTCGGGTGAATACGCTTGCGGAACGGTATGAACGTTGTTTTCGGTCAAATAGTCGCATAAAAGATGTGATGTGTGAGCCGGTGCATTGTTGTCGTGAAGAAACACGACTTGTGTAAAGAGTTTTTTTACACAATTCTGGTCTCTTGGGACGAACAATTTCCTTCAAACGCTATAATAAGCTAACGTGATACTCCTTATTTATTGTCTGGTCTGGCGGCAGAAATTCTAAGTGATCCACACCACGGCAATCAAAGAAAACTGGCAATAAAGTCTTGATTTATAGATCAAGGACTGTTGTGTTTGTTCCTATCACAAACCAAAATCTGGGCCATATGATGAACCAACAAAATGATTTACTAACCAGAGATCTGCATAAGACCATTCGTCATTTTTTGCCACTCGAATAACATTCGTCGTAAGCCACAATCACACACAAAAATTAATGCATGCATATCACTCGAGTTCGTAAACAATGATTGGTACTAAGCACACTTTGTCACAAATTGCGAATAGAGACAAAGGCAGTATCTAGACAATGCAGACATTCGGATGCTTCGCTTAAAAGTCAAGTGTCTGCTGCTGCATGAATTTTTCATAAAATTTGTATGGGAGTTCCAGTAAGGAGTGGTCCTTAAGGGTAAAATGTTCATTTTGCAAAAGTAATGGGGGTTAATCCTACATATTAACCTTTTCCGGCCCTTCCTTAAAGCTCCCTGTTCAGGTGTAGGGAATAAATATACAAAATTCATAAAATTTGTATGGAAGCCTCCCTAAGGAGGGGTTGGAGGAAATAGGTCCCTAAGGGAAAAATGTTCATTTTACAAAAGTAATGGGGGTCGGTTTGACATTTGTTGAACAGTGTAGTTAACATTATTTTCTTGGTAGGAATAGACATAAAAGCATGAATTTTCATTGCTTTTGGCGAATGTTGCTCATGGCTTGCTTCGTTGGGTATTCTCGATTCGTAGGCATTCGTTATCGCAAGCGCTCGTACTCTATGCCATTCGTTTCACAGCGATTGGTGCATGTATTCGCGCATTAATTTTAATGCAGAAGGCACATTCGTAGCTCGAATATTGACGAGATATTCGAAACGCCATTTGAATGCACTCAAGCTTTTCTCTGGTATTAACTCAGTAAAAAAGATTTTGATAATATCTCAAGCGAGGTTTGTTCGAATGGGAAATTCAAACTCAAACAAAGATCTCACTGCATGAAACCCTAGAAATATTATATATTATTTTAAAAATTTAAAAGAAAAAGTATTTAAATAATTAAAGAAGGACTTAAAAGACCTTTTTGGACACCGCAGTATCAGAGCTTTTATCAAAACTAACCTCTCTTAAGGAATTAATTTTGTCTACCCATCCTTTGTCGTTTCCGTTTTTGTTTTAACTGAAATCGGGCTTTAACCTCTCATTTTGACTAACCAGAAGAGTTATATCTCATGACAATGTCTGTTGTATTATCAAGTATCAGGTCTTAAGAAAAACGAAATTATCATTCCATTTTTCTGACCATTTAAAGTGTATGTTCGATTATTCCAAAAGACTGATTCGCAGATTGAATGAAGTCAATGTACGCTAGATTGTTTTGATTCAGAAAAATTTTGACATCAAATCAGACATTTTGACATCTGCTAAATTGTTCTCACAAGTATCGAATTTCAAGAGAATCCGGGTTTTATTTCATAACAAAAAGCGGATAATATCAAAGTGCATTTTCTCAGCAACCTCCATAGTCTAGATGTCATTAGCCATTCTCGATTAACGTTCTCAAAATTGATCACATGCGGCAGCAAACAAGAAAACAAGTTCAAAATTTCCATTGCATTCGATGGATGCAAACGCAAACACAATGTATTTATATTAAAATGAATTGATAAGAAAAACACATGATTTTCAATGTTGACAGGTTGATAAGAATTCGGATCTGATATTAGCGAGCAATCCATTTACTCTGACCGGAAGTGCTTGGAAAGAAACACGCGCCGAGATAACCCCTGCACTTTCCAATAGCAGGGTAAGCTATTTCATTAAAAATTTCGAATTATTTTCTTGATCAAATAAAAGCTACAATATCACCATTTCAGATAAAAGCCGTTTATCCAATAACCATGAAAGTGTGCCACAAAATGTCCAACTTTTTGCGTGAACAAATTCGGGCGCCACCAAAGGAAGGCATCAATACCAAGGATGTGAGTAGGTTTCCTATTTATTTTCACGAGCAAAATCATACTTATGCTGTATTTTACCAAAAATAGATTTGCTTTAGATTCACCTCGGAGATTGTTAGCGACTGTGTGCTTGGCATACAAGCGGAATGTTTTTCCCAAGATCCGGCACCAATAATGGGCATGATTAAGAAGATCTTTGATCAATCTTTTGTAGTGATATTATATCAGATTCTGATAAGTTTAGCACCATGGATACGAAATATCTATAAGTTTCGTTTTGTACCCAAGTACATAGAGGACTATTTTGTGGATCTTGTGCAGAAGGCGATCGACTTGCGACGTAGTGGGGATCAACAGCTACGAGAGCGTAATGATTTCCTCAACTATATGTTACAGTTACAGGATAAGAAAAAGTTAGCCACCATGCATGTAGCAGCGCATACAATGACGTTTCTATTGGATGGCTTTGAGACGACTGCGTCGGTGATTGCGCACTGTTTACTGCTGGTGAGTAAAGTAGCTGACATCACCTTTTATTTCATTTTAATACGATTGGAATTCTCAGCTGGCGCGTAACCCAGAAAAGTTAAAAAAGCTGTATGAAGAAATTGTAGCCCACTCGGATGATAAGGGTGAATTAGACTTTGATGCTTTAAACGATTTGGCTTATCTGGATGCTTGTATACATGGTAAGGGAATGAACAGGGCATTTTCAGTGGCGGAATTTTTGTAGTCATTTGCTTATAATTAAGAATAATTATTCTAGAGAGCATTCGCATCTTTCCGCCGGGTCTTTTCTCGAATAAACTTTGCACCGAACCCATCGAGTTTATCAATAAAAATGGCAACATTTTGGAAGTAAAGCCGGGTCAAGTTGTCATAGTGCCCATGGGTTCATTCATGTTTGACGAAGATTTCTATCCAAATCCACAGGAGTTTCAACCCGAACGCTTTCTAGAGGAATCAGACGGTCTTAAGAGTTATCGTGAAAAAGGCTTGTACTATGGTTTCGGCGATGGACCGCGTGTCTGTTTAGGTAAGTAAGGCAGCTCATGCATTATGATAGTACCATTATGGGTTGCTTATTAAAAAAAATATATTTATTGATATGTGCTCGATGTGTGCTGTCATATTTCACATTAGAAAAAATATTTTTCTAATGGTATGAGCATGATTCAATAATATAAGGTTGTTCGTATTTTTTGTCGTATGCTTAATTTGACAATTAAAAAGGGTTTGACAATCGGCCAACAGTGTTTTGTGAAGTTGGAGAAAAAGGGTATGTTTCAGTGTTTCGTTGTGTAGTTTTCTAGTGAAAAAAAGTAGTTTTCAATGGTTTCTTGCCAGGCTAAAAAGAAAAAAAAAAAAAATTAAAAACAAAAACTGAGAAAAAGAAGAAGAAATGTATGAAGTTGGAGAAGATGGAGAGGAGAAAACTTAATCTCGGTGAAGAATTCGGGTCTATAGGACTTTGTTGTTCATTCACTTGGGTTGATAAAGTTTCGCGAGGCAGCTTGTACAAACGAAAGCTACAATTTTTAAACGGAATAAAAAAATTTGAAGATATTTTTAGAAAATACAACGGTACGAAAATTTTACCAATTTTAACCATTTAGCTTTAGCAATGCTAAAGGTTCTATATAACGTTCAGCTATCCGAAAAATTGTCAAAATGTTTTTTAAATTCCGTATTAACAACCGAATACGCAACCTTTACAAAAGACCATTGCAACAAAAAATAAGGCAAGGAATTGCAGAAAACAATAAGCTACTAAAAATTAAATTATAATTAAAAATAATTATAATAAATAAATTAAAATAATTATAACTCAAGTTATCTCTCAAGTAAATTATGCAAAATTTCTGCCTGTACGTGAATTCTTAAGTACTTTTTTTAAATTTATTAATTTTAAGAACAACACTTTAGTTTCTTATTATTTACGTTAACTAATATTGTACTTTAAGTTATATATTGTAACATTAATAATAAGGCCGTGTGCTGTTCGGAAACTATTCACATGGACGATGAAATTTAGACAGTCTGAACGAGAATATTTGACACTTGTGAGGTGAATATGATTGCCAAAAGTTCATGGGGCCCAGTGACTAGTATAAATTTTAACAATCGGCAAGAGAATTTTATACACAAACAAAAATAGAAAAAAAACCCTTGTGAGTTAAAAATATAATAGTTAAAAATATTATGCTTCCGACAACATAGCAACCAGAAGTGGTAAATATTTGCGTAAAATACTGTTAATTATCAGTATATATTAACAATTTTGCAAAATAAATTAAATTCTTGCGCTAATTTAGATAAAATCTTGCGAAATCTAATACGTCAAAATTTCATTGTCCTTTTGGCACAACAAAAATTACAATTTTATTTCGACACACAGAAATTGTATACAACTCAGTTCATTCTTTCCTACCACGAGTGAAAAGTTTTTGAATAGCACACGACCTAAATAGTAATATACAAAATAGTAATATAGAATATAGTAATATTTTGGCACCGTAGCAGCAACACGCAAGAACCTTTCTTTTTATCAATTCAATTTCATCTCATCAATTTAAATGTTTATTAATGCAAATAAACTAAATATTTAATTTTTATTTTTAGTATTTTTATTTTTAATATATACAGCCGTGGACACATAAATAGCACAAAAATACATGTAGAGTGTTACACATAAATTTAAATAAAATATATAGAGGAAAACAAGAATTTATTTCATGGTATTTGAGTTTAAACATTAAAAACTTAAAATCAGTAGCAACTTTTTAATTACGAATTAAAAATTAGAAAATTAATCAAAAATCTGAAATTGCTCCTTAGCTGAGGTGGACATATAAATAGCACAATTTGGATTCTGAAAAAAATACATAGTAATTTATTTTTATTTTACAATGAGCTTACGAATGCTTACTAGTACTTGGTACTGTATCCCGAATTGTCCAAAACAGCCCGACATCTTCGTCCCATACTCTCCACAAGCTTCCTGACCTTATCCTTCGGAAGAGAGTACCAAGCCTTCTCAATTCCACTCCATAACTCATCTAAATTTCAAAAATTTTGGTTGCTTATGTTGACCTTCACATCATTCCATAAATTTTCTATGTGATTGAGGTTTGGGCTTTGAGCCGGCTAATTCAAAATATTTATTTTTTCCTTTTTTAGCCAATCAATCACAACCTTTGTCGTGTTTTTTGAATCATTATCATGCATAAAAGTCCACCTAATAGGAATATTCTTAAATGCAAATGGTTCCATCTGGTTATTAAGAATATCTAAATACATATTTTTGTCCATTATTCCTCGTACACGAAAAATTTGCCCAACGCCGTGCCAGGAAAAACCTCCCCAAGCCATTCAATTCCCTCCTCCATGCTTTAATGATATTTTTGTATACTTAGGATTCAACTCTTGGCGTTTGGGGCGCCGAACCAAAGTTTTTCCATTTGGTCTAACCCTATTAAATTTAGTTTCGTCAGTCCAGAGCACGTTTTTCCAAAATTGGTCTTCTTTATTCACATTGGCCCTTGCAAACGCTAATTGATCCTTTAAATGTTTTTTTGTTAAGAGCGGCTTTCTTCGGCTAATGCGTCCATAAAGATTAGCTTCATTTAGTCTCCTAGATACTAGTTTTCTTGAAACATTCGGGTTATTTTCTTCATTTATTTCCCTCATAATTTGCTTTGCTGACTTGAAAGGATCAGCCTTACTTTTGTGAGCTATAAGTAAATCAGTAGAAGCGGTGGTTTTACGCGGTCTAGGATTGTGCGGCTTATTATCGAAATGATTTCAATCATTTAATTTAACCAGCTTGAGTGCATTATAAACCATTTTTTGCGAAATTTGGAGAATATCCGCAATTTCAGATGGTTTTGCCTTTTCGACTTACTTCGTGGGTTATATACCTTTTTTTCCGGAGTGCAATGTTTCCCACGACCCATTTTATTTAGAATCGGCGAAATTAACTGAATACAACTCTAAAATTTTTGCAAACACCCGATCTTGTTAACTTTTATTCACCAACTAACATGTGTGCTATTTATATGACCACAGCAGATCGTACATGCCTTTAAACAGAAAGAGATGGCCTGAGTAAATAAAAGTAAGTAACGGTACATCTCTCTCGGAGTTTTAAACAACGTCACACTGGAGTCTCAAAAAATAATAACTACAGTTAATGAATGCATTTTTAGGTTCAAACGAAACGTTTAAAAAATAAGTTGACATTTGTGCTATTTATGTGTCCATGGCTGTATATTAAATGAGTTTTTATTGAAGTTAAGTAAGTAAAAATAGTTTAGCAAGTTATTAACGCACAAAGAAAACGGAGTATTAAAAGTAGCAAATCAAATTAAATGTACTCAATTCAGTACCAAATAGTATGAAATTAAGGCAGCCGTGTGCTTTTTTCGCTCAAGTTGCATTGCTCTCATGCTCTCATTTTAAAATAAGCATACCAATTGGAGAAAACGTCAAAAATACGAATAACCTTATATTATTCAATCATGGGTATGAGGCTTTTTAGTGAAATATAAGCTTCGCCATTAGTTAAATACAATTATTTTCAGAAGTTTGAAATTTGTGCTGTAATGTGCTGTAAAAATATGAAAAACATTTGCATATCTGCGAGTTTTGAGAGCGAAAGTACATTGTTTAAAAAATCCAATCTTTTTGTTGCCTCAATCCTCTCAAAAAAGTTTCTGAAGTCTTCAGAAATATTTATCTATTCTTAATCTCTTATTGAGTGTTGAAATCTATTCATAGCGTTAAATATAAGATGGCGGATGTGGTACATTCTGCCTTTGCTTCCATTAACCAAATATGCCCCGCAAAGATGTTTTTATTGGGCGTCAATTTCAGTGAATGTCAATTGGTTGAACCGTTAGTAACAACACTTGTATTTTATCAAATATCTCATAATTTGTGCTTCTGCGGAAAGTTTGACTTCGTAGCTTTGACATTAAAAGAAAAAATTGCTGTCGAAAACTTTTTGTTTTTTGCTGGAAGTTTGTAGTGATCATGTTCCAGCTGAGCAATCATGTCGAAAGCGATTTACACATTTTAAAAGCATTGTTCAATGAAGACCGATGTCAAAAACTTCAAGAATTGTCTGAATCGTTGGAAGTTGTCTTGCCAACAAAAAAAGAATTTTAAAACTACGTCACGTGGGGTGACTTTAAAGTCTTGAGATATGGCAACAATAATGTGAATATGTCAAATTTGACATTGTCATCGTAAAGTCTAACATTTTTAATGGTGAACGTATTTGGAACGTTTTGTCATAAGAGTGCTATTTGTGTTGTTTACAGAGACTTGGAACATTCGTCTTGGTAAAAAAATGGAATTAAATCGTGAACATTTTCGTGCGATGATTTTCTTCTACTTTCGATGTGGATTAAACCAACAGCAGTGTGCCAATGACGTGGCGTCCGTGGCGTAGTTGGTTAAAGTGCGTGGCCGCTATGTCAACGAACCTGGAGACCCAGGATCGAACCCCAGCAGCGACAGAAAATTATTTGAACTAAAATAATTTTTCTGTACGGCCGCCACCTTTCTGCAGACAATGGCAAACCTCAGAGAGTAATCAAAATGCCATGTAAAGCTTCTTGAGAACGAGAACATTCTGTTCATCGCCGTTCGGAGTCGGCGTTAAACATGTAGGTCCGGTTCTCGGTCAATTTGTGTCCTTTCAAGGGCTGAAATGGCCAGTTATTTATTTTTTATTTTTTAGTGTGCCAATTAACTCGGTTCGACTTTTGGTGATAAAGCACTATCTCGAGCCACTGTGTTTCGTTGGTTTTTCGAATTCAAACGTGGTCGCACTTCGCTACAGGACAAATTTCGTAAAGAACGTTAAAATTCTGTAGTTGTGCCACAAAACATTGATGATTTACGCGAACGGATAGAGCTTGATGGTTATGTAACCTACTTACCGTGAGATAGAGGCATATTTGGGGATTAGCGGGACCAGCATACATTCAATATTGCATAAATATTTGGCCATCAAAAGGATTTGTTTGCGTTGGATTCCGCATCATTTGACAATCGCTCAAAAAAAGGCCCAAAACGATTGGTCGAAAGAAATGATTTAAAAATACAATCGCGGTGCTTCAAAACATGGCTACGACATCGTAACAGGTGACGAATCATAGACTCAGGCATATGAACCCGAAACTAAACAACAATTGACTGAATGTGTCGTTTAAGACGAGCCAAATACAACAGAAAATGTTCGAGCACGAAGCACTTTCGAAGCAAATGGTCGCCTTTTTTCGGAATAACTGGACATATCGCCACCGTTTCATTAGAGCAAAGAAGAACGGTTAATTCTGTATGATACACCACCATTTGTTTGCCAGAAGACGAATCATTCTCCACCACGACAATGCAAGCTCTCACACATCAGCTCAAACAAAAACGTTTTTGAACATTCAAAACATAGAATTGATGAGTCATTCGCCGTACAATCCGGACTTAATACCCAACAATTTTTTCTTATTACTGTAGATCAGAAATAAATTGATAGGTCAACGTTTTTTGACTCTTGAAGAAGCGGTTGATGCATTCAAATCACATGTTTTGGCGCTACCTCAGTTGGAGTGAAAAAGTGCTTCGAAAATTGGTTCAAGCGCATGAAATATTGATCTTCATGAAGAATATTTTGAAAAATAGTCCTTCAAACTCCTTCCGAGTTACCAGATCTCTACAGACACATTCATCAATTCTGAAACTCACTCCGATTTGCCAGATTTTCACACGGATGATGATAAGTGGATCCGTAACGACAATTCTAGGCGCAGAAAGTAATGAGTTAAGCTCTGTCAACAAGGAATACCAGCAGCGGGCCCAAATATCCATAGATCGATCTTTTTTTTTTTTTTTTTTTTTTTAGGTTTTGTTCAAACGTTCATTTTTAATTATCTTAAATGATATAGTTATAATCAAATTACAAAACATAATTTATTTTTACAATTTAATGCAATAAAAATAAAAATAAAGAAATATATCTCGAGACTTCCGCTCAAATCTGTTCCTCTGCGTTTTCTATATCTTCTCCCATTGCATCGTCATCGCAAACTAATGCCAAATCTTCCAACATTTCAGCTAACGTTATGCGTGGCACATTATCGTTGAAGCCCAAAGTATCGCCACCATCAACGGGCACTTTAGCCGCATCACGATAGATATTCACATGTTTTCTATACTCAGGATCTTCTTCCAAATCCTCGAGGAATTCATGATAGTCATGTTTACTGCGTTCATCAGTATTTTCATCGGCTAAATGTTTCAACTTCCAGATACGCTGACTGGAACGTGTCTGCCGATCAGTGTAGCATTTACGCACCAGCACCACATCGGGTATTTGTTCCGTCGATAGTTTTTCGAACTCTGGATTATTTACATTCGCTTCCCCTAAATTATAGCCCAGCACAGAGTCGCCTACTTTCAGCAAATGACCCAAGTGTGAACGAGTATGTATCGTATTGTCATTGATACCCAGCTCTGAGGCGCGTACCACCCAAATATCGCAGAGCACGTGTCTGAAGGATATTTGACCCTGTCCAGGTAAAATTTTACGATCTTTGTCCATGATTACCTCAACGTCCATAACTATGTACTCAACCAGCTGTTTAGGATTGCAAATGGCTTCAAAGCTATTGCGGAAGAAAACCTGACCAGATAGTTCAGAAATTTGCGCAGTTAGCGGATCTATTAAATGTATTGCACTTGCAACTTTATGCACCAGACTTATAGGAGAAAGATTACCCAATTGTTGGCGCAGTTTTTTAGGTAAACACACAGCGCTGTCTTTCGGTATTGGTACAATTTCTATAGACCACGAGTACTTATAGTTGAAGTTGTTGCTATGTATATCATGTGAAATTAAACGCTTGGACGTTGTTAGTTTCACTGGCACCATTGTCTGCAGAAAATCTACCATTTTTCGCGCATGGTTTTCACTACTGTAATAGAAATCCAAACCACCATGCATAGGTTTGATACCTAGTGTGTTTGAATGCGCCTTATGCTTCAATATCAGTTGCTCCAAATAATAGAATGTTTTTTTATTCTCTGCGCGCTGCCGCACTTGTACTAGACAACGCCAGAAATCTTTGGCCTCTGTGCGATGACAATCATCACACATTTGATTCGTGATTGTAAACTCTACAATGATACAATCTTACTCTGTATTTGGTGGGATCAGTGGGGTATGACCTTTAGGGTGTTTCAACAAAAGGTATCTGTTTATAAAAACAATTTGTATCTGTTTATAAAAACAAAGTCGTGCAATATGTTTGTAATTCCATAACTCGAGAGCGGAGCTTCTGCTTTGATTGGGGATTTTTTGTTATCTTTTCCCGGCCATTCCGTTCTACGTACATAAAGAAAACCCGGAGGATTCCTTATTCGTAACATTGCGAAATTTTATACTTTTAGGAAATTATTTCACCGGAATTGAACCATTTTCTGAAGAACATTAAAAAATACAATGGATAATTTCAGATGACGCCTTTCGGAGCTCACGTCATTGATGAACATGGATATAATCCCACTTTTAAGGTAATGTCGTTTCATTTGTTTTATTTCGACACACTAAATATACTTGGAGAATGGTCAACGTGTCTATTTCACTGCCGCGAATGCTGCTCGGCATGTCGAACGATCACCAGCTACAACATTGACAAGTTTCTTCGACAGCTGCTTAAGTGATCCGTTCGCACGGACATTGCTTTACTCGGACCTGCCTTCGTATTACACTTAGAATGCTTCGTCAAAGAATATTCAAAATCGGAAAGCAGGATAGGCTGTTCTAGATCATCGGGAAGTGTTTTCAACTGAATTTGGGAGGATACGGAGTTCGCCGGTCAGCTAGTTTTTAATAAAACAAACAATCTGTTAAATTTTTATTGGATTACAAGGGAATTTTTTATGCACATGGCGATTATGTATGAAAAACAATATATTTATTTCAAATGACCGCCTCAGTTTAGCTTCCAGATCTTCATCTTTTAGCTTTCGGGTTCTTTATCAGTGATAGCAACTTCAATTTTCGTTTTTAGAGTTGGTTAGCGCAGACCTTATTCTTAACATAACGCCAAAGGTAGAAGTCCAACTGTGTTAAATCGCAAAATCTTAGTGGTCAATTTGTGCCTCCAAAACGAGAAATTACGCAACCAGCGAAATTCGCGCGTAATAACTGGGTTGTTTCGCAACTTGTCTAACATCTAGCACCATCCTGTTGAAAGTAAAAGTGGTATGTGTCCATATACTCCATCTCCGACCACAAACAACACAATTTATCAATGTCTCTGTAGCACACTCCATTGAGTAACGGATCCCGCTTTGGATCAAATATTCACTCCTTATGAGTGAACTCCTTATTAAAATAAGCTTCGTCAGAAAAAAAGATTTTTTGACAAAAACCACCAATTATCTTTCTCCCTATGTCCGTCCGTCTTCTTATGGATTGAACTCATCGAACCTCTGTTGCCATTCCCGTATGCGTACTTAGCAAATTACCTATTTCCTCATATAGTAACAATTTGTCCAAAAAGTAACTCTGAACTATAAGCGTTGTGTTTATACAACGAAGGGAAAAACAAACGAAGTTTTCAGTTGGGAAAAATAAATTTTTCAATTGTTGCAATCTAAAAATCACTAGCGATTATGACAAATGAAATTAATTTCCTGCAACTAAATGAGGAATTTCTCGCAACTGATTTTTTCAAACTGGCGATAAACGTTTTTTTTTCTTTCCGTGTGGGTCAATTGAACCTTCGCAAGCAGACCTAAATCTTTCGACAATATTGTGGTGTGAACCTGGAGAGGTCGATGACGAAATGAGCACTGAATTGAGGTTTTTAGGTCATTTTCACTTTCCTTCTTTGCGTCAATATTGAATATCTGTCGGTTGAATGTCTGGGGTTAAGTCGTTTCGTTGTCTTTATATCTTGTACCAAGCCAGTCTCTTGGAATTTTTGATTATGTTGCGAAAATATGTCTTGCAAGGCAATTTGCTCGAATTTTGAGCATCGTAATTGCGATTGATAAAATCAACGTATTTTTTTCTTCTTTCATTGCAAAGCACTAAATGATAAATTTTCCGCACTAATAAATGACAAATGTTAACATTTTATAACTGTTTAGCAACCAGCTGTTAAATAATACGTCTTTGCAACTCTACACCTCTTATTGATACACTCGCTACAATGAGCTGTTCGAATGAACACTGGGGACCGCTACCGATAACAAATCGTGCGCTTGTGTCATGCATTGGTAGAAAAACTTCCCTTAGTAGTCGGCTAGGTAGCGGATAGAAGCGCGCTTGACTGCCATCTCAGAGGTCGCGGGTTCAAATCCTGCCCATGCCATGATCCTACGCTTTAACCTTTCTGCACTTCTTTCCTCATTTCTAATCAACTAACACTAAAACTTTATCAATATTTATGACTTGAAGTTGTAGTTGATCATAGAGAAGATTGTGGGTGAGATTTTCTTAAAACTAGAATCGACTGAGGTACAGGCACTTACTTCAGATTCAAATTCTCATGTTTATACGACACGCTTAGAATAACCTACACATGTTTCACTTGATTTACCCTTCCTTTCTACTAATCTATTATACCATTGGGAAATAAGGCAGACCTTGACTGTACCTATTCAGTCCTGAAATCCTTGTTTGAAAGATTAAAAAAAAAATTTTATTACACCCATCATATTGTCTACATATAAGTCCTTATGATAAAATCTAGTTTCGATCGATGATTCATGGTTTATCCGGATAGAAGCTGACTTCTTATAAAGATTGCAAAAAATGGGTCAATTCATGGATTGCATTTTAAAACCAGACGTCCTTCGTCGATGACGATGGACAGCACTTTTAATAAATTGTTTTTAAAATTTCATTTGAAGTGAACGATACTTTTTTTCATGGAAAAATGCTACGAATTAATTCCAACACCTAATAAAAGTTTTATATCTCTCTTATGTCGTTTGCAGTACTACTTCAGCACAGGACAGCACAAGTTTCGAATGTTTAAAATAATAAATCGAGAAGGAGTTAATATTTTGGCGCATATTTTTGTTAATTATATGTAAAAAATGGCAAAACTCATGCCACGCACTTTTTCATGCTTATCCTCTTGCATACTTTTAGGAATGCGTTTTGGACTCTCACAATCGAAGGCTGCAGTTGTGGAAATTGTTAAAAATTTCCATGTGAAGGTCAACCCCAAGACACGTACGGATAATAGACTAGATCCTGTATATTTTTTGGCACGCCTTGAAGGCGGTGTCTGGCTGGATTTCGAAGCGAGAAGTGGTATTTAAAATATTGTAAAAAAAAAATAATTATTTAACCTCATCTTTTACGAAAGGCGGAAAATAAATACATTATTAAAAGTAGTTTAACTGAAATGGACTTATTTTCAGATGAAATCTATCGCCGTATATGCCCTAGGATTTTAACATCATCCCCACCTTATCACCGAAAAAAAAGGAAAAACTGGTATTGATCATTATTCAATTAAAGCATTTTTCCTCTCATGCCTCCGGTTTCTCTCCCAGCATGTGTTTTGTTTGCTTTTTCTTGTAACTTCTACTCATAGTCGCCGCGCCGTGTTACTCATAATAAATGGTACAAGTTGACTAACTGAATGATTACCAACTGACGATTTTTTTAAGCTAACAACAACGTTGTCGTTGGTCAGGAAAGAGATGCCAACAATTTAACTTCATCTTCATTTGAATATGTTTTGCCTTTATTTGGAACACACGCAAGAATTCCAGTTTCAACTTCTTCTGATTAACATATTTAAATTTTTTGTTGGTGTTGTTGTTGTTGTTGTTGTTGTTTGGTTAAAGAAATTTTTATGCTTGCCCAATAAGTTTAATGAATGAAATTTGTTGAAATTTCAAGTTTAACTATGACATAACAGTGTTGTTTGTAACTTGGCTTAGATGCTGCTGTTGGTATTTCTTGGGTTCGTCGCTAAAGTGAATATCGGTAAAATATGTAAAGAGCAACAAAGAAATAAAAAATGGTTAACAAAGGTTTTCGTTAATTTATCGTAATGAGCTATAACTGTGGAGCTATTAAAATTAAAAATGCTTACATTTGAATGGATTTTTCTTGGTATATTCAAGACTTTGGCATATTGAACAAATTCCTGAATATACTTATGGAATATTTAAAATTCAATTATCTAAAAGATTTAGAGTTCAAATTCAGCACAATTGGTTGAACAATGTTACGAGCATTCCTTGACTATTTAATAAATTTATTCTTTCTTGTATTTGATTGTGAAAAATCTCAAAACTCTTTTAAGTTATGAATATTGCGCTGGTGATATCATCGTATGTCCTACACGTATAGACTTTTTGCTCCATACAGCTTAATGACCACCTTAATAACCACGAATGATGACCAGCGCTATATTATAGGAGTGGTCAATGGTAAAAAATGTTTCCTATAATCTCCTTTACACAATTACATATAAACTGTCATCCGTCCGATTGTAATCTCCTATTCAGGTTGGACCGTTGACAAGATCAACGGTAGCGTTAATGCCTACGAAGGAGTACCAATGATCCGAAAAACAATTTGTTAGCACGGGGATAGTCTTTACCCTGACAGATTCACGAACACAAATATGTTGGCATGCCTTTTGAGAGCGTTATTCGTTTATAAATGGGTGGCAGTAATATTTACAAAGCCGTGGGATTACTTTAGGGCAATACATGGTGAGCCACCAGATGAGTCTGACAGCCAGTTTTGGTCCCTACCCTAAAGTGGTCTCGGGGCGTTCAGGAAGAATATGGGCGCGAGCAGAATAACTTAATTATTCTTGAGAATGCATGAATTCTTCGTGGAAAAAAGAGAGAAAAAAGATACATGACCGAGTAAAGTATCTTTGAATGTAAACGTTTTTCTTATTTTGAACGAATAAGAAAAAGTACATAATTTTTTTACAAAGATTTCGTTCATGTTAAAATCATGTAATATTTCACACATTCTTTAGGAATGCAAAAAGGATGTATGATTTTAATATGACATCGCCGTGTAAAAAATCACGCGTTCTGGAATGTATACTCCATAGGGGCGATACATTCTTAAACACATTCCTATATATGACCATTTCCTTCTGGGATAGTAGTGCAAAATTGGTAATGCTGGACAGGCTGTTGGATGTTATTTGGAGGCTCAAGGTTGATCTTGGTGGTAGTAAGTGGCGAATAAAATTCGTCACAGTCATGTTGGATATGCTATGTGTCAGCATGTATGAGTGCTATGTCGGGGTAAAAATTTTAGCCCAGGAGACTATCGTAGGGTTGGTCCTGAGGGGAGTTTCGTGCTGGCTGTGGTAGCTCAATGTCGCGAGCAGGTCTGTGGTGATCGGCGTGGAATTGCACTTATTTACAACCGGGTGACAATGTCCACATATTGCCAGAGATTTTAGAAGGGTCTCGATTTCCACCAATAAATGTGGATGTTGATATAGAATACTAGCCATCCATGATTGCTACTATGATTCCAATATCGCTATTTAATCCATACAGGATATTTATTAAATTAAATATACATTAAGTGTGGTGGTGTAACCGGTATTGAAACTACAAAAATAGGGTGTTGGTCGCGTCCGGAGTCAATGAAATGAAGCTCAGGAGATGATCGGAAGGTCGTTAGTTAATGAAACGAAGCTGGTGTTAGTGTCCGGAAGATCATCGCTTGGATGGACGTTAACTACCGTACGTTGCTGAATTAGCGTTAATAAAGATTAATCTCCTGAGCAACAATTCTTTGAACCTCGACTCCTTGTGTCGAGGGGCACCGTATAATTGAGCCGTCAAGGTAGGTGTGTACGTTTAACACTATCTGATAGTTATCTATAAGCTCCTATGTAAATGGAAAAGAATAAGCAAATAATAAAACCAGAAGAGAAAAAAAAAAGAAAATAAAAACTAAGAATAAGGATAAGGATTAGGATAAGGATAAAGATAAGGATAAGGATAAGGATAAGGATAAGGATAAGGATAAGGATAAGGATAAGGATAAGGATAAGGATAAGGATAAGGATAAGGATAAGGATAAGGATAAGGATAAGGATAAGGATAAGGATAAGGATAAGGATAAGGATAAGGATAAGGATAAGGATAAGGATAAGGATAAGGATAAGGATAAGGATAAGGATAAGGATAAGGATAAGGATAAGGATAAGGATAAGGATAAGGATAAGGATAAGGATAAGGATAAGGATAAGGATAAGGATAAGGATAAGGATAAGGATAAGGATAAGGATAAGGATAAGGATAAGGATAAGGATACGGATAAGGATAAGGATAAGGATAAGGATAAGGATAAGGATAAGGATAAGGATAAGGATAAGGATAAGGATAAGGATAAGGATAAGGATAAGGATAGGGATAAGGATAAGGATAAGGATAAGGATAAGGATAAGGATAAGGATAAGGATAAGGATAAGGATAAGGATAAGGATAAGGATAAGGATAAGGATAAGGATAAGGATAAGGATAAGGATAAGGATAAGGATAAGGATAAGGATAAGGATAAGGATAAGGATAAGGATAAGGATAAGGATAAGGATAAGGATAAGGATAAGGATAAGGATAAGGATAAGGATAAGGATAAGGATGAAGATAGGGACGAGTATAAATCTACTTTACCACATCAAGATCTACGGGTGTATCCATGACACAGCCAACTGTATATTTTTGCTGGTATAAGTGTCCGGAAGATCGTCGGTTGGAAGGACGTTAACTACCGTACGTTACTGAATTAGCGTTAATGAAGATTAATCTGCTGAGCATCAATTCTTTGAACCTCGACTCCTTGAGTAAAGGGGCACCGTAGTATTGAGCCGTTAAGGCAGGTGTCTATGTTAAACACTATCCGATAGTTATCTGTAAGATCGATTAAACAGAAAATAAATAAAATAAAAATAATTTAACATTAACTTTTTTTTACATTACATTTTAACATTAACACACATAATTATTTTTCTGCGGTACAATAGCCAGCAACAGGTTTGACTTTAAAAAATATATTGCACTAAATCCAATATATTTTATTGGTTAGTTTTGAAAATGAAATGACTTCGTTTTTTTATTAATTATATTTATGTCGAGTTTGTTCCATAGTACATTTCCAACAAAGATTGCGTAACCTAATGAAGAGGTGATAAAATTCCAATTCAATAATAATGAATTGTTTCTATTGAGTTAGGAAGAAGAGAGAAGAAAGAAAAGAGAAAAATTATGAGAAAATAAACGCCCCAAGTGCGAACTTCAAAATGTTGTCTTCTCATCGTCGACATTATGACACAAATTTGAGGTTCATATTTTTATAGTTAAAGACGCTGTTTGAGCAAGATTTTGATATCGTATTGTAACCAGGTAGGTTGTTGTAATATAATGATAATCATTCGAAATGTAACGAACTTTAGACGAAAAAAAAATAATCAACTATTTAATTTTATGCTAAACTCAGAAATTTGTTGCGTTTGACCTGTATTGCGGAGACAATAAGAAGACACAAAAAAAAAAAAAAAAAATGGGATTTGAAAATTTGGTAACATCCAGCTATGAAGCTATGAGGAAAATAGTACAAACGTTGCGTGCGAAACAGGTTTTTCATAAATCTCGCCAATAAAACAAAACAATTTTATTGATAGATGCAGAGTTTCGATGTCGTTACTCACAATAAATTCAGTTATGTGAAGGGACCAAAGCAAGATACTGGTATATAAGAAAATATCATGAAGAAAGTGGCATCATTCAAGAGAAACATTTCAGTCGATCAAGCCAGTCCGGATTAAGCGAGTGACTCGACATAATGAAAGTAAGTATACATCTAAATCGGATGCTCTTTACGTATAATGGATTTAATTAGGATGTCTTTATTTCTATTTTAGGTATTTATCTGCTTATTAGCGACTTTTGCAGTATGCAATGCGACATTCTTTTCGGGGAGTGGCAGTGGAAATACAGTCACCTATAATGTTGTGCCTAGTCTGGGACATGGACAGAGTGGCTCTCACGGTCACGGTCATGTAGAAAGTTATGGCCATGGTCATGGAAATAGTCATGGACACAGTCATGTTCAAAGTTATGATCAAGGCCATGGTCACAGCCATGGTTACAGTCATGGGAATAGTCACGGCTATGAAATTGCTCCACAAGTGATAAAAGTCATCGTAGAAGAATCTCGAGGCTATGATGGTGGAGCTAATATCCATTCATATGACAACAGTTATGACAATTCGTATGCATCAGCTCCAGAGGCGGAAATTTTTAAGGTCATTCAAGAGAGCGCTCCAATTTCACACGGTTACTCTGGTGGCGGTCATGCTGAATACGCTGTCCTTGACGCTGGACATTCATATGACTCGGATTATTCGCATAATTCTCATGGGTCACATGGGTCGGGTGGTGATTCCATACAGTTGAATTCCATCCTACCTCAAATTCTGCAAATTATTGAGCAGGATGGCGGTGGCTTCGGCAGTAGTGGCTTCGGCAGTGGTGGCTTCGGCAGTGGTGGCTCCTCCGGGTACTATTCTCAGCTAATCGATGCTTATGGCCACAGTGGCTCAGGAATTGCAAAACGTTTGAAGAAAGGTAAAAGTTCCTACTATAACAGTGGCCACGTGATCGAAAAGGGTGTGTTGGAATTGAGCAAAGGGAATAAGAAAGCAGGTGGTGGAGGAGGAGGTGGAGGTTCTTCGGGTGGTGGTGGTCTTGGCAACTTACTGAGCCGCTTGACTAGCAGCATTGGTGCCATTGGTGGACAGGGCAGTTCAGGACACTCACAGGGCAGCTCAGGACACCCACCAGTCAACTCTGGGTGGTAAAACGTGTGCCAGAAAACCAATTAGTCAAGCCTTAGTTTACAGTTTGTTCTTGAAGCGAGAACAATACTGTCGACAGTCTGTCCATGTGTGACCAAAGTGCGCTCATTTCCATCATTATTTTTGCACGCATTCATTTTCACTCATTTAATTAAATTATTGTTTAGATGTAAGATAAAAATAAATTAATTTCATATAAAAACCAACAGTATCGTCCAAATTTATTGGAAATGTATTTAAAACATATAAAAGGTTGGTCTCTTCGATTGCTTTGATGCATCAACTTTATGTTCTCAAAATTTTATTCGCCCATTTTCATAAAAACAAAAGTAATGAAGTTTTTACTATTTTAGGGTGGGTCAAATTGTTCGGGTAAAAAAAAAAGTGAAAGGCGTACAGCAAAACCGAAAACTACGCAAAATTCTAAGAAAAGTTCCCCAAGACACTAGGGTTCTAAAATTAAAACCTAACTCCCGCTGAGAGACATAAAGATTTCGGTTTGAAGTATTTTAAAAAACTGTGCATAAATTTGATGGAAAACAATATCATTGAAGAAAACATCATATATTATTAGTTCGGGGCTATTTTGCACAATATTTTACTAGCTTTAAGAATCTGTTTCAATATTGTTAAAATTTTTCTTTCCAACCCGTATTTTATTAAAGATGTGGTTTAAAGAAATGCCGAAAAGTAATGAAAACCCCATTTTTCCCCTTTAAAAAGAAAATAAAATTTTCATTGTGGGCTTTACCATATTTTGAACCGATTTCGTTAGGGAATATGCCTTCATCTATGGACATCTCACCAGGGAACCGAGCGATGTATGCAGTTGCTAATGCATGTCTCACGACGCTTTATTCGTCTCGACGAATCGAGACGATGTTATGACAGTGACTCTATAAAGTTGTACCCGAACACCTCGAATGGACTGTAAAAAAGACTTAAAAAACTGTGCTTTTTCAATTTCATTTGAGCTTTTAATTTCACAAATAAATATATTTTTTCTAAGACATGTTTAAATAAACAAAATAAAACATGAACTTTAAAAAAGTTGTTTGCCTGATTTTTCAATGACATTACAAACTTAAGATTTTCGGTTAATTTAAAAAAGATTTATAAAATTTAGCTTGAAAAGATGAAGCAGAAATAAGCCCAACATTAATGAAAAATGTTGAATTTCTTCTATATAACAGCATTTCTATATAAAACATCGCTGATTTTAAGAATTTTTCAAATGTGAATTTGTGTCTCTCGGCGGGAGCTAGGTTTTGGTTTTAGACCCGTGGTTTTTTGACTTTTGACAAAAATAATTGACCCACCCTTGTATAAATATATAAATAATTATAGTTTATTTTTATAATTTTCTACAACTAAATTGATTTCAATTGAAATGATCCTGAAAGTAGGCAGTTTCAATAATAATAGTTGCAGTTTCAAACATAAAGTGTCTTTTAGGGTTCTTTCAAAAAGGGTTTGTGTTGTCAATTTAGTTATTGTTTTTGTGGCAAGTTTAATCAAACAGAGATGAACAAAGAAATACACGGTTGTTTAGGTTTTTTTGCATTTGGATTACCTATCATTAAATTGTCTGAAGAGGCAAGACTGGAAGCAAGACACATCGAATTTAGAAAGCATCGAATTCATCATACCCGAAAATGCTTGAGAGTCAACTCTTATATGGAATGAAACGAGTATATTGCCGCTAACATTCGACCCTCTCCGCACATCTAAGAGAAATATTAAAACAATATAAAATTTTTAAATAAATGAAGAAGTTGTGAAGTACATCAAAGTAGTTGATGATATCCATGATCCTGATTCTGAAGAAAAATCCAATAACGATGATTCCGAATGAAGTTTATGGGATGGGGTCAAAATTCTCCCCACGCAAAATTCTTTTAACAAAATTACTTTTTTTCAAAATTTCCGTTTTTAAAATTCCCCTATATATTTCCCATTAACAAAAAAAAAAAATTACCCCTTAGCGGCCACACGGGGAAACTAGTTACCCCAGGCTCAGAACAAGTGAAATTAGACGTCTAAAACTTTGTAATTGATACAAGTAACGACATATGCCGGTAGTATACAAGTGTGAGATGTGACTTCATTATATAGAAAGTCGAAAAAACCCAAGGCGGCGCTTTGAGCGTTCGTTTTCTCGGCGTGGGGGAACTAGTTACTCCAGTGTGGCCACAACTGTTGCTCAGCACAGATATTTTTTTTATTTCAAATCGACTTGTTTGTGGTGTCAATTGACAAAATAAAGGTAAGTTTTAGATATTTTTTTGCTTGAAATAAATTTTCAATTTCAATTTCAATTTATTAAACAAAAGTTGTTGGCATATAAGAATGATTCTTTTGCATGCCGAATTTACAATGGATATAACAACATGTAAGTTAAAATAATAGAGTGATATCAAAAATGGTACTTAAAATTACTTAAGTTTAGACAATAATAATACAATATAGATTAGAAAGAGAGGAAGTGAGAGAAAGAGAGAGAGAGAGAGAGGAAATAGAAAAAGTAAAGAGAGAATAGTTATGAAAAATGTTTGAAGATTAAATGCTTAAAGTTACTTTTATTAGAAACGCTTTTTATACTATTAGGTAATGAATTCCATGACCTAATAGCAGCGACGAAAAACAATCTACTGGAGTTGAGGTAGTTGAAGGTAGGAATCATGAGGTTCATGCTTCTACTTGATCTGCAAAACTTCAGTTTTTCGAACAGATATGTAGGACTACGTGTGTAAATGATCCGGTGTAGAAAAATGCAATATCTAGCTTCAAGGTAACTTGGTAAATTACGACCAAGTAATTTTTTACAAAAAGCAGAGATATGATCGTGTCTATTGAGACCGTATACATAGCGAGCTGCATTATTAAAAGCTACCAGAAGTTTATGCAAGGATCCTGAATCAAGCTTGCAGTACACGACTTCAGAGTATGATATGATTGGCATAATCAGCTGCAATACTAATTTTCTTTTAGTTTCAATGGGCACAAAACTTGATGTCATTCGGAGATTACGAATAATATAGTAAATTTTTTGTACGCATGAGTTGATGTGATCATTACAGGCAAGGGATGAGTTTATTTGAAAACCAAGATTAGTGACTTTGCTAACAAGTTTCAGTTTAACGCTATTTAGTAGAATTGGAGGCAAGTCATCATGATCATATGGGTTTTTAGAAATAGGTAAAACAAATGATTTCAAGGGATTCAGCGTGAGCAAGTTTTGATTAGCCCATTTAGATACTGAAGCTAAGTCCTCATTAACTCTAGCACATAGATCTTCAACTAGACCTAATGGTCTGGAAAGGTACAATTAGAGGTCGTCAGCATATGCATGCATAGAGACGTGGTGGCACTTGCTGAAAATATCATTTATGAACATTGTAAATAACAACGGTCCAAGTACGGAGCCTTGAGGAACTCCACTAGAAGTGCTTTTTAGCATAGAAAAATTATGACCCACACGAACCCTTTGGGATCTACCCTCCAAGTAGTTTCTCAGGAGACAGACGGCTGATTTAGAAAATCGGAAATTTAGAGACAGTTTTTTGCAAAGAAGTGAGTGGCTGACAGTGTCGAATGCTTTTGAAAAGTCCAACAAGCAGAGCAATGTCAAATCACCATTATCATAAGGAAACCTTACATCATCTAGTATTTTGACCACGGCAGTAGAGCAGCTGTGCCCAGGCCGAAAACCAGACTGGAGATGAGACATTAGGTTAAAAAGACCTAAATGATGAGATATCTGCTCCGCCATGAGCGACTCACATATTTTAGACACCGAGGACAATATGCTTATTGAACGGAAGTCACATGGGTTGCAGGCTTTGGGTTTTTTTGCTATAGGAATAATAATAGCCACTTTCCAAATTTTGGGATAGCACGAGGTGGTAAAGCAGTGATTTACTATATGGACAAGCGGACTAAGAACATACGGCAAAATTAGCTTAATAAACCTGATGGAGACTCCATCCTCGCCAGATGCATTCGATTTTATTTCCATTTCACTTACAGCCTTAAACCGAAAACCATTCAAAGACACTAAATCACAACCGTTATCAACATCATCATCATAATCAGCGGAATGGATATCAGCTGATGCAGAGTTACCGACAAAATAATCGTTCAACTGATTGGGATCTAGGTCGCAAGCCTCGGTGTCTTTATTGCATATTCCGACTCCTTTTAAATTTTTCCACAACTGCTTGGAGGGCAGCGAAGGGTTCAGTTTGGACATAAAGTATTTGGACTTGGACAGCCGTACAACGGATGTGGCGTCATTCCTGGCTTTCTTATGCTCATCCCAGTTTAAAGCGGTGGGGTTACGCTTCCATTTACGATAAGTAAATGATGAACGATTCTAGAAAAAAAAATTTTTTTTTTAATCCTAGTCATAGAATCTTGTCTGTTCATGTGAAATAATTCAGTTTTATTTTTATATGATACTAGAGGACCCGGCAAACTTCGTCCCGCCCTGAATTAATTTTTTTATTGAAATAATTCCGAGCAATCACGATCCCACCCGAAATTAATTTTGTAAAGAACATTCACGATCGATAACAAATGGTGCCAATCGTATTTCAATTATTAATTGAATGAATCACTCTAATATCCCTTATTTACACGGAATGTAAAGAGGTTGAGGGAATCACATGTCAGATCAATCCAATGCTTTTTGATAGACAACATTAGCAAAAGTAAACAAAGATGGAGGCTTTTCAACACGCGAACATGTTATATATTGTAAGCCATGCAAGAAGCTTGGGAATTCAAGGGTAATAGTTATAGACATATAGCTATACATACATTTTTTACAAATAATTTAAGACATACATTGTTTTGCACTAACATTTATTTGCGCAACATTTATATTGTTTCCATATAATTTTGTGAGCGGAACTTCCGTCCGCTTATTTATATCTAAAAAACTGAATGCACCTCCATGCTACAGGTGTAAAATAATCTGCATTTGCATAGTCTACTTGCTCTCTCTCTTTATATGATCGTACTGCTTTGCGCTCCATTATCTTGATATACGTTATATATTATGTTATTACTCGCATGTTCTTTTTATTCTTAAGGTATGAAATTAGTTTAGATTTGATTTAATCCAGCACACAGTGCCATAATTAATTCCAAAGATTGGCCTTGTGATTCATTGATTGAATTCTTGGAATGTGCACTTCCTCACCTTTGAATTGGTCTACTCAAATGCGTTCATCTTTGCTTGAAATACAAAATGTATGGAACATCGATTTTTCCGAGAAAATTACAATTTTTTTGCTGTTAAAAGCTACCTTGTGCGGAAACGAACACAAAAAAAAGGGTTCTTATGTATGCCACTCTGTTTTGTTTATATATGACACTTATTCGGACATGACAATCTAATTGTTTTCATTATCTGTCACTCGCTGCTGTGTGGCTTACACGTGTATTAGCTCGCCGAGCATTTGACTGACTTCATAGACCTATGTCAGGCTCGTCCCCTCCTTGGAGTTGTAATGAACACTGTACCACACGAAAAATTACCAATTTCAATTCTTTCGATTCTTTTCCTTCCTTCCTTATTTTCTTTTTTCCTACACCACATCAGTATTGTGGCGAAAAAAAAAAATTATTAAAATCGGCCGAGCCATTTCCGAGTTTTAGCAAGACTAACGCACGGCAATTGATAATTAAATATTCAGAAAATAGAAGATAAAAACGCGATTGGTTTTTGTCTAAGAAAAATATAATAGGCTGCTATAATTCGATTTCAGAAGATTGTGCTGTCATATCATTTTATTGCAAATTCTATTGGGAAATTTTTGTAGTACATTTCAATTTGAATAAAAATAGTCAGCTCAACCGTCAGTTTTGAAGCCATGAGGTGGTCTAAGGCTCGATCCTCACAATGGGCAAACAAATAATATTCTTTTTTAAATTTTTTTTATTTATTGAAATGACAGCTTTTGTGTTCTTTTTGGAGTAAAAAGTGAATATGTTGGAGCTTTCTTCAAATAGGGATTTATTAAGTGCTTAAATTAAATTTATCAACGAAAAAAAATTGAATGAAATATATTCAAAAACAACGGAGTTATTTTCATCGAAAGTAGGAAATACGTATTTCTGATAGTTTTTTGTTATTCTAAGGAAACGATGTTATTAGAAAAAGACGCTGTACTAAAATATTGTGCAATTTTTAAGATATGTGAATGCTTTTGGTGTTAAAATAAGAGAATTTTCTTTTGATTATTAAGACGAACAGTTTCGCTAATAAAAGTACGCTAGTAGGATAATTTGCGATTCTTGTAAAGGGGCGTAAGAAGGGGCGTGGACAAAACTAAGTATGCTGTAACCTTATCTAGGATTCAAGTAATGTGTGTGCAAAATTTGAGTGAAATCCGTTCAGCCGTTAAGATTTGTTGGCTATTTAAAGTAGTCTCATGTGGCAATTCCCATACAATATGACGAATTTCAATTTTTTTCGATTTTTCCGCTGTTCCTTCGAGTTTTTCGTAATTTTCTTTTTTCTAAACCTCATCTGTATGAAGGCAAACAATACAAAAAAAGAATTATTAAAATCGGCCGAGCCGTTTCTGAGCCTTTGCAAGACTAACGCACACGCATTTCATTTTTATATATAAGATTGTTTATTAAATAAATCTACGTACATTCATTGTAGGATAACAAGTGGTTTATAGCTAATGAAACCTATACGCTGTATAAACTTACATAGTTACGTATATATGAAAAATGTTTGTCCCAAATGACCACAAATTGAAAAGATACTTTGCAAACAATTTTTTGACTAAAGAAGTTTTGCGTCTTGTGCAACTAGGTTTTTCAGCGTGGGGTAATTAGTTGCCCCATGTGGCCAGCTGAGGTGTGACCGCTAAGGGTTATATTGAAGGATAAAGCCTTCTTCCTTCCTTCTATTTTCCATAGATGGTGTAGGGTCAAACGTCATTTCGTCGTTTGCATATGGTAGGAACTTCTATTTTTCATAACAACTGCTCCGCTATACCAACATTTTAGTATATGCATTTTTAACACATTAACTGCCAGACCAATTTTTTTTTATATATGTGATTTTTTTTTAATTAATGTATTATATTTGTAAGGTATTAAGTTGTTTTTCTTTCGTTTTAAAAGGTCATTAGAAGGATCTTGGCTATCTAATATGAATAGTTACTTAAAATAAGTGGCTTAAAAACCTAATCACACAGCGAATTGTTTAAGTGTTTAATTAAACCAAGTTCACTTAATACTGCGTGGAATGCCAGACCTTTCAACTAGTATTGAATTTTGTTCCCAGTGGATATCAATTTTCATTGCCAAGGCAAGATATGAAAAAAGTCCTGGCTATCATATACATAGATAGCCACGGCACTAAATGAAACTGTACTGGCTATTAAATATGATAGCCATGCATTGTCTTTGATCTGACATCGCTAGGCTCAAATCGATATAATTTAAAGATCTGGCATCTTTCAATCGATGACTGCCAAGTTTAAAAGATACCAATTTTACGCAATAATTCGTGAGTGACAGCCATTTGAAGTAAATAACTTTTGTTCTTATTGTAACAATGGGAAAAAGTGAATTTCGAATTTTGCTAAATGCTGGTTTTACAATGGGATTGACAATTGCCATGGTGAATTAGCTCCAAAGAATCAACCATAATTGATTGGTTTGCTGAATTCGAACGTGTTCGTACAAGCACTTCTGATGAAGAAGTTCAGGTCGCCCAAAAGAGGTACCAACTGCACAAATGATTTACTGAATCCATGATATCGTATTAGAAAATCCGAAAGAGAAAATGCGCAATACTGTTGAGGCTATAAAGTTATTAACTGCATCGGAATTTCCATTTCGTATGATGATTTGAAAAAGCTGGTTGTAAGTTGGGTGATGCGTGTGTTAACAATCGCGAATTTTTGCGTTGATTACTAACCTGGGATGAAACATGGATTCACCACTATATACCTGAATCGGTACAACAAACAAAATAGTGGGTTGGGCCAAGTGTAAGTGCTCCGAAGCGACCAAAAACACAATAATCGGCTGGAGAAGTTTTAGACAATGTTTTTTGGGTTTCTCACGGCATATTATTGATCGAATATCTTGTAAAACAATAACAGGCGAATACAAAGCAGCATTATTGAGCCATTTAACCGATGTACTTAAGAAAAAACGACTACAATTAAGGAAAAAAAGTTGCACCAATACAATTCACCGATTCATAAGTCTCTGAAAGCAATGGCAAAACGCATTAAGCTTGGAATTGTTTTCTCATCCACCATATTCTCCAGATATGGACCCCAGGGACTGCTATCTTTTTCCCAATTTCAAGAGATGGCTCACAGGAAAATAATTTAAAATCAAAGAAAAAGTTGAATTGGAAACTGATATGTATTTTAAACAGTTGAAGAAACCTTACAATACAAATGGTATCGAGGATTGCTGGAATAAGTATATCGTGTTAAAAGGAGAGTATGTTCAAGAGTTAAAATTTATTTTGTCAAACAAATTATGAAATTTTCAATAAGAGTGAAGAATTATAGAACAACAGATTGAATTATCTATATATATAAAAAAATGTTGTCAAATCTGTTTGTGACGAGTGTTTGAGAGTTCGGCTGGGTAAAAAAAAATCTGCCGATACCATTTTGTAGGGTACGTTCTCTAGATGGTTTTAAAAAAAAAAATTGTTTGAAAATGTTTTGATTTGGTCGAGTCATATGTGTTTGAGTGAAGGGTTTTGGACCTATTGGAAATTTTTTTTTTGCAAATTTGATTTTAATTGATATGAAAAGTAAACGTATGAATTTAATGCAGTTCCGGAATTCGGTGTTCAACCTCAATTTACAAGAGCCGTTCCACAGGTAAAATTTTATGGGCGTTGAATGTGGGGCGTGGCACTTTTTCAGCAGACCAAATTTTCGGTATAACTTTCAAGCTATAAGTCACACATCAATGAAACTTGGTAGGAGCGTACTATTTAGTCGCGTCCTTCGACTAGAAAAATTGAGCAAGCATTGAAAAAGGGGGTGTGGCACCGCCCATACTATTCAAATTTATGATATCGAATAGCTTTGGAACTAAATGCCGTATAATAGTGAAATTCAGTATGGAGTTGCTAATTGGTGATATATTTCTACTATAAAACTGGGATGGGCTTTGGAAAAGGGGGTGTGGCCCCGCCCATACACTTTAAATTTTTGATATCAGATAGCTTTGGTACTAAACGTCGTATAACAACGAAATTCAGTATGGAATTACTATTGGGTGATATCCATCAACTAGAAAACTAAGACGTCATTGAACAAGGGGGTGTGGCTCCGCCCATACAAGCCAAATTTGCGATATCGAATAACTTTGGAATTATAAGTAGCATAGCCTCGAAATTTGGTTATGAATTTACACGAGTCGTTCCATTTAGAGATAGAGATAGAGATAGAGATAGAGAAAGAGATAGAGATAGAGATAGAGATAGAGATAGAGATAGAGATAGAGATAGAGATAGAGATAGAGATAGAGATAGAGATAGAGAAAGAGATAGAGTTAGAGATAGAGATAGAGATAGAGATAGAGATAGAGATAGAGATAGAGATAGAGATAGAGATAGAGATAGAGATAGAGATAGAGAAAGAGATAGAGATAGAGATAGAGATAGAGATAGAGATAGAGATAGAGATAGAGATAGAGATAGAGATAGAGAAAGAGATAGAGTTAGAGATAGAGATAGAGATAGAGATAGAGATAGAGATAGAGATAGAGATAGAGATAGAGATAGAGATAGAAATAGAGATAGAGATAGAGATAGAGATAGAGATAGAGATAGAGATAGAGATAGAGATAGAGATAGAGATAGAGATAGAGATAGAGATAGAGATAGAGATAGAGATAGAGATAGAGATAGAGATAGAGATAGAGATAGAGATAGAGATAGAGATAGAGATAGAGATAGAGATAGAGATAGAGATAGAGATAGAGATAGAGATAGAGATAGAGATAGAGATAGAGATAGAGATAGAGATAGAGATAGAGATAGAGATAGAGATAGAGATAGAGATAGAGATAGAGATAGAGATAGAGATAGAGATAGAGATAGAGATAGAGATAGAGATAGAGATAGAGATAGAGATAGAGATAGAGATAGAGATAGAGATAGAGATAGAGATAGAGATAGAGATAGAGATAGAGATAGAGATAGAGATAGAGATAGAGATAGAGATAGAGATAGAGATAGAGATAGAGATAGAGATAGAGATAGAGATAGAGATAGAGATAGAGATAGAGATAGAAAAAGAACTAGAAATAAAAATAGAAATAGAGATTGAGATTAAGATTGAGGTTGAGATTGAGATTGAGATTGAGATTGAGACTGAGTTTGAGATTCAGATATAGATAGATATTTTTTTTGCTACGACAGCAACGCGTCGGGTACCAGCTAGTTGTAAAATAAATATAGATTTCCAGGCGAAAACAGATGCATTACATTACCGACTTTCCCCCCTACGGTTACTGCATACATTTTGGGAATATATATAAATACCGATTTTTTTTCCTTATTGCTCTTCGAAATATTTTCCTATATATTCAGCATATATGATACATCCTGTGTGATTAACACATTTTTTATGCGTTCGAGCTATTTGTCATAACGTTTATCCCATTCCGCTTGAGACACCTCCAAAACATGTTTTTTTAACACATTAACCAATTTTTCTTAATTTAAAAAAAAAAAAAACACAAAAAATAGTTTTAATTTTGGCCATTGTACCACTTGAGGCACCTAGAAAAATTAGAAATATTCCGTGATATAAGAAAAGATACAGTAGTTTCGACTATGTCGTAACACAAGACGTAGAATTAGTCAATTCGCTTTTGATGACATCTTTTTTAAAAACTATTTAGCAAAATATTTATTCCATACACCTGAACATATGACCTTTAAAAGAGTGCCGGAGAGGGTTAATATGTATGACCGACCCCCATTACTTTTGCGAAAGGAACATTTTTGCCTTTGACACCTATTCCCTCCGACCACTCCTTAGGGGGCTCCCTTACAAATTTTATGGTTTTTTTATATTTATTCCATACACCTGAGCACATGACCTTTGAGAGAGTGCCGGAAAGGATTCATAGGTATGACTGACCCCCATTACTTTTGCAAAAGGAATATTTTTGCCTTTGACATCTATTCCCTCCGACCACTCCTTAGGGGGGCTCCCATACAAATATTATGGTTTTTGTTTATTTATTCCATACACCTGAGCATATGACCTTTAAAAGAGTGCCGGAAAGGGTAAATGTGTATCACCGACCCCATTACTTTTGCGAAAGGAACATTTTTGCTTTTGACACCTATTCCCTCCGACCACTCCTTAGGGGGGCTCCCATACAAATTTTATTGTGTTTGTGCCGGAAAGGGTTAATATGTAAGTTAACGCGTTTCCTTCGCGTTTGTCAAAAAATATATTTTGGCCGGCATTGGCTAGCTTGTGCTAGCCAATGCCCCACGGGCCAATAAATGAAACTCACGATTTCGTATACAACTAAACTTATGTTTATTGTTCCAACACCCAAAATTAACTGAACCTGAATCAAAGTTTTTTGATAGTTTAAATACTAATTTTATGATAAGAACAAGCATAGTAATTAAAGAGTAAGAACAAGCAAATGATAAGACTTAAACTAAGTTGTGCGAAAATGCAGACACTGCATTTTCCCACCGTTCCATGCTATGTCTCTGCACGCGCATCCGGCCGCTAGGTCAATCGTCACGTACAGCGCTCATGTTACATATGTTTGGTTGACGCTGGCTGTCGTTGACTTGTATGACCGACCCCCATTACTTTTGCAAAAGGAACATTTTTGCCTTTGACACCTATTCTCTCCGACCACTCCTTAGGGGGGCTCCCATACAAATTTTATGGTTTTGTCGATAAAACCGGAAACTGTCGATAAATCGGTAGCAAGTTTAAGCAAACAAAAACATCAAATGTTGGCTTTATAATTTATATAATTGTGTAAAATTTATATAAGTTAGAGAGTTCTAACATGAATTTTTGTCGCATTGAGGATCAAGCAGACCAACAAGTGCTAACATCAACATTGTACGATCAGTACTTAAGGCCCACCAAAGGCTCAAAAAGTTATATAAATACCGACACCTGATCACTATCAACCACCCTACTTACCTCCGAGAATGACGTATTCTACGTCAAAAACAAACAAGCGCCGAAGAATTATTCTTCATCAAGACACTGTACTCTTCAAGCGTTTTCGAGCACTCAAAACATCGAATTCATTCGTCATTCATCGTATAGTCCTGATTTGACACCCAATAATTTCTTTTTGATCCCCCACATCAAGGACAAAATGCGTGTGCAACAAGTTTTGACTTCAAAGGAAGCCGTTGACCCGTTCAAAAACGATGTTTTGGAGGTCTTTCAAGCAGAATGGGATAAATGTTATGACAAAAGGTTAGAACGCATACCGATGGTCTTGTATGTATATCTAATTGATCTTTATCGGGACCAAAGTCAAATATAGGGTCTACCGGGCCTTAAACCACCGAAATGTATTAACACATAGGATCATAGAAATGATACCATTCTAAACATAAGAGAATAAGACTAGACACCATGCGGAAAAAGACTAGACACTGGAAATGTGTGTGTGTTCGAAAAACTATATTTTGTTATGAGAATGTGAGGGTGTGTTTTTAGAGGCGAAGAACTTATAATTGAAATAAATCACAGGAAACTTATGGCGTTTTCTTTTCTCAAAAAAATTCTGAATTTTTTCTGCCCTCTTAAAGAATTTTGCCCTTTTTGTGTTATTTTCTCGAAAAATATTCTGACCTGTAAATTAAATTGTGTCCTTTTCTCGAAAATGCTGACCTCAAAAATAGAAAAAATGCAGAAGTTTTGCACTCTCAAAATCGACGGTTTTGAATTTTGGCCTCAACTGAATGAACAATAAAAGTGACATGTTCGGAAAATATTAAACGTTATCATTGACATTTTATTAAAGTTTGAGCTTTTTCACGGATGACAAAATATATATTATAAAAATTGTTCTCAAAAGTAAGCAACAGTATGATGTTGTATTATTGAAAAAATGTTGAATTTTTTCTGATATTTTCTCGACTAAGAACAGGTCAACATTTTTTGAGTTCAGGTCAAAATGTAAAATATTCTGCACTTTCAGAAGGGCAGAATTTTTTGCAGAGAAGAGAAAACGCCATTAATTTAAAATTATAAATAAATAACAGTTAACATTTTTTCATAGATTAGATACGGCCATCCCATAGAACGTAGCGTACAAACTAATTAAAGTTGATCTTCAAATTTAAATTTGCATACGTGACTGAATCTGTAGCAAGTTTTCTTTTTTTTTTTTGCTGTCATCACAAACGACTCCTACTATCCTAAAAATTTTCCTATCATATGTGTAAGAATCAATATCAATCAATAAATTTGCATTTAAAGATAATTTGCGAAGTGTGAATAAGACAGGCTAATTTAGCCGGATTTGAATATAAGATGCCTTCAAATCAGGTTTTTTAATGTGCACCATTTAATATGTTTATGAATTTGTTTACGATTCCAAAATAGTAGAAACTTACTTCTTGACAGCGCTTGATTTTATACGAAACTAGCAAATAGTCACCGTTTCGTTAGTGGCGACTTAATATATGGGTCATTTCACGTGAAGCGGACAGTAGAAAAAAAAAAATGTATTGATTTGATTTTGTTTCTTTATGAATAAGTTACAATTAAGTACATAAGTTCCTAACTTGCGTACAAAAAGTGGGTCTGTGCGAAGCGTAGTTACTGAAGAGCTATACAAAAGCTTATATTTATAACACTTCACAACTGTACAGTGTACAGTATCTTAATGCAGTGCATTTAAGTGTAGCCTTGATATCACATAAAAATGGTCTGTATGAAGCGAAGACAACAAAATTAGCATTTGAATATTTTAAAGGCTTTTCGTTACTGTCAAAGCAGTGTTTGATTTTTTTTATGAAGTAAAAGCTTAAAACGCACAAATGGAGGTGACTACATGACTACTACTGAAGGGATCATTCCAAACGACTACAAAACCTTTAAAAATTAGAAAAAGCGACATATTTCGAAAACGAGGCAAGATAATCCAAAATAATGATTTTACGGTACAAAATTAAAAATTCCGAATTCAGGATATAAGCCGATAGGGTCGGTCGATATCATAACATAACCTTAAACAATAAGAATAAACGAAGATGATTCAATATCTCGAAATCGAAGCTAGATGGGCCAAAAATAACGGTTTTCCTAAAAAGGAAATTAAAATCGGCTGAAATGAAACAAATGAAAACAAAAATTTGGTTTCAACTTCTATTCAAAATATTGATAATTTTAAATATTCTACTTCAGTTGGGTTCTACTTAATTTCTTTTTACATAAATAGTTCTATGCTTGGACTTTATGCTTGTCTATGCTTGTTTGTTTTAACAGTGTTTGTTTTGAAATGCTTCCCAACAAGTAAGAAAAATATTTTTTTCCAAGCTTGGAAAAAAAGTGTTGAACCTCCACTTGATATCCAACTCATTTCTCCAAGTCAACTTTAACATCTTGGAGTTGAACTGAAAATTGGCTTGAGATGTGTTAGTTTTCAAAGTGGCAACACTGTTGAAGTATCAAGAAAAAAATAATTTGTTTTGTATGTGGCAACACTAGGTTGTTTTGGTTTTTGTTAATTTGTGAATATTTGTCAAACAAAGTGAATGGCAACAAAATAATGAAGTTATTAAGAAACTACAGCAAATAATTTCAATAAATAAATAAATTCAAATAATCAAGTAATAAAAGGTAAGTGCAGCAAATAGTAAATTTGCTTTCAGATAGGCATGCAGGGGGAGCAGTAGAAGCAGCTGAAAATTCTACTGTAGCAGAAGGAGCTACATAGCTTGCAGAGAGGGATGTGATAGAAGCGGTAGAAGTGCCAGTAGCGTTAACTGATGTGCCAGTAGCATTGTGGCAACTTCCAGATGAGGAGCAATGCAGCTCAGAAGAAGTGGAATGTCATGAAGAAATACGCCCGCAAGTAACTTTAAGAAGTGATTTAATGAATTGGGCCGTTGTAAATAACATTACAAATGTGGCAACAAACTCCTTACTTGAAATATTAGTGCGCCATGGTAGTTCTCTAGCACTAGATGCAAGAACGTTAAAACTGAATTTATATACCTGAATACTTATTTATTTTTCAAATAAGCAAAAACAAAAAAAAAAAAAAATAAATAATTTTATGAATTTATAAAAATGTATAAAATTCTTAGGTTTAAAATTATTTTCAATGATTGAAATAAAAAAATGATTGGAACAGCTTTTTCTTAAAAAACTATTTCTTTTTTAATTTTCGGTTGGAGATCGCTTTGAGAAAAGGGTTGGAGATCAAGTGGAGATCCAGTCTTATCTCAACTGGAGATCGGAGGTACATTTCCCTGGAGAATGACTTGGATCTCAAGTGGAGGTCAAGTGGAGATCCAGCACTGGAGATTGGAGAAACGAACTGGAGCTCCACTTGAGGTCAAGCCAATCTCCAAGGTTAATGTTTATTGGGATTGTTTTGGTTGTTTTGAAATGTGGCTGTAGAAGAGACGAAGTACCTACAAGAAAGATTGGGAATTTTGTTCTTAGCAACGTTTATTCAAACATTTTTCTCATATTACGCACTATTACAGAATTTTTCTGTAAAAACTACTTTTTTGCACATTTGATTCAAGATGTATTTTACCTTCTTCAAAATTGAACTGGTCTGTTCGAATAATACAACGGTTAATTATTCTTTAATATTTATTTTATCACTTTATTTATTCAATATTTATTTATATTTATTCAAAATAATCACCACCGGAGGTGATACCTACACATATGCCAACGTTTTTTCCATTCTTGATAGGTTGATTTCGGACTGACCTTTAGCTCCCTCTGCGAATTCTCTTTGCTGACTAAAATCGTTTCAAAATGTTTTGCACGAAGCGACAATTTGAGTTTGGGGAATAGGAAAAAGTCACACGGTGCCATATCTGGCGAATATGATGCTTGTTGATTAATAATCGCGTACAATGCGTGATGTTTGAGCTTGTGCATTATCGTGGTGCAAAAAACATGAATTGTCCTTCCATAATAAACAGAAGGTATATCAGTGTCTCTACCCAAATAACATGTTGAAGAATAATTTTTTTTCCTATCTGATCTCCCATTGCCATCTTCCATCTCCCATCTTATTTCCCATTGGCAATGGAAAAATCTCCCATTGACTTCGCTTCTGGCCATGCTTTGAATTTATTCCCACAATATTAACATGAATATTGTAACATTTATCTAAGGACCAATCTTGACCGACCATACTTAACTAACGGAATAAAATTAAAAAAAAAAAAAAAAAAATAATAATAATAAAATTCACAAAATACGCCTTCGAAGTTCAAGTGAGTTTTTTTAATCAAGATCAGATTTATGCAAACGTTAATGATTTTATGTTTTGCGTATGACAGTAATTTTAAGATAAAAATACAAATGACAGCTAAAAATACAAATGTTTATAATAAACATGACAGGTTTTCCTCAGTGTTCTAAGCCGTTACGCAGCAACTTTTATATATAAAGGCTCGAAAGTTGGTCAATATTAACATAGTCGTTCACGATAATCTTAAGTATTACATCGATAAACATGAAGGTGAGCAGAATCCAGAATCATATTCTTTAAAAAAAAAAAATTAAAATGTATTAATCGATTCGAAATTGAAGTTCTTCCTATGCTTGCTGGCACTGACCGTTGCTGGAGCCAATGCTGGATTACTTGGGGTTCTTAAAGGTATAGGTCTAGGACTAAGTCTAGGAGGTGATAATGGCGGTGGTGGCAATGGCGGTGGTGGCAATGGCGGTGGTTATGGCGGTGGCAATGGCGGTAGTTATGGTGGTGGTTATGGTGGTGGTTCTGGCGGTGGTTATGGCGGTGGCAATGGTGGTGGTTATGGCGGTGGTTACGACACTGGTTATGATGGTGGCTATAGCGGTAGTAGCCTTGGCGACATTTATGGCAGCAACCATGGAAACGTTAAAATCATAAAGGTTTATAACGACGAATCTTCCAATGCAGGTTGGTGGAAGAAGTAAATCGATGAATACGATCGACTATCATTTACTTAGTTAAGTATGTATGTATGTTAAAAACAAACGCCATAAGCAATAAACACCTATTTATTTATATTGCTATCAAAATTTTATAATTTGTTTTGCTTTCTCTGCTGTAGTTAGATTATTCCACTTCAATCTTGGTCAGATTTAAGAATGAAATTTTGATAGCCTTACTTCTATCTGCTGAAATCAATTATTTCAGGAAAGTTTACGAGAGTTGTCTGGTTAATCAGTAAAAATACTTTTATTGTTTTTCAAAGTATTCTCCAAAAGAATGGTTGTGTACCATTCAGCATTAAAAGTTCTTCGTTATGGTACATTTGCGACATTTTCCTCACTTTGAAAAACCCAAACAGTGGATTGCTGCTTTGTTTCGGGCTCATAAGCATAGATCTATAATTCGTCACCTAACGCCATGTCTACACAGAGACTTTAGTTCGAGTTTCCAGTATCAAGTTGAGTTTTGCCATTGAACGCAAAATAAAATCTTGAGTTCCCCAGTACCTACACAGTTGCAGGATGAAACTCAACTAAACTCAATTTTCTTTCTGTGTTAATCAAAACTCAATTTGAAAAATGCCTAAAAGTATGCTAATGTTTAAATAAAAATGTTCGTTCAGGTGCAACTTTTTAAATGACAAGGAACTTTGAACAATTTTGTGGTGAGAAATGTCAAAAACAGCTGTTCTAAAATTGTGCAATTTACTATTTGCAAAAAAATGAACAAAAAAGCGAAAAAAAGAACTTGGGCAAGTGAAGAAGATGAGGTATTCATATAGGCTTAGCCAAAATAGATGATTTGCTCCGTAACGAGTGAAGACGAAAATGTTCGCTTAAATGCATTTCAGTAATGTAACCCAAAATGAACAAACGTAAACTCATCGAAACTAAACGAAACAGTTTAACGAGACGTTCTGTTCCCTAACAACCGAACTTTTAGCGTCTTAACTCGTCAACATTTGTGCAAAGTAGTGGCCTTCTTGTTTCAGATGATTGGGGCACCCGTTTCATTTTGGGTTAAATGTCAAAACAGACGTAACGATTGCAAACGTTTGTCAAGTTGGAATCTTATCATTATGGGCCGATACAAAACTCGCATGTTTACGCAGAGATGGCTACAGCCTTGTCCTCAAGTAGAATTGATGCCAGTAGAATGGTGGTGGATGTGCCGAAAAAATATGGGAACACAAAAGTAAACAAAGAAATGTCACACTAAACACAGTTCTGCCGACGCATCTCTATGTGGACAGCTATGCTATTACAAACTCAAACTAAACTCTCTGTGTAGACATGGCATAAAGTAAAGTGAAGCACCATAAAGTGTTGTGAAATATTTGAACTTTTTATATTGATAGTACTGACGAGACATTCGAAACGTCATTTGAATGCACTCAAGCTGTTCTCTGATACTGGCTGTTCTCTGGCTATGTATATAGACGATACAATATTACTTTTGGAAATATTGCCGATACAATATTGTTTTTTTAAGGTTTTGTTCTTTGGGTGATGTCACTTTATGTGGAAGGTATGTGAAGTTTGCATTTCCAGCATGTCAAATTTCGATCTTAGAGTGCAGAGTATGGAGTAACAATTAAAGGTTTAATGCAAATATAATTTCATTAAAAAATTAAGTCATTTGATTAATTTTTGTGGAATTCGAGAATATTTTATCGTTTTGATGAAATAATTTTGTATGAGAGGAAGGCGTGTATTTCATTCAATTTGGCTCATTTTCAAAGTTGATGTTTCCTGTTTTAAAAGGAGCTTTTATATCGAGTTACACAATGAAAGCTTAAAAATCACGCATCAAGCAAAAGGATTAAGTTTCCGAAATTTGGGTATCCAACTTAAATTGGATAAACCTGCTCGTTTTAGACAAATGAAGACAAATGTAGTTGCATAATTGGTCAATAAGACAGATTTTGAATCAAAGAACTTCCAGATGAGTTACAAAAGTCGTTTTTCGTTTTTATGTCATACCACACATCTAAGTGATACTGATCAAAAGCGACCATGCCGTGAGCTGACAACCTCAGATCAAACATAGATTGGTCCGATTATTTATGAAACATTTTGGGTATCTTTATATATCATAATCCTAAAATATGTGATTTGTTGTTTTATATAAGCTAAATAAGTTAATTTCATGGTGTCCGCCATTTGTTGAGTGTGTTTCTATATTTTTTGCGTCTGTTGGATATTTCAAATAAAATTAAATGACAGCCGATTGCTTATGGCCAACTCACACGGATTGGCAATCGATGAACTTTTCTTACGCTCTTTCGCATTCTGATTGTTGGTAGCTCACACGACACGCCAATCATAATTTTACATTTCTTTGAACATTTTTTTTTTCGTAACCAAGCAACACTATTCAGATTGCTGATTGCTGTCCTGTATAGCAATCTCAAAATGAACAAATTTGAATTGCTGCATTCTCTGTTTATCCGCTCTGGCTCTCAGAGTTTTTGACACATTGAAAGCAACAACAAAACGATTAGATTGCTTGATTGCCGATCATCGTGTGCATGGTATAATTGCACAGGTGTGACAGTTTTCCAGCGAACATCAACTGTCAAAAATCATACAAGACAAAGCAAACAAAAAAAAAAGATACAGTAGTTTCGACTATGTCTTAACACAAGACGTAGAATTAGTCAATTCGCTTTTGATGACATCTTTTTTAAAAACTATTTAGCAAAATATTTATTCCATACACCTGAGGATATGACCTTTAAAAGAGTGCCGGAGAGGGTTAATATGTATCACCGACCCCCATTACTTTTGCAAAAGGAACATTTTTGTCTTTGACACCTATTCCCTCCGACCACTCCTTACGGGGGCTCCCATACAAATTTTATGGTTTTGTCGATAATACCGGAAACTGTCGATAAATAGGTAGCAAGTTTAAGCAAACAAAACATCAAATGTTGGCTTTATATTTCATGTAATTGTGTAAAATTTATATAAGTTAGAGAGTTCTAACATGAATTTTTGTCGCATTGAGGATCAAGCAGACCAACAAGTGCTAACATCAACATTGTACGATCAGTACTTTAGGCCCACCAAAGGCTCAAAAAGTTATATAAATACCGACACCTGATCACTATCAACCACCCTACTTACCTCCGAGAATGACGTATTCTACGTCAAAACAAAAAACAGACGAGTTTGACAATCCATGAACGATCTCGTGAGAAAATAGCCTGTTGTCGAACCTACCTGTATAATTGTATCATGACCGTGTGAGTTGGGGATTAGCGATCAGAAAAAAAATTCTGAGCTCGTCGACAACATCTGACCAACACTCCGGTCATGCTTTGACCATGAAAAGTAACAGAAAGGTTGAGAACAACTATGTCAGAGGTAAAAACTAAACGCAGATCTGTTTTTGACTGTTGCTGTTCAGCTCGGACATAAAAAAGAAAAAGGCCTAAAGTGTGTACGACAACTCGATTTCATTCATATCCCCCTATCGTCTATTCTACTGAAACCACTTGAAAACTTTTGGAAGTTCATCTTAGGCAAACTATTGACGCTACGAAATTTTCTTATGAAAAACTTTTCTGGAGTGAGAATTCAGAAGAACGCATCTGTAAGGCAAATATGGCGCTATTCGCGTACCAGAAATCAATAGCTAATAAATATGCCTTTTCTCCGGCGATAGTCCGTTGGGTTTACACTTCTATCTTCCGCCCTATATACCTCTACGGAACAATACTTTTTTGGTGGCCCATTACGTGCAAGTCTTTAATCCTAAGCAAACTCCTTTAATTGCATAGAAGAGCAGATCTATGTATTACCGAAGCTCTTTGCTAACTCCAACGGATGTCATTCCTTATAGACTTGACTGCCAAGAAATCTGCAACCATCGTAGTTTTGAGGTTAAAGGTACGTGGATCTTAGTCTGGCAATAACATTGGACACACGGTTGAACTGACCTCGGCCAGTAATATCAAAGGTAAAATTCGCCAAGAGATACGATGTTCGCATCCCCTCACGCCAGAAACGGAGAAAGGGACCCCTCATCACATGCACTGAGTTTCCAAGGCTTTCCAAGACCTTAACCTGTGGCGCAACATGCACAAAGCTGTCTGCACTCTTTCAAATAGTCAAGCAACACGAAAAGCGCTTTTCTCATACATCTACAGCTCTTAATTCAAGCTGTATGTCACAGATTTCTAAACGAGATGGTTGAGCATTTCAGGATACACCTTATCTGGGTGCATGGGTATCATGTTATTGGAAGCAATTGCAAACTGATGAACTGGCTAGGAAGGGTACGATCACCACTATCCTCTTGCGGAAGTATGGGGTAAGTATAATCATTACCACCTTTAAACTCAGATGAAGGTGAAATACACTTCGACAGATCCAGGAGCATTAGGAAAATCTTGTCACCTGCAACACGGCACAACTTGACCTTAATTAACTTCAAGCTCACCGTCTCTCTACCGGGACTCAAAAGATTGGACCTCTCTGCTCTGATTATGGATTGTTAGGAGCAAAGGCCCCTCCAGTTAGGCTTCGAAACAAATGATCACTATAGAATAGAAGCTGCAAAGATGCTGAAGAGAAGGAAAGCGTTAAGCATCTCCTCCGCCAGTGCCCTGCAAAAGAAGACAGCTCAACTTTGGGCGACCCTTTCTTCACACCCATGACGATATATCGAAAAATAGAATTAAATAAAATCGACAGATTTCTTAAATTCACTAAGTGGTTCAGCTCATACTATAAAGGGTCTATAATTCTACAAAGTGCACGAGTCGGATAAACGTCACAACCATTACAACCTTACCTAACCCAATAAGTATTTGTATATCTCATCCTCAGAAAATTATGAAAAGAAAATTTTATAGCTATATTACCAAAGTGTAAAAATATGAAGAAAGAAAAAGTTACAAAAAAAAAATATAGATATTAAAATAATTTTTATAAGAATGGATTTCAAAGTATGTGAAACGGAGTCAAACTCTACTTGTTAAGAGTTAACTTGACCAGAGTCATTAGCGGATATAAAACAAAGACAATAGAATTGTTTTTAAAGTAAAATTAAGACTGAGATAAGTCATAAAATTCGAGTTTAATAAAACAAACAAAACATATTCATCAGAAGATTAAACATCGACAAATTGACAAACAAAAATAATGAAAAACAATATTAAAAATAAACAAAGGTAAAATAAATGAATGATATTGAACTTAATATAATATCGTATGAGAAGAATATTCCAGATACTCTTATAACTATAAATTAAAAATTCAAAAAAATGAATTTTATAGTTTCAACAAAATCAAAAACTTGGTATCAAAATGAGAGATCATGATGGATACCTGCCTTTCGCTGCTGACCCACTATATTCAACTGCATAAAGACTTCCATACACCTGCAACTACTCACACTTCTATTACTTCAAAGACAATACTTCGGACATTATTAGTTCGATTTCTTGATTTCCGTCCATAATTTTATGCCAAAATTGATGCTGTTTAATTTATGATGACTTTCAAAAAATTCGCACATAAAATAATACTTTATTTAAATGTGACTGGTTTTCCAAAAAAATTAAGATTAGTATATAAGACTTTGATAGAGCTTGATGCCAACATAGTCACTCACGACAATCCAAAGTATTTGCAAATAATTCGATTAACATGAAGGTAGGATTAAAATTGATTTCATAAAAAACAAAAACAAAAAAAAATTTTTTTTAACTGATTTCTTTTCCATAAAAAATTAAAGTACTTCCTTTGCTTACTGGCACTGACGGTAGCTGGAACCAATGCTGGATTCCTTGGAGCTCTTAGCGGACTAGGCGGTGGCTTTGGCGGTGGTAACAGTGGCGGTTATGGCGGTGGCTATGGTGGTGGTAATGGCGGTGGTTATGGTGGTGGATTTGGCGGTGGTAATGGCGGTGGTTATGGCGGTGGTAATGGCGGCGGTCATGGCGGCGGTCATGGTATTACCAAAATCGTTAAAGTGGTTCACGAACAACCTATTATACACCATGTGCAACCCATCATTCAACAAGTGCAACCCATCGTTCATCATGTGCAACCAGTTTCAATTGTTAAAGTGATTGATGGTGGTCATGGCGGTAGTTATGGCGGCGGTTATGGCGGTGGTTATGGCGGTGGTCATGGTGGTGGTCATGGCGGTGGTTATGGCGGTGGTTATGGCGGTGGTTATGGCGGTGGTTATGGCGGTGGTAATGGCGGTGGTTACGGCGGCGGTTATGGCAGTGGTCATGGCGGTGGTCATGGTGGAGCCGTTAAAATCATCAAGCTTCATCAATACGCACCTGCCCATGGCGGTTGGTGGAAGAAGTAAATCGATTGTTCAATCACATTAAACAGCCTGTTAAGATATTGTTAAAATACTGTTAAATAAAATTGTTACTGTTATCATACCAAATGAAAAAAGTTTTACTAATGATCACTTGGATTACTTTTCAACACTTCTAGGATTTTGTTTACTCTTGACTTGAAATACAGTGAGCGTCCAAACAAAGTGTACACCATATTTTTTAATATTTTCTATTTTATTTCAATATTTTAAAAAGTAATTTTATAAAAAACTAGCTGGTACCCGACGCGTTGCTGTCGTATCGGAAATAATTTCTATCTCTATCTGAATCTCAAACTCAGTCTTAATCTCAATCTCAATCTCAATCTCAATCTCAATCTCAATCTCAACCTCAACCTCAATTTCAATCTCTATCTCTATCTCTATCTCTATCTCTATCTCTATCTCTATCTCTATCTCTATCTCTATCTCTATCTCTATCTCCATCTCTATCTCTATCTCTATCTCTATCTCTATCTCTATCTCTATCTCTATCTCTATCTCTATATCTATCTCTATCTTTATCTCTATCTCTATCTCTATCTCTATCTCTATCTCTATCTCTATCTCTATCTCTATCTCTATCTCTATCTCTATCTCTACCTCTATCTCTATCTCTATCTCTATCTCTATCTCTATCTCTATCTCTATCTCTATCTCTATCTCTATCTCTATCTCTATCTCTATCTCTATCTCTATCTCTATCTCTATCTCTATCTCTATCTCTATCTCTATCTCTATCTCTATCTCTATCTCTATCTCTATCTCTATCTCTATCTCTATCTCTATCACTATCTCTATCTCTATCTCTATCTCTATCTCTGTCTCTATCTCTATCTCTATCTCTGTCTCTATCTCTATCTCTATCTCTATCTCTATCTCTATCTCTATCTCTATCTCTATCTCTATCTCTATCTCTATCTCTATCTCCATCTCTATCTCTATCTCTATCTCTATATCTATATCTATCTCTATCTCTATCTCTATCTCTATCTCTATCTCTATCTCTATCTCTATCTCTATCTCTATCTCTATCTCTATCTCTATCTCTATCTCTATCTCTATCTCTATCTCTATCTCTATCTCTACCTCTATCTCTATCTCTATCACTATCTCTATCTCTATCTCTATCTCTGTCTCTATCACTATCTCTATCTCTATCTCTATCTCTATCTCTACCTCTATCTCTATCTCTATCTCTATCTCTATCTCTATCTCTATCTCTATCTATCTCTATCTCTATCTCTATCTCTATCTCTATCTCTATCTCTATCTCTATTACTATCTCTATCTCTATCTCTATCTCTATCTCTATCTCTATCTCTATCTCTATCTCTATCTCTATCTCTATCTCTATCTCTATCTCTATCTCCATCTCTATCTCTATCTCTATCTCAATCTCTATCTCTATCTCTAACTGGAAAGACTCGTGGAAATTGATAACCAAATTTCGAGGCTATGCTACTTACAATTCCAAAGTTATTCGATATCGCAAATTTGGCTTGTATGGGCAGAGCCACACCTCCTTGTTCAATGACGTCTCAGTTTTCTAGTAGAAGAATATCACCCAATATTAATTTCATACTGAATTTCGTTGGTAAACGACATTTAGTTCCAAAGCTATCTGATATCAAAAATTTAAAGTGTATGGGTGGAGCCACACCCCCTTTTTTAAAACCCATCCCAGTTTTATAGTAGAAATATATCACCAAGTGGCAACTCCATACTGAATTTCATTATTATACGGCATTTAGTTCCAAAGCTATTCGATATCATAAATTTGAATTGTATGGGCGGTGCCACACCCCTTTGGCCTATACTGGCTTAATTTTGCCAGTCGAAAGACACGACTAAATAGAACGTTCTAACCGAGTTTCATTAATGTGTGACTTATAGCTTGAAAGTTATACTGAAAATTTGGTCTGCTGAAAAAGTGCCACGCCCCACATTCAACGCCCATAAAATTTTACCTGTGGAACGGCTCTTGAAAATTGAGATAGAACACCGAATTCCGATGCTATGCGACCTATAACTTCAGAGCTATTCGCTACCGTAGATTTGGGTTGTATGGGAGGTGCCACGCCCCCTTGTCCAATGTTCCGTGAGTTTTTTCCAAAACCTTTGCGGAACAATTACGAACAAACTCACAGAAGGAAGTATACAATTAGGTCCAGTAGTTTTCAAGTTTTAAGTGGTCGAACAAACCAAGATTCATTTTTATATATATAGATTTTTGTATTTTTTTAATTTATTTTTAATGATCTTATTATATACCTACAAACTAAAAATATAAATTATTTTACATTTTTTTCGAGTCAAAACAAAGTGTACACTTTAAGTTGTAAATAAGAAAAAATAACTTCAGTCCAATTATCAATATTTTTTTGTTTTCGTCGTGTTGAAATGGCAGCTTTCAACCGTCTTAGCATTGATTCCACAAATTTCGTTGTTACGTTTGATGAAATTTTGTCCACTTTTCAAGTTAAACGGCTTTCAGCGAGTCCTTGCTGGATATCGTCCTCTTTCTTATTTGTTTATCCATATGTTCCCACAATTGTTCTATCGGGTTGTGGTCCGGTGATTGTGGGGGGTGATCCAGCTGTTTTGGAGTTTTGCACAGCAACCATTCCTTCACTACCTTGGCTGTATATTTCGGATCGTTGTCCTGCTGAAACATCTACAAGCGATTTAGTCCTAATTTATTAACACTGGCCGGCAAATTTTCTTTTAAAATATTACAGTAATCGAATTTATTCATTGTACTGTCAGTAAACGTTTAATTTCCTACATTGTTTGCCGTCATACACTCTCACACCATCACCGAGCCCACACCATGTATTATTGTAGAAGTAATATTTTTATCCTTGAACTCCTGAGTTTTGCTTCTCCATATTTTTTGTAGATTTTTTTCTTTCCAAAAATTTCGAATAAGTTTTTGTCACTAAAAACTATGTTTTTCCAAAATGAAATTTCATGATTTTCATACTTTTTAGCAAAATCCATGCGTAGTTTTTGATTTTTTCTTGATATAAACGTATTTTTTCGAGAGACTCTTCCAAATAGACCATTTGCATTTAATGGACGTCTTATTGTACTGGCACTAACGTTGGTTCCTGATGATACGACAAGATCATCCGCTATTTTCCGGAATACTGATCGTATTGCGGTTTCACAGAGTTGTTTTGGTTGCCAGCACATGGTCGATTTTCTAGTGGTCCAAATTTTTTGTATTTGTCAATGATTTTCTTGATGGTATTATGACCTCTATAAAAAATTGAAGCGATTTCGCGAAGTGATTTTCCTGCTTTATGGAATTTTATGACTAATTCCTGTATTTCAATAGAAGTTTAACTACGCATTTTAAAGAAGTTTTCTTACAACTTACTTCCTCACTTTACCAAAGGCGAATGATGCAGAAATATTAACTAACATCATAATTAACCAATTTGAGAGAGATACCGTTACAGTTGCTTCAAATATTTGAAATAGCTAAGCTTACTATGCAGGTGTACACTTTGTTTTGAAGCTCACAGTATATGTAAGATTTAAGGATGCGCAGGGGCCGCTTTAATGTTAATTTAAAATGTTAATGTTAATGTTAATGTTATTGTTAATGTTAATGTTAATGTTAATGTTAATGTTAATGTTAATGTTAATGTTAATGTTAATGTTAATGTTAATGTTAATGTTAATGTTAATGTTAATGTTAATGTTAATGTTAATGTTAATGTTAATGTTAATGTTAATGTTAATGTTAATGTTAATGTTAATGTTAATGTTAATGTTAATGTTAATGTTAATGTTAATGTTAATGTTAATGTTAATGTTAATGTTAATGTTAATGTTAATGTTAATGTTAATGTTAATGTTAATGTTAATGTTAATGTAAATGTTAATGTTAATGTTTGGCGTCCGTGGCGTAGTTGGTTAAAGTGTGTGGCCGCTATGTCAACGAACCTGGAGACCCAGGTTCGAACCCCAGCAGCGACAGAAAATTATTTGAATTAAAATAATTTTTCTGTACGGCCGCCACCTCTCTGCAGACAATGGCAAACCTCAGAGAGTAATAAAAAATGCCATGTAAAGCTTCTTGAGAATAAGAACATTTCGTTCATCGCCGTTCGGAGTCGGCGTTAAGCCTGTAGGTCCATTTCTCGGTCAATTGTGTAAAAACTTAATAACACGCACAACACAATTGATCATAAGAAGCTAGGTCAAAGTCCTTTCAAGGGCTGAAATGGCCAGTTATTTATTTTTTTTTATTATATTTATAATGTTAATGTTTGGAAATTTATTCTTTGATACAATTGATTTCTTTTAGATAATTATTTTTAAAATTATCTAAAAGAAATCAATTCAAGTGTTTCTTCAATATTATTTTTATTTTCAGAACCAACTTTGAACTATACTGAACTATGTATTTAGTAAAAAATTATACGAAAAATTCGTATTTTTTACGAGTTTAGTTAAAATCCACTCGATAAGACCCACTGGATGCGATTTTTTCATATTTATTTATTCAGCAAAGTTGTTTACCGTGCAAGAGTTCTTTACCGTGCAAGAGTTATCAAAATGCTAAGTGTTCGGTAAAGTGGCAAAACTAATGTAACCACGAGATTCCTCATTTCAAAATTAAGTGAAATACATTTAAATTATCAAATACAGAGGAAAAAATTGTACAAAGAAGCTCACAGAGTTATTAATATTTATGTATAAACAAGTGTTTTAACATGTTATGCACAAATTGAAGCTTTCTTGTTTTGAGTCCATTTTACAAAAGTAGACCAAATAAACCAAGATGTTGCAAGTGATCGCTGATAATCGAAAATGCATTCGCATACTTGACTAAGTATCTACTAAACCTGTCCAATGACAATTGCCTATGATTATATAAACATTGCTGGATATCAACAATATGAATACAAAAGACAATTTGGTCAACTTTATTAACAGTTAACAAATACGATGCATTTGAAAGACAACAACCCAATGTTGTTGCACAGAGAAGTGGCTAACAGATTTGGGAACAATAAATATTTTAATGTTATTGGTGGGCAGAATGCAAGCATTTTATTATTATTTTACCTTCATTAAATATGGATGCCATCAAAGTGTAAATGGGACAAGTTTCTGAGCGTATTACGAATATGCAAAGAAGTTGCAATCGATCTATGGTCTGTTGGTCGTGTGATCCAAGTTATGTCGCATGGGATGCATTTTTTAATTTTTTTTTGTTTTTGTGTATAAAAGCTTGATGCGCTTTTTGATCAATATCAGTCAAAATTTGGACCTTCACTTCATAACTTACTTCCTAATCAGCATCTTAAGTAGTAGAGTTCAAAAATGAAGGTATGAAGAGTTTATATTAATAATCAGCATAAGTAGGATTCAGAAATATTTTATTTACAGGTCTTTCTATGCTTTGTGACTTTATTCGTTGCAGCTAATGCCGCTTTCCTCAACTTGGGTAGCCTACTAGGGGGTGGTCAGAATAATATTCAGGGTGGCGGCGGAAATGGACACGGAAATGGAATTGGACCTGGACCTGGACATGGACATGGACAAGGACATGGACATGGACAAGGACATGGACATGGACAAGGACATGGACATGGTCACGGACCTTCGCATGGACCTCAGCAGATTATAAAAGTGATTCACCAACAAGGTGATGGTAGTCACGGTCATGGTGGTGGTAGTCACGATCACGGTGCTGGTGGTCACGGACTTTCGCACGGACCTCAGCAGATTATAAAAGTAATTCACCAACAAGGTGGTGGTGGTCACGATCACGGTGGTGGTGGTCACGATCACGGTTCTGGTGGTCACGGACTCTCGCAAGGACCTCAGCAGATTATAAAAGTGATTCACGAACAAGATGGTGGTAGTCACGGTCACGGTGGTGGTAGTCACGATCACGGTGCTGGTGGTCACGGACTCTCGCAAGGACCTCAGCAGATTATAAAAGTGATTCACCAACAAGATGGTGGTAGTCACGATCACGGTGGTGGTGGTCACGATCACGGTGCTGGTGGTCTAGGACTCTCGCAAGGACCTCAGCAGATTATAAAATTGATTCACCAAGAAGATGGTGGTAGTCACGATCACGGTGCTGGTGGTCACGGACTCTCGCAAGGACCTCAGCAGATTATAAAAGTGATTCATCAACAAGATGGTGGTAGTCACGATCACGGTTTTGGTGGTCACGATCATGGTTCTGGTGGTCACGATCATGGTTTTGGTCACGGTCATGGCCATGCTGTTGGTCAGAAAGTTTTTAGCGTCCAGGATATCTCTGAAGGTGGTCATGTGCAACACGTCCAGCATGCTGCACAAGAGGTTATACATGTTGTGCATCAACAGGCGCATTCCGTTCACTCAGGGCAAGCCTCAGCGCCTAGAGTAATCAATGTGGTTCATCAACAGGCTCCAACGCATCAATCTGAACCCGCAGCAGTTATCAGCGTCGTGCATTCTCATTCTTTGGGATCTAGTCCAGTCCAACACGGATCTCCCAATTTACTCATTAATGATCATGGCTTGAATGGACAATCTTCATCGCATTCAGCTGGTATTTCTGCACAACATTTATCACAATCTGTTGGAATTGCTGTGCCATCTGTGTCCTATCAAGCACCATTACCAGTTTTAGCTGCACCATCTTTATCCCAGCAAGCACCTTTATCCTATCAAGCACCTGTACCCTACCAAGCACCTTTATCCTATCAAGCACCTTTATCCTACCAAGCACCTTTATCCTACCAAGCTGCACCGTCTCTATCACAGTCAGTTGGTATTTCGGAACCATCTTTATCATACCAACCACCCTTACCACTTCAATCGGCGAACGCCCAAGTACTTGGTTCCGCATACTCATCACAATCGGCGTCTATTTCATCCGAAGCAAGTGGATATTTACCACCCAACGTGTGAGTACCGCAGGCGCCATTCCAGTCATATGGACCACCATCCCAATTATGGTAGAGAGATGTCCTCCTTTCAAACCTAGTCATTAATCGCTATGGATTTAGTTACTTGTACAAAAATTGATCATACACTTATGGAGATATTTTCAGTGATATATTTGAGAGAATTCATCCAAAATTAAATAAATAAATAAACTCATAGCGATATTTCTATAATCCCCAAAAAGTAGTTCAATTATTGAATATAAAATATTGGTGTCATGTTTACAGAGTAAACTTTAAATTAAAGATGAACTGAAGAAAAAGAAAATCAATTTGAATCAAAATCAAATTAGAGCTGTATCTGTATAAAATTTTATTGATCTTTATTTTCAAACTGACTTCCTTTAAGATATTTCAAGTAAAAAAAAAAAACATTAAAATTAAGGTGATTCATGTAAACTACCAATTATGCAAAATGTTGTAAAAGTGAATCTTTAAAACTGTTTCTGATAAACAAAAAAAAAAAAAAATTATATAAGAATTGATAGTAGTCGTTCGGTGATATTTCCAAAGTGAGTGTATTATAATTAGGTCAGTCACTGAGAGAAGGTCATTCTCAGAAACTTTGAAAGTTACTTTATCGACTCATCGAATAATTTCGAAAATGTTGGAAAACTCACATGAAAACAAATAAAATTAATCCACTTTTATTTCGGACATTAACATTAAAATTTCAAAAACATTTTAACGTTCACATTAACATTAACACAAGCAGTCTCTGTGTATTTGTACAACGACTTGTTCAACAATAAACTTGTGAGAAACTTTACAATGCATCGCATAGTGGCTCGGAATTGAAAAAAAAAAACAGGCTTGTCTTGAATCTTCAAGATTTAGAGGTAATAACATAGAAAAAGTCATAATATTTTTATTTTGTGGTAAGACAGATTGATCCAGATTAAAGTTGAAGTTAAGTGAAAATTACTTTTTAAGTTGAAGGTTATGTGTATATTGAAATTAAATTTATAAAACTATAGGGTTAATCACGATCCGGTGCAAATAAGTTAGTTAATTTTTGCATTTGTATTTATTTGTCATATATTAAGAATGTACTTGTTCAAGTTAACTTTGCAATACTCAAAAAAAAAAAAAAAAACAGAAACAACAAATTACTTAATTCCTTAATACAACTTATTCTATAGAACCATAAAATATCTTAGTTTTCCCCATTTTTTTTTTCTTAATTCCATTTTCAAGTAGTTTTAGCTTTAATTTTAACACATTCACATTCACTCACATGTGACTCATAGACCATATTTGTTCACACATCTTTGAAGTATATGTGATACAAAAACATATTTATAGACCCCTTTTACATTGGTCAAGACTTGAATTCAAGTCTGTGAGTTTGTAGGCAATTCGCCGCACATCGGAAGCGACGATATGGTAAGAGAAAACTTGCGCTGTACCGTCAATTTTTAGGCAATTTTTGTATTCCTTTTGTGCTTTTCGTTGTTTTGACAAAGCAATTCACATTATTTTTCGTTTGCTTCCGTGCGTTTGGTGTTCTGTAGCTGAAAAAGGCTGCGAACATAATGCATGTGTATGAGCAGAGCAAACATATTAAAGCAATAAAGAATGCAAGTTTTGCATCTCTTTTGCATCAGAATTCAATTCTTGACTAATGTAAAAGGTTTCGTCAAGTTTAAAAGAGAACGTCAAAAAAGTTGATTTCAAGTCTTGATCAATGTAAAAGGGGTCATACTAACTTCAATATATTTATACTAACGAATAGTTAAGGATATTGGAGTTGTAGAACGTAAGAATATGGTTATAACAATTTATTTGTGTCATTATTAAAGCAATGTATGTATAAACGTATGTACGTTCATGAGTCATATGTGAACATACAATTAGTTATATTGGGACGTGTGAGGAATATGCTTGGACAGTGGACACGTAAGCTTTAAAATAATTTTTATTGCCAAATTGTTTTGAAATACATAGCATGCTGTAGTATTTTTTACTACTTTTGAAGAGTATTTGCAATGGCGTGTGTGTATGTTGTAAATATATGCAATAGGTTTTTCGTCTAGCATTTATGCAAAGGCTTAGCAAATGCAAATACGTACAATTTGCTGTTGTAATTCAAAAAGGTATGAATGTATTTTACATTTGCAATGGTGCAAGATCATTTGCACCCAATTATGAAAAGTCCTAATTTGTTGTTGCACCCTAAAGGCCCAAACATATTTTACATTTGATATAATGCAAGACTTCTTGCACCGGATCGTGAACATATTTAAATTTTTCTTTTTTTCATGGGAAATTTCAAAGTTTTATTTCTATGATATATCACCCAATTCATAACTTCAACGTTTGTGTCTTACACACAACAGAGATCTAATTATGGCTACATTTCAATTGAGTCGCATTATAAAAGGGATACAGTTTCCTGTTTCATGGAAACACTCGTAGGCATTTAGACATCACAACGTATCTTTATAGTTGTCCTTATTCTTACTTGTATCCGTTCCTTTGCCTCTAAGCCTGTCTCATCCTTATTTTTATTGTTCTAATCCTTGTCACGTTTTTTCCCATTTTCGTTGTCCAACTACCATTCATAATTCTTGTTCCAATCCTTTTCTTAATAGTTGTCTTATGGTGCTTATCCTTATATAAATCCTTGTCCTCATCTTTTTTCTCATCCTTGTCCGTATCCTTATCCTTGCCAAATCCTTGTTCTAATAATTGATCTTATTTTCTTTTTATTTATATTATTAATTAAATTTAAATTTAATTGTAATTTTAATTTTAATTTTCATTTTAATTTTAATTTTAATTTTAATTTTAATTTTAATTTTAATTTTAATTTTAATTTAAATTTAAATTTTAATTTAATTTTCATTTTAATTTTAATTTTAATTTTACTTTTACTTTTACTTTTACTTTTACTTTTACTTTTACTTTTACTTTTACTTTTACTTTTACTTTTACTTTTACTTTCAATTTTAATTTTAATTTGAATTTGAATTTGAATTTGAATTTGAATTTGAATTTGAATTTGAATTTTAATTTAATTTTAATTTTAATTTTAATTTTAATTTTAATTTTAATTTTAATTCTTATTCTTATTATAATTCTAATTCTTATTCTAATTCTAATTCTCATTCTAATTCTAATTCTAATTCTAATTCTCATTCTAATTCTAATTCTAATTCTAAGTTCAATTCTAATTCTAATTTTATTTTTTATTTTAATTTTATTTGGACTAAAATTTATTTTTCAAGAATTTTATTCACGAAGACTTATTAACATTTATTTACGTTAAAATGTTTATAAATATTGCGGTACTTTCAAACTTAACTTTCATATTTTTTAATTATAATAAATATTTTTATAGCTGCTGTAGCCGATATCTGGGAGCTCCTCTAATAATTTTTTTTTGTCGCCTTTTGTTTAAGGCGTTTTGCCTTTTGACAAAACGGCGCCTTCTAAGTAAACAATTCGAGCATAAATGTAGGTCCTGAATTGCTTATCAAATGGAAAATATTTATGAGTGAGAAAAAACCTTCGATCAATTACTTAAAAAAAACTTGTTTAGAAATTTAAGACTGGACGGTACAGTTATTTCTCCGAAATCTTGTTCATCGACTTCATGGTTATAGTTTTAAGAAAATCTCTTCTAAATTTTCGCATTTCTAAGAAAAACCATAATGTGGCCATGATGTGGCGTCCGTGGCGTAGTTGGTTAAAGGGCGTGGCAGCTATGTCAAAGAACTTTGGAAACCCAGGTTCGAACCCCAGCAGCGACAGAAAATTATTTGAATTAAAATAATTTTTCTGTACGGCCGCCACCTCTCTGCAGACAATGGCAAACCTCAGAGAGTAATCATAATGCCATGTAAAGCTTCTTGAGATCGAGAACTTTCCGTTCATCGCCGTTCGGAGTCGGCGTTAAGCATGTAGGTCCAGTTCTCGGCCAATTGTGTACAAACTTAATAACACGCACAACACAATTGATCATAAGAAGCTAGGTCAAAGTCCTTTCAAGGGCTGAAATGACCAGTTATTTATTTTTTTTTTTAAGAAAAACCATCCGACAAAACTTTACAAACGTGCGTGTAACATCGAGATTATTCGTCGTATTTACGTGAAATTTGCCGTGTATGCGCATAGAATTTTTGGATTTTTTCATTTTCGTTATGTTTTCAAAAAATCAATCTTTGCCGTCGTTAAATAAAGTTTATCGTAGCACTTGGTATAACTGAGTTATAATTTATGCAATTATACTGCATTTTTGTTACATAAGTTTTTATCTCCGCGACTTATGACAAATCATTTATTTTTGTTTGATGGCTCATATACTCACCGATTAATTATTCCATACAACGTCGTTTTATGATTGTTGCATTTTCGATCTTGAAGCGGCACTCTCCACGGTCTTATGACGATTTTTATCTATTTTTGTTGTGAGGTCTAAAAGAACCAACTTTCTTCTACCAACGATGACGTATGACATATATTTCGGTAGTAGTTTTATTTAACGAGGAACAATTCCATGTATAAAATTTGCAGTTTTGTTGCTTAAGCAGCTCCCTCCGCATCCATCAGAATTTGGTTTTATTGTCATAAGGTCAAAGCAATAACCTTTGCTGCCATACCATAACTTACCACATAAACCACATATGCTTATAAACTCAGTAATAATTCCATGTAACACCGATGCATTTTTCAAAAATGCCTTTTTCACCCTTTTTGTAACCTGCGAGGTAAGATTTAACATTGTTATGTCAAAATTCTACACATTGCTATACTTACAAATAAATCACCGTTTTATGAAAAATGTTGTATTTGTTAATAGAAATATCAAGTTCTGTGGCACCTTTAATAGCAGTCAGTACCATGGATGGTTTAAGAGATTATCTTCACTACGGAATATATATTACTTAAAGTAAAATAAGATATTTTTTTTAAAACAAAGTAAATGCATTTGTGCCGGAAATGGCCGCTCTGCTGTTAGATAGAGCAAGATTATATCACTTAATTAGTCTTGAGTACTATGGGTAGCTGTTATATAATTTGGGAATAATCAAAGACAATCTACTGATAATTCTTCGTCACAGGGACCTCAGATTTACCATTTAAATATCGCATGCAATTAAGCCTTCAAAGATTTCCATGTTACAACTGAAGCACCAGTGAGCGCACGTCATAAAATTATCAACAGCATAATTTAAGGCACTTTTTCTAAACTCTCGGGGATAAATATTTACATTGCATCCAATTGCACTAGTTGGATGCAATTATTGTCTAACAAGTAAATGAAAAATGTAAGAATATTTTTTTTTATGGACAAGATCGTTATTTCTTCTCAGATGATCAACACATCCTCTTCTGTATTTTTTTAATTATTTTCCATGTTGCTATTGCGCTGTTTTATTCACCTTTTTGTAGTGTTACTTGAAACAATGATATTTAGATTAAGATTAGAATTTATTTGACTTTCGGCTTTTACTCGGAATATATACGCTATACACTAGATGGTTTTTTTATTCGGCAGCTTTGATGAGAGCCTCGACGCATTCAAGAGCAATGGCAGCTTCTGCTTTGGCCTGTTAAATAATTGAAAATTAGAGTAAATTAAAAAGAAGCACAACAAATTGTTGTTTTGATGTTTACCTTGTCAGTGCTGGCGGTATTCATCTGAGCTTGATATTGATTTACCAATTGTCTGGCTTCGGCAATATCAAAAGAATCAATGGCATGAGCTTCTTCAGCCAAGACTTGTACGGATGAGTCATCGTTGACGGTAATGGTGCCACTGGAAACAAAGTATTTCGAGGCGGAGCCATCGTTCTCGAAAACCTGCACAACACCTGGCTTAAGGACAGCTAAAATTAATGAAATAAAGAAACATCAGTAGAATTCGAGCCACAGCTAAAGATTTTTAGAATAAATGGAATTAAAGGGCAGGCACCCGACAGTAAAAAAGAAAGTTCAGTAGCTGCATCACTCACTCTAGCTGAAACTTTTGTTTCTCTTGATCCATCGCATAAAACTGCAGAATTTCATGTAACTTACCCAGCGTTGGGACATGCTTGGCCAAAATACCGAAACTACCGCTGAATGATGGCACATCAATCTGGCGCACATTAGCGTTGTCGTAGAATGTTTTGTTGGCAGCGGCGAAGGTGAGCTTCATTTCGTCGGAATAGCCACGGGACTGCTGCACCAGGCGAGCACCGCGCGTGGCCAAGAAGCGAGCATTTTTCACGACGGACATTTTTAGCTGCAATGGAAATGAAAATAGCAATAAAAATAGTATAAAATAATGGCTATGCTAGCATATTTAGACAGATTTTCAATAAATTTCAAATTATGTAACTTTGTAGGTTAGAATAAGTTTGCTGACAAAGATGCACTCAGTCCATTTATTGTAAAGTATTTGCTGCCATGGAACTTATATATTCAAGATGTATGGGTTTTGTTTTTGTCAGCTTACCAGTATTTAATTTAATACAATCGAAGATAATTAAGCAAATTGCAATTGAAATCACACAAAATTGCTTTATCGCCTCTGCACACAAAAAAACGCGAAATGTCAGCGACTGTTGGGAAAAAAGTCAAACAGCTGTCACAACTTCAGCTGTCAATTTTGAAGGTGCAACAGTCAAAATGACATTTTTGTTCAAAAAACGAGTGAATTACAGTCATTTTATACAAAAAAGACTTCATGGTAATATTTGCAACCCTGTAAAAGTGAAAATACCAAAAGTGCTGCCAATTTGACGGATGTTGAAATACTGGGAAATTCCTTGGTTTAAAATTTATTGAGGTTGTTTATTACGCCTCTATCCCTGTTGTGCGTTAAAATAAGTGATTAAAAACTAATTAATAGCAGGTAAACAAAACAAATTTGTAACCTGCTAATAAATATTCTAATAAACAGGAAGTACAACGGAATGTATGCTAGTCAGCGTTTCGGGACATTTATATATCCCCGGTGGTTGAGAGGAATTTTGTTTAGTTTTGTTTTGAACCTCAAGTGCTGCTGCTGCTCTTAGCTAAAGTTTGTTGAAAGCAGCAAATTTGAAAAATTTGCTTAGTTTATTTAAAATATAATCCAAGCTTAATTTATTTATATTAAAGAGAATAAAACTGCTCAATGACACCTAAATATAAAACTGTCTAATGCATTTGGAAAAATTGAAAAGAAACAACTTTTTAGCTGCTTTTAATTCAAACGGTTCGGTTACATTGGCTCAGTTGCTGCCAGCGCCATATTGAGTAACTGCGCTGCTGTTAGTGTCAAACACAACGTCGACAGCGTGCGGTTGTGTGTATGAAAAATATTAACAACAACAACACGAGCAACAACAACGAAGATTTCTGTTTCTTTGGATTATTCAGCGGACTTGGACATACTTTATTGGGTTGAAATTTTTAAAAAAATTCTTGGTCAAGCAATATTTTGAAGAAACTTCTTTGAAGTTGTGCAGTAATTTTAAACAATTTTGGTGGGTTGGAAAAAAGTGTGCCTCACGTAGCTAAAGCAAGAATTGGAATTGTGGCCAGTCAACAACGACGACGAAATTTCAAGCGTGTAATAGTTTGATACGATTTCATAGCCAGCGACAGATAGTCAGACAGACATACATACGTGGAGGGAGTAAGTGACTGAGTGATTCTCGTGTGATGACCATGGCAGGCGCACGTTTCTTTCAATTCTATCTTGATAATTACTTCAAGTTTCCAAAGGAAATAAAAAACGATATAATTTATTGTCAGCGCGCTTTTCACGCGCATCTCAAAGTGCATCAGGTAAGTGTTTGGCAGTTAAACATAATTAGCAAGATGGATTTATTGATATTATTGCATTAATTTGGAGTGATCAATATATATAAATCCTTGCATAATTTTCTGTTTGGCTTTATTTTTTTTTTGCTAATAATATTTTGTGATTTCTTTTTTCTCTTTGTTCTGCAGCTGGTGGTGACCAAAATCAAACCAAATGATAGCGTAAGTAAAATGTTTGTTTCTTTAATTGTCGCTATATTAATTGACCTTTAAATTTGCTAATTTAACAGATTACAATCTAAAGCAGCCCTTAAAATTTGTATAGCTTTTCATGGAAAATAAGTCTTATGCATATTAAGATATATACCTAAAAATATATACGTATCTATATATTGTCTATATGTAAATGAATAGTTTAGTCTATGCTTCGAAAGTGTTAAGAATCAGGCAATTAGCTAGTTATGTTTCTTTGTTTGAAATTCTAATTTCGCTTTATCGATTTAAGTCTTGCATTAGTTTGTCCCAATATCTTTAGTCAACGTCTTGAGAAAATCATTTTGTACGCTTGCTATCAATTGATTAAAGTGCACAATTCTTAAATTAGGTTATGCTTAAATGTCTTAAAGCAGCAAGCAGCAGCAACAGATAACAAAAGTTGTCTCGAACAATATATGTGCTTTACTAATTGTCAGGCTGCCACCCAGCAGCACCTAAGCAAGACATTACTCGGAAGAAGTTATAACGTATTACACGATAGTTAAGAAGCTTTGAAGTTAACCCTTAAACAGCTGTTTATTAAGGGAGCTAATGAACCTATTTAAAATCAAGATTGATTACATGTTAAAAATTCACAAATTCGATTTGGCTTAGGTTTTTTTTTTTTTAAGAGGTTTACTATTTTGTCTTGTGCTGAAACTTCATTTATTTTATTTTCATATGCATTAAAGAATCTGTCATAAATATGTATATACATATGTCTAATATAATGAAATGAAATCATTTAAGAAAGCATACTTTCTACCACCTTTTGAAGCAAGTGAAAGCCTTAAAATAAAAGAATATATAAACTCTGCAGAAATAATGCTGCTATCAGTGCTTCTTATACCTACTTTTTTTGCCTGCTGGGCATGCCTCCCATATATTCGATAATCTGTTTTAGATATTTAACTTTAAAGTACTAAGCATGCTAAACATGCATTTTCTTAGTTTTTCTGTTGAACAATTCGTATAGTCACTGATAAAATGGAGCAATAGAGATAAATATGTAACAGCAAATAAAATAATCTTGCTTTGTACTGCTGTCCAGTAAACCAGTATTTGAGGTTATGTTGTTGGTGCTAATTAAAGCACGAAGTTTTATTCAACTGTTTATTCTTGCTTTTAAAAATGAGTTTCTTCTTTGCCTGCTAGCATAAGTAAATTAATATAAAGATGTAAATGAAAATATTATTTTTATATAATACATAGTATGTACTTAATATGTACTTAAATTGATCAGCTGGTGATTAGCTAATCATCGCCATTTTATAAGGGTTGAGTAGATATATTTGCAGGATAAATGCCTTTGTGTTATTGTCAACTAGTTATCGCTAACATAATCTGCAAAATTTGTTCGCTTTTTTATGCTCCAAAGTCTAAAGAGATAAACCCCTTCCAAATCGTTTCCTGTTAGCAACAATAATTTCCTTTTATAAAGTTGACATACTTGGTGCTCAATTTGGAAGCAAATTCACACATTAGGATATGTCTCAAGTACACTATTTTTTAATCTTACATTGAGTCAGGTTTTATGAAAATTTTGATTTTTTTTTTTTAATTTTTTTTTACTGCATTTTAATCAACAGTAAAAAAATCCCGATGTTGATGGTTAGAAGAAACTTTGGTATTTCTCTTTTCTTCATATATTTTTACTAATACAGACTTTATTGTTTGATCTTAGAAATTTTTAACTTAACTTCAAAGCATAAGTGAGCGAAGAACATTTTTGACGTAGAATACGTCATTCTCGGAGGTAAGTAGGGTGGTTGATAGTGATCAGGTGTCGGTATTTACATAACTTTTTGAGCCTTTGGTGGGCCTAAAGTACTGATCGTACAATGTTGATGTTAGCACTTGTTGGTCTGCTTGATCCTCAATGCGACAAAAATTCATGTTAGAACTCTCTACCTTATATAAATTTTACATAATTACATGAAAAATAAAGCCAACATTTGATGTTTTTGTTTGCTTAAACTTGCTACCTATTTATCGACAGTTTCCGGTTTTATCGACAAAACCATACAATTTGTATGGGAGCCCCCCTAAGGAGTGGTCGGAGGGAATAGGTGTCAAAGGCAAAAATGTTCCTTTTGCAAAAGTAATGGGAGTCAGTGATACATATTAACCTTTTCCGGCACAAAAACCATAAAATTTGTATGGGAGCCCCCCTAAGGAGTGGTCGGAGGGAAAAGGTGTCAAAGGCAAATATGTTGCTTTTACAAAAAAACGGGGGTCGGTCATATCTATTAACCCTCTCCGGCACTCTCTTGAAGGTCATATGCTCAGGTGTATGGAATAAATATACAAAAACCATAAAATTTGTATGGGAGCCCCCCTAATGAGTGGTCGGAGGGAAAAGGTGTCAAAGGCAAAAATGTTGCTTTTACAAAAAAAAGGGGGTCGGTCATATATATTAACCCTCTCCGGCACTCTTTTGAAGGTCATATGCTCAGGTGTATGGAATAAATATACAAAAACCATGAAATTTGTATGGGAGCCCCCCTAAGGAGTGGTCGGAGAGAATAGGTGTCAAACGCAAAAATTTTCCTTTTGCAAAAATAATGGAGGTCGGTTATACATATTAACACTCTCCGGCACTCTCTTAAAGGTCATATGCTTAGGTGTATGGCATAAATATACAAAAACCATAAAATTTGTATAGGAGCCCCCCTAAGGAGTGGTCGGAGGGATAAGGTGTCAGAGGCAAAAATGTTCCTTTTGCAAAAGTAGTGGGGGTCGGTGATACACATTAATCCTTTCCGGCACTCTTTTAAAGGTCATATGGTCAGGTGTATGGAATAAATAAACAAAAACCATAAAATTTGTATGGAAGCTCTCCTAAGGAGTGGTCGGAAGGAATAGGTGTCAAAAGCAAAAATATTCCTTTTGCAAAAGTAATGGGGGTCAGTCATACCTATGAACCTTTTCCGGCACTCTCTTAAAGGTCATATGCTCAGGTGTATGGAATAAATATACGAAAACCATAATATTTGTAAGGGAGCCCCCCTAAGGAGTGGTCGGAGGGAATAGGTGTGAAAGGCAAAAATGTTCCTTTTGCAAAAGTAATTGGGGTCGGTCATACATATTAATCCTCTCCAGCACTCTTTTAAAGGTCATATGCTCAGGTGTATGGAATAAATATTTTGCTTAATAGTTTTTAAAAAAGATGTCATCAAAAGCGAATTGACTAATTCTACGTCTTGTGTTACGACATAGTCGAAACTACTGTATCTGTTTTTTTCTAGACTATGTATAATTCAATAAACTTCAACCACGAGTTATATCATAAAGTCGTATATATACATATATGTATATATATATACAGTTATGTTCATAAAAATAGCAGTTCCCTGTTTTAATAAGAAATTGTAAGCAAATTTTGGATTAGTTATGTTTTCATTAAAAATTTTATTGCAAATGAAGTGGCTTCTAGTCCTTATACTACAAAAAACGAAAAACTTTTATATATTTATTAGAAATACTTTTTGATAAGAAAAAAATCAAAATCGATGTTCACAATAATAGCGCTTATCAATCAAGAAACAAATTTGAGAAACTATAGGAAAACATAAATATTTTCTAATTGTAAACTTTATTTGTAATTTAGCTGTTAATATTTAGTAGCATGGCTTGCATTTTGAATGACTGCGACACATCTGCGTTGCATAGAATTGACTAAGTTCTGACATCTCTCAATCGGTGTTGCATACCTGGATTCGGTCACTATTTTCCAGAGGACCTTGCTATTTTTGAGAATCGCTGAACTTACTGCATTTTTTAGGTCTTCCCAAAGGTTTTATATTTGGTTTACGTCCGGAGACTGAGCTGGCCAATCCATTACCTTTTTTCTCCTGTAACTATTTTTGGGCCCGCTTACTTGTGAGCTTCGGATCATTATCCTGATATACCCTTTTCAGCGGTGTATTCTCCTCAGCAAACGGAAGCATGATTTCTTCAAGTACCTGAATATAAAGAAACTGATGCCGGTTATCGGATATATGTGTCCAACGCCATGATAGGACTAACATGCCCGAACGATAAGCTTAGTGCCACCATGTTTTACTGATTAAACGGTGTATTTTGGATCATTAGCAGTATTAACTGATATTTTCACGTATTGCCGGCGACCTTTTGATCCATAAAGATCTATTTTGCTCTCATCGCTCAAGACAATCGTAATTTTTCGATAGGCTTTAGCGAAAGTTAGTCTTTTAATAATGTGTTCTTTAAAAGTAATGATACTTTTCAGAGGCTTCTTGCGGCCAGCTTTACTTCCAGTAACCGTCTTTTTATTGTCACTGAACTAATAGACAGCTCTAGATCCTCTTTTATTTTTTTAGAACTGATTTTGCGTTACCATTTGCACTATTTTTCGATTAGTTCTCCTTTCATGCTTTGTCCCACGTGTTTCGCGTTTGTTTTGTACTAAGAAATGATTTGAAATTGTTTTGAAAGAGCAACGACGTTTTTTTTTCAGTTTCCAGGTAAGTTTTACCTTCATTTCGCAACTTTTTAATAATATTCCGATTTCTTCAGAACATTATTTAGATGTTGGAATTAGAAGAAGGAATTAAATGAATAAATATATAAACAATATTAGTTATTTCTAAATAAAAAAATTGTGTACCTGACGTTAGTATAAAATAAACTAATTTTGCAACAGAGAGGAATAGCTCTTCTCTCAAGTGCGCGATCGAATGATCTCCTAAAATATATTGAATCTATTTTTTGAGTATTCGCGATATACCGTTACAACGATATTTTCATGCACCAAACAACAGTTAACAAGCCACTCTATTGGAAGTATTTTAATTTGTAATTTTTAAACTTATATAATATGAGGCATGGTGCTGCTTTTTTTATGAACCCAACTGTATTTGTAATTCTTGTAAACACTTTCCACATATAAAAAGTGAATTACAACAACCTGGGCGGAATTGTATGGGCGGTTCCACACCCCCTTGTTCAATGATCGTTAAATTGCCAGTAGACGGACACGACTGAATAGTACGTTCTTACTGAGTTTCATTGATGTGTGATTTATAGCTCGAAAGTTATACCGAAAAATTGGGCTGCTGAAAAATTGTCACGTCCCTCGTGAAAATTGAGGTCGAATACCGATTTCCGCTGCTGTGAGACCTATAATTCCAAAGATATTTGATATTGCAGATTTAAGTTGTATGGGAGGTGCCACAGTCCCCTGTCGAAAGCCCACCCCACTATGCAATAAAAAGTATGATTTAATCAGAAAATGGGATCATTAAAACTCATAACGAGACAACCTTCTTATAGTATCATGACTTCCATACCTTCCACCTACAAATACAACACATTAGAACAATAAAATTTAATTCAAACTGTTCTGAGCTTAATACTTAATACTACTACCTTCAAACTAGGTATAATTCTTAAAAGTTCTAGAAACGAATTTTCAATCTGCTCTGCATTGATAGAGAAAAGTCTTCATGGAAGCTTTACTTAAGCACCACCAATTAGTACAAGCAAAAAAAAAATTCGTTTTCTAAAGAAATACAAAAATACAAACTAAAATTAATCATGAATTCTGTAAATTTTTTATTGATTTCCAAAAAAATCATCCAAAGACTAATGCGATTGAGTTTCTCTACTATTAATATAGGTTTTTAGAATGCAAATATGGCAATAGCTTATGATTTTAAACCCTTTTTATTCATTTCCATTTAAAACTCTTTTTGCAATAAATGCTTCTATTTATTGCAGTTGTTTCCGCATAAGGAGAAGATACTCTGCGAGATCGAAGATGAAATGATTCTTATCAATGGCGAACAAAATTATCTGCTGCTGCGTCTACGTCGAGTCATTGATGAGTTCTATAAAACGGTTCAGCGTGGTGGCATACCCATCGATACGGAGCTAACAAATCAACTGATCTTCAAAGAAGTAGGCCCGCACATACACGATACACGAACTGAAGTCCTACCTGTTTCCGTGACCTACCACAATACGGAGGAGAAGCTTTTGGAAAAGTATTTTCATGCCAAAACCTTCACTCCAAACGAAATCATAGATATCACCGATGATGGTGACAATATGGTTGTGGATAGAATAACACAACAAGCTGGGGGCATACAACCACAAATAAAATCTGAAAGCGTTGCGCCGTCAGTATATAGCTCATTAAATGGTCACCATGCTGCACGTAATAATAACACCACAAATCACTTGTCACAGGTGTCATTGCTTAAGCCCATATCGCAACGCATGGTTTCGAACTTAAAGCACAACATTGGCACACGTTCGCTCTATCCGGAGCAACCTTTAATGACGTCAAATCGCGTGGCGCAATCTTCCACGACAACGTCATATGCTAGAGTCACACCTTACGAAGTGCCACGAAATTCTACTGGTGCTGTTGTGACTATTAAAGAGGAACCGTCTATTAGTTTGCCTGTTTCTAAGAATGTAACACTTAGTCGCCTGAATCTGCAGCAAGCGCTCAAAAAGGCCAAAACCGATACAATGGCCGCCAAAGCTTCTGCTAATATTCTTATAAAGCCTGCTGCCGCAAATGTAAATGTACCTACGCCACCTCCGCCGCCTCCTTGCTCTGTGTCAACAGGTGCTGTGCCAATTAAAATAAAACTGGAGCCAAAAACAAAAGCCTTAAAGGCACCGTTTAGAGCCAATTTATCAACTAACGCTATAACGCGCACTTCTAAGGCTAGAGCTAACTCCAGCTCTCCCTCCGCCTCCTCATCGGAAGAATCGACAAATCCGGAACGCGATCACATACCAGTGTATGCATATTTGCCGCGCGAAGAAGAAACACATCAGACTCAACCTGAGGATTATGGACAGGAAATGTTCTTGCGTATCTTTGGCTTGGTCACACCGGAAATGCATGTGCTGATGCAGCAACGACGCTCCAAACGTAAACGACGCACAGTGCAAAGTAATGAGCGTGCGGATTTTCACTACGGTCGCATTGAGGTAGGTTCAAGATTTGGCATTATGAAGAAGTTGATGTAATATTTTTTTTCTATCTTGATAGTATGCTCTGCAGCCTTCAGAGGAGAAGAATAAAAAGAAAGCTTTCCTGTTATCGCCACAAGTAAAGCGCAATAAAAAGCGTAAATGTGCTAGTATGGATAAGATTAGCGATTCGACAATGTCGCGATCCGGTTCAAGTTCGCCGGATGAGAAACGTGTTTGCAACGAATGTCTCAAGCGTCGTGGTATGTAGCTCATTTAAACGCAATTCTGGACGTATTTGCTGAAATGTGTCAAACGTGTGCTATAATGTGGGACATTCGAAAAGAATACCCTAAGAATAGTTTTGCTCAATGTGGCAAATGATAGCACACAGTAAGCCACATTGCAGCACATTCTTTTTTTCATTGACTTTATGCACTTGTTAAAGTTTATTGTATGCTTCTCTTTAACCTAATTTTTTTATACCTAAGGTTCCATTGATCGATGCAAGGAATGTAAGGGTTATTTTCATCAGTCCTGTCATCCCGCCGATGCTGTTGACCCTAAGCTAAGCGCTACTAACAGCTCTAAACGTTCGATAACTGTGGAGATGAAAAAATTCTGCCCAGCATGCAATCGCACACAAATGAATCTAATTAAAAAAGGTAACTACTGATTTTTTACATACTCCATCTCAATTTTTAAATAATCTTAATTTAATAGAAGCCAAACAGTACGAAACGCTGAATAGTACCGTGCATGAGCTGCAACAAAAACTTACCCAAGAAAAACATCGAAGAGTTAGTCTGCAACAGACCAGCAAAATCTATAAAACCCAAATGCGTAACCTCTTCAATATTGTGAATACCATTAAGAGTGATAACGAGTTGGATAGCTCAGATTAGCCGCTATAAAGCTGCATCATTGAGCTATTCTCTATTATCTATTATATATATTAATACATTTTTGTGGCGTCCGTGGCGTAGTTGGTTAAAGTGCGTGGCCGCTATGTCAAAGAACTTTGGAAACCCAGGTTCGAACCCCAGCAGCGACAGAAAATTATTTGAATTAAAATAATTTTTCTGTACGGCCGCCACCTCTCTGCAGACAATGGCAAACCTCAGAGAGTAATCAAAATGCCATGTAAAGCTTCTTGAGAACGAGAACTTTCCGTTCATCGCCGTTCGGAGTCGGCGTTAAGCATGTAGGTCCGGTTCTCGGTCAATTGTGTACAAACTTAATAACACGCACAACACAATTGATCATAAGAAGCTAGGTCAAAGTCCTTTCAAGGGCTGAAATGGCCAGTTATTAATTTTTTAATTTACATTTTTTTTTCTATCTTTAACTTACCGCCTGTTTTTGCTTGTTTATAAAACTTAAAATTGCTAAAATGAAAACGATTATGTTATGTTAAAATTTTTTATGTGCATTTGCTTGCAGTTAAGTTTGCTTTAATTTCACTCGACTAAGAAATTTATTTTATTTACAAGTGTAAAAACAAAACAAAACAAAACAACTTGCATTGTTAATCATTTACTTTATTGTTAACTTTCAATAGAAAAAGACATGCTTTTCAACTGTAAAAACTTAAAAGAAAATAAAATTATCTTAAAGACATGCTTCAAAACCTGTTACTTTAAGCATGTTGCATATTTTAACCACCATTTAAACAATTTTTAATATAATTAAGTTCAAGCTGATTGAAGACTCTTTTGGTGAACACAGTATTTAGCATTAATTTACGTATGTCGCCAACATTACAATGCTTGCTTCTTGAGGAAAGCGGTAAACATTGCTACAAATGTGCAGCTGACTGCTGTTAATATTCCATACGACTGCGTTCGTCTGCTACCATTGCATAGATCACCTTGACAGAAGCACATGTAAACCTTTTTATAGTTGTAGATCGTGTTGGCACAACGATCCTGATTATCATCGGGTCCACGCTGCACACACATGCGCTGTATAGCCAGATCATAATCTGCGAAGAGTAGAGAGAGTGTTGGTTGTCATAAGTATTGATGAAAATCTGAATTGACGTAAATATTAATATTTTCTTCTTTCAGATGTTCCGAAAAGAATTTTGAAACTTAAATTTGATTTTAAATTAAGTCAATCTTCGTTCATACCGCGCAGTTTAACTGACAGCTTGTCTGAAATTTTCCAAAGATGTAATTTAACTGTTCATTGGATTATGTTTGAAGCACCTTCTTGGTTTCGTTTCTAAAAAAAATTTGCACTGATTTGCGAACAATTTTTGCAAAACAATAGGAAAAGCTGTTACGTAAAGGAAAAAAGGGGGGGAAAAAGAAAGAAGAGGAGCTATTGGCCATAGTCTCATAAAACAATGAAACAAAGCTATTGAGTTGAATGGAAATATATTTTTTCTACATTTAAAATTTTTTGTAATTTATATTTGTAGAGACGAATACCGATTGGAGCTTGCCAGGGAGTCAGCCAAATTTTTTTTTATTTATTTTATCTTCGAACCAAAGATTCTAAGTGTTAGCCCTATTCAGTTAAGTATGTCTTGGTTCGATTTGGGGAGATATATTAGGGGAAAAATTGGGATAATTAATTAAGACATGTGTAGGATGTTCTCAGCATTGCGGAAAACCGTAATCTTAAGTGAATTAGGTGTTAGGCAGGAGTCGGGTGTTGTTTCTTTACCTCAACAAATCTAGCTATTAGGCACTCCTATCTCCAAACTTTTCTGCTACTAAATACAACTCTTAAAGACGTTGTTTTGTTGAATTTTCAATTTCAGTTAATTAGAAATGAGAGAAGAAAATGGAAAAATGGTTTAATTTGCATATGACCATGGTGCAAAGACCACTCAAACACTGAGCCCTCCACAAATATATTTCGACATCCTACGAAGACGATCCTTTGGGACGATCGCACAGTAGAACGACTAGTGGGGATAGATCAAAAAATTTAATTTTTTTTTTACAAAACCCAACAAAATGTATGTCATAAGTTAGATAATACTTTCGTCAAGAAGAACCAAATTTTCATTGCAAAATAAGTAGATTTGTATAACCTCTTTAAAGTCAACGCTTTTGATGTAATTTTATTTTTGTGGACTTTTCAATTTTACTCATTATCCAAAGAAATATGCTGCTAACACATTTTTTAAACTATACTAGGGTTTTTTTTTTTTTAATTTTTTAAGAAATTATGAAGAAAAAAAAGTTTTTATATTAAAAAATTTAGAAAATATTTTGAAAAATTTGCTGTTTTTAGCAAATATCATTTTCACATATGTTGTTGTTTGTCTCTGTCAGAATTTAAAAAATTTCATTCAACAACTTTCCACTCTGGTCTAAAAATAATTTTTCCAAATTTAGCGAAATGTTGGTGCATGTTTCACCTAAAAAAAGGTTACCTCAAAACTGGTGATAGAGGGTCTTGACAAACTTAACACGCTTGGGCTACAAAACTGGGTGTGGATCCTTTGGGTACCGGGACACAAAGGTATAGAAGAAAACGAAATTGCTGATGAATTGGCAAAGAAAGGAGCATCGACTTCACTTGTTGGTCCGGAACCATTCTGTGGGATAGGCAAAGCAATCCTCTCTCTTTCAATAAAGAAAGGGCAAGAAAAACAAAAAGAGAAATATGGAGAAACTTACTAGAGTTAAAGCACTCTAAACTATTCTTAGAGGCATACGATCTAAAGGGATTCAAAGAATGTATGAAGCTAACATAGAATGATCTAAGATTTATCACAGGACTGATAACAGGCCATTCTTAGTTGAACTATCACCTTACAAAACTAGGAATTCTTAGTGATGACATATGTTGGTTTTAATTGGAGGAAGAAGAATCTGCGATGCAGGTCCTAGGACAGTGTCCTGCACTTGTTAATACGCGACAGCAATATCTGGGTTACCACATTATACCAGATAGGTCATTGAAATCAAGAGACATAGGACATATGCTAGCATTTATCTCGGAGATTGGACTAAAAGAGGTTCTTTAAGTCCATAAAGGGGCACAATAGATCTTGCGAGTGTCGATTGCCAGTAGATAAACGACTATTAAGCGATTATCGATGTTATTGTGAGTGTCGTTTACTCGACTAGCTAGCGACTGTGAATAGCTTTTTGATCGATCATTCGTCTACAGGTATTTTCTAGTCGATGGTCGAACGTTTTGATCTTATAAAATATTAAAATGGAAAAAAATAAGTTATTTGCGTTGGAAGTTATTAAAAAAATTAAATACATATGAAATTTATTTAAGATAAAAAATTATAAAGAATAAAAGACAAATTGCGTGGTTGGTTGAGCTGATGAAGTCGCTCGCAAAGCCCAGGTGGGAATCTATTGCTACAGACTTGAATAGTTTGTGACCACCAGCGCGCTCGTTGGAAAAGAGGTTGAAGGTAAAATGAAAATGGACCTTTAATCAATGAAACAATATAATCTTTTTGTTAACGTAGGTTTTCACTGATTTGAAGTTTAACACAAAGAAGAAAATGTCTGAAAACAACGCCGAATTTCGCGCAACTGGTGGAGGCTGAAACAATCTTCATATCTTTACGCCCCTGGAGAAAGCAGTAGCCAATTTTTTAAAATTTGATTTTTGCCCAAAAAAAAAGGAACGTTAAAATTTTAAAACAAAAAGTTGCAGCTTCTTAAAGAAGAAATTTTGGATAAGCAGTATTGAAAGATAAACAGAATGTCAAACAGCTGTTAAAAATTTAGTCAACAATTCACAATAGTGTACACCTTCTGACCGAGTTTTTTTAAGATAGGTAAATTTTTGTGTGCACCTACCATACAAAATTATGTAAAAAATTAATATAGGTCCATGGGAGGTACCCCTAGGGATTAACCAATTTCACTAATTTTTGGAATATTTCTTATATAGCGTAAACTTACTAAGCATACAAAATTTCATTAAAATCGAACAATTCCTTGTATTTATTCCTCACTTTTGTATGGACTGGTCCTACTGTGCATTGTAAGGGTAGATAAGAGTTTCTTAAATATACTTTGATAACTGCTGTTGTCATGTCCAACTTTTTGAATCTTCCGAATGACATTAGGTGTTAATATCTATTAAAACAATAGTTTTAATTTTATTTATGAGAGGACCTTTCGAAGAATTAATATAAAAAATCCACAGAAAATCTTAAAAACGATTTGTCTAGAGACAAAGTGTTGGAGTGATAAATTCTGTAGCTCTAAATTCTAAATTCTAATAAGTTAAATACGATCTGATATTAGGAATGACTATAGTACCAAGCAGGTTTTGATTAGAAACATTCCCTAAAACGTGAAAATTTTAGAATATTTTTTCAAAATTTCGTAAAGTACTTGAAAACTTTTTTATTTTAGAAAAATATATTCACGGATAAATTGAAGAGCATAAAGTTTTTAAAGAGCTGTCTGTATTGTAGGCTAGTATTTTATTGTATTGTATTGATACACTATCCAGCATGTAAAAATGTACATCCGTCAAGATAAATGAAAGTACATTTGTATTTTGTAAATTTTTTTTAAGAACATTTGAAAATAATGAAGAATAGAAATAGTGTTTTTGAGATACTAAAAAATTGAGTATAATTTGTCTATAATTTCATATAATTTTTCATATTAAGTCCTGAGTATTTGGGGCCCACTAAGTAGCTCTATACCACTACGGGTTCGTATGACACTTATATAATTCAAAGAAAAAATGTCGAAAACATGAAAATTAGTCTATTTCTTTTTTATTTTTAATATTTTTTGTTTTTTATAATAATCCATTTTGTGCTAAATTGTATTCGATGTCGCTTGTTTTTCAATTTCATTTTCGACTCAATTTCACTCTGTAAGGTTTCTTAGGCTTAATTTAGAAAAAGCAAAAACTAGAGAATTTTGTTTAATAAAATATGGAAAGCTATATGTAGGGTCCATACATAGTTAAAGTGCATCACAATAAAGCTAAAGTGCAGTTATAAAAGTTATAAAATGGCAAATATTACATAGTTTTTCTTTGCCGAAAATTCGTAGGAGTCCGTAAAATCTGTCGTATATTGCAATAAAGAAAAAGTTTTACTTTGTTGTTTTTCTTTCTGAGCACTCTAAATCTTTCGGAGCACGAAAAACTAAAAGAAACTGATGGTAAGATTCATTGATCCATATCATCATTGATCACGCATAAGAAACAACCTTCAAGCCTTTCAATTAAAGATTGGAATATAAGGACTAATTAGCACTATTTTGAAGAAAATTAAAGTAGTAAAGTAACATTATTACTACTAGAAGTTAAATTTTGAAATATATGGTGTTTCTATGTGAAGATATAATAGTTAATTATAAATTCAAAATTGCAATAGTTTTGTAAAAAAAATGTTTTGGTTAAATTTCTAATGAAGGACATTTTAGAAATGCTCAAATTATTATAAACTTGCTTGCGCTACATGGATTATTTGGATTTCTCATTACGTTTTTTAAATATTTTCTTATCTGAGTGTCCTTCAAATTTAAATAGATTCCTAACACTAGACAGTTGAAAGTTTCGCATAATCAAATTAATTGAATTACCATCGACTGCATATGTGCCACCGCCTTCCATTACTTTGCCGCACCAACCAGAGGCACATGGAATTGCCGATAGTCCAGGCTCTGTTTCTGCATCCGTTGCATTGAAGCGGAAAGGATCCTTGCAGCTGCCAAGTTCTCCACGCGAACGACACTGATAACAGCGCCGCAGAAGTGCTAAAATATAGAAGGATAAAGTTAATAAAACAAAAAAAAAAAAAAAAAATATGCTAGAAATAGCAACACTCCCTAAGACAGTGCTAAGCTTTGACATTTAAGTTGCTTCAAGTAGTAACCAATATTAAAATACCATGAATGAATGAATGAATGAATGAATGCAAAATGAGCTAACTTGAATTTTGATGACAAATGCATTAAAAAGTGAAATTGAATAGATCAAGCAAAATAAACGCACACACGAGCACTTTTTAATAGTATTTTTTGTATTGTTAACAATCTAAGCATACGCAAGAATCAATGAAACAAAAGACTTAAGTAACGAACTTGCTGCTGCACGCACCTTGTGTTTGTTGTACGCAGCAGAACGCAATAATTATCACAGTCAGGTATATTAAATATTTTGGCATTCTTAATATGTTAAAATTTAAAAAAGAATTATTTTTTTAAATAATTTTAATGTAAGAAGTAATCAATGTAAATAAAGATTGCTTGGCACTACGTTGGCACGTCAAATATTTTTGCTGATCACTACAAAATTTATTTTTATTCACCACAAGGCCGTGCTAAGTGTCATAAGGTAGGGTTGCCACCATTTCGGAAGTTGGGTTTTAGTATTTGCTTATATATAGGATACAACGTGAGTTGTTAGAAATTCATTTAAAAATTTTAGAGAGGTGGGCCGATAGGTTCCAATGCTATGTTAAAGGCAAATAATCAATCGCTATTAATTTGTACTTGTCTCGAACAAAGTATTTGTGGTGTATTGGGGATCCCGTTCGGGCGTTTAACGTTGAAGCCAAAATTTTCCGTGATTTACAAAAAAAAATTTTTTTTGGATGATCTAATCATCGGATTTTCGCCCAAGTATTCTCTTCCGGACCCAATCTAAAAAACGTGTGAGTTGTTAGAATGTAATATGTTTTAAACTGGGCATTAGTACCTTTCGGAAAAATCTGCTTATAGTTTTGTCTCTATAATTATCGCCTAGCTATTCTTTTTAAAAAATGTTCTAAACCTATTCTAAGCTAGCTAATTACTAATTATCTAGCTAATTACAGGATCAAGTTTTCAAACAAGTTTTTTAATAACAACTTTATGTATTTTTCATACTGCGATGTAAATTTTCAAGTTTGCTTATCTTAATTCGAATGGTTTTGGAGATTCGTAATTCATAAACGTCATTTACTGTCATTTAATTCGCAAATTTTTAATGAACTACCACTCTTCCTCTTAGCAATGCTTTCTGTGGCCCATTTTTCTAAATTAATACAGAAAAATAATGAAACATCTATTACAAAAATTAAACATGGGTCTAATATAAAGGGATTTTGCAAAATATTTGCAATTGTTTTACTTTTCTGCTGGTAATTCTATTTTTTGTAGATAGTGCAGATAGAAACTATTCTTCATATGTTGGAATCCGTGGATAGATGAAAAATTATGAATGTTTCTCTGAAGTTGTTTTTGACACCATTGTGTTTTAATGTCTTAATATCTTAAGAATGATATATCAGGCCCGTAGCCAGAATTTCTCTTAGCGGAGGTTGGTTCTTTAATATCGAAAAATTAGGCCAAATTGCGTACTTTTGATTAATGATCTAATTTGCTTACGAAAAACCCCCTTGGGTCCGGGCCTGTGATATATCACACCCAAAAAATTTCTGATAACTTTGTAGTGGAAATTAATGATTGTTAAAAAAAAAACTAATAATTTCAAAATAATTTGCAAAAACCAAAATTTCATTTATTTTTAACAAGGATATTCAATTCAATTTTGCTAATTATAATATCTGACAGTTTTCACTCTTATAACCGATTTTTGAAACTTAATCTGTTGTAAGTTGAATGACATCTTCCTTCGTTGGAGCCATACTAAAAAAAATTTCTTGGCAACACCGGAACGGATTGCAAGTGTGGTGGATAGTGCAGACACCATTCTTCAGTGCTTAGCTAAGACCCGGCGATTAGTTAGATTCTTGGGTTTAAACCAGTCCTCACAGTTATACAGAAACTGTGGAAGGAGTTTACTGTCCTCACAGTTATATTGAAACTGTGTTTAGATCTTTTTTGGCAATTCATAGCTAGCAATTTGTACCAACAAAATGTCTGGCTTCAGTGCACCAAAGCCATGAAAACAGTTTCTTCTGAAACTGGAAGGCGTTTACAAAAAAGAGACAGAGGAGGCTCCGAAGTTAAACTATGATGAATGGGAACTTTAGCGGAATGTTTTCACTGATTAAAAAAAAAATATTCAAATCTTCGAGTTTACTAGATATTTTTACTGTCTCAGATATTTCTTCCGTTTTGCTTTTAATCAATTGTCGTTTAATGCTGACCACGATCTTATCTTTTGTTCTTTAAATGTGAATATTTCACCTCGTTGTCGTTGAAAAAATGGTTTATTTTCGAAATTATAAATCTGTTAATTGTATTTTTTTGTTAACCTATATCACGAATTCCACGAAAAAGTCAACCTCATAGGTCAAAAATCAAAAGGAGAGAAGAAAAACTATATAGAATATATTCTATCGAATTCGGACACGTTTTAAGTTGAATTTTTCAAGATAACGGTAGTTTTTCTGTGTTTTTTTACGTTCGCGTGGTGAATAAGTTGAGCGACAATTTTGCAGTTTTATTTTGATATTTGCCTTGAGGGCGTGCGCTGTTTATTACAACAATTAAAAAAAAAATATTTGCTTCAAAATTTTTAATATTTTCCTAATAATCAGACATATATATGAATAAATAATTATCAACGACATACCGTGGTAAGAGCAGTTAAATAAATTAAGAAAATATGTAGCCTGTGCGTGACAATATTGATACAAGTTTCAATGCAGACTCTAATATAAGAAATTTTTTGCGGAAAATGCTGTTATGTGTGGATATTGAGATGGCAAACCAGATTGAAAAACATTTTTTTTACTATTTCCATTGAAAAAAATTCCACGCGTTTCGCACATGTTACACTTTTTTCTATAAAACAATGTAGTTTTTACACACTACGGGGTCGTTAATAAATTACGTTACCAATTTAGAGGGGAGGAAGGGCTTTAAAATGTATTTTGATTAGTAATGATATGGGGGGTCACATATATAGCAAAGTGACGAAAAATAAAACAACTCGAAAAAATTGAAATTAATACACCCTTCATTTAAAAAAATTTCCATCCTTACATCTGCATTAGACGGTCAAACGTCTAAATTGACGGTTAACTATTGACAAGTGTCAATATGAATTCTCATAAGTGAGTTTTATTTAATTTAACCCTTAAATGCCCAGTGTATCTTTTTGGATACAACCGAGAAAATAAGCTATTTATTTTAAAATATTGCAAAAATTAAAATGCTGGATATGTCGTTTCACTCAGAAAATTTCAAATATAAAACAAAAATTTAATTATTGGCATAACTTTGTTGGTTTGGGAAATATTGACCGTCAAATTAAAAAGTTTTTCATTTTTTAAAGTTCGGTTTTGAACATGAAATACCTTTTAAACTATTAACAATTTTAGAGTATCATTTAAATTATCATAATTTATCATATCATAATTTATCATAAAAAGAATCGTTTTCCTTGTTTTTGCCTTGAACTGCTACAACCAAGCTGATTGATGGTATACGTCAGAATGCCCACTGTATCTTTTTGGATACAACCATGTTTTCTTTAAACAAAAATTTTTACCAAATAAAATAAAAACGGGGTCGTGTTCAGGGGATCATTAAGCACAACATAATTTTAATGATATCGGTGTTGTTGGGCATTTAAGGGTAAAAATAAGTCGGAATATAAATTATTATTCAAATAAATCTATTTTAAGTAATCATATTCATAAAAACACTGAACTTGGTGATGTACGGGTGCGGCCTTTACGGGTACTCTCTCAAAGGCCAGGCGAATTTCTTTGCATAAGAAATGAGAATACACCTGAATAGGTCCACATGGAATCTGTTGAAGAATTTGAAGAGTCCCTAAAGTTCCAGCTCCTTCAATTCCAGTGATTGAGAGCATCGACTTTTGGATCGAATAGAATAGAATAGTTTTTATCGATTAAAATAATTGATTTTCAAATTTTTTTCTTAAATGTATCTAGTCATGACATAAAAGAGATTAAAAAAAAGAAAACAAAAAATGTTATGTAAACAAAATGTAATCCTTTTGTTTTGTATTTCAGTTTTTAGTAAATATGGTCGAAGGTAACAGTAATATGAACGTACGGTGTAATTGTGCGTGACGAATGTAACATGTGCGTGACGGTGTTTAAAGTTGAAAAAATAGTTTTATAATGTTTTTATCGCAAAAACCTTAACTACTAATATAATCTAGGATAACCTCTTATTGCTGTAAAAAATATGAAAATTCTATCTGAAGTCAATCCGCAGAAATTTCAGATGGAAGCTGACATCAAATTTTTAAAGGGAATATTTTGTAGCACGTGCGTACGCTACATTTTGCTTAATATCACCGAAATTCATAAGTGGATTCATAAAACCTTTACACATTTTAAATAGACCGTAAAATTAATTAATAAAAATTGCAAACCAGTTTTCGCAAAAATGTCTTCTTAAGTAAATCAGTTGCAATTATTCGCAAGCTGTAACAATGCCTGACATGGAATTCATGATATACTACAAATTGGTCGGAGATCTGGTTATTTAGTTCTGTTAATGAGAAGTACCCACTGAGGCGGCCGTGGCGCAGTGGGTAGAGTGCGTGACCCATACGCCAAAGAACCCTGGTTCAATTTCCATCTAACACAGAAAGTTTTTTCAATTGAATAATTTTTGTGTTCGGCCGTCACCTCTCTGCAGACAATGGCAAACCACAGAGAGTAAATACTGCCATGTAAAGTGTCTTAAGAACATGCACATTAGCCGTATGGAGTCGGCATAAAACTAGTAGGTCCAGTTGTCAATCAATTGTGTTCAAACATTTAATAACACGCACAAAACAATTTGATCATAAGAAGTTCGGTTAAAGTCCTTTCAAGGGCTGAAATGGCCAGTTTATTTATATATTTAAAGAGAAGCTTAGCTTTTTTATGAATAAAATTTGTAAACTTTTTGACTTGTATGCTCTATTAATCACTCGACGAGTAATAAATATTAAGTTGCCAGTGATTTACAAAGGAAATCAAATTAACCCTTAAAAACCGTAATAAAGTTAACAATCGCTGGAAAAGAATTCCAATAACATTAAATAGATGTCACTTGGGCAACTGACAGCCACTTGAGCAATCAAATGCTTCGTTTAATATTTTCAATTATCAGTAAGCCAGGAACTGCATATTTTTACACAATTTGTTTTATACAAAAACACCTAAATACTTATTTAAAAAGCTTCCATTTTGTAGATCGAATAGAAATTTCAACCTTATAATCTCTATCCATAATTTTTTTAACTACAACAGATTTTTCTTTGTAAACACCATCTAAAAAAGCAAGAGTTGAAACTGAATTTGTGCCGGAACATAATCATAGCAATTTTCGACCGACGATCCTCTCTTAACGCCAATCGATGAGAACACGTCTATAATACACTAATAGGCGATCGTTTAAATATTAATTTGTTTTTCGTTCTGGACATGCTACAATTGTTATTTGAGGTACATAATATAACATAAACACATGTCAGAAATGTTTGGAGATAGTTAAATTGAGAAAATAATACTAACCATACCCAATTATTATTTAAATTATGGCAACACTAATGCTAACACCAAAAAATAAATTAGATTGATCGTCATGATTGTCATTTTAAATGTGTTTATACGTTTCCATGTATTCTATTGCTTGAAAATATCGTCTATAGACAATTGCTTTGATTCTGTTTCGGTTCTTAACTTTTACTCTGTACTATTGTATTTCAGCGCCCCAGACAACCTTGAAACGTAATTAGAATTACTATAAATGGAAAAGAAATTAATTGAAAAATTTATTAAAAAATTAAAAAATAATTGAAACAAAATTAATAAATTGAAAACATAAAAACATCGAGAATTTATACATATATGCAAATTACGATTTCCCATATAAAATACGATTTCCCAAATAGGGCGCTGAACGCCCTATAGTACAGAGATATGCTGGCGAAACATAATACAGACAAAAGGTTAACAAATGCACCCGAAATAGTGGTGAATAAAATCCCATCCCTAGGCTAGTCGATTTCATTGAAACGACTTAATTATTTTTTTCAGATTAAAACAGTTTGGCAAGCCATGTTTTTAAATAAATTGAAAAAAGGAGGGAATTATTGCTATGGCTGCTAAACAGCTGCTTGTATTTTTCAATGGAACAAAACGTATCTTCAGTAAGCTCAGACACCAACCATGCTGGTTGTGGAAAAATGTCATCTAAGTATGAACATTTATATGCTTTGGTAAATCACGGCCGAATCACAAGGTAGGCTCACAAGCAGTCATTTATAAATAGCGATTAGATTAACCTTATATTTAATACAAAAAACAAGCTATTTTTAAGTACACTTGAAAAAAACTGCGTCAAACACAAAAGTTTGTCTGTTACAATAATACTTGAGATGACTTGCTTTAAGCTTATGTTTTTCAATCATACTTAGAAAACGCTAACAAATACAATAATTTTGCAACTGTTTAAAATTGATTAAGGCTTCTATTTTTTACTTTTGTAATATTTTTTTGTGAAATTTGTTTTTGCATAGTATTGGGAACATAATGTAAAAATTTCAAGCAAATCTACTGAGTAGTTTTTTTTTTTTTTGGAGAAAGTTTTTTTGTGTAAGCAAGCACAAAATCACGCATATGCACATGAATTTTCACAGGAAAAGGGACCTTTACTTCCCCATAAAAAACAATTGTGGAAGATAAGATTTTCTTTCTTTAAGATTTGCACGTAAGATAAGACATTTGCACGTATACTAACAAACGAAAATTCCGACCGTGATCCGGCGATTCTGCTCTTTGATTAGGGACCAGTGATGAAACATGGATTCACTACTATACATCTGAATAGTTATAACAAGAAAAACAATGGGTTGGGCCAAGTGGAAGTGATCATAATGGTCAAGTTATGGTCAGTGCTTCTAAGAACTCTCGCGGTATATTATTGATTGACTATCTTGATAAAAGATAAATAATAATACGCGAGTATCTTGCAGCATTATTGAATCGTTCGAACGATGGCAATTAGGGCAAACGACCATACTTAAAAAAAAGAAAAACAGGTGCGTCACTGGACACACGAGAGAAGCGAAGCATTTTCGCAATTTTATAGAATTGATAATTTAATGGCTTTTTTCGATTGAAATAACTTTTAAATTTAAAACTTTAAAATAACAAAGTTTTACGTTTTGGAGGTCGCGTACGACATCTAGTATACATTGGAGCATAACGACATCTAGTAGTACGTAGAAGCAACATTTGTGTTTTTTAGTACTCTTGTTTTTATAGCCAATACACAATCCATAGTGGTTATTGTGTATTGGCTAATGGTTATTGTAGGAGATGAAGGATATGTAGCCAATACAATTCCTATAAATAGATTATTTTGATCTAATCCAACATAGCTTTAGTTAATTCTTGATATTGAATCAGCGACATTAAACATTAAAGGGTTTTGGTTCGATGGTTAAAGCGTTAAACTATCAGTCGACGGGTATGAGTTCAATTCCTGCAGTGGGCTAGAAATTCTTTTTAATTTAAAATTTTCTTGTTACAATAGACGCAAGCAAAAAATAATATCAATTCTAAGAAAAAAGGTGTCGGAAAAAAGTGTCGTTTTTTCAGATTTCACTCCAGCAAATCGCAGAACGAGGCGTAAAAAGCTTCGCTTCAAAAAGTTTTTTTGCTTCGCAAAACAATGCACCATCTTATAATTTATTCAAAACAATAACCCAAAAATTAAAAAAAATATCGTTACGATCAACTTAAACTAGAAGAATTGCGAGTCACTGTTATTATATTTCCAGTGTTCTGTATTTTTTTACGCTGTGTAAAATTTCTGAAATAATGTGTTATTTACAGCTCTAATCTGATAATTTATTAAATTTTGTAATTCTATTAAAATTTATTCAAATTTCTATGATATACAAATTTTTCTATGCTTCAATGCTTCGCCTTGTATGCAAAGGATGCCTTATATTAAGAATTCCCTCAAACAATATGTGAGCAGCGCAAACATCTCTGTTACCATTAATCCGATTAAAACATGCTAAAATATAAAATTCACATCTGGAAAGCTGGGCGCATATAAAAGACTTGCAAATGATAAAAATATCTTATGCTCAAAGTCAAATCATGTTCATACGAATAGATTATCATATATGCACTATTCCCTCTTGCATGTGTATTTTGCATAAGATATTCGCAATTATGATATATTTGCAAAGGAAAATAAAAATCAAATCATTTTCAAGACTAGTAACAAAAAATATATATGATTCTTTTTTTTTGTTGCAAAATCAACTGAAGCGAGCATCTAGCTAGCTGTCTCAGATAAGCGCCGCCTGAAAGTATGCTTTCGTTGTTATGTGTAAATTTTTGCATTTTAATTTGATCACGTTACACAATCTTTTCTGAGCGAGAGCAATCGTACGAAATTCATTCGAATGTAAATAGTAATTGAGTCAGTCATGGCAAAATATTTATTTGCATACTCTATTCTGAGTATGTGTGGGTGAGTTGCGTGGAAAACAACTGAAACGGAAACGGAAATGAAGTCTCTGCTGAACTGTTGATGTTTGCGCCTTTGTAATGTTGTTGTTGTTGTTGTTGTTGTTGTTGTTGTTGTTGCTTGAGTTGGAGTTCAATCAACATACAAACGCACCCCACAGCTTCCAACCAACAATCAAACTGTCAAGCATTCAACCCAACAACAACAAACGGTACATCCCATCAACAATCCATCTATCCAGTCATCCAACCAAGCCAACAGTCAACCCAATCAACCAAGCATCAAATCATAACTAAAAAGGTGTCGAAGTCTGCAAGTGTTTTGCATCCATCTCAAATCTGTCGCTCACTTCCGGAAACACATTCAAACCAACAATATACAAGCGAAGTGAAGTGGTCTTCACTTTACATGTAAAAATTGCAAAATTTCTTTGTTTGTTTGTTTGTTGTTTAAACTGAAATTATAATTTGCTGGATTTACAAACATACGTTGCGACTCAACTCTCCGAACTAATCTATATTCATGGGTTGGGAATTACAACGTCAACGTAATCTATTCGACGTGGGTGAGCATATTAAAAGGGATATGCGCTGTGACTTTGATGATGGTATTAATTTTGGACCATGTTAGAAATATGTGCCGATAATTCCTTTGAATATTATCCTAAATATTAACATTAACATTAACATTACCATTACCATTAAAATTAACATTAACATTAACATTAACATTAACATTAACATTAACATTAGCATTAACATTTACATAAACATTAACAGTAACATTAACATTAACATTAACATTAACATTAACATTAACATTAACATTAACATTAACATTAACATTAACATTAACATTAACATTAACATTAAAATTAACATTAACATTAACATTAACATTAACATTACCATTAACATTAACATTAACATTAACATTAACATTAACATTAAAATTAACATTAACATTAACATTAACATTAACATTAACATTAACATTAACATTAAAATTAACATTAACATTAACATTAACATTAACATTAACATTAACATTGACATTAACATTAACAGTAACATTAACATTAACATTAACATTAACATTAACATTAACATTAACATTAACATTAACATTAACATTAACATTAACATTAACATTAACATTAACATTAACATTAACATTAACATTAACATTAACATTAACATTAACATTAACATTAACATTAACATTAACATTAACATTAACATTAACATTAACATTAACATTAACATTAACATTAACATTAACACTAACATTAACATTAACATTAACATTAACATTAACATTAACATTAACATTAACATTAACATTAACATTAACATTAACATTAACATTAACATTAACATTAACATTAACATTAACATTAACATTAACATTAACATTAACATTAACATTAACATTAACATTAACATTAACATTAACATTAACATTAACATTAACATTAACATTAACATTAACATTAACATTAACATTAACATTAACATTAACATTAACATTAACATTAACATTAACATTAACATTAACATTAACATTAACATTAACATTAACATTAACATTAACATTAACATTAACATTAACATTAACATTAACATTAACATTAACATTAACATTAACATTAACATTAACATTAACATTAACATTAACATTAACATTAACATTAACATTAACATAAACATTAACATTAACATTAACATTAACATTAACATTAACATTAACATTAACATTAACATTAACATTAACATTAACATTAACATTAACATTAACATTAACATTAACATTAACATTAACATTAACATTAACATTAACATTAACATTAACATTAACATTAACATTAACATTAACATTAACATTAACATTAACATTAACATTAACATTAACATTAACATTAACATTAACATTAACATTAACATTAACATTAACATTAACATTAACATTAACATTAACATTAACATTAACATTAACATTAACATTAACATTACCATTAACATTAACATTAACATTAACATTAACATTAACATTAAAATTAACATTAACATTAACATTAACATTAACATTAACATTAACATTAACATTAACATTAACATTAACATTAACATTAACATTGACATTAACATTAACATTAACATTAACATTAACATTAACATTAACATTAACATTAACATTAACATTAACATTAACATTAACATTAACATTAACATTAACATTAACATTAACATTAACATTAACATTAACATTAACATTAACATTAACAGTAACATTAACATTAACATTAACATTAACATTAAAATTAACATTAACATCAACATTAACATTACCATTAACATTAACATTAACATTAACATTAACATTAACATTAACATTAAAATTAACATTAACATTAACATTAACATTAACATTAACATTAACATTAACATTAACATTAACATTAACATTAAAATTAACATTAACATTAACATTAAAATTAACATTAACATTAACATTAACATTAACATTAACATTAACATTAACATTAACATTAACATTAACATTAACATTAACATTAACATTAACAGTAACATTAACATGAACATTAACATTAAAATTTACATTAACATTAACATTAACATTAACATTAACATTAACATTAACATTAACATTAACATTAACATTAACATTAACATTAACATTAACATTAACATTAACATTAACATTAACATTAACATTAACATTAACATTAACATTAACATTAACATTAACATTAACATTAACATTAACATTAACATTAACATTAACATTAACATTAACATTAACATTAATATTAACATTAACATTAACATTAACATTAACATTAACATTAACATTAACATTAACATTAATATTAACAGTAACATTAACATTAACAATAACATTAACATTAACATTAACATTAACATTAACATTAACATTAACATTAACATTAACATTAACATTAACATTAACATTAACATTAACATTAACATTAACATTAACATTAACATTAACATTAACATTAACATTAACATTAACATTAACATTAACATTAACATAAATATTAATATTAACCCTTAACAGAAAATTTAAATTTACATTATTTGCCGACCTTTTTCGACCTTCGCTTTCGTTTAATCCCATAATTATGAAATGATTGTTTATCTTCATTTTGGCTTGTCACTGGCGTGCATCCAATCAAGTGTGAAAAATAACAAGAGCATCAACAGTTGATGTGTTAAATTTGAATTATGCTGTGTATAAACAACGCCATGTTGGTGGTTATTTTGTTTTCCTCTTTATTTTTTTCTTTTTTTTTTGCTTTAACAGTTTTCTTTTCGCTCACATGTCACACTTTTCATCACTCATATCATCAGCTCTACCATCATTAATGGACATGCACCCTCTGTTGCTGTTACGAATTGTATTTGTATCCTTGCTGCAATTATCCTTCCTTTTTGGGTATGTTTTTCTTAGTCTTCCTCTGGCTTATACATATTTGTTCTGTTATAAGGCGGAAAATAATGATTGTGGAAAATTTCACACTAAGTAATAAGTAATTAAAAATCGTCTAATGTGGTTAGTTCTTTATTTAAAGAATTTTTTTGATAATTAATCATTTTTGGTTAAAACTTGATGAGTTACAATCATTTAGTTTTTATTATACAGTTATTTTATTACACAATTTTTGTTACTTAAAAGAAAAAATGATCTCATTGTGTACTCAGTGGTGGATCTGCATACGGCCTGAAAAGGCGCATTACTTTGACCTCTACTTGTAAACGATATATGATTTCCCTCTGGGTGAAAAATATTAATTATTTAAATAAAATCATAAAAAATATTCAATATGCAAATCCAAATAAACCTTTAGTAGCATGAATAAACAGATTGCACGAAAATGCTTAATCAAACCTCCACTTTCAAACGATATTTATTTTATTTAATTAATGATACTATTAATGCAATATATAATTAAAATTGCACACAAATATGTGGCTTGATGTCTATGAATGTAGAACTTATCTATTTTTTGTATAAGTAATTTTTTGTTACCTTTTCGTATTTTTGTTAGGGGGGATTATATACTCAGAAGGGAAGAACCTAAGGGATATTTTTAAATTTGGGTTTTTGAACCTATAATATACACATTCAAGAATATGTTTATTTTTTTTTATTAAAAAAATTTAATATTAAGGTAGATACAGCATTTTTTTTGACGCGTGGCGTCCGTGGCGTAGTTGGTTAAAGTGCGTGGCCGCTATGTCAACGAACTTTGGGAACCCAGGTTCGAACCCCAGCAGCGACAGAAAATTATTTGAATTAAAATAATTTTTCTGTACGGTCGCCACCTCTCTGCAGACAATGGCAAACCTCAGAGAGTATTCAAAATGCCATGTAAAGCTTCTTGAGAACGAGAACTTTCCGTTCATCGCCGTTCTCGGTCAATTGTGTACAAACTTAATAACACGCACAACACAATTGATCATAAGAAGCTAGGTCAAAGTCCTTTCAAGGGCTGAAATGGCCAGTTATTTATTTATTTTTACAGCATTTTTTTTAGAGCTCTGTGAAAGAAAGGTGAAAAGCAGTGGCCAAGATTGATTCTCATAAATTCATCTAAAACAGAAAAATAAAATAGATTATTAAACTAGAAACTTAAAACTAGTACGTATTTGTCATAGCCGATTTTGAAAATATTGATTTTTCACAAAATGGTGGACTTCCGAACGTAAAGTAACGATTTTTGACCAAAAATTAAATTAGGAATAAAATAAGCCTGCAAAAAAATCAAAACGATCGGCTCACTGAGTTTCGAGAAATCTTGGTCACCGACTTTGAAAACATGGTTTCGAGAAAAACGCGTTTGAAAATAAGGGCTAGCTCCTGAAGGCGGCTCATTACTACGCGGATAGAAAAATATACTCAAATTCAGTGGGGATTAAGAAAATTGCGGCCACAGATAGCACACAGCGAATATAAGCTTAAATCAAGTAAATTATTTTCTGATGTATCAAAATAAATATTCCAGCCAAAATCTACTTAAATCAAATGGATATTTGCTGCGCTATCAAAATTCACTTTGGGAAGCTTTGTGGATGCAGTTAACTTCGTAAACGACAAATGAAGATGCAAAAAAATTTTACTTTTTGTCACGCAAGGATTGAACTCGGACTGCTGGTATTACAATCGAATGACTTAACGCTCTGCTATTTGCTCGCTTGATTATTTGAGAACAAAATGTATATAAAAATATGAGCTCCACAAATCTGAACTCTAAAGACCGCATCCTCAAAGAAAACCTAAACTGCGTATAAAATGCCGTGTTTCTAGAAGCGCTTTTTATTTTCCCGCTGGGTTATGCATGTCTTGCAGGGAAGAGTTTGTAACAGTGAACCGCTTCGACTTGGCAATAAGAAAATAATTTCTTAGATTACGCATAATGTATGTATATAGTACTGGAAAAATTTTTTGAAAACTGAGTAAATTTTTTTCTTGTTGCAAGAAAATCAAATTTCTTATTTCCACTAAAATTAAGTGAAATTCCACTTGATGCTTCTTGTTTTTACTGACTGATATCGCCCATTTCACATTGAAGTGATCAGTTGCGCTGATCATCTCCGATTTCACTCAAATATTTTTCTTGTTTTGGTCTATTGATTTGAAAACCAAATTCGAAGTTATAAGTTTTTAGAATAATTTTTCGCGGCCAAAATAGGGTCTATTTTAAGACAACGTAGCTCAATCAACTTAAGACCGATTACCGGTAATATAGTGTCATTGGAAAAGTTATTTCATCTATTTTGAGGAAAAGTACAAAATTTTTGAAAATATTGCAATAAGACTTATTATTAATTTGTTTAAGTTTAATACCATGCCAGCAACACGTGCTTTAATTTTTTTCTTTTTTATAATTTTCATTTTTTTTACGTTTGTACGTTAGGTTATACCTTTCCAATAATATAAAATGAAGATGTGGTTTTAAAGGGTTCAGAAGTTATATTGTAAAACGTGAAGTCTTAATAAACTTTCAACACAAATTAAACTAGCTATTGAATTTTTAATTTTTTGTAAAAAAATAAAGAAAAAAAATTGGATGATAACACAGTGTGACGACTAAAAAAGCACAACCAAACTTTATAGAAATTCTTAAAGAGGAACATGTTGTGAGTCCATCGCACTTGATGTGCCTCTCAATGTCGTCACAATTTTTTTTTAATTCGTTTTTAAAGTTGAAGGGTCCGATTTTTGTTGCGCCGACGTTCATTGAATTTTTACAGCTATTTGCCTTGTTGGCAATGAAAAACCAATTCCACTTCTTTTCAGTAGTATTTCACGTAGAATAATGCTGTAATAAAATAAATACGACAAAATACAAAATAAAGCGTGTAGCGAAGCAAATTCCTTAATTTTTCTTTAAATTCATAAAAAAAATGAGTGTTTCTATAAATTTAAATGATATAATGCTGCATGAATGACATCTTTTTTTCACAACAATTCATTGCACGTAAAAATACCTTTTCATTGAATCCAAAACCATCAATATCGGTTGAGAATTGGCAAAATGGCGGCAGTTTTAATGTTTTTTTTTGTCAGAAAACACTGACTCCCATGTATATGTTGCTATCGCACAAAGTGCTGTCATTTTGTCAAATCTTCACCGATTTTGGACATCTTTAGCTCATTGGAAAAAAAAATATAATGAGTAACATATATCTAGAGCATTGCAAAATAGATCTTTAAAAAATATATAAGCTACTATGAAAGGAATAAACATATTTTTTTATTTTCAATAGAATTTTTATATGAATGAATGTGTACGAGTGCATTAGACTGTAATGTAATGTAAAAGTAAGTACTTTATATTTACTTTTTATTTTTTTTTTAATTCAAAAGAATAAACCTGTTTCTTGTTAAGCTCCCAATTTGATTTATATTATTTGGTTAAGCGCAACAAAATGTATTGAACGTCACAAAATGTATTGAACGTCACCCTGTTGTTTTTTCTAAAATTTCTTATTATTTAACACTTTTCTATTATTCATTTCTGCAAGTCTACTACTTTGAAAATAACCTCTACGTTGATGTCTTTTTGTTGAAAAATTTCAAGTTTTTCCTGTTCAAATTGTAAAATAAGTAGATATTTTTGGTAAAAATATATTATTTCTGTAATTGAAATGGCGATTTTTTCAAAAGCTGATTTAACTGATGAAATAACGTTGCAAACATCACAGTAAGCGTTAATTTGCAATATTTTTAAATTTTTAGTGATTTTTCTCGCATGTCTGCTATGTGACGTTCAATACAAAAATCGTATAAAAACCATAGAAAAAATTATTTTTTGCAGGGTCTAAAAACAACTTCAAATACTCCATTAATTTTCATTTAATTTGACCACTCTAACGAAAAAATTTAAAAAACTTTAAAAACAACACACCTCTTTGTGTACGTCTTTTTTACAATTGACCCATTTATATGCACTACAACCATTAACGAAAAAAAAGTTAAAATAAGAATAGTAAACGATTGGATAATATTAATAAAATTAGACATGCTTGCTTACACAGTGTAGAATTTCGGCACACCTGGTGCCGGACGGGTGAAATTTCACCCCATCATCAACTGAGGTCTTCGGATAGGAAGACACCTAAAATTTTTTTATTTCTATTCATACTAGGTATCCCTTGCTAACATATGTGAATTTGTACAAAATCTTATATAAAGGGTGATTTTTTTGAGGTTATGATTTTCATGCATTAGTATTTGACAGATCACGTGGGATTTCAGACATGGTGTCAAAGAGAAAGATGCTCAGTATGCTTTGACATTTCATCATGAATAGACTTACTAACGAGCAACGCTTGCAAATCATTGAATTTTATTACCAAAATCAGTGTTCGGTTCGAAATGTGTTTTATCGACAAATTTTGTTCAGCGATGAGGCTCATTTCTGGTTGAATGGCTACGTAAATAAGCAAAATTGCCGCATTTGGAGTGAAGAGCAACCAGAAGCCGTTCAAGAACTGGCCATGCATCCCGAAAAATGCACTGTTTGGTGTGGTTTGTACGCTGGTGGAATCATTGGACCGTATTTTTTCAAAGATGCTGTTGGACGCAACGTTACGGTGAATGGTGATCGCTATCGTTCGATGCTAACAAACTTTTTGTTGCCAAAAATGGAAGAACTGAACTTGGTTGACATGTGGTTTCAACAAGATGGCGCTACATGCCACACATCTCGCGATTCTATGGCCATTTTGAGGGAAAACTTCGGAGAACCATTAATCTCAAGAAATGGACCGGTAAGTTGGCCACCAAGATCATGCGATTTGACGCCTTTAGACTATTTTTTGTGGGGCTACGTCAAGTCTAAAGTCTACAGAAATAAGCCAGCAACTATTCCAGCTTTGGAAGACAACATTTCCGAAGAAATTCGGGCTATTCCGGCCGAAATGCTCGAAAAAGTTGCCCAAAATTGGACTTTCCGAATGGACCACCTAAGACGCAGCCGCGGTCAACATTTAAATGAAATTATCTTCAAAAAGTAAATGTCATGGACCAATCTAACGTTTCAAATAAAGAACCGATGAGATTTTGCAAATTTTATGCGTTTTTTTTAAAAAAAAAGTTATCAGGCACTTAAAAAATCACTCTTTATTAATACGCAAACATCGAATGTTGTCGTACACTTTTTCAATATTTATTTTAGAATAAGGACAATGAAACGTACATCATTCGAAAGGTACTGCACCATAGATGTGCCGAATGATGTTAGATTTTAAATTCATGACCTTTGACCCGAAATATTAACGTTGAAAGTTTATATCAATTTTAGTTAGGGATCTCAAAACTGGGAAGAGGTAAAATGAAGAATGTGATATCAGATGAAAGGTCTGGCTGCACAGTATGATTGAATATAATTGGTGACCTTTGACCTCAAATATGAGCGGAAAAAAAGCATTTATTAAATAAAAGCTAAACTATAAGAGATGGAAAAACATGATATAAGAGAGAAATTTAGACATTCATAAGATGTGCAAAATATACTTTGATATTTTTCACCATCGTTTACGGTTACCCTACAATAGGCACTTTTTCATGTAACAAGTGTCAATATATATTATGATGGTAGAATTGCTTACAAATCGTACATTTTGAAAATTTTCCGTTATTTTGACATCAAAATTATTGTGATATCTCGAAAACTATAGATGTTTTCAGTACAACGTTTTTTGTATGGAAATTCGATGATTGAGAAAAATAACGGTATGCGAAAACTTTTTTGCTAATATTTTCCACGAATAGTATGTTATTAAATTTCCCGTTATTATGACAACAAAAGTTTTGCAATATTTCGAAACCTGTAGATTTTTTCCATGCAATGCATTTCTTAAAGCAATGTCATTGCCTCAGAATGAGAAAAAAACAATTGATATTTCAAATTTTGATTTTGCATGCAAATATTTCAGCCATTTTTCAATCGATTTTCCCTAAATTTTCTTTGTCTGAAAGTTTAATTAAATTACTTTTGAGAAATAAGAAAAGATTTACCGTTATCTCACTAATTCAATTTTTTATGCTGTTTTCAAAAACACTCTAAAATATTCAATTTTTGCTTAAAAATTATACCAGACATTCTTTTTTTGTAATTTTTTTTTGTTTTTCTATTTTCTTCTCTCACACTCTTTCATATACCATATCATTTATTTGCAACAATTGCTTCATTTTGACACATAATTTAATTAAGTGTTTCTATCATCGAAAATCATGAGCTACCCCTATGATTTTTTTGATGAAAATTAAATTTTTCAAAATGTTGTTTTTGTATTTTTTACAAAGTTGTACAGCTTAAAAAATAATTTCTGTGAAAAAATTTTTCAAATATTTCAAACCACTCGCAAGTTGTATACACAAATCCATGTTTTAAGCCATTTCCTTATCTGCGACGTTGCCTAGAATTATTACTTGGCGTGTATATGAGGCACAACAAATATGATAAGACAAAAATTATACTGTTAGAAAAAATTTAATTTTACAACAATAAAAAATTAATCATAATTTCTCTAAAAGGAACCCCTTAATTAAAGTAACCAGAATGCACTAAATGCAAAAGCAAAAAAAAAAATTAAATTAAAATTGAAATAACGACAAGTATTAGGACAAGGATTATAACAAGGATTAGAAAAAGGATAAGAACAAAGATTTGGACAAAGATTAGGACCAGAAATAAGATAAGGAGTATGACACAGATTAGAGTATAGAATTGGACATGTATTAGGACAAGAGTTCTGCCAAGAATTGGGAAGATGACTTCGACAAGGAAGATTGAGACATACCTAAAACAATATTTGGGGCAAGATTGGGAAAAGTATAATGACAAGAAATAGAACAAAGATAACCAACAAGTACAAAGATTTAGAAAGGAAGTGGGACAGGACAAGGATTAGGAAAGGATTTGAACAAGAATAAGCTTTGGACATGGTTTAAAACAAGGATTTGGACCGGAAGAAGGTCAATTATTAGAACACATATAAGAATAAGAATATAAATAAAGACAATTTTGGAACGGATGCAAGGATAGGGACAAGAATAAAGATACACTGTCACGTCAAAATCTACTGATGCGCCCACGATAAAGCCATCTTATTTTCAACTTTGCCAAGCGTTTTTCAATAAAAAAAAAACAAGAGAAAAATCGATATTGGTATGGTCGAATTTCGACCACAGGCAATACTAGTATGTTTTAAAATGTGTTTTAAATTTTCTCAATTCTAGCAAAATATTGCAAACATAAAGCAGTTACTTATTTGGCGTCAAATTCTACTTCGTTTTGAAGATTCACCCATCTTGGGCCAAGATCTTTTTCGCCCAATATTATCGTATGCGACCAACTAACCACCCTGGTTTGTCCTCTTGATTTTATTATCTCTGTGTTGTAGTATCTCATGATTCACGATTCTTTCCTTGTAATTCTATCAAACATAAAGCAGTAACTTATTCGGCGGCAAATTCGACTTCGTTTTGGAGATTCATCTATTTTGGGCCAAAATCTTTTTCGCCCAGTGTTATCGTAAGCGACCAACTTTTCACCCACTTAATGATTTTATTTTTGTAAATAAAGGGGTTAAATTTGATATTGTATAAAGTGTAGGGGTTGGTATCACCTCATAGTTATGTTATGCAAAAAATTGCAAATTATGAACCCCTTTATTAACATATAGTTATTATTTAACTCATAATAATTGCCTATACTTCAATTTAAACAAAACAAAATCAAAATTTCGAAAGTACAAAATCTTGTTGTTGTCTCAGTAAAGTCATAATCAGATCTCACAAATATGCTCATTAAATTGATTGTTCGCCTCTTAGAGTAGACTCAACTAGTACTGGTAACCATAATTTTTTACACATATGGTGCAAGAGTTATCAGAACACTAAATCGCTTTTATGTGCAATTTTGTTAGCAACTAAATGTGAATTTACACATAGCGCGTGCTTTGCAGCAACTATTTTCCTTTGAATTAATTTACGAATATTTGCACTTTGGACGGCAATCAACGAACACTGATAAGATACCGAATTTGAGCCACTCTCCGCTGACCGGGTAGTATTAAGATGAGAAGAATGGCTAAAATGGCTAAGGGGGGGAGGGAGAGAACATAAGTGCTTATGAACGCATTTCTAACGTCTGACTTAAATATGAATTTTACGACTATTAAAGAGATACTTAAAATAATCGAAAAACAACTCAGAGTATTGTGGAGATACAATAAATTTTATGACATCCAGCAAGTTTGTCTGTCTCCTTGGTTAGATCATTCGGTAATAATATAAAATAACAGATAATTGCGGCTGATAAAAACTAATTTCTTTATGTTATACATATTTGCATATCTTGAAAGTAAACTTCCTTCTATCTGGCAATACGGCTTTGCCCTGAGAGCCGAAGCTTATCTTAAAACAGATCAAGACTCTACAAAAATAACAACAACTTCAATACTATCAAAATGTTCTTTTAATTGATTTTGAAATGTGACATTTTCTGGTGTCTCTAAATGTGTGTACGTCCACTTGAGAGCTTTCTACACTTACCCGCAGCTAGACGTCAGAATGTCTGGATAGCTCGAGCACTAAACTCATTCGAAACTTCGTCTCAAGCACATCATTAAGTGTGTTTATCAGATATCTGTGTGTGGTTGTTATTAAAATTTATTTCTTTCTCTATCAGAATATTCAATTTTAATTAAGAAAAAAGTAAACCTTTCTTCACAATCTTTATAGTTATCTTTGTTACACAACCCTTTGCTGTTTCGATCGTGGGTGCTAGCTATTTACTGGCGTTAAGTGTGTTTAAATTTATTGATTTTTCTCATTCCAATCGTTCTCAGTTGAGTTCATCAACTTATTGCTCAGCTCATATTTTTGGCTAAAATGCTAAATATGCAGAACAAACAACGGAAGTAAATTTGCATAATTTTTGTTCGCCCACTTCCTGACGGTTGTTTATAAAGCTACTGCACGTCAACGCTTCACTGACCACATTTCACTACCTGCTAGCTTCTAGCCAAAAAACAAGCATTTTCTACTATAGGCAGAAAATTAGCTATAATTTTCATTCTTCCGAAAAATTAAGCTCAAGCTATTCGTGAATTTATGATTTTTAACAGTTAGTTATTACAGACTATTGCGGTATTTATGCTGTATTGATTTTGGTTTTATGTGGTTATATGTTTAAAATTGTTTTACTTTTTGGCAGCGTTTAATAAAAGTGGTTTTAACGTTGTAACACATTAAAGGATTATCCATTTCGGGGTGTGGAAAAGTGCAACTCTGGCATTTGACAGCTGTCAAATGTTCATATCCTCTAAAGTGGTTTTTGTATAGATAAGAGCCCGAACAGAATAAAAGCGATTGGCGATCCTCTCTTCTCGCGAATCGCTTAGAACACGTCCAGAATAAAAGCGATTTGCAATTGGCGAACTATTCAGACTGAACTGTCAAAATGCTTTGTTTTGTGCATGCATAATTGACATGCAGAAAACATAAACACAGACAGATAAAAATGTCAGAACATAATAAAACTTAAGAAAATAGCACTGAACGTACCCCATCATTAGGAAAAATACGGCAACACTTATCATGTTTGACACAACTCTAAGAGAGGATAGCCAGGTCGCCAGAGAAAACATAGAGCAGATTCTAAGAGCCCAAAAAGAACTAAGAGCCCGAACAGAACCAAAGCGGCTGTCGGTTGTCGGATGCGCTGTGCAACAAAATACATGAAAATATATTCAGCCGCCAAAATTAAAATGGCCGTAGAAATCCGCGACGGAAAAACGCCAGAATAGAATCAATTCTATTTTTTCTCCGACGGCTGGCGGATCTCTCTTTGAGTGGCGTAAGTGTTGCCTTATTTTAGCTAAGAATTGGATGTGTTCAGTGCTATTTTCTTACTTTTTACCATGAGCTGACGTTTTGTTTTGTGTGTGTGTGTTGCATTCTATGAGCTGGCATTTCGTTTTGTGTGTGTGTGTGTTGAATTTGTACCATTTACACAACGAAAAGCAACGCTGATCCGACAACCGACAACCGCTCCTATTCTGGACGTGTTCTCAGCGGATTTCTCCGAGAGAGGTCCGCCAACCGACAGCCGCTTTAGTTCTGTTCGGGCTCTAAAGCGGCCATTTGATTTTTGGCGGCTGCATAGATTTTTTATGTGTTTTGCTGCATAGCGAACCCGACAACCGACAGCCGTTTTGGTTCTGTTTGAGCTCTTATCTTTGATTTGGGACGTGTTCACACGTTTTCATGCATTTTATTGCTTGAAAATGTCGCCAACCGCTAATAGCTTTGATTCTGTTCAGGCTCTAAAGGTTTTCTCTTTTACAATATTGAACATTTTACCATCGAACAATGTGTTAATTTTGGATACTGGAACAGCAAGTATTTAATGCTGATTTTTCGAAGCAAATTCTCTTCAGCGATGAGGCCTATTTCGCGCTAAGTGGATACTTGAATAAGCAAAACTGTCGTATATGGAGCTCTGAAAATCCCCAAGCGATTATTGAGAAGCTACTATATCCGCAAATAGTGACTATCAGGTGTGCATTATGGTCTAGTGGTGACATTGGTCCGCTTTTTCTGACCCTCTTACTGCCAGAGATTTGACTACAGTCACAACAGCAGCTAACTCTTTATATTCTAAGTAAATAAGTTGGTAATCTATGCGCCTTTTTGCTCACCCCTCTTATAATCAATGAATTTACGCAGTCTTTGTGTTAGGACGAGCTTTCGTGCCGCTGCATTCAAACACCGGGATTTTTCCAATAACGAAACCCATTTTGAAAATAGTTGGACTTTCAGAAAATATCAGTCAATATCTTGAACGCTCTTCGCCGTTATTTAATTTGCGTGTAAAAATATCTCGAGCCAGCCTATAAGTGCAACCCACTGAGAACTTTTGAGCAGCTCAAGTCGCAGGATCGTATATTGAATTCGACAACATTGCTTGCAACAAGATCTCGAGTCTCATTGTCACGTTTCCAAAGTGATGGATCTTTAGGTAAAATAAAAATATTGATAGGCAGATTTCGCGCATCGTGTAGATATATTTAGTTATTAGATGCTGATTCTCCGGGGAATTTAACTTGCTTTTGTTCCTGTTTATACCAAAAACTATATTTAACAATAGGACTAGATACACGTTGCAAGGCGCGAGCAAACGTATGACAAAATAGACTGGCGCAAATTCTTACAAGAGGTCAAAACCCATTTGCGGTTGTAAGTGCCTTAGAAAGTGTGTTAGTAATTAAATATATATAAGTGGGTGCTTCACCAAAGTGCATTTACCTTTAAGAAAATGGTCACACTTTAGAGAATTAGTTAGGACTCCTTTACTAAGGAGTGGGGAAGTTAGTACCTCCAGTGCGACCCTTAAAGAAATACTTTACAGAAGACATTTTTAATTAAAAAAAAGATACAGTAGTTTCGACTATGTCGTAACACAAGACGTAGAATTATTCAATTCGCTTTTGATGAAATCTTTTTTAAAAAATATTTAACAAAATATTTATTCCATACACCTGAGCATATGACCTTTAGAAAAATGGCGGAGAGGGTTAATATGTATGACCGACAACCATTACTTTTGCAAAAGAAACATTTTTTCCTTCGACAACTATTCCCTCCGACCACTCCTTAGGGGGGCTCCCATACAAATTTTATGGTTTTTGTTTATTTATTCCATACACCTGAGCATATGACCTTTAAAAGAGTGCCGGAAAGGGTTAATATGTATTACTAACCCCCATTACTTTTGCAAAAGAAAAATTTTTGCCTTCGACACCTAATCTCTCCGACCACTCGTTAGGGGGGCTCCCATACAAATTTGATGGTTTTGTCGATAAAACCGGAAACTGTCGATAAATAGGTAGCAAACTTAAGCAAACAAAAACATTAAATGTTGGCTTTATATTTCATGTAATTGTGTAAAATTTATATAAGTTAGAGAGTTCAAACATGCATTTTTCTCTCAGTGAGGATCAAGCAGACCAACAAAAACTAACATCAACATTGTACGAACAGTACTTTTGGAACACTAAAGGCTCAAATTGTGATATAAATACCGACACCTGATCACTATCAACCACCCTACTTACCTCCGAGACTGACGTATTCTACGTCAAAAAGAGTTGGCTGTGTCGTGGACACACCCGTAGGTTTTGACGTGACGGTGTTTCTTGTGGTTGTTGTTGTTGATGTTAATGTTAATGTTAATGTTAATGTTAATGTTAATGTTAATGTTAATGTTAATGTTAATGTTAATGTTAATGTTAATGTTAATGTTAATGTTAATGTTAATGTTAATGTTAATGTTAATGTTAATGTTAATGTTAATGTTAATGTTAATGTTAATGTTAATGTTAATGTTAATGTTAATGTTAATGTTAATGTTAATGTTAATGTTAATGTTAATGTTAATGTTAATGTTAATGTTAATGTTAATGTTAATGTTAATGTTAATGTTAATGTTAATGTTAATGTTAATGTTAATGTTAATGTTAATGTTAATGTTAATGTTAATGTTAATGTTAATGTTAATGTTAATGTTAATGTTAATGTTAATGTTAATGTTAATGTTAATGTTAATGTTAATGTTAATGTTAATGTTAATGTTAATGTTAATGTTAATGTTAATGTTAATGTTAATGTTAATGTTAATGTTAATGTTAATGTTAATGTTAATGTTAATGTTAATGTTAATGTTAATGTTAATGTTAATGTTAATGTTAATGTTAATGTTAATGTTAATGTTAATGTTAATGTTAATGTTAATGTTAATGTTACGATCTGGTGACGTCGGAATTTTGGTTTTTTATTTTTGTCATAAGCCCAAGTATAAATCCTTCCTTTTCTTTTTCAAACATTTATCGTAGCTTTTATACTTACCCAGTAAAAATTCTATGCAATGCTGCTGTATGAATGTTGCATTGTCGATCTTTGAGCGGCTCTCTCTGTGTCCCCATGACATCAGAAAGTTTTTGTGTAACTTTGTTGTGAGGGCTTAGTACAGGCCTTTATTGGTGTATCATATTTCTAATCTTAGGATTAATACTCAGTGAGTAATAAATCCATGTAACAAATTTTCAGTTGCTTTGCTTAAGCAGCTCCTACCGCGTCCCGATGACGTTTTGAATTTTTGTTATATTTTTATAATGAAGTTTATACTCAGCGAGAAACAATTCAATGCAACACCGATGAATTTTGAAAAAATTAATTTTTCAACTTTTTACAAAACAAAACGTAACTTTGTCACGTCAAAAAGGATTAAAAGAAGTTGAGTTGGTGGTTTTAAGCTTATGAACATCTACCACACATACATATATTAAATACTCTTTAACTAACTCAAAATTCTTTTATACATAATCCGAGTCAGTATGAGTCTCATTATTGGAAATAGCCTCTGCTTGAAAACGGAGAGCTTACATTCCAAATTTGATCTTCCAAGTATAAATAAAAATCTTTTTAAAAATGCTTTTATATTGAACACGACTTTTTTGTTGAACCGAAGCTAACTTCAATTTTTGTAATGAACGAACCTTTTTGCTCGGTCCCACGCAATATATTAACCTGATTATTTCACATATCGTCAAACCTAACGTGATTTTGTTTTTTATGAATGGCAACGATGCTGACTGACTTCAACTTTTACTTTACTTCATAATCGCATTATAATTTGTTTGCCCCTCCCTGAGTTCAACAAAAACAACTGTGTTTAAGACAAAACAACATAAATTGGAGCTCTATACAGTCCATACTATCCATTGGACTGCAATACGAATAAAATTAAATACATTAATAAAGCACCCAAAACGATCTGAACATAACTCTAATGAGGGTCAACCACGACTACAACAACAAAAACAACAACAACATCAACAACAAATATCCGAAAAAATTAAATAAATAAAAGCGCAAAATTAATCCCTAGAAATCACAGGGAAAACATTTTTTAAAGTGCCGACAAAACGATCGCGATCGCGACATAGCGTGATTAACAAACACCAAAGCAACAACAAAAACAACACAAATAAATTAATTTTTGATGAAATGACATGACGTGACGTAACGTTACACTAAAAAACACAGACAGCCTGCGTGCATCAATGAATGAATGAATGGGTATGAATGGGAGTAGATCGCTGAGTCGTATCGAGCGGCTGAATGCTGTGGGTCAAGCGGACACACGGCAACGCCTCGTAGTGGATCAGCCAGTGCGCACGGTTATGTAGCGAGGCATTGCATGTGACGCCAAAAAATTGTGTGTTTGTTGGCTCAGCGATTATGTCGTCGTGGTAAACACTGTTGGATTGATTGTGTAGGAGCGGCTGATTTCGATGCTGAGCTGTATCCGAAAAGATATTTTTTTTTTGCTGCTAAAAGTCGCCAGCGGCACATCAAGGCGATTAGCGATCGTAAGCTTTAAAGCGGCAAATGTTGTGCCAGAGCTCAATTAAAAATGCTGAGGATTTAGGCGAAACTTAATCTGTTGGTTTGCTAAATGGATTCAGGATGTGCCGTCAGAAGACAGATTTCTGACTGACGCCACGAGTCAGTCGCCAAATAAAGCGAGTCTAACGGGAAGTTCTATTTAATTCTTTTCCTATAAGCTTTAAAAGCTTCAAAGTGAAGGCTTTTTATGGATAATGCCTGCCATGAGCTTTAAGCTTTGACTTACTTTGTTTATCTATATGAATTGATTGCTAGATTTTTTTTAATGCTTAAGCTTTTGATCTGTTTTTAATTTTAACTCAAAATAATTCGATTAAATTTACCCTCCGCCGTTTTTTGTTTTCTTGAAATAGATCGCCTTTCACGCCACATTCGCCATGGCTCCACCGTTCAAATCAATGATTCGATTTAATGGTTCAGTTCAAATGTATTTTTAAGCTATTTCTCCCCCCTCCCTCCTCTTTACTTTAATGACCTTTACAATTTCATGCTTGGCCCTAATCTAAGGTTTGTTTCTTCGATACCCAAAAAGAAATTCACTTCCATTCATTCATTTATTCATTCACTAATTCATTAAAATCTCACACGTCAGCATCCAAACCAGTTCAAAACAAAACAAAACAAAACAAAACCTTTTCTTAAACATTTAAAACGCCCTCAAGGCTTCTTTTTCGATCGATTTTATGTAGATTTAAATAGTTTTTAATTCGTATCCGAGTCGATTTGATTTCTCCGACGACGCCATCGAAATCAAAAATGATTTACTGCAATTTATTTCCAATTAATTTCGGTCTGAATGAAATGATTTTCAAGACTGTTGAAGTAGCTACTGTTTACAGTAGCTCTTGAACTACTCTGATTCGATGAGCGATTTTCTTTTCTTTTTGGTTGGAATTTTGTTTGGTGAAGCATCAAATGCATGGATAATCAGAATTAAAAATTTAGAAAATGTTAATGATAAAGGGTGTATTCGAATGCATCAAAATTGAGTGAAAAAGATTGTTTACGATGAAGCTTCGTTCATGAAAAAGAACAGATATTTTTTTTTTTTTAAAATTAATAAATAACTGGCCATTTCAGCCCTTGAAAGGACTTTGACCTAGCTTCTTATGATCAATTGTGTTGTGTGTGTTATTAAGTTTGTACACAATTGACCGAGAAACGGACCTACAGGTTTAACGCCAACTCCGAACGGCGATGAACGGAATGTTCTTATTGTCAAGAAGCTTTACAATGCATTTTGATTACTCTCTGAGGTTTGCCATTGTCTGCAGAGAGGTTTTTTTTTAAAGCGATACAAAAAAAAACAAAAATTTTAGAGAATTTATTATTTTTAAAATTTAAGTCCTTCTCAAAAGATTTTTGTTACAACTTAATTTATATTCGTCAGCATCTCTTGGTTATGCAAAATTTAACAAAGAACATTTTAACTTTCTGCACAAACGGCACTTTATGTGAAACAAATGAAAGAAAATTGTAAAATATTGTTTATTTTATCTGTTTAAGCTGTCAAATTCCAACCTTCTTTATGATTTGGTTATAATATTCTTATAACTAGATGATGTAGGTCCTTAATCAGGATTTTTTCTGGATATTTTGGTTAATTTTGTACGTTTAAAGACCAACTCAAAAGTCTAGTGACTTTGAACTGAGATAGCGCTATCTGTATCTCTTTTACCAGAGTGTTCTCTCTATTATTGACAGGTACGTCCCAAAAAATTATGAAAAAAGACAAATTGCCAGAACCTTTGCTGGGCAAAAATCTTCGATACCTGAGGAATCAAGATATCAATAAACTATACAAAATCACTAAGAACAAGGATAATATTCGCGAGGAAGTAAGGAAGAGATACGATGAATTTTCTACCAGGTCGGGTTAAGTTTATATAATTTACACAAATCTACTTAGAGAGAAGATCATTAAAGCTCTTAACAAAATCCTTCTATTTCGTAAATGTTAAATGAAAATTGGTGGCGTCCGTGGCGTAGTTGGTTAAAGTGCGTGGCCGCTATGTCAACGAACTTTGGAGACCCAGGTTCGAACCCCAGCAGCGACAGAAAATTAGTTGAATTAAAATAATTTTTCTGTACGGCCGCCACCTCTCTGCAGACAATGGCAAACCTCAGAGAGTAATAAAAATGCCATGTTCCTAGCTTCTTGAGAATAAGAACATTCCGTTCATCGCCGTTCGGAGTCGGCGTTAAGCCTGTAGGTCCATTTCTCGGTCAATTGTGTACAAACTTAATAACACGCACAACACAATTGATCGTAAGAAGCTAGGTCAAAGTCCTTTCAAGGGCTGAAATGGCCAGTTATTTATTTTTTTTTTTTTTTTTTTAAATGAAAATTAGCTTGTTATATTAAGTTCATGTTTAAAGGTAACGTGGTTTCTTTCAACCCTTCGTAGATTTATAATCTCTCTGCAGAATATTTTAAAGATGTGTTTGGAGTACTTACAATTGAGACTCTATCTCCGCCTCTCTGTCCAAACACATCACCCATTGTCTTTGACATATGTGTAGTAGGGCGTATCGAACAATTTATATCGTTTTCTAAGAGTTCTAAAAAGTTGTATGGGTTTGTCAAGATCACCCAAAAAAAAATTTCAGGAAGAATTCCTCTCTCGCAAGGATAAAGTTTGTTTTTTTTTTTTGAGAGAAACAGTAAAAAATAACGATCTTAAAATACTTGGATTATTCAAATATTTCCGGGTAACACCCTGTCTAAAAACGACTTTGTCCTTGCGGGAGAGGAAGACATGATTTTTTTTCCTTCGGTTGAACTCAAACTAAACTCTCTGTGTAGACATGTCATTAATAGCGTTGATTTTAACAGAGTTGATCATACTTATCACAGATCTTGGTGTAGTTCTGGACAAAAAATTACGGTTCAATCTTCACTATAATAAAGTTATATCTAGGGCTAGTAAGCAGCTTGGGTTCCTAAAAAGATGTGCTAGGGAGTTTAAAAATGTTTGGATAACTAAGACCCTATACATTGCAATAGTTCGCCAACTTCTTCTTTTCAATCCTGCTTTTAAGTCACAGTGAACGATTCGAATCAATGCAAAAACAATTCCTGTTTTTTCCGCTAAAATACTACTTTGATGTAAAGGATCAATGGGTCCGTTGCCCGCGAAGTTATCTCTTAAAGAGACGGTTCTATACAAATAACATACAATGTGCGCTTTTATGCTGAACGACTAAAAATTATTATTATTTCCTCGAAATTGGGTAATTACGTCCAATTACTACAGTATTGTTCTATACTAAAGTTTATCTTGAAAATATTGAATTGACATGTCCCTTGAAAGCAAAGAAAGCTGAGCAAAGAAATTGCATTCGCAGCAACAACGTGCTTTCGTGATTTCTAACCCAGAAAATCAATTTTGCAGCTATCCTGACTCAGCTTCATTCTGTTCTGTTGAAGGAATGTAATCTTCAGCTTTTTCAGTTGAAGTTAAAAAGTCACCTTGAAGTAGATATGCTTATCAGCAGATCAAGTCCTCAGATCGCGAGATTGTTTTCAGTATTAATACTCGTATTTTTTTTCGAAAATGGAATGAATATTCACTTATTTATACTCGAATAAAAAGTATCAGCAGTCCAACAAGGGCAACTCGGCCACGGCCGCCACAGGGAACATATTTGTAGCAAAAAAAAAAAAAAACAAATATTTGAATAAAACTGCTTGCATACGGTGTCGACTAACATTTTAATTTTTTTTTTGGGCTAGACAAACGCTCAGAGGATGCTGCATATAAATGTGAAAGCAAAGGGGTATTCACACTGACTTGGGTAGTTGATAGATTCGCAAATGCCGTACATTTTATTTTTGCAAAGATCTACCCAAGTACCATTGTACCCAAGTACTCATCTACCAATCGACTCTATCTGACCCCCTGACTTTTTTGGTAGATTGACTTCCTGCAAAATTGAGTACTTTTTCCATGTCACCACCTTTTGCAAAAATAGGCAATAATTGAATAGACAATAAATAAAAAGAAAGTTAACTAGTTACAAGTGATACAGCGAGCATTGTAGAAGAGGGCGTGGCACCTACCATACAACCCAAATCTGCAATATCGAATAACTTTGGAATAATAGGTCACACATCATTGGAATTAGGCATTCAGCCTCGATTTATATCTTGGGCGTAAGACAAAGGGCGTGGCACTTTTTTGGTTGCCCAAATTTTTGGTATATCTTTCGAACTATTAGTTGAACATCAATAAATTTGGTAAGTTTGTACTATTTAGTCCTGTCCTTTGATTGGAAAAATTGAGTGAGCATACATTTTAAATTTATGGTATCAAATAGCTTTGCAACTATGTTAAATGCCGCATAGCAATGAAACTCAGTATCTAGTTGCCACTTGGTAATGTCCATCTAATAGAAAATTGAGACAGGTATTGGCCAAGGGGGTGTGGCTCCGCCCATACATGCCAAAGTTTTGACATCGAATAGCTATGGAAGCTAGGGTGCTCGCAATTATCAAAAGAACTTAACCTATCCATACCCAACTACCCAAGTCAGTGTGAATACCACTATTGTGTTGGTACGGAAGAAGAATGGTAGTAAGTTGGAGGTTGGAATGGTGGAGTAGGATTGGTAAGATTAGTTTTAAATTCACATAGATAGCGCAAAACTACAGGGGAACACAATTCCTTGCACGGAGATTGTTCTACAATTTTATTGTACTACTAGAGAACGAATTATCTCAGAAATATCAAGGCAATGATATGGGGATGGGCTTGGTGAGCTGCCCGAGTGGACCAGGGAAACACATTCGCTGATGGTTTCAGGTCATCTATCTTTCTTGAACACTTCCCATGATAGTACCTGTGCTTAGGCAACCAACATTACGTCGATGTCCAAGAGAGTTCAGAGAAGATGAAATGTTTTCATTCCCTAAATTTGGTCGGATCAAAAATTAATTTATGAACTCATCTTACATATGAAATGCAAGTCATATTCTCATAAGGGACTGGTGAGGGACACATATTGTCATTGGCGAGTTTCTAAGAAGATGAGAAAAATTTTTTCTACGTTTTTAAATTCATGAAGTAGTTATCTTTTTGGAGCGACTGTTAAGCTAAGTTTTTCGTTCACATGATAAAAAAAAAAAAAAAAATAATAATAATGGCGTCATGAGACCTCTCAGAGTCTCATGATAAATACATGACACTAAGATAAATACTAATGTACCACACTAAAGCAAAACCAAAAGCATAATAAAAATAAAAATTACAGTAGGACAAATATTAGAATAAGGATCCAAATCCAAAGAAGGATTATAACAATGAGGGTTTATACAACGATGATAAGGAAAAATATATAAACTAGAACATGGATTTGAACAATAACGCACGCAAGGATTTGGTCAAGGACTAGGAGAAAAATTCAAACAAGGATTCAGACAAAGATTTAGACAAGGGCTTGGACAAAGATTGAAACAAGAATTTGGACAAAATCTTAAACAAGAATTAGGAAAAAAGATTGAGACAAGGATTGCGATTAAAAGTGGTACAAGGATTATGAAACTGATTCAGACAAGGACTAATTCAAGAATTTGGTCATGGATTAGAACAAGAATTTGGACAAGAATTTGGATAAGAGTTATAAAAAGGGCAATAACAGGGATTTGGTAACGGATTTGGTAACGCATAAGGATTCAGACAATTATTTAGACAACGATTGGGACAAGGCTTGCAGCAAGAAGTGGAACCAGGATTTTGAAACAAAAAAATGCACATACATAAATTAAAACAAGAATTTGGACAAGAAGTAAGACAAGTAATGAAAAAAATACACTGAAAAAAAAAAGTTAGCTTAAAATTAAACACAATGTGTTCACAAAATGTGTTGTTAATTTGACTTTTTTTTCATATATTTTTCAAAATTTTTAAATACATTTGCTCTTACTTTGACGAAATTTGTTGCAAGCTATTTTTTAAACACAAATATCGTCAAATTAACAACAATTGTCGTCAATTTTAAAACATTTTTTTTTCAGTGTACGAATAAAGAAAACAATTGGGATATGTTTAAATTTTACTGATAAGGCAAAGGACACGGACTTGAATAAGTATAATGTCCGCACAATTTCTATATAAAAACAAGAACTCAAACGTACTGGACTATAAATTTGTTCAGCAAAAATGTTTTTCACAAGGCCCTCTTCTCAGCCGCGGATTTATCATAAGGCACAAAAGGCTTGAGCCTAGGGGCGCCAACTTTAGAGGGCGCAAATCAAGCAACAGATTGTTAAAATTTTCAAATAAAAACTGAATATTAAATGTTGTATTATAAGCCATACGCTTAAGGGTTGAATTCTACTTTAAAAAATTCGTTATTTGCATCCCTGAAAATTTGCCACTTTGTTTCAATTTCAAACCGTTTCAGATTCAACAGTTGTTTCTATTAAAAACTAAGGATATCCAATAAGATTTGTAAGTTTACTTTTCAGCCATTAATGAGACGTAGCATCAAATGCTTTAAACATTAGCGTAACATCCTTAGAGGAAAAAGTTGAAGAAAATCAATTGGAATCTTTTTAAGACAACGCCTTTACTTTAACCAAAGATGGACAATACAGATATGTATCTCAAGATCTTTTTACTTGCAAATTGAAAAATGAAATACATTCCAGATCGTGGCTGATATTTTCTGAAAGCAAAGGCGCCGTATTTTCCATTGTTTTTTTCCATTGCTCATTTTCCATGGATTCTGCGTTCATTTTTGTTTAATCAAGTATATGTAGCTCTTTTTCAAATGTTGAATTCATGATATCAATTTAATTTCGAATGGGGGGCGTCAAATTCAAAAGAGTCAGGGGCGCCAATAAGCTAAATCCTGCCTTGCCCCTTCTAGAATTATTTCATACTTACTCTATTGCAAAAATGCTAATGGAGGGTATAATTTAGAAATTTTCATAAAAAAATTTCAATTTGAACAGGGATCAACATTCTTATCACCTACACACTCACACGTAAGCAACAAATTAATGCTACTACCTAAAAGCAATAACCCCAGAACAACGGAAAATAAGCACAATACTAAAAGCTGTTGCAATGAGAGCTTTTAAAAAGTCAGCACGATTTATCAAGGCTAAATTGGTGACAAGATGAAAGCCACACAATTATGTTACCTTCTCACAACACAAACATTCAAAATTTTCTAAGCATCCCTCTTCCATGATTTTTTTGGTGCTATTTTTTATTATGACGTTGAGAGCAGCTTAAGTGTCTCAAAGGGTTAAATAGACGCAATCTCTTAGTGGTGAGCTGTTGTCGACAGAGACTCATTAGTATGCAAGCAACGCACAAGGAAGCAATTAACAGCTAGTGCGAAAATTTGCTGCATGCAATGGTTGAGTTGATGAGAAGTACATGAAATCCGTTTATGAACAAATTTAAAATAAAAAGCTTCACTAAAGCGCAGTTTCAGAAAGTTTTCTTTGTGTAGAATCAGTTAATTTTGAGTCTTTTTCTATGAGTTGTTAAATAAATTAAAGACTGAGTTCTTGTTAATGCTAACGTCTAAAAAATCTTGCTAAGAGTACGAGTATCTAATTTGTACGAGTATCCACAGTTTTTTTTTTAAATTTCTTTATTTTTGTTTTTTTTTTTGGCATTTCCCTGTTTGTTTTCTTAATTATCTTGAATACCACTTGCTTACTTGCTCATTAACATAATTTATTTGTCACTTATATGAGGCTAAAGGGGTCACAAAGATGTCATAAAACTGTCATACACTGTCGTGCAACAAAGTGAGACCTCATAAACTATGAATTTTCTTCTATTACAAAAACAAAAACGCTCAAAATTTACCTTAATTAAATTATAACTTGAAGAAATTATTTATGATTTTTTAATGAATTACTTTAAAACCACATTTGCCGACACGGTTTCGTGCGCTAATGAGCAGTAATTGTCACGCACAATAGTCAAAATAGGCTGTGTGACCAAAGCTTTTCATCAAGATAGTAAAAAAAAAAAAAAATATTGTCAATTAAAATAAATTTTATAATCTTATGACAAATTAACGTTGAATTATAAGATATGTAAACAAAACAGTTAAAAAAAGAGATGTAACAAAAAAGTGTAAGAAATGCCTCACACATACACGTGAATTTACTACAGACAAAATTTGTCAAAATAAACTTTTTTTTTGGCTTTTCAACGATATCAAAACTCTTTTCATAGTTAATGTTTTTTTTTTTCCTTCTATTCCATGTGTTTTGAAGCCATTTTTAACGCATGCACACACGCAGCTGAATATACAACCTCATACACACATTCACACGCACACACACCAACACCAACACCATTTAACTGCTGTCAATTTACTGTTTAAACGCCAAACAAAAAGTGTTAAGAGCCAAACAATGTGAAATAAGCCAGCAAAAAAACTGATACCCAAATAAACAAAAAAAAAAAAATGTTTGAAAAAAAAAATTTGGCATCATTGGCTTAAAGAAGAGCAACTGAAATAGCAACACATTCAACAACAGCGCTGCATGGAACGGGTTTTCTTTTGGGGCGGAGCAATCGAGAAGAAAAAATGAGATGCTGCAAAAGCCGCGCACATTATTTGAGAAACAAACCAGCAGATGAAGACGTCAGTAAGTAACAAGCACAGCAACTACAACAACAACTGCAACAATAACAACACAACTGACTAACACCCAACAATAACAAAAACAACTATATCAACATAACAAGCAGCTACCACATTTGCTGTTACGTTGCTGTTGGCATCAATGGCGCTTCAATGCCGCTTTTATTGTGGTGAATAAAGTTCATGGTGAGTTATGTTGTTGATTTGGTTTGATGCGAGGGGAAATAAATCTTTTTATAGCATGCTCTGCAGTTGTAATTTCAACAAATGCTATAATGTTGGAAGTATGTATATGTGACAATGGTGAATATTATTTCACCATCATAAAACAATCATGTTGAAATAGTTTTCACTAAACTGTTGTGTTGAATTTTTGAATCGAGTTACATGAATAAATTTCAATTGTTGTGTTTCGTGTTGAAAATGAAGAAAATTTAATTAAAAAAGTGAATGAAATTAATGAAAATCAAAGGAACATTTTGAGGCACAGGCTTATTGGGATTGCGCTCAGGACTTTACGTCACAAGGGGCTCTCAAACCGAGCAATTTGCTCCAATTAATCTCAGCAAAACAATCGTATATTTTAATGCTTCTCTTCAACACGAGATTATTTTGAGATCTCAAAAAATGGAAATAATGACAACTAAAACTACAGAGAGATATATTTACAAGATTCAAATCTTCTATGTGATCAATTGATAAGACTTTTGAATTTATATGTGGGACACATAATGACCTAAATTTTTCTCGAATAACTCTTCAATTTATTATTTAATTGATCACAATCAAATTTATATCAATTCCTTTATTAAAATAACCTTTTTTGTTTCATTCGAAGGACTAAAATACCTCTCAAAAATGAACCTTATTTTGTTCGGAAATGACTTAAAAAAAGAACCACAAGTTGTATTTTTTTTGTTCGGAAGTGAGTTAAAAAAAGAACCATAAAAAGGTTTCTTTTCAGCACTCGGAAATGAACCCATTTTGAATCAATCGCCGGACGAAAATGCCTCTCAGAATCGAACCTTTTTTTTTCTTCGGAAATGAGTAAAAAATTAACCATAAAAAAATTCTTTTTCGGCATTCGGAAAGGAACCCTTTTTGTATCAATCGCCGGACTGTATTGCCTTTCGAAAAATTACCTTTTTTGTAACGTAAAGTAAAAATTTGGAATTGCGAAGAATTTTAGATCATTAATAAATAGGATAAATAATAAAGGGCCAAGGATACTACCTTGCGGCACATCCGAAGAGGCAAAGAACTTACAAGAATTTACATTATTGATAGACACGTAACAGGATCTATCACTTAAATAAGATTTAATCCAGTCAAGAAAGTATGCAAGAAATCCCATTTTATACAATTTAGCAATTAAAATTTGATGACAAACTTTGTCAAATGCCTTGTAGTGTAGATCAGTGTACATGGGCGTCCGCAGGAATTTGTCGAGGGGGGGCCAAAGGTATGCATTGGTGTGCACGCTTATGAAAATGAGCCTGGAATGTTACCTTTGAAATTTTATTGCCTGATATTTTCTGTGCAAACTTTGTAAACACTATTATTATATGATAATTTATATTTTCCAATCTAACTTCCAGTATAACGAACTTTTGGTTTACAAAATCATATTTACATTTATTAAATGTATTTAAAAATATTTAAAATAATTGTCGTTCGTTTTTAAATATAGTTAAAGATCCGTGCAGACTGAAAAGATATTTTCAAAGTATTTATTTTATTTTATTATCATTTAAAATATTTTTTTTATATTCGTTTTTCTTGAATGCTTGTTCAGTTATGAACAGAGCAACATGCTTAATATTTTTTAAGGTACTATTACCGTCTAAAAAAAAATGAATTTTTGTTTTTTTACATTTTTAGATTCTTTATACCTTCAATAATAACTGTCTAAAATATTAAATCGAAATTCGAAGCCATTGCAAAGATATAACGACTCAATTGAAGCGCGCTCTCGGCTCGCAGGTGTAAACAATTTTACACGCATTTTTCTCGAGTTTAGGTTCTTTTAACTGGAGGACAGTTAATCTCCGGATCTACTAGGCCGTTTTTAATAAACTTTGCAGCATTTTGTTTGTTTTTAACCGACTTCAAAAAGGAGGAGGTTCTCAAGTTCGTTGGTTGGTCCGATTTTTTTTGTTTTTTTTTTTTTTTTTTTTTTTAAATGTATGTACATCGATAACTCCTACATCTCTTGCCCGATTTCCGTAATTTTTTTGTCAACAGATAGATACTATCAACGCGGAGGTCCTTTTTTAAAAAAGTGGGCGAAATTCGACAAAGGGGCGTGTCAATATAAGAAAACCACTGTATTTCAGTTAATATTGACACTAGGGTACTGAAATTTACAGTAAAAATACTGGGGTAGGCACAATTATTACAAATTACGGTCAATAAAGTGGGCGTTATTTGACAAAGGGGTGTGGTCACATAAAAAAAACACTGTATCTCAAATAGTATTGACACTAGGGTACTGAAATTTAGTACAGGGGTAGACACAATTTTAAAAAATGACTGTAAATAAAGTGGGCGTTATTCGACAAATGGGTGTGGCAATATTAGAAACATACTATATATCGAATAATATTGACACTAGGGTGCTGAAATTTAGTACATGGGTAGGTACAGTTACTACAAATTACGGCCATAAAAGTGGGCGTTATTCAACAAAGGGGCGTGTCAATATTATGAAAATACTATATCTTAGTTAATATTGGCACTAGCGTACTAATATTTGGTATGCAGGTAGGTGGGTAGGTAGAATCATTAAAAAAGTGAGCAGGATTGTACACAGGGTGTGGCACTTTAAGGAAAGTACTATATTACGGTTAATATTGATACTTGGAAACTGAAATTTTGCAAAGGGCTAGGTAGAATCATTATAAGGTACGGTAAATAAAGTGGGCGGGATTAGAGAAAGGGCGTGGCACTAAAAATTGTAAAGAAGCAGAAATGAAAAGTACCCAACAAACTTTCAGGAATTAATAAAAAATTTTTTAAGAAAAAATTTTCATGTTTGAAATTTTCCTCAAGAATACTATTACATAAAATATTTCATATTCTCTAAAAAGGAAGAAATAAAAACTTTTTAACAAAAAGAAACCGCCTTCAAAATCACTACAAAGTAAAAAATAATTTTAAATAACTTTCCCCATTCATTTCTTGGTCATATTTTAAAAGCTATTTATATGTATTATAATATTGGAAATCTTATCATTTTCATATTTTCTATTTTGTTTTATTATCATCAATATATTAATTGCTTTATGAACATAAAAGCTTTGAAGTCGGCGCTCATCTTTGACACACAATCATGATCTTTTACCATCCGTGCACTATTTGGTGCCTTGGTGACACTGTAGTAATTTTAAAAGCTTTGTACATATTAAAATTCTCACTAAACTGGTTTGGGTGAGCTTGTAAAGCTCATATTGAATATGACATAGTGTGTAACAGCTACACAAATAATGCATGGAACACATTGGCTACATTCAGCGTACTCAATAATTGCCAACTGAAAGATCGCAAAAAAGCTTTTATATTCATAAAGTTAGTAATATTGGTATGATAATAAAACAAATTAGAAAAAATTAAAATAAAAAGATTTCGACTTAGTAAAATAAGCGCCGACTTCAAAGCTTTTATGGTCATAAAGCAATTAATATATTGATGATAATAAAACAAAATAGAAAAAATGAAAATGATAAGATTTCCAATATTATAATACATAAAAATAGCTTTTAAAATATGACCAAGAAATGAATGGGAAAAGTTATTTAAAATTATTTTTTACTTTGTAGTGATTTTGAAAACGGTTTTTTTTTTGTTAAAAAGTTTTTATTATATCCTGTGTGATAGTGTACTACAATTTGAACACAAAAAAATTTATAAATTTTTAAGTCTGAGAAAAGGTCGAAAAAGGCGATTTTTGAAAAAAATTTTCAAATGTCCGCCATTTTTTTATTTTTAATGCTTTTTCAATTTTTCTGGTAAACTATCACGTAAGATCACTTCCTTTTTGTCATTCTTTTTGAATTTTATGTTTCAGACTAACCGTTCCAGAGATTTACTGTCCGCCTTGCAGCAGTGTTTTTTTTTTCACCACCATTCTCTTTTTTAGATAAGCTAGGTTTATATTAATATTTATTTAATTTTTTTATTTCAGATAGTTAATTATCTGTTTAATTTTTATTTTTATTCATTATTATTATTATTTATTATACATTTTTTACTATTTATAGTACATTATTTATTATTTCTCGTTAGTTTCTTCTTTCTTTATTATTAATCTCTACTTATTTTTTATCGTACAGTTATTTATTAAAAATTTTTTTGTGTATTACTTATGTATATTTTTGGTATTTTTTATTTTATTATATATTTTTTATTTATTATATATTTTATTACAATTATATATAAGAACAGATTAGATTTTGATCATGGTGTAATAATACAAGGTAGCATTGACAACTGCTTATTTTCTCTTCTACAAGAAAACATCTCCTGTCAAAAACAGCTTTTTGTGGAAATACATCTGCAGCTGCTGTGGTTGTTGTTTTTTCACTTCAACTTTTTCAACATTGTTTCTGTTTTCAATGGCGGATTGTGAGCGCTCTTTTTTTGAGTATATTTTTTGACAGGAGATGTTTTCCTAAGCAACTGTCAATGCTACCTTGTATTATTATACCAAGGATTTTGATTAGTAAAAATAATTGACAGTAGCTAGACTTGGAATGAGAATAATTTAATTGTCATTTCAAGTAATCAAATACTCGATGAGAGTAAGTTATTTTTGCTCTCACTTTGAGTGTAGTTAGATAAAGACTCAGACATCGTTAGACTCAGACGACTAGACAACGGACTCAGACAGGACTTAGTGGCTTTTTTGAAACCGACCCGTCTCTAGCTCCCTTTGGCAAAGTGCGTTGACACTTTCTTTAAAATTATCAATATTGTTTTAAACAAACGTTGCGGGCCGCCTCGCAACTTTTCGGAGGAACGAAGTATTGATACACTTTGCCATTCACACATCAAATAACTTCGTGTTGATTTCTAAAAATAATATTTAGACTCCACATATACAACACAATTAATAAAAACAAAAGTTGCAAAACAGATGATAATTAGAGAACAAAATCGGTTGTTGATCGTTACTCAGGGCTGGTTATGCAAACGTAACGGAGCGCTACTCAAAGTTGCTATATGAACAATGCACATAATAATTTGTCAATGAAACTCAGATAAAACTAAGTTTCGTACCACCTAAGAAATCAGAACTTAAGAGTTTGAAACTTTGTAACATCCCAGCAGAAAAGTGGACTAAAATTGAAATAGTTCTGGACTAGTACTAGTACTAGTACTACCGGTACTAGTTCCACTACAATACTCTTTAACATTGAACGAATTAACGCTTTTTGCGGGTTGATGTCATAGGATAAGACAATTGTCTCTATAAACATTTCTTTCTCCCCATATTTGAACTAGTTGCATTACGAACATTTTTAAACTGGTTGATCTCGCAGTAGCCTGAAATTGGTTATTTTTTGACTAGTTTTAAAGTGAACAATTTTAAAGTGTAAAAATTAAGTGTACTGGAGCAAAGGTCCTAAAGACCTGAATTGTACGATCTTTTCCATCCTCAAGATTTATTAAAGAAGAAATTTTGTTTATAAATATTTTTATTTTTTGTTATTATTTTTCTTGTGCGTAGCTAATTTCAGAAAATAGCCAGAACGCGTCAATTTTTTTCAGCAATACTTTTGAAAAGCTCATTTTTAGAGGTACTTCGAACTGGGATATAAACAGAAATATAACATATACACATAGGAAATAAAAATATATAAACTTTTTCAGTTGCCACTTGCCCCCCCCCTGCACCCCCCTGTGGACGCCCTTGCATACATACATAGCTTTTGTCTTTAATACGTTTTTTTGTACATAAAGTTGGAAAGTTGAAAAATATTTTCTATACTTTATTGTTGTCAAAAACTTTTCAAGTGCTGACAATTTGTCAAATAAAGTGTTTTCGATCTAAAGTTAGAATTAGAAATCTTTACAATTGTAAATAAATTTTCTGTTGTTAATGTGGTGGTGAGCTTTGTCAACTCACCAGAATATGGAGGTTAGTCTTTCAGACCTACAGATCTACCTAGATTGAAATCCTAATAGACAGAGCATAGGCTACATAATTTTTCTCATTGAACTCGCTGTTGCTTGTAAAAAACGGATAATTTAACACTTTGCATTGTTGTAGGCTCCTGTGTAATCCTAAAAACCTTATTTTTTATTCATACTATGTGGCCAAGATTAAACAAGGATATAAATTGAAAGCTTTCGCTGTGAACTATTTTACCAACTTGTTTTCCCATAACACACTTAAGAATGGTGAAAATTGCAATTCAAAAGTTGAGAATCAAGTTAAAGCTTCTCCGCCCAAAACTATCCCACCATTATTCACCTATCACCAAACACTCATGGGGAGGAAAACTAAAAACTCACCATTTGCTAACAACAACTACCAATTAATTGCGACCGTTTACAACTCTAGAGTGAGCGACAGAGAGCACCAAAAGTTAGACGAGCTGTTGAACTGCCATATTGTTGTTGTTGTTGTTGCTGTTGTTGTTGTTACTGTTGCTTTTGTTTTCATTGATATCTAATGAATGTCAATTGAAAACAATTAGGACCAATAAATGCATCCAACAGATACGCCGATACGCACACAACACAAGCAGCCCACTGACAAATGAATGGATGGATGGATGGATATGCAGACAGACAGAACAAACAAACATACGCATGGATGTGTGTGTGTGTGTGGAAACATGCGCTGTTGAACAGAAGAGCACAGTTGAGCACACAAAAGAGCACTGCGATGAATCAATGAATGAGTGAATGAACAAGTGAGCGAATAACTAGCAGCTATTTTTTGCTAAGCATGAAAGAGATAGCCTCAGGCGCACAACAGTTAAGCCAACACTCACTTTACTGGTTTTCCCGAAAGGTAACAAAAACTAAAAGATACACAGATACGGCTGCTTACCGTTGGAACGGTAGCGCAGCAGTTAGTGTCGGTCGAACAGCAAAGACGAACGGTTTAGCAGTGAACAAGTTTGGCGAGCATCTAAAAAAATCGTCAAGTTTTAATAAAAAAATAAGCGACGGTATTTAGCAAAATAAATGTTAGTGAACAATAATAACAAGTTCAAAAAGAGAACAAGTGCTTCAAAAACCGTTAGAAAAATTATATAAAAAAAGAAATTTCAATTAAAAATAGACCGTTTTGAAATCTGGCCAAATTTAGAAAGAACGCAATCAAAGAGTGTGCAAAATAATCACGACCAATGACAACGATGCCCCCGGAAATGTCCAGCACCGCCACCGCCAACGTCGTCGTACCGCCCACATCTGTACAACGTGAATCTATGTCTTCGCTGCATGCATCCCGATCGCGCTTCATGATCACCGACATCCTAGCCGGTAGTGCAGCCGCGGCTGCAGCAGCCATACGGAATGGATCACCGCCCAGTAGCAACAGTCCGACCAGAGCCGGCGGCATCAGTGCCCATTTGCATTTGCATCAACAGCAGCAGCATCATCATCAGCTGCAGCAGCAACAGCAGCAGCAGCAGCATGCCGCGTTGCAGCACTACCTGGCGCAACAGCAGCACTTGTTGCAGCAGCATCAACAACAACAGCAGCAGCAACAGCAACAACAACAGCAGCAGCAACATTTATATCACGGCTCACCACCGCCAACAGTTGCGGCAACAGCAGCGGCTCAGCAGCAACACCATCATCAACATCATCATCATCAGCAGCAGCAACATGCCCTGCAGGCTACACATCCGCTACATGCACAGCTGCCACCCGCGGCGGCCGCTCATCTAATTGGCTTCCCTGCCGGCGCTCATAACGGACTACATGCTGTACAGGCCGCCCAAGCGGCTCACTATGCGGCGCTGCAGCAAGAACGCGAGCGCTTACGCGATTTGGATGCCGCTGCGTCGGCTGCTGGCCTGGATTGTCATGATGAACGCTCGCGCTCGCCGCATCCGGTGATAGGAGTGCGTGACCTTAGCAGCGCTCCAACTCATGGTGGCCCAGGTGGCGCAGGTGGTGGTGGTGGTGGTGGTGGTGGTGGTGGCGGCAGCAGTGTCAGCGGCGATCAGGCAAGCACCATCGATGACAGCGACAGCGATACGTGTGGTAAGTTGTGGAAAAGCTCTTTTTGAAAGATATTCTTGTTTTAAAAATTGTTTAATTGAGCTTTTTAAAAGCTTTAATGAATGTGTTAAAGCTTTTTTATGCTCTTTTACGTCTTTGTTTGGCTCATTTAAAAGTTTTATTGGTTAAAAATACGCCGAGAAATGTTTGCCAAATTCTATCTAGTCCATGAAATTGTATTAGTAATCAAACCAGTCAAGAAAGTTAGTCAGTCAGTCAGTCAGTTATTCAGTTATTAATTCAATCAATTCGTTAAAGTTGATTTTTTCCCGTTTTGCAGTTTGTAATGTTTTTGTTTTTTTTTTCGATCAAGTCATAAAATATAAACACGCCATAACTCGCTAACTCGAGCAGGAACCTTTTAAATATTTGCTGCTCACACACACACACCCACACTCTCACCCTCTCATACAAACATTTAACTAATGCGCTGCTCAGCTAAGCGCGAAATAATGCAGCAAATATTATTTTAACGTGTATTATTAATACTTTAGCTCATTTAGCTGTTACGATTAACATTTTTGTTGCCGCTATTTGTTGTTGTTATTGTTGTTGTTGTTGTCTGTTGTTGTTGTCTGTTGTTGGTTAATGTTGTGTTTTGGCTATGAACAAATAATTTTACTAATGCATTTTATCGCCGTGTTTTTATGAGTGCCTTTTTCCTACTCTATTGAAACAATTCCGCAAACAATTTCCTGTTGGAATTTAATATCATTGGAAAAGTTTTCGATTATAAGAGACCTAAAAAATAAAAAAAAAAAATTATAAAAAATTTGAGAACCCGGCGAATTAAACGGTTCTAATTTGAATTCAGTTCAGCTAAACTTTGGTCAAATTGTTCATTTCATCAACATTTTTCATTCTTTAATCATTCTCTGCAACTAAAATTTTTCTCAAAAAACGATATTTTTGCTCGTAAACCCTCTAATTCTCAGGCCCGCTTTTAGGTGGTGTTCCAACAGATCACTGTAAAATCGTAATCTGTGAAAACTATTGCAAATGGTTTCCTTCAGAGTGTAGAAGATTCTTCAAGTTATATTTCAGTTTTTCCCGTTTGGAGCTAGAATTGCTCATCATATTTTTACTAATTTAATTAATTTGCTTAAAAACTTAAATTGGAATATGACCTTTCATTACACTGAACAACAAAATCATTTTTTTTCCAAAATAATAAGGTTCTGACAATGGATTCTGGTAAAGGGGGAAAAAAATGTACGTATATCGGCGTTTTGAAAGTTACCGTATGAGTCTTTTTTTAGGGGGAGTCTTATGAGTCATATTTTAGAATGTTTCTTCCTTTTTGAACATTCTAATAGGGAATCGGCATAGGAAATCATGTTATCCGTACATTTTGGGTATAGGATGTGTCCTATGGATTTATGTAAAATACTACAAAAAATATTTTTGTGGAACATGTTTACCCCCTTACTTCTCAATTTATGGGTTTTTTTTGAGTCTTTTGTGATAAAAGACAAAAAAGACACATAAAACAAGGATATAACGGATTTAAATGCTTAACAAAAAAATTTGTCATAAAATTCTACTATAAGTCTTGGAATACACCAAAGCTGAAAATTCAACTTGAATGCCAGAATTTAGTCAAAACTTAAAATTTGTTTAAGGGTAAATTTCGTACTTATTCAGAATTGATGCTAAAATGTCGCACAAAACTTGATTTTAGGGGATTAGTTTCTATGAAAAAAAGTTTTACTCATTTGGTGCATCATGCATAGTAATACACTCAGGGAAAAAAAATCGTAAAACCAAAGAAAATACACTTTGCCACAAAGACTTTTAGTGGTTAGATTGTGCCCAAAGATAAAACATCCTTACGGCAAAGGCAAAAAGATTGTTAAATTCCCATGAAAAATATACTTTATATCAAAGACTTAAATTCTTGTGACAAAGATGTACGTCTTTAAAAAAGTCGATTTCTTTAATACTATCTTTGTATATCTGCCTTTTTTTTCTATTACTCACGCCTTCTCCAATCTTCTTCCCACCCCCTCCCCCTTCCCCTTGACCCTTAACCTTTATGATTTGATCTAGTGCTAATTACAACTTATACATATTAATACATCAATTGCCTTATATAGTACACATTGCCCACAAAGTAACTGCGAACTATAAGCGTGTGTATTTTTAAGAAAAAATATGATTTTGTAGAAAAAATTCTTTAAAGTTATAGACTTTGTCTTTGAAACAACGATTGTCTTTGAAACAATTTTGCGTACTTTTTTCTTTGTTAACAAATTTTTGTTAACAAAGAATTAAATCGTTATAGTAAATAATTTATCTTTACGGCAAATATTTTTTGAATGATTTAGCTTCAAAGAACTTCAGTCTTTTGTTTCAAAGATGCAGCAGTTGCTTAGTTAAAGAATAAATCATTAGTACAACGATCTTTTCCTTGTAGCAAAGATATTTTGGTTACAGTCTCTTAACAACTTTTTTTCTTTGATTTTAAGGCGTTCAATTTTCTCAGTGTAGCAACGAACCTTATCAGATGCACTTTACTGATAAGATCCATTAGGTTAAAAAAAAAACTATGAAAACCAAAATCAAAACAAAAGTTAAAATTAAGCCAACTCATCAGGAGTCTTGCATGACTTTTCACTGTGATGCACTCAAGCTACTAAGGTCCTACTAATACTGCCAATATGCGGACAAAGTTACCCGGAAGTTTATTTTGACAGAGAGAACGCTTTTACATTAGTGACTAAAGGCGTTTTCTTTTCTCGATCAAAATGTCACCTCATTGGATGGCAACATTACGAAAATATTACCATAGTCCCTGCGAAAATGTTACATTTTTCATATGCGAAAAGAACAAGAAAAATGCCACCCTGTCACAAATCAGCTGTTCGACTCTTTTCGCTTACTGCTGAAATTTATTTGATTGTGACGCACTAATATTAGAAGTAAATTTTATCAATATTAAAATAGAGCAGCAAATGATTGAAAATATCCATTACATCCATTATAAATCTTTATTTATGTATTGTAAACGATATATAAAAATCCGCTGGGCAACGCTCACTCTTATAGTTTTCTTTTCTCGTGATAATGTTGCATTCCGCTCTTACGATTTCACTAGGGTAGAAAATGGTGCACTTTTGCCGGATCAGAGTACAACATTTTATGCTGAGAAAAGAACATGAAAATTTGACAGCCCTGCCGCAGTGCAGAATAAATGCAACATTATCGCGAGAAAGCAAAACGCTATAAGTTCTTATCTACTTATGATGCACCCTGTGTCAAGGTTAACCTTTTTTTAAAAACTTGATTTTCGGTGAATTATAAAACGCATTAATTGAAATGAGATTGAAGTGCAAAAATACTGGTGAGAAGGAAAATGTTTTCTCTTTCAATTGAAGTAAAAAAAAATATGTAAAAATATATATCGATGATTCCATATCAATTCGAATATTTTTGAGCAAAATCTGACCTATGTGATTCAGATTTTTTTTAACTTTGTAGGTAGGTAGTGCTCATGAAAATAATTTTAACTGTATTTTTTTTGTTTTTGCGAAAACAATTTCTTTTTTAAGTTATAGACTGCCAAAAATTTCAAAATATCTTAAAAAATACACTTAGTGCGTGTATTCAAGATCAGGACCTTTCAAGATCTTTAAGATATATCCCAGAGTTTTCCCTGTACGACTTACCGTTTCAAAGTTACAGCTGTTTGAATACATGTAATTGTATTTTTTAAGATATTTTGAAATTTTTTACAGTGTATATCATTTACAAAGAAATAAAAATTAAAAAACCAAGTAAGCAGATATAAAACGTTTCAGGAGAACTATCAACCCAGGGAGTTTAAAAATTTTCAAAAATAGTGATGTCAGAAACGTGGGCGTTTTGACATGGAATCACCGATATGCGTGTGGCCACCACGCACGGTAGAATTGAAACTTTAACCCGAAAAGTTGATTTTTCAGTGGTTAATTGATTCACTTTATAATAAAGTCTTACTAAAAAAATACCATTTCATATAGTGGCAAGAGTAAATTAAATCTGTTTTAATACAATTTTGAAAAGTTTAACGTTAATAAGACAAATAAAAACAACTTCAGAGTTATACAATCACACCCATCATACCATACCATACCATACCATACCATACCATACCATACCATACCATACCATACCATACCATAACATACCATACCATACCATACCAAACCATGCCATCATTCCATGATCATCATACCACCATACCATACCATCATACCATGCTATCATCCTCTGCCGTCATACTGTATCATAAGTGTTATGTGGAATTTTGTATCAAAAACATAAAGATATAAGGAAAATAAATGCAGTACAGAAATATACTCTGTGTACTCTTTATTTCTTGATGAACATACTGTTAAATAGGCATCACTGCAATCTGCTCTTCTGCGGTTAATCAAAGAGTGTGCAACCAGCCGAATGTTGTACAGTACTCGTTTCGATGTTCTGAAATTACTGCACAAAAGTTCAAAATATACTTTAAAATGTTTGTAGATTACAACTCTGTTACTTAGCAGCAGTCAGTTTTTGTCTTTTTGTTTAAGGTTGATATCTTCAATATGAATATCGCAGACATGCTCCATATGCGGTGATTTTTTTTGGCAATATTATAATTACTCAATGTATGAACCATGCAGTTGAAAAGCTACTGTGTCCATACTATACTATAATTATTTAATTGTGCGTAACACTATGCGAAAAACACGGTAAAGTGTTTCATCGGCGAATTGATTCATCGGTTTTACTCTCCATCGCGGCTAAAGAAGTTTCACTTCAAAAAATGCAAGGTGTTCAAATTATGTGTTCATGCCCAGGTCTGCCTCTAGTCGGAGTTGACATTATCACCTGTAAAAAATGAACCAATAATCAAAATGAAAAACGAACTCCAGATTCATAACTCTCGTCCCAAAATTATTATAAGTTCAAATAAAAAATATGGCATTAGAGGGTTAATATCATTATAATGATAAAAGTTTCAAAAAATTATGCTTAAAAAAGCTTTTACAATCTACTTTATTTTTTCGCAAGCTATCTTATGCTTGCATGCATACCATGGTATGTAAATCTAAATTTGTCTGAACGAGGGCTGCCTTTTAAGTCTTGTGCCTCGGCAACACTACCCAGTGAACCAAAACTTTTTCAGTGCAGAAGAACAGTGAAACTTTTTCGAATTCATTTATGAACCTTTTCGGGTAGAAACGTTCATCTTCGACACTCATAAATGAACCTTTTTTCTTTCATTCGTCGGACTAAAATGCCTATCAAAAATAAACCTTATTTTTTTCGGAAATTAGTTAAAAAAGAACCATAACTTGTACTTTTTTGTTCGGAAACGAGTTAAAAAAAAAGAACCAATGTCAAATCCTTTTTGTATCAATCGCCGGACTGAATACCATTTACTCTTATAAAAATATCAACAGAGGTTTAAATTCTTCTTTTTTAAATCATTTTAGAACATTAAAAGCATTTTTTTTGAACAAAAAATGGTTCGTTTATGAGAAATTGTTTCTACTGATATTGTTAAAAAAATTAATTATTTTTTAACTCATTTAAGAATGCAAAAAAGTAACATTTATGATTCATTTCTGAACTCATTTATGAACAAAAATTGTTCATTTACGAGGAATTTTTACTTACTAAAATGATAAAAAAATTATTATTTTTCAACTCAAAATAAGTTTTTTTCTGATTTTCGCAAAAGAAGTACAGTTTGTTTTTGTCGGAAAAGTTTTCAAGAATTTAGTCTTTTAAGCACTTTTAAGCTATAAAATTAAAAATCAAAAATTTTTAAAAACGCTACCTAAACCCGTTCACCTTACGCAAAACCTTCGCTTATGGTTCAGTGGGTAAGCACGGCCTTATTGCTTAGTTGACAGTTTGAAAATTGTATTTCAGCAAAAAAGAAACGGAATCAACACATGAACATTTTCGGGTGATAATTTTGTATGAATTTCCATGTCAATTGACAAAAAAAAGAATGCACCGATAAACTAAGTTCGACTTTTGGTGGTGAAGTACCATATCCAGCGTCTGTAGAGCTAGTTCAATGAGAACAGCGAGCGTGGTCGTTGTTCTTTCCAAGACGAATTTCGTGAAGGTTTTCGAAGAACGTCCGTTGTGGCAGAAAACATCGATGCTGTGCGTGAACTGTTGGAAGCAGACCAGCATGTGACATACCATGAGATGGAGTCACCCTTGGGAATTAGTGGGACTAGCATACATTAGTTTTTACAAGAGCATTTAGAAATATTCAGTCAGGAAGATTTGCTCCCATTGAATAACCCATAATTTGACAGTTGCTCAAAAAAAGGCTGGTATCGATTGGTGCAAGGAAATGCTAAAAAAATACAGCGAGGGTGATTCGAATCAATACCATAGATGATGAATCATGGATCTATATTTATGATCCAGAAAACAAAGCAGCAAATCCACTGTTTGGATCATTCAAAGTGATCATTCAAAAGTTGTTCGCGGACGGAGCACATCCAAGCAAATGGTTGCCAGTTTTTTACAGAAAACCGGTAATTTTTACTGTATCAGTTCAACAATGGAGAACTTTTAATGCTGAATGGTTCACAACCATTTGTTTGCCGAAAGTCTTTGGAGAATTGAGGAAAAGCAACCACCACAGATCATCCTCTACCACGAAAATGCGAGTTCCCACACATCAGCTCAAATAAAAGAGTTTTTGAGCACTCAAAACGTGGAATTGATGATTCATCCGCCCTACAGTCCCTACTTAGCACCCAATGATTTCCTTTTATTTAGCTTTTTTCCGTTGAGGTCTTCAAAAACCTGGTTTCGGAGGTACGAAGTTAAGAGTGGCACAATTGGAGAATACTAAAAGAGTGGAGAATAATAAAAATTTAAATAAAAAACATACACTTGCTGCGGTTGGAATGCATTTGATACTAGTCCAGCTGTTCTATCACTTGACCAAAAACAATTAAAATTCACTAAAGTATCTGGGAAAGAATCGGGTGTATAAATAAATTGTCGCTATTTCTATGTTTCTAATATGTTAAAACTGCAGCCAACTTCATTATTAGGCTCGAAACAAAAGTAGTTGTAAATTCGCCAAAGATTAATTAAATAAAGTATTTTTGAAAACCCTTGTACATGTCAAATTTCGTACGGAAAAAGAATATTTTGCTGGACCATTATATACTTTGGTCGTACGGAAAAAGAATATTTTGCTGGACCAGAATATTTTGCCGGAGAGTTTTGCTGGACCATTTTTTTTTTGTAAAAAAATCGTGAAGTGAGCACGACCATGCGTTAACATCGACGGCAAAGTCAAATAACCATGGGTCCAAGATCACGCTCCATAATTGGTGGAATCAGTTGAGTGTGGTGTGTACTGAGCCTGCTAAAACCTAATGAAATCAACACGAGAGATCGCAATTGATGCGTCTGGGCAGAGAATGTAAACAGAAATGGCCGGAATATCAGCACTGACTTGAAAAAGTGATTTTCAACGCACAAATGGGAAGTTCTACCACACCTACCGTATTCACTTGACATTACACCTTCCAAGTGTCAATTGTTAACGGCTTTCTATGATGAGGTCGAAAATTGGGTCAAATTGAGGTCGAAAGCCTCAAAATATCGGTCGTTCTTCCAAAGAGCTGGTAGAAAGATGGTAGTAAGTGGTGGAAAAACAATAGAGATGGTCAAAACTTCGATGATTATTATTATTTTTTTAAATAAAAAATGAATGTTTATAAAAAAAAAAAACGACGCGAACTTACGAGCGTGTCTGACGGCCATGGTCGAACGCGTAAGCGTGCGTTGAACGCTCGATGCCAATTTTGTGTACAGCGACGTCCGTGATTCGAATCCATCATCGGCTACAGAAATTCTTTCAATTAAAATGAATTTTTCTCGAGGTCAAGTTCTCTATCAATAGTGTAAAAACAATTTGACCATACGAGATTTCGATCAGAGTGCTTTCAATGGCTGAAATGGCCAATTCGTTTTTTATTTTCGCTTCCAACATAATTTTGAACACAATATGATATTAAAAATCATTTATGATTCAGTGACAGTTATTTTTAAAAAAAAAAAAAACGAAAAAAAGATTATTTGTTGTTCATTTTTTAACTTGTTTCCGATCAAAAATAAATTAAAATTAATGTGTTAAAAAATACAAATATATTTTATTTATTTACTTTTGACACACTGAAGGAAGACTTCTGATTCGAAAAAATGTATGAAAGAGAAAATAATGGAATTTAACCTACAGTTTAATTACCATTAATATTCGGTCAAAGACATATAAATGCACATGCAGATTATTTACAATTAAAAAAGTCTTCAGAAGGAACAGAATACAACAGAATACAAGGGGGTTTTCAGAGTTAACCCCCCTAAAATACTGTGTTAAAAAAATATGCATTTCGTCATAAAAAAATAAGACAATTATAAGAAGAAGCTTCTAAGTATCTTAAAATAAATGTTAAAAAAAAAATTTAAGAAACACTCAACTTTTTCTAATTCAAAATTGAGAAAAAAAATCATTTGAAAACGATAATTTTAAAAGGTTAAGCTCTATAAGCTCTACACAAGTTAAGATGGAAAAAAAAATGTTGGTTTTTAATAGTGACAATTATTATTTAATAAAGTTATTTATTCTATTATTCAACAAAATTTTTTGTTAAAATTTACTCGAGAATCTCATGAAAACTCTAAATAAACCAAAAACATAATTTTATTTTTTATGGAATACATTTTTTAAATTTTTGTAATATATTTTTTTATAATATTTATTTATTAATTAATATAATATTTAATTAATTTTTCATTTTTTTTTTTGTAATATTTGCGTTTGAAAAAAGTTTGAAAAGAAAACATAAATTTTACATAACTTCCAGCTTGTATCCTTTTTTGTTATAAATGATGTTTTGATCACCTTCTGCAGTACTTTTAATAAAAGTAAACACTTCTTACTTTGCCGAACTCATTTGTAGTTGTCATGGCAAAAAACCATAAATTGCGCTACAAACTGCTACTCCATCCACCATATTTTCCAGTTTAAGCCCCCTTCGTAAATTTCCTATTTTCAACCCTGAAGAAATGACGGTAAGAGATTTGGGCCGAATGAAGAGGTCATCAATGAAAGAAATGACTACTTCGAGGACCTCGATGAAACTTTTTATTTGGAAGTAATAAAAAATTTTTGAAAAACGCTGGACTAAATTTATTGATTTAAAAAGGGATTATGTTGAGAAATAAAACGCTTTTTTGGCGAAAAAAAAACACCATGATGTTGTGTGTCGGTGCGTTGTCATGGTGGAAGACCACTTCGCGAAATACATTGTTTTGTGAATAATATTCGCCGATGATCGCTTTACCCTTGACTCTTGATGTTTTATGCCATGACCTTGTTAGCCTGCGGACTGATATTGGTGCCTGGGGAAGCTCACTGCTCTGACTATTCATTAGTCTCTGGTATGTTGTCTATGGTTAAGATATGGTGCGAAAACTCCATTGGATAGCGGTTAAACATCGCGTTATACTTACAAAATGGTTATTTTGTAGAAGTGTAAACCATCAAGTGGGCATAATACAATATGTAAAGTGTTATATCTTGGTTAATAGCTCGTTAAATAAGCAAAAGCATAACTTTTTTTTTGATATTTATAACGCTTATTTTTCTACACTGAAAGAAACATCTTTTAAAATTGACAACGATTGTTATTAATTTGACAAAGTTTGTGTTTAAAATATAGCTTGCATCAAATTTTGTTAAAGTAAGAGCAAATGTGTTTAAAAGTTTTGGCACCTACACGCAAAGAAATTTTTCGTTTACCGCAACTGAAAAATTCACCAATTACACTTCGTTTGCGAGTTGTATTTGCCGCAAACGAATATTCAGTTGTCATCAACTTAAAAATATATCTTATATATGGTATATACCGGAAACTATTTTGGTCATTATTTATCTTTCTCCCTATGTTCGTCCGTCTTTTTCTGTATTGCACTCATCGCACCTCTGTTGCTATCTTCGCGTATTAAGCGAATTACCAACTTGCTTATATAGTAACAATTTGTCCAAAAAGTAATTCTGAACTATAAACATTGTGTTTATGCAATGAAGGGAAAAACCAACGAAGTTTTCGGTTGGGAAAAACAAATTTTTCAATTGCTGCAATTTAAAAATCACTTGCGTTTGTGTTAAACGAAATTAATTTCCTGCAACTACATGACGCGTTTCTCGCAACTGACTATTGTTATGACAACTGTTGAAACGTTTGCAAATAACGATTTCAAGCACGACAAATGAAGTTCGTTTGCGGCAAACTGCCTATAAACGTTTTTTTTCTATGCGTGTATAACTAACAAACGAGGAACGAGCGGTCTGTTTTCTTTGCACTATCGTGATTATGATAAAAAGGGGCTTGGAAGCTAAAGGGAGTTTATTAGATTAAGATTAGATAAGATTATTATTGTACAACTAAATATCCAACTTAAATTTTTCGCCTTTTTTCCACGCTTTTTATACAATAGTCCTACGTTGGTGTAGAAAACTATATATTTTTTTTTAATATTTAAATATTTCCAAAATTTTGTAGTTTAAGGATCCAAGCATTCATGACTCTTAATTTATTCTGAGTGTGAACCGAAATCATGTACTTTGAGAATCTCAAATATAATTATTTTCTTTATACTTAAAAACTTCAATTTTTCAATGTTGAGAACGTGTATACACCATGCAAGTTGAAGCAAGATACTCGTATATTTTGTTTCTATTATATTGTTTGTTGCTGAGGACAATAACTCTTCACATAATGCTGAAGCTGGAACATCTCAAAAACTACGTAATACAAGTCTTTCAGACCAAGAAAAGAAGAGAGGCAGATGCTTCTTTTGCGTTGAAGAAACAAACTAGAGGGCAAAATACAATCATGAGTTGGCCTGCAGTCTCTGCCAAAAAACTATTTGTAAAGCATATCACAACCGAAGTGAGTGCACGGATTGCATTTTAAATAAATAAATGTTTTTATTTACATCATGAATTTCTTAATTTTGTTCATATTTTCATGCCATTTTCGTAAAATATGTGTTCTATTTTCGGATGTATTTTTTTCAGACGATTTGGGACCTTAACTTTTGCCTAAAACCTACCTTAATGAAAAAACTTCTAAAAATTAAATGTAGGTATGAAATAACTCCTCATTAGGACTTATTTTATTCATCCATTTATAGGTGTTTGTTTTTCATAATGAAATAACTCGTAACATTGAAAATTAAATAAGTTTTTATTTTTTCGGAAATAAATCCTAACTTATAGAAATGTTTTCAAATGCAATTGTATGGAGAAATTAGGATTTATTTTACATTCTTTTGTTAGGAGTTAGTTCGTTAGGTTCATGGAGCCGGGGTTCGAAACTGGTCTCGAATTGACATCGAGTGGTCACACGCTTCTTGGCACACTTGGCCACAGCCACCACCACCATTTTCATAATCCGGAAATAAGAAATCAAAGTTTTTTTGATTAGTTCTTACAAAAACTGTTAAAAGTTCATTTCGATATAACATAGTACTTGTTATATCGAAATGTTAATGGGAAATTTTTAAATCATGTTAAAAATTATACATTTTTTATTATGAAGTTTCACAATATTTACGACGAGCTGTTTTTATATTTTTTTATTATTGAAATAAATGACACAGTTGATGTTAATTTTTATTTCTTCTCAACTCTCGTTTGCTTAACTTTATTTCTTTAACTTGCACTCAGTGTTACCAATTTATAGAAAACTGTTTTTTTACATATAAGCACTTAAGCAATTAATTGAGCTACTTAAATGTTGAATTTATGACATCATCATCATCATCATCGTCAACATCAGACAAAGTGGAGAAGATTAAAGCAAAATGCTACAAACATTAAAAACTATATGAATTATTATAGCCATGCCTTTTTTGCTGTTGTTATTGTATTTTTGAGCAACTTTGAGCTAAGTGGCACCAATTTTTGTGACTTTTATGGAAGTGTTGGCGTGTATACGCTATTTATTTATAATAATTATGATTTTATCTTTAACTCAAAACATTGATTATAATTTAAATACATTTTTTTTTAATTATATATATATATATGTATACTGGCAAAATGTTAAAAATCTATTTAAAATGAAAATGATAGTAAACATTGCTTTAAATTTTTGCAAATTTTTTATTCGAGCAAAATTTTTTATATGACAAAATTGTGAGAGTTTTTAAGCAATATTACGCTACAGCTCTTAAGTAAAGTTGAATTTTTTATTAAATAATATCAGCATAAGAACTGTTATGAAAGCTTAGAATAAGTTTTTTTGGGCTGCATTTACAATTATTACATAAAAAAATTCGAAAAGTCGTTGCTTTAAAAGTTGATGCTTTGAAAAACGAAAGACTTAAGACACAAACTTGATTTTTAGCTTATTTCCAAGCATGATTAAATAACTCCAAGAAAACGATCGACTAATTTGAAAGACACGCGTGTCACATGAGACGCGTGCGATCACACATACACACACATACACTCAGTAAACTACACACCAACATACACGAGACTACAAGTCCGAAGCGTATAGAATTCCATAAAATATCGATAACGCTAGGCGTAACATTATCGCTACACCTTCAATATTATTTTTTTTTGTCTTTTTGTTGTTACCGTTGTGCCGAAATTAAGCATGGATATCATAACAAATAAATTTGACAAAAATTTCAAAGCATATTTTTTGCAAGGCGACACACATACACACACACACACGACGCACAATGAAATTGATCCTTGTTGACGTCGCGTCAGTGAAGTGTTAAGTTATCTCGTGTAGCTCTGAATGTGGTGCGCTTTCAAGACAGGAATTTATGAATCGATCGCTCTCGATCACACTTCATAACAGCTGAGTGCGCATGCGCGACTATACTTAAAAAAACAAAAAAAAAAAGAAAACAAAAAACAAGCAAAAATTACAGCAACAATATTAGTCGTCTTATGTTCAATAAATGCAAGTGAAACTTTAGCTGAATTCCAACAAGTGTGCGTTCATCAACTTTCGAAGAATTTGTCTTTTTTTTTTGTTTGTTTTGGCTCAACTTCATCATCATAATTATTGTTACCATCATTATCGTTACGTTGATCATTTTTTATTGCAAATAAAACTAATTCAATTGTCAAATGATTTCCGTTTAATTGTGGCGGCGCAATTTGCAATTCTTCGCTTCAATGATATTTTTAGCGCACATTTAGCACACTTTAAGACTCGTTAGTAACGATTTGCATATCGATTAAAACACTTAGACGAGTAAGAAGAATGTACAACAACAACAATAACAACAACAAGATCAAAACACACATACACATTCATGCCTCAACTAATATACAGAGCTCATTTAAAAAACAATTTCATGCATGTAAGCGCCTTAATGCAAGATTTATAAGAGCAAAACAGCCGTAATATTCACAACAACAACAACAACAGCAACCACCACTTTACATGCACATGCGTTCGCTAAGATACTTAAAGTATCTAATTCAAGTTGTATTTGCTATCTCTTAGATACACAGTAACACCAAAAGAAATAACGTGCTATTTTAACACACAGTCGTCGTCGTCGTCATCGTCGTTGTAGGCAACTGTATTGTATCTGTAGAGGGGATAGTTGTTATTGTTGTTGTTGTTACTGTTGGCAGCGTATGGTTTAGCTGAAGCGAGGGAATTCGAAACTAGACTAGCCGGCTTGTGCCAACATTTCGAGAATTTATTCGTAGGCAAATGTTTGTAGTTATGATTTTGTGAATTTTATTCGCGACAGTTTTAGATAATGGCATAAAAATTCAAATGGAATATCATATAAAACGCTCTAATGGAATTTTATGTGATAATCATTCGAAACGTTATGTTAACATTGAGTGATTTGCATGAATATTTGGTATTTACTCATTGATGTCATCACCACTAATATGTTGTGGATACTCAAAATCTCCGACTAGCTTTTCATCATTATGCTCAAAACATAAGGGTGTAGTATTTTGTCTAAAGTTAGATGATGGCTAAAATATTTCAATTTAAATTATTTCAATTCTATGATTAGTGGTTTAATTTTTGATTCAATTGTTATTTCTTACGTATAACTTTCTCATCAATATATAGCCCTAGTCAAAATTATTTACACTTTCAGAAGAAAGTGGCGTCCGTGGCGTAGTTGGTTAAAGTGCGTGGCCGCTATGTCAAAGAACTTTGGAAACCCAGGTTCGAACCCCAGCAGCGACAGAAAATTATTTGAATTAAAATAATTTTTCTGTACGGCCGCCACCTCTCTGCAGACAATGGCAAACCTCAGAGAGTAATCAAAATGCCATGTAAAGCTTCTTGAGAACGAGAACTTTCCGTTCATCGCCGTTCGGAGTCGGCGTTAAGCATGTAGGTCCGGTTCTCGGTCAATTGTGTACAAACTTAATAACACGCACAACACAATTGATTCATTGAAGCTAGGTCAACGTCCTTTCAAGGGCTGAAATGGCCAGTTATTTATTTATTTTTTTTTTCAGAAGAAATAGATTAAAGAAAGGGTTCGCCTTTTTGTTGTTTGCATAATTTGCAAAGAAATTTTTGGTTGTTGTATCCTTTGTAGTATGCAAAGTTAAGAAAACATGTTTTAAAAAACCTAACGGAAAATTTTATAAAAAAAAATTTGTGAATCGGAGCCAGGCATATTTTTTAAAGTGCTGTCGTTCACGAGCTGTATGTGCTGTTTATGGTGAATGCATTCCATCCGAATCAACTGTCAGGAAATGGTTCGCTCGCTTTGGTTCTAGAAATTTTGAAGTGAAAGATGCTCCTCGCTCTAGTCAACCTATCACCGAAAAAATTCGATAAAGTTATGGATAAAGTTCAATAAAACTATCACCGCTAAGGAACTGAAGATTGACCACAAAACATTTGCAAGCCATTTGTATAAAGTTCGTTTCAAAAAGAAGCTCGATGCTTGGGTGCCTCATGAGCTAAGTGAAAAAAATGTAATGGACTGTATTTCCATCTACTGTTTGCTGTTGAAACGAAATGAAATTGAGACATTTTTGAAACGTATGACAACGGGAGATGAAAAGTGGATCACATAGAATAATGTTGGTCGAAAATGGTCGTGGTTGAAAAAAGGTGATGCTCCAAGAACAGTGGCAAAGCAGAGATTGATGAGAAGGGTGGTGAAGGGAGCCAAACAATGGAAACGAATATCTACTAAAGGCTAGCACAAGTGCATGTTTCAATTCAAACAACTCATCGTACCAAAAAGCCATGCCAACGACCAAACCAAATATGCAAGCCATTCAAACGACAACGCACAGTGTGACGAGCCCATATAGCGAGTGGACAAAAATAGAAACCATGGTCTAGTCAGCTTGGTTTAGTTCTGCAAAGAACTTTTTGTTGTAGCAACCTGTTGCTTCATAAATTATTTGGCATTAAGCTTACAATATAATTCTTAAAAAATATGTTTTTTAAGAATTATAATAAGGGTATTCACTTCACTGCTGAAATTTCCAAAATCGCAAATTTGCGCCGAGTTGAAGTGAGCGACCGTTTTAAAGTTTTTTTTTTTGTTTCATATGCATCTGTCAAACTCAAAGCCGCCATCTCTAAAATTTTATTAAATGTTAACAAAAAAAATAATTTTGTTCGTGTTTTCTTATAAATAAGTGGTTGCTTACTTTTAATAAAGAAGAATGCCAAAAAAAAGTGAAAAAACTAAATTGTATGAATTTCTATTGGATAAGAATTCTTCTTCTTATCGAATTTTCCATATTCACAATGACTAAAACTCATTAAACAATTCTAATTTTACATATTCACAATGACTGAAACTCATTAAACAGTTTTGCTAATGGTTATTGAACACGTCTTTTTTCGCAAGTTTGCGACGTTTAATTTTAATCAACTCAAGAGACGATTAAATTTAAGCAAACTTCGGAATACGAAAACAACAACAATTGCACTGAGTTTTCGTAAATTTCAGCATTACGGAAATTTCAGCGTTGAAGTGAATACCCTTAATATAAATAAAAATAGAAGGAGTTATCCTAGAATCATGAAATTTTGTGAAAATATGCTTTACAATGAAAGAATTATTTTCACAAAATTTTGTTTAAATTTAATGAATGGCACGCCTACCTCCCATATAACCGACATCGGTAATATGAAATAGTTCCCCAAGATATTATCCGAGTTCAATAAAATTTGGTGCACATATATAGTTCGTTTAGAGCTATAAACAGCTGGTGTGAAAATGAACTAAATCGGTTTACTAATATGATCACCTCCCTTATAACTGAAATCGGTAATCAGGTATATTTACACAAAAAATTACCCCAGATCATTTAAATTTACTACACTTAGTTATTTTGTAGCTATTAATAACTGGTGTAAAAATTAACCAAATCGGCTGACTAGCACGCCCATCTCCCATATAACTTATTTTCCAGTATAAACGTGAAGGGCATTTTAGCGAAAACAAGATTCAGATAATTTGCCATTACTCCTCTTTTTTTGGCTTTTTTGTTGATAAAGTGTTTTATTTGAAAGTTTTATTAATCAAATTAGTTTTTTTTTTAAGTTTGAGAAATTTTTTTTTATTTTTTCATATAAAATTGCTTATTTTCGACAAAACATGCTTCAGAAAAGTGGGCGTAGAGTCTTTATTATTGAGTTTCGGCAAACAAAGTTTTGGGAAAATATTTAAGAAGTGTTGATATTACACATATATAATAACTGGCCATTTCAGCCCTTGAAAGGACTTTGACCTAGCTTCTTATGATCAATTGTGTTGTGCGTGTTATTAAGTTTGTACACAACTGACCGAGAAATGGACCTACAGGCTTAACGCCGACTCCGAACGGCGATGAACGGAATGTTCTTATTCTCAAGAAGCTTTACATGGCATTTTTATTACTCTCTGAGGTTTACCATTGTCTGCAGAGAGGTGGCGGCCGTACAGAAAAATTATTTTATTTCAAATAATTTTCTGTCGCTGCTGGGATTCGAACCTGGGTCTCCAGGTTCTTTGACATAGCGGCCACGCACAAACCAACTACGCCACGGACGCCACCATTATATAATATATTACACATATTAAAGTTTAAAAAAAAACAAAAATGTTTTTTTTATTTTATTGTGTCTTGAACTTTGTGAAAAATTTGTTATTTTTTCATATAAAATTGCTCATTGCCCAAAACATGATCCAAAAAAGTGGACGTAAAGGCGTTATTATTGAATTTTGACATACTAAATTTGAATACATATTGAGAAAATGTTGATATTTCAGATATTAAAATAAAAAAAAAAACAAAAATGCTTTCTTTATTTTATTGTGTGTTGAAATTTGTGAAAAAGTTGTTATTTTTCCATACAAAATTGCTCATTTTCGCTAAAACATGCTCCAGAAAAGTGAGCATAAAGTCCTTATTATTGAGTTTCGGCAAAATTTTGGGGAAATGTTGAGAAAGTGTTGATATTCGACATACTAAAACTAAAAAAAAACAAAAATGCTTATTTTTGTTATTGCTTTTCAAAGTTTTGGTTTTCTAGATTTCTAGAACCTGTCCTTAGTTACACAAAAATTTTTTTACGTTTGCTTTGAATTAAAAAATTTATGCTAAAACACATAAAACATATATAAATTAATTTGTTTGCATATTTTTATACTAAAATTGACGCCTTATTAAGATATATATAGTGTCAAATTGTAAAAAGAAGAATTTCATCATCTTTTCAAGTCAACTTTTAAAGAGTGGCATGTCCGTAATTGAAAAGATTTCCCAAAGTCCTCTTACATTAAGAATATTAATACCCTTAACTATTATTCTGCATATTTAGATTTATAAATTTATGACTTTTTTTTCGTAAGCCATTTTTGTCCGCAGTCGTTACACTGTGTAACGCCAACTCAAGCCATGTCATAGCAACCGATTTTTCAATTCATAGCTTGCATGGCTTATTAAAAACATGTGTTGAATCACTTTGTCTTACATGTATTTGATATATGACGCTCTATGTTGTGTATGTGAATGTAATGCTTTTCATAATATGAAAAAAAAACGCAATTTGTTTATATTTATGTGTATTTTTTTTTATATAACGAATTTTTTTATTTAAGTAAATTATTATTTATACATATAAGAATTCAACCTATTTTCTAACAAAACACACATAACGGTAAATAACATGGTGTGATTTGGTGTCTTCATACCGATTTTAATGAGTTGTCCTGTGCACCATACAAACGTTCAAGTAAGTCATGTCATTATCGAATACAATGTGCTGATTTGTTTGAATCATACCTAGTACTGTTATTGCAAACTACACTCAACAAGTTTGAACAACATGGGTTGGCTTGACAATGAGTTGCTTTCGCACAAATCATTATTCAAGCAATTAGTCTTACGCTATCCTTTAATATCTACTGCTAGCAATTAATGCGGTTGAATCAAAAATTGAAAAAAAAAGAAAGATGTCAGAACTGATCCACAGGAGAGGTGTTGTATTCCATCATGACAATATTAGGCCAAACACAGCTTTATTGACCCAGCAAAAACTAAGAGTCTGGGTAATTAGTCTGGGAAGTTTTGATGCATTCGCCGCATAGTTCTGACATTGCACCGTCAGATTACCATTTATTCCGATCTCTCCAACACTATATTGCTGGAAAAAAATTGGCCTAAAACGCAATCGTCTTTTAACACATGCGTTAGTTTTTCAAAGATTTTTCAAAAATCCTGAAATTCTACATTAAAGGAATCATGGTTCTAATTGAAAAATGCCAGAAGATAGTTTAAAAGAATGGGCATAATGGAAGGGCAAAATGAAAAGAGCATTGGAATTAATAAATTGTTTTTGAATAAATTGAAAATTTTGTATATTATGACCAAAAAAACACAGCATAATTTTTGCCCAACCCAATATTTGCTTCTAAGTTTTGTCGATATAAATGGGAAGGTACAAAATAATCTTTCTTTTGAAGCAGGCTCATGAGCGAGAGCAGAGAAAAAAAATTAGCTCCGATTCGCTAGCCAAAGCTTAGAGCCGTGAAAAGAGACTCTCTCTGATCATTTATTTGTCAGACCATTCAATTCAACCATAAAAAATCAATTTTTTTTTTAAATTTTTTTATTTTTATTGAATAAACGTTTGGCAAAATTAAAAAACATTAAATTACGAAATACTTTAGGCAAATACAATGAATGATATTAAAGTGAATTGCAATTGAAGTAAATCAAGGAGAGCTTTATTTTGTAAAGATGATATTGGAAAAATTAATTGGCATTCATGCTTGGTGAACTGTTTTTTTATGTTGTTTAGGTTTCATAGTCTTCTCGATTCGTAACAATAAATTTCTTAGAATAATTCGACTACGCAACGCATTTTATTCAAACCAAATTCATTGAAATAAAATTGATATAAAAAGAATGTGAAAAACATATGCTTCTTCATAAAAATTTGGCTACACTTTCAGTTTCCTAATGAATTCGCCACCACTTCACTCCATCAGAAGAGAGCACAATGTGAGCGACAAACTGAAAATATATAAAACAAATCTATTTTAGCATCAAGTGGTGAGCTTTCTTTTTCTTCACTTTGTGCGGATCGTTTATTACATGATTGAAATAATGAGGTTGTATTGAATTAATGAATTAATCATCACTAGGTTGAATTAATAAGGGCTGAACGTACTCTCTTCTCAGTACCCACAAATGTCAATATCAATGAAAAGCAACAACAACAACTTCATCGGGCTTACATGTTATAAACTTTATCTTTCAGATTTTGTATGAGCTGTCAATTTCGATTTGACATTTATGGGAACTCACTCTCACCCATGCGACAACCCTATTAATTCAATCATGACCTAAGGAGCTTTCTTTGTGTGTACGTTCTGAGACCGACAACTATACACAGAAAATCGTTCGTCTCCGTTTATATTCTTCGTTTTTTTTTCTTTCTTCGGTCATGTGCGAATGTTGTCAAATTCATACCGCAGTGCATGGTTGAATAAATAAGATTGTCTCGGGGCTGATCGTACTCTCTTCTCAGTACACATAATTGTCAAAATCAATGCATAGCAACAACAACAACTTCATCGGCTTTACATGTTATCAATTTTCTCTTTTTGATAACTTTCAAAAGCAGTACAAATAACTTTACGCTTCTTTTTAGTCTTTTTCGTTTTTATGTGTCTTTTTGATAATTCTGACTCTTGACTCTCAACCGTGTAGCTACTTTGTTTATTATTGCGTCAATATACCCAGCAGAAAAGTGGACCAAATTTGAAATAGTTCTGAACTAGTTCCAAAAAGGACCAGTACTAGTTCCACTACAATACCCTTTAACATTGAACGAACTGACGCTTTTTGCGGGTTGATGTCATAGGAAAAGACAATTGTCCCCAGAAACACTCCTTTTCCCCCATATTTGAACTAGTTGCATTAGGAACATTTTTAAACTGGTTGCTTTCGCAGTAGCCTGAAAGTAGTTCTTTTTTAACTAATTTTAAAGTGGACATATTACAAGTGTAAAAATTTAGTGCAACGGAAAGGTCCTAAAGATCTCATTTGTACCATCTTTTCCATCTACATTCCAGAAAACATTTTGTCTATAAACATTTTTTTTTATTATGTTTTCCTGTGCGCAGCAAATTTTAAAAAGTAGCCAGAACGCGTTTATTTTTGTCAGCAATACTTTTGAAAACAAAAGCAAAGATAACTGTTCTACTCTGAACGCCTTTTGTACTTTTTCAAAGCTACTTCGAAATGCGCTAGAATTGAACTAGTTCACTTTTTCAATTGACTCCAAAATAACTGCTGGGTAACTATACAATGCCGTACTTTGTGCTCTCTTTTTGTGCAGATCTTCTACGTGCATATGTAAATCATTGTCTTTCTATTGAATTGATTTAGACTTAAATACAAGGGTGATTTGAAAAGATTCTGGCGTGATAAAGAAATTAATTTTTTTCAGTATTAATTCGAAATTTTAATTATCAACCTATACTCAGTACAGGTTTTCAACCTATACTTAAGCCTGATACATTTTTCATAGCAATGCTCTAATGCAGTGATACGATTCTTTTATTGCGATTTGTCCAGATCCTTAAAATATGCATTGACAGCATTGATAACTTCTCGTTGTTTATAAATCTTTTACCTCCGAGCTATTTTTGAGGCTAGGAAACAGATAAAATTCACTGGAGCTCTTGTGAATATGATGATTAGGGAAACATATCGAACTGCTGTTCATTGATTTTAACCATCGCAAGGGCTGACGAATGTTTTTGCCTTCTTTGGAGTTGCTCTAAGGCTCAACAGTATATTCTGTGAGCAGTTTGTCATCAATGCAACCTTTTTTTAAATTCAGAAAACCACTGTTTAATTGTTGAATATGACTGAAAAAGGCTTTCAGTGTTGAATCCTTTTTTTTAAAGAGGTTTGAAGCAGTGTTTAGACTTTCAAGTAAAATTATTTTATGACTGCACGCGTCTTGAATTTTTCTATTTTCACATAAGCAACCAAGGCATCTCCTCCAATAGGTAGTCAAAGCTATAGCTACAACATAGTATTCGACCTAAAGTTTGGTACGCAAGCTATTCAGAGACAGCATCAAATAATATGATAAAAATAATACGCAAAATAAGGCGTGCTGGTGCCATCTGTGACTCAAGCCGGAAACTTTTCAAATCACCTTCGTATACAATGCTCTAGAAAACGTCTTACTCAGTTTTTAATCTTGCGTAACGATGTTGGCCTATGATCTTAAACCTAAGATCTTGAATTAAAGCGAAGTGACTATCATTTGCGCCGTACGTTTAACTGCAATGAGTTGAGAATGAATTCGAAGCCAACCCAATGTTTTATCGCAATATTGTGTTCAGTAAGGCTTATTTTTGGCTCAATAGGCTGTAGTGAAAATAAAAAATGAAACTTTTTTTCAGATTTTGATCCTCGAAAACAATTCGATTAAAATGTATTAATTTTTCATGATGACTTTTTTTATCTTGGTTAAGAAAAAGTCACATAGAGTTATTTTGCATTTTAAAGCCTGTGTTTGGTAAAATTTTTTACTTTATATTTTTTTCCAATACCTTTTTTGAAAATGTTTCAAATTGAAAAATTTTTTCGTAGCAGACTTAAAAATGCATTTCAGATAATTTAACTTTTTAATTTTTACTAGACGCACAATTTTTTTTGTTTAATGTGTTCTTAATAGTTTTAAGAATATAAATACACATTTTTAAATCCATATTTAAAAAAAACAGAAGTTATAACGGTTTTCGTTAACCTATGTCTAAGCTCCATACAACAAATAAAAAACTTTAAACGCGATTTCCTCGAAACTAGTTTTTTTTTAAACCGGTTTGATAGGTAACTCGAAATCTATTGGTTCAATTTCAATGTTGTTTTTTGCATTTTGTTCGTTATTTTGTTCTTTAAGCATCCCCCCTAATTTCAAGTATCTATTTTTTTTTGTTTTTTTTTATATAAACAAAAAAGTGCGCAAAAATGTATCTATTTTTCGAACTTTTTACTTCAACTTCCGCCATAATTAAAAAAAACCCCGGTGGTCTTTAGTAAGGGGGATGCTTAATATAAAGCCTATGCTTTAAAATGTCATTTGATTCTTTTGTTTCCGATACTTGGGAAAGGCCATATCCATCGAACCGTTTTGGATGCCATGTTTTCAATGCCATTTTCAGCGCCCTCTATATAAAAGCCAGAACTGTATTTAAAAAAAAAATATTTTTATAAAGTATTTTTTGTGTACAACAACCTGTACAAATTTAAAAAAAAAAAATAATAACTTCTTATATCAAAAAAAATTTTTTGAAAACGGCTCCTGTTTTTGGTTGTTACCTTAAATCATTTTAAAATGACATGCGAACTGTAAGCATGGAAAATAATTGTGAAAATTTTCCAAGACCACCCTCAGTGGATATTTAAAAAAATTGCCCGCGAAGCACAAATTCGTGTGAAAACTATGTCAATAGTTTTACAGAAGTTTAAAGAAGACCTGGTAAAGGAAAGAGGGCATAAAACTGGCACAGATGCCCAGAAAAAGGCACGCAAAATCGTCACAATATTGAACAAGAATCTTAACATTTCTGGCATAAAACTGGTTCGGTAGGTAGGGTAGACTGTTTCGAGTTGTTTAAACGTAATATCAAAAAAAGAAGTTGGTCTCAAGACTTTCAAAGTGACAAAAGTACCAGACAGAAAAGCTGTGAATGAATGTTGACGGAGGTAAGCTTTTTGCAGCTGTGGTAAAAGCAGCAAGTCATTTGTAACAATAAATTCTGAATTTTACATTAAAGAATGCTTAGAAAATAGCCTTTAGTTTTTTGGAAGACAGCATGAGGATTTCGCTTTATTTTGGCCTGACCTAATTTCCTGTCATTACAGTAAAGTGGCCTCGGAGTGATACTCAAAAAATAATGTACTTTTGTTGCCTCGGGAAGCAAATCCGTCAAACTATTCAGAACTCAGGCCAATTGAAAAATACTTGGCTTTAGTTAAAAGGGAAATCAATTCAGCAAAGAAAGTGGCCAAGGATGCTAAAGATTTTCGGGGAAAGTGGTCTTCAACAGCTCAAAAGATGCCTCATAATACCAGAAATTCATTAATGGAAAGGGTGCCAAAAGAAATTAAAATATTTTATAAAATTAAAATATTAAAAAATTTATAAATATATAATAATTACCTCAATAAAAGCTCGGTTAATAAATGGGTACACTTTTTAAAATCGTATCACTAGTTCAGTAAATTAATTTAACTTTGTGATGCACAATTGTTTCAAATGCAGTCCTAATATCTTAAATGAAAATTTTTGTGATCAAAACTCTTCCTCTCAATGAAAATCCGGATACGTTCCTGAGTTAACTACAAATATTCAAATATTTAGAAATCAAAATACATCATAAGTTTTGAGTTTCTTTCTTAAGTCTTTTGTTTTTCTTCACAAAATCTTACATGCATGGCTTTAAATTCTATTTACTTTCAATTAAATATGATGCATTCCACCACTGCACCGACATTTTGTATCGATCGATGATACCAGCAACCAATAGAGCATAAATGTAGCCCCTTAATTCAGTGAACCGTCCACACGCTTTTATGGTTAATATTTTATTATAAATGTTTTTCTTTTGTAAATATATCTAATTTGCATTATTTTATGATTTATTGAAGCGAATATACATAGCAGAACATTTATGTAAATAATAATTTGAATAATTTTATTTGAAATTGATGCGAGAGCGCTCTATTTCTAATAAGACGGCATGCGGTCGAGAACTTATTTTTTATCAAAACAAAACAAGAGAGGAAATATATGTTAAATTTTATGCAATATTTGCATGTGCCGCCGCAACATGAGCGCCAGGCATGCAAACACAACAATGTTGCACATGCGGCTGCAACAACAATAAATGCCACAACAACAATACAAATTAGTAATTATAAATTTTATGATCAAAGTGCTTGGCATCGCAGTAACCACAACGCAATCGTCTTAATAAGCTGCAAAAGCAGCCAGCAAAGCTAATAAAAAAAAAATACGGCACCAATAACAACAACACCAACAAAGCAAACAAGCGAAAATAAAAGAAAATACAAATAAAAAAAAAAACAGTGAAAAATAAAAAAAAACACCAACCAACTAGGAAGCAAATATTTTTTCCGCAAACAACGTGAAGCCATGAATATTCAGTGGATTTTATATTCGTTTTTTATTTTGCAGAAAATTAAAAAAAAAAAAACATTTAAGAAAAGTTAGAAATTAAAATGAAAACGTTTAAAGTGTTTCCTGTTGCAAGTGCAACTTAAGCGAAGGCGCATTGTGCAGCATGGAACAATATGAAATTAGATTGAGTTGAGTGGGGCATTAAGTGTAAATGATTTAGTAAAAATAAAGATGGGCTACAAGCAACCAACAAAAACACCATTAATAACAACAACAACAACAACAACAACAACAACAACAACAACAACAACAACCACAAACAAGACATATTAATAAAATAAAAGTAGGAAGAAGAGCAGCACTTTACCACAACAACAACAACAACCGAAATAATGCCGTGCACTCATTACAAATGCAAATAGATGAAAGATTAGCCATTGTTTGAGCTCTTAAGCCGCTGCTCGTTGCCTTCCTCGGATGAATTTTATAAATTAAAAATGTTGAATTTCCGCTATGCGAGGTGAGAACGAGCTATTTGTGCAGAGCCAAAATTATGCCAAACATGTAAGGAAAATGGGAAAATTGTGAAAAAGTGGAGTAAATTATGAAAAAAAAAAAAAAATAAATTCAATGCTTGTGGCTAGATAAAATGCGCATGTTAAGTGGCATTATTGTTGTTGTTGTTACTTCTCTTGTTCATGTTTGTTATTTATGTTGCTTCTGCTTTTAATTGCATAGAAGAAAAAAACAAAAAAAAAACTAAATAACATGAACAAATTTTCGCATTTCTTGAAGCTTGAAAATGTTGTTAAACGATTATCATCAAAGTTGATAAGAGTGGAAAATTATACAACGGTTTCTTGTTGCTGCCTTTTATAACAGCTAATAAGACTTAAACATACACATACACATACTTGTATATGTAAACCTCAGAACGATAGCATGCAGATTGTTTATGTTAAACTATTAAATTCTGTTAAATTTGCAAGAAAACGAAAGACTTAAGACACGAGCTTGTCGGTTGATTTTAAGAATGAGCAGCGCAGTTAGCAAGTTATAATTAAGAGTGGCAAAATAATTATTTCAACAGTTCTTTGTGAAGGGAGTGATTCGCAAAATGCAAATATAAATTTGCAATAAAACAGTTGAGAAAAATTGATTGGTAGCAATTTAAATTAAAACAATATAAAGCATCTTTTCTTTAATTTAAAAACCTTCCCAAAAAACTGTACCTAGATCACATTTTTAAAACAAATATTTTCGTTTTGTTTCTTAGTCTGGAATTGTACCATGCTCTATTTTTTTTATTGTCAATTTTGTTTAATTTTTTTTTTAACTTAACTGATAAGATTAATTACGAGGGTTGCTACATATATTTCAAGAACATAAATTCAAACTGATTTTTTTTTCCATTGAAAAAAGCTTTATTGTTTTTCGCAATATTCTCCTTTGTGATTAATGCATTTTTGCATGCCTTCGAACCATTTGTCTTTACATCTGTCCCATTTCGCTTGAGACATCTCCAAAACATACACGGAGAGAAAAAAAAATCAAGCATTATGTGCTTAAATCAAGCAAATAGGCAATCAGTTTACACTCAAGTGTAAATTTATCAATTCAAGCATTATTTTGCTAGAATTAAGCAAATTTAAAACACATGTTATTAAGAAAAAAAAAAAATGTTTACTTCAAGAAACATTTACTTAAAACTCAAGACAACTCAACAGTAACATCCTGGAGGAATTTCATCATATCGATGATATGAAATCTTTAGGACTTTCTTCACCAAACACCTCTACACCAACACACTTTTCGAATAGTAAAAAAAGCTTACTCGAACTTTTTTTTCTGAATGACACAAGTAAAATCAAGCTCTATGATCAATTATCCGCTCCGATGTTCTCCAAACATGATGTTATTTTTTTAATATATGATTTTCAATTGATTCCACATGAACAAAAGGTAATCTTTCGAGACTTCAAAAACGTTGATTATTCGTCCTTGTTTGCTGAAGTCAATAATATAAATTGGTCCATTATTTTCTCTATCCCACACGTAAATTATCAAGTACGATTTCTTGAAAATAAATTAAAACATTTGTTCAACACATATGTTCCCTTAAAAACCAAAAATATTCAGCACAACTACTCACCTTGGTTTTTGAACAGAATTAAAACCTTAATCAGAAAACGTAACGCGGCTTTTAATAGGTGGAAACGTTTTGAAGGTGCCTGAATTCTATGAGCATTTTAAATATTTGAGGAGGGACATCGTTCGTGAAGTATCAGCTGCTAAGCTGGCACACTATGAGGATAAATTCTCAAGCCCTGAACAGTAAGCAGAAATGGAACATGGAACATGATAGATGATACGGAGCTCAACAAAAAATTTACGGATATACTTATTCGAACCCCAAGCCCAGATTTTTATAATCAAGCTAGTCCATTCGATTCACTTCCTTGCTTTAGTTTTTCTTGTGTTGACCACACCAAAGTTCTACAGAGTTTCTTAGCTGTAAAGTCGAATGGAATGGGTTTTGATGATTTGCATCCCACTTTTATCAAGCTGCTTCTTCCAAAGCTGCTGCCTTTCCTTACACACATCTTCAACTCAATACTAATCACTTCTGAGTTTCCCTCTAGCTGGAAAAAACGCAAAAATTGTTCCCATCCCCAAATCGTGCAATGATTACCGCCCAATTGCAATTCTGTCCTATCTCTCAAAAGCTTTTGAAAACATAATTAACCCTTTGACGACCGCTCCTGAACCGCTGGAAAATTCGTTAATCCGACAACGGATTCGTGTTAAGCGACTCCAAATTACTAAACAAAAGTGTCACAAAAAACAATTTTTTTTACCTGCAAAAGTGTGAAAAATCATGGGACCTATATGTCCCAATGGTCGTCAACGGTAAAAATGTACTCTTGTAAAAAGGACTCTTCAAAATATCACAAAATAGGTTAAATTTTCCCAAAAATCGAAACTTTCATTTGATGCAAAACAAAACTCTGTAACAAAAAAATTTTCTGGATTTTTTAACGAATTTTGATCTATTTGTGAAATATCTTTTGGACCAATAGTCGTAGAGTGGCCAAAGTACCACAATAGAAATAAAAATACACTTTTGATTTTGTGTTTTTATTTCAGTATTACTACGAACACGATCGCAAATCAAAGACCAAATTCTACTTGCGTCTTTTCTGCGATCGTTCAGATTTGAGTCTGCACAACCAGTGGCGGATCTAGGATTCACCAGAAGGGGGAAGGACTGAGCTAACAGTTTTATAGTCCAAGGAGCTGAAACGGCTTTTAGCGCTTTTTTCAATTTTTTTTCCCACATAAAAAATTCTTCAAGGGGGATGGCGGCTAAAGCCTTATCAACCCGTATATAAATCCGCCGCTGTGCACTGTGGTTACAACAAAATTTCTACTTTGAATAATGATTAATTTTTTATGTCTGCACAGGAAGTCCGCGGGCAACTGGCTACTCAAATGATCAATACGGTCACCAACCGCGCAGTTGTAAGACAGGTACCTAAGAGATTTAAACTTGCGGATATCACTTCTCTGTCCGATAATTCTGCCACAGTGAAACGGGACATAAGGATGTATTTTCTGCTCAAAACAACACAAAGGTCATCGAATAAATACTGTTTGTACCTTTTGAAATAACTTCAAATTTCATTATAAGGAAATGAAAATTCAATGCATTGATCAAAAATACAAACAAATTTATTTTTATTTCAAATAAATCAATTTTTCAAAAAAATTAAATATTTCCTACATTTTTACCGTTGACGACCATTGGGACATATAGGTCCCGTCAGATTTGGTGGTCGCAAGGATAGCCCAAGTGGACTATCTTTCTTTGCTATTTTTTTGTTAAAAAGTGAAAGGTTGCCCACAACTTCCCCAAAAATTGTTTACCTATAGCTCCTCCTACTCCCAAAATATTGCAGCAAGAAGAAGGGGGAGAAAAAGTAAAGATTTTTGACTTTGGGGTGGTCTGGTAGGCAAAGGGAGGAATCTACCCTTGAAAATGAAGGATTTTCTGGAAGCCACATCCATTCCCTGTTGAATGATACCTTGTAAAGAAAAATCGTTTGCATATTTTTTTCCAGGAAAAATTCGAAATTAAAAGGGTCACCGGTGTCCCAATGGTCGTCAAAGGGTTAATAAGCAAATTAACGTTTTTACACAGGAAAACTCACTCCTGTCTGATTGCCAGTCAGGTTTCCGAGCTAAGCGTGGATGCGTTACTGCTTTGCTTCAAGTAACTGAGGAAATTTGATCAAATATTGTCTCTAGCAACGTAACTCTTTTAGTTCTTCTAGACCATTCCAAGGCCTTTGACACAGTTGATCACGGTGTGCTAATTGCCAAACTAAAAAAACCGCTCCAACTTCTCTCCTACCGCTATAAAACTTGTAGACAGATCGCAGGCTGTAAATATAAACAATAACTATTCAAATTTTTTAACAGTTACCAGAGGCGTACCCCAGAGTTCTATTCTGGGACCACTGCTTTTTTCTCTGTATGCAAATGACTTACCACAGGTCCTACAGCACAGCAAGATGAACTTATATGCCGACAACGTGCAGTTGTATATATTTCGCCCACATAAAGATATGACACAGTACGAAGCTTTGCTAAACGCAGACTTAGCTGGCGTCAATGAATGGGCGTTAATCAATGGTTTATGCTTAAACCCAAAAAAATCAAAATGCCTGATAATTTTAAGGAAACCTGTACAAGCACCTATTCCCAGGATAGTTATTAACGCTTCCAGCATTGAGGTAGTCAAATCCGCAAAGAACATAGGTATTATGTTTAACAGCACCCTGACCTGGTCAAATCACATCAATGAACTGCTTGGAAAAACGTATGGTATGCTTCGCAACCTCTGGGCCATCCAACACTTCACACCTTTAAGCGTTAGAATGCTTTTAGCAAAAACTTATTTGGTTCCAACACTTATGTATGGGTGTGAAATCTTTGCAGCCTGCGACTCTACAAGTCGGCGTAAACTCAATGTCTTATATAAAAATATCGCACGATACGTTTTTACATTAAAGCGCTCTGATCGAGTCTCGCAGTTTGCAATGAAAATCTCCAATGTGTCCTTTGACTCCCTTTTAAAAATAAGAGTTTTAATTACTTTACATAAAATAATAACAACACTAGAGCCTGAGTATTTGTTTAAAAGACTAAGTTTTCTGCGTTCTAACCGTGGCAATAACTTCGTCCAACCTAGATTCACATGTTTGACATCTGAGCGTCAATTTTTCATACACTCAATACGTCTTTGGAACTCGCTCCTCCATCATATACAGATAATAAAACATGCAGCGCAGTTCAAGATACCTTAACACAGTTTTACTCAAGTCCAAGATAATAATTTAAAAATCTTTACATATTTCATTAAATTTATTATTTTTGTTTTTTCTCTGCTATTACCTATCAGATAATCTTTGTACGGATTCAACTTAAAATTTAAAATTTAAATTTAAATTCAATTTTGAAATTTTATTCTAGTTTATTTAACTATATTTCGTTAACTGACTGTTTAATTCAGGATTCATTTTTAATCTCTATCTTCACTCCCCTTTTCTTTTCCTTTATATTTCCTACTAGCATACCCGTTCCCAGCGTTGCTTGGGAGTATAAATATGATATGAAAAGATATTTTAAATGAAGACTCAAGACTGAAGTATATTTAGTTAATTTTATTTAATTTGAGAATACTTCTTGATATACAATATTTTTAGTAGTTCTCTTATTAATTGAAATTGAAAGCAATTTTCGAGTTAAAAAAACATGGCAGTACGAATCAAGTCTATCGTCAATTTTTCTCCCTTTCTCTTCGTCGCTCTTTGGTCAAGAACTGTAGAAATTGCTTTAAATTTTTGACCGATGTAAAAGTGATAAAGGGAAAAGCTTTTGAGCATAAATTTTTGAGAAACATTTCTCTGATATAGAAAGCTTTTTTAAATTCTCAGGTGGCAAACGTGCGTTAAAAGAAATATTTCTCTTCGCATTTACTTTTAGATGGTCTTGTTATTTATTAAGAGTGTTCACATTGTCAAATTTTTCATCAAATTGTTGGTCAAACAGTTTGACCACACAAGTGTTCACATTCTCAAATTTTTCGACAAATTTCATTATTTGCTTGTGCATCGAAGTGAAAACGTTGCCATGACGGAACAATTTTTATTAATATTTTATTGAAACATGAACCAAACGAAGTAAACAAACTCTGAATGTGTCCGGAAATATTTTAAAAATGTGTTCCAGATTCTTCTGTTATTATAATGTTTATGCGATGTGTTCACGTTGAAATCTTTTTTCAACTGGCAAATATTGTACTATAAAATTTGACGAGTGTTCACATTGTCAAATTTCTCGTCAAACTGTTGGTCAAACAACAGAAAAATCAAAATATTTTGATTATCGTCAAACGATTTGACAAACAGTTTGATGAGTGTTTACACATCAAATTATCATCAAATCGTCGTCAAATCCCATATATATTTTTGTTTGTTAAACTGTTTGACCAATAATTTTATGAATGTTAACACTCCTATTATCAGCTGGCAAACATGTGTTGTAAAAAATTCTATAGAAAATGTTTTAACAGTGCATAATAAAATGAATTCATTAAAAAGGCTTTTATTGGCGATCTCATTTTTTGTGTTCAGTTTTATTCTAAAATTCTGTAAAATTTATCTCAATCTATTTATTGGATTATTTAACTCAGTAGATATTGAAATAAAAAGAGTGGTACGCAAATAAATACGATATATTAGGCTTATGGCTACACTTTAGCAGGAATTAACTGAGTGCAACTATCCACTCAAGAGACCAGCGCGGTGAGTTGTAGAATCTCACCTCTCTCCCTCAACAAAGAGCTTAAGCTATTGTTTGCTGTTATTTTGTGCTGCTTATACATACAATGGCAGCATGGATTAAAATGTAAAATTCTTAAATAATTAAATAAAAAGATTTACCAAAAACGTAGTACCCAATAGCAGGGTCGCTTCTTATAGCAATTGAATAGTGAAAGAATTATTAAAATCGGTTCAGCGGTTATCCCGTGATTGAACGATAAAAATCCGAGAGAACCCTTTTATATAATAGTATAGATTACACAATCTTTTAACGGATTAAAAGAAAAATCAAAAATGAAATTTAAATTCAAAATTAAAATTTAATTCCAGTTATTTAATTTAATTTCGTGAAATTACTGTTTAATATAGGCTTTACTTTTAATTTCTATTTCACCCTCCTTATATTTTTTACTTTATACTTAGCTGCATTGGTTTTTATCCTTATTCATTCTATTATCTCTCAATTAAAATTTTATTTAATATAATATTATATAAATTTAATTTAAAATATAATAATACAATTGTCAATATTAACTTTTACTTATGTTACGGTGCGGAGTCTTATGATAACTTTTAGTCTTGTTAGCACTACTATCGTACATTAAATAAATGAAATGAAAATATTTTTGTTAAATTCAAGTGCAATATTTGCTTGAAGTGAGAAAAATTTGCTTGATTCAAGTAAACAATTTTCTTATTTATAGAATGTTGTACTTGATATTAGAAACTTAATTTTCTGAAAATAATTCGCTGAAAACGAGAATAATTTGCTCGATTTGAGAAATTTGTTTTCCCAGAATTGAGAAGAATTTGCTTCATCCAAATAAACAATTTTCTGAGTACTAGAATGCTTTGATTTTTCTTTATCTTACAAAGAGAAGTAAGAAATTAGTTTTCTGAAAATTAAAAGTTTTGCTTGATATATAAAATTATTTCTTATCTTGTATTTATTTAAAAATTTTATCTGAAAATAGTAAAAAGCTAACTATATAGGGTTTTTAAATTAAACAAAAAACTCAACTTATATTATTTTAAAAGACTTTGTGATAAATTAATAAATTAATTAATTAAATTATGATAACATATAAATTATAAATTTTCAGATGAGAAGAGGGAAAGTGATTTTTTGTTTCGCTCATAATTTTAATTTGTGGCGGCCGTGGCGAAGTGGTTAGAGTACGTGACCCATACGCTAGAGAATCCTGGTTCAATTTCCATCTGAAAGAAAGCTCATTAGCCGTTTGGAGTCGGCATAAAACTACACTCAGAAAAAAGTCTCTCGGAATATGATAAAAAAGGCATCATATTTAGAGAAAAATGGAATAGAGTTTGCTTCACAAAATGCTTTTATCAAAATCTGATTCCAAAAATTCCCTCAAAATGGTAAAAAGCTTACATGAAAAAGAGAAATATAAGAAAAATATATTGTTCTTAGAGAAAAATACTTTTATTTTTTAGAAAGGATTTGTTTTTATTGAAGAAAATATTTCTTCAGGATTTGTTTTTATTGAAGGAATTGTTTATCGACAATAGAGAAAACTTTTCATTTTCTAGGAATTTTTTTTTTAAAAATGAGAATTTTTTAGTGCGAGAAAAATACTTATCCTTATTAGAGACTTGAAATATTTTCATTTCTTTCACAAGTGAAGATATAATTCTTCGAATATGTGAAAATTTATTTTAATTGAAGGAAATTTTATTTGAAAAAGAGAAAATTGCTATTATCGAAAATAGAGATATTTTTATCACAAAAAGATATGGATTTTTTTTCTGAGTGCGGTACATAGAAAAGCTAGCTTTTTATACTTTCTTGTTATTTTTTCATAAGATCTTTTTATTATTATTTCAAAATATTTTAAGAGATATTTTTTTTTAGATTTTTTATAAATAAAGAATAAAAATGTATTATCATCTTAATTCGTTTGGTCTTGAATTAATAACTAATAAGTTTTTATACAAGCGCTAAGCATAATCGACCAATAAGGTAATTTAATTGGCTTTATATCAATGATTTCTTTTTATTACTCGATTTTGTTCTTGTATAAGAAATTAAGTGAATTTTATTTATACAAGTTTTATTGAATCTATAAATATTCCATAATATTTCCTTGAAAAGGTTTTCATGAAGTATTTGAATAATATTTTATAAACAACTTAAAGAAAACATATGAAATAGTACATATTTTGAAAACTTTACAAATAGCTTGAATAAAAGTTTGATCTCTTAATAATTTTAAGCCAGTTTCTCATTATTTCCTAACCCACCCAACAGAAACTTCAAAATGTGTCTAAATCGTCTTAATTAATCACTAAGTCAACGACAACTTGGCACTTAAAAAACTCACACTTAAGCTGCCAGCAAGTTTGTCGCTTAAGTCTTTCGTTTCATTCATGCATTTTTTTTTCAACTTTTTATATCTTAAGTTCAACTGTAATTTTTCAATTTTATACCCATCAATGTCGTTTTCTGTTTTTTTTAACTCCTCATCTTCTTCTACTTAACGATTGCAGGTGCCAAAGATGATGATGGCAACAGCAGCATTAAGAGTGACAATCTAATGGGTTTAAGTAAGAAGCAGCGCAAGGCACGCACCGCATTCACCGATCATCAACTGCAGACGCTGGAGAAATCCTTTGAGCGTCAAAAGTATTTGAGCGTACAGGATCGCATGGAGTTGGCCAATAAGCTGGAATTGAGCGATTGCCAAGTTAAGACATGGTATCAGAATCGAAGGTGAGTTTATGTGTTATTTTATGGTTACGGCTAAGCCTTAGAAATGCTGCATTTTAATTACAATTAAAAGAGGCTCAAAACAGCATTAATTAAGTTCAGTTTTTTTCTTAAACTGTTCTGTTTTTTGTGTTTTGCTTGTTTTATCCCACATAAAAGTGGCTGATTGAGGTTGCAAGAAATCAGCTGCCAATCACTCTGCATGTAAGAATGGAAATTTTGTATGGAGCTCTGAGTTTTTATTATTGTGTCGAGTTTTTATTGTTATTTCATTTATAAACGCTTTTCATGGCTTCCGCTGCTGTTGCAGCTTTGTGACTTTGTTGCTGTGCCATTAAAGCCGCTTTGCTGCCTCATTATTATCCTTCGACTGGCAAACGGTAGGGTGTTAAGTTTCGCAACACTTAAAGCTGCTGCCGCTGATCTTTATTGCTATTGTTGTTGTTGGTAGCCGTTTTGGGCCAAGTGGCGGCGGTGGTGGCGACTGCTGTTGACGATGAAGTTGCATTTAAAATGCAAACAATTGCAAGGAATTCGCATTCAAAGCGCTTCATCAACAGCAACAGCAAAAAGCAAATTTCTGTGTGCAGCGGCTGTTAATGTGGCTGCACTTTCAACCACAGCCGCATGCATGGCAATGATAAAATGATCTTCACCAGTGCAGCTCAACTTAGAGAGCAGCATTCTGCAGGGATTGTTGTGCTCTACCTCATAAAAGCATTTCTTCAGTGCTTGTCTTGATTAAGTTGCTGCTTTTGAATGGATTTGAATGCTTTCAATGGTGTTGTTTAAGCTTTTATAAGCACGTTTATTCGTTAATTCGTCTATTCCGTCTATTTTCATGCATTTTAATGCACGCATTCTTGCTCATGCCAGGCGGGCAGTGGAGCCTACTGGCGCGTAACCTGCTCCTAATCTGCGTTTTCTTTTTTTTTTTAATTTTTATCGGTTTTTATGCGTTTTTGCGTTAATTTGCTGCATTTTGTTGGCGTTAAGCAGGCATTTAGCAGCTCTTCCTGTTCAGTGTTGAGAGATATTTTCAGGTGTTGTTGGTTACTGCTGTTGTTATTGTTGTTGTTGTGCGCTGTGCTGTTGCTGTCTAACCACTGTACGATAAACAATTTTATTATCATTGTATTTGGACAGACTGCATCTTTAACAACTTTATCGGTTGGCTTTAATAAGTTTTTTTTTTAATTTACTAGCTTGCATGATGAGTGAGAGATGAAAAGCTTTCTTGGAAACATTTTATTGCCAATAAGTTTGTTACTTAAGTACTTTGTTTATTTTGCTGTATTTAATATGCTTTAAGTAATCGTATGAAGACATTTTTTCTTACCAATTCATGAAGACACAATTTAAATAAGATGAATAATTTAACTGTGTTGAATATCACATAAAAAGTATTAAAGTATTCGAGAGGTGAAAGCTGGATCTTGACTTTGATTTCTGAGTTTGTTAACTTCCCTGTTGTGTATCCAAGTTTCGTTTAGAACAGTTTAGAACAGTTTATAACAGTTTATAACAGTTTATAAAAGTTTAAAACAGTTATCGTTTAACCAAAATGATTGTTACATTGACCAAATAGTTTCTTCCATATTTATTTTCTATGGAAAGGCAATTGTCCCATTTTTTAGGGTTGCGCTTGCAGCCCTACACCTCTTATTGAAACACCCTTGTGACATTACAAAAAAAAATACAAAAATTATTAAAAACATAGTAAGTCCAATTATAAAATACTAGCCCAAAAAAATTGTCCCTTATTTTCCCTACTACTTCAGATTTAAAATTTCGAAATTTCTTCCAGAAAAATCAGCATTTTGAGAGAATGAGGCTTAACAACAAGAGGTGTCCTGTTGCGAAGTTATAAAGGGTGGGCCATCTAGTGGTAAATCATAGGTTATTTTGACACTGCCAGCTGTTTCTAAGCTCGAAATTCTGACACAAAGTCAGTATTATATCTCCGCAGAAAGAAATGAGTCGCTTAACACTTGAAAAGCGTTGGGAAATATTGAAAAGTTATTTCCAAAGTCAGTGAAAATAAGATGATTTGGGTGAACAATATTTTCAGACAAACCGCATTTTCATCGCGGCAGCTACGTTAACAAACAAAATTGCCGCATCTGGTGCTCGGAAAACTCTCAAGTTATTGTTGAGAAGCCTGCATCATCCACAGAGAGTGACAGTTTGGCACGGACTGTGGCGTGGTGGCAACATTGGACCATTTTTCTTTGTTAATGAGGCTGGGAACAACGTTTCGGTAAATGGTGGGCGTTACAGAGCCATGTTGACAGACTTTTTTTTACTGAAATTGGAGACATGAATTTGAATGACCTCTGGTTCATGCAGGAAGGTGCGCCATGCCACACAGCCCATGCCACAACCGATCTTTTGCGCACCAAATTCCCAAACCGTGTTATTAGCCGTCTTTGACAAGACAATTTGCCGCATCGGAGCTGTGATTTAACCCCTTTGGAATTTTTTTGAACCTTTTCTTTTGAACTTTCGGGGAGCCGTGAAGGACCGATGTTATGCCAACAATCCACATACGATTCAAGCACTTAAGGCCAATATCATCCAAGCAATTCGTGAGCTACTGCCCGAAACCATCAACAAGGTTTTGGAAAATTGGACTAACAGAATGCGCTACTGAGAAGCCGGCCGAGGCAGCCACTTGAACGCAGTTGTATTCCGTAATTAATGAGAACGTTGGCTCTTTCTTTTAAAGCCGTAATACACAGAAAAAGTTTAATTTTGTTCATTTTATAGCATTTTTTTTTTTAAAAAACCTATATTTGCCCCACTCTGTTTTATTTAATAGCTGTTCGCTTTGCAGTTTGGAAAGATATTTTATTTCATACAGAGGAGGACAATTTGATCAAAGGTTTTTTTTTTTTTTTTTTTGGCATAAAAGCATTTTATTTCCCAACAATGTCCCCATTCAAAACATTTAGCCAGGGTTTTTAAATTTTTTTATTCCTTGCGTATAAAAAGTTTTATCAAAGTCCTCAAAATAGCCGTTTTTTCGATGTTGACTTCTTTATTCAACCCAAAACTGTAATCGCCGAGCCATTTTTTTCAAGTTTGGAAATAGGAAATAGTCAGAGGGGGCTAAATCTGGAGAACAGGGTGGATGGGGTAGCAGTTCGTAGACCAATGTATGTATTATTGCCAATGCCACTACAGAAGTGTGCGTCGGCGCGTTATCATGGTGAAAGAGCACTTTTTTTCGCCAATTGCATTCGTTATTTCTTTTTTTTTCAAATCAATGTCAAATCCATCCAACAGCTGTAAACAATATTTACTTGTAATTGTTTTACTGTTTTCAAGGTAATCGATGTGATGACCATGTAAATGACGTTGTTGGCCGATAGACCCACCTTGGCCATCTTTGGAGCAAGTTAACCCAGAGCAGTTCCCTGCTTTGACTGTTTCTTGGTCTCGGATGTATTCTGTTGAATCCATGTTTCGTGTATGGTTACGAAACGATACAAAAAATGCCTTCGGATTGCGGTTAAACATCGCCAAACAGGTCGAGCGACAACCATTGCGCGGATAGCTTTTTCATGTCCAAATATTTACTTAAAATGTGATTTGCCCACCCAGTTGAGATGATGTATTTTAGTCTTCTTTCCCCGGCCTTTACCTTTTCTAAAGTCACCCACAACTCTCATGACTCCCATTTTCCACAACTGCACTAACGAGAAAAAAGAATTGAAATAAAAAAACCTAAAAAATACTGACGACCGTATAAATACTGTGGTGTCCGTGGTGTAGTTGGTTAAAGTGCGTGGACTCTATGTCAACGAACCTAGAGACCCGGGTTCGAACCCCAGCAGCGACAGAAAATTATTTGAATTAAAATAATTTTTCTGTACGGCCGCCACCTCTCTGCAGACAATGGCAAACCTCAGAGAGTAATCAAAATGCCATATATAGCTTCTTGAGAACAAGAACATTCCGTTAATCGCCGTTTGGAGTCGGAGTTAAACCTGTAGGTCCGGTTCTCGGTCAATTGTGTACAAACTTAATAACACGAACAATACAATTGCTCATAAGAAGCTAGGTCAAAGTCCTTTCAAGGGCTGAAATGGCCATTGATTTATTTTTTTATTGTTTTTTTATAAAATACTGACACAATCTTAAGTACACATCAATATTTTACACATCTAACCAAAACCGTTTTTGTATTTTTTAGTCGAAACCAGTTTTAGTCGAATTTTGTAAAAAAAAAAATACACATTTACCGTTTATTTCACTACGACGCAAAATTACATCAGCGAGTCACAAAATCAAAACTCTTTTGTTTCTTTGCAGCGCGGGTGGCTAATATGTGCGAGTCGTTTAACACAATTTCTGGGGGCACAGAATTGAGCGGGGAAGTAGTTTACGCGACGCTCGAGTGTACAGTTTTATGTATATGTGGGTGACTCTCATTACCCGATGTCTCGCCGTTCGGAGACAGCCAATATCGTCGTTGTAACCATTGAGATCCTTCGCTATTAATGGCTGCCAAAACAAATACTGAGCAACATAGCGTCGTCAAACTTTAACCTTATTTTATAAGGTTGGTACTAACTACCATATTCATTCTTTTCAAACAACAACCGCCATCTATACGACAGGCCGTGTACTTCTTAGTACTCGTAGTTCCATGGAATCCGTGGAGGGTGGTGCCTACACGTTATAAAGGGTTTTCCAATAAAAGGTGTTATTTTGGTATATAAAGAAAAATGTCATTTTTTGAGATAAATGATCGGATGTTTATTTCATAATAAAGAAGAAGGTATGCCGTTAATAATGAAAAACAACATCAGCCAAATGGCCACCACGACCACGCTTACAGGACAATATCCTTTTCATGAAATTTTCCATAACCAAATCGCAAAGTGGCTGCCCTATGTCCTCGATAGCCTCACGAATTCCATCTTTGAGGTGTTCAATCGATGCTGTGCTGTTGGCGTAGACCTTATCTTTCACATGGTCCCAAAGGAAGAAGTCGCAAGGTGTTAAATCACAAGATCTCGGTGGCCAATTGTGATCACATCTTCGAGAGATAACACGGTCCGGAAACTTTTCCCGTAAAAGATCAATGGTTTCATTGCTTGTGTGGCACGTAGCGCCGTCTTGTTGAAAGTAAACGTTGTCCAGATCAATACCATCCAACTCCGACCATAAAAAATCATTAATCATCTCTCCATAGCGCAATCCATTCACCGTAACTGCTGATCCAACCTCATTTTCGAAAAAGTAAGGTCCAATGACCCCGCCGGACCATAAACCGCACCAAACAGTCACACGTTGAGGATAGAGAGGCTTCTCAATAATAACTCTTGAGTTTTCCGAGCCCCAGATGCGACAATTTTGCTTGTTGACGTAGCCACCGAGGTGGAAATGGGCCTCATCTGTCAAGATGATTTTTCGATGGAATTCCGGATCATTTTCATTTCAAATTTTAATAATTTCAATGCATTGTTGAAGCGTGTATCGTTCCATTTTTAGTAATGGCGTAGTTTCTACTTATCAAATGTCAAAGAATAAAAGCTTTAAAAGTGAGCGATTCACAATAGCGGGCGATTCACAATAACACCTCTTATTGGAAAACCCTGTGTTAAGCGATTCTCTGAGTGACCTCAGGACGCCATAATTTTTGTTTCTCACATTTATTATCGACCCATCAAATTTACCGTAGCCCCAATATATTCCAAGTTATAATGTCATGAAACGCTTTTTCATTTTTGTAGTCTTTTCAGTACATTAAGGGTGATTTTAGGCAAAAGCGGGTAAAATTAAGGCATATTTTAGAACAGTAATGGTCACTACATGGCTTCCCATGAATGTACGTAAATATTTTGCAATGTTTCTGGAAAAACATTAATACATTCAATTCTTCAATTTAAATAAAGTTAAAATTGCGGAAAACAAACACAAAAATAAAAAAGAAGTGTTTATATTGAAAATACAACACTCGACAAGATTTCCTTGCTCCAAAAGTTGTGAGAGCTTTTAAAAACTTCTTGTTTCAGTGTAAAGCTGTGCACTCGGAAATCTCTCTTTGTTGTTGTTTGAACCGTGCGTTGATCTCCACTGTTTTAAAACAGTGGTGTTCACACGCATACTTCTACAATTTTCGACTTTTGTGCTTGTGTTTGTAGCTCTCTCTGCACTGACAATCATTGTTGTGCAGTTATTAAGCAAGAATTGTGCTATACTTATCATTGTCATCATCATTGTCATTATCAGTATCATCATCATTACCACTATCATTATCATTGTCAATATCATCATCATCATATTTGTATTATAATTCCGCAAATAACGCATTTTAATATGCCTCAAACATTTCGTGCAGTGCAAAATACACGACCAAGCGTCGCGAACCTTTTTGCTTGCAGTTTCAGCGCCAACTGAACTTCGTGCATTCGATCGTGTAAGTTAAATTCGTACTTGCCGAATTAATTAAAAAAAAAGTTTTTTTATTCCGGTCTATGACCGTTCTTTATTATGAGTTTAAATCAACTGAATACAATTTTATTATTTTCTAAGTTTGATAACTTATGCTACCTTAAATAATTCAAACTGCAGCGGATGTTTAGTCAGCGATCTTTTAATGTTGTTGTTGTTGTTGCTTGGTTCTCATGAAAGCGCAGTAGACGCTGCGTCAGCATTGCACACTTTGTCAGTATTCCAGAGAAATATATTGCAGGGATCCAATTACTTTATTTAATTTTATTTTGAATATTTTACGTGTTAACTCCTCCGTCGTTAAGTTCAAACGTCCTCGTTTGACCTATGATGCGTAGTTAACCTCAAACTGATTGGTTTGAACTGATACTGCATTCGGTGTCGTGTCTATGGAATCGTCCTTAAAGTTATTTGTTATTTGGATTTTAGCTGTTTTATTTTTTAGGTATTTCCTTATTATTAAGAACAGAAATGCTGCAATGATGACTGCCAATAGGCTAAAATTAGTTGTGTAACTAAGCCTATTTTTAAATTCGAGTTGATTGATATGTTGGGTGTTATTTATTTGTAGTTCGTTGATAAATTTTAATGAAAGAACTTCCTCTATTTCGTTCTGTTGGTTTTGAAGTTGAAGAATGGCTGGTAAGGGTTTTCCATAGGATACTTCGTGATGCAAATAAATTTTTCCGTTAATATTAATTGTGCTGTTATGGTGGCGTATGATAAATGTGCCGCTTAAATTCGTAATTTCTCCATCAATATTGACTTTTCCGTTAAATTGGTTTAGGAATATTAATCCAGGCATAATTTCTTCTACAGAGGCGACGTGCTGGTTGTTGATCACTGTGCAATTGGGTTTACGACTCTCTAATAAGTTACTAATACAAGTTGAATTATTCAGATTAACAATATTCTTACTATTACAAATAGTGAGTTCATTATATTTTTTACAATTTGTATCGACTCCAAAAATATTACTATTACAATTTAAAATGTTTTCGTATTTTATGTCATTAATTACATTTTGTTTCTTAACTGCTTTTATTAGAAGAGATTTACATGTGTCTGTTTTTACTGTTGGCAAAGTTACGATATAAAGGATTGTTTCGTTATTTGTTGCTATTTTAATATCGGAGAATTCAAGAGCTTCATCTAAATTAACATAGGGAATATCATTCCTTTCAAGTAATATTTCTACCATTTTTATCTCTTCGTTTGCTAGGATATACGTATTGATTACATTGGCTTTTGCCCAACTTATGGAGAATTCTATATTTCTTAAGTCTTCTTTTAACATTTCCAACTTAAATTTGTAACTAAGAATTAAATCTTGTTTTATATCTTCCTTAGATCTAATAGTTTTCATAATCAAATTAGTGACATTTTTGAGTTCATTTATTTTTTTCAATGGTTAATCTATTTATAAAGAATAATATTTTTCATTTTTTAATTCGATCTTTGTGTACCGTTCGTCCTGTAACCGTTATTACTGTCTTTTGTCTATTTTGAGCTACAATTTCCTTTTTGTATCTAGGAGTCAGTTTGGATCCTAATCTTGAGTTTATTTTTACATATATGGTATCGCCTTCTGAAAAATCTATTGGTGTTTTTCTATTTTTATTATGATTTAGCATGTCTTTTTCTTGTTTGTCCTTCAACCGTTGGATATTTTCTAATCTTTTCCTTTCTTGTTCTTCGTCTGTGTCACCTAGCGTTCGTCCCATGAAAAGTTCTATAGGTTTTCTATTGGTTGTCGAGTGTATAGAGTTGTTATATTCAAATACTGCTGAGAAAAGTAGTGCTGGGAAAGAAGAATAGCGATCTTCAGCTTTTAAGCATCTTAGAATTTCGGTAAGAGTACTATGAAAACGTTCTACTTGCCCATTAATAGTACTGGAATAAGGTGGTGTTGTGAAGATTTGGATTCCGAGTTGTTCGTTCAACATATGGGTAATGGTGGCAGAATTAAATGATTTTTCGTTGTCAATTACAACGTTTTTAGGTTTTCCAAATGATAATAATATTTCTCTTAATGGTTCCTTAACATGTTCTATTGCTTTGGATTTTACTAGTCGTGCTTGGGCGTATTTAGAGAACTTGTCTAATGCTGTTAATACTATTTTCCCTTCGGTGTTATATAAATCAATATGTTATATCTGCCCTGGATGTTCTGGTATTGGTGTCGCTAGTATTTTCTGTACTGTGGGGTGTCGCTCATACTTATTTTCTTTGCATATTGTGCACTCCTTTAAGAGTTTCTTAATTTTCTCTGTCATTTTTGGAAAGTAAATTTTGTCAAGTAGCTTAATTTTGTTTTCCTTATAACTTCTATGAGCTCTTCTATGTTCTTGTAATATCTTCTCTTCTTGTTCTGATTCGTTGACAATATCATCGACCTGCTTCTGTGTATAACAAATTCTATAGGAACTAAAATGTAAAGGGTAAATTGCTTGTATTCTTCCCATTATTTCTTCGCTAGTTAACAGTCCGTTAATAACGCTGGGATTGAAATAGCTTCTAAATGTTTCTATCAAATCTTCTTGTGTATATTGAGGCTTTATTATAACGTGTCTATGGTATGTTGGGAAAGGTATAGTGAAATTATAATTATCAGCTTCACCGGTTAAAATAAAAAGTTGGTTCTTGAATACGTTGATAGGGGCTTCTATTGATGGAATAAGGTTTTCAGCTGAGCTTTCGTGACTATGAATAGTGGCGGTTAAGGAATTTATTGGGACGTTTTGAGGAGGTCTAGAAAGGGCATCGGCAACTACGTTCGCTTTTCCTGGTTTGTATCTTATTTCGTAGTTGTACTCTTCGAGAATAGACTTCCAACGTTTCATTTTCCCGTTATTATTTCTATTGCTCAAGGCATATGTGAGCGGCTGATGGTCCGTATAGATTTCAACTTTTGCCGATCCATACAGATAGTTTCTTAAAGCATTTAGCGACCAAATTATGGCTAATAGTTCTCTCTCATTAGCTGCGTAGTGCTCTTCGGTTTTTGACAGTGTGCGGGATATAAATGTGATGGGTCTGTTTTCTTGGGACAAGACAGCTCCAAGCGCAAAATTTGAAGCGTCAGTAGTAAGTTGGAATGGCTTTTTAAAATCTGGATATGATAGTAGCAAATCATTGGAAGTGAGGATGTTTTTAATTTTTTCTATTGCATCGAGTGCGTCTTCGTTTAGCGTAATTAAAGTTTTTTTTGAGTCTTTCTTGGACACTGGTCCATCCTCCCCTCTTAAAAGGGATGTCAGGGGTTTAGCAATTTTCGCATAATCTTTTATAAAACGTCGATAATGTCCTGACATGCCTAAGAATGAACGTAGGTCTTTAAGTGTGTTTGGTAGAGGAAATGTTTTAATAGTTTCAATTTTTTTCGGATTTGTTCTTATACCATTTGACGAAACTAAGAATCCAAGGAATTCCACTTCATTTTGGAAGAACTTGCATTTGTCTAATTGAACTTTCATATTTGATTCACTTAAGGTTTTGAAAATGTGTTGAATATGTTCTATGTGATCATTTTCCGATTTACTAAATATAATAATATCGTCGATATAGACGAAACAGAACAATCCTATGTGTTCGCGCAAAATATCATCAAGGGTCCTTTGAAAGATTGCAGGTGCATTCTTTAGACCAAAGGGGAGCCTTGTAAACTCGAATTTTCCATTGTTAATGGAAAAAGCAGTTTTTTCTATGTCTGTTTCCTTTAGTGGTATCTGATGGAAACCACTTTTGAGGTCAAGTACCGAAAAATATTTGCATTTCCCTAATTGCGCTAGGACGTCATTTATTTCGGGGATCGGGTAACGGTCAGGAATGGTGATTTGATTAAGTTTACGATAATCTACTACTAATCTATGTTGCTTATTGCCATTTGAGTCAGGTTTTTTTGGTACAATCCACACAGGGGCATTGTACGGGGATCGGGATGGTCTTATTATACCATCTCTTAAAAGGATTTGTATTTGTTTTTGAACTTCATCCCTTAGAGAAACGGGATATGGATAGCTTCGTGTATAAACAGGAGAATCTGAAGTAGTCCTGATTTCACCTTTGACTCTTCTTGTGTAGGTTAATTTTTCATTGGGTTCTGCAAAAAGATTTTTGTATTTCTCAACAAGTAATTCGCATGCTTTTTTCTGTTTATCTGTCATTTGTTCATTTTTAATGTCTATTGTATGGACTGCTTTTGATTGACATTGTCTGATTAATATTTTTTTACCATTGAATATTTGCATGTAATTATGTTTGGTATGAATAACAGCGGATAATTCTTTAAGGCTGTCATTTCCCGAAATGGCATCAAATGATTTTAAGGTGGGAAGTAAATAGAACTTAATTTCGAGTTGTGGTATATTGAAAAGATTTACACGAGTGAAGTGTGTTATTTTAATGTTACCTGCTATTGAAGTTGCAAAGAAAGGTTCTTTATTGGCAAACGCTTTAGGTACGACGGAAGGTTTGATATAGTTCTTATTTGAACCCGTGTCAATTAGTATTTTAAGTATTCTACCTCCTACTGTCTTGACTTGAATATAAGGCAGTGAGGAGTCACTCATTCTAAAAAATGTATATCTGTTAGGTCGGAAAGAGGAACTGCGGTTTCTGTTTGGGTTTCATGTGTCCCGAATTGATCTTGTTGATTCTCGTAATATTGCATGTACTCGTTAAATGTTTGTTCCATGTCTTGTCGAGTTTCTGAAGCTTGATATTCTTGAGTTGTCTCTGTATTATTTATTTGTTCGATCGGGTTGTATCGTCTTGCGTCATCTAGTTGGAAATTATTCATGTCGTTACATAAGTTTGTATATTGGTACTGATCAGGGTACGCTTGTTCTATATTAAAATTTCTCTGAAGCTTTCTCGGTCCTGTTTGGGGCGTATTCTCACCTGGTCGTTTACCATAGAAATCGTTTGGCTTGGGACGATTTACATAATTTATTGCTCTACTCTGGATACTTTGATCTACTTCCATGGCTTCTGGCCGTGGCTGTGGTTTAGCAGCGAATGGTCTCGGTGGAGGGTTTGTTGGTCTAAATAAATTGGGTTGTGCCAGAGGGGCATAGAATTGTTGGCGCTGTGGTTGCCATATATTATTTTGGTAGGGTTGAGGAGTATACTGAACGGTTGCATTTCTTGGAAAATGTGCCAGTTGTGGGTAGAAATTTTTTGTTAAAGGAGGAATTAGCTTTCTCTGAGGTATAGGTGGTGGAATTGTAGTTTTCCTATTTCCTAAAGCATAATTGGTTCTGTAGTTTTGATTTTCTAGTTTTTGGCAAAGATAGAGGGCTTGTGGTAGATCTGATGGTTCTTTTATGGCTAATAGTCTCGGGAGTTCGCCGTTCAAACCCCTTATGAACGTGTCTAGAGCTTTGTTTCTGTAGGAGTCCGTTAAAGTTTTTTCAGCGTCCTTGCTTATGTTCATGCAAGAAATTTTATTTAAAATTAATGAGAAGTGTTCATAAACTGATTGATAGAATTCTTGCAAAGATCTAGTGCCTTGCACGAGAGTCGCCATTTGGTACTCTAATGTTCCAATGTCTCTCTTGTCTGCATAATGGGTGGTAAGGCATATTTTAATAGCTTCCCAATTTAAGGGCGTATTATAGGATTCTAACACTACGTTAGCCTGTCCAATTATTTTATTCCGTATTACACTAAGTATGCCGAAATATCTTGATGATCCTCTTTTACTTTCGTATAGGGACATTATTCTTTCTACAGATTTCCTCCATGAAGCAAATTCTGAAATGTCTCCTGAAAATTCCCTCAAACAACGTACGATGTCCGGTATTTTGTCACAGTCGTCAATGTTTCCAGTTGTGATTATTTCGTCAGTTAGCTGGGTAGGAATGGGATTTATAAATGAATTAATTGAGGCTGCACATTGTTGTTCGACAGCCTGCCGGATTAAGGCTTGAATTTCTGGGGTAATTTGGCCTGGTGTTATTTGAGCACCTTGACTATTAAGAACCGGTGGTCTTATAAGGTTATTTGGGTTTGACATTGTGGTTATTTTTCTTTTAGAACGTAAAAGACTACTAAATTATTATTATTTTTTTTTTTTTTTATTATTTTAAATTTTAAATTTTAAATTTTATTATTTTGTATAAATTATTTTAGATACTTCTATAAAATGTTAAGTAAACACATTTTATTTTCTATACGAATTATTTTTTAAATCTTTTGTCCAGTTTAATTTAATTTAACCTATGCTTTTTAATCTTTTTATTTTCCTTTTATTTTTACTTAAATTCACTGTCTTATATTGCTAGGAGTGATTTTTAGATATTTCTATTTGTTTTTTTTTTTTTTTTTTTTTTTAAACTGTTTTAAATTTATAATTTCTCTTAAATTTAACTTATTATTTCGTTACAATATAAAAATCATATTCTTACAAATATATTCTTGTCATCATTTCGTTGAGAATCGTTGATATTAAGTTGACGTTGGTAACTCCTTCGCTGGTCGACTGGATTTTGTCCGTTTTGCTCTCTCTTCGCTACTTCGGATCCTACGTCGCACACACTCGCGAAGTTAGCTGAAACTAACGTTTAAGCTTTTATTCTTTTTATACGTTTATGTTTTTTATCAAAACTTAACGCTTTTTGTTCTTTTAATGCCGCTAGTTCGTGTAGCACATTTAAGCAAACTTTTCACTATTTTCCGCGTTTATGTTTTTAGTCCAAAACTTAACGCTTTTTGTTCTTTTAATGCCGCTAGTTCGTGTAGCACATTTAAGCAAAGCTTTTCACTATTTTCCGCGTTTACGTTTTAGTCCAAAACTTAACACTTTATAACACGTTGGGCGCCAGTTAAATTCGTACTTGCCGAATTAATTAAAAAAAAAGTTTTTTTATTCCGGTCTATGACCGTTCTTTATTATGAGTTTAAATCAACTGAATACAATTTTATTATTTTCTAAGTTTGATAACTTATGCTACCTTAAATAATTCAAACTGCAGCGGATGTTTAGTCAGCGATCTTTTAATGTTGTTGTTGTTGTTGCTTGGTTCTCATGAAAGCGCAGTAGACGCTGCGTCAGCATTGCACACTTTGTCAGTATTCCAGAGAAATATATTGCAGGGATCCAATTACTTTATTTAATTTTATTTTGAATATTTTACGTGTTAACTTGTACGTGTTGCGATTCTCAAATAAAGCTTTCGAGTCTCACTACGCGTGGTACTACGTGAACATCGTTGTTTTAGAACATATTTTCTACAAAAGCTTACTTTATATTGAAAAAATTTTATGCATGTTAATTTTCCATCTTCAGTCTATTTAAAAAAAAAAAAATTGATCCTTTAAATTTACCGTTACGCCAGTAGTCACAGAGTAGCATTTTTACTGCATTATGTGATTGCCACCCTGAAATCATGACGGTAAGAATTTTTTTGTATTTTAGTTGTGAAGCGTAATATCACGCCTATGCTGTTGTAAAACAAAATTTACTGCAACTTTTCTTCTCAGTGAGTAATAATTCCATGCAACGATATTACATTTCTGTTACATATGCTGCCATATTTACGACCTGGTGGGGTCAGAATTTTTTGTTTTATCGTAAGGCAAAGTATAAATCCTTAATTTTCCTGCTCAAACATTTATCGTAGCTTATATACTCACCAAGTAAAAATTCAATGCAACGCCGTTGCATGAATGTTGCATTGTCGATCTTTGAGCGGCTCTTTCTGTGTCCACATGACGATAGAAATTTTTTTGTCTAATTTTGTTGTGAGTGGCGTCCGTGGCATAGTTGGTTAAAGGGCGTGGCCGCTATGTCAACGAACCTGGAGACCCGGGTTTGAACCCCAGCAGCGACAGAAAATTATTTGAATTAAAATACTTTTTCTGTATGGCCGCCACCTCTCTGCAGACAAAGGCAAACCTCAGAGAGTAATCAAAATGCCATGTAAAGCTTTTTGAGAACAAGAACATTCTGTTCATCGCCGTTCGGAGTCGGCGCTAAGCAAGTAGGTCCGGTTCTCGGTCAATTGTGTTCAAACTTAATAACACACACAACACAATTGATCATAAGAAGCTAGGTCAAAGTCCTTTCAAAGGGCTGAAATGACCAGTTATTTATTTATTTTATAATTTTGTTGTGAGGGCTTAGAGCAGGTCTTTATTGGTGTATGATAATTTAAGTCCTAGCACTAATGCTCAGCAAGTAATAATTCCATGTAACAAATTTTCAGTTGTGTTGCTTGCTAAAAAATAACCTTTACTTTCGTACCTTTACTGTTCTGTTAGCACCTTTGTTTAGCTAGTAACAAAGATCATTTAAAAAATTCCATTTTCACCATTTTTAGAAACCTGCGCGGTAATACCAAAGGTTGTCGTACAATAAATATAATAAATAATAAGGATAATTATATTTTATTTTCTAAAATCAGCTTATCTGCCGCTTTGAATCTAATTGATTCAGATTGACATCCAATTGAGAAACCTTTTCAGTTATAACAGCTATTTACTACAACTAAACATAAAACCTTAATTGATGGTCTGCTGTTAAGATTTTGTTTAATTGTAAATGTGCACCAAATGCTATTTGGCGCCAGCCTTAATGGAATACATGCTAAGCTGTTTATTATTTAAATAGTTCTTCTACTCGTGCTTGAAAAGAAAACAAAGAATAAGAATAATCATTAATTAAATGTTGCTGCACATTGACTCTAATTGCTGCTAAGCACCTACAAAAAAATAAGAAAAAAAAAACACAAAAATACAAAAATGGCCCATAAATGCCTTCTCGGCTGTTTTCTTACTTGTAATAGGATTAAGAGTGGCTAAGACAATTAAAGTTGCACAAAATAACAGCAGGAGGCACAGTCAAGAAGAAGGTACTGTCTGAGACAATAGCAGACAAAAGATCAATGGATGCGTAATTGTAAGTGCGGTGAGGATAGAGGAGTGATGCAGAAAAAAAGATAAAGGACAAAACAATTAAGTGCGAAATATAAACAGCAATAATAACAGCAACAGCAGCAGCAGCAGCAGCAGCAAAGAAAATGTTGTATCAAAAGGTACTCAATGACTTTGCAAAAATGAAAATGGAAAATGGGAAAATTTAAAATTTTTCTACACCACTATTTTATGCCTAAGTAGGAAAAAAAACCCAAACAGCCAGTTTTAATAGTTTTGAAGTGAGCGTCACTTCGCTGGCAGAGTGATTAATTGTATTTGTATTGACTCGACAGTGGCGCATGTCATCCACTCAGTCGTCATTGATGCTCGAGCTCATTCTGCCTGTTTGCTGGGAAAGTTTTGCCCTTTTGCTTCAATTCCAAAATATGCCGTGACGAATTTCTTTTTATTTCGTCTTAAATTGTGTGCAGATCATTAAAAAACGTTTTTCACAAAACCAAAACTAATGCAAAAGTGTGCATGTTTGTATGTGTGTTTTTTGTATGCTGTGTATATGTTTAGGGATGAATTGAAGTAGATGACAGCGTAGTTTTTTTATGGCAATGATGAGCTAATAAATTTTTGAAATCATTAAGCGCAGCGAATGCAAATATTTTGCATTTATTAAAAAAATATTAAAAACATAAAGCTATAAAAAATGTAAATAAGAGCAGAGAAAAAGCGCTGTCATGATGACATCATCGATTTTTTAAAAAAATAATTCAGTTTAATGCGTGTTTTGAGCCATTAAAAATGCAGCAAGTTTGTGTCTTAAGTCTTTTGTTTTTTTACTTCCATATGTTTATTAAATATTCCCTCTGTCTTCCTCTCGTTGCAGAACCAAGTGGAAGCGTCAAACTGCCGTCGGACTCGAACTTCTAGCCGAAGCGGGTAACTATGCTGCCTTTCAGCGGCTCTACGGTGGCTCACCCTATCTAGGCGCCTGGCCATATGCGGCAGCACAGTCGCCGCATGGAGCCCCACCCTCTGCCATTGACTTGTACTACAGACAGGCAGCTGCAGCAGCGGCCTTGCAAAAACCACTCTCATACCGCATGTATCCCAGCGTGCCGACTATGAGCGGCATGGCAGGCATGCCTGTGGGAGCTGCAGCACCCATGCCCCATTTAACAGCCTCGAATTCGCTATCCTCCCTAAGCAGTTATTATCAATCGAATGTGCCACCACTTGGCCAAAGTCTCAGCAGCAACAATAGCAATCTTCTTGCCCATAGCCCCGTGCAGAGTGAGTTGAGTGATAAACAGCGACATAGTGTGGACTTGCAGCGCACTCCAAGCCCTCAGCTGAATCCTGGCAGTCCACCAGAGCGTGCTACAGACAACAGCAGCTGTCCACCGCTCAGCAATGATGATGCTGATGCTGGTGATGGATGCGAGGAGCAGCAGCAGCAGCAACAGCAGGATGCTCAAGACGAGGAAGACGCAATCGAAGTGTGAGTTAGTCATAGCATTCAAAGCTCAAGCCATGTCTGCCCGCCTGCCGCACTTGGACATCGAAGTAGCGTCAAGTGTGAAGGGGTAAGTTGCACTCTGCTTGGCTCCAAACATGTCAAGCAGTGTCGGTAAAATAGCTCTATTTTATCAAGCAGCAAACCACAGCATGTGTCAGCCAGTAACACGTATTCAAAGCGGATGCCAAGTTCCTGAAGTGCCTTGTTAGTCAATAGCGAAATTTTTTCGAGGTTCTCTAGTGCTGCTGCTCTTGCAATAACGGACCAATAACACGATGTTTGTCAGCTCGAAAAGTATGTCATCATCCATTGATTTATTGCGTTGTTTTTCTTATTAAATTGTTGCGCATATCCTTAAAGGGGTTAGAATCGCAAAGCATCAGTGGCGCAGCAAGGAAGAATAGTAAAGATGATCTCAATGTGTTAAAATTAAAATTTTAAGAAAATTAAAATACAATTTTAATTATAAATGTAATATAATGTTATAGAAATCTATTTATATCTAGTAAAAAACAACTCTTTTTTTTTTTTGTCCAAATAATGAATGTACAAATGTGAGAAAAATAAAATTAATAAAATAAAATATTTAAAATCGATGAGTTTTACTTGTTCTACAGAGAAGAAAAAATAAAGTATGTACAGGGTAGGGACGCGAAATTTTAAGCATCTACCAACATAATTTCTATTTGGTTTCGGTCAATACTTCAGAAGTCTTAAAAATAAAGGAATAAAGTGGCGAAATGGAGAAGATAGCTGAGTGATAGGAACTCAAATGGAAATGGTATGTAAAAATATCAATTAACTTGTTTGCAAGAACTTAAGCATAAAACGAAAAACATAAAACATCTTGGTCCAGAAGAAGTAGGTACTAAACCTCTGCGAAAATTCACTCGTTTTTTCCACAACAGTAGATTCAACAGTGCAGAGTTCAGAGCTTGACAGAACTCTGTTAGTAAGTAATTCTAAAACAGTTTTGGCGGGTCGCTGATTTCGAATCTGATGTCAGAATTTTAAAATTTAAAATGACAGAAAGGGTTGCCACCTAATTTTTTTTATTTTTACGAATTCGGTGCTGAGGCGAACACTAGGAAAAATGGGTCGCTGAAACCGAATTCGTTGTCAGAATTTCAAAATTATAATTAGGTGGTAACTCTATTCCTGAAAATTTCATAATTTTGAAATTCTGACAACGGATTCGGATTCAACGACCCATTTTTACCTAGTGTTCGCCACAGCACCGAATTCGTAAAAATAAAAAAAAATTAGATGGCAACCCTGTCTGCCATTTTAAATTTTAAAATTCTGACATCAGATTCGAAATCAGCGACCCGCTAAAACTGTTAGATAATGTTTAAAACTCTTAAAGCAAGATATTATTAGGTGGCAACCCTACAGGGTTAAAAATTTCACAATTTTTAAATTCTGACAACGGATTCGGATTCAGCGACCTATTTTTACCTAGTGTTCACCCCAGCACCGAATTTTTTAAACTACAAAAAATGTAGGTTGCAACCCTATCCACCATCTATAATTTTAAAATTCTGAAATCAGATTCGAAATCAGCTACCCCCGGCTGAAAAACGGCTCAGGAATATATAAAGAATCCAAATTGAGCAAAGTTTCTTCGGTACCATTTCTGGAACCCGAGATATAAAATCTTATATTCTTTTCTTTTTTTAAAAAGTTAAAAAATTGCATTCAAGTATACATTTATCAAAAATAGGAAAATGCATATGCAGAAATTATGCTAATTATTAATTCGGCAACTTTTACGAATACGATAACAGTATAATCAATACCACCAAAATTTAGACTATTGAGTAACAATCAAAAGTTCTGTGTTATCTCGATCACAAATTTTGGTTCGAATATCCTTCACACAGGACACTGTGGATAAGAATCGTGAGTGGCATCGTGTTGACCAATATATGGTTAGTTTAAACCCGTACCTACTTTTACTTTAAGACATACGTAGTTTTTTTTATAAAAGTCAAAGCATTTTAAGATCGTTATTTTTTACTGTTTTCCTCAAAAACCAACTTTGTCCTTGCGGGGCAGGAAGACATCCTTTTTTTTTCTTAAAAATTTTTTTGGGTGGTCTTGAAAATCCCATGCAACTTTTGAGACCTCTTAGAATGTGAAATTCGAAAAAAAATTGCAATTCGATGAGCCCTAATGTACATCGATAACTCCTAAGGCACTTGCCCGATAATTTTTTGTCAACAGATATATATCATGAACGCGGAGGTCCTTTTTTAAAAAAGTGAGCGATATTCGACAAAGGGGCGTGTCACTATTAAACACTGTATTTCAGTTAATATTGACACTAGGGTACTGAAACTTACAGTAAAAATACAGGGGTAGACACAATTATTACAAATTACGGTCTATAAAGTGAGTGTTATTTGACAAAGGGGTGTGGCAATATTAGAAACACACTGTATATCGAATAATGTTGACAGTAGGGTACTGAAATTTAGTACATGGGAAGGCAGAGTTATTAAAAATTACGGTCAAGAAAGTGGGCGTCATTTGCCAATGGGGTGTGGCAATATTAGAAAAACTTTGTATATTGAATAATATTGCCACTAGGGTACTGAAAATTAGTATATTTACAAAAATTGTAAAGAGACAGAAATCGAAAATACCCAACAAACTTTCAGGAATTAATAAAACAAATTTTTTATGAACAAAGTTTCTTGTTTGGAATTTTCCTCAAAATAATATAAATATTCTCTTAAAAGGAAGAAATAAAAACTTTTTACCAAAAAAGTCGACTTCAAAATCACTACAAAATAAAATATTATTTTAAATAACTTAACCCATTAATTTCTTGGTCAAATTTTAAAAGTTATTTATATGTATTATAATATTGGAAATCTTATCATTTTCATTTTTAACGTAGAATACGTTATACGGGGGTGTTGATCTGGAGCACAAAATTTTGAAAAAATGTTTGTCACTTTCATTATAAGTTTTTAATACTTTATGCATGCATTGAAGAAAATTCAAGTATGGTCGTAACATATACAGGGTGTTTTTTTTAGGGGTTTGTTTTTCGAATAGAGATAAAACACAAGAAAATCGTTTTAATGTCCATCAATTTGGCTTTATTGGAAGGATAATTTTATGCCATTAATGTTTAAATATGATTTTGGGCATGTGGCCGCCGCGGCTGGCTCGAATAAAGCCAATTCTACAGGTCCAATTTTCAACCACTTTTTCGAGCATATGGGGCCGTATGTCGGCAATAACGCCACGAATGTTGGCCTCCAAGTCCCCTAACGTTTCTGGTTTGTTGGCGTAGACGAGCGACTTCACATATCCCCAAAGAAAATAATCCAATGGTGTCAAATCACACGATCTTAGTGGCCAATTGACAGGTCCATTCCGCGAAATTATGCGCTCATCGAATGTTTCCTTCAATAAATCGATTGTGACGTGCGCTGTGTGGCATGTAGCGCCGTCTTGTTGGAACCACAACTCATCCACATTCATGCCATCCAATTCGGGAACAAAATAGTCGGTTATCATGGCTCTATACCGGTCTCCATTAACGGTAACTGACTCTCCAGCATTATTTCGGAAGAAGTATGGCCCAATGACTCCACCAGCCCATAGAGCACACCAAACAGTCAGCTTTTGTGGATGTAATGGCGTCTCAAGGATCTCATGTGGATTCTCTTCAATCCAAATGCGGCAATTTTGCTTGTTGACGTAGCCATTCAACCAAAAATGAGCCTCATCACTGAACAAAATTTTGCGATGAAAATCAGCATCGAGATCAATCTCATTTTCGGCCCATTTGCAAGCGTTGTTCTTTTGTCAACCTGTTCATGATGAAATGGCAAACCAAACTGAACATAAATGACATTAGAGTTGCCAGATTTGACCACAAAATGCCAGTTTTATCTCTATTCGAAAAACAAACCCCTAAGAAAAACACCCTATATAACATGTCTTCTTTTGATTTGTATTTAAATAATCATATTGCTACATATAATTTTTTTGATTCTATAAGTAAACCAAAATTTAACTCCTTCAAATTTTGTATTAATTTTCATATGCTTTGTATTTTATGTATTATAACATCATGTGTAAGAGCAGTACGATTATCTGTGTGTTCATCACAGAACCAGTGTGAGAAAGAGAAGAAGTATAATGACCAAGTAGCGAACGATGTGTACATACACAACATTGATAAGGGAAGCAGAGAAACAAAATTGTGCTTACCCATGGTATAATAATACAAGGTAGCATTGACAACTGCTTATTTTCTCTTCTGCAAGAAAACATCTCCTGTCAAAAACAGCTTTTTGTGCAAATACATCAGCAGCTGCTGTGGTTGTTGTTTTTTTTTCACGTCAACGTTTTGAACATTGCTTGTGTTTTCAATGGCGGATTGTGAGCGCTCTCTATTTGAGTATATTTTTTGACAGGAGATGTTTTCCCAAGCAACTGTCAATACTACCTTGTATTATTATACCATGTGCTTACCCAGTTGTCCACGTCTTTAAGACATCCTCAATGTCTTCTTACAGCCTTATTCATAAACACATTTTAGAGGCAGCGTAACTTTAAACGGGCTCAAAACAAGAAAACGTTATTCATAAACATTTTTCGTAGTTGTTTAAGAGCTGCGTAACTTAAACGCCGAAATTGGCGTTTAAAGGTTACGTAAATACAACCATGATTTTTGTTTGTCTTTTCTTTTAATATCAAAGACATGCTCCATATGCGCACTTAGCAGCATTTTTTTATGCGGCGGCCATTGTAAATCCATAGGAATTCTTAATTTTTGTAGAGATTTTCTATAGTTCAGACACAAACCTTATCCCTTAAAACCTTATCCCTTAAAACAAACCTTACAATCATAAGCACAAAATGAAAAAATGTTTATGAATAACAATGTTAGCAAGGTTGCATAGAAGCTGCGTAAAGCCTTAAACAGTGCGTAACTAAACAAGCGTTTAAAGGTTGTTTAAGGAAATCTATTGAATAAAGCTGTTAATGACTAACGTATTCTACGTCTGACCTATGCGCCCGTGTTATCTAACACAGGCTTGAGTTTTTTCTATTTTGTTTTATTATCATCAATATATTAATTGCTCTATGAACAAAAAAGCTAATCTGTGACACATAATCATGATCTTTTACCATCCCTACACTATTTTAAACTTTTTTATTTGATGCTAAAAACCAAGGCAGCAGGTTTTTACTACAGTGTAATTTTAAAAGCTTTGTACACATAAACATTCTCACTATACTGATTTGGGTGAGCTAGTAAAGCTCATATTAATTATGACATAGTGTGTAACAGCTGCACAAATAATGCATGAACACATTGGCTACATTCAGCGTACTCAACAATTGTCAACTGAAAGAAAAAAAATCGCTGAAAAGCTTTTATATTCATAAAGTTATTAATATTTTATGACAATAAAACAAATTAGAACAAGTTAAAATAAAAAGATTTCGACTTAGTAAGATTAACGCCGACTTTAAAGCTTTAATGTTCATAAAGCAATTATTATATTGATGATAATAAAACAAATTAGATAAAATGGAAATGATAAGATTTCTAATATTATAATGCATATAAATAACTTTTAATATTTGACCAAGAAATTAATTGGAAAAGTTATTTAAAAATATTTTTTATTTTGCAGTGATTTTGAAGTCGGTTTTTTTTTTGTTAAAAAATTTTTATATCAAGATGATGGGTCTTTTACGACGAGTGAGGTATATTACGTATGTTATAAGAGTTTTAATGTAATTTACTTTTTTTATTGATATGGTATGGTAAGTATGGATGTGGTACGAAGAGCGTGGTAAGGTGCAAATAGATTCATGTTGTTGGTATGATAGATGTCATATGATGAGTGTGGAATATTAATGTTAAAGAAAACTAATACAGAGCAACATTGTTCATCAGATATAGCCCTAGAATATTTGTGAATAAGGTTTTTGTCTAAAATAAATATTACTGAATTTATGAACAATTAAAGCGAGCCATAGTGAGAAAAATAGAATTTTTAGCAAACTGTGGGCTCAAGGCACGCCCAATAATTATGCAAACGATCTAAAAATTTTTATATATTGTTTTTTTCTAATTTGGAATCAATCTAAGGGGTTTGCCAAGTAAAAATACAAAAAAAAATTGTCCATATAACTTGCGGTCACACTAGTGTGGATTGATGGGTATGTTATGACGGTTATAGTATAATGAATATAGTATGATTGTAATGAAACTTCTCGAAATTTCTTCATAAATTTTTTAAAAACATTGCAAACTTTTTTATATTTTTAGTCGCCTCTTTTTTAAGGAGTAAAGCTTTAAAGAATATTTAATCTACAATTTTTCGGTTTTAAGTTTCACTCTTAAAATTCGGATACTCACACGATTTTTTCTTTATCTTTTTTTATTTATATATCAAAACTATATTACAATTGAAATTTACTAAGATTACACTGTGAAACAAATTGAGGGTTATTGTCTCGGGGGTTAACCAAACCATTCTCAAACGATAGTATTTTACATCAGTAACGTAAGCCCCAATAACTTTTAACTCCACTACGTCATAATTTTTTTTTTTTACATTGGTTTGAAATTTGAATTTTTTGGTCAAAAATCGAATTAAATAATTTGAAAAAACATGTGTAAAACTTATATTAAGGGTCACCGAAGACATGTAATCCCTAGCAGCTAAAGGTTATTCGTAAAAAGCGAAAATAAATTATATTATATTATCAACTCGTATTGTGATGATGGGTCATGTTCAATAGGGCCAATCCATACCATAGGAACACCAAACGGTGTTTTGATCTGATTTTGTGATGTAACCATTCCAACCCATTTTGTTAGTAATTCAATTTGTTTAAAGTGTAGAGTTCATTTTTTTCCGAACTCCGATAAATTAGGGCCATCATTATAATCATTACATTTGTTTTTATCTGTTAATAGGTTTCCTCATTCGCAAACTTTCTTCGTCAGTATCTGATTATTTAATGAAAATGTAAAAAAGATTAATTTTTAGTTTTGAATATATAGTTCTTTATGGCAAATAGAAGTGCATAAAAGAGGACATGTTTTCTGTATTATGTAAGAAATCAATTATTTGATTGATGACTAAGTCACTTTAACTGTTACAAGTATTGATTCTAATGCTCTACAAAGTATTTCATGCTCAAGGTTAAATCCAAAATAATACGAACTGTGGCAAAGCAAAGAAATTAACATAATTCCCACTGCAGGACATACTAAATCAAACTTTCTCATGAATATTTGCACACATTCTTGCAATAAATTCCCAATTTGAATCAATTAACAAAGCCAAAGCCTTGAGCACATTGAGTGTCGATTGAAGCAACAATCGCAAAAAGGACACAAAAGTAAAAACCACCCCAATGGTTCAAGCTGCTGACAAAGTCGACGACAGGACTTAATATGCTGCCTTGTTAATATGCGCTAGACATCGCGAGTATCGGAAAGGGGGAGAGGCAATACAAGGGTTAAGCAAAATTCTCAAAAGTATTGTTTAAATGCACTCATCAAGCAAATAAAACTGTAATAAAACTCATCGTGTAAACAGGGTAACAGTACAACTGCAACAAAAACAAACAACAATAACTGATACAGCGCTCAAGGACTCGAACAGGATAGACAAACGAAAAGCAGTTGGTATGGAAAGTATGGGAAGGCAGTATGTAAAGTTAAAGCTTACTTTGTCGTTGATGGTCTTAATTTGTTGAAATTGACTGTTGGCTTGGTTTGAGCAGGGGTTGTTGACTGTGATTTAGGGTGGGATTCATTAAGTGCGGTGCATGCAGCAACTGAGTCAATTTGTGAAGTGCGACCTGAGCCAAGTGGTGAACGACGTCAAGATTTTCGACACTCAACAGAAGCACCAAAGAAAGCAACATAACGATGTGGGAAAAATAAATGCACAACGTTAAGCGAAAAAAAAAAAAAAATGAACACAACAAAGCAGCACCAATCAAAAGGTTCCAAATGTCAAGCGGCAAATTTAAAGAGGTGCTCAATTACGACGTGAAGTGCTGCTCTTGATTCGGTACCAAAATTGATTGAGTTGTTTGAATAACTGTTGCGATTTGAAAAAAACATGTGAAAGAAATGTATAGTTTTAAATTTTTTTTGTTTTAAGTGGTTCAACAATTGTTTTTGAGAAATTTTTGAGTTGTGCAAATTTTTTTGTTGGGCTGTGAAATTTCAATACCAACTCATTAAAAGCTCCTTTATGTATAGTTGCTCAACATATACTGCTATAAAAATAAAATTTTCGATCATGAGCAAAGGGCAAGCGATACTGACACCTATTCTTCCAGATCCCTTCAGATCCAATAGAAATCATTGGCATGGACACTAGAGTGGCCCTTAATTTTTTTTTTTAGAAATTGAACATGTGCGGTGCTCTCGTCTATTTCTTATCATATCAAAAGTATATTGTGAAAATTTCAAGAAAAAATATTAATATTTAGACGTGCCGCAAAGCAAAACTTCATTCAAAATATGCCTTTATATTAGAAAAAACTGTTTTTTTCCAACAATAATTAAAATTAAGACAATTTAATGTTCTTTTCTAGTCTACTCAACATAATATCGTATTTAACATAACATTATCTCACAAACGATCTATCATCCGTTGAAATTGGCTACAAAGTGAGAAAACTACAACTATTTTGTCGAGCGAAAAAAAAATTTAATTTTTTTCGAAAATTATTTTAACTAACGTTCTACAATTATGTTTTACCGATCAACTTATTACATTTAAAACAAAAAATATATGTAATTGAATCTATGAACAGTGAAAACACTGGTTACCTTCTAACATATATGTCCTTCAAGTATTATTTTTTAAAATAAAAACAGTTAAATTATCTTTGAATTCAAGTGCAAGTCTTACTATAGAAGAATGCAAATTAATTAAACACTTGTACTTTCTGTGTTTTTAAAAAAGTTTATTATTTTTTATTCACTTCACTTAAACACTCTATGAACTCAAGTGGCTGAGCTGGACTAAAAACCTATCTGTAAAAATCAGTTCTTCTCTTATGTAAAGGCTTTTAATATAAACAAAACTTAGGATGGCTTGATCGCTTTATTATAAACAAAAGTATTTCATGACAAGATGAAATATTGCATCAGCCAGAATATTTGCTGACATAACAAATTTTAAGCTTAAAAAAAGAATTTTAAGACAAAACCATTCTTGAATCTTTAAGATACAATTTTGTTTACATTTACAATCTACTTATTGAATAAAAGGTGATCTTAACTTGCATAGATTTTTGGAAAAAGACAAGCATACCTGCGAGTTCCCCCATCGATGTGTTCAAAAGTTGTTAGATTTGCACAAATGTTCGAAAAATTTACAAAGAAGTCAGAAATGCACAACAGAAAAAACTTTATTCTGCGATGAATTGGACAATCTATTTGATATTTCACACAGGGACGTTCTGCACCTAATCCGAATAGAGGAAGACAGCCAGTTCTTACTACTCCAGAGAGAAAATGGAAGACCCGGTTGCATGATTGACGTTGATGACGTCTGAAGAGCATGGCAGAAGCTCAAACGTAATCGGGAAAAAAAAAGAAAATCATAGGAAGCGCAAACTCGAGGAGAAGAAGCGGGAAAGAAGTATGATTTGTATAATAATTAAAAATGGGTTTAGCTTTGTTATTTGAGATCTTACGAGTATTATAATGTAGAAAGAGCACAGGAAAAATATCATATGAATTACAGTTTCCATGAGTATTAGTACTACCCAGATAGACAAATGTACCTTTTCTCCTCCTTTTGTGTTGTTCGACGAAACAACAGAAATTAAAGTTGACATGGCTAAAAAATCCAGGAAGATGACCAGTTTGAAAGTGATAGCAGAAAGAAAGTATTTTTATCCAAAGAAGATATACAAACATTTATTAATAAAAATATCGTCGACTTTTTTAAAAATATCGATGTAACTTTCCCAACGTTTCAAAAATGGAACAGATTTTCTTTAAGTACATTCGGAAGATTGGAAATCTCAAAATGACTACACTGATGTTCTGAAAATCATTACTTCTCTAATAGTACTGAACGACACAGCTTAACAGGCGGTTAAATTAATAACTGATTTTAATAGCCTCCTAACTAAAAACACTAACTAACGGGATTATTTCCTAAAAGTATATATGTATTTCTGATTGTTTGATTGAGAATTTAAAGATTTTACTTTTTTAAATGTAGATTATTCGGGACTATCGTAAAAAATATCCAGAATACAGTCGTGAAATTTTATTTCGGCCCTACGAGCAATAACTAAAGTAAAAAAATTATGAATAATAAACGGTGTTAAATTTAAATAAAAAAAAAAAAATAAAAAAAAACAAATCTATTGATTAAGATTTTATTTTTTGTTGTTATTGTTGTGTTAGGAACGTACAAACTTTATACAATTTATAATTGGAAACATAAACTTTTTTCAAAATAATTAATTTTTTTTTTTTAATTAATCTTTAGTATTTTCGAAAAAAGAATTTTTTTAAAAAAGTTTTTTTGCTCCACAAAAAATTTTGAGTTTCCGCATTTTTTACCCGATTTCAACACATAATATCTCCTTGGAAAGAAATGTTTATACTCATACGCCAATAAAAGATTGGAAAAAAATGATTACAATTATTTAATTTGTTTTCGGAAAAAAAAATATTTCTTAAAAACAATAAAAATGTTGTAATTTTCGTATTAGTCAACCGTTTTCGACGAATGATAGCACGTTGGAAAAGTAAATTATATGCCTAATGCGATATTATGTTTCGTTGATTAAAAAATCATACAAAATTGTCTTAATTTTAATTATTGTTGAAAAAAAAACAATTTTTTCCTATATGAATGTGTATTTCGAATGAAGTTTCGTTTTGCGGCACGTCTAAATATTAATATTTTTTCCTGAAATTTTCAGAATATAATTTTGGCATGATAAGAAACAAACGAGGGCACCGCACATATTCAATTTATAAAAAAAAAAATTGCGCATACAGTTAAGGGCCACCCTAATGGACACCCATTCTAGCTCCCCTTTCAGGCCATAAGAGCTTCTTAGTGCCTTATTAGTGATTCCACTAAGAGTTAATTAAGGATTAGCCTTTGCCTAAGTGGCATGCCTAGGGATTCCATATTCGGCATTTTCGACGTGCATTTTCAACATTTTAGGGCCGTTGATGATATTAGGAACACTCCTTTAAGGGAGTGTTACCTCATAATACATCAATTATGAGTCAAAAATTTTCGATTTCCATATTGATCATAACCCCTGGGAAAGATTTTTCATCAATTAATCTAGCTTTTTTGAAATGAGATTTTTCAAAAATTTTTCAGTGATGACAATCTTTTCGTTCGTATTCATATTGGCTACAGAGATATTTCTCGAGATTCTCCTCCCAACTACTTTACAGGAAGCTGTTGCGATGAACATTTTCCCTGCGTCATTTACTTTTTTGCGAAGCTTTTTTGGGAAAAACATTTTAAAATTGATCTGTTGTAGGAAATAGCTTTGATATTGCTTCTCCCACAAGTAATGAGGTGCCACGCTATATCCTTTACGAAGCGTCGCACAATAGATTGAGCCCATACAAAAGCTGGACAAAAATAGAAGGAGTGAGGTTTTGAATTTTCAAAATAATTATATTACTATTTTTTCAAAAAGAAGCAATAAAATGCAAAAATAGTAGCAAAACGCCCTCTGGTGGATTTGATAAATATTTTGAAAAAGTACCTATTCTGAAAAACTGGCAGGCTCCGATTTCAAGAAAGATAAAGGGTGTTTTTTTTAGAGGTATAGAACTTCGAATTGAAATAAAACACAAGAAAATCCTTTTAATGTCCATCAATTTGGCTTTATTGGAAGGATAATTTTATGCCATTAATGTTTAAATATGATTTCGGGCATATGGCCGCCGCGGCTGGCTCAAATAAAGCCAATTCTACAGGTCCAATTTTCAACCACTTTTTCGAGCATGAGGGGCCGTATGTCGGCAATAACGCCACGAATGTTGGCCTCCAAGTTCCCTAAGGTTTCTGGTTTGTTGGCGTAGACGAGTAAAAAACACTAAACTTACTCTTGAATGTGTATATTTTAAGGTATAAAAACTCCCATTTAAAAATATCCCTTAGGTTTCCTTAAAAAAAAGCACAAAACCTTTTTTCTTCGGCCTCTGGGTATATTTCCCACCCTTAATCGTAAAAACTTGAAAAACTGGGTAAAATAAAATAAAACTTTATTTTTTTAGGGAAAAACTTGAAAACTTTCTACCCTCTCAAAAAACTGGCAAAACAAGTTTTATCTGCCCACATGGCAACACTGGCTGCAAGAGACAAACTTTCAATTACTGTATCTCTTAAAAGCCAGCTAACTTTGCAAAACCCTTTACGGGTTTTGTACTATATGCTAGAACTACGAACCTGCGTTGTCTGATTCTCCGTTAGAAAATTGTGTTGCACAGTGTTATCTACTAGATTATAATAATGAAAAATTCATGCCAACAATATTTCTGTCTTGTGTTATTATTTAAAGTTCTCAAGCTCTTAAAAAACACCCTATATAACATAAATAGCAAAGCCACGTGTGTCTTATGGATATAGACTCAAAAACTACTGGGCCGATTGGGCTGAAATTTTGGCAGTCGAATTTTTTTCATGTACGAGATGGTTTAGGAAAATGTTGCCATATCTTCTTACCACCCAGAAATCAATAAAAATTCTGTATTTCAGATGGTTTCGTTTTTTTTTTAACTTTTTTTACTATTTTGCAGTGCAATATATCTTTTAATGGATCTCTTTGGAGTTATTCGTTTGAGAGTAAGAAATATACATTAATTCATTCACTAATTGATTCATTCCTTCATTCATACGTTCATTTCGTGAGTATTTTTTATTTTTTCTTTTTGCGTTGTGCGAGCAACGCATGGCCGAGTAGAGCTAATTCAGGTATAAAATGAATAAAGGCCCAATGTAGGTACAACTAGGGTTTAACCGATTTGGACTATTTTAAGGACACACCTATTACATTATTTTTTTAGCGTTCTGACCGAGTTTCATTAAAATCAGCCGAACTTAGCATGTACCTTCCATATAAAATCATATAAATCAATACTATAAGCCCAAGAGAGGTTACTATACTTCAAATAGTAGTAATTTCTTTAAAATTCAACTGAAGTGCAATTTTACTTAATTTTTTCAGTAATCATGAAATGCGAATAGTTAAGCATTACTTTGAGTAATATTAAACACAAGATGTTGAATTTTGCTACAACTTGAATATCAATATTAAACCATTTTTAAAGTTGAACATATGCTGCAGTAAAACTAAACATCAGATATTGAATTTTGCTACAATATCAATAGTTGATTTTTATACTACTTCAATAGTTGTATTAAAATTCAGAAAGCATAGATTTTTGCGCATTAAAGTCGTCTTTTATTCACGTAAGGAAGTTTCTTTTTAGTGCGAGTATTTACATAAACTATACAAATTTAAAGCATTTTAAGCTTATAGAACTAAGAGAAAAGCGTTTGTGTGCCAGCCTTCAATCGAGCTTATATTACAAAAAGGTTTTTGAAGACTGGGTTTTATTTTTATTTCAGCAAAGGATTATGCTCTTGATGGCAGTAAACTCGTGTTGGAAGTTAACGGCACTGAAATCGAGAACGATGAGATTCTAAAACTATTTTTGGACGAAAAAAATACTCTGACGATTTTACATAGAGCCGAATTCTGGACGCCAAGGATGGAGTGCAACGCTTCCGAAGCAGGAAACTGTAAAAACTACATGTCACCATCTCAAAGTGGACCAGCTTTCAATGCAGCAAATAATTCCGAAATCTTTTTTGGCTTCGTTACAGTCGCCAATAGGGAAGAAGATATTTTCGAGTATACTACATCAAACTTCGGCCAAACAGAATTTCAAGAAGACACAGAAATTTTTCCTGTCCCTGAGGAGAATGTTTGTTCTTAAAGCGAGTCCTAATAACTTTGATATTGGTACAGAATCTTTTTACAATACCAGCCTTAGAACTGTGGCAGCATGTGATGCTTTTGAAAAATTCGCCATACGGTGGCACAAAATGTCTCCATAGTTAAACTATGCTTTTCATAAAACAAAACTCGGCAAGCTTGTAAATGGATTTGCAAATATTGTAGTTGGCGATCTGCGTTTGTTCCACGCATGAGATCATTTAATTCCTATGAGCGTATTTAGAAACATTGCTCACATAGCAGCAATAAAATATCCAGAGTCGTTTGTACAAAGAAAGAAATGGAGAAGGACATATTACGTCCCACAGTCACTCATAACTACAGTGAGAAACCGTAATAATTTCCTAAATTCTAAGCAAAAGAGGAAAAAAAACTAGCAAATCAATAAGCGCACTGGCCAAAACTTGCCTAACTGGTAGCCACATACTTTAACCATTCGCAGTGAGAAAGATATTTTATCCAAAAAAATATTTTATTATGATGTTTAATCAAAGAAACCTGAAAATTAATGATAAAGAAAATATACAAAAATACATAAAATATTATTTTGAAATTTAAAAAGATATATCTTACTCAATTAGTTTATTGGAGCGAAGCTCCCATGGAACAACTTGCATGAAGAATGTTTAAAGGAGCAGAACTCTGAAATGGGTTGACCGATTTTAATATTTCTTTTTCTAAACTGTTCTACTGATCTTAAATTAGGTGCGGACGAATCCGAAATTTGGAAATTCTGTTTAGTTTAGAAATTTATTGAAAAAAATATTTCCATATCTTTTTTTGCTTGATACATATTCGTTTAATTCAGTTTGTTGCTTGCCTGCTTCTGTATGTATCCGTCGTTTGCTTCGTTCGCTCGCTATAAATAACCAAACAGCATAGAACAACAACAACAACAACAACAACAAAAACATTAAGGCGAATGTTGTTCGCTGCAACAGCTGTTTATTACTAACTAAAATAAATAACTGCTATGCTGAAGTTTGTAAATGGATGCAAATACATTAAAATTAAATTGTTTAATGTTTTTATTTGCATGTGTTGGTAAACCCTGTAAAATAAAAGAAATTTGCAATTTTTTTAATTTTTCATTATTTGGTGACTGGTAGGCTTATTAGCTTTCATTGCTTCCACTAAGAATGTGCTGATTTTAACATCAAATCATAAAGCCGTTATCAGATTCTATCAATTCATGACTATAACTTATGGTGTTTTCGTTTCTATCAAAAAAATGTTACCTTTTCATTGCCCTCTTCTTTTTTCGTGTTCAATTGTTAAATAAGTGCAAACGGGTGAAAAAATCTGTGTTCGCTTCTTAAAATGTTACATTTATATAGGGCAAAAAAAGCACATTTCTTGCTCTGCGAAACTTTTTGAGGGGAGAATGTTGCCCTGAAAATCAGCTGATTGCTTTAAACGAAAATATTATGAAATGCGTGTGTTAATTTGACACTTAAATAATATTTTTAATAAAGCAAATTTTTTATTTTTGGCGCACACAAATATATCAGCTGATTGAGTAAGCAGGGCAGTGTTTTGTGTTCAAAACCTGCACTTTTTGAGGGTTGAGTGCAACACTTGAAAAATGTTGCACTGTGGTAGGGCAACATTTTGTAGTAGAAACGAAAACACCAATAGATTTAAATTCAAATAATTAAAAAAAAAAAAAACCAATAATTGTTATAAAATCGTCATTAGCAGATTTAATAAAATGAATTTTTTCGACAATATTTGGAAATAATTCTAAGCCTCCATTCCTATCCATGTTGCGACCAATATCACGATATTCTAATTTGTAGGTCCTAGGATCTAGGATATTGTGATATTGATCGCGACATGGATTGAAATAAAGACTTAGAAATGTTTCTAAATATTGTCAACATTCAGTTCATTAAAACTGCACTAGACGGTTTTGTATATTCAGAAGCATCAAGAGGGAGCACTCAGCATTTGAATAGAGATGAAAGTCGAGTCTTGGTTTTTGTTCACATTGCTTTAAACAACAATTTAACACAACAATTAGCAATACTAAATTAAATAAGGAAAGTGTTCGTGATGAACCAGATAATGAGGCAAATTGGACAGAACAACAAACTTTCAGGGAATGTTTATTAAGAGTATCATTGGAAGAACTGTCTAAAAATCAAATTTTCAATCAACAATCAGCGTTCATCTTTTTTTTACACTGGACCCCCGGTAATCCGGCCCCTGACTAATTCGGCACCCCCTGTAATCCAATATGTCTATTATTATTGAATATTTTTTTGACAATCTTCGCTAATGTTAGCTAATGTTAGCTAATGTTCGTTAGATAATGTATTATTGAACAGGTTACTTACTTGTACTTGTATTGATTGATATATATTATGATTTTATTCATAATTTTTGATTATTTTAGTATGTACATTTATTTGTACACAATTATTTCCTAATGTAAAGTTATTATTTTTTGTAAGTTCTATAGCATTAATAACGTCAATTTTATAATAAAACGTAAGCTTTCCATTGTATTGTTTAATTTACTAAATTTGACACACATAATGTAGTATGATTTGTACTTCAGAGTATAACATACATAACCTTATCATTTTTTTTAAGCTTTGAACCAAGGTTTTTAGGTGTAATACCTATTCAGTCAAGTCTGCTTTGGTTCGAAATGGGGTGGTAGATTAGTGTGAGCGAAGGGGCAATCAATTCAATTCAATTCAAGTAATAAGGCAATCTCATCCACAAACTACGACTCCAAGTCGTAAATATTGATGAGTTTTCAATTTCAGCTGATTACTTAGTGAAAGAAAATTGCAAACGCGAAAGGTCAAAGCGTAGGATCATGGCCTGGCTGGGATTCGAACCCGGGACCTCTGGGGTGGCAGTTGATCACGTTTGACGCACATTTACCGCATTTGTGACATCAATGTTACCATTTGTTACTTTGTGGTCAAATTGTATGTAAACGGTAAACTTCCGGTACATTTTGTTTGAGATCTGGTAATTTTATTGACAAAAAGTAGAATCCTCATTTAATTGAAATAACAAAACCTATTTAATATCTTTGCTTATGTAGGTTTAAGAAAAATCTATTGGAGCTAGCAACTCAACTAAATTGCCTCCACAACGTACCAATTTATGTGGCTAGCTAGCAAACGCGTAAGTATTTGCTAAGCGACTGCTACGACCTATTAAAATAATGGTCTTATAGACATTGTTCATTAAAGATCTCTAGATTGTTAACATATCCATGGCCATATGATTCATACCACTAAACATTTTTTTCTTTTAAACAAAATTAATTATTTATAATGCTTGATAAGATACCTGAAAAAAATTTAATATCTATACTTTGTTATATGCCTTTGTAAGATGTCTTTATTCGTTTTAATACCTAAATATATTGTACTTCCTTAAGTTACTCAAAATAAAAATTTACAAAAAATATGTATATTTTAGATCTGCGTTACCTCCGGAGTCAAATTAGCGTTGTACGTCTGCCCGTCTATCCATCTTTGATCTAGATTACAGTCATAATTTTAAAGTTATCGTTATCGTTATATATGGATGAAAATTCTGCCATTCAATGATAATTGTTTACTAGATTCAGGCAATATTTATTTTTTTGCTTATACTGAGAAGGAGAAGTAACATAATATTTATATAACAATATCATATGAAGTAAAATTCAACAGCAGTTGTTGAACTTTATATTTATTTATAGTTATCATGTTGTTATTACTCAACTCTTGTTGAATTTTAGACGCATGAGACAAGGACTTTTAATTCATTATGAAAGTAAAAACATTGAAGTTGTGTTCAATTTTACTATAACATCAATGGTGAAGTTGGTGTTGAATTTTACTGAAAGCCAAAAGTAAAATCCATAAGGTGTTGAATTTACCAGATGAGTAAATTTACTTCAATAATAGTCACAAACCTGTTGCCTACAACTATTGTAGTAAATTTGAACAAAAACCTGTTAGAGTGTAGGGTCAAACCAATTTTGACCGTTTTCAGTACCCAACTATTACTCTATTTTTCTAGCATTGTGACCAAGTTTCCTTAAGATCGGTCAACTTTTGTATGCTGTTCCCATACAAAATCATGTAAAAGATGAATATTAGTCCTAGGGAGGTACCCTTAGGAACTTGCCGATTTCAACTATTGAAATTTTTTTAAGTAGCTTAAACTAAGTATAATAATTTGCATTATCATAGGAGCACTCCTTCTATTTATGCTCAACTTATGTATGGGCTCAGTCTAATGTGCATCGCACGGAGATTTTCTTCATTTTAACTGCACTACAAAGGGGTCGAATTGATTTTATGGCACGTTTTATGAGAAAACAAAAAACCACAGCCACCTGTGCAACACCAATTATACAAATCAAATTGAAATTGGAAACTAATAACTTCAAAATCTATAAAAAAGAATGGAAAAAATCAGCAACTAAATATTAACACCGACTTAAAAAGGTCAAAAAATATCAGGCACACATAATAAACCTTTCGATTGAGAAAAAGTGAAAACATTCTACGACCTTCTTCAAAGATTTCATAAATCATCAAGTTAAATCAAAGTACTTTATTCACTAAATAAGTGAAATTGGCCAAAAAAGCCATAACAAAATCAAAATCCCTAAAATATACATATTATGAGCTAAGTCGATTGGGTGTGTATATGTGTGTGTTCCTTTTGTATAATCCAAATAATATTTGTCAACGTCACCCACACATAAGCAGTCACCCAAACCCTAATCGCATAAAAGCAGAACTAAGTCGTTAAGTTAGGCGATAGCGTAAATATTTGCTTAAACTTAACCTTCGGCGCCCCAAAATTGAGTCCAACAAATCTGGAAGTGAACCTTTTGCACGCCTTGTTACAGGATATTAAGATGTGAGCGAGTGTATATATATGTGTGTGTGTGTCGGAACACACATCAACACACAAGCGCATACACCTAAACAATAGCTTAGGCAATAAATTTCGCTACTCTTGCTCCTTTTTTTTTCTTATTTCTTTCATGATATGTGGGCAAATTTTTTTTTATTTTTTATTCAACACACACAAAAGAATCAAATAACAATGAAAAGCATAAAAAATGTATGAGCTCATAGGACACGCTTTGGCAAATGGACAGCAGAGAGAGAGAAAAAAAAAACCCAACCTAAACAAATTCTAATGTATGTGTTTGTTTGATTTGATGCAAGGACTAAAGGACAATGCGAGACCATTTGTCCGAACTTTACTCAAATTGCTAGCGCTTCTTTTTTTTTTGTCCTTTTTTTTTGTGTTTTCCTCATTCAAAATCTACCAAAATAACATAGGAGATGTTTTATTAGTTTCGGAAGTTGTTTCGTCAAATGTTCGTTGAATTAATTTCCGTAATAATTCGCTCAATTTGACGCACAAAATTGTTTGTTAAATAAGCAAATGTAATAGTTGCTTTTTTTTTCAACTCAGTAATCGTAAGAGTTTCAGTTTTTTACTGGACAAAAAAAAATCTAATTTCTAAAAAAGGTCGCGTGTCCAGCATTTCCTGGGCAATTTCGTGTACATCTTGGACCCTAAGCAAGTGTCCGAGAAAACTTTTTCCAGCTTGCTTCGTTCACTTCCTTTGCTTTTGCTCAATATTCGTCATTACAAACTTTCTCATGGCCAATTAAGATGCGGCTCTGTGCTAAGTGCTCATCCTGCTGCATTCCATCCGCCATTGTTGGCTCTAATTGTGTGCGTAAGTTTCGCATTGAGCCTGAGAGTGAAATCCCTAATGCATAGCGCAGCGTTATTTTAAGCTTCCTTTTCTAGTGAACTTCATATGTTTTAATTTTTTTTTTTGTTCGTTCGTTTGAGTTAAAAGTCTTCTCGTAATTTACATTTTTTTTTTACGAGTACCGCTAAAAGCTGTTTTTCAAAGTTCTTAAATCTGCGTTGCGTTTCCTAATTTCCTTTTTATTGTAACATTTGTTTGTTTTTTTCTTTTTATTTGTAGTTTTTTTCTGTTGTCTTCATCTCATTTGTGTACTTGTCAGTTGTATATTATTCAGTTTTATTCCTAGCAGGGCCGTAGCCAAGATTTTCCTTGCCAAGAGGGGAAGGATTTTTTTGAAGGCAAAATTTTAAGTATTGATATAAAGTGTTAAACATTCATATTGGACATTTGCAACGCCAACTTCAGCACTTTTAAAATTTTTTTCAAATAAGATTTTTGTGAAATGTCATATTTTGAACAATTACGAACAAATGTATGTTAATGAGTGTTCTTGCATGGGCACGTGTATTTTATTACTACATTAAATCGTATTTAAGTTTTTAGCTGATTCAAAACTTTTCCAAGGTACGCCACGTGGAGGCAACAACTTTGCACCTCTTTTTGAATTTTTTTTTGGTTTTTATTTCTTGTTTTGTATTTTAATGTTTTTATTTTTTTTTTTTGTTGTATTTTTATTTTTTTATTTATTTTTTTTTTGTATTCATATGTTTTTTTTTGTTTTTTTTTTTGTATTTTTATGTCTTTTATTATTTTTAATATTAAGTAATATATGTTACATATGAAGAATATTAAGATTTATAGTTTTATAGAATATTATCTTATACATATAGAGGATAATAAGTTGTATGTGGATAAATATTGAGTTATGTATATATTGACCAAAGAAAGCAACAGTTTGTAACATTTAGTTTGTGAATTTAAATATGCTGTGATGAAAATGTCACTACAGCTTTCTTTAACCGACTTACAAAAGTTGGTTCATCGATCATATTTAGTTATTTTAAATCTATCCCAGAATTTATTAAATTCCCTATGAACGGACTCCCTAGCCTGTTCGGACCATAACCCTAAACATCATTGTTCAAGAATATGATTTCTTTCTTCAAATGTTCAAGAATTATGTGAATTTTGATGGTTTGAGAAATTCCAGTACTTTTGAGAGCTTCGAGGAGTTCACTTAAATTTTTATCAATATCAGTGAGATTTGCTTTTTTTGCACCAAAGCAAGTGTCAAATATTTTGTTTATTGCTGTGAATGCAGCGATGTAAGGCTGTAAAAAGGTCATAAATTTCAGGATCTTGTAATTTATCAGATTCTTTAAGGAGTTTCCGACATTGATTACCTTCAAAAATATCTCTCTGATAGCTCTTATGAGGTGTTTCCAGTTTATTTGGACACAATAAAGCTTTTTCTTTTCCAATAGCATCAATTTTAACTATACCATACCAAAATAGATGGTTGACAAATCTTTGCAACAGATGAAGTTCCGGAGTAACGCACTTCTGAAGTACGTATAAGCTATCATCTTCATCAATATTTCCTTCGATAAAAAGGGGATGATTAACTGTACTGTGACAATCTTCCGATTTTTTTCTCATCAGTTTTAGAAAGTGAATCAATTTGCTCAGTACCATCAAGGCCATTATTTATATCAATTTTGGTGGATAACTGACGAACATGACCTCTACCTTTGATTTTTTTTTTAATGGCTATTAAATCGTGCTGTTAGGCAAATGTAACAGTTGCGAATCATCGTTCTCGTTTCTTTTGCCAAATTGAAATTCTCGTAATTAGGCATGGTCGGAAGAGGTCTTTTAGAAATACCTTTTACATGTACATTACGAGTTAGTTTACAAGAACTACATATACTTTTTGGAAATTTTTCATTAGAAATATCAAACTGATCATTAATATGCTTTTTTATTAAATCAGCATGTTTTTCAGATAGTAAGAAATTATGATCAGGTTTGCTTTGGAAAATAATTTTTTTTCCACATAAAGCACAAATTTTTTTCTGATTTTCCTCATGATTGCACTTATATTTTGGATGAGAAGTAGACATAATTAATTTCTGAAAAAGTTTCTCCGGCTCTTAGCGCAGAAATTATTCGTCCTCGGTATACAGAAACTTGGTGCAAATATGTAGGAAATACAAGTTAATTTACCAAAAACCTACAACCTATATAATATAAGCTTGGGTTTGTTTATTTTGGAAAGCACATATAATTGCCTCCGCCATGTAGTGGCTTTCATTATCGTATATTCATATAGACATGGCCACTCGGGCGTCGACATTGCCGCCATTTGATACAATGTTAGACCATGCATCGTTGCAGTGCTCGGAAATCACTAACTAGCATGAACACATTTTAAAATTTATTCTCTGCATATAGCTTCATAAAATATAATTTCTTATTATATTAGAACTATAATATTACCGAGTACATGACGTATAAATGTGTTTAAATTATCTAGCAACGTACTATTCTATCATTTCCAAGTTATTCTTATCAGAAATATGAAAAATCTCAGTATCTTTCGCATAGGAGCAGCTAGGATTTCAATTCCAACAAAGTTTTCACATAGAATCATCAAAGAATATAGCCATCTTTGCATTTTTTGTTGACATTTTTTTCATACCTGTCGTCGCTTCCTGCCCACCGTGGCCAATGAACCGCGCTATAACGAGACGACCGAGTGCTGGTTACTGCTCATCATTGCTCCACATGATCTCGATGCGCACTGGTTCTAGGAAGGCTGCGCAACAAGAGACTTTTGGTGAGCGATTTTTTTGTATAAAAACCTTGTAAGAAATTTAATAAAGAAAGGACATTTTAGTGTCTTTTACAAGATGTGTTTTTAGTAAAAAAAATATTTTGAAGAAAAATTATTAAGATTTATTTTAATTTATTAAAATTAAAGCGTTCAAAACTTCTATAAAATCATTATTTTTCTCAGCTTAGGTTATTATCCCTTTAAAATCATTTCTACGTAGGCTGCTAGTTATATTCATTCGGGATCTGGCAAACGAATATCATTCCATTGCCAGGCCATGGCAAGCTTATTGTCTTGTTTACAGTGCTTTTAAAACTGTATTTCAGCAAAAACAAATGAAATGAACTGGTGAACATTTTCGTGCGATTATATTTTACAACTTTCAACGTGACTTATCAATCGCAATTCGACTTTTGGCGATTAGGCGCCATCAAAAATCTTCTAAAACAAGAAGTTACTAAAACGGTAGTAACTTCTAAAACAAGAAAAAACAACAAAAACTATTTTTTTTTTGCGAATGACATATTTTAAAATAAATTTTTAGAAGAAAAATGTAAACTTATGAGAATTATGAATTTTTTAATGAAATATGTACATATTTCAAACTGTGTCTTGTAATGATCTGAATTGTATGATTTATTTTTTTTAAATTTTTCGATCCTATGTGGGGGGACTATCCCCGAAAACCCTACCTTGGCTACGTGCCTGATTCCTAGTGCATTATCTGAAATTACTTTTCCGTAAGTTGTAGTTTTTTGTTTAATGAACTGCGAAATTGTATTAAATATTAAAATAGAAATAAGAGATGCTCACTACAATGCATCTTAAAATGTTAAGTTATGTTGTTTCTTGGCTCTTATTGTGTATTGCATTTATACAATAAAGCAATACACTTGCTTCTACTGGCTGTTTGTAATCTCTTGAAACAATCGTTTTTTTTTAATTTGGCATTTTATCGTCTATATTTATCCATGTGAAAACATTTTTTATGTGAGTACGTCTTTTAAATCAGTTGCAGGGAGGCACTTTTGAAAAATTGCAATACGAATTTTACAAAATGATTACAAAAGGTGCCACAGATTCAAACAAAATTTTCCCTATGAAGCAATATATAAGTATGTAGTGATTTTCTCAAAATGAGGCTTGTTGAAAATGTCATCTTAACACGAATTTTTAAAAATATTATGAATTACCGTTGCATGTTCTAGTAACAAAGAGAATAAACCACCTTTATTTTGTTGGTGGAAAATTTCAAAAATTTTGTTTTTGACCTGCACTCAAAAAATGTTAAACTGTTCTTAGTCGAGAAAAGATCAGAAAAAATGCAACATTTTTTCAATGATGTTGTGTTGGCTGTACTTACTTTTGAGAACAATTTTTATAATATTTATTTTGTCATCCATGAAATAGCTTAAATTGTAATGAAATGTCAATGATAACATTTAATATTTTCCTAACATGTTACTTTTTTTGTTCATTCAGTTGGTAGCATTTGAGGTCAGAATTTAAAATCGTCGATCTTGAGAGTGAAAAATGCTGCATTTTTTCTACTGTCGAGGTCAACATTGTCCAGAAAAGAACTCGATTTAATTTACAGGTCAGAATTTTTTTGAGAAAAAAGCACATAAAAAGCAGAGTTATCAAAGAGGACAGAAAAAATGCAGAATTTTTTTGAGAAAAGTAAACGCCATAAGATAGGACTGTAAATGCCGAAGATAAACTTAAATGCTCGATAATTTTTTTTTCAAAGTTTTCTTACAAAAATGTTTCAGATTATATGGTGTGCAGCGTACTTTTATACACTCGTACACATTCATTCATATAAAAATTCTATTGAAAATAAAAATATGTTTATTCGTTCCATAGTAACTTCTATATTTTTCAAAGATCTATATTCCAATGTTCTAAATGTATGTTACTCATCATATTTTCTTTACAATGAGCTAAAGATGTCCAAAATCGATAAAGATTTGACAAAATGACAGCATTTTGTATGATAGCAACATATACATGGGAGTCAGTGTTTTATAACGAAAAGAAACGTTAAAACTGCCGCCATTTTGCCAATTTTCAACCGATATTAATGGTTTTGGATTCAATAAAAATGTATTTTTACGTGCAATGAATTTTTGTGAAAAAGAGATGTGATTCATGCAGCATTATATCATTTAAATTTATAGAAACACTAATTTTTTTTTTATGAAATTAAAGAAAAATTAGGGAATTTGCTTCGCTACACGCTTCACTTTGTATTTTATCGTATATATTTTTATACAGTCTTATTCTACGTGAAATTCTACTGAAAAGAAGTGGAATTTGTTTTTCATTTCCAACAAGGCAAATAGCTGTAAAAATTCAATGAACGTCGGCACAACAAAAATCGAACCCGTCAACTTTAAAAACGAATTAAAAAAAATTGTGACGACATTGAGAGGTCAGACCAAGTGCGATGGACTCACAAAATGTCCCTCTTTAAGAATTTCTATAAAGTTTGGTTGTGTTTTTTTTTTTTTTTTTGATCGATTTCGTCACACTGTGTAATTGGCTAAAAGGAAGGTTATGCAATTGCCATGGGTTAAAGGCGAAACTGTAAAAATTGAAGAAAACGCAAAACGAAACCCATCAAAAAAGATAAGATCTGAGAGATTACAAAGATATTTACACAGATTCGGAGTAGAATTTGTTTTCGTTTTTTATAGACAAAGAAAAAAAAACATTAAAAATAATTGAGAATAAATGTTTATATTTGTAATGTTTTTAATTTTGGTTTCATTGTGTCCAGAGTGTTGTTAATTGTCTTGAGTGTTGTGTTGAACTTTTTATGAAAACTTCTTTCTTAATTAACTCTTTTTGAAAATTTATCCAAGAAGAAGGTTGCCTCACAAATGAGCTTTATTGTAATTCTATTTCTAATAAATTTATATAATTTCATATGCCAAAATTATGAAACATAGTAACCCTTATAGCATGTTCAAACCGACTTCATTTAACGTGTTATTCGAAAAAAGCTTTATTTTAACATCATCGTTCATACTGCTTTAACTTTTTTCAAAATGTCAGTTTATTTGTTTATATTTTGAAAGAAATAAAATACTGTTTATTAAAATATATATAAAAAAAAAATACAAAAATAGCAAAAAACTCAAATAAATTCAAAAATTTGTCAAAGAATTAAGAAAAATTTGTCAAAGAATTTATTTGTTTACATTAAAAACTTCAAATTAAAAAGCTCTTTTCAGATTTGGCTGCGTTTAAAAAGCAAAAAAAGCTTTTCTGACGTTAGCAAGAACACAAACCAGTAATTTAAAGAGTTTCGAAACGTGTATATTTAATAAACGCGATTTAATAAAATATATAAATAAATAACTGGCCATTTCAGCCCTTGAAAGGACTTTGACCTAGCTTCTTATGATCAATTGTGTTGTGCGTGTTATTAATAGCATGTTCAAACCGAGCAGTTAATTATGTTATATCGAGTTAATGAAGTTAAATCGAAAAACAAGTTCTGAAATGAAGTTTTGATGAAGTTAAATGCGTGCAATTGTTGTTGGAAATTTAACGTGTTAAATGATTTAACACGTTTCAAAACTCGTTTAATCACTGGTTTGTGTTCTTGCTAACGTCAGAAAAGCTTTTTTTGCTTTTTAAACGCAGCCAAATCTGACAAGAGCTTTTTATTTTGATGTTTTGAATGTAAACAAATAAATTCTTTGACAAATTTTTCTTAATTCTTTGAAAAATTTTTGAATTTATTTGAATTTTTTGTTATATTTTTATTTTTTTTTTATAATATTTGAATAACAATTTTTTATTTCTTTCAAAATATAAACAAATAAACTGACATTTTGAAACTAGTTAAGGCAGTATGAACGATGATGTTAAAAAAAAAGCTTTTTTCGAATAACACGTTAAATGAAGTTGGTTTGAACATGCTATAAGTTTGTACACAATTGACCGAGAACTGGACCTACGTGCTTAACGCCGATTCCGAACGGCGATGAACAGAATGTTCTCGTTCTCAAGAAGCTTTACATGGCATTTTGATTACTCTCTGAGGTTTGCCATTGTCTGCAGAGAGTTGGCGGCCGTACAGAAAAATTATTTTAATTCAAATAATTTTCTGTCGCTGCTGGGGTTCGAACCTGGGTCTGCAGGTTCTTTGACATAGCGGCCACGCACTTTAACCAACTACGCCACGGACGCCACAACATTAAATTGATTTAACATAATTAAATGCTCGGTTTGAACATGCTATTACTTGAGAAAGTTGTGATTTTTGAGAGAATATTGTGTAATTTTTAAAAAAGAGTTGGCTGTGCCGTGGACACACCCGTAGGTTTTGACGTGACGAAGTTTCTTGTTGTTGTTGTTGATGTTGATGTTGATGTTGAGATTGATGTTGATATTGATGTTGATGTTGATGTTGATGTTGATGTTGATATTGATGTTGATGTTGATGTTGATGTTGATGTTGATGTTGATGTTGATGTTGATGTTGATGTTGATGTTGATGTTGATGTTGATGTTGATGTTGATGTTGATGTTGATGTTGATGTTGATGTTGATGTTGATGTTGATGTTGGTGTTGGTGTTTGTGTTTGTGTTGGTGTTGGTGTTGGTGTTGGTTTTGGTGTTGGTGTTGGTGTTGGAGTTGATGTTGATGTTGATGTTGATGTTGATGTTGATGTTGATGTTGATGTTGATGTTGATGTTGATGTTGATGTTGATGTTGATGTTGATGTTGATGTTGGTGTTGGTGTTGGAGTTGATGTTGATGTTGATGTTGATGTTGATGTTGATGTTGGTGTTGGTGTTGGTGTTTGTGTTGGTGTTGATGTTGATGTTGATGTTGATGTTGATGTTGATGTTGATGTTGATGTTGATGTTGATGTTGATGTTGATGTTGATGTTGATGTTGATGTTGATGTTGATGTTGATGTTGATGTTGATGTTGATGTTGATGTTGATGTTGATGTTGATGTTGATGTTGATGTTGATGTTGATGTTGATGTTGATGTTGATGTTGATGTTGATGTTGATGTTGATGTTGATGTTGATGTTGATGTTGATGTTGATGTTGATGTTGATGTTGATGTTGATGTTGATGTTGATGTTGATGTTGATGTTGATGTTGATGTTGATGTTGATGTTGATGTTGATGTTGGTGTTTGTGTTGGTGTTGGTGTTGGTGTTGGTTTTGGTGTTGGTGTTGGAGTTGATGTTGATGTTGATGTTGATGTTGATGTTGATGTTGATGTTGATGTTGATGTTGATGTTGATGTTGATGTTGATGTTGATGTTGATGTTGATGTTGATGTTGATGTTGATGTTGATGTTGATGTTGATGTTGATGTTGATGTTGATGTTGGTGTTGGGGCTGGTGTTGGTGTTGGTGTTGGTGTTGGTGTTGGTGTTGGTGTTGGTCTTGGTGTTGTGGTTGATGTTGATGTTGGTGTTGGTGTTGGTGTTGGTGTTGGTGTTGGTGTTGGTGTTGGTGTTGGTTTTGGTGTTGGTGTTGGTGTTGGTGTTGGTGTTGGTGTTGGTGTTGGTGTTGGTGTTGGTGTTGGTGTTGGTGTTGGTGTTGGTGTTGGTGTTGGTGTTGGTGTTGGTGTTGGTGTTGGTGTTGGTGTTGGTGTTGGTGTTGGAGTTGTTGTTGGATTTGGAGTTAGTCCTTTCTTTTAGCTTTTTTTTTTGCTTCCCCATTGGTTGTGCTCTAATTTCATTTAAATTTTAAGACCGCGTTTCAGTGAGGGTCTTTGACACGCGATCAATTTTTTTTTTATTTTTGTCATATGACCGAAGACCTCACCTTCGTTTTCGTTCCTTAAAATTTACCGTTGCACCACTAGTCACAGAGTTAAAAATCCATGAAACGTTTTTTCATGGCTGTAGCATTTTTACTACATTATGTGATTGCATCCTTGAAATCATGAGAACAAGAATATTTTTTGTAATTTAGTTGTGAAGCGTAATAACACATCCATGCTGTCGTAAAACAAAATTTACCGTAGCACTCCTCCTGTGTGAGTAATAATTCCATGTAACGATAATACATTTCTGTTACATAAGCTGCTATATTCACGACCTGACGACGCCGGAATTTTTTTTTTATTTTTGTCGTAAAGTGAGTAATAATTCCATGCAACGATATTACATTTCTGTTACATAAGCTGTTATATTCACGACCTGACGACGCCGGAATTGTTTTTTTATTTTTGTCGTAAAACCATGAATAAAACCTTCATTTTCCTTTTTAAACTTTTATGGTATGTTATATACTCATTGAGTAAAAATTCAATGCAACGCCGCTGCATGAATGTTGCGTGATCGATCTTTGAGCCACTCTCACAGCGTCCCAATGATGTCATAAATTTTTTTTCTAATTTTGTTGTGAGGACTTACAGTAGGCCTTTATTGGCGTATTGTATTTTTAATCCTAGCACTAATGCGACCTGCGACCCGATGATGTTTTGAATTTTTGTTTTGATTTCTAATGAAGTGAAAGAATTAACCTTTACGGTCGTACCATTTTTTTAATCATAGCTCTTATACTCAGCGAGTAACAATTCAATGCGACGCAGATGAATTTTTAAAAAATTCATTTTTCAACTGAAGCAGTACAACCTGAAACCTGAGCAGTACAACGTAACTTCGTCACGTCAAAAAAATAACAAAATATTTAACCAAAATACAAATCAAACAGCTCAACAATATACTAACAATTTAAGAAAAAATTAAGTTCTTTAATTAATTTAAATTGAAGCTTATGTTTAGTAGATTTTTATGGTACAACACTCAAGACAAAAATTCTTTGCACTTCTGCAAAATCTTGAAAAAAATTTAATTTAAGAAAATTTTTTAAGGAGCGTAACCGTGATTTTGGATCACATTAATTTTTTCACAGAATTTTTTCTATATTAATTTTCGTAACAGTGTCCCTGTTTAACCCGCATCCATCGGAAATTTCTAGAAACGAAAAGTACGTTGTGCATCAATTTGATGCAGATACAAAAGGACAATATTATTCATTGGAATATTTTCAATTTATTAACTATTCTAGCGCGATAAGTATAAGACTATCTCTAACTGTAGAACTGCTCACTTGTTTGTTTTGATATTTTAGGAAGGTAGCCAAAATTCTGAATTTAAATACGCATATTTGTTTTTAACATATGAATGTGTTTCAAGAATTTGCATCAATTTGATGCAAACGATGGATGCGGGTTGAAGTTGAACGATATTAAAGTTGAAAAAGTTAAAAAGTTTATCTGCCATATCCATATTTTTTGAAATTTACCCATATATTATTTGCAAATTGTACAATATATTTTAAGTGTTATGTTTATCTAGGTGATCTGTCAGTTTTTGAATGTAAAGCACAAGTGAGTAGTTTGTGATATGTAATTACTTTGAAATTTCGACTTTACACAAAGAGTGTTTAAAGAATTAAACTGAATATCTTCCATATGAAATAAACAACAACGTACCGAAGAATTGTTGTGCTGAATTATAAAAATATTTACACTTGATTGGTTTTAAGCGCAAAACGAATTCATTTGCAATCATGTGGAAATAAATTTCTTACATTTTCTCTTCGGTTATATTTTTCATAAAAATGTTAATTTTTGCCTGCGGCCACAGTGTAAATAAAAAATAAATCATGTAGCAAAAATCAATCTTTTATACACATACCTACATATTAATGAATAGTATGTTGATGTACCGAATATGCATAATAGGCTGATGCCATTGATTTGGGCACACGACGCAAACGAGACAGAAATGTCAGGGACCACCCGCTGTGACAAAAGTTAGAGTATTTGGTGGAATGGAGAAATATCTCTTATTTATTTGTTTATTATTTATATAATATTTTAATCACTTTATGGTGAATAAAATGTAATTTTTGCTAGAAAAGTAACTCAAGAAAATAGTAAATTGAAAAAAGTATTTTGACTTTATTGTAATTCACATGTAAGTTCTGCTAGAAAAGCTTTTCTTTAAAGCTTTCTCTTAAGAAAATTTACTCTAATAAGTCTTAAGATTATTCCCTCTACACATGTATTGGCAGCAACCGATAACTTTTTAAAATATTTGACCTTGATACTCGTATCCATATGCATTACATATCTCTCTGTCACGGCGGCCAAAATTCAAATTGATCAGTCATTGCTTTTAAGGCCTTTAAATTCTGAAATAACGGATTTTTCGTGAAACTCGAGATCGAGATCATGCCAAAAAAAGGGCGTCGAAAAATTACTCACACTTCATTGAGCTTCTGAAAAATTGTTATTGATATGAAACCTTAAACGTTGTTCAATACGATGAATTGACTTGTGTAGGACACCAAGCGAAAAAAGTGTTTGTGAAGAAAAAGTCATGGAGGGAATCCTTAAAATTTCTCTAAAATAAAGCAGCATATTCAAATATCACCGCTTAGATACCGTGAAAAACATGCCTTTCGATCATGTGATAAGTTTTGTGAATTGTGTTATTCAAGCTTTAAAAATACTTCAAACGACTTTTTATCGAGTTTTGTCATCAGCAGCATAAATCTGTGCGTAATTCGACACCGATGTTGCATGGAACTAAAATAAATTAATGCATAACCAACCGCAGCATAAGTTTCCAAATGGGTCTATATATCAACGACGCACTCTACTCACTCACTCGTTGTATTTAAATTATATCATCATCAAAATAATTTGACGAATTTATTGCAAATGGGATTTTATTTTATTGTATAGAGCATGGAACAACTTAATTTCCACATGGTTTAGCATGGCCAACGATTCAACACCCCAGCTAATTGATGAAGATGATGATGATGATGATGATGATGTGGTTGTTAGAAATGATGATGATGAGGAAGGCGGTTGATGTTGATAAATTAAGGCAAAGCCGAGCAGCACCCAACTCTTGACAACTGTCAAATAAGCAGTGCTCGCCTGTGTCAGAGTCAGAGAAGCACCCTTCTCTAGGTATGCTACCCCAAATGCAAGCAAGACAGCTACCAGGACACCTCAGCTATTCATATTATTTCATGCCAATTCTTAATTCCAATCAAATTCAAAGTAAATCCATTTGAAATTTTCAACTTTTCCACACACACACACATACATACAGGCTCATGCACATGTACACAAACATATTTAAATAATGCCATCCCCCGCTGTTTGTTGCTCTCTGTTGAATTTGAAAGGACACTTATGTTGAAAGTCCTCTTTATGGTTGCTGTAGTTGTTGTTCTAAGCGTTCGAGGCTTTGTGTTGTTATATGTTGAGCATGGCTTTATCGAGTGGTAATTGGATTCGGCAACTGTTTACTTTTGGAATTTTATTTCAATGCTCACATTTGCAGCAGCGAAACAGCAGGATATGCAGCTCGCATAATTTGCTATAATGCTATTTTGCAGCTTCGACGCCTTTTTCGAATTAGTTTTAGCCGCAAGCGGTTTGCTTTTCACTCGAATTAACTAATTTACTTATTTAATATTTATATGTATGCGATTGGCTTGGATTGAACAGTTTAGGACTCTGCCGGATGTACGGCATATTCATCATTTGATTAGGTCTTTTATGGAAAAGCGGCAAGAATTTGTTTAATTGCAGTTTGCTTAAGCGAGCACGTGACTTTGCGACTTTGTTAAAATGATTTAACATTTGTCAAATAAGCAGCGCCTTTGGCTTTAGCCATTGTTGCCATATTTTGACGCGTGGCAGCACTCGCCGTTGTTTTGGGTAGCATAACACATATTTATTTATGTATTCGTTCAGGAAAATTCAGAGTTAAGGATATGAAATTGAAACCATTGTAGAATTCACAGTTCTAAAAATAAAAATATTATAAAATTACAGTCTTCATTCAACTACAAAAGAAGCTTTTTTCCAAAAAATTGCATCTAGAAATTTTATCCACTTTAATCTTTAGTGTATTTTTTCAGGATAATCGATCTTGAACACAATTTGAGAAGTCAGTGACTTTTTGAACTTTCTGCGCAGTAAGTTCAAATGCAACACTGGTCCCGTCAACTACCATCTATTAATAGACTACACGGAGAGAAAAAAAAATCAAGCATTCTATGCTTGAATCAAGCAAATAGTCTATCAGTTTACACTCAAGCGTAAATTTCTCAATTCAAAAATTATTCTTCTAGAATTGAGCCAATTTAAAACACATGATATAAGGAAATAAAAAAAAAATGCTTGATTCAAGAAACATTTGCTTAAAACTCAACCCCTGGTTCAATTTCCATCTGACACAGAAATTTTTTTCAATTGAATGAATTTTTCTGTTCGGCCGTCACCTCTCTGCAGACAATGACAAACCTCAGAGAGTAAATAATGCCATGTAAAGCTTCTTGACAACATGCATGCATGGTCCAGTTCTCGATCAATTGTGTACAAGCATTTAACAACACGCACAACACAATTTGATCATAAGAAGTTCGGTCAAAGTCCTTTCAAGGGCTGAAATGGACACTGGCACGACCTTTGGTTAACTTTTTCAACATCTCCTACAGGACAGGAGTATTTTCATCTTGTTGGAAGAAGAAGGGCGGTGCCATGAGCCCTGAGAACTACCGACCCCTTGCGATATGCTCTACTACGCTCTCCAAAGTCATGGAGAGTGTAATTAACCTCCACCTAATGAATTATCTGGAGCGCCACGAATTGCTTAGTGACCGTCAATATGGTTTCCGTAGGGCTCGCTCTACTGGTGACCTCATGGCGTTCCTCACGGAGAAATGGAAACATTGTGTTCACTTCTTCGGTGAAAGCAGGGTTGTTGCTCTGGATATTTCTAAGGCGTTTGACCGAGTGTGTCATAAAGCTCTTGTGTGAAAACTAATTGCATATGATGTTGGTTCTCTTAAGGACTGGTCGATTCGTGTCGTGATTGACGGCATTTAGTCTAGTGAACATGCCATCGGCGCTGGAGTACCGCAGGGTTCAGTCCTATCGTCAACTTTGTTTCTGGTTTTTTTAAACGACCTTCTGTCGTTGACTTACAACCCAATTCATTCGTTTGCTGACGACAGCAGTATTTCTCATTCATATTGCTTCAAAAAACGCCTGAACTTTTTGGAGGAAGAGGCAACATATTAATAACACACTGCTTAATGACTTAGAAAAAATCTCCGACCAGTGTTGCCAGAGGCCGAGCTCCAAATATCCCGTTCTCTTCTTTAAAACGCCCTGTTAATACTGTTTTAAAAATAAAAAATCCCGAAAAAAATCCCATTCACAAACCTTGCACATAACTTCATGTTTAATTACTCGTTAATTTGTTTGGCTTGTTTCTCTTTTTTACCTGGTCAAGTCAAAAAGAAAACGAATCCGACCATCCAAAATTGAATTCTTCTTCTTTCTCTTTAAAATATTCACAGTGTCATTGTGTTCAAGTTCAATTCTTAAACAGCTTTGCAAGGGTCTTGCTTTAAACAGCAAGAGTATTGGTTTTAATGTAGGGGAGATGGCTGGGTTGTGAACCGGGTTTTGTTTTTGGGCTCAAACTTTTCCTCAGAATAAAGATATCGAATATCGTTGGAAAGGTGAATATACAACGCAACTTTTTATGCAGACAGATTAGCGTTTTGATTAAAATTTAACTCTCTACTGCCAATTTTCTAAAGACGTGATTTTTGGCTCTTCCAAAAATGTGGCTGGGTTGTGAATAATCTGGCAAATACCAATAAAAGTCGGAAAATACGAAGTAAATCACCAATAATATTATAAGTTAGAGGCAAAACAAGTTCTAATGACGTCAATTAGGCTAAAAAATCGTAATGAATGGAAGTGTTTAGTCATAATTTTCTTCATCTTCATCCAAATCGGTGTCGCAATGTTTGCATGTGAAATACGAACGCCTTCCCATATTGACGCACTTCAAGTGAATAGGCCGGCCACATGTGTTTCATTCGATGGAGTTTTTGGGTGTCAGTCCTTTAGGCAAAAACCTCAAACAAATGCTGCAAAAATCAATATCCTCATCAGATGGTTTTGATGGTTCTTTTGCCTTAAGACGCTTGGATGGTGTTGGTTGTGCCTTCTTCAGTGATGCTTTTGCTAGAGATTTTGACTTTTTTGCTGTTTTTTACTGCTTCAGATCATCAATTTTGTCTGGAGCAGTAAGCTCGCAGCTCTTCATTGCCTTTCGCAAAAGTTTTCACAGTTTCAAACAAGATGTCTGCCACTGGCACAAGCAATATATCTGTACACTTCGGTGTAACTGCAAAAATTGCGTCATGTCAAAAGACAAATTTAGCAGTTGAAAGATTGGCGATATGTCAATTACTTACTTACTAACTTATCTGGCGCTTACAACTGTAGGTCGGTTTTGGCCTCGTATAAGAAATCTACATATAAATCTAAATATAAGAAAAAAAGAAACGAAATTCCCTCGATAATTAGGGAAAGAAAAAAGTAATGGTTCACAACCCATCCTGGTTCACAGCCCAGCCCTCTCTCCTAAATTTTTGAAATTAAAAAAAAAGTTGAGAAACTCGACTTGAGCAAAAATCCCATTTTTGGGCTCAAAATCCCGTGCGCCCTTTTGAGGTTTAAAAAACCCAAAATATGGGCGAAATCCCAGGTTCTGGCAACACTGTCTCCGACTGGAGCTTGCTAATAGAGTTGAGTTTAATGCCAGCAAGATTTTTTTGTTGCGTGTTAACTCACAAACGAATGTATTGCCCCTTAGCTCCCCTCAATATAAACGGTGTGGATCTAGCGAGGTCAGATGCTCTCGACATTCTGGGCATTTCGATCAAATCTGGTTTTCGATGGAATGATCACATTTTCGATGTGTCGAAATAAGCGGCCAAGTGAATAGGTTTTTTCAAACGGTGTAAGAAATACTTCACTCCAACTGATCTACGCGTGATCTATACCTCATATATTAGGTCGAACATGGAGTACAATTCGCACAATTGGGCAGGAGCTTAAAGATCTTATTTGAAGCTTCTGGACTGAATTCAACGACGTGCGATTTATGTAATTGTTGATGAAAACATTTCATCTTCTCTCAACTCTCTTGGGCATCGACGCAATGTTGGTTGCCTAAGCCTTTTGTACAGATACTATCATGGGAAGTGTTCAAGGGAGATACATGACCTGACGCCATCAGCTCGTGTGTTTCCCAGGTCTACTTGGGTAGCTCACCAAGCTCCTCCCTATACCATTGCGTTGATGCACAATAGAACCTCGCATTACCGAGATAATTCGTTCTTCGCTCGTACAGTAAAATTGTGGAACAATCTCCCTGCGAGCGTATTCCCCGGTAGTTTTGAGCTATGTACATTGATAACTAGAGTGGCGTCCGTGGCGTAGTTGGTTAAAGTGCGTGGCCGCTATGTCAAAGAACCTTGGAGACCCAGGTTCGAATCCCAGCCAGCGACAGAAAATTATTTGAATTAAAATAATTTTTCTGTACGGCCGCCACCTCTCTGCAGACAATGGCAAACCTCAGAGAGTAATAAAAATGCCATGTAAAGCTTCTTGAGAATAAGAACATTCCGTTCATCGCCGTTCGGAGTCGGCGTTAAGCCTGTAGGTCCATTTCTCGGTCAATTGTGTAAAAACTTTATAACACGCACAACACAATTGATCATAAGAAGCTAGGTCAAAGTCCTTTCAAGGGCTGAAATGGCCAGTTATTTATTTTTTTTTTTTACATTTATAACTAATCTTCACACTACTCTATATTTACACCCTCCAACTAACTATCACCCTTCTTCCGAATCAACACAATGCTTATGCATTTATAGGGGGCATCCCCTGAGCGTTGGTTAAGTCTAAAAAAAAATAAAAAAAAATTACAAATGGTTTACCTTCCCCACTTAAAAACAAGAAAGTATTTAAAAAAATGTATAGTTTCCAACAATGTTACATATAAGCTCATTACATAAAATATTATATCTCTTATCGAGCAGAATATTATATATTTTTCTTATGATCGCGATTAACTCACTTCTAACCAACTTGTCACAACAATACTCTCGCCTTTAATCCTTTTGACCAATATTAATTGATTTGTTTTGTTCGAAATGAAATTCCACTGAAGGTAGTACAGGACATATCTGAACCATTGATTGATGATTATGTCGGCACACTTTTTTCCGATTATTTCATTTTAACGCCGCATAAAATAACTAAGCTTATCGCAAACTATTCCAGAGAATACAGGATAGCCAAGAGAAGGAGCTGAAAGACGGTAAAGAAATAAACCACTACTAAAGTAATGCGTTTGGTCAGTGGAACATGATTGATTAATTATTTGTAGTGGTTGCGATCAAATCAATCGGCAACATTTTGGAGTTGTTGTATATTTTTGTTTTTTTTATTGTCGTATATATTTGATGACATATTTTGGAAATTGATATATTGAAAAGGTCGAATAAATGAATGTGTGTATGTTGGAAGAGACATATAATGTCACTTCTGATTAAAATAAAAAGAAAACACTTCAAAACCATACAAGTGCAGCTGAGGAAAAAAAAACCCAACAGATATCACCTCATCAACTCAATAGGACAAAAAAGAAAACAGAAAAAAAAGACAAAACCACTTGGGTTGGGCTGAGGTAATCAAAAATATGTCGTTAGCCTAACAAACTGTTGTTAATTTTGGAAATTGAAACGTTTCACTGGATGACTGCTTACTTCTGCGTCCGTCCCCGTAAAAATGACAAAAAAGTCATTAAGATAAAGTAGCTGTGATAATATTTAATAGTCACTTTACTCGAAACTGGCCTAAAAGGATTGCAGGATTGAACACTTACAATAAGTATGAAGTTTAAATAACCATTTCAAGCAAAGGCATTCAAGTTAACCGAAATATTTAATGACGCTCTCCCTCGCGGCAAAAGCTTGAATTTAATTGATATTAAAACGCAACGTGAAACGGAAACCGATGGAACGGCAACGCGTTAATACCATCGAACCGTCATGATTAATGAACGAAATCAATTAGGTAGAGAAACAAAAATAGTTGAGGAAATGTTCAGAATAGCATCAAGTGTCAATAATTTTATTTATGGCAAACGACGAAGTAGTCATCATAATGGAGCAGTTTGGCTACTGTGGTTAAATGTGATGCGTAGCGGTCTAATTAAAGCATTCACTCCAGCAGAGTAACAAAAAAAAAATAAAAAACAAAATATAGAAAGCTTCTTATTGCCGATGGTAGGTAGCTGGGGGCGTTTACTTCCATGAGTCTATTTGTGCCGGTGAATGAACTGCAAATAGCTTGGTGAAGTTTTAGATTTCATTAAAATTCATATCAAAGAGCCGAGCAGTTGGCTACCACAATACCAACAACATATAACTAAAAAAATATATCTATTTGCACAAAACAGTGCTGCCACGTTTTAGCAAATTTTGATGAAATTAAATCGCAAAATCATGATTTATAAAACATTCACCGCTTGCCAATTGATACGCCGACCATGAAGGTGGTCTTGATCACTTCTTTGATTTCTCACAGGCTTGTTCTTAAACTCGTTCCCCCCACACTCGTTTTTGCATAGTTTCTCAACACTGTCTTCAGCTAAATAAGTATTTTTGAATTAATTTTGTAATTTAATCACAATTATAAGCATTTCTTGTACTTCACTAGATCGACATACCACGTTCCAGCTAACTAAGCTGAGCATTCTTGGCAAACTCTGTGTTACGCTTAAGTGATCGGTTAAGTTGGTCAAAACAGTCACCTTTCAAATGTTTAACAAGAAAAAAAAAGCGGAAAAAAACAACAAAGTATCGGGTATCGAATTGCAAAAGGTTTGCATATTGATAGCTATACCTGACAGTGACAAGTGATGGAATGCTTGCGTGGTCAGGTAGTTACCACGTTGCAGTATGTGGAAGCATAACTTGGCATAACTGTTAGTTACTCATTTGGAAATTCTACATTTTGTGGCGTTGTGGGTCATCCAACTTAAGAAATATAGTGTTTTGTATTCAATTTCAGTTTGAAAATCAGAAAACATCTTTTGATTCTGAGATAGACTAAAGAAAAGATCTTCAAATTAGCGAAAAAAAAGGAAAATAAGCAATTTACCTCAACAATAAATATAGAGTGTAACAGTTTTTTATTAAAATTGTTTTCGTACAGAGTTAATTCAAGAAATACACCCATGGCTTCAGTAAGGCACATTCTCTTTGGCCCAGTGACTCCCATGAGTGTGATTTTATGCAGCTTCTTGAAGATATTGGCTGGATTATATGGATCTTTGGCTGGCGTATGCTGATGATATCGATATCATAGGCCATAATACGCTCGAAGTCAGCGCAGCATTCTCCAGATTAGCAAAAGAGTCGAGTCGAATGGGTCTTGCAGTGAACGCAGATGAGACGAAATACCTAGTGTCAACAAATAAATAGTCCCAGCGTCTTGGAAACTACGTCATTGTTGACAACATCTCCTTAGAAATTGTTAAGGACTTCGTTTACCTTCGATCCAGCATAAACTCTTTCAACGATGTCAGTATTAAGATAAAACGAAGGATAACTTTTGCCAATAGGTGTTACTTTGGGCGGAGTAGGCAATTGAGAAGCAGAGCCCTCTCTCGACGAACAAAACTCATGCTCTATAAGTCACTTATCATGCCCGTCCTATTATATGCAGCACAAACCTGGACGTTGAGCAGTTCTGATGAAAAGACTTTGGGGGCCTTCGAGAGAAAGTTCCTTCATACGATCTTCGGTCCAATCTGCGTCAATGGCGAGTACTGAATTCGATGGAACCACGAGCTCTATGAGTTGAACACTGACATCGACATAGTGAAGCGCATTAAAATCCGCTTAACTATGTCACGTTGAGCAACTCCGCCTGTTTTCACGAGCAGCCTGTCCAAAGCCAGGATAAAGGAGGATGGTTGCAGATATAAGGGGGTTTTCTAATCCTTTTGACCCTTATATCTGTGTAAAAATAAAAAGGCCCACCTTGAGCCTGCTGTGTGTCACGGCTTAATCTTGGAGTAGGTTGGACTATTGCACATAGCAATAGTGGCGTTTATACCTATGAATGCAGTAGCAAAAGCAATAAATAATTTGTTAGCACGGGAATAGTCATCCACATAGAGTAGCCGTTGATATATCATCGACCTCAGTTGGAGCGTATAATTAGTGTTTAACACTAGAAAATGCCTGTATCTTCGGATATTGGTGAACTTGTTGAGACGTTACCCTAGTTTTCACATTAAATTGTGCTAACGATGGTACGTTCGAAATTACGCAAACTAGTTACTTTGTTAATGAAATGCGTTACGGAGGAGGAGTAGTATAATAACAGTACGTTGTACTGGTTATACTAAAGAGGTAAATTTATTTTGCCTAGTCAAGTACAATTTAGTGACAGGACGTCACAGTCAAATATAAGTATTAGAGGAATACTTAATTTACCAGCTGATAAGTTGGTGATATTGATATGGTTATTCATTGTGGAACCTTTTGCCAGGGTGACTATTGTGGGCTGGCCCTTCGGGGAGTTTCGTGCTGGCTGTGGTAGTTCAATGTCGCGAACAAGACCTATGGTGGTCTGGCGTGGAGTTGCGTTTGTTTACAATCGGGTGGCAATTGCTCAAATTGTCAGAGATTTTAGATGGGTCTCGTTTTTAACCGATAATTATGGATGGTGATAACACTAGCCGTCCATGATTGGTACTGTTGCGTTCCAATACTGGTAACTATCCATACAGTATATTTATTAATTTAAATATACAACTTAAGTGTGGTGTGTATTTGTTATTGAAACTACTATAATAAGGCGTTGGTCGCGTCTGGAGTCATGGAGGTAAAACACAGGAAATTCATTTTCTGGGTATCATTTCCATGAACCACGACTCCTCGTGTCAAGGGGCACCGTGGAATTAAGCCCACACGGCAGGTGTCTATGTAAACCACAGAAGGACCTCCGTCACGTTGAGCGAATGGAAAACGACGCTCCAGCGAAAAAAATATTCGAATCGGTCCTGGTGGTGGTCAACGCAGAAGAAGACGTCCACATCTTCGTTGGAAGAATCAAGTGTTGGATTACCTGACTGCACTTGGTGTCTCCAACTGGCGCCAACAAGCGCAAAACAGGATTGACTGGCAGGCACGTGCGCACGGGGAAATTTTGGTGATTTAAACCTCCCCAGAAGGGTTTCGAACTATACTTTTCAAATTCACCGAACTGTCTGATTATGAAAAATTTCCATGAAGCAAAGTTATATTTATTATGATTTATTATAATTCTTCATCATTGAGGCTTCCCTATCAAAGTTTAAATTAAACATGGCAACTCTATTGAAAAGTAACTCAACTGATGTTATTTTATGGGAAAAGTAGTTTAAAAAACAGTTTAGGGCAAACCAATACATAAAATTGAATACTTGTGTGTGCCTGAGAGAGTGGCAGCGCTACGCTTTCTTGCTTAATGAATGCTTAACAGGGTTCGGACTTGAAAATTAGAAAATCGCAGTAAATTAAAGAAAAAAACGCAGTAAAACGAATTTTTTCGCAGTAGTTTTTTTATTTACAATCATGTACGTAAATTTAATACTAATAATAAATACCTAAATACAAATATATACATAATGTATATACTATATATTTGCATGTCGCAAAAACAAATTTTTTACGGATTCAAAATTAATATGACTATTAATTTAACACTTATGCTGCCATCTTTCTAGTTTTTTATGTAATGGTATTAAAGGTTTAGTTATACTCGACATATTGCAACGTTACATACAAAATTGCCTGTGTTTCCTGTCGTTTGTAAGATAAATACAAAAATAACCCTAAAAATGTTTGTTGACAATAAATCGCAGTAGATTTGAAAAAAGCAGTGACGCAGTAAACATTCAATTTTGCTAAAAAGCGCAGTCGATCTACTGCAATTGCAGTAAAGTCCGAACACAGATGCTTTACGTCAATTGCTATGCTCTGAGTTGACGAAATTACTCTCCCATTTATAGTGTACGTTTGATAACATTGCTTTGGCAGCGAACTGTAGGCTATTGACATCTGCAATACAACTGCTTTTCCAAATGTTCACCAAATCTTGCTGGTAATGGCTGCGTTACCAGCAAAAATAATATATACAAGATTATGTCATGCGCATGTCTGCCTACGTCATGATCGATTCATTGTCAAAATCAGCTGATTTTCACTGAGCAAAATATAAACAAACAGAACTGTATCTGAAAAATAAATCGCACAGAACTATTTCGCACTATATTCGCCTCTTCTTGTATGAACAGAAAATCAGTGGGAAAAACAAAGAAAGTGTATTTTCATATCTACGTCGCGAAAGACCACTCGTCTTCCGCAGAACAGTGCAACTTTTTTTGCCTCTGTTGGCGTAATCTGATTTCTGTTATTTTTTAACCGACTTCAAAAAGGAGGAGGTTCTCAATTTCGTTGGTTTGTCCGCGCTTTTTTTTTTTTTTTTTTTTTTTTTTTTTTTTTTAAATGTATGTACACCGATAACTCCTAAAGCACTTGCCCGATTTCCGTAATTTTTTGTCAACAGATAGATACCATGAACGCGGAGGTCCTTTTTTAAAAAAGTGGGCGATACTCGACAAAGAGGCGTGTCAATATAAGAAAAACACTGTATTTCAGTTAATATTGACACTAGAGTACTGAAATTTACAGTACAAACACTGGGGTGGACACAATTACTGCAAATTACGATCAATAAAGTAGGCGTTATTTGACAAAGGGGTGTGGCAATATTGGAAAAACACTGTATCTCGAATAGTATTGACACTAGGGTACTGAAATTTAGTACAGGGGTAGACACAATTTTCGAAAATTACTGTAAAGAAAGTGGGCGTTATTCGACAAAGGGGTGTGGCAATATTAGAAACACACTATATATCGAATAATATTAACACTAGGGTGCTAAAATTTAGTGCGTGGGTAGGCATAGCTATTACAAATTACAATCAATAAAGTGGGCGTTGTTTGACAAAGGGGTGTGGCAATATTGGAAAAACACTGTATCTCGAATAGTATTGACACTAGGGTACTGAAATTTAGTACAGGGGTAGACACAATTTTCGAAAATTACTGTAAAGAAAGTGGGCGTTATTCGACAAAGGGGTGTGGCAATATTAGAAACACACTATATATCAAATAATATTGACACTAGAGTGCTCAAATTTAGTACATGGGTAGGCATAGTTATTACAAATTACAGTTAATAAAGTGGGCGTTATTTGACAAATGGGTGTGGCAATATTGGAAAAACACTATATCTCGAATAGTATTGACACAAGGGTACTGAAATTAAGTACAGGAGTAGACACAATTTTTAAAAATCACTGTAAATAAAGTGGGCGTTATTCAACAAATGGGTGTGGCAATATTAGAAACACACTATATATCGAATAATATTGACACTAGGGTGTTGAAATGTAGTACATGGGTAGATACAGTTACTGCAAAATACGGCTAAAAAAGTGGGCGTTATTCAACAAAGGGGCGTGTAAATATTATAAAAATACTATATCTTAGTTAATATTGACACTAGCGTATTAATATTTGGTATGCAGGTAGATAAGTAGGTACAATCATTGAAAAAGTGAGCGGGATTTTACACAGGATGTGTCACTTTAAGAAAAGTACTATATTACGGTTAATATTGATACTTGGAAACTGAAATTTGGCACAGGGGTAGGTAGAATAATTATATGGTACGGTAAATAAATTAGGCGGGATTAGAGAAAGGGCGTGGCACTACAAATTGTAAAGAAGCAGAAATGGAAAATACCCAACAAACTTTCAGGAATTAATAAATCAAAGTTGTTAAGAACAAAGTTTCATGTTTAAAATTTTCCTCAAGAATAAATACTATTGCATAAAATATTTCATAGTATCTAAAAAGGAAGAAATAAAAACTTTTTAACAAAAAAAAAAACCGACTTCAAAATCACTACAAAGTAAAAAATAATTTTAAATAACTTTTCCCATTCATTTCTTGGTCATATTTTAAAAGCTATTTATACGTGTTATAATATTGGTCATCTTATCATTTTCATTTTTTCTATTTTGTTTTATTATCATCAATATATTAATTGCTTTATGAACATAAAAGCTTTGAAGTCGGCGCTCATCTTTGACACACAATCATGACCTTTTACCATCCGTGCACTATTTGGTGCCTTGGTGACACTGTAGTAATTTTAAAAGCTTTGTACACATTAAAATTCTCACTAAACTGGTTTGGGTGAGCTTGGAAAGCTCATATTGAATATGACATAGTGTGTAACAGCTGCACAAATAATGCATGGAACACATTGGCTACATTCAGCGTACTCAAAAATTGCCAACTAAAAGAAAAAAAAAAATCGCTAAGAAGCTTTTATATTCATAAAGTTAATAATATTTTTATGATAAAACAAATTAGAAAAAATTAAAATAAAAAGATTTCGACATAGTAAGATAAGCGCCGACTTCAAAGCTTTTATGTACATAAAGCAATTAATATATTGATAATAAAACAAAATGAAAAAAATGAAAATGATAAGATGACCAATATTATAACACGTATAAATAGCTTTTAAAATATGACCAAGAAATGAATGGGAAAAGTTATTTAAAATTATTTTTTACTTTGTAGTGATTTTGAAGTCGGTTTTTTTTTTTGTTAAAAAGTTTTTTTGCGTTACCAGTAACGACATCATCAACCGAACGCTCTTTTTCAACATTACGCCGGTTAAAAAACTACTTTCGTTCTGCTATGAGCGAAAATCGGCTGAACAGATTGGCTGCACATAATATTCATCGGGACGTTGAAGTATTGGACGAGTTGAAGAAGATGCAGTATTGGACGATTTTTTTTCTGTACCCCGACGCATTAATTTCTCGTGGGAATAGTTTTGTATAGAGTATTTGTATTTACTCGGAATACTAAAAAATAATCTGAAAATGTATTACTGAGATCTTATAGTTTTATATCAAAAATATAATATTTTCTGTACATCCATTTTTTGATAGTTTTCTTGGTACTTAGAATTCCTTATTTTTTAGTCAAACCCCCCACCCGCCCAGGACCAAATCCTGCGCACGGACCTGATGACTGGCGAAATTTCTTATACAAGGCCAAAACCGAAGAACGGTTGTATGTAAGCGCCAGATAAGTAAGTAAGTAAGATAATTATGATGCGTAGGTTTTAATCTAAAAAAGTAGGGTTACTGCCTAATTCTTTTTTTATTTTTACGAATTCAGGGGCGAACACTAGCTAAAAATGGGCCACTAAATCTGAATCTGATGTCAGAATTTCAAAAATTATCCAATTTTTTACCATAGGGCTGCCACTTAAATTTTTAGGAATTTGGTCCTGTATGAACTTTAGGTAAAAATGAGTCGCTGAATCCAAATCCGTTGTCAGAATTTCAAAATTACGTACATTTTCCTTGCATATGCAGGCAAATGACAATCCCACATGTAACATAACTTAAACATCCGGAATGGCAAAAGTCTTGCAACAATGTGCGATAATTGTTTGGGATGCATGTCCAATGGCTAATAAAAAACTATTAGAAGCAGTGGATAGAACTATGAAAGATCTACGAGGAAATCAAGCTTTGTTTGGCGGTGCTTTGACTGTTGGCTGGAGACTTTAGACAAACGTTACCAGTCATTCCTAAATCTACTGCTGCCGATAAAAAAAACGCATTCTTGAAATCTTCAATTCTGTGGAGAAATGTAAGAACATTCACACTAAAAACAAACGTACACTGAAAAAAAAATGTTTTAAAATTGACGACAATTGTTATAAATTTGACGATATTTGTGTTTAAAAAATAGCTTGCAACAAATTTCGTCAAAGTAATAGCAAATGTATTTAAACATTTTTAAAAACATATGAAAAAAAAGTCAAATTAACAACACATTTTGTGAACACATTGTGTTTAATTTTAAGCTAACTTTTTTTTTCAGTGTACGAGTTTTCGTACAACTGAATTTTCAAAGCGAATGCTGAAAATTAGGTATGGTACAATGCCAGTCAGCAGGAATATAGTTTGCAATTTTTGCAATTTTTGCAATTTCACTCAATCAAAAGAAGAACTGAATCATAGTGTGTTCCCAAACAGCATAACAGTACAAAAATCATGCCTGATTAAACTAGCGAGCAATACTGGCCGAAGAACAAAGATGGCTATTGTAAATGAAATACCAGGTCCATTATTCACATTCAAATCATTGGATACCATCATGAATCAGGATGAGGTGGAGAATTATCCCACAGAATTTTAAAAAGTATTTGATATGCCAGGAATACCAGGAATTGCAACTAAAATTGGAGCGGCTATTATTATGCTTCGCAACATTAACCAACCAAAACTTTGTAATGACACCAGGCTTGCCATCCAAAAAATATTGAGAAATTTGATTGAAGCAACAATTTTGATGTTTTGATTCCTCGCATCCCAATGATTCCATCTGATGTGCCATTTGAATTTAAGCGTCTTCAATTTCCTGTTGGCCTTGCATTCGCCGTTACCATCAATAAGTCGCAAGAACAATCTTTACAAAAGATCTTTACAATCTTTTCGGAAAAGCTTTTTTTATTTGACTGGCGAAGTGGGCGGGGGTTCAGCTAGTTAAATATAAAATTAAGGAAATTAAAAAAAAATTTTTTGGGCGAATTTAATTCCTCTTGACTACTGCAGAGGTTTCGTGCAAAAAGTCTGTTTTACACTTTAGGACACTTTGTGTATCTCTTGAGCAAATTTTCGTAAAATTTAAAATGGATTCTATTTTTAAGACTCAAAACTAGACAATAAGCCTTTAAAATACATACCTCATTATAGTTGCATTATGCTTTCATATGAATTAGTCTGGAAAAATAAACTAATCGCCTTTTTTTGGCGCATTTACCCCTGTGTAGTTAGTATTTTTTTCTTAGCTTAGTGTCTAGTTTTTCTTATAAACTATCAAAAATTTTTTGGTTTGTTAAAATTGGTCGAAATATGTTAAGATTCGGAAAAAATGTCCTACCAGTTTGAAAATGGTAGTTTCGAGAAAAACGCGATAAACTTTTTTTTACCATAATATATTCATGAGCGTAGGTCGTTACAAATATACCTATAACTTTTTATTTGTGAGAATTTCTTTGTAAAATTTTAGGAGGTAATTTTTGAATGTAAAAGGAGTTAATGTATATAAAAAAAATAAGAAAGTCGCCTTAATACTCTGAGATTAATTTATTGTCACTAGAAATAAAGGTTATGAACGCACCTACACTGAAAAAAAAATGTTTTAAAATTGACGACAATTGTTATTAATTTGACGATATTTGTGTTTAAAAAATAGCTTGCAACAAATTTCGTCAAAGTAAGAGCAAATGTATTTAAAAATTTTAAAAAATATATGAAAAAAAAGTCAAATTAACAACACATTTTGTGAACACATTGTGTTTAATTTTAAGCTAACTTTTTTTTTTCAGTGTAGTAGATTGTAGTATAAGACCCGTTATGGGAGAAAAAACAGTGACTTTTGGGGTTACCTTTGGTTACCTTCCATTAATAAGGGAACTTTCATTGTTCTATCTGTTACGTAAACCAAGTGAGCCACTTCCATACCAATGTGATCATTGGATGATGACAATTAGAAGCCCATTTTGGGTTAAATCTGACTGCATCTTTGCAGTTTTATCTGTTACGGTAGTTAAATAAGCCACTTTCTTAGCATTGCGTTCATTGAATGAGAACAACTGAAAGCCGGTCTGAATCTGGTACCGGCGATCCGACTCCGTAGGTTATTTCAAATGAACCTTATTCAGGCTTATTCAGGCCTTATTCAGGTTTTATTATTCAGGCTAGTCCTTTCCTTTTCATTTTATGCCTTCAGCCAGGCTGGTTTTATCTAAGGACGCAGACCAAACAACCATTCAACTTGGGATGTAAGGTCTTGTATGTAATGGTATTGTTGGATTTATGGATTTTTTTTTTTTTTTTTTGACTAACCCCATTCTAGGTGATGACTCTTATAAATACGAAAGAATTGTGTTGAATCGGAAGAAGGGTGATAGTTAGTTGGAGGGTGAAAAGATAGAGTAGGTGTATGTGAAGACTAGTTTTAAATTTACATACCTTTAAACTGTCGGGGAACACGATCGCAAGGAGATTGTTCCACAATTTTATTGTACAACCGGTAATGCGAGGTTTTGTTGTGCATCAAGGCAATGGTATAGGCATGGGTGGTGAGACATAGGGTTGGTGAGATGCCCGAGTGTACCTGGGAAAGACACAAGCTGATAGCGGCAGGTCATGTACCTACCTTAAACACTTCCCATGATAGTACCTGTACAAAAGGCTTAGGCAACCAACATTGCGTTAATGCCCAAGAGAGTTGAGAGAAGATGAAATGTTTCATCTCCAATCAGATATATCACACGTCGTTGAATTCGGTCCAGAAGTTTCAAATAAGATTTTAAAGCTTCTAACCAAATCTGCGAATTGTAGTATTTTCGGCCTAATATATGAGATCACGCATAGATCAGTTGAAGTGAAATATTTCTTACTTGCTTACTTACTTACTTCCTTATCTGGCGCTTATAACCGTAGGTCGGTTTTGGTCTCGCATAAGAAATTGCGCAAGCCATTTCTGTTTTGCGCTTGCTGGCAAAAAAACACTTGATTATTCCAACGAAGATGTGGGCGCCCTCTTCTGCGTTGACCACCACCGGGCACCAAATCAAATATTTTTTTCGCTGGAGCGTCGTTTTCCATTCGCTCAACATGTCATTGCCAGCGGAGACGCTCGATTTTAATGCGCTTAATGTGTCGATGTCAGCTCATACAGCTCGTGGTTCCATCAAATTCAGTACTCGCCACTGACGCAGATTGGACCGAAGATCTTACGAAGGATCTTTCTCTCGAAGGATCCCAAAGTCTTTTCATCAGAACTGCTCTTTGCAGGAATACCAAATTCAGACATGGTGGAGTATAGATGATTCCTTATTAGACTGTTGAAGGCGGCCTTGTAATCGACAAAAAGATGGTGTGTTTGACAAAGAGTTTTGGAGAGAAAGAATATGAATGATAAATGCTACTGTCGTCAGCAAACGAATTGGGTTATAAGTCAACGACATCAAAAGGTCATTGATAAAAACCAGAAAAAAAGTTGGCGATAGGACTGAACCCTTCTATACTCCAACACCGATGCCGTGTTCACTAGACGAAATCCTGTCAACCACGTCACGAATCGACCTTTAGAAAACAAGTGATCCAGCGAGCAAAGTTTCTACTGATAACATTTGTAAACATTATTCGTTGGAAAATAAATACAAATACGAAATTCCTTGATTCAGCAAATATATGAAATACTTCACCGCAAGTATTGAAATCTTTCACAACAGAAGATTTGTGTAAAAAATTGATAAAGTACCTTGAAATCTTTCACAAGAGAAGAGAAAGATCATGAGAGAAAATAGAGTGTATTTTCTGCCTTAAATATCCGCCTTTTGTTGAGTATTGGTTAAAGTATTGGATAAACACGTCATGAAAAATTAATCCTTTACAAACACTTAACATGCTCTGATTGTTGTCAGGCAATGATGGAAGCATTTTTGTTTTTTTTCAAGCTTTAACAAACGCCCTCACAAATTCAAGCGTAGCGGTACAAGATCCAAGCGATTCATTACAAGCCTTAGCAACCTCGAATTAGAGCTATTAAGAGCAAAACATACATCCTTAATGTACAAATATGTAAGTATGGATATGTGTGCTCTCCCTGATATAGTGTAAGAGTTGTTTTACGTTATCGCTTGAGATGCTTATCGCACTCATAAAATGTTTAGTTAAAAAACGAATCAACGTTCGAATGAAATGTTCCTCAATTAACGTAAAACGGTCGCTATGGCCCAAACGAACAAAAAGACAGACGGACAGACAGACAGACAGATGGATGGATGGCTGAATGCACCAACAATGGACGGACGGATGTGCTCTTACCAAGTCGTCGCTTCTAAACTATAACGATAACGAAAAACAATGTTAAACTTAAACATCGACACCTTTTAAGACCCTTTATGAGGAGGCACAGCATCAGCCAGTGAGCCAGAGAGAGAGAGAGAGAGTCACAGAGAGCGGCAAAGGAAACACCTCGTTGACTTGTGATATATTAAAATGGATCGCATAAGGAATTTATTACAAACAACTACGTGCCTACATATTGTTTATATGCATGCATACATTTAAAATGAGAGTTGAATTGTCTTTTTTTCTCATTTTAATGGCAGAGTTTAAGAGATAACAAATTTTTGTTACAAGCAAATTAAAAGGTTTTCTCGACGACTAAGAGTGGAGTGGCAGCAAAGGCAGAAGGCGACCAGAACATAATGAATGGAAACTTCTTGCTGTGGCCCACATTAAATGAGCTGCGGATTGATCCTCCGCTCGAAATGCAGGTCTTAAGAATTCAGTTTTATCGATTGTTTTCGCTTGCATCGTTTAGTCGATAATTTTGGTAATAAATTAAGAGCAAATAAGGCGAACACAACCCAAAAAAACAAAAAAAAAAACATTAAGAATAAAATTAACCACATTAAAAAATAAATTAAGGCTTGCTTTGAGAGCCATGAAAAGCCGCGAACAGAGTGTTTGGCGATGGCTGCGCACGCGTGGCACAACTGGTAGGTAACCTTAACGCCATTCAGAGAATATTCAGTCTATAGCATCGTACACTACTACTACGCACGAGGCTCGAACAAATAATGTAGAATGTGTGTCGCAATGTCGCTGCGTCTTTTATCTCGACACATAATTGAGCGATAGAATTCGAGTTTAGCTAAAAGCCGAACATAAATTTAACACCCAAACTTAGTTTCCCAAAATCGAATCGAATCTCGGTTACATTTTTTATGTTATTCAGATTAAGCGGGTGGGGGGAATTGAGTGAATGAGCCGCCGGGGAATGAGCGGTGTAGACACTCTGGCGTTGCTATGCTTTTGAAGTGCTCTGCTTTTGAGTGTAGAAGAAGCCTCACGTTGTGGTTACTACGTGATCGTATTACCAATAATATTATAATTTTTTTTTTTTGTTTTGGTCAACTTTCCAGTTTAAGTTTTTCGTTTATGATTGAATTTTTTATATGAAATTTACATGTTTTACTTTTTGTCGCCTTTGATTTTTAGTTTTTTCTCTTTGGATAACTTAAGGCTATAATTTATATTTTGACAATATTTATGTTTGTTCTTCGCATGTGGATCATGTTTTATCTGGTTTAGTGAATCATTTTTGTGACAGCCCAACAGAGTTGACAGGACCACCGCGTGGTTTGAAATTCGATCTGTTCGAAAATGTTGATCGTTTCATTATTTTGCAATTAATTTTTTCTCTCTTTTCTTTGTAAATTGAGCTCTAACTTGCTAGATTGCTTGTAAATTATCAATGAATGCTTTGGAAAAAAAAAAAATAAACACCTATAAATAAAAATGGTTTAGGTGCTGTTAGGTGATATGCTCCTATGCTTCGGTGTTAAGTAACACACTGTTGAAAACTGTGAGGAATTCGTGCTGTTATTTAAGAAAGTGACCTCATGAGTCTTCAGACTCAATTATCAGATTTTTGTTTCAATCAACTTTTTCTTGCACTTCTTAATTGGAGCACCAGCAACATGGGGTCAGTTATGATCGTTTAGAAAAAAATTTTGCCCGTTGCCTCTTCTTCTTGCGCGTGCTGGCGACATGTGGGAAGTTGTTGCACTTAACTTTGATCAGTATTCAGAAATAAGTAGATCAAAATGTAAACTAACAGAAATTTGATTCAGTCGTTGTAGTACTAGATGGTATGAATTTGACTCTAAGTGAATACTTTGTCATCAGTGAGTTATTTAAGGGCACCCTTTGGTTGTCAAAAAATTTTTGTGCATCATCTGAAAATAAAAAGCAAAATGGAAATATGTTAAGAACTAATGCCATCATCGTCGGTACTAGAATTAAGAGAGTCATTCAAAGAATAACGGAATTGTAGCATCCAAATATCAAAATTTCAAAAAGAAGGTATTTTTTAAAACTTAGTCCATAAGATAAGTCCAGTTCCGTTGTTTTTAGAGTTACCTTCATGATTCAAGTACTGACGTGAATGACTAGTGTTTTAAGTATGTGGTGCAAAATTTATTCAAATCGGACAATTTTTGCGATAAATTTTTATTACAACCATTCGTGAATAAGTGGTTTAAATATAAACGCATTTAAAGTAATGGTAAGCGTTTTCGAAATAATAAAATAAAATAACGATTGGTTTGAGAAGTTTGTCCGATGCATTAGGGTGTTGACTATCAGAAAAAAAATTTCATCCAATCAGATGAATGGTGTGCGAGAAATAAGGAGAAAAGTGTCCGAAGTCGTAGTGTTCAAAAAGGTTCCTTCTGTATATTGATCACCAGGCCCTTCTTTGTGATCTATCTATAACTCCCTGGAATCAAGTGTGGTTTTGTTCTAATGTTAATGACAAACTAGCCATGTTAACTAGTGCAATAAATAACTTATTTGTTAAGCATGTCCCTGTTAAGACTGTAACCATTAAAAATGTGTCTTGTCCGTGGTTTACATGTCATGTGTAACGTGCGATAAAAAAACGAAATAAGCTGCGGAGTATGTGGAGGGTTAACCCCTCACCTGAGAAATGGGAAAATTATAAACGTGCCAGAAATTCCTCAATTACTTTAATAAGACAGTCAAAAATAAAATATTGCTCTGCTAAGTTGAGGCCATCGCTTCCATCCAAGATCCTATGGAAAAATCTGAAAAATCTGGGCATTGGTGATAAACATCTTACTAACTGCGAAATTCATCCTGACATTCTCAATGATTTTTTTCTTTCTAACGCTCAAGAAAGTCTAAGCAGCATTTCGAGTAATCTTGTTTTCTCGTATCCTCCTGTAGAACAAACATTCCAGTTTTCCATGGTTACGGAAAATGAGGTGGCAAAGAGCTTAGCGAACATTAAATCAAACGCTGTTGGTGACGATGGTATCAATATAAAATTCTAAAAGATTATTCTTGCTCACATTATTGGGCCCTTAACTCACATTATTAATCATTGTCTTACTACGTCCTCTTTCCCTTACTTATGGAAAACTGCAATTGTAACGCCAGTCGCGAAGAAAACTACAGCTTCTGAGCCTAAAAATTTTAGGCCTATACGTATTTTCTCGTCCCTAGCTAAAGCATGTGAATCTCTGATGGCTAATCAAATTTCATTATTTCTAAATCAGAATCAGTTCTTGTCGGCACTCCAATCTGGTTTTCGTACTGGTCATAGCTTCTCAACTGCTATGCTTAAAGTATTGGACGATATAAGGTCTTGTTATGATGATGATAGGTTAATATTACTTTGCCTACTCGATTTCTCGAAGGCTTTTGACACTGTCAATCATGATCTACTTTGTCAAAAATTAAAATATAGTTTTGGTTTTTGTGACAATGCTATTCATCTATTAAGTAGCTACTTGACCGGTAGAGTGCAAAGGGTAAAAGTTGGCATGAATTTCTCACAGCCGAAAATTGTTAAGTGCGGTGTACCACAGGGGTCAGTTCCGGGTCCGCTGCTCTTCTCTATATTCATTAATGATATTTTTCGTTGTTACAAATACTCGTCAATGCATGCTTATGCTGATGATGTACAGATTTATTTATCTGGTAGGAAAAACCTTATGGAAGACTTAGTATATAAACTTACTGAAGATCTGCACAGCGTTAATCAATGGGCTATGAATAATATGCTTAATCTCAATGCGCTTAAATCATATGTGTTACCAATATCCAAACAAAATGTTGACTTTGGATCAATTCCAGAGGTATTTATGGGCGAGAAATCCCTTAAATTTGTTAGTAGTGTAGTTAGCCTAGGATTTAATATCAATTCCTCCCTCACTTGCACAGATCACATCAACAGAGTAGTGAGCAAAATCTATTACATCCTGCGAAACCTAAGAATATCGGCCGAGTACACACCTGTTGAAATACGACGAAAACTGGTTATACAACTAGTTCTTCCTGTGATCACTTACTCAGAACTTGTGTATAGTAAGCTAGACTCGCGATCTCAACTAAAGCTACAAATTGCGTTTAATCATGCTACTCGATATGTCTACGGCTTACGAAAATTTGACCATCTAGCTGAGTTAAAGAATGCTATACTTGGTTGTGATATAATAAGCTACTGTTATGCCAGGAATTGTATTTTTCATACATCTTAAAACTCCTCTCTATTTATTTGAAAAACTTAAATTTAGTCGGTCGCACAGAAGCCATATGCTTATTATTCCAAATTTTAACTATCTTAATTCTACAAGATTATTTTTTATTAACGCTATTAGATTATGGAACGCCTTACCTAATCAGCTTAAATCAATAGTGTCGATTTCACAATTCAGGTATGCCCATCTCAAGCATTTTTCACCAACGAATACTTACTAAAAGTCAATTCTCACCTCTGTCTCTTAACCCTTGCTCTTCTTTTCATCTATAGCTATTTCTTCTTTATTTTTAAATTTATACTGAATGTATCAACGTTAATTTTGTATGATTATCTTTACTTTACTGTATAATGTCTCGAATTTAAATTTATTTAACTATGATTTGTAATTAAATTAAGTTTTAACTGTAAGTCATACACTGAACCAAATATTGTTCTTAAAATCAAAGAATCTCGTTCATAAAGCGAAATTCATTGATTTTTAAGAACTATTCATTGCCCCAAAGAACGAATTCTTTGGTTCAATGAATCGTTGTTCTTAATTTTAAGAAACAGTTCATTGTCCGTGTTCATTAAAATTTTGTTCCAGTTCTTGTGTTGTAATATCTATAAAACCATTAGAGAATTTTATCTCAATAAGAAAATGATTTTTTAAAATATATCTTGATATTGTTTTAAAATTTCTAAGGACAGACTAACTTATTGTAACAGTTATATGTGTCATTAATTAATCATTTTTCTTCATAACGTATCAAAGAAATAACGTAAGAACAAAGATTCATTGAATCAAGGAACTCGTACTTTGGACCAATTTTAATGTATAATACATTGGGACAAAGAACTTTTTCTTCGTTATTAAGTACGTTTTTGGTTCTGTGTACTTTGAAATTTTACTGTTTTGTATTTCGTTCTATGAAACTAGTCTATAAGCTTTGTACTAAAAAAGAACCTAGTTCTAATACTGTATTGTACTGATGAACTACTAAATAAACATTAAACATATTAACCCGCATCCATCGTTTGCATCAAATTGATGCAAATTCTTGAAACACATTCATATATTAAAAACAAATATGCGTATTTAAATTCAGAATTTTGGCTTCCTTCCTAAAATATCAAAACAAACAAGTGAGCAGTTCTACAGTTAGAGATAGTCTTATACTTATCGCGCTAGAATAGTTAATAAATTGAAAATATTCTAATAAATAATATTGTCTTTTTGTATCTGCATCAAATTGATGCACAACGTACTTTTCGTTTCTAGAAATTTCCGATGGATGCGGGTTTAACATATTAAGAACAATATATCGAAAATATTTGGAAAAGCAAAAGCAACACAAAACAACTTCAAAAGTTAAAACAACCATTCTGAGCTACTGAATGGCCATTGTGATTTTTAACCTTAGACCCGTTTACATGTTTTACAACTTAATCCCGTTTATCTGGGTCATATTGACCCGTAGTGTATTCTGTATGGCAAGTTTATATTTTTTATAGAGATAAAATTAAAAAGTGGTTTTATATCATGAAATATTTATTTTAATTTCATTTTTTTTTTAAATATATGTTTTCACAAACAATTGCAATTTATATATGAATGCTGAAAAAAAACAAAGATTTATAACCAATTGATAAATCCGATTGGATTGAGCTGCATTTGATATGCTAGGCATTGATGGATCTACCCCATCATTATCAGCGTTATCTACCAATATATCAATTTCTTTGTATTTGTGAAGGTAACACGATTAACATGAACGAACATAATGCAAAGGTCAAAAAAGTTTTAAGCAATGGTCACACACAGCAGACGTTTTATTATCCTTTGTTTTGCTGTTATCCTTGCAAGCTTTGCATCTACGTTGTGGTTTTTTATGCTAGTAAAAACAGTAAATGAAACAAGCATTAACAACATTCATTTGAAATGAAAATTTTTATGTACTTTTTACCTAAACTTGTGGTATTCAAAGCAATTCTGTGAGGATTTTTGGGTTCATATCAATCAAACTCAAAGCAATTCTTAGGCCGTGTACTATCCGGAAACTTTTCACTCGGATGCCGAAATTTTGCCAGTCTGAATGAGAATATTTGGCAGATGTGAGGTGAATATGACTGTCAAAAATTCATGTAGCGCCAGTATAAATTTTGATAATCGGCAAGAGAATTTTTGACACAAGCAAAAATAGAAAAAAAAAAACACTTGTAAGCTCGTGAGTCGTAAAGAAGTTGAAAATTTTGAGCTTCCGACAGCATAGCAACCAGAAGTGGAAAATATTAACATAAAATACTGTTAATTTTTAGTATATTTTAATAATTCTGCAAATTAATTAAATTTTTGCGCTACTACACTACCGAAATCTAAAACGTCAAAATTTCTAGCTGTCAAAATTTCATCGTTCTTTTGGCACAGTAAAAATGACAATTATATTTGGACAGAAATTGTATTCAAGTCAGTTGTATTCTTTTCTACCACGAGTGAAAAGTTTCCAAATAGCACACAGCTTCATTGATTGTTTCGTTGGAGTGTTGCATCGCTTTTTCAATTAATTTTTAGCATGATATAACGCAAATACTAAAAGACAACACTGCACATGCACAACAGATCCATATAAAAATAATGTTTTCATACGTGTAAGTGTCCATAAGTATGAAAAGTACATACGCCAACAGAATAATGCTGTCTCTCACTTCCAATGTACTCACAGTTGCAAAAAATGTAGAGAGGCTTGCACAACAGCCAAAAGTAGTGAAAAAATTACTACAAAAACTGATTTTTCATACAAATCGTATGGGAGAAAATGTCGGGTCATTTTGACCCAGATAAACGTATAGTACACATGTCAGTTTTTTGTCTTTGCAATGCACATATGTACAATTTTTTTCAATTTGGTTGCAAAGATAAAAGTTCAACAAATAAAATGGTATTTTTTTTTAATTTTTGATTTTTAATGTGTTGTTTTTTTGGGAAATGAAAATTGCCTCGGGTCAATATGACCCGGTAAACAGGTTTAAGGTTAATCTTTGAGGCTGCAGCCATCGGCTGCATTCATTAAAATTTCAAATCAGTTTGACTGCTTTACGTTTTGCAATTTATATCTTGAAAACAATTTTAATCAGTCTAAAGACTCTGAATGACACAAAAAAGGATTTCAGCTTTTCAAAATTTATACAAGAGAATGAAAAGTGAAAATGAATTCACACTTTTACAGCTCTGGTGTATATGGTGTGATTTATCAGGTAAAAAAAACAAAATTTTCGCAAACAAAAAAAATTTAAAAGTAAAAGTAAAAGGTGGAACTGGCTAAGCCCGGCATTATTTCCAGGAAATTTCTCAATGTAAAAAAATCTATTCGTTGCTTACTTCATAGTTGCATTTCCTTTAATATTAAGGAATTAAAAAATATAATGTTTTAAAACATTCCACTTCATTACAGAGTAATAGCATGAATTTGACCGGTAATTGGATTGGGAAGGCAATCTGTTTTATTGCCAAGCCCATCGCGACATATATACTTTGTATTTATCTTGTTTGCAAAACCTGAGGTTCTTAAAAAATAGGGTCGTACAAGGAATGTTTCGTTTTATCTAGTAACGTTTTTATGTTAAAAAAAAAAATTAGAAAAAAAGGACATTTTTCCAAAATGAATCGACGTTGCATGGAATCTCTTAACGGAGTCAGGGAATTTCTTCGACTTTATGACAAAAATTAAAACTAAAAAAATAACGACAGCATTGGGATGCGAAGGTAGCTTCTTGGTGCGAAGGTTGGAACCTAAAAGCACCATCTCTGCATTGATTTACTATTGCATGACGCTAAAGTAAGTGTAAATGTACCACACATAAGCAAAAGAAAAAGCAAAAGCAATATTGAAAGCAAAAGAAAGAAAGCGATATTGAAAGCAAAAGAACAAGCAAATGCAAGTTCACAATCAGCAAAAGCAAAAGCAAAAGCAAAAGCAAAAGCAAAAGCAAAAGCAAAAGCAAACACAAAAGCAAAAGCAAAAGCAAAAGCAAAAGCAAAAGCAAAAGCAAAAGCAAAAGCAAAAGCAAAAGCAAAAGCAAAAGCAAAAGCAAAAGCAAAAGCAAAAGCAAAAGCAAAAGCAAAAGCAAAAGCAAAAGCAAAATCAAAAGCAAAAGCAAAAGCAAAAACAAAGGCAAAAGCAAAATCAAAAACAAAAGCAAAAGAAAAAGCAAAAGCAAAAGCAAAAGCAAAAGCAAAAGCAAAAGCAAAATAAAAAGTAAAAGCAAAAGCAAAAGCAAAAGCAAAAGCAAAAGCAAATGCAAAAGCAAAATCAAAAGCAAAAGCAAAAGCAAAAGCAAAAGCTAAAGCAAAAGCAAAAGCAAAAGCAAAAGCAAAAGCAAAAGCAAAAGCAAAAGCAAAAGCAAAAGCAAAAGCAAAATAAAAAGTAAAAGCAAAAGCAAAAGCAAAAGCAAAATCAAAAGCAAAAGCAAAAGCAAAAGCAAAAGCAAAAGCAAAAGCAAAAGCAAAAGCAAAAGCAAAAGCAAGAGCAAAAGCAAAAGCAAAAGCAAAAGCAAAAGCAAAAGCAAAATCAAAAGCAAAAGCAAAAGCAAAAGCAAAAGCAAAAGCTAAAGCAAAAGCAAAAGCAAAACCAAAAGCAAAAGCAAAACCAAAAGCAAAAGCAAGGACAGCAACACTATCACCAACACCAACACCAACACCAACACCAACACCAACACCAACACCAACACCAACACCAACACCAACACCAACACCAACACCAACACTAACACCAACACCAACACAACAACAACATTTTTTATCACTTTCTCTCAAGGTCTCACCTTCATTGTTGTTCCATAAAATTAACCGTTACGTCAGTCAAAATTCCATGCAACATTTTTTCATTATTTTAGCATTTTCACATCATTAAATGGTTGCCACTCTGAAGTCATAACCATGATATTTTTTTATTGTAGCACGTTGTCGTTGTCTGTTGATGGAGTAATAATAATTCCATGTAACAAATCAAGTCAAAAAATTAACTTTTACGGTCACACCATTATTTTAATCTTATACAGGGTGGGCCGTCTAGTGGTTTCTTTTTAAATCAAAGGTTATCTTGACACTGACAGCAGTTTCCCGCTTGAAATCTTGACATAAAGTCAGTCGCTTTAAACTTGAACAATGTGCTTGAAACAAGTATGCTAGTGGACAACACTGATGGTCCCCGTCATCGTATGGTGCGCACGGACGAGAATGTGGTTGCTGTAGCCGAGAGTGTAAGACTCACCATCGATCTCAACAGCTCAACATTTAATGCACTAGCCTGAGGAGAATGGCTCAACGGTGGGCTTTACAGAGCCATGTTTACCGACTTTTTGTTTACTGAAATTGGCGACATGAATTCGGCAAAATTCCCAAAATTCCTAATTCACTAAATTCCCAAATCGTGTTATCAATTGGCCGCCTCGGTGCGATTTTTTTAGTTTGTTTTTGGGGAACCGTGTAGGACCGATGTTGTGCTAACAGTCTTGAAACGATTCAAGCACTTAAGGCCAATATCATCCAAGCAATCCGTGAGTTACAGCCCGAAACCATCAACAAGGTCTTGGAAAATTGGAGTGACAGAATATGCTACTGCGAAGCCAGCCGAGGCAGTCACTTGAACGACGTTGTGTTCCATAATTAATGGGAATATTTGCTCTTACTAATAAAGCCATAATACATGGAAAAAATTTTATTGTTTTTTTTAATTTTATTGTATTTAAAAAAAAATCTTGTATTTGGTCCAACCTGTATACTTAATAAAATAAATATAAACTCGCCATTTTAGCCCTTGAAAGGATTTTGACCGAACTTCTTATGATCAAATTGTATAGTGCGTGTTATTAATGTTTGAACACAATTGATTGAGAGTTGGACCTACACTAAGGGAAAAAAATATTAAATTTATCCAAAAACTTTTTTAATTTATCCAAAAAGCGAGTCATTTTTGCACCAATAACGCATTTATTTAAATCGACCACGTAAATATTTAAAATTTATTTAAATACTTTTTTAATTAAATAAAATATTAAAATATTTAAACAGAATTAATAAAAAATATATTAAAATTATGCAAGAATATATTTAAATATTTTTCAAATATTTACTATTTGAAAATAAAACTATCGCATTTATGGAAAATTTATGTAAAAATATTGAAATTGAAAAACAATTTATTTGAATATTTCCCACGAGCTGCGTCCATATCAAACGCCATTTAGTGGTATATTTTATTTTCTTTTTGTGAAAATATTATTTTTGAGTACGGTGGTGAGTGCGATGCATGATGAAATCATGTAGAGTGGAGTGACATTCTTGAGAAAATACAGAGTTGTCACTCCACCTTACATGAATTCATCATGCTTCGCACTCACCACCGCACTCACAAATCATATTTGCCAAATATTCACGATATATTACCCTTGAAATATTAACTAAATGAGAACTATAAGACCTTCAACTGCTGGTACGAAGAAACTCAACGCACAGGAACAGAGTGCGATGCTGCTGCTGCTTGGCGGCTGCTTGGCAGCTGTATGGAATATGTGTGTCAGTGTGTGGCATAAATAAAATTTAAATACGGGAAAAAAACGAGTTGTAAGGAAAATATTTGATTTATCCACGTAAATATTTAAATGAAATATATACTCAGGCGTGGATAATGTTAATATGCGTTATTTCCCTTAGTGTACTAGTCTTATGCCGCCTCCAAACGGCTAATGTGCATGTTCTCAAAAAGCTTTACATGGCATTATTAGCTCTCTGAGGTTCATTGTCTGCAGAGAGGTGACGGCCATACAGAAAAATGAATTAAATTGAAAAAACTTTCTCTCTGGTGTATGGGTCTTTGACTCTACCCACTGCGCCACGGCTGTCACAACCTGTATACTTAATAACTTGCCTATTCAGCCCTTAAAGGACTTTGACCTAGCTTCTTATGATCAATTGTGTTGTGCGTGTTATTAAGTTTGTACACAATTGACCGAGAACCGGACCTACATGTTTAACGCCGACTCCGAACGGCGATGAACGGAATGTTCTCGTTCTCAAGAAGCTTTACATGGCATTTTGATTACTCTCTGAGGTTTGCCATTGTCTGCAGAGAGGTGGCGGCCATACAGAAAAATTATTTTAATTCAAATAATTTTCTGTCGCTGCTGGGGTTCGAACCTGGGTCTCCAAAGTTCTTTGACATAGCGGCCACGCACTTTAACCAACTACGCCACGGACGCCTGTATACTTAGCGAGTAATGATTCAATGCAACGCCGATGCATTTTGAAAAAATGCCTTTTTCAACTTTTCTGGAAATCTGCACGGTAAAACGTTACCTTGTCACATCTTAAAAAAAAATTAAATTTTTTCCAATAATGCACTTGACTCTTTAGGGGTTTACAATCATACAAAAGTGACCCTTCCATCCTCAAATAGGCTATTGCCACGGCTCTTAAAGACTTATTAACTTCAAATCACAACATTTTTTTATTCCAACTTTTATATAAATACAAATTCCTTTTTCTAATTTGATTCCCAACGCTACCATTGTACCCAGGATGACTCTATGCAGAACTTCTTAATGTGAGGCGCAGACTACTAGAGGTAAATAAGAATGTTTAAGGGGGAATTACACAATTGCTGAGTTAAAAGCTGAATTTATTTTCATCATATGGAGCATTCCACTGTTGGTACGGGACAAATAGTACGCATTTGATAAGTTAAGATCTTAAATTAAAAATAAACCGAAATGTAATTGTTCAAAGCATCTAGTACATTAATTTAGTGTAACGGAGGCTTTCAAAATCAATTATTTGTTCCTGAAAATATTCATAAATAGGCAGTAATAAGTATGAAAAGATGTTTGTCTGTACGGGACAACCGCAGTCCACCATGCTTTTTATTTTTTGACATTATTGGAGAATTTCAGCAAAATTAATTATCTCTGTAAAATTAAAAATATACTTATGTAGACTTCGTCGATGAGGGTATGACGAAATACTACAAGTTCGAAAAAATATCTATTAAAATGAGAATAAAAAAATAAAAATGAAATCGTTTGTACGGGACACTTTCGTTTGTACGGGACTCGTACGAAATTCAGAAATTAAGTCTTCGTTTTGAATCATTTTTAAAATGAAAACTTAACACTATGATTATCTAAAGCGTGTTTCTTGCATGTTAGTTTATGACCGTCAACTAATATATGATGAAATTTTGATACTCGTGGAACAGGCCGCAGCTTCCCATGGATGAACATTTTGGATTTTATCAGCTATTTCTGATTCAGCAATATAGAAAACCTTCGTAGAAGGTACTAAAGTGGCTGCTAATGTAACGAAATCTTTTGCGTTTTGGATTACGGTACCATCTCTTTGACCTCGAGCTTTTTGGCTTACAAGTCGCTTTACGTTACCACCAACTCCGTCAATCAATTTATAAAAAAACAATGAGATATGTATGTGTCAAAAATTACCATTTTCAGTGGAATACTGTTACTTCGCGTTCCCAAGAAGAGCAAAAAGAATACAAAATTTGTACCAATTAAATTCTCTATGTTGTCCTTAAGATGTGGTGTTAGAAGAACATAATTTCCAATATTGAACAAGAACTTATACCTCGTTTTAATTTGTTTGAACTGATGATTATATGTTGAAAATAGTTTTTGAGTTATTTGATAAGAATTCCAAGGGCACTATTTAGAAAATCAATTCGTATACTGTCTGCTTGTGACATGTAATAAGGAATTAAGTCAAATTTTTTAAAGGGTTATTTAAAGGGTTTTGCAAAAACTGAGTATACTATCATAATTATATCTATCATAGCAATTCAATAGTGTAAAAGTTACCACAATAGGTTCATCGATTACTAAGATTTTAAATTACAAAAGAGGGCGCGAGCATTATTTTCTGATATGTTTGAAGCACTCGTGTAGCACCAAAGAATGAAAAAAATTATCAGGATTTTTCTTTTTTTTTAAATAAGCAACAAACAGTTTTTAAGCTAACATCAATTCATTTTGAAGAGTGAATTCGCTAACTCGAAAGCATAAACATTCACACGTAATAGAAATGGTCAGCTGAGACTAATTTATATGTTAATTTCTTGCTAGGCCTGGAATTAAATACAATTTAATCGCTGTCAATGCTAAAAAAAAACAATTTGCATTTATTAAAAGCTCTGTCTGTTAACTCATTTCAACTATTTAAAAATATAACCTAAAAGATTAAATTACAATTTATTATATTTAAATATCATTTAGTAATAAATTCGCTTAATCTTTTCAAATATTATGAAAGTTGAAAATAAATCAATTAAGTCAACAGAAAAGGCGTTAAAACGAGCTAACAAAACAGAATGCAATAAAAATACAAATAAAAAATAAAATAAAATTTAAATAAGAAATTCAACTAATCTTAAATAATTTAATCAATAATTTATATTCAAGTTTTTTCTTCTCTCTCTCCTTTTATCGATGCAATGTTATTAAAACTGCTTAAAAGCTTTTAAGCGCTTTTAAACGTTTGTATCTCTTTGTTCCGCGCGTGACAATCCGCGAGTGATGAAGCAACAATGCAGCGTTGGAGAAGCTGAAAAACTGGGAAGTGTTGGGCTGGTTGATGTCCATAGAAATGCAAATTGAATTGAATGGGCTTGGTGCGTTTTTAAATTGCCTTTAAAACGCTCTAATCGAGCGCTTATCTATACAAAAACAACATAACAAATTTATTTCACAAGTTTTTTTAATGAGTTGTTTTTTTTTTTTTTTTTTTTTTTTGGTTTGTTGCTTTGTATATTTTTCACATAAATTGGCTGTCTGTTTATCTTGACTGGAATATTTCTAAACAAAAACATTTTGACCACTTAAGTGTGAAATAATTTATTGTGATTTTATTTATATTTTTATGAGATTTTTAGATTTTTGGATTTTTTATTTTTTTTTTATTTTGTTTTTGTATTTTGTTTTTTGTGTGGTTGTTGAGGTCTTGTTGACGTTTTATATCTTTAAATGTTGGTTTCATGTTTTTCTTAAATATTATATTTTTCATTGTGCCACCTCTTTGTTTTGTGGTGGCTTCTCTTATTAATTTTTTTTTTCTTTTTTTGTCTTGGTACAAAAAACACGATTAACAATTTGCATAAAACATCAGTTAACAATTTGTTAAAACATTTTTGGCTAAATCTTTCTAAGTGTTTCGCTTTCCTAACGTGTTGCCTGCCATATAAATCTTTTGATTATTGTTGCTTTTAAGACACACGAAATCATTCTACGACCTAATCCAAAAAAAAAAAAAAAAAAAAAATTAGAAGTTATCTGCTAAAGAGGTCTTTAAAAGTTATTTTTAGTATTTTTGATTTTTAGCTAATTAAGCTAATGAAGTCATTTAACTTAACTAGGTAGGCCATTAAAAAAACAAATTCTTTTGTTCTTTGTAACTTGATAGCATTCAAAATTAAGAAATGTTTTGGCTCTAATCCAGATCAGGTTACATCTGCAACATTAAGTATTTCAATAAATAATTAATTCTTATAATGGTTACGTTATGCAAATACTTTAAGAATAAGAGTTTTGATAAGATTTCACCGATTTGAATAAAAAATTACTGAATTATTAGCCATTTTAGCTATTGAAACCGTTCCAAAACCTTGTACAGTGATAACAAAATATTTTTCTTCGTTGTAATTTAATTTTGAGGAAAGTTTATAAGTAACTTAAAGTATAAAAAGTTACTTATAAACTTTTAAAAATAAAGTATAAAGTATAAAGTATAAAGTATAAAGTATAAAGTATAAAGTATAAAGTATAAAGTATAAAGTATAAAGTATAAAGTATAAAGTATAAAGTATAAAGTATAAAGTATAAAGTATAAAGTATAAAGTATAAAGTATAAAGTATAAAGTATAAAGTATAAAGTATAAAGTATAAAGTATAAAGTATAAAGTATAAAGTATAAAGTATAAAGTATAAAGTATAAAGTATAAAGTATAAAGTATAAAGTATAAAGTATAAAGTATAAAGTATAAAGTATAAAGTACAAAGTATAAAGTATAAAGTATAAAGTATAAAGTATAAAGTATAAAGTATAAAGTATAAAGTATAAAGTATAAAGTATAAAGTATAAAGTATAAAGTATGTATAAAGTATAAAGTATAAAGTATAAAGTATAAAGTATAAAGTATAAAGTATAAAGTATAAAGTATAAAGTATAAAGTATAAAGTATAAAGTATAAAGTATAAAGTATAAAGTATAAAGTATAAAGTATAAAGTATAAAGTATAAAGTATAAAGTATAAAGTATAAAGTATAAAGTATAAAGTATAAAGTATAAAGTATGAAGTATAAAGTATAAAGTATAAAGTATAAAGTATAAAGTATAAAGTATAAAGTATAAAGTATAAAGTATAAAGTATAAAGTATAAAGTATAAAGTATAAAGTATAAAGTATAAAGTATAAAGTATAAAGTATAAAGTATAAAGTATAAAGTATAAAGTATAAAGTATAAAGTATAAAGTATAAAGTATAAAGTATAAAGTATAAAGTATAAAGTATAAAGTATAAAGTATAAAGTATAAAGTATAAAGTATAAAGTATAAAGTATAAAGTATAAAGTATAAAGTATAAAGTATAAAGTATAAAGTATAAAGTATAAAGTATAAAGTATAAAGTATAAAGTATAAAGTATAAAGTATAAAGTATAAAGTATAAAGTATAAAGTATAAAGTATAAAGTATAAAGTACATTGGTTATCATAAATAAATAAACGAACTCAACAGTGTTGAAAATAAAATTATCAAACAATGCCGTCTCCATCAACCATTCGCACAAGGCTATATACCCAGAACTTAATGCCCAAAAAGCTAATGATCTCACTTCGACATGCTAGAACTTCGCAAATTGAACTCATTATAACACAAACTTACACTTATTGGCAAGCTACAAATGTTGCGCGTAAAAAACGTTTTTGACGTAGAATACGTCGTTCTCGGAGGTAAGTTCATAGTGATCAGGTGTCGGTATTTACATTACTTTTTGAGCCTTTGGTGGGCCTAAAGTACTAATCGTACAATGTTGATCTTAGCACTTGTTGGTCTGCTTGATCCTCAATGCGACAAAAATTCATGTTAGAACTGTCTAACTTATATCGATTTTACACAAGTACATGAAATATAAAGCCAACATTTGATGTTTTTGTTTGCTTAAACTTGCTACCTATTCATCGACGGCTTCCGGTTTTTTCGACGGCGAAGACAGCGCCATCTAGCGTGAAGACATAAATCTTATAATTAAAAAAAAAGCATACTTTTGGGGGCATGTTGTTTTTAACAGACTCGCGTAGCCCAGTAATACTGAGTAATTTTGAGGGGCATGCTTTTTTAACAGAATCTGTTATTGAAATGTCAAACGCAGCCAATTAAATATCCGGGCATATTATCGTCAGTGAAATTTTGACACATGGGTTGTTGAACTTGATAGCATTGAACAAATTTTGTTTGCTTGTTTAAGTTTTCTACCTATTTATGGACAGTTTCCGGTTTTATCGACAAAAGCATAAAATTTGTATGGGAGCGCCCCTAAGGAGTGGTCGGAGGGAATAGGTGTCAAAGGCAAAAATGTTCCTTTTGCAAAAGTAATGGGGGTTGGTGATACATATTAACCCTCTCCGGCACTCTCTTAAAGGTCATATCCTCAGGTGTATGGAATAAATATTTTTAAAAAAGATGTCATCAAAAGCGAATTGAATAATTCTACGTCTTGTGTTACGACATAGTCGAAACTACTGTATCTTTTTTTTGTAGTTTTGTTATGTAGCTTTCGAGTTATTCATGTAAATGCAATGGCATATATGAATTACCATATGGCAATCGTGGGTTTTGGGTTAATGGTTTGGGGATGCATCTCTGCTTACGGAGTGGGTAAAATAGTAATACTCGACGGTAAAACCAATTCCCAAGTGTATCTAAATCTGATGAGATATGTGAAACTTCCAGAAGGTAAGGTATAATGTGCAAATTTTGCAAATAATCTGTAATATGCACTCTGAGTACATAATTTAACGAAATCGAGTGAAAACAACGCTTACCTCTCATACAAAGTGATTTTATCAAAAAACAAAAGCGAATATTTTCTGTTAAGACTATGACGAAAATGTTTTTACAAATAAACATTTTATTGACTGCTTAAGACTTTGAATATACTTTGGTTCGGGTATAAAATAACCCGTGGGAGTATTTTAACTTCGGCCCAGTCATAGAGAATTTCTTACTACTTTATTATAAAATCTCTTTAATAGTCATAATCTTTTCTGAATTAAAACTTGTGTTGCTGTTTTATAATAATACATTGCAAAATACTTTTTTGTTTAACTACAACTTTAAATACACACAAAGAAAAAAAAAAAGTTTATTGTCAGTTTGCCGCAAACGAACTTCGTTTGTCGTGCTTGAAATCGTTATTTTTGAAGCATACTCGCGAATAACGTTGTAAACGACAAAATTGTAATTTTTGATAAGAGATAAAAATCGTTTTAAACGTTGTAGGCGTTTATTTTTGGTTTTTTTGTTAAACACTCTGATTTAATAAAACTTTACCAAACATAAAATCTAAAAAAAAAATTGAATAAATTTTATTACATCTAAATTTACCGTTCAAAAGTTTTTACAGTAGAATACGTTTTATATCCAAAAATTGAATGAATGTTGAAACGTTTTCCCACTGAACATAGCATATGACTTATGGTGCATAAAACATTTTTCCACTACTAAAAACGACAGATAACTGCACTTACAACGTTCTTCCAAATTACATTCACAGGAGCATTTTTATTTTCTATGGTCTCTCCATTTCTCGAAATATGAGACTGATCACTATCTCTTAGTCTTTTATAGTTAAAATTTTTCCAATTTTCGAAATTACTTTAACGTTTTGGGCATCGATAGCACTTGCGCATCAAGTTCGATTGTTCGCTTTTATTCATTTTACAAGCACATGCAACGTTCTTCCACTGACTGGCATTTAAAAATGCTCTAGCGTGCACTCAATTCTCTTTTTATATAGTATAAGAGAGTAATTCAAACTGGTATCCGCGAAAAAAACGCTTTAAAAAAAAATGTCTTTTACAACGTTATTCGCGATTATGCTTCAGTTGTCAAAATAATAGTCAGTTGTGAGAAACACGTAAATTAGTTGCATTAAAGTAATTTCGCTTGTCATAAGCACGAATGATTTTTAAATTACAGCAATTGAAAAAATTTTTTTTCCCGAATGAAATTTCGTTTGTTTTTCCCTTCGTTGTATAAACACAACGCTTATAGTTCAAAGTTACTTTTTGGACAAATTGTTACTACATAGGCAATTTGGTAATTTGCTTAACACGTTCGCGGACGCTTAAAATTGCAGGGAGTTGCAAATATATACAGGCAATTATTTTTGAAATTATGTTAGTTGTAATATCCGAAATCTGATAAGGCATATATTATAAGGGTAGTCAGAACATTGCATTTTAACCCCTATTTACAATGAATGTTATAACATCCACGTCGATATAGATAATATTTTTTTCATGAAATACATGAGAAAACTAAAATATTATAGAGGTTAGAAAAAAATATACAATGATAGACTCAGCCCTCCCTGAGAATATAGATGCTTAGCATTCACGTCAAGTATTACACTTCTAGTTTACTCAGTTTTTAAATACACGGAGAAAAGATAAAATAATATGAAAATACCTAATGAATCAATTGGTCATTACTTTGAAATGTATATTAATTACAAAAACTTAACCCTCTGCTGCATAACAATGCCTTTAGGCCCACTTACGTTTGTATTTAAATCTAGAACTGAAAACCTTTTTTTCATATTCAGAAATCAAACTGATATATTCCATGCACTTCGGGTAACATTTTTGTAACGGCCAATTTTTTCTAGCTTAGCGCATTTTGTAATTATTGTAAGTTGTCTTTGTAAAAGTGAGCGGTGCGCAGGTAAAAATTTGTTTTGTAAACAGGGTTGATTTTGTTGTATTTATTTCATTAAAAAAAGTGAATTAATAGTAACAAAAAAAAAAATCTGGTAAGTATTTCGGAATAAAAGCTATGAAGTATTGTCACTAGAAATGTACAATTTTTATTAAATGAGTTAAAAGTAAGTATTTGAAGTTATTGTGCCTAAAGGCATCGGTATGCAGTAAGCATTTAAAAACTGTTTTGTAAATTATTATTTTTTTGAAATTTTCTCCAGGAAAAAGTTGGAGAGGAATACGATGAAATAACACTGAAGTAGAGAAGAATTCTTACAATTAACGGAAGAAGAGAACAATGAGGCCAAGCGGAACTGGGATAATGTTGAGAATGAAAAAGTAAATATTAGTATTTCCAATTTGGGTTGCGTTGGGCTAGAGAAAAATATTCTGAAAATGCGAACGCAGAGAGTACGTCGCCTTGCCGCCCAAAAAGACTTTGAATATATGAATCAGGCAATAACCATTCAATTTAACAATTTAATGGTAATATAGATAGATACGGAACAACGATGCCGAAATAATTAAAGTAACATGGAAGAATTTAAGATCTGGAAGACTTAAAGCGCACCAACTTACTGCTTGAGTAAGTAACATGCCTAAAATAGTAGGAATCCTCACAGGTCACTGTCTAATCGGAATGTATGCTCTTCGGGTCGGAATAATATCTAATGATTTTTGCAGAAGCTGTAAGTATGAAGAAGAAGTATAAAATGTTCAGCACTTTTTCTGGAAATGCCCGGCACTAACAAAAAGGAGAAATGAAGCTCTGGGACATCCCTTCCTAAATGGACTTACCGAAGTCTCATGCCTGGGAATCAAGCATATTCTCAAGTCAAACATCCATTCGAACTGCATCACTATGAAAATAAATGCCATAGCATTCATGTCCGCGAACGTGTTAATACGCGTACTGAGATAACAACAGAGGTACGATGAGTGCAATCCATAAGAAGGCGGACGGACATAGGGAGAAAGCATGTTAAAGAGATCCACTGTATAAAGGTATACTTTTATAAGGATTTAAGTAGTAAACTGTCAAAAATTCTAATTAGGCGATCAAGCAACTCTCCTTTCAATCTAGTAACTCAGTTTAGAGTAGCAAAATGAGGCAACGAGCTACTTGTTGTAACCATTCGTTTTAACACATTAACATTGAGTTAAACTATTATTTTTCTATCAAATATTGAAGTAGCTCTTGCCTAAAACTGCTCAACTTTTCAACAGCCTCTTTTCGCATAGGCTTTATTTACATAAAATTGCAGTTTTCTGTGGTCTATAATTAAAATTGCCGCTTTCACTGCTGTTATATCGCGTTTTGGTTTTTTTTTCTTAATATCTGCATTAATTTGAAAATAAATAATCCTTATTAATTATATATTTAAGATACTTAGACCAACATGTTATCGTAGTTTTTATGTGTAAGAGTTTACGTTAATACGAAAGAGACCTTTTACAAAGGTTTGAAGTGTGAGAAATGGTACAATTGGCTTTTTGTTGTTGTTTTTTAAGGGTCAAATGTGATCATGTTGAGTGATCATGTCTAGCCTTTGATCTTGGGCTAGCTTGAAAAAAAGGCGTTTAACTACTGCAAAGGCGTCAAAATATTTTCGGATTGGAATCTCTTAGGTTATTTTTATTTTTTTTTGAGAAACCTGTTGACAGCTGTTGGCCGCTTGTTAGTAGAATTGGGCCAGTTCCATTTGCTATGTTTTGCAAATTGATGCATTTTAATGATGCTCTGAGGCAGCTGTTTAACGATCGGAAGTTGAATTTGTTGAGTTTCTCTGATTGTAGCCGATCTGCATAGCATGAATGTCTGTCTACGCCAGAAGCACTGTTGCAGGACGTCTTCATTTATTTTGCAGATACTTTAAGCCGTATACTAAGACTTTAACTACTGTCTGCAGACGCAGAAAAGAGGAAGAAAAGACGCTTCAACTTCAACTTTACTGAAAGTCAAAAACGTAAACGCTCTTCTACGAAACGAAAATTTGTCTCTGACACGCAATGTCAAGTATAAAGACGAAGTTAATTTAGGAGGCAAAAAGAAGACAAAAATTAAAAAAAACTAACAGTTAAAGATGAGAAAAGGTTCACGGATGTTATTAATTGGATGTTGCTTAAGTTGGCGGTGTTGGTGGCGCTGCCTCCAACTCAAACTCAATCCAATCCAAACGTACAGTATCAACAAATTATAAACAGATTATCTTGCCTAATGATCCTTTAATGATTGCCGTTTAACTTCATTCAAGAAAAATCAAATCAAATCGAATCGAGTCCAAGTCTTTCAATTCCAATGAAAATCGCTGAGCGTTGAAAGGAAATCGTTTAATTTGCGATTTCAAAACGCAAATTATGAATTTGATGAAAGCTTTTAATTTGAAGTTTTTAGAAATTAACAAAAAAGAAAAAAGAAGCATTTGCTAGGCATTTCCGCTACTTTAACTCAAGAGTTTACTTTGCAAAAAGCACGATTTTAAAAACGATCAAATTGTTGTTTCCCTTTCTGTGTTGTAACGTGTTTCTTTTGTTGCCGCCAACTATTGTGTTTTCTTCGACACATTGTGTCCTATTTGCCGCTGTATACCGCTGCTTGGAACAGGTGTAATTTAATTATGCTGCTATTGTAACGCGCTCTGGTGCGCGCTTTTATGGTTCCCACTGTCCGGTCCTCGAACCATTTGAATGACACATGAATTTGTTGTATTTGTTACCACAAAAATGCACACATTAGCTCACACTCGCCAGTTGGCTGACTATTATTGAGGTTTTTCTTTAATTTTTTTTTCCATTTCCACACTTGTTCAGCTTCAGCCTGCGTTCAGGATACCCTGATCCTGATGTCTACCCTAAAAAGCGGTAAAACGCACTGTAAACACAGGCGTTAGATTCACCGCCCGGTGTCTTGTTTTTGTGGCTGCTTCGTTGATTTATGCCTGGTCAGCAAATCGCTTGACTTTACATCAGAAATTTTTCTTGTTTCCGTTTTCAATTAAAAATACGTATCGAATTACGTAGCTAATCGGGGTAGCTATAAAAAATGTGTGAGTTTTTTTTTCTTTTCTAAATTTTGTAATTTTCATATCGCTCCAATTTATTTCAAATTAGGTTCACTCAAAAACTCTTTTAAATCTTTAAGGCTACCGGTGTTTTTTTTGTTCCTCTTCTTTCATTCGCTGGTTTAATTAACCTCTTATACACTATTATTATTACTTTTTTTTATCGGATGTTAAGTTTGGCTTGAACTAATTATATTAGCTTTGTTTTATCTACTCATCTATACCCTGAGGCTATGGTTTTTGAAACATTTTTTGATCATCGGTTAGTTTTGATTTATTTATTTAAAATTATTCTGGCCTCACGCAAACTATTGTTTTTTTTTTGTAATTATTTTGTAAATATTTGTTATGAGCGGAAGTAATTATCTTCATTTGAGTTGTAATGAAGAAAACTTTTTAAAACGTTTTTTACTTATATTTTTTTTTTTTTTATTTATTTATTTATTTCAGTCTATGAACAAGGTTCTTACAGACTACGCAAGTAATAAAAAAAAAAAAAAAAAATTTTAATAACAAAATATATATAAATAAATTCATAATTCAAATTATATAGGACCATAACTAAAAATGACTATTTAATAAATGCTTCATTGACAATTTAGACATAGAGAAATCAACATTACACTTAGCTGCTAAAACATTAAAATTCCATAACGCCCTATATAATGGAGAATTAACAGCATAGTTTGTTCTAAGCGTCTCAAGGTAAAATATATCCGATCTTCTGAGCATTCTTGATGGAACATTGAAATCAATTAATTCTAATAACTCTGGACAGTCAATATTACCCGATACTAGATCAAAAATGAACAAAAGTGATGAAATAGTTCGTCGAGATTTCAGAGATTGAAGATGAATAAGTAGACACCGGGCATTATAAGAGGGAATAGGCTCTTCGAAATTTAAAGTTCTTAATGCAAATCGAACGAAAGATTTTTGGACACGTTCCAGTCGCAAGATATGGACATCATAAAAAGGGCTCCATATAAAAGAACCATATTCCAACTTTGAACGAATAATAGAAGTAAAAATAGATTTAAGTGTGTAGGCATCTAAGAAATTTGAACTACTCCGGCGCATGAAAGCTAACAACGCATATGCTTTAGGAATTATGTAATCCAAGTGGCTAACAAAAGAAAATTTAGCATCAAAAATGATACCAAGATCCTTAACCTCATTTACACACCTTAAAGGAACATTGGCTAACTTATAGGATGTCAATTGTGGGCGACTAGACTTCGAGAACCTGGCAAAAACACATTTATCAATGTTAAGACTAATTCGATTTAATGTACACCAGTTATAAAGAGCATCAATGTCAGTCTGCAGCAAAATTGAATCAGAGAAATTTCGAATTTTTAAAAAAATCTTAAGATCATCTGCAAAGAGTAGGCACTTAGAATGCATAAAGACATTGGTAATATCATTTATGAATAAAATAAATAATAGTGGGCCCAAAATGCTACCTTGTGGAACCCCAGATGAGGCTATGAAAGAAAGGGAGTTACAATTTTCAATGTTAACAAAACATATTCTGTTACTTAGATATGACGATAGCCACATAAGGGCTGTAGAGTGGAAACCAAGTTTATCTAATTTATTGATCAATAGTGAATGGGAAACTTTATCAAAAGCTTTTGCAAAATCCGTGTAGGCAGCATCAACCTGACAACCAGAATGAAAAGTGGAGATACAATACTGTGTAAAACAAGCAAGGTTCGTTACTGTGGACCGACACGGAAAAAAACCATGTTGAAGTGGTGAAATAATACTTTTAACTGCAAAAAATATTTTTTGTTTCACGATATGCTCAAAGAGTTTGGACACTGTTGATAATTTAGAAATTGGTCTATAATTAGCAATATTATTTTTATTACCAGATTTAAAAATAGGTGTTATAGATGCCACCTTCCAGTCAGATAAGAAATTTCCTGAATTAAGGGATTTATTGAAAATTATTTTAAGTGGCTTGACAAGAGAATCACAGCAATTTTTGAAAAGATATGAAGAAAACCCATCAATATCAGGTTTCATGGAACTTTTAAGATTACGAATACCATTTACGACATCAGTTTCAGAAACAGATAACGAACCAAAATCAATGGAATGGAAATGTTTACCATCATATTCCCCAGCATAGTCAGTTTTATGCTCAAAGTTACTCTGAAAAAATTCAGCAAAAAGATTAGCTGTTTCACGCGCAGAATAGGAATGTTTATTCATATAGAACATAGTATTTGGAATATACGATGTCTTCCTTTTGGAATTTACATAGCTCCAAAATGCTTTCGGGTTTGATTTAATATTGGACTCAACACTCAGAATATGCTTTATAACTACCTTTTGCTTGCAAGGTTTGAACAAGGCGTTATTGCAAACTATGTCAGCTAAAATTATTGACAAATGTATAGCTTGTAACGGCTGTGGCCGATTGCGTTAAACAGTGCGAAAACCACTCGATGGCAATTCGTCCCCAGGTTCGAACCCCAGTGGACAAAGGAAATGTTTTCAATTGAAATTAATTTCGGTCTATTATCACTTATTTGCTAAAAATAGCAAACTTCAAAGAGTAAATACTACCTTGTAAAGTTTCTTGAGATCATGCAAAAACAAAAGCAAAAGCAAAAGAAAAAAAAACATTTTAAATAATATCTATATTTTTAAAAATTTCAATAAAAATAAAATAATTTAATGTTAGATAAATATAGAAAAGAAAATCATAAGTAAAAAATCATAATCAAAATAAAAATCATAATCATAATCAAAATCAAAATCAAAATCAAAATCTAAATCAAAATCAAAATCAAAATCAAAATCAAAATCAAAATCAAAATCAAAATCAAAATCAAAATCAAAATCAAAATCAAAATCAAAATCAAAATCAAAATCAAAATCAAAATCAAAATCAAAATCAAAATCAAAATCAAAATCAAAATCAAAATCAAAATCAAAATCAAAATCAAAATCAAAATCAAAATCAAAATCAAAATCAAAATCAAAATCAAAATCAAAATCAAAATCAAAATCAAAATCAAAATCAAAATCAATATCAAAATCAAAATCAAAATCAAAATCAAAATCAAAATCAAAATCAAAATCAAAATCAAAATCAAAATCAAAATCAAAATCAAAATCAAAATCAAAATCAAAATCAAAATCAAAATCAAAATCAAAATCAAAATCAAAACCAAAATCAAAATCAAAATCAAAATCGAAATCAAAATCAAAATCAAAATCAAAATCAAAATCAAAATCAAAATCAAAATCAAAATCAAAATCAAAATCAAATCAAAATCAAAATCAAAATCGAAAAAAAATACGTAAGAATGAGTTTTAATCCGGTTTAAAAAAAAATAGAAGATTTTCTCAATGCATTAGACAGTAAGGATGACGAAAGCTTCAATTCCGGTGAAGCAGAAGACGACTTGAGAATATCAAATGCAGAAACTGATTTTGAGGAAGATGATATTCCATTGAATGTTTTGCGTGGAAGGTTTAGTAAGGCAAAAATTGTATACACGTCAAAAAATTCATTGTACGGGAAAAACCATCACAAATGGTCCAGCGTTAAGCCAAAAAGTCATCATTATGGTGCAAATCTTGCACATTCAGCAAGAGGACCAACACCGCATTGCAGAGGCAAAGTTGAGCCACTAAACTGCTTCAAAATGTTTATAACGGAAGATATCGTACAACATATCGTTCAGTGGACAAATGTAGAATTAGATGCACAAGAAAAAAATTGCACAAGGATCTTGTTCGGCCACATATGACCCAAGGGCATAAACCCTAATATATCTAGTACGATACGAAACAATATTGAAAATGTACTCCCTCAGGAGGAGGCAGTAACTACAAATAAGAAAATTAATATAAGAAAGATTTGCAGCCTATGTGATTACAAAAAACATCAAATGACAAAGTTATTCTGCAAAATATGCTGAAAAATGTTTGTGGCGAGCATAAAATTGAAATATGCACAATTGGTGCAAAAAAAACTTTGCTGAAATAAATTTTTTATTTTTATGATAAAATGAGATGTTAATTTTAGGAACCTTATGGTGCTTCAAGCATATTTTAAGTTATATTAGTATTTAAGGCTCCTTTACAGGCCCGTAGACAAGGGGGGGGGGGGGGTTTAGGGTTAAAACCCCCCCTTATGGTCCAAAAAGTATAAAAAAATAATATATTAGCATTAATATAACTTTGCCAATTTGCGAATACTTTGCTGCACATGCGTCTTTTTTCTCTTACAGTGCAACTGCAAGTGTAAACTGCAACAACGAAAACATCAACATGCTTAAGTATCGAAAAAAGTTCGATATATTCAATTGAACTTTGTCTACCACCAGCAATTTAAGAATTTATTGCTTTAACAGGTGTTACGTGAAAGTGGTGAAATTTTGATTGAGTTTCGTTAGATAAGTTTAAGAGTTTTTATTGTTAATTTTACTGTGTCAAAACTACAAAAATGATTCTACTTAATTGGCTGCAGAAACCAGAAGTAAAAAAGGCTAGAACGGTGGAAAGTACTTGCTTGATTTAAATGATTTTTTTTTCCTTTATCAATGCGTAAATGTGTTAAAAAGTTGCCGAATATTTCTGAATGTTTGAGAGCTGATTATATATTAATGGATTAGCTTTTTGCTTGATGTGGAACCGACAAAATTCGAGTAATATTATATTTCATCTGTATTGCAGAAAACGTTCAAGAAACTTTGGAATCTGAAAAGTCTTCAGAACTTCCTTTGTAACCTGCAGTTGAAGAAAGCTTTAATGTCGACAGCTATGTGGAAAGCGGTAGTACAAGTTGTGGTATTAATATTTTACTTTTAATTTTTTTAACTCTAAGTTTGTGTGTATGATTGTAGAAATTGTTCCAGAAATATCATTTGATTCATCGGAACTGCCTTCGACTTCGAGAGTATATCAATGTCCAAATAACGATATTTCCAAGTTGATGAGCAATATTTCCGACTCGAACCGCCTTGAAATTTTTCAAAGCATTTATGTGCCTACACCAAATTTTAATTTTCCTGCCAGCGGTTCTCGCAAACTCCGATTTAAGTATTCTTGGTTGAACCGTTGGCATTGGTTGGTTTACTCCAAATTGGAAAATGCAGCTTATTTAAAGTTTTGCGTATTTTTAGCACTGGTTTTGGAGGTGCAGGATCACAACCTCTTGGTAATTTTTACCGAATGATAACAAAAACTTTTTAAATATAAATTTCTAACCTTTTCTTTTTGGCCTTTACAAAAGTCAGGAAATACAAGAAAATGTCGTTTTCTAATCGTGGTTATTGTTATATAGAATTTTAAACCGATATAAGTTTGCAAGTAAATTATTAAAATAATAAAATAAGAGGCTTAATTAACGTCATTTAAGAATTTTGTCTTGAAAATTTTATTTTTTTAGCGTCTTTCTGTCTTCCAAAATGACAGTGCAACGATAAGCAAGATATATAGGCGAAACACATTGAGCTCAAAAAACGACAGTTTTGAAATGATAGAACACACGTTTTTTATGTTAAATGGGTGTGCATCCTTAAGCATACATAGGGATTGCAGTGTCACAGCGGACGTTGTGTTATTAGAGTTAACAAAAAAAAAAAAAAAATAAGAAGACTTAATCTATCTTCTATCTATATATATAAAAATCAAATGCGTGTGCGTTAGTCTTGCTAAGGCTCAGAAACGGCTGGGCTGATTTTAATAATTCTTTTTTGTATTGTTTGCCTTAATACAGATGTGGTTCAGAAAGAAAGAAAATTACAAAAACTTCAAGGAACAGCGGAAAAATCGAAAAAATCGAAATTGGTAATTTTGTATGGGAATTGCCACATCAGACTAATTTAAATAGCCAACAAATCTTAACTGCTGGACGGATTTAACTCCAATTCCGCACACACATTACTTGAATCCTAGATTAGGTTATGGCACACTTGGTTTTGCCCCTTCTTCTGCCCCTTTACAAGAAACGTAAATTATCCTACCAGCGTACTTTTATTAGCGAAACTCTGCGTCTAAATAATTAAAAGAAAATTCTGTCAAAAAACATTCACACATCTTCAAAATTGCACAAAATTATAGTACAGCGTCTCTTTCTAATAACTTCGTTTCCTTAGAATAACAAAAAACTATCAGAAATTCGTATTTCTTACTTTCGATGAAAATAACTCCGTTTTTTTAATATATTTCAACCAATTTCTTTTCGTTGATAAATTCAATTTAAGCACTTAATAAACCATATTTGAAGAAAGCTCCAACGTATTAATTTTTAACTCCAAAAATCACAAAAGCTATCATTTCAATAAATAAAAAAAAACTTTAAAAAAATCATTTGTTTGCCCATTGTGAGGATCGATCCTTGGATTCAAAACTAACAGTTTTGAACTAAAAAATTTTCTAATAGAATTCGCAATAAAATTATATGACAGAACAATCTTTTGAATTCGAATAACAGCAGCCTATTACATTCCGTGTTAATATGGGATATTGGAGTGTTTCATTCAATCAATAATTGAAATTCGATTGGCACCATGTGTTATCGATCATGAATGTTCGATAAAAAATTAATTTCGGGTGGAATCGTGATTGCTCGAATTTAGGGCGGGACGAAGTTTGCCGGGTCCTCTAGTATACATATATAAAATAAACAAAAATAAAGTAAATTAATTTTTGTTTTATGTATTTGGTGTACAAAAAAGTTTTAAGTGTTTTTTTTTTCAAGATTGTCGTTTATTGTGAAAAATTTGTTACAAATTCATTTTTCAAAGTATTGTCCATTTCTAGCCACTGTTTTTCCCATCTTTCTGGTAATTATTTAAAAAATACCTTTTCATTTATCGATATCAAAAACTATCGAAATTATTTTTTAATCCAAAACCCCCCCCTCCCCCCCTTCGGTAAATCCTGGCTACGGGCCTGCTTCTTTATAACATGATCTCTAGAAAAGTGCAAAAAATTAAGTCTTTATTATTTTTGTTCAATATGTTAAATATGAATAATAAATCAAAAGTTTTTTCTTGTTGAATTGCTTTAATGAATATTATATCATAAAATCATTTGTTAACTTGAACTTATTGGGCCTATTTTTGTGGTAAGTTTCCTTCAAAGTTGATGTTAGTCGTTTCGACTAACAAAGCCCACAAACAGGGTTCAAATAACGATGCACATCCAGGGCTAAAAATCCGTACCGACTCCTCGACTATGACTCCGACTCCTCAGCTCTGTATATAACAAATAAATATTGTTTTCGATATTATTTTCACAATACTTTGTGACAAAAACTCGAAAATTTAAGAAAACTCGGGTTTCTCTAAGATTACTCGAAAAAGTCAACTGCTTTTATTAATTCTTTTATTAATTCTTGTATTGCATCTAATTTTATGGAAAAGTTTGGTAACATCAACCAAATTCAGGAATTTGAAGGTTATCAATCGCTGGATTCACATTACCTCTTTTAAACCTATTAGAGATTTCTCTCCACAGTAAACCAGTTCGACCTGATGTTGAACTTTAGCATGAGAATAAGTTAAGTCCATTTAAGAAGGTATGTCCCAGAGTTACCATTCTTCTTTTAGTTAGCGCCGGACATTCGCAGAGGAAGTGCTGAACATTTTCTACTTCTTATTCACACTTTAAGCTTCTGCAAAAATCATTGGATATAAGTGCTTAACGAAGAGCATGCGTTCCGATTACTCCGAGATTTACCCTGCTTAGCTCAATCAGTAAATTGGTACGCTTTAAGTCGTAGAAAGGCCACGTTAGCTTAGCTGTCCTACATGTGGCGAGGTGTTAGCAGCGTTATTTTGCAGAGATTTAAAGATCTAGAGAGTATTATCCTAGGAATAAAACCCGACCAATTTGGAAACCCCTATTCATATTCCCGGTCACTGACGGGACCGGAAATGGAAGAAAATTTCTAAAACTAAATGTTGGAAATTATAAATTTTACTTTTACGATAGGATTTTGAAATCAAAACAATATATCCTGGCTTGTTAAGGTTCTAATCAGCAATACCACTTGAATTATACGAACTTAGGAAATTAAATTTGACCCAAACAAATTTAAATTTATAAAGGAACATGAGTATTTATTTGAAAAAAAAAAATGGAGGTGTGAGGATTTTATTAGCCACGTATTTAAAACAAAAAAGTCTTAATTACTTCTTAATCAACACTCAGAATTAAAAATTCCTTTATTGTTAATCTCAAAATTAGCCAAGCTTCCAGAGAAGTATTCAAAATTCACAAAAACTGAGCTTTTAGGCATTAAAAAAAAAAAAAAAAAAACAAGAAAAAAACACCGATGAAGGAAAAATTAATGTGAACACTTTTAACACTAATGGTGTCGGAATACTTAATTTGCTGCTGGTAACAGAGTGTTACAAAAACAACAACAACAACAACAAGTGAAAAGCGCTTTGAAAATGAAACACAAGGCAAAAAAATATTCAACCTTCCAAATATTCAGACTTCCATGTCTGACGACTAGTGGGCGAGGGTGTCAAAATTAGCCTGGTGCTTGTAGTGGTTGGGGCGCTGATAGCTTAACAAGATGATTGGGGTGGTTGTTGTGCATTTGTTAATGTGGCAATGACAGCAGGAACAACAGCAATCACCCACACACCCATGTGACAAACTTTCAAATTGTGCCAAATTGGTGAGTGTTGGTTGGGTGGTGGTGGTGGTGGTGGTAGATGATGGGTGGTTGTCGCTTCGCGGAGGTTGCGCTCACCGCCCAGCTGGGTGCGATGAGTCAAAATTGTTTTAATGTTGGGAAAATTTATGTAAATTGCGCTCTTTTTGCATATTTAAAAAGCGAATACACGAGCACTTTGCCAGCGTAATTTGTTGCATTACACAGTGGCGCCCCGGCGCACTGCCCCAGCTAGCTACCAACAACAACAAACAAGTGTAGCTGTCACAAAGTTAGATGGATGTAGAGAATGTGAGCGAAGGGTGGGGAAGGGGAGGGGGTGTTCTGAAGTTTGGCCTGTGCTGCGCGCCATTTTTGCTAAATAAAACTTTTAAGTGTGTTTTTTTTGCTGCTTTTTTTGGGGGGTGCGTCAGAGGCAGCCTTTTTGGCTGCTCATCGTGGGTGTGAAACTGCTCTAAATTTTTTTTTTCTTTTTGTGTACTGTTCGTTGTCATCTTGTGTGTTTTAAAAAGTTTAATTTGCCATAAGCGGGCGCCATTTTGAAACGTTTTTGAAGTTTTTGAAAATTTACATATTTATTTGAACAAAAATTATGTATGTAAATTGCAAGGGAAATGAAAGAGAGCGAGAGAAAAAAAAATTAGAACACTTGAAAGTAATGTAGAAGGTGAATATTTTTATTTTCGTTGTAGCTCTTGGGAATTTTTGAATTATTTTTTTTTTTGACCCGGCCTTAATTTATAGCCGTTGTTTTTATTTTATACTTAGTGATTTTTCAAACCCACTTTGAAGAGGTCTAATTAGTATCACACACACATATACACACCCATGCTTGACTACATCCACCGACTTCAACGACTCTAACGTCCAAATTAAATTAAAATAAAAAACCATTTCATTCCATTTTGGCTTTTTGTCACCTTTCCGTTATGAAACTCATAATTTTGTGTGTCAATTTTTGGGAAATTAGTGAAAACCATCGACACGGTTCTTAGGCCGCCGCTCGTAATAATGTCATTAGATGGCTTCACATTTTGACCAAACGACCACGCAACCAAAGCAACGCAAAGCAATGCGATGATCGTCCATCGTCGTCTCTGATGCGTATACAGTGAAATTTCCATCATCTATCTATTAGAAAAACAGCTTTTGTTTAATTAAATAAATTGTATTCACAAATATTTTTTGTTGTTTATTTTTGGTTTTTTTTTTTTTTTGTTTCTTCTATTTTTTACGATTCTCTGCTATTTCAATTAAAGCGACTTTTGAAAAGGCATTTTAATGTCCATTTGGAAGCCATTAACCGCAATCTTTCGTGACTGATGACCGGATATTTTGTCACCGAAAAATGCTAATAAAATGTTTTTTTTTTTTTTTGTTTTTTTGCTTTTGTCATAATTTATGTAGTCGTTATGTAGTTTTTTGTTATTTATCTCTTAAGTTTTGTTTTATTGTTGTTTTTGTTTATATTTAACTAGTTGAAGAATTTCTTCATTAGTGCTGGACAAACAAAGAAAAACAATGGTGACAAAATAAAAAAAAAAAACAAATTAACCCATGGGGCGTGTACTTTCGTCACATTAATATAGCATCTTTTTAATCATCTATCCAAAAGTTTTGTCCAAAAAGTCTCATTCAAAAGTCTTAAGCATCTTGTTCTTAGTGTAAAAACATCAGAAATTAAGTGATTTTCATAAAACTTAAATTTATTAACAAATTGTTTTGATAAATTGAAAGAGTTAACACAGAAAAGATTGTATTATTGATGTATTAGCTCTGTGTTGTGATGATCACAAAATCAAAATGTTTTTGTCTCAAAACACAACAAAATGGGTATCGTTTTAAAGGTCATACTTCAAATAAGGTGAATTTAATTTAGAAGTTTGGATTATTTTAATAAATAATAATAATAAATAAAATAAATAATTATCAATACAAAAAAAAAAAAAAAAATGGAATAATAATAAAGTTCTATTACCTTTTTAAATCACTACTTTTGAGTGATTTTATTGTTGTAGATTTTTGTTTTTGAGCTTCTAGGAAATATATTTTTTTTTTAAACACATTTTTCAAAATAAATTTTATAAAAATTATTAAATAAAAACTAGTTTTTATTATTTGATTGAAAAAGTTAAATTAAATGTTTAAGAGGTTTTTGAAAATGGTCAAATGTATGGGAGATTTAAAAAATAATCCAATTGAAGCAATCAAACAAAACTAATTCACACCAAGTTCCGCATTCAGATCAACAAATATATAAAGTGGTATTGTCTTACAGTATCTTTAAAAAATTTACCGAATTTGACCGATTCTTTGTGAAATATCATTTTGAAAAATGGTCCAGAAATTGCTTTTTCATAGAAAATTTTTAATGCATCCATTTGCATTAAAAATGTAAAAATAAAAGAATGTGTAAGAGTCTTCTCTGAGAGAGTGGCGGCCGTGGCTGAGGGCGTAAATCATTCGGTGCTAATTTTCAAGCCACGAGCTCCGAAGTTCGAATCGTAAGTTTGGAGTCGCCATAAAACTAGTAGGTCCAGTTCTCGACCAATTGTGTACACACATTAAATTACACGCACAACACCGATCCTAAAGCCAGATCGATTTTTGTAAAGATCGGTCAACTTTTTTATGTACTTTTTAGGGTCTAACCGAATGAGACCGTTTTTAGTACACATATCGCACACCCTCTTCAAAAATGACACAAATCGAAATTTTTTAATTCAAAGAACGGTCAACTTTTGTATGTACCTCCCATACAAAATCATGTCATGTTTATTTACATTTTTACAGAAAATGTACGTAACTATAGCGGCTATGGTGTAATGAGTCCAAATATTGCACTCAAAACGTTAATTCTATCACAATGGCAGGAAACATAAGGGGCATATCGGGGGGCATATCGTCATATGAAATCAAAAAAGCCGTAAGTTTCATTTGAAAAATTTTGCAGGGGACGCAAAAAATGCTTGGCCTTTGCTTTGCGCTTGCACTGAAAAGCTCATTGAATTTTGTATAAAAAAACGTCGTTTTTAGTAGTAGGAGTGTAAAATTTTGCATGAACATGTATTTTGATACGGTGCTTCATAATCAATCAAAAAGTCAATTTTGAGTTTTTGGTAACTTACGCCTTTTTTGATTTCATATGACGATATAGGTTACAAATTTAAAAAAAACCGAACGGTTTTGTAACCTCGAAAATCGATTTTTTTTTTAAAATTCCGCCATTTTGTTTTTTTTTTCGGCGGAAAAAATTATCCTACTTCAGGCGATAGCCACTAAAACAATGATTAATTTGATTTTTTTCAATTTTTCCTCAGATGTTTCACACTGGTAATATCCTGCACACCGTCATATTTTTGGCATTTTTTTTTAAAAAATCAAATAACGTCAAAAACCGCTTGAAAAATTCTGAATAATGAAATTTTTTTGTATTCTTTAAATATTAATAAATATGTGTGTAAATTTGAGAACGATATCTTTTTTCCTTCTATGAAAAAAAAGTTCCCGAAAAAATTTTTTTTTGTAAAAATTTGTAACCATAATGATAAAATTTTTATGAATAGTCATTTATTAGAATATAAAAAAATTTATTTATTATTTTTACATTAAAAAGACTTTAGTTACAGGATTAAGGCGATTAAGAATAATAAAAGAAACTAACTTATATTTTTAAATACAGTTTACGCTTACTTTCAGCGAGTTTATCTAAAATAATATCCACTGATGGTTTCATTTCTCTGTACAGATAAAGCAATGTGAGGCCGTTTAGTCTATCTTGCAACATGGTGCTTCTTAAATAGGTTTTGAGTCGGCGAAGTACTGAAAATGTTCGTTAATTTTCACATGAAGTTACTGGAAGAGTTGCAAGGATAATAAGTAAATTATATATATTTGGAAATATATCCTAATTGCACTGTTGTATAACTTGAAAAACTGTATTTTTTGCCATCATAAGCTTTTTTTATTACTTATTTTATACCAAACATTCAGCTCATTTTTTAGGTCATCAAAATCTCCATCCAAATCATCTTTATAAAATGCGATTAGCGTTTCAAAAGCGCCTAAAGCTTCAACATTTAGCGATTTTTTTGCATCAGGAAAATGTGATTGAAATCTAATTTGAATACCATTATGTTTTAAAAATCTGTCACTCAGGCTTGTGATAAATGTATCCAAGAAAGGTATGTAAACCGATATGTGATAATACGATTCAACACATTGTGCGTCAGGATGGAAAGATGCAACTCTTGGTCTCGTCAAAATGAAGCCATTGGTTAATGCTTGTTTTTCAGCATTTATATTTTTATTTATTTTTCATTAATTTATTTAGTGTACGATAGCAGTGCTAACAAGACTAAAAGTCTTATGATAAGCACCGTAACATAAGTAATAGTTATACGACAATTTTATACTATCTTAAATTGAATTTTTATAACTTATTCTACATATTAGTTAAGTATTAACCTTAATATTAAGTAAAATTTTAATTGAGAGATAATAGAATGAATAAGGATAAAAACTAATGCAGCTAAGTATAAAAAAAAAATAATAAAAAACAAAAAAATATAAGTATGGTGAAATAGAAGTTAAAAATTAAGCCTAAATTAAACAGTAATCTCACGAAATTAAATTAAATGAACTAGAATTAATTTTAATTTTGAATTTAAATTTAATTTTGATTTTTGATTTATGATTTAATCCGTGCAAAGATTATGTGATAGGAAGTATAAAGTAATAGAAAAGAAGGGTGAAAATAGAAATTAAAAATAAAAATTAATTAATTGATTGATTCATTATTATTATTGAAATTGAATTGAAAATTAATCCTGAATTTTAAATTTCAAGTTTAAGTTTAAGTTTGAGTTTGAGTTTAAGTTTAATCTGTACAGAAATTTTCTGATAGGTAATAGGAAAGAAAAAACAAAAATAATAAATTTAATAGAATATGTAAAGATTTTTAAATTATTATCTTGAACCTGAGTAAAACTGTGTTAAGATATTCTTGAACTGCGCTGCACTTTTTATTATCTGAATATGATGGGGGAGCGAGTTCCAAAGACGTATTGATTGTATGAAAAATTGACGCTCAGATGTCAGACAAGTGAATCTAGGTTGGACGGGGTTATTGCCACGGTTAGATCGCAGAAAACTTAGTCTTTTAAACAAATACTCAGGCTCTAGTGTTGTTATTATTTTATGTAAAGTAATTAAAACTCTTATTTTTAAAAGGGAGTCAAAAGACACATTGGAGATTTTCATTGCAAACTGCGAGACTCGATCAGAGCGCTTTAATGTAAAAACGTATCGTGCAATATTGTTGTATAAGACGTTGAGTTTACCCCGACTTGTCGAGTCGCAGGCTGCAAAGATTTCACACCCATACATAAGTGTTGGAACCAAATAAGTTTTTGCTAAAAGCATTCTAACGTTTAAAGGTGTGAAGTGTTGGGTGGCCCAGAAGTTGCGAAGCATACCATACGTTTTTCCAAGCAGTTCATTGATGTGATTTGACCAGGTCAGGGTGCTGTTAAACGTAAGTCCTAAGTTCTTTGCGGATTTGACTACCTCAATGCTGGAAGCAATTGAAACATATACAATTTTTTTAATTCTATTTCAGCTATTTTTTAATTTATCTCTTATATTTTTTACTTCTTGCAAACCGATATTGACTAAATCGACTGTTTGTGTCAAATCAATGTTTCGAGTTTGAAGAAATTTGCATAAAAAATATGAATAACCAAATACTTGGTTAATATAATGCAAAGGTATAAGAAAGTCTGTCTTTTGTAATGCACAATTCAGTAAATTGGCTTGGCTGGATGTGTTTATATCCTCCCAACAGGAAATTTTGCCTAATGCCAATATTATGGCATCGAAAAAATTCACAAAAACCGTAACCGAGTTGTATCGCTCAATCCATCTAGCAAGACAAATTTTCTTCAGTTTTTGATGACTAAAAATATTTAACTCTTCAAGGCACTGTTTCAAAACCACTTGCAAAACCATGTGCAAAAATTGAAAGGTCTAGTATTTCTTCATTGAAATTCATCATCGTAATACAAATTGGTAAATTAGTGCAATAGATATAGCAAAATTATCAGAAAAATAACTGATTTTCATGTTTTTGCCTATAGCTCAAAAACTCGAGATGATGGAGAAAAACGGAATCTATATATGAAATCAGGAAACCCAATTTTTCTATAATCAGCTGAAAAATCTCCGGCACCAAAATGTCTGTGGCGAAGTGTTATGCTTCAACAGCAATCGATTTGAATTTAAATTTGGGTTTTTCGCGCTTTTGATAAAACATGTTATTACTTATTTTATCATGTTTTTCTTTTTGTGACAATAATTTGGGGGGGGGGGGGGGGTTTAAACCCCAAAACCCCCCTTTGTTCACGCTTCTGACAACAAGCAATGAATTTGTAACAGGGAGAGTTTTGCCTACAAACGAGCTGAACAACCAGTGTTGCCAGGATAACAGTTTTTCCTGTAAATGACAGTTTTTTCCACTCTGTGCAGTTTTACAGTTTTTCTGAAAAATTTCAGTTTTTGCATTATAAATACATAGTTGCAGTTAAAACAAAATTGTTCGAAATTCTATTTTTTCAGTTTTTTTGACAAAAAAAAATCTGGCAACACTGTGTATAACTGCAATAAATAGCCATTTCGAAGCATTCTATGATAACGGAATGAATGAATGCAACTACATTAGAGCCCAAACAGAATTAAAAATCGTTGCGACCTACGATCCTCTCTGGTCGTCAATCGCAGAGAACACATCCAGAATGAACGATTGCGACTGACGATGCATGGTTGCTTTTATTTAATATTTTTTTATTTATTTTTTCTATTTTATTTCAATATATTGGTCTTTTCAATTGTGTGAATCCAACACAAACAAGGAAGAAACGTTAAAACATAATAAAAACTAAGGAAATGGCCATATACTTGAACATATCCTATTTCTAGAAAAAATATGGTAACATTAATAGCACTCAGAGATAAAATCGTCGGTTGCAAGAGAAAAATAGAATAGATACTAATTGTGCGATATATCGTTGCGGCTAGTGACCTGCGATTTTATTTTGGACGTGTTCATACATTTTCCTGCATTCTATTGCTTTGCGATGTCGTCAATCGCACCAATTTTTGATTCTGTTCGGGCTTTAAGGTGAACGAATGGAGTGAGAGTGCAAACGAAACGCTTCGTAATGGAATGAAATGCTGATGCTGATGTGTCTTCATATAAATTCACTTGATTCTGAAATTTTAACTGGAGCAAGCAATGGTCAAAGGATTTGAATTCCATAAATACAACAATCTCCTTATGGAACTGTACTGCGGTCACCGTTAAGATGCAAAGGTTGCAATTTCATAACATTTACACTTGCAATGACTATAAACATGAGGAAGGATAGTCATTAGGCAAAGTTGCTAATGTTACGATGTTATTAGACATACATTCCATTTATTATTAGAGTGCCAATCACAGAACACTGAGCGCTAGGTTCACGTTGTGAGTAAGTCTGCCGTTGCGGTCACTGACGAGCAACGTCTGGGTCATATTTTTGGAAAGCTAGATAGCAGTGAACGTTATAGCCAATTGGAATCTCATCAAAAATATAACTTAAGAAAAATTTTAAACTACTGAATATTTCTATAATAGTACACCGTAGTTGTACTCAAACTTCTGGCAATAGTATATTGAAATTTTATGAACTTTGTTTTAATAATATTTTTATATCGGAATTTTGGGGTTACAAGTTAAAAAAATAATGAAAATTAAAATAACCACTTTAAGATGACATCTGAGGTCAATGATATATAAAAATGCAGGATGGTACGTACTCTTTATGACTTTTCCAACGATATGCTGCACTTAATGATATGACCAGAAATGCCAAGGTTAAGAATAAAAGACCAATTTGGCTGTTTTTTGGGACACCCCAAAATAACACTGTGAGCTTTTTTCTAACCTTTTTTCTCTGTATTTGATAATTTCAACGTTTGTCACTTCATTTTGGTATGAGGAATCTTGTGGTAACATTTGCTTTACCACTTTACCGAACACTTTAGAACAAAATTATTTTTTTAAGATAAATAGCTCAGAATGAAAAATTACTCAAGACATGTACTTATTTTTATATCGATAACTCTGGAACCATTAGGATTTTCATATTGGTTTCTTCAGAAAAGTTCTTCCTATTATGAATGCCAACAACTTTGCTTAACAAATAAATTTAAAAAAAAACGCTTACAGTGGGTCTTATCGAGTGGGTCTTACACAGAATCGCAAAAAAGAGGATTTTTTTACAGTACACATTTTGTACTGTAATTTAACGTATGTTAACAGCAACGCTAATAGAACTATCGGTGGACAACTAATATGTGATCTTTAAAATTTCTGCAAAATTTCCTCGGAATTGTACATGTAGGCGTAGCACCTCCCATATATGTGAAATATATTTAGGCCATTAACTAAGAAATGAGAAAAGCTTCGATAGCGAAATTATAAGTTAAAAATTTCTAACTTTAAGAAATTTTTTTTTATTTTTCATATTTTAACGATATGAGGTATGATACCAACAAAATGTATAATATGTTACAACACCATGATATGAATAATCTTATGTTCTGTCTGTTTGTCTATACAGTCGTAATTTTCAACCACCATCACGAAATGTCTTGAAAAACTCTTGAAATTCCACAAAAATGTATTTAATTATAATTACTAATATAACGCGCAAAATTAACACCCTTATTAGATCTCACATACCTGAAATTATCTCAATGTCAAATTCTTTATATCACAATTATAAAAACAGTTGAAACTTTGTTTTGAAATTAGAATAAATATAATTTTTTCCACCATCAAACAGGTTAAAAACCAAGATAACCAGGTATAATAGTGGTTAAATAATAAAAAAAAAAATTTGCAAATACGAGGTGACCCTTTTTTATTTTACAAAATGTTTTGTCAAATTTTGCGTTTTTATAAAAAAAAAAACAAAAACCACCACAAAATTTTTTTTTTTAGCAAATATTGTGTTAAGAATATTAGTCTCATCGATCTCAAATTCAATACATTTTATACAAAATGGTCAGAGCCTGTTTTATACAGGCATTTTTGTGACTATCATATAGAATAGAAAAAAAGTTAATTTAAAGTTGCGCACCTTGGCACTCACAGAGCTTAAAGTAGACATAATTGTTATTAAATAAAAAAATAATTTTGCAAATATGAGGTGGCCCTTTTTTATTTTATAAAATATTTTACCAAATTTTAAAATTTTACACATTTATATCCTTAAATATCGTTTTATAGCGCCAACATTTAAAAAGATACGTTACTGAATATAATCTGAATATAATACTGAATATACTGAATATAAATATAATCCAGTATAAAAAAATAATGCACGAATAAAAATTCAAAAATATCACTGTCTGGGTCGATTTTCAAGAATTTTCGTATATTTTGTGGAAAGCGGAGGTAATTAAAAAAATAAATCTGAAATCAGTAGATATTTCTTAACTGTTCTACATGTTCATAATGTAAAAATCCGGTTTCGAATTATTTCCGTCTAGCATGCTCTTTCGCATCACTGTGCGCCGTTGACTGTTCGTGCTATCAGTTTATAAATTTTTGGTTGAACTTCGTAGTCGTAGTACTAGTACTAATACTAGTTGAACCTCATCACATATCCGGACTGGTGGTTAGTTCAGAATATTCTCAAAGAACATAGAATATTCATTCCCCACATGACCCATTAAGTTGGATGAAACATTCAAAATATTTTACAGATGAATACGAGGGTTGCCTTTTAAGTCTTACAGCTGACAATAAAAAAAGGTGGTCAATCAGTAAAAATGCTTTTATTGTTTTTCAAGTATTATCCAAGATGATCAATGAAAGATGACTTTTGCATGAGTTTGAACCAATTTTCAAAAAAATTTTAGCTATTCTGAAGTTGGCTCCTCAGAAACAAGGTGTTTGAAGACTGTTCTTAATATGAGAGAAGAAGAATAAGAAGAAGTCAATGGGTGCCAAATCGAGACTGAAAGGCATCAAATCTACGTTTTGAGTGCTCAAAAAACACTTTTGTTTGAGCTGATGTGTGGGAACTCGCATTGTTGTGATGGAGTAGGATCTTCCTATGGTGGTTAGTTTCCGTCAATTATTCGAAGACTTCTGGCAAGTAAATGGTTCTGTACCATTCAGCATAAACAATTCTCTGTTGCTGAAGTGGTACAATTGCTACATGACCAGTTTTTCTGAAAAAACTGGCAACCATTTGCTTGGATGTGCTCCGTTTGTGGACAAATTTTGTTGAGTTTTGCTCACTTTGAAAGACCGAAACAGTGGATTCCTGCTTTATTTCGGGCTCATTAGCATAGTTCCATATTCATCATCTGTGGTGTTGTCGCACACATGTTTCGAACAACCTCCGATGTATTTTTTTAGCATTTCCTTGCACCAATCGACAACAGCCTTTTTTGAGTAACTGTCAAATTATGGGGCATCCAACGTTAACAAATCTTCCTGAGGCCTAAATGCTCATGTAAAATCGAATGTATGCAAGTCCCGCTAATGCCCATTTAGAATTTTCAAAATGAATGCTGCATTTTCGAACTTGGAACGACTTTCTCCGTGGCACTGAGCCTTTACTGGTCATTTCTGTCGTACCATACATTTTATCATACCACTTAACCGAAAAACAATTCCATGCAACGCCATGCCATTTTGGAGAAATGGATTGTTTTGAATTTTTTTGTAAAAAAAATTTTACGTTACTGTAAAACGCAACGTTGTCACAACAAAACACCAAAACCGATATATGCGCAATTAGTGCATCAGCTCAATTATCAAAACAAAGCAGCGGAATTTTGCGCTTATAACGTGGCCAACTAGCATGCAAGGGCCAACAATTAATGTTAATTAGTTGAATTTACAACAAAAATAAATAGCTACTTAAACAGTACCGAATGCTTGTTTGCATTGATTGCACTGTGTGGTGAGTACACTAAGGGAAATAACGCGTATTAGCATTATCCATGCCTGAGTATAAATTTTATTTAAATATTTACGTGGATAAATCAAATATTTTCCTTACAACTCGTTTTTTTTCCGTATTTAAATTTTATTTATACCACATACGTACAACCATATTCAATACAAGCAAGCAGCAACAGCATCGCACACGTACACACATATTCCGACAAGAAGCAACAGCATCGCACTGTGTTCCTGCAGTTTATTTCTTACAGTTGCAGGTTTCTTATAGTTCTCATTTAGTTAATGTTGCAAAGGTAATATAGCCTGGATGTTTGGCAAATATGATTTGTGAGTGCGATGCATGATGAAATCATGTAGGGTGGAGTGACAACTCTCAAGAATGTCTTGAACCGGTTATCATTTACCTGCATAATTTACTTCTTATTATCTATTTTTCTTTTTATAGTTTATACTATTTTTGACATTTGATACCATAATATTGCACCAACTGTCAAAAATAGTATAAATTAGAGAACGAAAAGAGAAAATAAAATATACCACCAAATGGCGTTTGATGGACGCAGCTCGTGGGAAATATTCAAATAAATTGTTTTTCAATTTGAATATTTTTATATAAATTTTCCAAATAGTAAATATTTGAAAGATATTTAAATATATTCGTGCATAATTTTAATATATTTTTTATTAATTTTATTTTAAATATATTAATATTTTATTTAATTCAAAAAGTATTTAAATACATTTTAAATATTTACGTAGTCGATTTAAATAAATGCGTCATTGGTGCAAAAATTACTCGCTTTTTGGATACATTAAAAAAGTTTTTAGATAAATGTAATATTTTTTCCCTTAGTTTAGTTGTTTGTGTTTTGTACGTGAGTACTCAGAAGCCGAAATGGTTGTTAAACATTTTACCTGAAACGAAATTTTACAATTTGAGGAAGATTCAAAAACACGAATAAAATCTAAATTGCGTTTCATAGTCATAAGACTCTAGCTATTTTTAAATATTTTTACTAATACTTTTGTTAACAGAGTGGTATTTTGAGAGAATGGTAGTAGGAAAAATAAACAAATTTCAATAAAAATATTATTCGTTTATTAATAACAATTTTTTTTTCTAAAATAGTGCTTTCGTTTTTATTTAAACAATTTATATAAACATTTCTACAAGTGTTTCTTAATGATCAGAAGATGCGCCACTGGCTTTTGCAACACAGAACAATCTTTTTTTTTCGTCGATTTAGATCACTTTCTTAAAAGGCTGACATCCAGGTAAGCCAGACCATTCAGCAAGAATTGCAGCCTTTAGCTCACGGCCGTAGCTAGGAACAATTGCTTGGGGGAGCTGACTTTAAAAAAAACAAAATAAACAAAAAAAAAATAAAAAAAACAAAATAATATCTCTGCACTAAGGGAAAAAAATATTAAATTTATCCAAAAACTTTTTTAATTTATCCAAAAAGCGAGTCATTTTTGCACCAATAACGCATTTGAATAAATCGACTACGTAAATATTTAAAATTTATTTGAATACTTTTTTAATTAAATTAAATATTTAAATATTTAAACAGAATTAATAAAAAATATATTAAAATTATGCTCGAATTTTTTTAAAATATCTTTCAAATATTTACTATTTGAAAATAAACTATCGCATTTAAAGAAAATTTATATAAAAATATTGAATTTAAAAAAAAAAATATTAAAATTGAATATGTTATGAATATATTGAATTGAATTGAATATAATGGTTTTATAGTATTATTTTCTTCATATTGCGTTCATCAAATGCCATTGCCTGTATAATTTACTATCGCTTCACTTTTTTCGTTCTCTAATTTATACTATTTTTGACAGTTGGTGCCCTAATATTGCACCAACTGTCAAACATAGTATAAAATAGAGAACGAAAAAGTAATGTACAAAATATATGTAGGTAGAAGCAAATTATGCTGGTAAATGACAACCGGTCCAAGATGTTCTTGAGAAAATACCGAGTTGTCACTCCACCCTACATAATTTAATTTCTTTCCCAAACATGCATACTATATTACTCTTGCAACAATAACTAAATAATAACTAAATGAGAACTACAAGAACTGCAAATGCAAGAAATAAACTGCAGGAACAGAGTGCGATGCTGTTGCTGCTTGTCGGAGTATGTGTGTACGTGTGCGATGCTGTTGCTGCTTGCATGTATGGAATATGTGTGTACGTGTGTGGTATAAATAAAATGCAAATACGGGAAAAAAACGAGTTGTATGGAAAACATTTGATTTACCCACGTAAATATTTGAATAAAATGTATACTCAGGCGTGGATAATGCTAATATGCGTTATTTCCCTTAGTGTGTGAGAAAATTTTTTTACAAAAATAAATAAATTTTTGTGAATTGTTTTTATACTTAGACTATACTTGGACTAGAAGAGTTGATCAAAATAACATCTACTTTCAATAAATTCAATTTTTCCTTTTCAAATCCAAGGAACGAAAGATCACGCAATCGTTTATAGGTCATTGAGGATCGCCGTATCGAATCTATTCTCGAAAGCGCAAAAAAATGATGACTCGTTAATAGATGTCGAATGTTGCGATTGCCTCAAAGAACAGCTAAGTTGTAGGAAATGAGATTTTAACGAAAACAATAATTGAAGTATACTTTTGTCATGCGATTCAGGTTTGTGTTTTTCATTAGTCACAAAAGTTTTGACAACGGAAAATTCTTCTGCACGCAAAGAAAAAAAAAACGTTTACCGCCAGTTTGCCGCAAACGAACTTCGTTTGTCGTGCTTGAAATCGTAATTTGCAAACGTTTCAACAGTTGTCATAATAACAGTTTAGTTGCGAGAAACGCGTCATATCGTTGCAGGAAATTAATTTCGTTTGTCATAAATGCGAGTGATTTTTAAATTGCAACAATTGAAAACTTCGTTTTTCCCAACTTGAAATTTTGTTTATTTTTCCCTTCGTTGTATAAACGTAACGCTTATAGTTTAGAGTTACTTTTTGGACAAATTGTTAATATATAAGGAAATTGGCAGTTTGCTTAATACGCGGACGGAGATAGCAACGGAGGTGCAATCCATAAGAAGACGGACGGACATAATGAGGAGAAAGATTATTAATATAATAAATAATAATGACCGAAATAGCTTGCGGTATATATATATAAGATATATTTTTAAGCTGTGACAACTGAATATTCGTTTGCGGCAAATACAGCTCGCAAACGAAGTATAGTTGATGAATTTTTCAGTTGTGGTAAACGAAAAATTTCTTTGCGTGTGGAGACGGCAATGATAATTTGCGCTTATTTAATGGTTGCAATGCATCGAAGTCAAAATTTTCGCTTAGAAAGTCGTTAACAGCTTCAATAGCATTTAAGATGTCATTATTATTCGCAAAACTTTGATCGATTTCCGAAATAATGGAGTCAAGTAAAGCATAATAAATTCGCTTTACTTTAGAGTAATAGAGTAACTCCCAGTGTCGACAATACAATCGACTGACTTAATCGGGAAGGTCGACGGCATATTCTTATTGGTGTTAGAAGCATAATCAATGCAATTGAGTTTTTCTTTCGCTTCACTTAAGAATTGATGAAATGATTTTTTTATTTCACAAAACTTTCAGATTTTTCATTACTGCCTGAATTATTGGCATCGCTTTACGGTAACCAACATCACGTGTTTGCAAAATTTGATTTGCTGGTTCCATTATTCCCATAACAGTCTTGCGTGTAAACAACCCACTTTGGCGCCTTAATTTTACTTCAATCTTGTATGTTGAGGAATACTTTTCTTAAGGGGGACTATATATCCAGAGGCCGAAAAAAAATGGGATATTTTTAAAAAGGTTTTTATACCTAAAAATAAACGCATTCAAGAGTAAAAAACGCATTTTATTACAAAAAAAATTAAAAATAAGGTACCTTTTTTATAGAGCGCTGTGAACTTTTTGAGAGTCGCAACATTTTTGGGGGAGCTCGGAAAATGTTTGGGGGTGCTCAGATCCCCCCAAAAAGACATTTTTTATTCATTTTAGAAAGTGAATAAACTTATATGTAATCAGTACACGCTCACTTTACCCAGTACATGCAGCTCTCGATGCGTTCTCATACAAGATGAAGTACATAGATTTTACATAGATGTCTATATACTGATTACATGAGTTTTTCCCTCAGTGTGCAAAAGCCTTCTTACTAATATGCCCCACACATTCGCTATGGAATTTAAGTTCAGGGAGCAGGCTGCCCAGTCCATACTTTGTATAGAGAAGGTCGGCTGGTCCACAAATTGTTGGCGGTAGTAATAGTGTATACTACGTATATAGCGGCGGTAATACATTTTTTCGATGTATTTCGGGCGAGTACCGCAGTTTACAGTTCTATCTCCAACTTTGTTCTGATTTCTATCAACGACCTATTGTCGTTGACTCAAAGCTCAATTCATTCTTTTAGGAACGTCAGCAGTATAGATTCCAATTTCACGTGAACACATGTTACACGTACTCGTGTGTTGAAAAAAAAAATCAAGTGAAAACATGAACCTGAACTATACTTGTATTTATTCACGAACTACACGTGAAGTTGTTTAAGTCCGTATTTTCGTTATTTTGTATTCACGAGAATAGTAATCACGTATTTTAGGCATTATTGCTTTATTATTGCTTTTGAATTTCTGAGAACAAAATATTGGTATGGGATTTGGAAGAGTTTCAGCTGCTTTTTTGTGACTTTTATAGTTTTAGTCCTAGGAACTCACCAAACCCATAAAAGCTCGAATAGAATCCTCTGTCCACAGAGACCATTTTTATTGTTTCAAAAACCCACAGAACATATAAAACCCCTCTGTGGGTTTTGTGGGGTAAAAAAAGGGGTCGTTACACCCCTTTATATGGCAAGTGGCAAGTTTTTGTATCGAATAGCTTTGGAAATAAATACCGTATAACAATGAAAATCAGTATGGAACTCCCACTTGGTGATATCCTTCTACTAGATATCGAATATACTTTGATATCGAATAGCTTGGATAGTAAAAGTCAGAGAACATGGAAACTCAGAATTCCTCAATTATTAGTATTTTGTTATTTAATTTTACCATTAATTTTTATAAGATAAGTTCAAAATCAAGAAAAAGATTTAAGTAAGACTGGTAACATTGGCTTCTTTGGGAGGGAGAAACTTTTCATCAAACTGTTCGTGAGTGATGGCCAGATGTAAAAAAGCGAACAACAACAACAATATAAGACAATGCATGGTGTAAATGCCTTTGTGCCGCAGTGTGCCTTTGTTGATACAACTTTGTGTGAGAGTGTATGTGTCTGTGTGTGTGTTTGTGTGTGTATGTGTGTGTGACACACAAACATATGTTTGTGGCGTAACGTGTAAAAATATTGTCACGCCATATTGAACACGAAATGTTGATAATTTTATATCAATTCAAGTGGTGTTCTTGTTGTTGTTGTTGTTGCTGCAGATAAAAACTTAATTAATTTACTTAATGCTTTAATAATTTCATTGACGATTTTTAGCGTCAGTTTAATGTGTTTGTTTTTTTTTTTTTTTGTTCCCAACTTAATTTGCTTTTTTCAAATAAATACCACTTTTCACATTTATTTTTGTATTGTTTTTATTTATTTTGTGTTTGTTTTTTCAAATTAAATGCAGCATTTAATTTCACACGGTTTTTCATGCATTTGCAGTTAATTATTTGCTGATTACGTTTTTATATTTGTTGAATTTTATTTTTTTCAAGTATTTACTACTTTCGATAAAAATGTTTTAATTTGAAATAATTATGCAGCAAACGACTGGAAATTGTTGTTAATGTGATTGTTGTTGTTGTTGTTAAAATTGCTGCCATTTTTAAATTCGTTGCAGGCTTAGGTGTTGTATTAAGTCAAAATTAATTCATATAATGTCTGTGTTGAACTATTGTGGGGGCGTGATTATTGGACAAATTAACTTTTTATCTACAAAATTATACAAATTATAAACAGCAGATTCGTGCACCTTTGAACTTAAATTTATCATCAAATTTATGACATTTTCGAACTAAAATGCTTATATCCCTTTTTCAAATGTAAAGTCATGCAAGTAATAAAGGGTGTTTTTATAGAGGCGGATAACTTTAGATTGGCAGCACTGTTTTCTGTAAAAGCCGATGTGTCATTCCTCAGTTATTTTGGGTTTAGTTTGGCTTGACAATTCATCATGAATAGCCTCATGTGGGGTGGAATGAAGGATGGGCCGAAGAAAAGATTACCATTGATTGGTCCGCTCAAAGCTCCTTGGGCTTAGTCCGCTCAAAGCACGATAACCCTTCGCAACTACTTGGATAATGTGAGAAAGTATTATTTACATACTCAAAGGATGGTTGTTTTTTTGTTTTTTTAATTTTTTTCATACAGGAAGCATCGAAAGCCTCTAGTAGTGTGTGACTTTAACCCACTAAACCTGCACGCTGTCAAGACGGCTTGCCCTCTTGGGACACCGATGTTGTTCTATGTCAGGAAGGCCGTCGTGAGCACTTATCTCTAGTGATATTCTGTGATTGTCTCCGTCCTGTCTTGGTTGTCATCTCTGTGAGGGTTTTCAACTGTGAAATCAGGGGAAGGCATCTGTGTGGTGTGATTCGTCAGCTGTTGGCTTTATTGTGCTGATAAGTTTGAACTATCAGCCCGTTCAAGCATTCTCAAAGTCTGCATCACTTTTTTTGCGACAGTGCACACTGCGATCCAATTACTTTTGGATTGCCACATCGTCGGTATCAGGTTGTCAATAGCCATTTGTACCCCCGTGATTTCTTCGAGCTCTGCCCGTTCTGCCCTAAAGCGGGGACATGCGAAAATTACGTGCTTTGCGTCTTCGGGTATGTCAGGTCATTCTGGGCAGTTAGGATCGCCTATAATGTGGAACCTGTTTAGGTACTGACGGAAATATCAGTGGTTGGTGACTACTTGTGTTATATAGTAGTCCAGTGAGCCATGTTTACGCAACAGCCAATCGTGCATACACGGTATAAGTTGATATGTCCATCTGCCATTGTTAGATCGCTCCCAACACGATTGACATGCCTCAATAGCGCGAGCGTGCTCCCGCTGCCTATCTTTACTCGTGGGTTTGATCCCTTGCTGGGCATACAGCTGTCTCATCTACGACGCCCAGATATCAACTGGTATCTTACCTGCAGTAACTCCAATGGCTACGTCTGAGACCGTCCTGTAGGCACATGCTACTCTCAACGCACTTAGTCTGTTGACCCTTCTCGATAGTTCAATGGCTGTGCATCTGCATCTGCCCATATTGGTGACGCATATAGCAGCACGGAATCTACCACAGTTGACAATAAGAGTCTTCTTTCTCCTCCAGGCACCACCAATATTTGGTAATATGCGCGTAAGTGCACCGTTTATGGCTTTCGCCTTATCTGCCACTGCCAGCAAATATGCATTAAAGCTCAGACGCTGGTATATGAGGACTCCTAGATATTTAATGTGAGGCTTTGATGTTATGTCATAGCCACCGACATTACATTGGTAACAAGTACCAGGTCCGTTTTTGCGCTGCCAGTTCTAGCCCACATTTAGAAGCCAGCGTCTACCCGCGATTGCGTTGTTGCAAGCTTTGAAGAGCTCGTCGGTAAGCTTGGCGACCGCCACTAAGGCATTATCGTCAGCATAGCCAATCAACGTCGTTTCGGTTGGCATTTTGATCCTTAGTACGCCGTCATACATTGCGTTCCACAGTGTCGGCACTAGGATACTTGCGGTACGCCTCCTGTAACTTTATGTTGTGCTGGTCCTTGCTCTGTGTCATAGTACAGCACTCTTTCGCGGAAGTAGTCGCGGATGATGCGCAGCAGGTAGTTTGGTACATCGAAAGCATCTAGTGCCTGGATTATTCGCTCCCAGTTTGCAGAATTTATGGTATTTCGCACGTCAAGCGTGATAATGTCGCAGTATCTGCGAGCGGCTTGCCTCCCCGTGAGTGCGTTCCGTGCAATCTGGATCACGCTGCTGATAGCATCCGCAGTTTGACTAAAGTCTGTCACATACTATTCTCTCTTGGAGTTTGCCCGCCGAATCTAACATACAGAATGGTCTGTACGACGAGGGTTGGTCTGGCTGTTTACCAGGTTTAAGTAATAATATCAGTCAATGCTCCTTCCATGCTGACGGAAAGGTACCCTCCTTAAGGCACTCTTTATATACTCGTGCAAAGATCTCGGGCTTGGCACTAACAGCGGCTTTAAGTGCTTCTTTCGGAATTCCATCCATCCCAGGGGCTTTGTCATCACTTATTCTTGAAGTAGCTGCAAGAACTTCCTGTGTTGTAACTGCTGGAAATTCAGCTTTCACGATAGTATCAGTGTCAGTGTGGTTCGTTTCTTCTTGTGGGGGAAAGATTGCTAGCACTATCCTTTTCAGTAAAATGGGGCATGCACACTCAATGAAGGAAAAGAAGAGGGCATTTTTCGCATTTTTAAAGCTAGTCGATATACGTAGATTTGGTTGTAATTGCATTGAGTTTCAGTCCATTTTCTGTTAACAGCTGGAAAACTCTATTCAACACTAAATTAACTTCACTTCCGGCAGTGTTTTTAGATAATTTAGGAAAGAGTTTATTCAATGGATATCATTGGCATATATGACATATGATGATCATATGTGGAGAAACAGTGTACAATGTCGTTAATGAACATAGAAAATAACAGGGAACCTCAAACTTAACCTGGACCCAATAAGACATTCAGACTTGATCAACATTTATTGTTAAGATAGAAGAATTGTTTACGATCATTAAGAAAAAAAAAGACTTACGAGGTTGTTCAAGAAGTTTTTGGATTCCCATATAGATGGCGGTAGTACGGCCGCCATTTTATTTATCCAAAAATTGTGCTACTTTCTTATGAAAACGCGTAAAGTGTCATGTAGATCTGACAGCTCAGTCTTATATTTAAACTGGCTGTTCCAAGTAGACGTGTCACAGTGTTTTCTTAATACGATAAAAAGAAATATCGTGCAGTGATTGAATTTTTATTTTAGAAAGGTGTACAACAAAAAGAAATTCATGAACAATTATTTGAAGTGTATAAGGACTCTTTTTGAGATAAAACGAAGGACAACTCTTGCCAACAGATGTTACTTTGGGCTGAGTAGGTAATTGAGGTAATTGAGAAGCAGAGCCCTCTCTTGACGAACACATCTCACGCTCTATAAGTCACTAATCAGACCAGTCCTATTATACGCAGCACTAACCTGGACGTTGAGCAGTTCTGATGAAAAGACTTTAGGAGCCTTCGAGAGAAAGATCCTTCGTAAGATCTTCGGTTCAATCCGAATTCGATGGAACCATGAGCTGTTGCTGACTACACTTGGTGTTTCTAACTGGCGCCAGCAAGCGCAAAACAGAAATGGCTGGCGCAATATCTTATACGAGGCCAAAACTGACCAACGGTTGTAAGCAGCAGATAACTTATCTGGTTATCTGAGATAACTGGGTTGCTGAGGTTAAACGCGGTCGTAAAAGTCTTGAAGATGATCCACGTCAAGGTTATCCAAAAAGTTCATCAACACCAGAAATCAAAGCAATAATACAGGATATGGTTTTGCAAGATCGTTAATTGACCTAGAGAGATTTAGTAGAAGCCGTAGATATCTCATAAGTCAGTGTGAGCCATATATTAAGTGAAGTTTTGGGTTTCAAAAATGTGTGTGCACAATGGGTTTCGCCTTCGCTAACAATGGAACAAAACACATTCGAATGAGACTTTCTCAGCAACATTTGGACCGTTTTCAACAGGATAAAAAGGATTTTATGCATCGATTGATCAATATGGACAAGATTTTGGTCTACCACCATGATCCTGAATCAATATAAAAAGCTTAAGAGTGGTGTACTTCGGTTCCTAAGTGAGTTCATGTTACAAATCTGTTAAAAAGGAAATCAGATTATAGCATCAGTTTTTAGGGATGCAAACGGTATTTTGCTGGAGGATTATTTCCAAACTGAAAAAAAAAATTAATTTCGAATATTATTGCAACGTTTTGAATCAGTTCGACGCAAAGATTCGTGAAAAAATACCCAGTTTGCAAAGGAAAAAAGTAATTTTTCATCAGGACAACGCACCTGCTCACAAAAGTAAGAAAACCATAGCTTAGATCAGTGAATTAAAGTACGAATCTTAAGAACATCTGACCAATTCGCCAGATCCAGCACCCTCTGACTTCGGGCTGTTCTCACATCACAAAAAATGCATGTTTGGAAAATGACTTTCATCAAATAAAGAGGTGATAGCAGCGACAGAAGGGTATTTTGTAGACCTTCCGAAAGGCCACTATAGCGATGGGATCCATAAATTGAAGGACCGTTGGAACAATTGTATTGAACTTTGGGAGAATATACTGACTAATGAAAAGCATTTCAAGCCATAAAATTATGGTTTTTTATTTCTATTCTAGAAACTTATTGAGTGAGCCATGAAGAATTAACTGAGTACAAGTTTTTGTACGAGGAGCCTGTGGTCGATACAGTGCAATGCAAAAATCCAACAAATTCTGTTCTTCCTTTCAATGTGTAGCATTCCATGATAAATGTATCACCTCTATAATTGACAAATGTAAACATTTGACAGCATTTTAGCACTTGTTTTTATACCAGAAATCAAACATTATTCTTATTAAAGCTCAATAACAACCCTTCAACCACATTCGTCTCAATATACTGTCCCAACTTCAACGACAACTTTTTTAAATTTTAACCGCTGTCTTTCTTAAACAGTCCACATTTTATGTTTCTTTTTCTAGAAAATTCATTTTCTATATATATCACGTTTCTCTTCTATTTTTGGGTTGCCCCAAAGCAGTATAATTGCCATAAAATAACTTTTAAAATGCTTTTTACTGAATATCCTTGGCCTAAGCCCCAAAGGAAAAACCAGCACACAAACAACCACACACACACACACACACACACAAACACATACACACGGCCAAGCTCAGAGCAACCGAAAAAGGAATAATAAACAACACCACGCAACGAGAGAAAAAAAACAAACCACTCAAAGGTGTCAAAATCATAATGAAGCAACATGGTGCCTAGCATGGGTCCACCCAGTACGCAATGCCACCACGAAGTCAATGACAGCCGCCACTGCCCAAACAACAACACCAGCAACACCACCACCAACCGTACAACAAAACCACCTCCTCCTCCCAGCCAAACCTCACACCCCATTCCAACCCACTCCAACGTGGACGTCATAACGATTACACCGACAATGCCGCGTAAAAAGCACTTAAACTCCAAAAATGCCAAAAAAGAAATACGAAAAACGTAGAGCGCAAAGCGAGGAAAAGAAAAAAAAACACACGAAGAAAGATTAATTAACAATTTACTGTGAAATACAAGCGGAGCTGCGTGGACAGACAGAACGTTCATTCGGTCGGCCGTTTGGTGGGTCTAAAGATTGGCACATTTGGTGGGTTGAGACTAGCGCAGAAGCGTTTGAATAATACTCAAGTGAGCAAATGAATCAGCAACATGCACTGAAGTATGCGTGTAAAAAAGAGACAACACCAGTTCAGGTCGTGCCGTCGTCTGTTGTCTGTTAAGCGCTGTGTCTGTGGGGTGCGTGTGTGTTTTACTGAGGAAAGACGTTCGTAATGGACCAAAATATTGACAGCGGAAGTTAACACACCGTAAATCAATTAGAAAATAAAGGCGGAGTTTAAGCGAGCGATTCAGACGACTACAACGACTCACCCGGCAAACAAAACGAGAATGCGTTAGTAGAAGTGCGTTATGCTGAAAGATGAACAGCAGGGTGATGGGCTAAATCTGGTCGCGGTGGTGGTCGTAGCCGTTGAGGGTTTTTATGTGACATGCGTGGAACTGGTTTCAATGCACGACTTGCTCTCGAGTGGCATGGAGTTAGTGCCGACGGAGATTTGCTGCTGTTAGAGCGAAGCAAAGCGGGGAAGTTTCACCGTGGTGAATATCATGGATAGATTTTGAGCAACAATTTTGCCTGAAATGTAAACCAGAGTGTCGTTGTGCTTTGAGTTTCCACAACAACTTTTGGACTCGCTGTAATTTTATTCATTTGGAGTGGACTGAGCCGAGAAACTTAGCGAAAAAAATGTGCGGATCCGAAACAGCTGCAATAGATTTTATGTTATAATAAGTGCGCAATTGTGGTTCTTATGTTTGAAGAGCTTATAAGAGGCAAATAGGATTTCGACATCGAATAAAATTAAACCACTAAAATACAGGACGACAAAAAGTAACGATTAAAAATTAGACCAAAACAATTTAATAACGGCTTATTACACTCAACCGTATTAGAAGTAATACTCGAACTTCAGAAAAATTCGAGCTACCGAGTGCTTGAAAATTATAAGCCAATTTCTTATAGAAGGTGGCGCAAAGTCATCCAATTTTGTTTTTGAATAACTTTTTTACTAAATAAAAACAAAAAAAAAAAATTATTTTGAGTGATGGAAATATTTATTTGGAGCTTTACAATTTTTCTTTTGAGTTGAAAAGATGATATCCGTCAAGTGGCTGTCATCAGTGTTGATACACATTTACCCCAAACTTGTGTCGAAATTTCCCGAAATTGTATTGAATGGGTTTTGAAGACACACATTTTTTTTGTTTTTTGTAGCAAAAATGCTTATTTTGAAAACTGGTCAATTCGTTTCGGAGGAAAATAATCCAATCTGGAGTCGATTCGCGGCATGCGTGATAGCTGAGAAAACAAGTTGATGGACGTTGTTGACATATTTGAAACGATTTTTTTGGCGCGATTCTGACACAGATCGAATGCACTCCTATCGAAACAAAATCGTTGGCTTCCACCGGCAGTTGCGTGGTTGCTGCTGGTAGTTTTCCCATCTACCAATTCGAGCACTTACAAATGCTTTGGAACGTGCACTACTTACATTTCGTTATCCATTTCAAAAGGATCGCTGTAATTCCGCAATACTTTTTCCTTCTCATGCTGTGCAAAAAATTTAAATTGCAATGGAATTAATTTTAAATAACTTTTTTTTTTTTAAATCTTAAAATCTTTTTTTTTTAATCATTAACACTTTAATTAATCATTTTTTTTTTTAAATTTCATGTCTCTTGTTTTCAGATTTTCGCAATTAAATTTCAATGAGGCAACATTCCACTTTGTTTTGTTCAGAGCCTAGCATAATAAAATTTTCGTATTCGTAGCGTAGGCTTACGTACGTAGATTTATTACGATGGATCTTAGAATAGGGCTGATTATCATGTTTTATGCCAAACATGCCTATAGCATACTACAAATGTTTCAGATCAAGACAGATGGTAGCTGGTTGTAATACCAAAGTTTCTTGTTTCATCTTGTTTCTTATAAATTACCATATTTTTTCCAATTATTGCAAAAACTTATTCTTCAAATTATGGTCCCCGTCGCAATCGACTTTTCTTGTTTTAAATTAGGTAAAAAAAATGCTATTAGGTAGAAAAATTTTAGTAAAAGTTCATAAACAAAGATATATCCTTACACCGAGAAAAAAAAGCAATAGTAAAATCACCTAAGTCAGCTTCGGTAAAAAAAAACTTGTATCGACATTAGAAACTTATTCTTATTCAACAAAGTAATATTTGTCTATACCCTGCCAAAACAAAAAATGTTTGATTCACCCTAGCCAACAATATAACATTTTTACCAATAGTGGAGGTAAACCATCGAAAACTTTGACACTTTATCAAAACGGTATGAGCAAAATTTATCGTTGAATATTCCCGGTTTGTTATAGTTCTCGTTTAGTTTTTGTAATGAAAATGATATAGCCTAGATGTTTAGCAAAGGTGAGTGCATTTTTTTGGTATTAAATTAGAGCAGTAATATCCAACTATTGACTCTATTGACTATTGAATGCATAAGCTTTGTAAATGTATATTCAATAAAACAATGTTTCCTTAAAAAAAATAAAAATTTTTGACCATTTTATTTAGAAGTTCCATCTAAGTACTTAGGTAATTTTGTACAACAGCAATATACACAATTGTACCTAAGTATGATATTTTTATACACAAGCAATATATAGTACTTTAAGTAAGTAAATGTATATTTTATACTTCTCGTACATGTATATGGTCAATTGCAAAAAAAAACGTACACAAAGAGGTTTTGATGTTTTGTTTTTAAAGTTTTTTAAATTTTCCCGTTAGAGTAGTCAAATTAAGTGAAAATTAATGGAGAATTCGAAGTTGTTTATAGGCCCTACGAAAAAATTGTTTATATGGTTTTTATACAATTTTTGTATTGAACGTCACACAGCAGATATACGGGAAAAATCACTAAATTAAATCTTACAACATTTTTGTTTTGTGATTAAAGAACTTTGTGATGTTTGTTAAGTTATTTAATCAGTTAAATCAGCTTTGCAAAAATCGCCATTTCAGTTACATTTCAGTTACCAAAAATAACTACATATTTTACAATTTTAACGAGAAAAAATTAAAAATGTTCTCCAAAAAGACATCAACGTAGAGATAATTTTCAAAGAAGAAGACTTGCAGCAATAAATAATAAAAAACTGTTAAATAATAAGCAATTTCAGAAAAAACAACAGTGTGACGTTCAATACATTTTGTGACGTTCAATACATTTTGTGACGTGCAAAACATTTTGGTGCGCTTAACCAAATAATTTAAATCAAATTGGGAGTTTAACAAAAAACAGGTTTATTCTTATACAAAAAAAAAAAAAAAAAAATAAATATAAAGTATATAATTCAGCCATACATAAAATTTTCATCCAATTTTTTTTCTTTATTTTTTTAGAAAAAATTAAAAAAGTCAACAACTAGTTGAATTTGTATTGAAAATTTATTAAGACATCACGTTTTACAATATAACTGAACCCTCTAAAACCACATCTACATTTTATATCATTGGAAAGGTATAACCTAACGTAAAAACGTAAAAAAATTAAAATTATAAAAAAGAAAAAAATTATAGCACGTGTTGCTGGCATGGTATTGAACTTAAACAAATTAAGAATGAGTCAACTTATTGCAATATTTTCAAAAACTTTGTACTTTTCCTCAAAATAGATGAAACAACTTTTCCAATGATACTATATTACCGGTAATCAGAGATCTGCAACGAATCGCATTTTTGCATCAATGAGCCGCTCACTCAAAACTAAGTATGAATAAGTATAAGTAGTTTCCAAATCAGAGCTCGGATGTTATTGATTCAAAACAAAGTGAATCAAATTTTTGAATCATGAGCCGCTCACTCAAAACTAAGTATGAATAAGTATAAGTAGTTTCCAAATCATAACTCGGATGTGATTGATTCAAAACAAAGTGAATCAAATTTTTAAATCATGAACCGCTCACTCAAAAATGAGTATGAATAAGTATAAGTAGTTTAAAAAGTAGTATTCATATTTGATTCATTCAAAATAGCTCAAAGCTCATTTACTATTCGATTTTTTTTATATTTCGATTTCGAGTATTCATAATATGTTCAAGTACTTAGAGTATTGGAATCATCGTTGAATCTAATTGATTTCGAATCTGATATCAGAATTTTAAAATTTATGCTGGTTGATAGGGTTGCCAACTAATTTTTTCTAATTTTTACGAATTTGGTGCTGGGGTGAACACTAGGAAAAATAGGTCGCTGAATCCGAATCCGTTGTCAGAATTTCGAAATTGTGAAATTTTTAAAAAAAAAAGGGTTGCCACCTAAAAATTTGTCTTTTTACGAGTTTTAAACATTGTCTTACAGTTTTGGGGGGTTGCTGATTTCGAATCTGATGTCAGAATTTTAAAATTCAAGTCGGTTCATAGAGTTGCCACCTCGTTTTTTTTTATTTTTACGAATTTGATGCTGGGGCGAACACTAGGTACAAATGGGTCGCTGAATCCGAATCCGTTGTCAGAATTTCGAAATTGTGAAATTTTTAAAAAAAAAAGGGTTGCCACCTAAAAATTTGTCTTTTTACGAGTTTTAAACATTGTCTTACAGTTTTGGGGGGTTGCTGATTTCGAATCTGATGTCAGAATTTTAAAATTCAAGTCGGTTCATAGAGTTGCCACCTCGTTTTTTTTTATTTTTACGAATTTGATGCTGGGGCGAACACTAGGTACAAATGGGTCGCTGAATCCGAATCCGTTGTCAGAATTTCGAAATTGTGAAATTTTTAAAAAAAAAAGGGTTGCCACCTAAAAATTTGTCTTTTTACGAGTTTTAAACATTGTCTTACAGTTTTGGGGGGTTGCTGATTTCGAATCTGATGTCAGAATTTTAAAATTCAAGTCGGTTCATAGAGTTGCCACCTCGTTTTTTTTTATTTTTACGAATTTGATGCTGGGGCGAACACTAGGTACAAATGGGTCGCTGAATCCGAATCCGTTGTCAGAATTTCGAAATTGTGAAATTTTTAAAAAAAAAAGGGTTGCCACCTAAAAATTTGTCTTTTTACGAGTTTTAAACATTGTCTTACAGTTTTGGGGGGTTGCTGATTTCGAATCTGATGTCAGAATTTTAAAATTCAAGTCGGTTCATAGAGTTGCCACCTCGTTTTTTTTTATTTTTACGAATTTGATGCTGGGGCGAACACTAGGTACAAATGGGTCGCTGAATCCGAATCCGTTGTCAGAATTTCGAAATTGTGAAATTTTTAAAAAAAAAAGGGTTGCCACCTAAAAATTTGTCTTTTTACGAGTTTTAAACATTGTCTTACAGTTTTGGGGGGTTGCTGATTTCGAATCTGATGTCAGAATTTTAAAATTCAAGTCGGTTCATAGAGTTGCCACCTCGTTTTTTTTTATTTTTACGAATTCGATGCTGGGGCGAACACCCCATTTGTACCTAGTGTTCGCCCCAGCATCAAATTCGTAAAAATAAAAAAAAACGAGGTGGCAACTCTATGAACCGACTTGAATTTTAAAATTCTGACATCAGATTCGAAATCAGCAACCCCCCAAAACTGTAAGACAATGTTTAAAACTCGTAAAAAGACAAATTTTTAGGTGGCAACCCTTTTTTTTTTAAAAATTTCACAATTTCGAAATTCTGACAACGGATTCGGATTCAGCGACCCATTTGTACCTAGTGTTCGCCCCAGCATCAAATTCGTAAAAATAAAAAAAAACGAGGTGGCAACTCTATGAACCGACTTGAATTTTAAAATTCTGACATCAGATTCGAAATCAGCAACCCCCCAAAACTGTAAGACAATGTTTAAAACTCGTAAAAAGACAAATTTTTAGGTGGCAACCCTTTTTTTTTTAAAAATTTCACAATTTCGAAATTCTGACAACGGATTCGGATTCAGCGACCCATTTGTACCTAGTGTTCGCCCCAGCATCAAATTCGTAAAAATAAAAAAAAACGAGGTGGCAACTCTATGAACCGACTTGAATTTTAAAATTCTGACATCAGATTCGAAATCAGCAACCCCCCAAAACTGTAAGACAATGTTTAAAACTCGTAAAAAGACAAATTTTTAGGTGGCAACCCTTTTTTTTTAAAAAATTTCACAATTTCGAAATTCTGACAACGGATTCGGATTCAGCGACCTATTTTTCCTAGTGTTCACCCCAGCACCAAATTCGTAAAAATTAGAAAAAATTAGTTGGCAACCCTATCAACCAGCATAAATTTTAAAATTCTGATATCAGATTCGAAATCAATTAGATTCAACGATGATTCCAATACTCTAAGTACTTGAACATATTATGAATACTCGAAATCGAAATATAAAAAAAATCGAATAGTAAATGAGCTTTGAGCTATTTTGAATGAATCAAATATGAATACTACTTTTTAAACTACTTATACTTATTCATACTCATTTTTGAGTGAGCGGTTCATGATTTAAAAATTTGATTCACTTTGTTTTGAATCAATCACATCCGAGTTATGATTTGGAAACTACTTATACTTATTCATACTTAGTTTTGAGTGAGCGGCTCATTACTCAATAACGTGATTCATTGAAAATTTTTGATTCGAATCACTGAGCTGCGAACGAATAGTACTCGAGTACTACTTATTTTTAAGTATTCGTTGCAGTTCTCTGCCGGTAATCGGTCTTAAGTTTATTTGAGCTACGTTGTCTCCAAATAGACCCTATTTTGGCCGGGAACAATTATTCTAAAAATTTATAACTTCGAATTTGGTTTTCAAATCTATAAAGCAATGCAAGAAAAGTATTTAAGAGAAATCGGAGATGGTCAGTGCAACTGATCACTTCAATGTGAAATGGGCGATATCAGTCAGTAAAAACAAGAAGCAAAAATCAGGTCAAAGTCATACATAGGTACCATTCTTTTTGCTTTCGTTTATATTCTTCATTTCGTTCCTTATCTAACTTTATTTTTCTCGATATCTTCGTGCTCTTTCAGCAGACGTTAACTTTACTATTTTACTCTTAAATATACAAAAACGAAGTACAAAATGAATACTTCAGCCGGTGGTGTGACATATCTATGGTAGTGACGTTCAATGCATTTGCCACTTTTTAGTTTTTTTTTTTCTTAGGAATTTTATTTTCGAATATACGAAAACAAAGAAATTAATCAAAACCTATGAAACAATGATTTTAAACTTGGATTTTTATACCCCCACGTTTAAAAAAGGTAAATGGGGGTATATTAATTTTGTCACTCCGTTTGTAACGCCCATAAGGAGGCGTGGTAGGTATAAAAAGTATATATATTCTTGATCAGCATCACCAATCGAGTTTATCTAGCCATGTCCGTCTGTTTGTGATCACGATTTCAGCCGTAATTTTACAGCTATCATCACGAAATTCAATATTTAAGCTTTTATCTAAAAAATGAAGGTCAAGTTTGTAAATGAGCCAAATCGGATGAAAACCACGCCTACCTCCCATACAAAGTGACTTTATCAAAACGGTAAAATCTCTTAGAACTCAACAAAAATGAATATATGGTCTTGCAATTTTGCATATGAGTTTTGCTGTTTAAAATACAGTCTAAGTATGAAATTCAACCAAATCGGATGAAAACCACGCCTACCTCCCATACAAAGTGACTATATCAAAAAGGTAAAATTTATCTAAAATCCACAAAAATGAATGTATGGACTTGAAATTTTGCATATGAACATTGATATATAACGTGTAATATGTGTATGGAATTCAACCAAATTGAGTGAAAACCACGCCCACCTCCCATACAAAGCGACTTTATCAAAAAACAAAAGCGAATATTTTCTGTGAAAAATATAACGAAAACGTTTTTACAGATAATCATTTTATTGATTGCTTAAGACTTTGAATATACTTTGGTTCGGCCGTGGGGGTATTTTAACTTCGGCCCAGTCGAAGATCATTTCTTACTAGTTTTGATTTACTATTTTTGCTATGATAAAACTCCGCGTGGCGTTCAATACATTTTTACACGTACTTATCATGATGAACTGAGAAAACACAAAAAAATTTACTAATTTTTAAAATTTCGTGAGAACTAATCTCTGTACTTTCTTAATATAACTTTCTTGTCATCTATACCACACCTAAATTAAAACTAACGAAGCGTAAAAAAAAGTGACGTTCAATACAATGCGCAAAATCATTACAAAACAGTTATTATTTGTTAAATTTCTGCATTGTTTTCAACTTTTTTTCACGTTTTTCATCAAAAAGTGTAACTGAGGACACATGTTTTTGTATTAAGCGAGTACGAGAAAGCAATATAACATTCTTCAAAACAAATTTGCAAACAATTTTAGGATTCTGAAATATATATTTTTTCAATAAATATTCTTCAGTGATCACTTTCTCATGTTTAATTTGTTTTTTTCTTTTTATTTTTACCTAAAAACAGAGTTAAAAGAGCGGGGACAAAAAAAAGAGCATTTTGTATGCAATTAACCCATATATATTTGTTTATTTAACTTTGATAGTTCAACAAAGCTTTTTGTTGAAACCTTGAACACTATGTTCGGCAGATTAAGCAAGCACGCTAATATAAATTGTCAAAGTCACAATGTATTAATTTCAAAATATTTTGTTAATTTATCATCCAAATCAATGTCGGTAAGTTAACATGTAAAACTTAGGTGTTTTGCCCAAAAACTTAGGAGGCTGAAAACTGCCAAAGCCATCGTATAAATTGTACGTGTTATCTTGAGAGATGCATTGCAGTTGGGCCTGTTCTATTTCCTACAGCTATTTTCTAAGTCATTTCATTTGTTTGTCCCAAAAAATTGTATACAAAAAAATCTTTTGTCTTCCATAAGCGCCTTACATGATTACGTAATTAACGAAAACTTAACCATGGAAGATTTTTTTAAGCATTTCAATTGTTACAGTTCAGTAAGTCTGCCTTTGTTCGATATAAAGTCGATAATATTGCTGAATTTTAAAGCTAGCTTTTTAGAAATATTGAAGAAATTAAAAATAAACATAATAAACTAGCTGGGACTCCAATCCAGGACCTCAATATAGTAGGAAATTACGCTAAGATTTGTATACCTACTACCCAGATCATTGTTGTTGGTCCTAACTGTTCTGTCCGTATGTTCTTACGTTATTACTTCCTTGTAATTTTCTTTTTGTTCGAATAATAAAATATAAATTGTATGCTTTTTTTTCTTCTTGCATCTAGCCATATGTATCCTCTCAAATGTACATATAGTGGAGTCCTAAAACTATTAATGGCATTTTCAAGCACTATGCGGTATGAAATGAGTTGGAAAGTTCAACAATCTTAGTTAGGTATTTTACTGTATGAACAATTGAGCATGACTCTATGCTGTTGTAAGCCTTAAATTGCACATTAAAAAATAGATTATACAGGAATGTCCCATGAGATGTTATTCTGATAAACTGTTCATAAACATTGGTAAGAAAGGTAACTTTGGGTAACTGCCGACTCGAAGCTGGTACCTTCTGCTGAAATATATGAAAAACTTTTCGTAGAATTTTTCTCAACCTCATAAATATTCGGAGAATCCCTAGAACATTTATAATTATTCAAACAAAAACGGGATCATAAATACCATGAACCATGTAGAACCAATTCAAGTCTAAGAATAAAGCTTGGAATTTTCTTGATTTTGACCGGGCCTTTTTTTAATACTTTAAGGGGACATATTGGTTACAAATTTTTAAAAAATTATTGTTTTTGGGAATTTTTTTTCATAGAAGGAAAAAATACATATATCGTTTTCAAATTTTGCGCATGTATTTACTTACATTTATAGAATACAAAACAAATGAATTTATTACTTAAGGGGACATATGGGCAAATCCTGCGTGTCGGACGTCACATTCGGACGCATTTTTTTTTCAATTAAAATGCTGAAAATATTTTGTATAAAAAAAGTAACTGGTGCAACATTCAGTATTAAGGGGCTGCTATATATTAATATCAGAAAAAACTACAATATAAGTGTAAGTACATGAACAGTGGTTTTGATATTCAGCGTTTGGACGTTATTAAAATAGAAGTAGTTTTGATATTAATTGCAAAATCTGCTATTTGCTGCGAACTGATTCGAGCCAAGAGAAAATATGATATAAATGAAACGTTTAGAATTAACTGAAATATAAAAAAAAAGTAAGCATAGTCGTTAATTTTTATTATTGGTTTTATTTTTGTAATATTTATTATCGTTCGGACGTCATGTGTCGGACGTCAGTAATTTTTCCATCATTACATTATTTTACTTATAGATTTTTTTTAATTATTTTTAATATTTACATCTACTCTACGTTCAAAAAATAGGCTGTTCGAGCAATATAAATGGAGGTTTCATTTTTGCAATATTTTTAATATTTGGTAATATTACGTAGTTTTTAATTTTTTGGCGTTTATGTACATTGCCTTAATTTTAGAAATAAATATCTTATCTTTTCTTCACAAAAAACTGGCGATAAAAACCCATGTGTATCTTCAATTTTCGTTCCCTTTTGTCAACACCAATTCGCCGCAAATTGTCAACAACCTGTCCAAATTGCTTTTAAGTTATGACAAATTTAAAAGGTGTCAGCGTAAATTAAATTTTAAAGATGCTTAAAAGAAACAAATTCCTGAAACCTCAGCTAAAGACATCTACAGAAGGAGTTCGAGAATTCATACCTCGACAAAGAGCTTTATGTTTTTGTATGATCAAATTGAAGAAAGTTTTTCTATTTAAAACTTTTGGATAAGAGTTAATAGTATGGTATGATTATTATAATATGATGGCATGGCATGATGGATATAGTATGATTAGTTAATGGTACGATATTATGTTATGGTACGATGATATGATGTATAGATATATGGAATGTTGGTAGGTATGGTTTGATGGTAGAATATGATGGTATAGTATTGTCTGATGGTATAGTATGGTGGTAAGATGAGCATGGAATGATAGCATGGTATAGTTTTATGATACATTATGATGGTATAGGATGATAATTTGGTATGATGGTAGTATGGTATAATAACATTCAACTTTTCGAAATTGTTTTAAAACAGATTTTATCTAATCTTGCAAATATATGAAATGGGACTTTTTTAATAAGACTTTTTTAATATTCAATATATTCTATTTTTTTGGGTTCAAGTTTGACTTCTACCATGCGTGGCGGCCCCACACATATTTTTTTTAGCTAACTGGTGGTCGTTTTTATTTTTTCCCTTAACTCTTTGCGATAAATACGATTATTTCAGCTTCTTTTCTACGAAATTCATCATCAAGTTTTTTTTTTTTTTATTTTTTCGCAAATTTTTGGATCTTTCTGCACTTTTTTTTAATATTTGGCTTACCATCTACAAAAGTAATATGCAAAAGTTATTTCCACGTCAATTCTATTTGAAAATGTCGTCTACCGTTCGGACGTCACTAAGTTTGCCCAGTTGATATGAGCTGAAAATTATTTATATTTTAAATCAGCATTTATATTCTGGAAAATGTGCAAAAACTGGCTTTGTAACAGGTTTAAATTTTTGTTTTTAATTTGATTTAACGATTTTATCTAAATAAAACCCTTTTTACGTGTCGGACGTCAGAACAGAGTTAGTCATATTTATTTTGCAAAATACACCGTTATGCACAAATTTTGTCAAACCTATTATAGCTCCAATTTGCGAAGAAAGAAGTGCAAAGGGAAATAAAAAACTTTTATACGTAAAGCTTATATCAATAGGTTTCTTAGATCAATAAGCAACCTGAAAAAAAACAAAAAAAAAAAACTTAGGTCGAATATTGACTGTGAATCACTTCTTTTTTTATTACATAAAACCTCAAGAAAAAAAAATTATTGGGAACTTAAGTGTAGATATATTAAGCTTTTAATAAACAATAATGCTCTTGAAAAAGGAGCATCTTCAGTTTCTCACACTTGGTGGACTATTTTCGGGATTTGCCCATATAGGTTACAAATTCTAAAAAATATAAAAAAACCAAATTAATTCTTGTTTAAGTGGCTATCGCCTGAACTAGGATAATTTTTTCCGCCGACCGATTTTTTAATCTGAAAAATAGATTTTTTTTTTTCAAATGGCCGTCATTTTGTTTTTTTTGGCGGAAAAAAATTATCCTAGTTCAGGCGATAGCCACGTAAACAAGGATTAATTTGGTTTTTTTTTTTCCTCAGATGTTCCAGACTGGTGATATCCTGCACACCGTCCATTTTTTGACATTTTAAAAAAAAGAAATCAAATAACATTTTTAAAAAAAATTTTTTGTATTCCTTAGATGTTAATAAATTTATGTGCAAAATTTTAAAACGATATCTTTTTTCCTGATATGAAAAAAAATTCACGAATAAATTTTTTTTTGTAACCTTTATGTCCCCTTAAGTAATAAATTCATTTGTGTGTTACATTGTCTTGGTTAAGCCCTGGTTTAAAAATTGGCGTTGGTCTTGATCTTGGATTGAAAATTAGTTGAAATTTAAGTAGGAATGGAAAGGGAAAACCAAGTAAGAGATTTGTTGGATATTTTGAGTAAATCCATAGAAACATGTTCAATTTGATGCAAGTGTTATGCCTTGGCCTCAGCCAACTCAACTTTTTTAATTTCCCTGTCATTAATCTAAGCAAAACCTCTATAAACCATCCATTAAGTTTTTAATTGTGATGTACTGTGTGAATTGCTGTTTATTTACAAAATAGAATGTTTACCATAGGGCCATGGTATTGAAAGCGTCTTTAAAAATGTTGAAAGCTTGCAACCACTTCTTTCGATCAATTTTTCAACCTTATCAAACAAAACATATCAGAAGTTGGTTCTGATATGTTCTGACATTTGACAATTGAAATTTTTTTATTTATTTGTGATTTTAAATTTTTTAATTTAAAAAAAAAACTAATGTGAAAAAATTGTGCAAAAAATATTAAAAAAATAAGTTTTGAACAATAGATTATTCTCCTGAATATCCTACTGATATTTCAATTAAAATATTCTTATGAAAATAATATATAGATGACCAAGTCCTATTTGTAAAGGAATGTCTGAGATACATATGAAAGTAAAACTAATACCGCAATGATTCTACACTGAGTATCTTTGGGCTTGATTTCAAACTTTTTATTTATCTTAGCCAATTCTTAGCTTCTGTAGCTTTGCGTTTTTGCAACCTTTAAATCGCTAACTAAATTAAAACAATTAAAACTTCACTCATTCGTTTAATGAACAAACTGCGAAGTAGAAACATGCGATTTGTTGGTGTTGTTGTTGCATTTAATATATCTATTATTCTGATCGACTGATCGCCTGACTGACTGACTGACGTACGGAGGAATGCACTGACTGACTGACTGACTAACTGACTAATGCTTAATATTTAATGTCTGCTTTGAATGCAATACAAGTTCTTTTTTTCTTCTTATTTCTCAATTCCTTGCAGTATTTTCGCGCTTGTTAACTAATTTTATTGGTTAAAATTGTCTGGTTGTGTTGGTTAATTGCTTGATTTTTTGATTTGGAATTTCATGTTTTTTAATAATAAAATTTTAACGTTTGTTTGCACAATATTTTTTATCGCATTAATTATTATTATTTTTATTATTACCAGAACGAGATAGAAATTTTTTTAATTTTTTAATTAATTCATTGCATGCTTTGCAGTAGTTATCAATTTTAATTTTTGTTAATAAGAACTAAAAACAAATTTTACAAATAAATAAATGCATTAATGATGATTATGTAATAAAGACAATTGTGTTAGATTTAAATAAGCTCGAGTTGAAGCGATTTAAAGTGGTTATTTTGAATACAATTTAATTGGTTCATAGATTAAAATACAATTAACCCAACAATTTAATTTCAATACATTTGAAGAAATTCAAACTTATATTATTTTTGTTGGTTTTTTTTTAAATACTTTTAACGTAGTTTAAATTTTTTTGAAACTTATTTATGTACCAAAGTTAACAATTATGGTCAATTATTATAAAACTATTGCCTCAATTGCTCCATTAAAATTATATAAATACGTAGGGTCTTTTTTTTTTTTTTTTGTTCACAATTAGTTACTGTCAAATAACGTTTCCAATTCGCAGCTCGTTAACCTATTTAATAAACGCTAAAATGTTGCATAAAATATATTTAATGTTCCGAATAACATTTTAAACTGTTATTTAACTTAATTTGTCATACATACCATTCGCTCTAGAGTCGCCTAGACTAGCAACTAGCCGGTCGCCAACAAATAAGCTTGGGTCACACATACTGCGCATGCGTCGCGCCACGCCACGCCACGCTAGTCGCTCCACCACAATTAAAGTAATTTAGTATTTAAGTAAATTTGAGCCAATTATCAAAGAAAAGCTTTTAAGTCCAACAAAATGTCAGCGTCAAAAAGACTGGTGGAGTGTGGAAAACTTAAAAATTTAATGGTTTTTAGTATGCACTGTGGGTTGTCCTTTACATTCGAAAAAAAAACCTTAGAACATAAGAATACCCATTAAACCATTAACGAAGGTTTTGCGTAAGGTGAGAGTTTTGCGAACGTTTTTGGGTAGAATTTTTATACAAATATTTTACTTTTTATTTTCTCGCTTAAAAGTTCTTGATAAGAAGATTTTAGTAACGTAAGTTGGCCTAATTACGACCAGCTTGGCACCTTCTGACTACACTGAGGCACATTCGTTTAGACGCAATATACCTTTTTTTAAAAACTTATCGTAAAGTACACACAAAATATATTTAAAATAAATTTTTTTATTTATGTTAAAGAACAATATTTCTTTTGCAAAATACTGATAAAAAATTTAATGTTAACATAAAGTAATATTTTATATTAATTAACTTAAAATATAACTCCCGAAGCAATTGGCATATTCGTTTAGACGCACTTAAATTAGAGCTTGAATAATAACAATTTAGTAATGAGTATGCCCACCATTTTTTTGGATAACCTCAAATATCCTATTAGGCATTGAATAAATAAGTTTTTGAAGAATTTTCCCTTGAATTGAAGTCCAAACTTCCTTAATCTTAAACTTCAACTCTGTAACAGTAGATGTCTTAGATGTCTTAGAGACATGAATGGACGCATTGTCCTGTTGGAAAATGACACTGTCGTCCATTTTATCTTCGATAAATTGAATAAGAACATCGTCTAACATCTCAATGTACACTTCCAAATTCATTCGGGCAGGAATGAAACACAGAGTTGACTTTCCTTCAATGGAAAAGGCAGCCCAGACCATCAGACTTCCGCCTCCAAAGTTTCTTTTTGATTTGGGGATACTTGCATTGCGGATATCGTGCCAATAGCAGCTATAACAGTCTGGGCCATCCAAATTAAATTTTTTTTCGTCGGAAAAAATAACTTTTTCCCATTCGGAAGTCCAGTGCATATGCTTTTTAGCAAAATTTAAGCGTGCCTTTTTATGGTGTTCTTTGAGCATTGGTTTGCGCGCTGGTTTCTTCCAAACAACATTGGGTGTTGTACGTAGAACATGGGCAACATGTTTTTTCGTTACTGGTAAACATAACTTAGATTGTATTTGTGTTGAATTTAATTTATTTTTAGTAGCCTCCTCTCGAATCAAATTTTTTTGACGATTTGTCAGCTTTTGGTTACCTTTTGTTGGTTTCTTAATTCCATAACAAGCTCCTTTTTTTAAGAAATTTCTTGCAACTTTATCAGAACGCGAAATTCTTCGGCTAATTTCACGAATGGAACACCCCTGATCTTTAAAAAAATGTATTTGAATTTTTTCTTGATCGGTCAAGTAAACTCCACGTGGCATTTTTTTAATGTTCACCTAAAATAACGAATATTAATTATTTTTCAAAATTTTTTTGAAAAAAACAGAAGCAATCTTACTTATTTAATGTTTATAAAAAAAAATCTTTTATTTTGTTATTTACTTCCTCTCAAAAATTAAATTTTTTCCACTGCGGCTATACGAATATGCTCCTCCCATGAAGCGCGTTTACAGTCGTGCTAAATTTTTACAAAAACAAAACAAAAACGGTAAACAACCGTTACTTATTTTAAAAACAGACATGCTGCTTGTTACTTTAGTACCACGGTTGCACAGAGCTATGCCTTTTATTTACACATATTGAATAATTAGTGGAATAAAAGTAGTGCGGCTAAACGAATATGCCTGAGTGTATGTCTATCAAGAACAATGTTTATAACAAAATATTTTTTTTGACGTGACGAAGTAACGTTTTACCGCGCAGGTTTCCAAAAAAGTTGAAAAATGCATTTTTTTCAAAATTCATGAGCGTTGCATTGAATTGTTACTCGCTGAGTATAAGAGCTATGACTAAAAAGATGGTACGCCTGTAAAGTCTAATTCTTTGACTTCATTACAAAACAAAACAAAAATTCAAACGTCATCGGGACGCGGTGGGAACTGCTTAAGCAACACAACTGAAAATTTGTTACATGGAATTATTACTCGCTGAGTATTAGCGCCAGGATTAATATGATACAATATAATATAATATGATACAAAAATATGATACACCAAAAGAGGCCTGTTCTAAATCCTCACAACAAAATTAGACGAAACATTTCTGATGTCATGGGGACACAGAGAGAGCCGCTCAAAGATCGAAAATGCAAATTTGAAAATGAATTTTTACTCAGTGAGTATATAAGCTACGATAAATGTTTAAAATGGAAAATGAAGGACTTATACTTGGCTTTACGGAAACAATAAAAAAAAATTCTGACGTTACCAGATCGTGAATATAGCAGCATATGTAACAGAAATGTAATATCGTTGCATGGAATTTTTACTCACTCGGGAGACGTACTGCGGTAAATTTTGTTTTACAAAAGCATAAACAATATCGTGTTATTACGCCTCACAACTAAAATATAAAAAAATTCTTATCGTCATGATTTCAGGGTGGTAACCACATAATGCAGTAAAAATGCTACAACCATGAAAAAACGTTGCATGGAATTTTAACTCTGTGACTACTGGCGTAACGGTAAATTTTAAGGAACGAACATGAAGGTGAGGTCTTCGAGCACATGATAAAAATAGCAAAAAAACAATTGACGGCGTCATCAGGCCTCTCAGGGAACCGCCTAATATGACGCTTTTGCTGAATTAATTGCACAACCAATGGAGAAGCAAATAAAACAAAAATCAGCTATAACAGCAACAACAACAACAATTTCGACAACAATATTCACATCAACATCAACATCAACATCGACATCAACATCAACATCAACATCAACATCAACATCAACATCAACATCAACATCAACATCAACATCAACATCAACATCAACATCAACATCAACATCAACATCAACATCAACATCAACATCAACATCAACATCAACATCATCAACATCAACATCAACATCAACATCAACATCAACATCAACATCAACATCAACATCAACATCAACATCAACATCAACATCAACATCAACATCAACATCAACATCAACATCAACATCAACATCAACATCAACATCAACATCAACATCAACATCAACATCAACATCAACATCAACATCAACATCAACATCAACATCAACATCAACATCAACATCAACATCAACATCAACATCAACATCAACATCAACATCAACATCAACATCAACATCAACATCAACATCAACATCAACATCAACATCAACATCAACATCAACATCAACATCAACATCAACATCAACATCAACATCAACATCAACATCAACATCAACATCAACATCAACATCAACATCAACATCAACATCAACATCAACATCAACATCAACATCAACATCAACATCAACATCAAAACCAACACCAACACCAACACCAACATTAACATCAACATTAACACCAACATTAACACCAACACCAACACTAACACCAACACCAACATCAACACCAACACCAACACCAGCACCAACACCAACACCAACACCAACACCAACACCAACACCAACACCAACACCAACACCAACACCAACACCAACACCAACATCAACACCAACATCAACACCAACACCAACACCAACACCAACACCAACACCAACACCAACATCAACATCAACATCAACATCAACATCAACATCAACATCAACATCAACATCAACATCAACATCAACATCAACATCAACATCAACATCAACATCAACATCAACATCAACATCAACATCAACATCAACATCAACATCAATATCAACATCAACATCAACATCAACATCAACAACATGATGTTTTCATTACATTTATCGTAGTTTATATACTCACCGAGTAAAAATTCAATGCAACGCTGCTGCATGAATGTTGCATTGTCGATCATTGTTGCATTGTGTTTGAGCGGCTCTCTCTGTGTCCCCATGACAACAGAAATTTTTTGTCTAATTTTGTTGTGAGGGCTTAGAACAGGTCTTTATTGGTGTATCATAATTTTAGTCCTAGCACTAATACTCAGCGAATAATAATTCCATGTAACAAATTTTCAGTTGTGTTGCTTAAGAAGTTCCCACCGCGTCTCGATAATGTTTTAAATGTTTGTTTTGTTTTTATAATGAAGTCAAAGAATTAACCTTTACGGTCGCAATATCTTTTTAGTCATAGCTCTTCTACTCAGCGAGTAACAATTAAATGCAACGCTCATGAATTTTGAAAAAATGCATTTTTCAACTTTTTTGGAAACCTGCGCGGTAAAACGTAACTTCGCCACGTCAAAATGAAGTGTCATACAGGCTTTATTAGATGGCGCAGGAATTCCTTCGGATTAAGGTTGAACATCGCCAAACACTCCTCTGAAGTTGTCACACAGTTGCGCTTATGGTCAAGTGTGAGAAAATGTAATGTTTCCGCTCAGTTGAGATATCTACAGCCTCAGTCACCTCACACACTTTCATTTTTCGATCGTTCAATATCATTCCATGGATTTTATCTACGACTTCTGGCGTGGCGATCTCTTTTGGATGACCTACACGTTCAGCATCACTTGTGCTGGTATGACCACAACTGAACTTTTTAACCATTGAAATTAAAGTTAATCTATGGAATTATTTTTTCCATTTCCGTTGAAATTAGCGAGGTATGTTGCTTTCAATGGCTTTTAAACACAAATTATATATCGTAGTTTGTTAAAAATTTGTCAGTAGTATACTTCAGAGATGGTAGAGCCAGTGCTCTGAAAAATTCCTTTTTCCATAACACTCCCATTTCTAATGACCCAATAAGTGCCTAGTTTCATTCTTCTAGTGTTGATACTTGTAGAATCCTAATCATGATTTTTTAAAGTCTCTTTCCGCCAATCTTTTTGATACTATCCGCGATCCATAAGAAGTTTGACTTAAAAAATAATTCAGTTTTAAAAATGAGCCAAGTTGGATAGTCACTACATCTTCTTCCCATACGAAATCACGTCATTAAAATAATCAATATTTTTTTCAGGAAAACAAATACCACGACATAATAAAAGAACAAGAGTTTAAGATTTGACAAAATAGGGATAATAACTATGCCTATCTCCTATACAAAGGGCGTCATCAAAATTACAAAACCTATTTAAGCTTGAAATTTGACAAACTAAGAAAGAAACTATACGATATAAGTTCCCAATTTCTGAGAAAAGTGCAACGCTTCAATAAATCTAAGTTAATTGAGCTCAACAGAATATCTTATTCGATGATGTACCAAATTTTATTGATGGCCCACAATTCCTTAAATTTTTGTTTTTGCTAACACGAATTCCACGAAAAAGTCAACCTCATAGGTCAAAAATCAAATTGTAAAGAGAGAAGAGAAACTATATAGAATATATTCTATCGAATTCGGGCAACACGTTTAAAGTTGAATTTTTCAAGATAACGGTAGTTTTTCTGTGTTTTTTTTTACTTTCGCGTGGTGAATAAGCTGAGCGAAAATTTTGCAGTTTTATTTTGATATTTGCCGTGAGGGCGTGCGCTGTTTATTACAACAATTAACAAAAAAAATATTTGCTTCAAATTTTTTAATATTTTCCTAATAATCATACATATATATGTATTAATAATTATCAACGACATACCGTGGTAAGAGCAGTTAAATAAATTAAGAAAATATGTAGCATGTGCGTGACAATATTGATATATGTTTCAATGCAGACTCTAATATAAGAAATTTTTTGCGGAAAATGCTGTTATGTGTGGATATTGAGATGGCAAACCAGATTGAAAAGCATTTTTTTTACTATTTCCATTGAAAAAAATTCCACGCGTTTCGCACATGTTACACTTTTTTCTATACAACAATGTAGTTTTTACACACTATGGGGTCGTTCATAAATTACGTTACCAATTTAGAGGGGAGGAGGGGCTTTAATATGTATTACGATTAGTAATGATATGGGGGGTCTCATATATAGCAAAGTGACCAAAAATAAAACAACTCGAAAAAATTGAAACTAATACACCCTTCATTTAAAAAAATTTCCATCCTTATATCTGCATTAGACGGTCAAACGTCTAAATTGACGGTTAACTATTGACAAGTGTCAATAGGAATTCTCACAAGTGAGTTTTATTTAATTTAACCCTTAAATGCCCAGTGTATCTTTTTGGATACAACCGAGAAAATAAGGTATTTATTTTGAAATATTGCAAAAATTAAAATGCTGGATATGTAGTTTCACTCAGAAAATTTCATATATAAAACAAAAATTTAATTATTGGCATAACTTTGTTGGTTTGGGAAATATTGACCGTCAAATTAAAAAGTTTTTTAATTTTACGGAAAGTTCGGTTTTTGACATGAAATACCTTTTTAACTATTAACAATTTTAGAGTATCATTTAACAAACAAATTAAGAGTTATCATAAAAAGAATCGTTTTCCACGTTTTTGCCTTGAACTCCTACAACCAAGCTGATTGATGATATTCGTCAGAATGCCCACTGTATCTTTTTGGATACAATCATGTTTTCTTTAAACAAAACTTTTTCCAAAAAAAAAAAAACGGGGTCGTGTTCAGGGGATCATTTAGCACAACATAATTTTAATGATATCGATGTTGTTGGGCATTTAAGGGTACAAATAAAACGGAATATAGATTATTATTCAAATAAATCTATTTTAAGGAATCATATTCACAAAAACACTGAACTTGGTGATGTACGGGTGCAGCCTTTACGGGTACTCTCTCAAAGGCCAGGCGAATTTCTTTGCATAAGAAATGAGAATACACCTGAATAGGTCCACATGGAATTTGCTGAAGGATTTGAAGAGTCCCCAAAGTTCCAGCTCCTTCAATTCTAGTGATTGAGAGCATCGACTTTTGGATCGAATAGAATATAATTGTTTTTATCGATTAAAATAATTGATTTTCAAATTTTTTTCTTAAATGTATCTAGTCATGACATAATAAAGATTAAAAAAAGAAAATAAGTAATTTTTAATCCTCTTGTTTTGTATTTCAGTTTTTAGTTAATATGGTCGAAGGTAACAGTAATATGAACGTACGGTGTAATTGTGCGTGACGAATGCAACATGTGCGTGACGGTGTTTAAAGTTGAAAAAAATGTTTTATAATTTTTTTTTCTCAAATAACTTAACTACTAATATAATCTAGGATAACCTCTTATTGCTGTAAAAAAATATGAAAATTCTATCTGTAGTCAATTCGCAGAAATTTCAGATAGAAGCTGACATCAAATTTTTAAAGGGAAAATTTTGTAGCACGTGCGTACGCTACATTTTGCTTAATAACACCGAAATTCATAAATGGATTCAAAAAACCTTTACAAATCTTAAATAGACCGTAAAATTAATTAATAAAAATTGCAAACCAGTTTTCGCAAAAATTTCTTCTTAAGTTAATCAGTTGCAATTATTCGCAAGCTGTAACAGTGCATGACATGGAATTCATGCTAAGACATTTCACTGTGGTGACCCACAAATATTTTTAAATTTTCAATTTAAGTGTCCCTTTAAATTGTAAATGTCCAAAATTATTTCAAAGTCCAACTGTTGGATTTCTCTTCAATTTCACTTTAACTTTTTGTGGTCAACGATATCGTTTACACTCAACAATGACAGCATTTTTGGTCTAATTCCCGAACTTAATTAAATTAACAAACCGTGAATGATTCTTCTATGCATACAAATACACACATAGCCAGACACACAGACAAAAATTTCCTTATACAAGGCTATTAATATCAAGACAAAACCGCCATAGCCACAAAATTTGTTGGAAACAACAAATTCAAGGAATTAAATTAACAAATAGCAGCAACAACGTGTATGTCTTTTTCTAACAAGTCATCGAATCATTAGACAGCAGCTATTACAACAATCATAACGAATACAACAAAAACATCTACAACTGTCAACAAGACATTTTAATAAAAAGTACAACAACAACAACAACAACAACAACAACAACAACAACAACAACAACAAAATTGCCCAGTAGTTTTTCTCAATGGAGAGATAATTTGTAGAAAGCAAAACAAAATCGTTGCTAACTCAAAAAGTATCGATTTCCAAACAATGAGTAGAACGGATTTTGTTACAAAAAACGAAAAAAAAAAATTTGAAATGAAAACACATAAAATTGTTACATTTTGACTTAGAGCCATAAACGTTAAAAAACGTGCCTAGCTCAGTAAACGTTTGCGCTATCAAAACAAAAACAACAATACTGGACGTAAAAGTGAAGGAGGTGGAAGAGAGACAAGAGGTTTAATAAATCTTAAGCGTGGGATTTCGTCAGAGGTCAGGCCGCAATAGTTAACAATGAACTTAAGAATCACGCTGAAGTATTTAAGCGTTAAATAAAAAAAATAAGAAAAACTTGCCAACTCAGCACAAACCAAGAAGCTATGATCTAGCAGACAACGGAAGCTATCAAGATTCATTGAGATCAAAATCGAAGAATCATAGGCCACTTGAGCGGTTTGGTTTTCTGTATGGTTATCAAAGGTGAGATGCAGGGATCATTAGAATATCAATCGTAGAAGCAAGATTACTTAATCTTTGGTCACTACTATCAATCGGGAAACTCACGGTATGCGAATCCTGAAAGCTGCTTCTTATAAATATGAATAGCTGCAAGGCAAAGTGGTGCAAGATATTTGGAGATTGTGTCATCAAACAAGTTAATTGATTTTAAAAAACTCTTCTCAAAACTTTTGACACCTAATTCACCGTTAACAAAAAGTATTCTTTGTCCTTTTTTTGATTTGACCTATAAAATTTTATTAACATATAAAAAAAAATCTTCTTGAGTCATTTGCAAGTGAATTTATGTAAAATTATTTGTAACACAATCCTTGAGGTTTGCGATTGATCGCGGAGCATACTGAGTTACAAACATCATGTCACAAATTTCAATGTTAAGCTCCCTCAACCCACTGAAAAAATGTTCTACTTCCTGCACATACATACTTGTAGACAGTGAAGCAAATGTATTCTGTAAGTTTGAAGTTAATTGGACGGTTATTTAAAAATTGACGTTCATGGTTTTGGAACTATATGGGAAGTTAAATGGTGCCGTTTTTTGTTTTGAATTGTACATAGAACTTTGAATTGAAATAAAATACTAAAATATATAATTTTAAACTGAAAACCTCGCTGTATGGAAGACACACCTGTTGGTTTCGACATCATATTTTCATCCTTGTCCTTATTTTTGTCCATATCCTTTTCTTTTTTCCCATAATTGTTCTCATCCTAATCCTTGTTCTTAGATTTGTCCTTATAATTGTCCTACTTCTTGACTAAACTCTTAATTTAATACATGCCCAAATTTTCAATCTTTTACTTGTTCGAATCTCTTTACTTATCCTTGGCCAACTCCTTTTCCAATTATGGTCCAACATTTTATGCTTAGTGTGTTACAATCCTTTTTCGAATCCTTATCCATTTTTAGTCTTTATCCTTTTCCCAATCTTATCCTAAATATTATTTTAGGTGTGTCTAAATCTAGGATTCCGGAAGAGAGACGCATTTTCAGTCGACAGAAAAGAGAGGCATAAAAGTGTGAGTGCGAGAAAATTGAGATGCATGGTGACATGAACGAGGACCGAAAATTTTTTGGAAAAATCCTGGCAGATAGTTTTAAGACTGGGGCCTCTTTCTGCAAGTATGATAAAGGGAATCTAGTGACAGATGTTCAACGTATACTGATGATGTGGAGGGAACACTTCTCTAGGGTTTTTAATGGCGACGTTGACAACAATCCCGCCGATATAGATGATATCCAGAATACACCACTTGTGGACGAGAGCGTTGAATTCTGCAGCCCGACTATAATGAAGTCTTGAAAGCTATAAAAAATAAAAATAACAAACTGGCCATTTCCGCCCTTGAAAGGACTATGACCGAACTTCTTATGACGAAATGGTGTTGTGCGTGTTATTAAATGTTTGAACACAATTTGATCGAGAACTGGACCTATGGGCATGTTCTCAAGAAGCTTTATATGACATTATTTACTCTCTGAGGTTTGCAATTGTCTGCAGAGAGGTGACGACCGAACAGAAAAATTAATTCAATTGAAAAAACTTTATGTGTCAGATGGAATTGAAACAGGGTTCTCTGGCGTATGGGTCACGCACTCTACTCACTGCGCCATGGCCGCCAGTTGAAAGCTATAGCTCGGCTTAAAAACAATAAAGCCGCAGAAGCCGATGGTTTACCTGCTGAGTTCTTTATGAATGGATGTGAAGCATTCCAAATTATCTTCAGAATATGGTTGGAAGAATGCATTCCAAACAATTGGAACCTCATTGTGCTCTGCTCAATCCACAAGAAAGACGATTTCACCATTTACACCAACTACCGTGGGGTAAGCCTTCTTAATATTGCATATAAGGTCCTGTCGAGCGTCTTATATGAAAGACTGGAACTCATTATAAACCAGCTGCATGGACCTTATCAGTGTAGCTTCAGACCTGGCAAATGCACTATAGACGAGATATTTACGTTTCGAAAAATTTTGCAGAAGACTGTAGAGAAACAAATTGGCACACTCCACATTTTTGTCTATTACAAAGCCGTCTTCGACAGTCCAATAAGGAACCACCTGCTGTACTTGAAATGAAGTTTCAGACAAGGTAATCACCTCTATCTCGCGACTTATTCAACCAAATGATGGATAAGATCACCCGAGCTGCTGCTCAGAAAGGGAAAGGCACAATATTCTACAAGAGTTTTATGCTGCTGTCATATGCTGATGATATCGATATCATTGGCCATAGCTCAAAGTAAGTACAGCATTCTCCAGATGCCAACACGCAGCAACGGTTGTAAGCGCCACATAAGTAAGTAAGTAAGTGTCTAAATCCTTGTCTTTACACTTATCCTAACCCTTGTCATGGACTTTTTTCAATCCTAATTTGGTTTCTTGTCCTTAATGTTGTTCAATTCAATGTTCGAATCTTTGTGTAAATCATTTTCCTACTCCTTTTCTTATTCCTGGTCCTAATCTTTCTCCAACTTCTTTTCCTCATCCTTTTTCTAATCCTTGTGCTAATCTTTATCCAAATCTTTGTCCTTATATGTGATTGTTATTATGAAAATTTTAATTTAATTTAAGAGGCATTAAAAATAGACTGCATTTAGATTACTTTAAGGTGTCCCCTTAAAGGCCTAGTGACACTATTAGTTCTTTAATTTTTATTTTTATTATACCACCAAAAACCACAGCTTTACTGTCGTTCCATAAGATTTACCGTAACGCCAATAGTCTCAGTACATAAAGCGACTGCATTTATGGTGCCGTGGCTCCAAAATTTTTGTTTTAATTTTCGTTATGAAGTCAAAGAACCATCTTTTGCGTAAAAATAAAATTTTACGTAGCACTTCCACTTAATGAGAAGTACATGAAAACATTATAAATTCTTAATTTCTGTTTTATAACATTCACCGCTCCGCATATACTCACCGAATAATAATTCCATGCAACGCCATTGCATGATTGATGCATTTTCGATCTTGTAGTGGCTGTCTTCGTTGTTTCATGACTTTGTGCATTTTTAATTTAGCTTTGTCATGAATGTTAAGAACCAGCCTTTACTGGCGTGATGTATTTTTTAACGTACCAACTTTACATAGCGCGTTATATTTCCATGTAACAAATCTGTAGTTTCGTTGCTTAGGCAACTCCATCCGTGTCTCGATGAAGTCTAGTTAATGTTTTTTTTTTTTGTGCTACATCAAATAGTTACAGAATTAATCTTTTCTGTCGTGTCATTACTTTTATCATAACATCTATACTCCTTGCGTAACAATTCCATACAACGTCAATGTAAATATTTTTGAGAAAAGCTTTTTCAAATTTTTTTGGGAACCTGCGCGGTAAAATATAACGTTGTCAGGTCAAAAATAATAGTATCTAAATATGATTTCGGGCATGTGGCCGCCGCGGCTGGCTTGGATGTGTCCTCCTCAATACTACGCTTAACAGCAACAATTATTACTTCGGTGTGTACCGTAGACGATAAAATTTCAAATTTCTTCTAATTGCGAATTATAGAAAAATCGCATTTCTGTAAGACTATCAACCCTTAAAAATACCTTTTAATAAAGAGCCGCGCTATTTGAGTTGCCTATTCATTGAATAGTATTGAAAAATTTTGCTCCAAACTGAGGTTCCCAAAATAATATATATTTTGGTATTCTTATCATATTACTTAAGACAAGTAGAGCTAAAGTCATGCATTAATTTGTGTGGGTGGAATAAAAAAAAATGATCTTCCTAAGAATGGCCCCTATAATGCATCTTTGAAACAGTTTCGTATTTTTTTTTTTTTTAATTTCATATCAAAATCAAAAATATTCTATCCTTTACATAAGGCACTTAAGCTCATCATTGACTTGAAAGATTAGATACAAGTAGAAGACATTTTGACTGCCAGCAAGCTCTGTCAACAGCTCAATTAGCCAAAATCTCAAATAATATACAATGTATCGAAAAGTGGAAAACCATGTTCGAACAGAGATAACGACAATAACAACAACAACAACAACAATATTGATAACAATAAAAGAAACACTTTTCACTGTCATAACTCTCAGTGATAACTCTAGATGTCAGAACTAATAATAATCAAAATAGTTAAAGAGATTGAATTAAATAAGAAAATTGAACGCCTTTAGAAAGAATCAAATAAAGTCGCGCGTTCCAATCAAAGCCAAAACGCGCGAGCATAACGACAGCTTAAAGTGAGCCGCTTAACAGGTACTCAATTGGATGCATTAAAGCAATGAGTGGAGGACTCAAGAAGTCAAACGATGCTTGATGTAGCGCTACACTGAACGAAATTGGCGGATGTCTTTTGAGGAGAAATAAAGATGTATATTTCTTGTGAACTATAAAAAGTAGCTTCATTCGATCTTACTACTTCAAATTCATTTAAGAACTTTTTAATATTTTGTTTTTTTTTTTTTTAATTTCAGAAGTTGAAAATCCTTAAAAATCTATTCTTTTTCCACAAACTTTTAATTAGTGATTAGTTACTTGTCACAACAACAAAATTCTTTAATTGAAAATTTAACTCATTTCATCTATGTTAAAGTTCAATTGAACTACATATCCTTCAGCTATTTTAATTATTGGAAAACAATTGAGTTAACGTGCATCTTATAGTATATTAATCGAAAGGTATTCACCACAGATGTGCCGAAAAATAAATTTACAAAAAAAAAAAAAAAAAAAAAAAAACATTAAATATATTATGTGATAATTGCTCTTCAAAGTAGTTCGAATCTATTTCGCTTTCAATTTTTGCAAACAATTGTTGCTGATCTCTTCTTTGCTTATCACACTCCACGTTTCTCTGAGAAACATAATTTGCAGATGTGCGGCATTGTTGGTGTTGTTGCTTTTTCTTAATTTCTCTCTCTTCGATAGCCTCATGGCAAAAATAGACAAAATATTCATGTAGTCATGAGCTACAACCCAGTAAAAAGTGGATCATCCTATGACTTAAGTCCAAAATGCATTAATCATGCAATGGTATGCATTGAATTATTACTTGGAGTATATATGAGGCATGATAAATATGATAAAACAATAGTGAAGAATTTTTATTTGGTCCTACAAAAAAAAAAAAAAAAAAAAAACCACAAAAACACAAAATTATAAAAGCAAAATTAAAATAAGGACAAGTATTAGGCGAGGACTTGGGTAAGCATTAGGTCAATGATTAGACAAGGAATGCGAGCAAGCATTTGGACAAAGGTTAGCACCAGGAATAAGATAAGAAGTAGGACAAAAATTTTAAAAAAGATTGGAGTATAGAATGGGACAAGGATTAGGATAAGGATTAAGACAAGGATTAGAATTGGAAAAATAATTTCGACAAAGATCAAGACAAGTGTAAGTACAAATATATACAAATATATTAAGATATATACCTAAAATAATATTTGGGACAAAATTAGAAAAAGTATAAGGTTAAGATATGGGGCAAGGAACAGAAAAGGGATTTGAACATACTAAGAACGAAATCAAAGACAAAGTTTTAGGAAGAAAATGATAAGGTCAGGAATTTGAACATGGATTAAAAGAAGAGTTTGGATAGGATGAAGGACAATTATTGGAACAAATACATATAAGAAAAACGATAAGAATAAAGACAAGTTTGGGAACAAATGAAAGGATAGGGACAAGAATAAGTCACTGACAAGAATCAGTGTAATGCACTGTCACATCAAAATCTACGGTTGTGCCCACTACGGTTGAGCCGACTTATTTATAACTTTTTCAAGCGTTTTCCAATAAAAATAAAAAGAAAACAAGAAAAAAATCGATTTTAATATGATCGAATTTCGACCACAGGCAATACTTGCATTAATTAAATTTTTAAAAAAATATTCGTTAGAGTTTTATTGAAATACTTTCGTCCTCATTTTTTAATAAAATAAGAATCTTTTGAGATTCAGTTGCAAACTTATTTTTGATCGAAACATATTTTATTATTTAGGATACATTTGTGATAGGAAATGAAGTTCTTGCATAAAGCTGTATATCCTGTGGTACAAAGTAACGTTTTTTTGTTAATCAAAAATATTTTTTGTCTGTGAATTTGAATTGAATTCAATCGGGCATCTATGGTCGGGCTTTAATAAGTAAATTGACAGAACATCGAAAGGTGTTTTATGTAGACACCAAATTAACTCTCAATACTGAGTTAACATGGTGCAAATACTGAAATTAAGTACTGTGTCAGCCAGCACGACGACCTTTGATGGTTAAAAAACAAAATTCGGTTCATATTGTGAAGATATGTAAAAGCCCTTAGTAGTGAAGGAGGCCAATCTTAAACCTCTTCTGTACTTGGGTGTACAACAACGGGTTGGAAATGCAATCCCAAAGACTTTTAAGCTCTGCCTGTAATATGGGAAGTAGTCCACTGTCACCACAATACTCTGCGAGAGACAATTCCTTATCAGTTAGACTGACAACAGTAAGAGCCCTCTGATTGTCAATGGATATAATATTTATGTTGTTGGTCGGACATCATTGTAAGCTACTACTAATTGAGTCTCATCACAGTTCCGGACTGGTGGCCAGCTGAAAAAAATTTTCATGCAATACTTCAACAACTTAAAAAAAAGCAACACCTCATTAACCCTGGATAATCAGTTAGTCTTTTCGACTAACATTGTTAACTTTTTTCTATCTCAAGAATTAAGTAGCTTATCGAAATATGTCAACAATTCAATAAAAATCAAAGACCAATATTCACGTGTTTTGATTTCTAGTGTAATTTTCTATTGTTTTTTATTTTTAACAGCTTTAAACCTATTTTATATACCACCTTAGAAATATGATTGCTTATCCATTGTTAAGAGAACCATCAGTCAGTCAAAAGCGTCAGAGTGAACCAATAATCTTAGTGACATAACACATCCGAAAAAAATTACGTTCCATATAAACTTGTAAGGGGTCCTACCTACCGATGATTAAGTCAAACATCTTGGACTTAGAAAAACGCCCAATTCGTCGCAACAGTTAATGCATCATGAGGTTCCATATGAATAACAGATATTCTATAAAGTACATCCACCAACAATATCTATCCCTAATGTTTCTTAAACACGTTTAACGCCTTGCCATGGTTTGGTTTTCCAGCATTGCACTTTCCGAAGCATGCCTAATACATTGTCCCACCATAGATGTCGTAGGTACTAATAAAATCGATAACTAGTCCCAAAACAAACCTTCCGCTGGCATCTGGTGCTCATAAGTATATCAATAGCTTGTGACAGATAGCTTTGTAAAGAAGTCAGCTCCATGTGACTATTCTAGTATTCACACGACTGAAGTGACCACTTCGCGGAAAGCGTTTTGAGACGGTTGAGGCGATAAAGGTGAATTCGCAGAAGGAGCTGAAGGCGATTCCAAAATCAGCCTATGAAAAGTGTTTTTGTTTGTAGGAAGAGTTGTTATATGTGTATTCCTTACAATGGAGATTACTTTCAAGGAAATAAAATAAATATCGATGAATAATTGAACCGTTTTCATTTTATTGAAGAAGTTCGGGTATTTTTTGATCAGAAGTATATGCAAATACTTTCATTTGCAGCCCAGCATCCACAACTCTCTTACGCTCTATGCTCACATTTGCCTTAGACTGATGCCTCGGTAGCTAGTAGCTACTAGCTACCAAGAATGATAGAAAGAAGATTACGTGTTCTGCAAATGAAGAGAGAGAGAGAGAGCATGACGTCACCCAGGGCTTTTGCTTACATTAACTGTATGCAATATACTATATACTAAATATTATTTTTCTCTTTTATAATATGTACATCGACCTCCTAAACCTATTGGTGTAATTTCGTCTATCTCGAATGGTTTAGGAGTAAAAAACGCATGAAAGTTTGAAAAATTAACATTTTTTCGTATCCATTTTTTTATACAGAACAGTAGTTCTTTTTACTTAACTTTTCCGCAAGAATTTATTTTATATTTCTTCAATTTGTCTAAGTGATCGCACAGTTGCATTCATTTTGATATGCAAAAGCGATGAGTGACGTCATGCAGCCAATTGAGAAAGAGAGAATTAGATAACGGGACTGCTGAATGCGTAATCTTGATAATGATACCAATGATGATGACAATGATAATTATAACACAATTCTTGCTTAATACATGCATAACAATTTTTGTCAGTGCAGAGAGCGAGAGAGCAACAAACACAAGCACAAAAGTCGAAAATTGTAGTAGTATATGTGTGAACACCACTAATGTAGATGAGTAAAGACGGCGGAGAGAAAAATAATTCCAACTGCAAACGGTGGAGAGAAAGGTTAAAGGATGATGAAACAAAATTACAAAACTATAAGTTAAAATCAAGGAATGCTCGACAGACGTGGATAGCGCTGGCTGAAAGTATAAGAAGAAATAATTCAATGACAACGAGAGAGGTGCAAAAAACTCTTAGAAAATAAAATGTCATATGCACGTCACAGCCAATACGCGTCTTACGAATGCAAACAAACCTTTCTTGGGTAGTTGCGAAGATTTTTCTCAGATGATTCTCTCATTTTTTAGAAGAAAGAAAAGAAGAAGAAAAATTTATAAAAAGAAATATTAACACGAAATGCTTCGCGAAGTTCTCACTATTCGCTTTATCTTCGCTTATTGTTCAGTGGGTTTTGTTTGAAAAACTCTGACAATTAGCAGCTTATAATCTCTTGTTATTTTAATATATGCTGATTTTTCAAGATTTTTTTATGAACTCTTATTTTTTTTAAGTGTTTTCTGTTCGTTCTTTATATGGTCGTCCGTCGCTTGACTTGGCCGATCAGTGCGCCAATCACATAAAACGATCGCGCAGATTTTATGGTTATTTGTTTTCAAGTCACAACAGAGCGAATGCTTTCTGCTTTATATTCTTTTTTGTTTTTTTTTTTTTATCTTTATTATATTTCCGTCAAGTTAGCAACGCATTTGGCTTAAATTGGAATTAAGATGAGTCGCTAAACGAATCGGTGACACTTAATCATGACATAAGAAAGCGCAGCGAAATTTTATGAACGTATAACTATTTATAAGTCAGTTTAAGGAAAAAAAAAAAAACAACACCGCAAATATGGGCACCATAAATTTATGCAACACATTCTTGATCGGCAGAGTAGCATCTTACAATGGCTTGTCTGAGGTTGGCAGATGCATTCATTTCAAATTAACTGCTATCAAGCTGTTATTGTTGTTGTTGTGATTCCTGTTACATTCATTGCTTGTGCTTCACAACAATTTTTTTCTGAGCCTAAGTATTGCGATTTGTTAAGATCGGCCTCGTTTGCTGGCTAATTGCTTGTTAACTTAATTTGAACGCATTTCATATTGACCCAAATCGGCGCATAGATGCTTTAAGTCTGATTATTTTTAGAAAATCTATGGCACCATTTAAACCAAAACTTGATAAGTGAAAAATCTCTTTTGCTTTATTTTGCAATTTTAAAAGACTCTTTTGTTTTGAGTTTAGCAGATTATTAAAGGCTATTAACTGAATTTGAAGAAGTAAGTTCCATTCTTTTTATTGTCCAATTTTGCTTCTACATAACGAATATTAACATTATTCACGCCCGTGTGGAAATTTTATTTAAATATTTACGTAGATAAATCAAATATTTTCCTTATAACTCGTTTTTTTCGTATTTAAATTTTATCTATACCACACAGTGAAGCTTCTGACTTATTCAAAACAGCTGAAATAGCTTAAAAGCAGCAACAACTTCGTACTCTGTTCCTGCAGTTTTTCAATGAAGCTTTTCGAATTAAGATTTTTGCTTGTCGCTGAATACTCCCGGTTTGTCATAGTTCTCGTTTGGTTTTTGTAATGAAAATTACAAAGCAAGGCAATTGACGCAAGTTGCTTCGTACGATGGGTGAGATTTTGTGGGGAAACCAGCTCCGCTTAAAGCCGCTCTGAGCGGATAGTAAATGTTTGAAAGATATTTAAAAAAATTCTTGCATAATTTTAATATATTTCTTATTAATTATGTTTACATACTTTAATATTTTATTAAAATATTAATTTTTTAACATAAACAACTTTTTTAAAAAAAAAACAAAAAAAAAACCGACTTCAATATCACTACAAAGTAAAAAATAATTTTAAATAACTTTTCCCATTAATTTCTTGGTCAAAATTTAAAAGTAATTTGTATGTATTATACTATTGGAAATCTTATCATTTTCATTTTTTCTAATTTGTTTTATTATCATCCACATATTAATTGCTTTATGTACATAAAAGCTTTGAAGTCGGCGCTTATCTTACTAAGTCGAAAACTTTTCATTTTAATTTTTTCTAATTTGTTTTGTTATCATAAAAATATAACTAATTTTATGAATATAAAAGCTTTTTAGCGATTTTTTTCTTTCAGTTGGCAATTGTTGAGTACGCTGAATGTAGCCAATGTGTTCCATGCATTATTTGTGTAGCTGTTAAACACTATGTCATATTCGATATGAGCTTTACAAGCTCACCCAAACCAGTATAGTGAGAATGTTTATGTTTACAAAGCTTTTAAAATTACTACCAAGTATTGTTTACCAAGGCAGCATAGCATCAAATAAAAAAGTTTAAAATAGTGCAGAGATGGTAAAAGAATACAATTGTGTGTCAAAGATTAGCGCCGACTTCAAAGCTTTTATGTTCATAAAGCATTTAATATATTGATGATAATAAAACAAAATAGAAAAAATGGAAATGATAAGATTTCCAATATTAAAATACACATAAATAACTTTTAAAATTTGACCAAGAAATTAATGCGAAAAGTAATTTAAAATTATTTTTTTACTTTGTAGTGATTTTGAAGTCGGTTTTTTTTTGTTAAAAAGTTTTTATTTCTTCCTTTTTAGAGAATATGAAAAATTTTACGTAATAGTATTCTTGAGGAAAATTTCAAACATGAAACTTTGTTCTTAAGAAAATTGTTTTATTCATTCCTGAAAGTTTGTTGGGTATTTTCCATTTCTGACTCTTTAAAATTTTTATTAAAGTGCCACGCCCTTTCTATAATCCAGTCCATTTTATTTACCGTACTTAATAATGATTCTACCTAGCCCTGTGCCAAATTTCATTTCCCAAGTATCAATATTAACCGCTATATAGGGCTCTCCGCAAAATCGCCCAAAGAAAAATCGCCCAAAAAAAAAATAATGAAAAATCACCCAATTTTTTCCATACGAATTTGGGTGATTTTTCATATGAAAAAACACCCAAAAAAATTGGGCGATTTTGCATTTTCTTGGGTAAAATTTCGTTTTTTGCTATTGGGCGAAATTTCACCCAAATATGTTGGGCGAAATTTCACTTTTCGTTTTTGGGCAATTTTTCGTTTTTTTTGGGTGATCTTTTGTTTTCAATATTAAATAAGAAACGTCAATCAGTTTTTAAAAATAACTGTATTTAAAGTAAACGTGGCGTCCGTGGCGTAGTTGGTTTAAGTGCGTGGCCGCTATGTCAAAGAACCTGGAGACCCAGGTTCGAACCCCAGCAGCGACAGAAAATTATTTGAATTAAAATAATTTTTCTGTACGGCCGCCACCTCTCTGCAGACAATGGCAAACCTCAGAGAGTAATAAAATGCCATGTAAAGCTTCTTGAGAATAAGAACATTCCGTTCATCGCCGTTCGGAGTCGGCGTTAAGCCTGTTGGTCTATTTCTCGGTCAATTGTGTACAAACTTAATAACACGCACAACACAATTGATCATAAGAAGCTAGGTCAAAGTCCTTTCAAGGGCTGAAATGGCCAGTTATTTATTTTTTTTTTGTATTTAAAGTAAAAGCAGCGGTTCTTCTTTTGTTTTTCTTTTGTATTTGCATCATTTGCTTGGTCAAGTCAAAGGAAATATTTAGTACCGCGCCCGCGCATCATGATGCGGCGGATCGCGCGTATCGCGGCGCGGCGGATTACGCGTAGTGCGACGTCTCGCACTCGCCACCCGTCGCCCCGCCCTGCTCCCCCCCACCTCCGCCGTCATTTTTTCTTTTTGAAATTTTTTGATAACCAAAGAAACTTGTTGTTTTGAAAAAGAATCAGTATTTTTCCCTTGTACGAAATGTTTTTATAGATTTTTAAGTGTGAGATTATATAAAGTTAAAATGAATTAAATTTTTAAATTTAACGCACTTCCTACACAATCAGTGGCTGATCTACATACGGGCTGAAAGGGCTTTAGCCCCTCCGTTGGAGAATTTTTTGTATGGAAAAAAAAATGAAAAAAGTCCGAAAAGGACGTTTCAGCCCCCCTTTGGCATACAAAAGTGTAGTTTTAGCCCCCCCTCCCCCCTTTCGCGAATCCTATATCCGCCACTGTACACAATTAAGATGGATTAGTAACGTAGTAGTGCAATTTAAAAATCAGCTTACCCAGTACCTTTTATCGTTGCAATAATAGTTCTAATAATAGTTTTCATGCTAATAACAGTGGTTAATAAATAACTATATTAACCTGCAGGCGGCCGGGCATCACCTCAAAGTCGGCCCACATTGCTAGTCCATTGGGAACTTTTTGTATGGAAAAACTTTTCAAAGTATCACAGTTGGACATTATAAAATGCCGGCCGCCTGCAGGTTAATAAAAAATAAATAAATAGTATTTATCTCATCAAATGATTGAATTAAAATATACTTAAAAAAAAAAATACTGGCCTTGAAAATGCTCATTTCGTACAAGGGAATGACGTATCTCGTGTGGGAACACAATGTAAAATATTGGGCGATTTTTCATTTATTGGGTGAATTTTCGTTTTTGTTTTTGGGTAATTTTTCCAAAAAATTTTCTTTTTTTCGTTTTGGGCGACTTTTCATAAATTATTGGGTCATTTTTCATTTGGGTGATTTTTCTTTTTTTTTTTTGGCGATTTTGCGGAGAGCCGCTATATAGTACTTTCCTTAAAGTGCCACACCCTATGTATAATCCCGCTCACTTTTGTAATGATTCTACCTACCCACCTACCTGCATACCAAATATTAGTACCCTAGTGTCAATATTAACTGAGATATAGTATTTTTTAATATTGCCACACCCTGTTGTTGAATAACACCTACTTTTTTGACCGTAATTTGTAGTAACTGTGCCTACCCATGTACTAAATTTCAGTACACTAGTGTCTATATTATTCGATTTATAGTACGTTTCTAATATTGCCACACACCTTTGTCAAATAATACCCACTTTATTGACTGTAATTTGTAATAACTATGCCTACCCAAGTACTTAATTTCAGCTCCCTAGTGTCAATTTTATTCGATATATAAAAAAAAAAATAAATAACTGGCCATTTCAGCTCTTGAAAGGACTTTGACCTAGCTTCTTATGATCAATTGTGTTGTGCGTGTTATTAAGTTTGTACACAATTGACCGAGAAATGGACCTACCGGCTTAACGCCGACTCCGAACGGCGATGAACGGAATGTTCTTATTCTCAAGAAGCTTTACATGGCATTTTTATTACTCTCTGAGGTTTGCCATTGTCTGCAGAGAGATGGCGTCCGTACAGAAAAATTATTTTTATTCAAATAATTTTCTGTCGCTGCTGGGGTTAGAACCCGGGTCTCCAAGGTTCGTTGACATAGCGGCCACGCACTTTAACCAACTACGCCACGGACGCCTATATTTGATATATAGTGAGTTTATAATATTGCCACATCCCTTTGTGAAATAACACCCACTTTATTGACTGTAGTTTGTTATAACTATGCCTACCCATTTACTAAATTTCAGCACCCTAGTGTCAATATTATTCGATATATAGTGTCTTTATAATATTGCCACACCCCTTTGTCGAATAACGCCCACTTTATTTACAGTAATTTTAAAAATTGTGTCTACCCCTATACTAAATTTCAGTACCCTAGTGTTAATATTATTCGAGATACAGTGTTTTCTAATATGACCACACCCCTTTGTCGAATAACGCCCACTTTATTGAGCGTAATTTGTAATAATTCTGCCTACCCCAGTATTTATACTGTAAATTTTAATACCCTAGTGTCAATATTAACTGAAATACAGTGGTTTTCTAATATTGACAAGCCCCTTTGTCAAATATCGCCCACTTTTTTAAAAAAGGACCTCCGCGTTAATGGTATCTATCTGTTGACAAAAAATTAGGAAAATCGGGCAAGTACCTTTGGAGCTATCGATGTACATATATTAAAGAAAAAAAAAAAAAACGGACAAACCAACGAACTGGAGAACCTATTCCTTTTTGAAGTCAGCTAAAAATCAGAAATGGCGGACCTTCCTTTTTACGCATCTGAAATTATGTAAAGTTCGCTTAGCAACAGCAAAAAATTCATCTTATTCTTTAATTTTTATTCTATGTTAATTAGCCTTGCAACATTGTTAAAAACATGTTAAGCCCATTTTCTTATTCAGAGCTTTGTGTTGCATTTTAAGGTCCTTGTAGAAGAACTTTAAGATATTTCTTATCAACAACACCAGTTTTTTTCAACAAAACCATCAACTTTATCAAAATATGAAAATAAATATTTATTATCTGCCCACTTCTTGAAGGAAAAAAACAGTAAATTCATCAATTTATGCTCACAAGCTCTACTTTGCCCCATTTATTGCTGTGGGTGCGCCCCAAAATGCAGCAGCAATAAAACCGTTTTGCTTTAAACCAAAGACCAAATAAATGTAAGAGTTTAAGTAAAGCTGCTGTTGGTGCTGTTGCTGCTACAAATTATGTTGTCACAACTTGTTGAGCGCCTTATCAAACATGCGTTGCCAGCATTAGCAACAAATCACAATTTGTTGCCAACTAAGTGAACGCAAATGCAATTAGAAATCATGTCAAAAAATTAATTGAAAAATTAAAAGTTACGAATAGTTGCCGTCACAAGCAGCCAAACAACTAACACCCCTTCTGCTCTCATCGCCCCTTGACAGTATTTTAAATTTACAGAAAAAGTTGGGAGATAAACAAACGATTTGTTTTACTTGAAAATCCGGTTGCAATAAGTTTCAATTTTTTTTTTCCGCTTAACTAAGGCATTTAAATTATTAATTGCGCTCTTAATGCATTCTGGCCGCACAGCAATTAACGCATCTCTAATGCTTAGCATCCGACGGATTAAATGCTTTGCTGCATATCTAGGTGAAGCATTGCGATTAAATCGTAGATTGTTTGGCGAACGCTTGCAGTTAAGAGCTAGCATTAATTTAAGCCATTTAAAAACGTTAAGATACTTTAACTGAGAGTGTGCTTTTACGGCTTTACACTCACTAGCTTTAATGATGATGGGTATGTGTGTTGTATTACTAGTATAGTTACTAATTTGCAAAGAGATAAGATTTGTGCTAACATCAGAATTGATTTCTAATCAGTCCTCATAATAAAAGTAATTTTTCCATTTTTAATTAGAATTATTGCTACATTCAATGTAAACAAAGTTAAGAAGTTTCAACTAGTCTCTTAATTATAATACGACAGGCCCATATTCAAGGGGATTTTCAAGGTTAACCCCACCCCATTGAAAATAAACAGAGAATTCAGACAAACGAGACTGGGCTAAAAAATCAGGGATTTTTAATAAAAACAAAAATTTTTTGGCAACATTATATTTATTCTTCAACATAGTTACCTTTGGGGGCGACACACTTGGTATATCGATTTTCCATCATTTCGATGCTAAAACGTCCAAGCCTTCGAAATACGCCTCGATTTCCGTGACGAATTCTTATTTGATCTGAATCTCTTTGAATATCTTGGAGCCACTGCTTGAGGTTTAGGAACAGATAATAGTCAATGGGGACCAAGTCTGGAGTAAGCGGTGTGTGAGCAACCAATTCGAATCGTTATTGATCCAATTTGGCCATCGTTTTTAAGGACATGTGTGACGGCGCGTTATCGTGATTTTACCGAACTTTTTTCTTCGCCATATGGGACCTGTTTTTTATTTCGTCATTCAGTTTGTCCAATAATGCCGCATAATACTGTTCTGTGAATGTCCCGCGACTTCCCTTTCTGTGACTTCCCTTCTGCAAGTAATCGATGAAGATGCCATATGTATCCCAAAAAACGCAGGCCGAGCGTTGTTCTTTTCACCGCTTTGCAAGGGCGTAGCCAGGGGGGAAGGCGGGGGAGGGAGGCAACCTTCCCTTTCCCTTTCTTTGAAACTAGATATGGTAAAGATATGAAAGATATGGTAAAAAGAAATTTATAAGGTCTTTCCCCCTAATTTTCATCCGTGACGCTTTGATCGGCTTTCATGGCTTTCCAGCCAATCTGCAGACAGCCTACTGAACTCAGGCATATAGTTTAATAAATGATTTAACCATGTTGCATTAATCGTGACAAAGCGTTGCAAAAAATCTGCTCATCATCAACGCGCTGCTGTTTTTGGTCGACGGTCAGCAAACGTAGCACCCATTGCACCGATAGATTTTTTATTTCCAAGAGATCATGCAAAATGTATCCCGCCCGTTCGTTTGATACGCCCATGGCCTCAGCTTACCAGCGCAACTTCACTTTACAATCAGTCAAAACGATTCGATGCACCTGCTTTACGATTTCCGCATTCGTAGCCTCTTTTAGCCTTCCAGGGCAAGGGTGCGTCTTCGGTGCTTATACAATCCATATTAAACTCACTAAACAACGAATACACTCCTGTTCTCGAAGGAGCAGATATGGGATAACATTTGTGCAACAATTGCATTGACTGTTGACAGATTATTCTTCAGATGATTAACAAATTTTATACTCTTTTGAAAATTTAAAAAGCCATTTTTCCAAAATTCATCTGTGTTGCATGGAATTCGTACTCGATGAGTATAGATGTTAAACAAAAATAATAGTATAACAATAAAGGTTCATTTTTTGACTTTATGACAAAAATAAAAAAAAAAATTAAAGGCTTCGTCGGTAAGCGTAGGGAGCTGCTTAAGCAACGCAACTAAAAATTTTGTACATGGACTTATAACACGTTATATATTTATGTGTGCTAAGGTTAAAATCATAATACGTATGTAAGGGCTGGTTTTAAAATCTTAAAGTCAAAAAAAAAAAAAAAATATAAAAGAAAAATACCATAAATTCATGACGCCATAAGGCCGCGAAAAAGCCGCTCCAAGATTAAAAATGAAGTAGAAGAACAATGGCGTTGCATGGAATTATTATGCGTCGAGTATAGGCGCTACGATAACTTTGACAAAACGAAAATGAAGAATTCAAACTTAGCCTTACGATCAAAATAAAAGAAAAGAAAAGAAATAAACAAAAACACGCCATAAGGTGGAGGGGATAGGAGCATGTGCAACGAATATATTTATAATATTGTTGCATGGAATTAGTACCGGTGAGTATTTGCGGCACGGTAAATGTTATAGAATAGAAATGAAGGAAAAAAGATACAGTAGTTTCGACTATGTCGTAACACAAGACGTAGAATTATTCAATTCGCATTTGAGGACATCTTTTTTAAAAAATATTTAGCAAAATATTTATTCCATACACCTGAGCAATATGACACCTTTAAACGAGTGCCGGAGAGGGTTAATATGTATGACCGACCCCCCATACTTTTGCAAAAGGAACATTTTTGCTTTTGACACCTATTCCCTCCGACCACTCCTTAGGGAGCTCCCATAAAAATTTTATGGTTTTTGTGCCGGAAAGGGTTAATATGTATTACCGACCCCAATTACTTTTGCAAAAGGAACATTTTTGCCTTTGACACCTATACCCTCCGACTACTCCTTAGGGGGCTCCTATACAAATTTTATGGTTTTTGTATATTTATTCCATACACCTGGGCATATGACCTTTGAGAGAGTGCCGGAGAGGGTTAATATGTATGACTGACCCCCATTATTTTTGCAAAAGAAACATTTTTGCGTTTGACATCTATTCCCTTTGACCACTCCTTGGGGGGTCTCCCATACCAATTTTATGGTTTTTGTATATTTATGCCATACACCTGAGCATATGACCTTTAAGAGAGTGCCGGAGAGGGTTAATATGTATGATCGACCCCCATTACTTTTGCAGAAGAAACATTTTTGCGTTTGACACCTATTCCCTTCGACCACTCCTTAGGGGGTCTCTCATACAAATTTTATGGTTTTTGTATATTTATTCCATACACCTGGGCATATGACCTTTGAGAGAGTGCCGGAGAGGGTTAATATGTATGACTGACCCCCATTATTTTTGCAAAAGAAACATTTTTGCGTTTGACATCTATTCCCTTTGACCACTCCTTGGGGGGTCTCCCATACAAATTTTATGGTTTTTGTATATTTATGCCATACACCTGAGCATATGACCTTTAAGAGAGTGCCGGAGAGGGTTAATATGTCTTACCGACCCCCATTATTTTTGCGAAAGGAACATTTTTGCCTTTGACTCATATTCCCTCCGACCACTCCTTAGGGGGGCTCCCATACAAATTTTATGGTTTTGTCGATAAAACCGGAAACTGTCGATAAATAGGTAGCAAGTTTAAGCAAACAAAAACATCGAATGTTGGCTTTATATTTCATGTAATTGTGTAAAATTTATATAAGTTAGAGAGTTCTAACATGAATTTTTGTCGCATTGAGGATCAAGCAGACCAATAAGTGCTAACATCAACATTGTACGATCAGTACTTTAGACCCACCAAAGGCTCAAAAAGTTATATAAATACCGACACCTGATCACTATCAACCACCCTACTTACCTCCGAGAATGACGTATTCTTCTTCAAAAAAAAAAAAAATAAAAACACTTAGACCATCGATATAAATAAAAAACTAAGAAAAAAAAAAATTATGACGCCATCAGGTCGTGGAGGTAGCAGTTTATGCAACAAAAATGCAATATTGTTACATGAAATTAATACTCGATGAGTAGAAGTGCTACGAAAAAATTTATTATACCACAGTGAAAATGATACTTTGACCTCATTATGAAAATTGAAATTTTCTTTTGAGCTACTACACCACGGAGGCAATCGTTTAATGCAGTAAAAATACAATAACAATGAAAAAAACATTACATGCAATTATTACTCCGTGACTATTGGCGCTATGATAAATTTTTTGAAACGACAATCAATTTTAAGTTTTTATTTATTTATAAATAATTAAAAAAAAAAAACTAGAAAACTCCATAGAAATAGCAAAGATAAAAAATCAATTAAAATTAAAATAAGGACAAGTATTAGAAAAAGTATTTGGATAAGTATTAGCAAAAGTACTACAAAAAGGATAAGGGTAAGTATTTGTATAAAGATTAGGAGCGGGAGAAAGATAAGAAGTAGGTAAAAAATTTGAAGGATTAGAGAATGGAATTGCACAAGGCTTATGCCAAGAACTAATTCGAGGATTGTGAAAGGGATTCGAACAAGGATAAGGTAAGGATTTTGGATATGGATAAAATATAAGAGTTTGGAAAAAAAGAAGGACAATTAAAAGAAGAAATTATAGTTACGAATTAAATTACAGGTACGCCCCTTAGAAAATTGAAAATTGAAAATTGAACGATCGCTGAAAACATTTCGATGGTGATGCATCGTGTACTCGGTGTCTTTGCTATAATTTCCCGTTTTACTTCGTTGTCGTTTTTACTTCATTGTCGCTGTATGTTTTTATATTTTAGTTCATGAAAAAACTCAAACACTGCTTCGACACTAATGAAAGGCTCTCAAAATATGCAAAGCTTATTTTGTTGGCTTCGCTTCATACAGAACATTTTTATTCGATGCTAAGGCTACCTGAAATACTCTGCAGTATTTTAGAGGGTGTTGTTCAGGAATATTTAAAGAATCCAAATTGAGCAAAGTTTCTTCGGTACCATTTCTGGTACCCGAGATATAAAATCTTATGTTCTTTTTTTTTTGAAAAAGTTAAAAAATTGCATTCAAGTATACATTTCTCAAAAATAGGAAAACCACCAAAATTTAGACTATTGAGTAACAATCAAAAGTTCTGTGTTATCTCGATTACAAATTTTGGTTCGAATATCCTTCACACAGGACACTGTGGATAAGAATCGTGAATGGCATCGTGTTTCCCAATATATTGTTAGTTTAAGCCCATACCTACTTTTGCTTTAAGACATACGTAGTTTTTTTTATAAAAGTCAAAGCATTCTAAGGTCGTTATTTTTTACTGTTTTCCTCAAAAAACTACTTTGTCCTTGCGGGACAGGAAGACATCCTTTTTTTCCTTAAAATTTTTTTAGGGTGATCTTGACAACCCCTGCAACTTTTGAGACCTCTTAGAATGTGAAATTCGAAAAAAAATTGTAATTCGATACGCCCTACTCTGCACCCAGTGAACAGAGTACTGTGAACTAGTTAAGTTCCGTGAATAGAAGGTTTCGTGTCGCTCTTTAAGGGAGTACACTGAAAAAAAAAAATGTTTCAAAATTGACGACAGTTGTTATTAATTTGACGATATTTGTGTTTAAAAAATAGCTTGCAACAAATTTCGTCAAAGTAAGAGCAAATGTGTTTAAAAATTTTGAAAATCATATGAAAAAAAGTCAAATTATGAACACATTTTTTGAACACATTGTGTTCCATTTTAAGCTAATATATTTTTTCAGTGTAGTACCAATCTTTTGGTAGAAAAATCATATATATTTTTTTTTTTGTACTACTTCTTCAGCCGGTAGAGGGCGATTGAAATCAAGCACTAAAAAAAAGGTTGTCCCGCTGCTGCAAGTTAATGTCAGGAACGGCTAATCTGAAACAAAAAAATTAAATTGGTTATTATTGGTGACAACCTCGAAATGAACCACATTTACGGAAAAAAGTCAAAAATGAAAAAAAAATATACAAATTTTTAAAAAATTTTCGAAAAACGGGCAACATTTTTTTGTAAATTTTGGATACACCCCTTTATATAGGGGACTTTTTTCCCTAAATGTGGTTAATTTCCACGTAAGAGGTTTTTAGTGCTTGATTTCATCGCCCCCTACCGGCAGAAGAAGTAAAAAATAAAAAAAAAATTTTTTTTTGTTTTCTTCAAGCATTTATAAATATGTCACAAAAAGTTTAAAATTGATATTAAATAAATATGATTAAAAAAAAACAATATTAAAAATGTATGTTCTTTTCTACCAAAAGATTGGTACTACTCCCTTAATATACATTTTTTTCACAACTACCGTGCCTCCTTATGGATGCTACAAACGGAGTGACAAACTTAATATACCCCTTACTCATTTAGCGTGGTTTATGCATTTATGTAACGGAATATTTTCTTGATAGATTTTCGAAAAAAAAGTGAATTTGTTTTTATTTTGTCTGGTGTTGAACTCGCTATAATTTTTCACATAAGTGTTTAACACTTTCGAACACTTCTTTTTTTTTTTTAATCAATTAAATTTATGAAAGTCTTATGAACTTTATGAATATTTAATAGATTTTTTTTTGAGGCTTTCATGTTAGTAAGTTAAGGTTGGAATGAAAACATCCACAAAGAATATTAATGCAGAAGTGCATATATCTTATGAAAACTTTCTAAAGATCTCAGCAAACCAAAATGCATCATTTCGATATCGAGTCTATATCGCTAAGATGTTAATTTGTATCGTTAATGATTTTTAAGACGGTAACGATTATAACAATATTTATAAATACCTGTGTTCGACGATATAGGAATTGAATAACTAAATTTCGACATCGGAATGATCTCGAGTATAACTAAAATTTCGATATTAGTGTGATATGAAGATTCGACATTATTTCAATAGCACAACTATATCTATTTTAAAGAAAATTTCTTTATTGCAACTATTGAAAATTTAACGGTTTGTGTACAAAGTATTAATAGTGATTGACCATGGCCATATTAACTTCGTGTAATTTTTAAGGCTGGTAGGTACGACTATTTGTCTTAATCTATAAGACGCTATACTAGGTTGTTCCAAAAAAACACAATGTTCGAAAACTTAAGCTTGCCCCTGTTTTTTCCCATTTCTTTAGGATCCTAAAGAAAAGATATAAAAAATGTTGAAATTTTTACATTTTTTTCACCATTTTTTCTAATTTTTTCCTTGATTCTTCTGTGCTGTCTTGTATTAAAATTACACATTTTATGAATTTCCAAAAAATGTGTGAAAAACTAAAGAGCTGTCGTTCAATCAGTGTCGGTGTTTCTCCTTGACTAACCAACACGTTTGATTTACAAAATACCCGGTGGAAGTTAACAGTGGGGGGTGTTGGTTATTGACCCACCCTTCCTCCCCACAGGCACACACCTCATCTTTTATCCTTTTTTTTACTATAATGATGACAATAATAGTATACTAGTACTTATGAGAGTGACAGGAGTCATCAAAAAAACCACAAGGGCTGCTTTACTAATAACGGTGTTTTAGTGCACAATTTACCGAATTTTTAAGCTAGCTTTTGATGTGTTTTTAATTCATAGATGTATAAGAAACTAGTTTCTTTTTTTTAAAGTAGTTAATAGTTGAAAAAAATCCTTTTTAAGCTTTTCGAAGCACTAGAGAATTAAGGAAAAAATTATAGAAAATAGTTAAAAAAGGTTTAAAAATTTTCGAAAAAAGAAGCCCTCCCGGACAAACTATTGACTTGAACTAGGTCGCTTGAATTTCACAACTTTTCTTTCAAATGGGGGAAAAAAGGAAGGAGCTAAAGTTTTCGAACATTGTTTTTTTTTAACACCTGGTTGACATCTATCACAGGTCGTGCGTTTGATACCTTGTTGGTATGAAAAGGGCTCTAGAATATATATGAAAAATGTTTCTGAAGAGCGGTAATGTAACTTATGGCCTAGGAATTATCTATTATCTATTATCTATTATCTATTATCTATTATCTATTATCTATTATCTATTATCTATTATCTATTATCTATTATCTATTATCTATTATCTATTATCTATTATCTATTATCTATTATCTATTATCTATTATCTATTATCTATTATCTATTATCTATTATCTATTATCTATTATCTATTATCTATTATCTATTATCTATTATCTATTATCTATTATCTATTATCTATTATCTATTATCTATTATCTATTATCTATTATCTATTATCTATTATCTATTATCTATTATCTATTATCTATTATCTATTATCTATTATCTATTATCTATTATCTATTATCTATTATCTATTATCTATTATCTTTTATCTATTATCTATTATCTATTATCTATTATCTATTATCTATTATCTATTATCTATTATCTATTATCTATCATCTATTATATATGATCTATTATCTATTATCTATTATCTATTATCTATTATCTATTATCTATTATCTGTTATCTATTATCTATTATCTATTATCTATTATATATCATCTATTTTCTATTATCTATTATCTATTATCTATTATCTATTATCTATTATCTATTATCTATTATCTATTATCTATTATCTATTATCTATTATCTATTATCTATTATCTATTATCTATTATCTATTATCTATTATCTATTATCTATTATCTATTATCTATTATCTATTATCAATTATCTATTATCTGTTATCTATTATCTATTATCTATCATCTATTATCTATTATCTATTATCTATTATCTATTATCTATTATCTATTATCTATTATCTATTATCTATTATCTATTATCTATTATCTATTATCTATTATCTATTATCTATTATCTATTATCTATTATCTATTATCTATTATCTATTATCTATTATCTATTTATTATATATTTTTTGTTTCATTTACATTTTTTTTGTGTTTGGTTTTTACCTTTGAACCAAGGTCTATTCAGTCCAGTTGTCTTTGGTTGGAAAATGTGGTAAAAGGTTTGTGGAAAAAACCAAAGACGGGACAATAATACGAAATATGAGCAAGATCTTCTGAGCCTGGTGGGAAGCAGAGAAAACATATGAACTAAAACCTGCGGCAAGTGTTATGCCTTGAACTCAGTCAACATTCAAGTCATAAGACAATTCCATTTACAAGCTTCTCTACTACCAACTACAACATTTAAGTCGTTAATATTGAAAAATTTTCAATTTCAGTCGAATAGAAAATGAGGAGACAAATTCAGAAGGGTTGTAGCGTAAGACAATGATCTGGCCGGGATTCGAACCCAGACCCTCTGGGGTGAAAGTTAGACTTATTTTCGTTTTGACGATTTCTTTGTAGAACTTAAATGATTTGATGTTGAAAAATTAATCAAAATTGTTGCTGGACACATCGCAGCTTCTTAAATGACAAAAAATTCTCACACTTTTAGCATAACAACTCAGATCAATTTGAAGTTATTACTTTATGCCTTCCTTTACGATCGATCCTCTTACAGTTTCGTGTCAGATTCAACTTAATTCCTCTTTAAAGATGACAAAAAGTAACAAATTTGATTGCACTTTAAATCTGATAAAAGAAATATGCTGCAAAAATTAAAGAAAAAAAAACAAAATGTACAAGAACTACAATCGTCATCACGTGAGACTTAAGGACGATTGAGTGCACCGCTTAAGCGCATTTGGCGTTTGCAACGAACGATCGATCGTCAAGAGAATTTGTCACTTTAGTGCAAAATCAAAAAGAATCAAATTTTGCGAGGATTAAGATAAATGCGAGCGCAGGATATGCAAGGCAATAACGTATGGAATAAGAACAACAAAATTATATAAACGTTTTGCAAATTTTTTTATCAAATTTGGAGAAGGCAACAAAATTACTAACGAAGAAAATAAAAAAAAAAAAAAATAAAAAAATTATCAATGACGCTTTCGATACTGAGCTGCTCGTACGAAACGACATCGTTGTTGTGTCAAAAAATCTTAGACGTTAATCCCGTAATCAGCTTAAGATGCCGTGCGTGTAAAACGCTATATTTGTCTGGAACCGATCCACACTCTGGAGAAAACACGTTTTCCTTAAGAAGGCTGATACACTCTGTTGTTTTTGTTGTTCTCTTGACTTTTGTGTGCATTATGTTTTTTGTTGTTTTTTTTTTCTCCATCAAAACTTACATGTTGGATTTAATATCAAAGTCATTCACAAGAACTGTGAACGATAGTTTCGTTACGATAACGTTTATCGCTGCTACAAAATGTCATAAAATGTCAATATTAATAGAATAGAATTTTTAATTGGAAAAGTGAAAATTTGTTCGTCGCACTTAATCACCTTTGAATGCGACTTGCTTCCTTATCGCATTTTGAACATAAAAACAAATAAAAAAGGAGAACATAATGAAAAAAACTCAAGTTTTTGTCTGCCCAAAAGTCGTCTGCTTGGCTACTGGTATTCACTGGAAATCAAAATTAATCCATTCATGTTTTTAATCGTTACAGGTAAGTTGTTGCAGCGATGACGGTTTGTCAGACGGGTAACGCGGTTATGTGCTGCAGCGCTCGCTCATTTGGTAGCTGTCAATTGAAATGTCAGAAACAATTTATAATGTGTAACTGAACTGGCAACAACAACAAGGACAGCAACAACAACAATAACTGATAAAGTATCAAGTTTGTTGAATTAATTTTAATGAAAATCTCTCAAGAGCGAAAATTACTTAATTTGCTGTACTTTGAATCAATGAATTAAAAAACGTTTCGAGTAACATAATTGCAACAAAGTTAAGCCGATTGCACACTGAGAAAAATAATTATGCTGAAAAAATAATTTCTTGTCCTTGAAAATTAATAAAAAAAAACAACGAATTGGCAATTTCAACTCTCGAAAGAACTTTCACCGAGTATCTCATGATCAGTTCGTTTTTAAGAGTTATTCAACTTTATACAGTGTATATATATTATACACATATGATAGAGAACTAGACCAACGGAACTTATGCCGACTCCGAACGACTAATGTTCTCATGCTCTCAAGTAGCTTTACATGTCAATATATACATCTTTTTTTATTATCTGCAGAGAGGTGACGATCAATCGATCGTTTGAATTGAATAATTTTTCTGTGTTAATTGGGATTTGAACCAGGGATCTTGCGTTTCGTACAATTTAAAACATTGTTTTATTGAAAGCTTTTACACTTCATGATATAAACAGTTTAACAATCGCAGATGATATGAAATAACTTAAATTTTATTTTATAATACTTACATAAATTTAGTCCTTAAGTTTTCAAATAACTCCTAGCCGCGTTTCAATCTTTATGAGGATATTTTTGTTTAATCGTACAACCAAGCAAGATGTGGGTTAAGAAGTTATGAAATAGGAAGAAATTGGTAAGTTCAATGATATTGTAAATTGACAGTAGGTTAGAAGACCTCCAAAGAAGTATCCATTTTATATTCTATTCCTTTTTTCCTTCGGAAGGTACATTTTAAAAATCCCACGCTGATTTAAAAAAAAAAAAATTTTATTTCGTTATAATTCTTGGGTTTTGCCCTTCTACGTGAAATACAATATTATTCTAATATCCTCCATGGAAGTTTTTGTAGGCTTAATCCATTTGACGTAATTTTCGATGATTTTGTGCGCAACTCGAGCACTACGTCGGATAGACTTGACGAATGTTGGTTTTTTATTGCTCAAGAACTTGAGGTTAATTCTCACAAACATGGTTTTTTGTGTTCTTCTGTCGGTCTTTAGCCTCACAAAAAAAAAAAGACGTAAAATCGCACAACCTTGAAACAAATCGTCCTGGAAATTTCTGTTGCAACAAAACCCTAATTGGTACTCTTAATTGACTTGTGGCCCCATTTTGTTGAAACCACATATCGTCCAGATCCATTTCTTCAATTTCAGGCATAAAAAAAAGGTTAACATGCTGCCATTGTGCTCAGAATTGACTGTTACGGTTGCTCATTGATCGTTAAAAAAAAATTACAAACAAAGACACCACCAGACCATAATGCACGCCAAAACAGTCACTTTTTGCGGATGCATTGGCTTCTTCACAATCGTTTGGAGATTTTAAGAGCCCCATATACTATATACAATTTTGCCTATTCACATATCCACCTGACTCGAAATGGGCCGATGTAGAAAAATTGTTTCAGAAAATCAGCAATTGACACAAATCAACAATTTAAAAATCAATTTAAAAAAGAGTTTTGAGGTAAAACGTTCCACCTTTAACTGCACTAAAACAAAGTTTGGATGACACGATTATTTGACAGTGCAGCCATGGCATTTGGCAGATACTTTCCGAAACCCGAAATATATAACCCTTTATATTGATTCCATGGCATGCTCGAACTTGTCTTATGTCTCAGGATTGTAAATATTGCTTTAGAACTTCAGCTTCAACTGTGTCAGGGACACACCAAAATATATTTAATATATATGTCTTTATAGTATGTCTTTATTCTTGTCCTTATTCGTATTTTTACTTATGTCTCTAATAATGTTCTTGTCCCTATAATAATATGTCTCTAATATTATTCTTAGTATAATGTCTCTAAATTATTCTTATTAGTCCTTATTGATAAGGACTAATCCCACTCCTTGTCCATATCCTTGACCAAATTCTTGTTTTAATCCATGTCGAAACTCTTGTGCTTGTCTCAACTTTTGTCCCAATTCTTGTTCTTATTCTAGTCATCAGTCATGTTAAAATTCTTGATCTACAGTGATGTGCGATGAAATAGAGCCACGCACTTGCTGATGATATTACTCAATTCAAATTTTTCATAACAACTTGGCATGCTGTGAACCAAATGTAGTTTAAAAACCACTTCTCTCATGAATATTGTACAGTTGCTTTTGAGTACAATTGCGCCTTTGTTCTTCGCTAATCTGTGAAACTGTGATATTGTTGCATTTAAAGCATGTGCGTTAAAATAGAGCCAACCAATATAACTAAAAAAATTTTTAATTTAAAAAGATCTTTTTTAATAATATTTTACTACAGAACGTGCGTAAGAAATCTCAGTTTTATGATTTTGAAATAAATTTTTGTGTTTCAAACAATTAGGTCTAAAAATGGGAAGAGCCAAGCAATACAGTTCTGAAAACCGAAAAATTATAAAAAATTTGAGTAAACAAGGTAAAAGCCAAAGGATAATAGCCAGTATAGTTGGCTGCTCAAAGAAAATGGTTGAGAACGCATTAAAGTTTACACAAAAAAAAAAAAAAAAATACACCAGAGGAAAACAACCCAAAAGAAGTACCAGTTTGCAAAGACGAATCCTACGTCACGTAAAAAAAGATCCGTTTGTGACTTCTTCCGCTCTCAAGAAACAATATTCCTTGGACGTGGACACTTCAACGATTCGAAAACTTTTAATTAAAAACGGATTGAAGGCGAAAATCAGCTCGGAAGATACCATTACTGACCAAAGTTAATGTCCGCAAGTGATTTCAATTCGCAAAGGGTTATGCCGATTGGCCAACAAGCAAATGGCGAAACATTCTTTGGTCAGATGAAACTAAAGTTAATTTATTTAACTTAGACCGAGGCATCATTTCTATGAAAAGACCCCTTCAATACCGAATTCCTCCCTCAACACACTATAAAAACCTGTTAAACATGGCGGTGGGAGTATAATGGTTTGGGGGTGTTTCTCATATAATGGCACATGTCTCTTATTTCGCTTCGAGGGAAAGATGGATGCTTTAAAATACAAAAGGATTTTGAATGAAACCATGATGCCGTACGCAGAGTTAAATATGCCGCTTCGATGGGTGTTTCAGCAGGATAACGACCCGAAACACACATAGAAGCGGGCAAACGAATCGTTTAGACAAAAAATATCGAAGATTTAAGCTGGCCGCCACAGTCGCCAGACCTTAATCCTATCGAAAATTTATGGCGAGAGGTTAAAGTGTCTCTTAGAGACAGACATCCAATCAACAAAGATGTTCTTTGGAGGTTAATCAAAGACGCATAGAAGAAAATTCCATTTACTAAGTACCAACAAAAACTAGTGGATTCGATGCCTAGGCGTTGCTCAGAAGTTATCAGAAATAATGAATACTGCACCAAATATTGAGGTAGAAATAATTATCTATATTAATAAAAATCATTTTCTGTTTGTTTGACTACAATACAAATCTTAACGGCTGAACGGATTTAACTCAAATTCGGCTCACATATTACTTGAACCCTAACTTAGGTTATGGCATACTAAGTTTTGACCACGCCTCTTCCGCCCCTTTACAAGTAACGCAAATCTAACTACTGGCGTATTTTTTTCAAGCGAAAATGCTCGACTTATAAATTTTAAGGAAATCCTGTTATTTTGACACCAAAAACATTCACATATCTTTAAAATTGCACAAACTTCTGTTACATCATCTTTTTCTAATAACATCGTTTCCTTAGAATAACAAAAAAAACTATCAGAAATTCGTATATTTTATTTGCAATGCAAATAACTCCGTTGTTTTTGAACATATTTCATTCAAATTTTTTTCGTTGATAAACTCATTTCAAGCACTTAATAAAAACAATTTAAAAGGTACCGTTATCTTAGCGGATATATTTTTAATATTTATTTCAAAAAGGTACAAAATTTTGACTTTTTGCTCAAAAAATGGCACAAAAGTTGTTTTTGTTGTTAAAATAATAAAAACTCAAAATTGCATTTTCGACTGCCTTTTACATGACATAGCGTTTAATAGCAAAAATGCTTCCAGTTTTACAAAAAATTTTTTAACTGTTTCTGTTATCAAAAAACATGACCTCAGTGATTTTTTAAAGAAATTAATTTTTTTCAAAAGTTGTTTTTATTCTTTTTATAGAATAGTTAAGCTCAAAGATTAATTTATGTAAAAAAATTATACCAATATCTCTTTCCGATCAAAAGTTATCGCAATAAATATATTTTCTCGGCCCCTATGCATCTCTTTATTATTAATCAAAACAAAAACATGGTCCTTTAATATGAGCAATCGTAATAAATTCTGACATTTCTCTTCATCACCTTTTATGGATGGAAAGTTTAATTTTTGCATATTTACATACACTTTATGGCAAAACCTTAATTTATTCTGTCATTTTATAGTCAAATTTATAGTCAAAATTCGCTAAATTATAAACGAATAAAAATTTCTTAATTCAAGAAATTCAAAGAAGAAGATATTTTTATCTTCAGCCCTTTTTGGTAAAGTTGATTTTTGCATATTTCCTAAAAAAAAACAAAAATTGTTAAAAAAATTGTTCGCCTTTGTGGGAATCGATCCTCAGACCTCATAGTTTCAAAGTTCACGATTGAGCAGACTAAGCTATCGAAAACATATTATTTAAGTTCAAATCAGGCCCGTAGACAAGGGGGGGGGTTTTTAGGGTTAAAACCCCCCCTTATGGTCCAAAAAGTATAAAAAAATAATATAGCGAAATACAGCGAAAACATCAACAAGCTTAAGTATCGGAAAAAGTTCGATACATTCAATTGAACTTTGTCTACGACCAGCAATTTAAGAATTTATTGCGTTAACAGGTGTAAAGTGAAAATGGTGAAATTTTGATTGCGTTTCGTTAGATAAGTTTAAGAGTTTCTATTGTTAATTTTACTGTGCCAAAACTACAAAAATTAGTCTACTTAATTGGCTGCAGAAACCAGAAGTAAAAAAAGGCTAGAACGGTGGAAAGTAAGTGCTTGATTCAAATGATTTTTCTTCCTTTATCAATGCGTAAATGTGTTAAAAAGTTGCCGAATATTTCTGAATGTTTGAAAGCTGTGTTTTGTTTTTTGGTAGCGTGTTTGCATTGATTGAATATTAATGGATTAATTTTTTGCTTGATGCGGAACCGACAAAATCCGAATAATATTATATTTCATCTGTATTGTACAGGGTTTTCCAATAAGAGGTGTTATTGTGAATCGCCCGCTATTGTGAAGCGCTCACTTTTAAAGCTTTTATTCTTTGACATTTGACAAGTAGAAACTATGCCATTACTAAAAATTGAACGATACAACAACGTCGTGACTTTGCTGATTGGGTCCTTGAAATGCATGAAAATGATCCGGAATTCCATCGAAAAATCATCTTGACTGATGAGGCCCATTTCCACCTCGGTGGCTACGTCAACAAGCAAAATTGTCGCATCTGGGGCTCGGAAAATCCAAGAGTTATTGTTGAGAAGCCCCTTCATCCTCAACGTGTGACTGTTTGGTGCGGTTTATGGTCCGGCGGGGTCATTGGACCTTACTTTTTCGAAAATGAGGACATAGGGCAGCCACTTTGCGATTTGGTTATGGAAAATTTCATGAAAAGGATATTGTGCTGTAAGCGTGGTCGTGGTGGCCATTTGGCTGATGTTGCTTTTCATTATTAACGGCATACTTTCCTCTTTATTATGAAATAAACATCCGATCATTTATCTCAAAAAATGGCATTTTTCTTTGAATATCAAAATAACAACTCTTATTGGAAAACCCGATAGAAAACGTTCAAGAAACTCTAGGATCTGAAAAGTCTTCAGAACTTCCTTTGTAACCTGCAGTTGTAGAAAGCTTTAATGTTGACAGCTATGTGGAAAGCGGTACAAGTACAAGTACAAGTACAAGTTGCGGTATTAATATTTTACTTTTAATGCTTATAACTCTAAGTTTGTGTGTATGATTGTAGAAATTTTTCCAGAAATATCATTTGATTCATCGGAACTGCATTCGACTTCGAGAGTATATCAATGTCCAAATAACGATATTTTCAAGTTGATGAGCAATATTTCCGATTCGAACCGCCTTGAAAGTTTTCAAAGCATTTATGTGCCTCCACCAAATTTTAATTTTCCTGCCAGCGGTTCTCGCAAACTCCGATTTAACACGTTAACTGCCATGAGGCACATACGGTGTGCCTCAGTAAAATGTCCATGTAGGCTCTGAGGCACAGCGTATGTGCCTCAGTATTTGATTACACATTATAGTTCATGGTTTAAAATTAGTACCTCGAAAAACTTTAATTTTGTCATTCCGTTTGTAACGCCTACAAGGAAGCGTGGTAGGTATAGAAAAGTGTATATATTCTTTATCAGCATCATCACCCAAGTCGATTTAGCCATATCCATCTGTCCGTCATCCACACTAAATATACAGTAAACGTATACATCAGGCCGTGAGGTACATATGTTGTGCCTCAATATTATATTTCAAAATTTCACCGAAATATAAAAAAAAACTTTTTCTGATTTGTTCGAAAAAATGGCCTGGAGGACCCGATATTTTTTTTTGTATGGTGGCAGTTAAAGTGTTAAGCATTCTTGGTCGAACCGTTGGCATTGGTTGGTTTACTCCAAATTGGAAAATGCAGCTTATTGCAAGTTTTGTGTATTTTTAACACTGGTTTTGGAGGCGCAGGATCACAACCTCTTGTTAATTTTACCGAATGATAATAAAAACTTTTTAAATAAAATTTTCTAACCTTTCATTGTGGCCTTTACAAAAGTCAGGAAATACAAGAAAATGTCGTGGTTATTTTTATATAGAATTATAAACCGATATAAGTTTGCAAGTAAAGTATTAAAATAATAATATAAGATGCTTATTTATCGTCATTTTAGAAGTTTGTCTTGAAAATTTTATTTTTTTAGCGTCTTTCTGTATTTCAAAATGACAGTGCAACGATAAGCAAGATATATAGCCGAAACACATTGAACTCAACAAACGACAGTTTTGAAATTATAGAACACACGTTTTTTATGTTAAATGGGTGTGCATCCTTAAGCATACATAGGGATTGCAGTGTCACAGCGGACGGTGTGTTATTAGAATTAACAAAAAAAAAATTAATAAGAAGACTTACCGCCCTATTCTGCGTTTTCTTGATAAGTAATTTATAAATAAAATTTGTAAAGAATTTTATCAATCGAAAGCTTTTTTAGTATTCTACAGCAACCTTGATAAATAAAAAGTTTTCGTAATTCACCAGAGTAGGTAAATTCCTGTTAACAGCTAATTGTTCTCATTAATAGCATAACACAGAGAACAGATTTCTGCTTTCATTTTTCTTATGTTCCACAAAAGTGTATTAATTTGTAGAAAATAATTATTATTTTTAACATTATTATGTTAATATTAACCTTGGTATTGCCTGCTACGAGCAACCACAACTCTCTTGATAAATTTATCAATAGCAAATGAGATATTGACAAATTTATCAATTAAAGAGTTTTTTTTCTATCACAGAATACCAACTCTTGATAAATAATCAATTCTTGATAAATATTCAAAAAGGTGAATTTATCAAGTACGCAGAATCGGGCTGTTAATATATATATATAAAATAAACAAAAATAAAAAATTAATTTTTGTTTTATGTATTTGGTGTACAAAAAAGTTTTAAAGTGTTTTTTTTTAAGTTTGTCGCTTTATTGTGAACAATTTGTTACAAATTCATTTCTCAAAGTATTGTCTATTTCTAGCCACTGATTTTCCCATCTTTCTGGTAATTATATAAAAAATACCTTTTCATTTATCGATATCAAAAACTATCGATATTTTTTTAATCCAAACCCCCCCCTTAGGTAAATCCTGGCTACGGGCCTGGTTCAAATATACAACAATTATTTCCGAATAGAAATTGCTGTAATAAAAAAATGTCAGCAATGAAATGACATTGACATCAGCCTATTATATTTTTCTTAGGCCCAAATCAAGCTGTTTTTCAAATGCTTATCTATCTATATTAATAAAAATCATTTTCTGTTTGTTTGACTACTATACAAATCTTAACGGCTGAACGGATTAAACTCAAACTCAGCTCACATATTACTTAAATCCTAACTTAGGTTATGGCATACTAAGTTTTGACCACGCCTCTTCCGCCCCTTTACAAGTAACGCAAATCTAACTACTAGCGTATTTTTTCAAGCGAAAATGCTCGACTTATTAATTTTAAAAAAATTCTGTTATTTTGACATCAAAAACATTCACATATCTTTAAAATTGGACAAACTTTTGGTACAACGTCTTTTACTAATAACATCGTTTCCATAGAATAACAAAAAAACTATCAGAAATTCGTATATTTTAATTGCGATGCAAATAACTCCGTTGTTTTTGAATATATTTCATTCCAATTTTTTTCGTTGATAAACTCAATTCAAGCAATTAATAAAAACAATTTATAGGGTACTGTTATCTTAGCGGATATATTTTTAATATTTCTTTCAAAAAAGGTCCAAAATTTTGACTTTTTACTCAAAACTTGACACAAAATTTGTTTTTGTTGTTAAAATAATAAAAACTCAAAATTGCATTTTCGACTGCCTTTTACATGACATAGCGTTTAATAGCAAAAATGCTTCCAATTTTACAAAAAATTTTTTAACTGTTTCTGTTATCAAAAAACATGACCTGAGTGAATTTTTAAAGAAATTAATTTTTTTCAAAAGTTGTTTTTATTCTTTTTATAGAATAGTTAAGCTCAAAGATTAATTTATGTAAAAAAATTATACCAATATCTCTTTCCGATCAAAAGTTATCGCAATAAATATATTTTTAGACACAAACCAAGCTGTTTTTCAAATGCATATCTATTAATAAAAATCATTTCTGTGAACATTTAAACTACTGGAAAACTGTAACGGGCAGTGGAAAATGACAGTGCACAGTGGTCATATCCGGCCAAAACCTCATAACTTGTTCATTTCATTTTGTGTCATATTTGAAACATGAGTATATGGGAACAACATGTAGTTGTAAGCCACAAATGGGCGTGGTCTGCCCACTTTACATGCATGGCAAGGAGTGTTGTAGGGTATTTTGTAGTCGGTCTATATCGTCTATAGCCTTTCCTATATCGCACACCATCTTCAAATGAGACACAACTCAAAATTTGTAAATTTTTGGGTAAATATATGGAACTTGCTCACTGACACTGCGCTCAAAAACAATTTTTTGCGATTTCTGAAAATTGACTAATTTTGAGTTGTTTCTCTTTTGGAGATGGTGTGCGATATGTTTTTTTTAATAAAAATTATAGTTTGAATTTTTTATTAGTTGGCTTTACATTTTTATTTTGATGGTAAATGTATACAAAAATAATTAAAAAATAACTAGGTTAACATTTCCAAGGCTTCTGGCAGCAATTCTAATTTTTTCTTTTCTCTTCTTATTCTTATTTGACTAATTAAAGGATCAGATGATACTAAGAGATAGTGTAGGATATCTTCATTGTTCAATTTTTTTGAAAAATTTCTGCTATTATTAAGTCTTGCAGACTTGAATATTTTGTTTGTGGCCTCTTGCGCTTCTTCAGACATCGCGCCTATTGCGATGACAAGATGTTCACCTATTTCTGAGCCATGAATCAGCACTTTATGTACAGAGGGGGGCATAGTGTACCATCCATATAAGTTTACATAAAGTAGACTTGTTTCATCGCAATATATTTTGAAATTTTCTATCTTAATTTCTTGCCCAGAAGCAAGTATTTGTAAGATACAATAAAATTTTTTTACAAGACCGACATCAATATTTAATATGTCTGAAACTTCCACATAGTTTTTAAAAAAAGTCCTTGCAACGTTTCCATCGTTTGAGTTGGCAGTGTCAGGTCTAGGCATATCCACACAAATTCCAATTCGCTTTCTGATTTCTTTTTGAATATGTCTCTTTCTATTTTCTTTCAGAAATTTATTATCATTTGAAGCAAACGACTTTTTAAAATCCAGGTTGTACGAAATGTGGAGTAGACATTCCATGAATCGTATCCAACAATGAAGAGTGCTAAGACCAAACTGATAGTTACTTTTATTGGGTATTAAAGATTTTACATATGCAATATTGTTAATTTCACTCGGCTTTGCATTGCAAATATTGCATGACCTTGAAGACTTTTGTGAGGTTAAAATATTGACAACTTTACCATCGACCATTGTGCACATAAGATTGTAACTAACTTCAAATTTGAGAGTATCATTAAACTCAACTTTAGTTGGCAACAAATTTTTAATCTCATCACACGTTTCCCTGTATTCCTTTTGCACATTTTCAGATGTTTCCTTTGTAAATGTAAATTTTAATGGTCTGCAAAACCTTATCGATGATGGTCTCTCATTTTTCCAAAGTGTTTCCTTACTTTGTTCTGTAATTAATTTTAAAGGCACATATGTAACCATAAAAATAGTTTTTTCATCCACATTTTCTAAATTTTCGTTATCCTGCCACTTTTGATTAAAGATTTGTTGGCCACTAGAGCCATCCATTCCCCACTTTCCTATCAATATTATTTTATTTTCTGAGACATTTTTTAAGTTTTCATAAATTGATTGAAGAATTCGAGTTGAGGTATGGCTTAAAAGACTTTGAAGAGGAATGGATGAACCAGTCCTCTCCCACATTAATAATATCTGGGTAGCACTCTTTCTTTCTTTCTAAAATTTTGGTGTATGGGGGATAATATTTTGCACCCAATAACATTTCGTTGTAATCTCTTTGACCCTCATACTGAGACTTAGAAAATTTCAGATCCATAAACATAGCTAAAGCACACCATTTTCTCTTTGAAACTCTTCGCCTTCGCGATGTTTGCATGTGATTTTACAAAGTTTTTCAGATGCTCTATGGACTAACTCCGCATCAAATTTAAAGCAATGATCATTAATCTTACGTCTTTGCTTCTTTCTGAACAGAGATTATATGCCACTTCCGGTCGTCCGCCGCAGATTTATGACTTGGTCCAGCATCCTTTTGAATTAAAATTTCAAGCTGTACAAAAATCTAAATGCATTCAATAATTAACACTTACACAATCTTCATATTCCAAGTAATGAAAGTTTTTTTTTAACCAGTCAGTTTCTCTACGTTCAAAATATTCCTTGTTGTAATGGCAATTCTGCCATTTTTTTTTTTACGGTGCATACAAATCCTCGAATTTTTGAAATTATTATATCCCTTTTAAATATTTTTTTTGAAGTTTTCTCAATATACTGAATCAGAATAACTGCTACTTCATCCACCTTTTATTTTGGTGTGCTTTCCACACTTCAAAAAGTTCTAAATTCGTTAAGACAGTTGCCACTAAAAAGGTTATAAAAAAAAGAGTTGGATGAAGTTGGTTCTGAAATTTACCATACTTACTGAGGAACCTTTGTACTCTTAGTCAAACGTATTAGTCAACCTCTAAAAACTTCTAAAAAAATTCCGCAGCCTACCAAACTTTGTGTGTGTTTTTTTTTTTTTTAATATTTATAGGTATTTTTAATAACAAAATTTTAATGTCAAAAACGCACTTTCACAAACCAAAACTCATCTTACTTTACAACAAGAGTGTCAGTTGTAAGAATTAAAAAAAAGCTCATCAAAATAATTTGAATTAAAATTCTGAGAAAACGCAAAGCCAATTAGCTCCCATACTTCAAAAATTTAAAAAATACATTTGAAAAATTATCACTTTGCTGCCTTATAAATCCAATGCTTGCAACAGATTTTAATAAAATTTTGTTTTTACATGCTTTAAGGTGTGTACTATCATACTTTGTTTTCAGGAAAAACGAAAACAAATTTTTTAATTTTGGCCAGATATTACCACTGTGCAGTGGTGTCAATTATAAGTCTAAGAAAAGTTTTGAATACACCTATTATGTTCCCATATAGTTGCAGGGTGCAGCAACGCGCGCCGGGAAAAGGCTAGTACACTAAGGGAAATAACGCATATTAGCATTATCCACGCCTGAGTATAAATTTTATTCAAATATTTACGTGGATAAATCAAATGTTTTCCTTACAATTCGCTTTTTTTCCCGTATTTGAATTTTATTTATACCACACACGTACACACATATTTCATACAAGCAAGCAGCAACAGCATCGCACACTTACACAACATACTCCGACAAGCAGCAACAGCATCGCACTCTGTTCCTGAGTTTATTTCTTGCATTTGCAGTTGTTATAGTTCTCATTTAGTTATTGTTACAAGAGCAATATATTATGCATGTTTGGCAAAGAAGTTAAATTATGTAGGGTGGAGTGACAACTCGGTAAGAATATCTTGTACCGGTTGTCATTTACCTGCATAATTTGCTTCTGCCTAAACAAGTTTTGTACATTACTTTTTGCACTTATATTGCACCAACTGTCAAACATAGTATAAATTACAGAACGAAAAAGTGAAGCGATAATAAATTATACAGGCAATGGCATTTGATGAACGCAATATGAAGAAAATAATACCATAAAACCATTAACAACATATGCAATTTAAATATGTTTTTTTTAATTTCAATATTTTTATTCAAATTTTCTTTAAATGCGATAGTTTATTTTCAATAGTAAATATTTGAAAGATATTTTAAAAAAATTCGTGCATAATTTTAATATATTTTTTTTTAATTCTGTTAAATATTTAAATATTTAATTTAATTAAAAAAGTATTTCAAATAAATTTTAAATATTTACGTAGTCGATTTATTCAAATGCGTTATTGGTGCAAAAATGACTCGCTTTTTGGATAAATTAAAAAGTTTTTGGATAAATTTAATATTTTTTTCCCTTAGTGTATTTCAATAATTTCTATTGGTTATAACACGAAATTTCAAATTTTCTAATTACAAGTCATGGCTAAAATCAAGTAACTATTTCTGGCTCTTTTTTAATTCACAGCCGAAAGAGGACATATCATTGAATTTTGAATTTTTTCGTTTATGTTTCACATGTAACTTAATTAATTAGTGTACTAATAACGAAATTAATTACTCTTTTTTACCTATTAAAAGAAAAAATAAAAAATGCAAAGTTTCCTTAGATTTTTTGATTTAAATAATTTTTATAGCACTGGCTCTATTTCATCGCACATCACTGTATCTTGATAGCTATCCAGCGCTATCCTGCTGAAACCATATGTCTGCAACAATAATGCCTTCCATTTGAGGCATGAAAAAGTGAGCAATCATGTTTCTGTACCGCTCACCCTATGACTGTAACTTCTGATCATCATGATTTTTGAAGACATATGGACCAATATTTCCACCGGCCTATATAGCGTACCAAACGGTGAGTTTTTCTGGTTGTAATATTGTTTCGAGAAATGCTTGAGGCTTATCATTACTTCAAATGGGGCAATTTTGTTTATTTATGTAACTGAGATGTACTACTATGAACACCACAAAACGCACGTAATGCCCGAAGTGTTTCAAGAATTGAACCGTGTTTTTCAAAATAAATTTCAAAAATTCGTTAACTTTGTTCCGAATTGAGGCTATTCATGATGAATTGTCAAACCAATTTAATCCCAAAAATAACGTCATATCGACAACTGGTTGTTTGACCATTTAACTTTAACTGTTCTCCATTGCTCAAGTGGCTTAGTTGCGAAATGACCGGTTTTCTGAAAAAACTGGCAACCATTTGCTTGGATGTACTCCGTCCGCGGACAACTTTTGTCGTGTTTTGCTCACTTTGAAAGACCCAAACATTGGATTGCTGATTTGTTTTGGGCTCATAACTGTAGATCCATGATTTTCGTCTTGAAGAGAACGACGACCACGCTCGAACTCATTGAACCCACGTTTTACCCAGTCATTGGGGTTGGTCCTTCATCATCAAAAGTCGAACTGAGTGGAACGATGCATTGTTGTTCTACCAATCTACGTTAAAAATCGTAAAAAAATTATCACCCGAAAATAAACACAATAAGCGCATATTCAGCAGATGTTATTATCATGTCTATGCTAGAAAATATCAAAATTTCGAATAGAACTGTCAAAATTCATCTGGCAATGCTTAATGTTGCCAAAACGCAAGACTTAAGAGGCAGCCCTCGTAATTCAATTAAATGACGTTATTCTTATGATTGTTGCATATCTTAGAGCGGCTCACATCATTATGTAAGTGGCTTATTATGACATCATATATTTTTTGTATATTTTTTGTTATTATTCGTCTCTTATTTGTATATTTTTGTCGCAACTTTAGATACTTTTACTTGTATTTTATTTATATTTATTGTTAGTTGTTGCTTTTAGTGCCTAATGGATTTCCAAAATTTTTCGAAGAATGTTCATTAAATTTTTAGGGGTCAGCATGTTTGTAACTTAAAAGCAGTGTTTTTCGGTACTTTTTTGTACGAAAGTACAACATCCCAGTACTTGTACCATTCCTGGCCTTGGAATAGATGATTCGATGTAAGTTTGAAAAACAAAAAATTATTATTATACTTTCAATTGCTTTTAAAACTTGGAACTTGGAAAGCGTTTTTCTCAAAACTACGTTTTTGAAGTTAATGCGTAACATAATTTAAAAAGTAATTCACCGATCTTAATGAACTTTTGCAAACATCTTTTATATGATAAATTCTTGCGGATGAACAATAATTTTTATTGAAAGGAATTTAACTATTGAAAAAGGCTAATATTTTTATGTGAAATTGGTACCTTTAAATTCAAACCCAAGCTAAAAATCGAAAATAGCATATTTTTCGATATAAGTTAGTTAAATTAAATAAATCACTTCGATTTTTTGATTTCAGATAACACTATCAGGACAGTTTTTGCATGACGCCTTTTTTTTAACCACCACTACGGGATAAATAATTAATATTTTTTTTTATATAAAAATTAATTCATACTCTCTAAAAATAGATTTTTATTGTGTAAAAAGTGAGTAATTATATTCACTCAGAACTGAGAAAAAAAAAATCGCAAAAATCACTTTTTTCTGCCTCGGAAACCATCTTCCCCCTTAATTAATATGTTCCAATATCACTTGCTGTTGGTTTAAAAAAATAGTTTCGGATACTCTTTTTTAATATTAGATCTCTAAGCTTTAAAGCACCCTTTATCTTTCCTTAAGCTATGTTAATTGAAGTTTATTTTTATTTCAAAATCGACAAAATCTTATAACGGATACTTTCTGTGATAAAGGGTGTTTTTTTTAGGGGTTTGTTTTTCGAATAGAGATAAAACTGGCATTTTGTGGTCAAATCTGGCAACTCTAATGTCATTTATGTTCAGTTTGGTTTGACATTTCATCATGAACAGGTTGACAAAAGAACAACGCTTGCAAATCGTGCAAATTTATTTCGAAAATAATGGTTCAGTTCGCGAAGTTTACCGCAAGCTCCGTCCATTTTATGGTCGACATAATCGTCCATCAGAACAATTAATTCGGTTAACCATGGGTCGTTTTCGCACTACGTTTACTCTATGTGATAATACGCATCCGCAGAGACGTCGAACAGTGCGCACCGAAGAAACAATTGCCGCTGTAGAGCAAAATGTTGAAGAGGACCCGAATGAATCGATTCGCCACCGTGCACAGCAATTGGAGCTTTGTCCATCAACTTTATGGAAGATTTTGCGCAAAGATCTTGGCTTGCGACCTTACAAGATCCAGCTTGTGCAAGAATTAAAGCCGCGAGACCATGCAATGCGTCGTGATTTTGGTGTATGGGCCGAAAATGAGATTGATCTCGATGCTGATTTTCATCGCAAAATTTTGTTCAGTGATGAGGCTCATTTTTGGTTGAATGGCTACGTCAACAAGCAAAATTGCCGCATTTGGAGTGAAGAGAATCCACATGAGATCCTTGAGACGCCATTACATCCACAAAAACTGACTGTTTGGTGTGCTCTATGGGCTGGTGGAGTCATTGGGCCATACTTCTTCCGAAATAATGCTGGAGAGTCAGTTACCGTTAATGGAAACCGGTATAGAGCCATGATAACCGACTATTTTGTTCCCGAATTGGATGACATGAATGTGGATGAGTTGTGGTTCCAACAAGACGGCGCTACATGCCACACAGCGCACGTCACAATCGATTTATTGAAGGAAACATTCGATGAGCGCATAATTTCGCGGAATGGACCTGTCAATTGGCCACCAAGATCGTGTGATTTGACACCATTGGATTATTTTCTTTGGGGATATGAAAAGTCGCTCGTGTACGCCAACAAACCAGAAACGTTAGGGACTTGAAGGACAACATTCGTGGCGTTATTGCCGACATACGGCCCCATATGCTCGAAAAAGTGGTTGAAAATTGGACCTGTAGAATTGGCTTTATTCGAGCCAGCCGCGGCGGCCACATGCCCGAAATCATATTTAAACATTAATGGCATAAAATTATCCTTCCAATAAAGCTAAATTGATGGACATTAAAACGATTTTCTTGTGTTTTATTTCAATTCGAAGTTCTATACCTCTAAAAAAAACACCCTTTAGAATGGTTTTGAACCCGGGATCTCACTCAGTTCTTTAGCAAAGTCGCCACAATTCGTACAGTGTAAATAATAATTGATTGCACTCGTTCAACACTTTTACAGCGTTAATGAGCTGACGTCTTGTCAAAGTTAAATGTACGCCACTGCAAGAACTTGACAACCATGAAGCTTTAAAGCACTGACAGCTTTCTTTAAGTCCATGGTTGATACGTTGAAGAAGACAGAGAGAGAGAAAAAAAAGAGAAAGGCTGTTGAACGTTTTCACGTGGTTTTGGTTGATTTCAATGGAAATCAATTTTGTGAGGTGTTGCAGCGTAATTTACATTTTTGGTGATTAATTTTATTGATGGACGTTAGTTTCGATTTTACAAAAAAAACATCTTTGTCCTAATAAAGCACATCGGATGAGTCTTAAACATTTAAAAAAGTTGACTTTTAATAAAATATCAGGTACCAAAACAAACTCTGAAATAATTTCATTACAAGATCATTACTTATTTGAAGAAACAGAACAACTCCAACAGGTGGTCTGTGAAGTGGTATTTCTGCAAGCTTTATAAATTAATACAGATAACATCAAATGGTTAGGCTTGAGTTAACGTGAATTAAACAAAAACTTTAAATCAGATTTAATTCTAGATTAGAACAAAATTAAAAACTTCCTCTCTAAAATTGATTGGCTGAGCTCATGCGCAGCTATTTGGCTTAAGCTGTAATCTTTTCTTGCATTAATTGTTCTTAACACGAGAATGCTTCCCAACGAAGAAAACATTTAGAACAACAAAAATAACCGCCACACCGACAACCAACAATGGCAACAACAGCAACTTAAACAATAAATTTATGCATTTTAAGTAAATTTGTTAAATGCGCGCTTTAATGGTTCGTTAACGCTTCGTAAATTTTTAACTACAATCGCAGTCAAGTTTAACCAAGTCAATCCAAGCTGAGCAACGACAAGTCAGGTCGACGCCACCTCAGAGCTAGTAGGCTTCTGAGATGCAATTCGATATACTTTGTAGCAAAAATAAAAAAAAAAAAAGAATTAAAAAAAGAAGAAAAAATAAGAAGCAAAAACAAAATGAGAAAAAGAGTCAAGCACCTGTAATGAACTGACGCCACCAGTTAACGGCGACTTGCGCCTTTTAGTCATGGACAAGTTGAGAAAAGTAGCAATGGTCTGGCAACAACATATCAGCGCAATGTAGCATTGGTAATATAGTCAGTTATGTAAAAGCAGAAAAAAATAATGAGAAATTTAGTTTAATTAATTGTAATAAACTGAGACGTCGACGCTTATCGCTAAAGCGACGATAACTTGTAAGTTCGATAAAACAAGAATGGGTTAAAATTTATCAATTGTTCAAAGATTACTAGTTGTTATATTAGTTTTATATAAGAAAATGTTGTTAGTTTGTATTAAAATTTAATCTCTTTTGCACTGAAAATCCAATTCAAAGTATAAAAAAAAAATATATAGGTATTGGCTTAAATTTGGCTGACTTGGCCGTAGTGTGCAGTTGATACAGAGGAATTAAAAATTTAGGATTTTTTAATATAATATTTTTATGCCTAAAGAATAACCTAACAAGAAGTAGGAAACATATTCAAAATAAACCCATGTCAAACATTTTTTGGCCTTCAAATTCTTATGAGCATAAATTTGCTCCCAGCAAGCAGAAAAAAAAAATATTGAACATGGGCCTAAAAGTAATATTAAGAATTTTCTGATTAATTTTACATTTTCTTGATTGGATTTCAAAGATTACTTTAAATCAGTGGTAATCAAACTCTATACAAGCATACTTTGTTTATGTATAAAAGCTCATTGAAAGTTTTGCACTGAAAAAAAAAATACTGCTTGAGTCTCAGTCCAGCTTTCATGCAAGACGATGGTTCGCTTGTTTGATTGTTCAGTAGCGCCGAAAAAAATGTTCATCTGTTGTATTACAAATCTATGGGAGAAGCGTGAGGGGGAAATGTTTGAAAAAATTTTGCGATTTACGTATACTTATCTACTACTGTTCATAATAACATAATTTATATAGAAGAGATATATTAACATTCACTATTTTATGTAAGAGATATATTAACATTCACTATTTTATGCACTGTTCAAAAAAAGGAGAAAACTTTAAAATAGTAAAGGTTCATTTTATAATTTAATTTCAATTTTTAAAATTCAGTTTTTATTTAGAAGTGTCAATACTTACTATACGAAACTGTGTCTTTTTTTTGCTTTTTTTTTAATTCTTTATGTTGTTTTCGTTTGTGATTTAATTTAATCATACATTGAGGTTCAGAAAAAATATTTTCTGCAAAAAAGTATTGCAACTCCCATTCAAGTAGAGACATTTTGCATAGAAATAGCAAAAAGTGATATTTTTATGAGTGTAGCATAAGTTGCGTATGCGCTGCAAAAAAAAAAAACATTCTAACAAGCATGCATGTGCCGCAGGTATGTTCTGTATGAAATTTCAATAGAACTGACGCAGTTCAGTGCTCGTCCGGGGAGTTAATATGTATACAGAAAGCTTTTAAGCATAAAAGCTCAAATGCCCGCGGGTATAGGCTTTGATGATCACTGCTTTAAATAAATGTCCCAATAAACAATTGAACTTCCTGCATTTTCAATTTTCGAGATTCTTAGATTTTCTAAGCTCGGCATAACTTTCAACAATCTTGTGAATACAAGAGTGAAATATATTTCCAATTTTGGTGACTGGGCTTGTGTTATTTTCTTCATTACAAGATCTTAAGAATTTATTTATAGATTTTTTTTTTTATCTAGACAATATAGAGAGGGAGGAGCTAAGAAGGTTGGAGCTAAGAAGGTTATTTCGGAGTTCAGATCTGCTGAGATGGAAGTTGAATTCATTGATCATGTTATTGGTCAGACGAAGCATCCTAGTTATAGGTTCTCCTCATCCGTAGCCGGTGTGATGAAAGCTGAGATGGAAGAGAGGTACAGACCTGAGGTTGCGTGGGTTAGTATTAAGGGATATCAATTGAAGTAAAGTAGGGCAGTTAATGGTTCCGCCCAGTAGTTGATGAATAAAGTGCACATCGACAGCTACCCTGCGTTTTTCAGGAGTTTGCATGTTAATCAACATCAAACAATCAGCATAAGAAGGTAAATTGATGCCGTCGGAACCGGGAAGACCACGTAATGCGAATCGAATGAATCTACAGTGTACAGCTTTGAAACGTAGCGAATGAGAGACATATAGAGGTGACCAAACCTGGCTAGCATATTCAAGTATGGGCTCTCATATAGGTTAGGTAGAGGGATTTTGTAACGTACATATGTTTAATGTTTATTTAGTAGTTCATCAGTACAATTAGAACTAGGTTCTTTTTTAGTACAAAGCTTATAGACTAGTTTCATAGAACGAAATACAAAACAGTAAAATTAGAAAGTATGACTTACAGTTAAAACTTAATTTAATTACAAATCACAGTTAAATAAATTTAAATTCGAGACATTATACAGTAAAATAAAGATAATCATACAAAATTAACGTTGATACATTCAATATAAATTTAAAATTAAAGAAGAAATAGCTATAGATGAAAAGAAGAGCAAGGGTTAAGAGACAGAGGTGAGAATTGACTTTTAGTAAGTATTCGTTGGTGAAAAATGCTTCAGAACGGCATGCCTGAATTGTGAAATCGACACTATTGATTTAAGCTGATTAGGTAAGGCGTTCCATAATCTAATAGCGTTAATAAAAAATAATCTTGTAGAGTTAAGATACTTAAAATTTGGAATAATAAGCATATGGCTTCTGTGCGACCGACTAAATTTAAGTTTTTCAAATAAATAGAGAGGAGTTTTAAGATGTATTAGTTAATGCAGAAATATACAATTTCTGGCATAACAGTAGCTTATTATATCACAACCAAGTATAGCATTCTTTAACTCAGCTAGATGGTCAAATTTGCGTAAGCCATAGACATATCGAGTAGCATGACTATACGCAATTTGTAGCTTTAGTTGAGATCGCGAGTCTAGCTTACTATACACAAGTTCTGAGTAAGTGATCACAGGAAGGACTAGTTGTATAACCAGTTTTCGTCGTATTTCAACAGGTGTGTACTCGGCCGATATTCTTAGGTTTCGCTGGATGTAATAGATTTTGCTCACTACTTTGTTGATGTGATCTGTGCAAGTGAGGGAGGAATTGATATTAAATCCTAGGCTAACTACACTACTAACAAATTTAAGGGATTTCTCGCCCATAAATACCTCTGGAATTGATCCAAAGTCAACATTTTGTTTGGATATTGGTAACACATATGATTTAAGCGCATTGAGATTAAGCATATTATTCATAGCCCATTCATTACAGCTGTGCAGATCTTCAGTAAGTTTATATACTAAGTCTTCCATAAGGTTTTTCCTACCAGATAAATAAATCTGTACATTATCAGCATAAGCATGCATTGACGAGTATTTGCAACAACGAAAAATATCATTAATGAATATAGAGAAGAGCAGCGGACCCGGAACTGACCCCTGTGGTACACCGCACTTAACAATTTTCGGCTGTGAGAAATTCATGCCAACTTTTACCCTTTGCACTCTACCGGTCAAGTAGCTACTTAATAGATGAATAGCATTGTCACAAAAACCAAAACTATATTTTAATGTTTGACAAAGTAGATCATGATTGACAGTGTCAAAAGCCTTCGAGAAATCGAGTAGGCAAAGTAATATTAACCTATCATCATCATAACAAGACCTTATATCGTCCAATACTTTAAGCATAGCAGTTGAGAAGCTATGACCAGTACGAAAACCAGTTTGGAGTGCCTACAAGGACTGATTCTGATTTAGAAATAATGAAATTTGATTAGCCATCAGAGATTCACATGCTTTAGCTAGGGACGAGAGAATACTTATAGGTCTAAAATCTTTAGGCTCAGAAGCTGTAGTTTTCTTCGCGACTGGCGTTACAATTGCAGTTTTCCATAAGTAAGGGAAAGAGGACGTAGTAAGACAGTGATTAATAATGTGAGTTAAGGGCCCAATAATGTGAGCAAGAATAATCTTTAAGAATTTTATATTGATACCATCGTCACCAACAGCGTTTGATTTAATATTCGCTTAGCTCTTTGCTACCTCATTTTCCGTAACCATGGAAAACTGGAATGTTTGCTCTACAGGAGGATACGAGAAAGCAAGATTACTCGAAATGCTGCTTAGACTTTCTTGAGCGTTAGAAAGAAAAAAATCATTGAGAATGTCAGGATGAATTTCGCAGTTAGTGAGATGTTTATCACCAATGCCCAGATTTTTCAGATTTTTCCATAGGATCTTGAATGGAAGCGATGGCCTCAACTTAGCAGAGCAATATTTTATTTTTGACTGACTTATAAAAGTTATTGAGGCATTTCTGGCACGTTTATAATTTTCCCATTTCTCGGGTGAGGGGTTAACCCTCCACATACTCCGCAGCTTATTTCGTTTGTTTATCGCACGTTGCACATGAAATGTAAACCACGGACAAGACACATTTTTAATGGTTACAGTCTTAACAGGGACATGCTTAACAAATAAGTTATTTATTGTACTAGTTAAATATGCGTTGTATATGCGTTGGAGAACTCCTTAGACCAATGTTTCACAAAACCAAGTGTAGAATTGGCTCTACTAAAGACATTATCGTTATGGGACCAAAATTAAATTCTTATTACAAATTATACCCAAGTCCCCCAAAGAACTTACTGAGGGAAAAAGCTCGCCGAAAATATAATAAGTTCGTGATGTCGATTGGAGTCTCTTCCGCGAGTATGTGATTGCTTGACCTTTACAGATATTGAGTTTAAGGATATTTTTTTGGCCCATGTAGAAAACCCGATTAGGTCATCTTGAAGGCGGCAAGAGTCAGTGTTACTATATATGCGTTGATAGATTTTCATGTCGTCAGCATAAACAGAAAGATTTGAGTATTTGATTACATCATCGACATCGGTTATTGTTAAGACGAATAGCAGAGGACCAAGGTGGCTACCATAGGAACACCAGAAGTTGCTGTAAAAAACTCAGATTTTGAAAATCTAAAGATGACATTACGTTGACGTTCTTCAGGGTAAGATTTAATCCAAACAATAAGCAGGGGTGGAAGCCAAAAAATTTTAGTTTAAGAAGGATGACTGTGTGGGAGATTTTGTCGAATGCTTTGCTAAAAACAGTAGAGACTACGTCAACTTCATAACCACTTTGCACAGTACATAAAGCATTTGAAACGAATTCTGTCATATTGGAAGTAGTCGATCTTCCCTTGAGAAAGTCATGTTGGTTAGGGGAGAAGATAGGCTTACAGAGAAAAACATAATGTCGTAGAGTATATATTCAAATATTTTAGGTGTGCATGATTGTTTTGCGATGGGTCTTTGTTTTGAAATATTTTTGTGTCTGATCCTAATATCTTTTTTTGGGATCGTAGGTAATACCTGCCAAATTAAACAGGAAAATATTTTTAAAAAATTTGCTCCTCTGAAAATCAAATGCGCTCATTTTGTTTTTGTCAATATTTTTTGACTTCAGCAAACGTAGGATGTCTCATATGGTCAACGTTTCACACGTGTATTGAAGAAAGGTAGCTGCACTTATTGAATACGGATATTGTAAGTGCAGCGTTATGTTTAGACCCCCATCTTCATTGAACCCTTAGTTCCGAATGGAATAAACTGCTAAGAAGCACTAGAAACAGTTTGCATGCCATATTATTAACATGGACAAGGTTGGTACTAATCCGTTTAATGTGTCATTAAATTATTGGTAATAAGAACTTTTTGAAAACTATTTGACTAATTATACCAGTACAGTGGATTCTCTTCTTCCAAGTAAACCACTTCTTCGCCACTTTCCACTCCAAGTTTCGTAATCGACGAGTCCACAAGCCCAAAGCACCTCATCATTTCTCAGGGAATTTTTGAAGGAACTGGAAGTTGACAACTCTTCGGATGACGATTGGACGACCCGTCATTCAACCCATATCGATATAGACGTTGACCTGATAGAGAATTGGAGGAATCAAAAATAATCGTCATCCATGTTATGGCAACTCACTTGCATTAGTCAAGGAGTTACATATACACAAGTAACGGTTGAACGAGCTTTTTCAGCTCTAAAACTTGTTTTAAGTGACTTTCGATGCAATTTAGCGGTGGAGAATTTGAAGCACATAATATTTGTAAAACTCAACCAAAGTCAAATATAAAAAAGATCATTATAGATTTTCTTGATTTTTCTCAATGATTGGTATCGGTAACCAAAAATAATATTTTTGGAAGATAACAATTATAATTACATACATACTAAATTAATAATTATTAGTCATCCAAATAGATATTTTCGTCACAAATAAATAAAAGTTGTGCGTCAACCTAAACAAATTCTCTGAAAAATATAAGCTAAAAATATATAAGTATTTAATAAGTATTTACTATATAAGTATAAAATATAAGTAAAAACGAATACAATTTGTCTCAAATTTGTCCAAATTTTTGTGCAGTGAAATGTGAAATAACAATTATTTCGGTCCCTGGTAGAAAGAAAAGGAACGACTTGAAAAAGTTGTATAGTTTAAGCCTGGATAAGGCCTGGATTTCTTGCATATTTTTTATTTTTTTCTGAATATTCATGTCGAGAGTATTGTGTCAAAATTTCAAGTAAATCGGAGCAAAAGTAACGAAGATACAGCTTTTATACCTGCCCGACAGTTGCGCTACGCGCCTACCCTGAAAGCTGCTTCAAGTTCCTTTCTAATCTCCAAATTACTTTCTACTTTTATGGGTCTTTGAAAGTATGTAAACTGACTTTTTATATAGTGTATATATCTCCGGTATATCGTATATAAATCATTTTACAGGCAAACTTTCTGCCGAGCGATCGTGTACAGAGACGCGAATGTAGCAGCATGCATTTTCAATGAAGGATGTGTAGTCCTTTTAGAACGAAATGGGCATCTCTATAGGCCCAAGTGCTCACCAATGGGCGTGCGCATCTGACGAACTACAGACAACCAGAGCGGACGAATGATCTTCACGTACAAGTAAAGTAGGCAACGTAGGCAAAAGCAATAAGAGGCATTGGACATCCTGAATGACGGCGTTTTACTGTACGGAGCTGGAATTAATGATTCTGTGTAAGTTTAAAAAAATTATACTCTTTAATTGATGCTTTATTTTAGATTTTCCAGTTAAAATTATAAACGTTTAATAAATTTTAAACACTATTTCTACATATAAATCAACAGGTACTCAGAGGGCATTTTTACCATTTTCTAATAACAAATTCGCCGACATTTTTTAGCGAAAATCGCGTTTTTGCTTCTAAATGGCGCCAAAAAATTAAAAAATAAAGAAAAAACTCCCTCTGACTACATAGGGACACATATCACCTTCAAACGTATTTCGATATTCTTCTTTCAGATGATCCGGTAACGAATTATAGTTCATCGCACAACTTTTTTTCGAAACTCCTCCGGAGATTCGCTGTAATTTTTAAAAAAATACTTCAGTTGTTATACTATATCGTGTAAATAAAAAAAAAAAAACCATGAATATATACCAGACCTATTTTTTTCATTGAAAATAGTTTCATTGTTTTTTGAAACATTCTCCTTTATGATTAATACATGCGTTGAAACCATTTTTCATGACATTTATCACATTCGGCATGAGACACCTCGAAAACATAGTTTTGGAATGTATCAACGGCTTCATTTCCACGCAGTTTTTTCTTGATGTAAGGGAACAAAAAGAAGTCATTGGGTGCTAATTCAAAACTGTACGGCGGATGACTGACCCTATTATTCGATGTTTTGAGTGTTAAAAACGCCTTTATTTAAGCTAATGTGTGGGAGCTTTCATTGAATTGCATTGCATTGATGAATACTACTTCGCTTGTTTCTTTTCCATATTTCATGCAACACTTTTGGTAAACAAACAGTTGTGTGCCATTCTGAATTGAATATTCTACGTGTCTCAAGTGGTACCTTGACCATATGACCAGTAGGGCGTATCGAATTACAATTTTTTTTCGAATTTCACATTCTAAGAGGTCTCAAAAGTTGCATGGGGTTGTCAAGATCACCCAAAAAAAATTTTAAGGAAAAAAAAGGATGTCTTCCTGTCCCGCAAGGATAAAGTTGTTTTTTGAGGAAAACAGTAAAAAATAATTACCTTAAAATGATTTGACTTTTATAAAAAAAACTACATATGTCTTAAAACAAAAGTTGGTATAGGCCTAAACTAACAATATATTGGTAAACACGATGCCACTCACAATTCTTATCCACAGTGTCCTGTGTGAAGGATATTCGAAGCAAAAGTTGTAATCGAGATAGCACAGATCTTTTGATTATTAACCAATAGTCTAAATTTTGGTGGTATTGATTATACTGTTAATGTATTCCATAAAGTTGCCGAATTAATAATTAGCATAATTTTTGCATATGCATTTTTCTATTTTTGAGAAATGTATACTTGAATGCAATTTTTTAACTTTTTCAAAAACATAAATATAAGATTTTATATCTCGAAGAAACTTTGCTCAATTTCAATTCTTCAAATATTTCTTAACAACACCCTGTCTAAAAATATTATTTTAAAATACCAGCTTAAGGCCACGATTTTGTTTTCTATTTTGATACTTAAAAAAAACAAAATACTTCCTAATATGAAATTTCTATTTTGATACTTAAAAAAAACAAAATACTTCCTAATATGAAATTTAACAATTTCATCAAAAAATGTCAAAGTAGAAAATAAAATTATGGCCTTAAACTAGTATTTTAAAATAATACTTTTAGACAGGGTAATGTTAAGAAATATTTGAAGAATCCAAATTGAGCAAAGTTTCTTCGGTACCATTTCTGGTACCCGAGATATAAAATCTTATATTCATGTTTTTGAAAAAGTTAAAAAATTGCATTCAAGTATACATTTCTCAAAAATAGGAAAATGCATATGGAAAAATTATACTAATTATTAATTCGGTAAGTTTAAGGAATACGTTAACAGTATAATCAATACCACCAAAATTTAGACTATTGGGTAATAATCAAAAGTTCTGTGCTATCTCGATTTCAACTTTAGCTTCGAATATCCTTCACACAGGACACTGGATAAAAATCGTGAGTGGCATCGTGTTTAACAATATATTGTTAGTTTAAGCCTATACTTACTTTTGCTTTCAGACATACGCAGTTTTTTTTATAAAAGTCAAAGCATTTTAAGATCGTTATTTTTTACTGTTTTCCTCAAAAAACAACTTTGTCCTTGCGGGACAGGAACTTTAATTGGATTTGGTTCATCTTGAAAGACCCATACTGCCCATACTAGGCGACTGCTGTTTACTTTCAGGCTTATACGCATATATTCATGATTCGTCAGTAGTCACGATTTTATATATGTACGTCTTTTAAAGCACTGTGCGATTGTAGTTCTTGATCGTTTCTTTGCACCAATCGACACGAGCCTTTTTTTAAGCAATCGTCAAATGATATTGAATCTAACATGAACAAATCTTTTTCACATCTATGTATAGTATGCTGATGGAAATAATATCCAGGGATGCCTCAGGGAATCTCAGGGTATTTCACTTGACGAGACGATGAAGCATTATCACACAGCCTCAATGTGTTTTAGCACAATAAGTAAGTGAAGTACGGCCCCATGGTATAATAATACAAGGTAGCATTGACAGTTGCTTGGGAAATCATATACTGTCAAAAAATATACTCAAAAAGAGAGCGCTCACAATCCGCCATTGAAAACACAAGCAATGTTGAAAACGTTGAAGTGAAAAAAAACAACAACCACAGCAGCTGCTGATGTATTTCCACAAAAAGCTGTTTTTGACAATTTATGTTTTCCTGTTGAAGAGAAAATAAGCAGTTGTCAATGCTACCATGTATTATTATACCATGTACGGCCCTGCTTGAATTCTATATACCACCGATATACAGAGGTTTTTGATGGCGAGGTTTTTGATATCGCCAAAAGTCGAATTGAGTTCATCGATGCACTCTTGTTTATATAATTCACGTTGAAAATTGTAAAAAAGAATCGCACGAACACTTGACAAACATTACATTATCCTCTTTTCACACAATTTTTCAAAATGCAACACTCTTATTACAAAAACAATAAAAAAGCTGTTTTAAAAGCTTCAAACAGAGAAAAAAGCTCTGATCTTTATCAAAAGCACTGTTTTTATTCAAGTCACGTCAAGAATGATAGAAAAATAGATTGCGCAGATCGTAAACATAACTTTCAACGATCTGCGCATCTACGTCACGATAGACTTAAGATATGAGCTTACAATATGGCTTTCTGTCAAGTCGTGTTCAGAATGTGAACAAATATGAGACAATGACAAAAGACTCAAGAAACAAACATGGTCTAGCGTGATGTCATGATCGTAAAAAATGCTTTGTTCGTAGCTAGAAATGTCAAAATGAAAAGTAAACAACATAACGGAGCTGCGCAATGCGTAATCTATTTTTGTATCATTCTTGAAGTAACGTGCAGTGTATAAACAAAAAAAAATATCAAGCTTTCTAATGGAAACGTTAGTTTGAGTGGAATGAAATATATCCCGAAATCTTACTAGTAGCCTCCGTATTAAAAGAATGTTTGAGAATAGAAATCTTATGATAACTAAGGTTTTTTCTACTATAGCCAATGTTATTGTATTATGCACCCAACATTCCTTAACGCTACCGATCTATTTGGAACTCTCTGGATTCTCAGGTATGTCCAGTTCAGCCTATGCTCCAGTGTTAATTGTCTTGTATGTAACCACTAAGTTAATTACTAAGTTAACTGAATCCAACAGCCTTGGAAATATAAGCTTATGTTTCAAACTTAGGTCTATTGCTCTGGTTTCACCCAGTTAATTTAAGCCTGTGGTTTTCAGACTCATCGCTCTATTGTGTAGATCTCACAAAAATGCAATAATGCCTCAGTGTTGACCTGCGATCTCCAGCTGCAGTATTCATGGATAGCAAACGATCGGTGTATTCGTTTGATGTGATATCATATCAAATTGGCGTGTTTAGCAACCCTGCGACAAAGATCAAAACCAACAGCATATGGAACAGTTAAGTTAATTTAACATCAACTCCTCTAACTAAAACGGTTTCAGTTCTTCGACATTTTTGATGCTTAGTACTGCTCATGACAATACCAAGCCATGGTTGCAATTCTTTTTTTTTATTTATTTTGCAAATGTTGTTGTTGCAATTCTCTTAGCATTGTTGCTGCGATCATTTCATGCATGGCAAGGCATAAAATGATTTCTTGTTCAAAGTGTCGAGTTGTTGACTTAAATGAAGTTGGTTTTGGCTTAATTGAAAGAGAGGAAAATGAGTAGGAAGAAAAAAAACGCTAGTTCCTGTGGTTAGACTTGACTGTGAGCTGAAGCAATGGTTTGCATAAAACAAACTCAAGGGGACAGTATAGAATAAGCCAAACTATAGGTTTTAGCTGAATGTGCCGACAATTAAACATTCTTGTTACATTTTCTTTTTTTGTTTTGCTTAAAAAAACTTATAAATACAAAGACTAAAAGGACAGACCATTACTGTCTTTTTAGTCTTTGTATTTATTAGTTTTTTTGTTTGTTCTCCTCAATTCATGTGTTCTTTGCCCTTTTAAGTAGCCTCCTTAAGTCTAAATTAATGAGCACAAAATTTGTAGTAATTAATTTGGCTAAAATGGTATTCGCTCAAGCACAATGAGCAGCACGTTAAATTTTTTAATATATACAAAAAAGATACAAACGCTGTTATAAGCAACTCACAACCTTTGAAGGTGTAGCTGTGCATATAAAAAAATCACCTGCCTGACTTCAAAATTTGTTTCCGCCATTAATTGTTGTGTGAGCAAAACAAAAAAAAAAACAAAAAAAAAAACGAATTCAAATAAGATAAAAATATATAGCAAGATATGTACTGATAGCCTGGTAAGTCAGACCACAAAACCAATGAAGTTCCATAACATATAATGCCCGACTTTCTTATCTAATATCTAAGACTTGCTCTTATTTTAACTAATACTTAAAACGATTGAATTTTTGTCGGAAACTCTCAAAATATTATGTTTAAAAATGCAAAATTAACATGATTTATTTGAATTTAACCTAAAACTTATGTTCACACTTAAGAGGGGCAGCAGCGGGAAGCGCCGGAATTGCTTGATATTATGCACAGATAATGGCCAAAAGAGGGTGTGGGATGTTTTATAATATCTTATCTTTGAAAGTAGCGTCGAATTAATTGCTTAAACGCCAAAGTAGCGGAACAAGTAATGGTAAACTTAGGCATTTGACTAAAGAAAATGAACTGAAGGGCTACACAGTACAGCTAGCATAGGCAGAGGCGTCACACACTGTATCGTTTAGTGAGACGAGATAAATTATTTTGTGAACTTCTATCGTTTTCGATGTTATGGATACAAAACTAGTCCAAATTATATAGTAGGAGTTAAGGACAAGTGGTCGATGTACTCCTCCTATACAATGTAAAAATACTTTGTGTCATATCTTGGAAACCGATAAAATTTACGGTAACAAAGCGTAAAGAAAACGTCTAATAGATTATTTCTTAAATTTATATTAAATTTGAGCTTTATAAAATATAATATAATAAAAGAAACTGGAATTTCAGATAAGAATTTCAGCCCTTGAACGGACTTTGATCGAACTTCTTATGATCAAACTGTGTTGTGCGTGTTATTAAATGTTTGAACACAATTGATCGAGAATTGAACCTACTAGTTTTATGCCGACTCCGAAAGGCTAATGTGCATGTTCTTAGGAAGCTTTACATGGCAATATTTACTCTCTGAGGTTTGCCATGGTCTGCAGAGAGGTGACGGCCGAGCAGAAAAATTAATTCAATTGAAAAAACTTTATGTGTCCGATGGAATTAAACCAATCTAGCGTATTGGGCACGCACTCTACCCACTGCGCCACGGCCGCAAGGTTGAATTTATAGCCAAAATAAAAATAAAATAAAAAGCGTTTTCGGAAAGCGGAGGGAGCTGCTTAAGCAACGAAACTAAAAAATTGGTTACATGGAATTATGTATAACAGGCTATATAGAGGTGCTAAGGTAAAAACTATTATATAGTATGCCAATAAAAGCTGGAAAGAAACAATTCGGGACATCATAATAAGACCGTGTAGAGACCAGCTAATAGAATGAAAATGCATGTATCATGCAACGGCTTTGCATTGAATTATTACTCAGTGAATATAATATGCACTATGATAAATATTTTAATGCGAAAATGAAGGACTTATACTGGACTTTACGATCAAATTAAAAAAAAATATGATGCCGTCAGGTCGCCAATGTACCAGGTTATGCAACAATAATGCAATATTGTTACATGGAATTATTACTAGCGTATTAGAGGCACTACCATAAATTTTATTTTACGATAACAAAAATAAGAACAAAAATTCTTATGCCACAACAAGATGGAGGTAACTGTTTAAAGCAATAAAAATGCAACAATAAAGAAAAAAAGTTGTATGGAATTATAGTTCCGTGACCATTGGCGCTACAGTAAATTTAAGGGGGGAAATATACCCAGAGGCCGAAACAAAGGTCATGTTTGTGCATTTTTTTAAGGAAACCTAAGGGATGTTTTTAAATGAGGGTTTTTACACCTTAAAATATACACATTCAAGAGTATACTTAATGTTTTTTCAATAAAAAAAAAATTAATATTAAGATAGATACAGCATTTTTTGTAGTGCGCTCTGAAAATGCAATGACCAAGATTGCTTTTCCTAAATTCAACTGAAACAAAAAAATTAAATATATTATTAAACTAGATACTTAAAACTCGTACTTCTCATAGCCGAATTTGAAAATATAGATTTTTCACAAAATGGCGGAATTCCGAACGTAAATTAACGATTTTCAACCAAAAATTCATCATTATTTTGCCTATAAAAAATGAACGAAGCTACGAAAAAAAATCCTATGACAAGTATGAGATTATTATGAATAAAATAAGCCTGCGAAAAAATCAAAACGATCGGTTCACTTAGCTTCGAGAAATCTTGGTCATCGACTTTGAAAACATGGTTTCGAGAAAAACGCGTTTGTAAATAAGGACCAGCACTGCGCGCTCTACAGGCGATTAACTCACTAGGCTATTACTTTGTTATTTTTGAGATATGGACTTGAAATTTTCACCACATATTCTTGAGACTTAAAGCTTTAAGAAAATGCAAACATTTTTTGAAAAAGAAAAGTGCTGGGTATATTTCCAACCTTAACGGAACTGCAATAAAGGTGAAGTTTTTAAATTTGAATATGACCTATAATTATTTATACTAAAAAAACAAGTGTATATATATATATATATATATATATTTGAAAACTCAACTCAACTGATAATTGACCTACTCTATACTCAACAAGCTGCAGACTTTGTTGTTGTTTTCCCATACAAATTTTGCAATAAGCGACATGAATTGAGTATAGGCTGGCGAATCGAACGCAGCTAATGTAAAATGCGTTCTCTCTATCAATATAAACTTCCGGGTAACTTTGTCCGCATACTGGCAGTATAAGTAGGACCTTAGTAGCTTGAGTGGATCACAGTGAAAAGTTATGCAAGTCTACTAATGAGTTGGTGTAGCGGCCAACGAAACAGTCTGTATAGTCAAGCTGTGTGATTTGCTCTATACAGACCCGTTGTTGTTGTTGTTGGTTGTTACCTTCATTGTCTGCATGTTGTCTTGTTGTCAACATACTTGGATTAAAGGTGAAGTTTTTAGTTACATGATAAAAAAAATTCTATTGCGACATGAGGTCCAAGGGTTTGGACATGCATTATGATAAAGATAAGACGATGGACGAAAATAAGGATTTGGTCAAGGGTAAGAAAAAGGATTCAGACAAGAATTCAGACAAGGATATGGAAAAGGATTTAGATAACATTAAAAAAAGAATTAGGAATAATATTGGGACAAGAAGTGGGACAAGGACTATGAAATAGACTTGGACAAGAACTAGGACAGGGATTTGGACATGGACTAAAAAAATAATTTGGACAAAGAAAAGGACATGGAGTAAGACGAATATAACGTGAAAAATATGAGTAAAGATAAATATGGGGACTAGTTAAAGAACAAGGAAGGATATCGATAAGAATAAAAACAAGGATCCTTTTTTGCTTTAAAAAAAAAAATTTTTTTTTTACCATTTCTTTACATTGGGATGGGCGTTTTGGTATCTAACCTTCTCATTTTCATATCATAGCCACATTTTTAGAAACCCTTAACCAAAGATTTTTTATAATTATCTCCATATAAGGGCGATCAAAATGTGTCTTATTTTTGTTTATTTTTTTTTTTTTTTTTTTTTTGTTTTATTTTCCAATTCAATTCCAGATCGAATTCAGTTATGGGGGACAGCTAGTAACTCAAATATTGAGATATTACAACGGTATCAATCCAAAACGCTAAGACAAATAGCCAATGCACCCTGGTTTGTATCGAACAACATCATCCATAATGATCTCAACATTCCAAGAGTTAAAGACGAAATAAACAAATTTAGTTCAAATTATCTTGGAAGACTCAGTAATCATATAAACCCATTAGCCATAGGCTTACTCGATGAAAGTGAAGAAATAAAACGACTGAAAAGACACCACATTCTTGACCTACCATTTAGAACATAAACCTTTTGTTTATTGTAATATCCTAAGATTTTTTAATTTTAAATTTACACATGTAAATATATATATATATAGTATATGTACATAGTATAATTGTGCTCAGTGGAGCTCAATTTAGAAGTAATTTTTCTTATTATCAAATTCACTTATTATTGTAAAATAGATTGCAAATATAATGATTAAAAAAAAAAAAAAAAAAAAAAAAAAATTCCAGATCGACATACCAAACCTATAGTTTAGTTTTGACATAACGGTAATTTAAAAAAGAAATACTTTTGATATATTAAGGATTCGGGGCAATAAGTTGCTTACCTAAACTTAAATCAAAATTTTGATGACTTGAGGAAAAAAAGAAAAAATAAAATCTCAGGAACCTCTTCTATACGTGTAACAAAGATGAAGTTGTTATCTTTAAACGTTAGTGAGTTGTTCGCTTGTTCGTTTGAAGATTGTTGATATTGTCTATCTGTAGATACCAGATTTTTATCTCTGTTTATATAGATACTACGTTCTTGCTTGAATGATTGCTTTAATTTGTGAAGATGTGTCTCTTCAGGTTAAAATATTTAGCAATTGAGCAAAAAATTCGTAATTTTTATTTTATTTTCTTGAAGATGAAAGAAATATGGTTACGAAAAAGCAATAAAACTGATTTTGATTTTCATGCTAGATGCCGCTCTCTTCCTTATGACGGCAGTATAGACACGCACAAATTTTTAAGCAACATTTGTGGGAAACTAGTAAGGAAAAATTAATTCGGCTGGGCTGAAATTAAAATATCCCGTCGGAACTAATAAAGATGTGACTATTTTGACTTATTTAAAAATTTTATTTCACTGTCCTCGAAAAAAAAACAAACAAAAAAGAAAAAAACATTAAAAAATAAAGACTTAAGCTTATGTACAACATTTTATTAGTTCTGTTTGGATTATTTTGATGATAACACTTTGTTATCTTCACTTTGTTAAAAGTTCAATGCGTTCCAAACGCGGCAAGGTCCTTGCGAAAAAATTTCATGGAGTTTAATTGTATAATTCAACATTAATACAATTCTCCGATCAAAAGTTAGCTCCACAGAATGAAGGGACTTATTGGTGCTTGAACCAGGCCCAGTCGACGCCTCTGATTATTACTGTCTCTGCTGACTATTTACTATGAACTTCGTCTCCATTAATAATGAATGGGCGCGCATTTCTTTCTCTCTCTCTCTCTCTTCCTCTCTCTTCCCCTCTCTGCGTTCGAATTGTTTTAATTATGCAAATGAGTGTTTCTTCGAGTTATCTACTAAATTGGGTGTGAGAATATCTATCTATTCAGTGCTTTTAGTGTTTTCATTGTATTTTTTTTCTTTTATTTTCTCTGTATTTTTATTACGTTTTAATGCAAAGATTTAGAGAACATTAAGGAAAAATTAAAAAAAAAAGAAATACCCGCGCTGTGGCGGGGGAAAACGCGTTACCCTAGCTAAGTGAAACTAAGATAAATAAATGCGATTAAAATCGCCTCAGTTTTGAACACAACAGAGGTTAGAGGCATCGAATTAATCTTCAGGTGTTCAACTTGAGAGTGTTTTTTACTGGAGTGTTTTTATTCTAATGCTTGTGAGAGTTAAGATCAACTGCGTCTTCCTCTATGCTTTTGGTTACTCTTAGGTTTAATTTTTTTTTCTTTTGTTTTAATTTGTGGTCTGGAAACGGAAATGATGTAGCGTAGCTCTGTAATTTTGGCTCGTAAATCTTTTGTTTAATAAAATGTTTGGATAGGTGATAAAACAAGCATTAATTGAACCTGTTGATTCCGTTGATTCTGAATCTGAACAAATCTACATATGTTTAAAATTTGTTTCTATCTTTCTAGTTAAAGTTAGGCTTCAAAAAGTTTTAATGGGCGATTTCTTGTGTTTTTGGTAGGTGTTATTAATGGATATTCTTTGTTTTTGATTTTTTTTTTTTAATTTTTTTAATTTGTGTTTTAGTTGAATATAAAAATTAAATAAATTCTTAACTTATCTTTAACTTAACAAACAGCTTGTTTAAGCAGGTCGTATGATAAAAGTTTCTTAAAAGGGAAATTTTAGAGTTTTTCTATTAAATTGATCAAAATGAGTTGCAAGGAATAATTAAAATTTTGTCATAAAATTTAAGAATTTTGAGAAAAGAATTCAAAACAACGCTTCTAATGTATATGTCATCTTTTTTTCTATTTTTCTTTTAAGACCCAGCCCCCAGTAAGTCTAGGCAGAAATTTTCGGCATTTAAAATTCACTTCATGCTTCATTGGACAGAGACAAAAGCAGTTAAAGAAAATAAAAAAAAGATACATAAAATGGATACAATGCTCATCAGTTTGTCTCTTTTTCACAGCTTGCAAGAAACTCTGGACAAACAAAAACTGCGAAGAGGGTGGGGAAATACACAAGAGCGCATTTTACAACTAAAGGGACGGAAAGGCGGCGACATTGTTTTAAATTGTTTGCATTTTTAAAACAATTTCAAAGATGCTTCCAACGCCATTATCAATTGATTTCAGATTCCCTTGTGTACTTTTGCAATTTTTGAGTCTAATGGGGAAAAGACAAAAACGCAAGAAAATATTTTAAAATATTGAATTTAATATTTTTATGCACACATTTTGCGAATTACCCCCAAAAACAAAGACTGGCAACAGTGTAGCGCTTATTTAAATTCATAAACATCCGGTCTAGACACCGGATGATGATGATAATGATGATGATGATGATGATGCTGCTGCCATGTTGAAATTTTTGTGCCATTTTATTTTTGTCTGCAGCAGGCTGTGTAACTGTATGTATGTCAGTGCCAGAGTCTGTCTGCACCAATCTGGCTGAGCATACAATGATGACAGCTTTAAGGTCGCTTCAGCTGCTTTCCTAATCATAGTTTTCTTTTTCACTGGAACTTGACTTCAAAGTGACGGTGTAATAGCAAAAAATGTACTCGATCTCGAATATACGAGATTTTTAATGAGATGAAAATAATGATTAAAAAATGAGTAGTGATTAAAAAAATTATTAATGAATTAAAAATTAATATTAAATAAAATATAAACAATGAATAATTCAAAAAAAAAAATTATGAAAAATAAAAGAATAAAGGAAGAACAATGAATGATACGTGAATTTTTAATAAAAATTATTAATAAATAAAAAAAAAAAATTAAAAAAAATAATAAAAAGAAAAATGAATAAAATTGAATGGAAATAACTTGTGCATTGCATCTGAAAAAAAAGTTGGCTGTATATTAAGGTGGGTCACCAAAAAAAAATATCAAAAGACCGCCCCTCATTTGAAAGCTTATGTTAAGGGAATTTTAGTAGCATACAAATTTTTTTTAGGTGGACCCGAAATCTGCCCCAAATGGTCTTTTTTGTATAACTTCATCAGTTTTTATCCGATGAAAAAAGTATGTCGTTGGATAGATCTCAACAAGGACTATAATTCGTTTTAACAACATTTTTACCTCCGATTACACCTTTGACCAGATATTTCAACTTTTCGTCTTATTTCCTCAGTAACCCCAAAACTTCCATGTTTGTTTTTAAGAAAATAAAAGTTCATAAAAAATCATTAAACTTTTGTGAAGGAACTTTTTGATTTCATTCGTAGGAAAAAAAGTTACAGCGAATTTAATTTTCGGTCAGTTTGGCTTCGTTTTTTGGATTTAGTTTTCGGTTCATCTTCGTTTGCCTTCGTTCGTCTCCGTGTTTGTTCGTTAGTTTTCGGTGCAGCTTCATTTGGTTTCGTTTTTAATACAAAGTTTATTTAAAATCGGTCCAGTCGATCAGGCACTATGGAGTCATATATATTTTTTTACTTGAAGCGCTCTCTATCGAAAGTTTTTGAAACTTCTCATAGCCTTTCTTTTAATCTTGAGTCAGGAAAATCTTTATACTAAGTGCCAACAAAATTGCTCCAACCGTTTAGTTTGGACAACAAATCAACAAGCAAAACAGCAACGAGAGGAAAACCACACAATCTCACACACAAGCAAACAAAATATTTTCAATTCTAAAAACAAACTATCAGCTATACCTTGGTCAGGAGAATTGTCATTCTTTATTTCATCAAAATTGTTCAAGCCATTATATTCCAAATTAAGAGTTTTATACGTATTTAATAAATTATCGTATAATTATATTTAATAATTATAAATTATTATTAAATTATAATTATTAAGTGCCTGATCGACTGGACCGATTTTAAAGAAACCTTGTGTTAAAAACGAAACCAAATGAAGCTGAACCGAAGACTAACGAACAAACACGGAGACGAACGAAGGCAAACGAAGATGAACCGAAAGCTAAATCCAAAAAACGAAGCCAAACTTGAACGAAAATTAAATTCGCTGTAACTTTTTTTCCTACGAATGAAATCAAAAAGTTTCTTCACAAAAGTTTAATCATTTTTTATGAACTTTTATTTTCTTAAAAACAAAAATGGAAGTTTTGGGGTTACTGAGGAAATAAGACGAAAAGTTGAAATATCTGGTCAAAGGTGTAATCGGAGGTAAAAATGTAGTTAAAACTTACTTACTTACTTACTTACTTACTTACTTACTTAGTTAAAATACATTTTTAGTCCTTGTTGAGATCTATCCAACGACATACTTGTTTTTAGGATCGGATAAAAACTGATGAAGTTATACAAAAAAGACCATTTGGGGCAGATTTTGGGTCCACCTAAAAAAAAAATTTGTATGCTACTAAAATCCCCTTAACATAAGCTTTCAAATGAGGGGCGGTCTTTTGAAATATTTTTTTTTTCCATATGTGGTGACCCACCTTACTGTATATCAACACAGTCGGTGATATGGACATGACAAAATATACGGGAGGCAGTGAATATAAAAATGTGTCGATTTCTCAATAAATTACCTATGAATAACACAAAATAATAAGGCCTTCTTGTGTCCTTACAATCGAAACATATTCCTTGATTTAATCCAAGTCTCAGAATTTGTCCTTATTTTTGTCATTGCTTTGTCAAAATTTGTGTCCTAGTCCTTATTTAAAGATTTAACCTAATCATTTTCATAATCCCTCTTCAAATCCAATCTTCGTCGAAATATTTGTCCCAATTCTTGTTTGAATCTGTGTCCCAATCCATATCCTAAAATTTGACTTGATTCTTTTTGTAATTCTCTCTTCAAGCCCTATCCTAAGCCTTGTCCAAAACTTTGACCTCAATAGCTTTTGCTATTGATTTTGCTTTTGTTTCTGGTTTTGCTTTTGCTATAGCTTTTGCTTTTGATTTTGCTTTTGTCTTGAAATAAAGGGTGATTTTTTAAGCTTTTGGTTTTTGAAAATTAAGAAAAAACAAAAAAATGTACAATAGTGTATGAAATATTTCTTTGGAGCGATACATCAATGCCTGCCATAGGTAACTTACTTAATTACTTATCTGGCGCTTACAACCGTAAGTCGGTTTTGGCCTCGTATAAGATATTGCGCCAGCCATTTCTGTTCTGCGCTTGCTGGCGCCAGTTGGAAACACCAAGCGTGGTCAGGTTATCCAACACCTGATCCTTCCAACGAAGATGTGGGCGTCCTTTTCTGTGTTGACCACCACCGGGGACCGACTCGAATATTTTTTTCGCTGGAGCGTCGTTTTCCATTCGCTCAACATGACCTAGCCAGCGGAGCCGCTCGATTTTAATGCGCTTAACTATGTCGATGTCAGCGTACAGCTCATACAGATCGTGGTTCCATCGAATTCGGTACTCGCCATTGACGCAGATTGGACCGAAGATTTTATGAAGGATCTTTCTCTCGAAGGCTCCCAGAGTCTTTTCATCAGAACTGCTCAACGTCCAGGTTTGTGCTGCATATAATAGGACGGGCATGATTAGTGACTTATAGAGCGTGAGTTTTGTTCGTCGAGAGAGGGCTCTGCTTCTCAATTGCCTACTTAGCCCAAAGTAACACCTGTTGGCAAGAGTTATCCTTCGTTTTATCTCAATACTGACATCGTTAAAAGAGTTAATGCTGGATCCCAGGTAGACGAAGTCCTTAACAACCTCGAAGGAGATGTTGTCAACAGTGACGTAATTTCCAAGACGCTGGGACTATTTATTTGTTGACACTAGGTATTTCGTCTTATCTGCCATAGGTGTCCAGGGGAATTTTTCAAGCTGGGATAAAAGGTATGCACGTATATTAAAATGATGATATGATGATATGAAAATGTAACATATACCTTAGGAAATAAAAATATAAAAAGTTTTCCAGTTCAGGGGGAACTAGTGCGCCCTGCTCTCCTTTGTGGACGCCTTTGATGCCTGCCATTTACTTGTAAAAGATTAATTCATCTAAATGTTGCCTGCGGCTATGCCTGAGGTAGTTTTTCCAGCATCGGCCGGTATTTCACTAATGGCATCTGTAATGTTGTCTTCCAGGGCTGCAATTGTGGCTGGCTTGCCCCTGTACTCGAGAGATTTCACGTAGCTCCACAAAAAATAGTCTAGTGGTGTAAAATCGCATGATCTAGGCGGCTTTTGGACTGCTCCAAAACATAAGATGAATTGCTCACCAAACTCGCTTCTCAATAGATCCATGTCATCGCCTGCAGTGTGGCAAGTGACACCGTCTAGTTCCAATATCCAATTCTTCCATTTTGGACAAAAAAAGTCGGTAAAAAAAGCACGATACCTAGCTCCATTGACAGTAACGTTGCGATTTCAATGATTTTGAAAATAGAACGGTCCATTTATGCCGGCCCGCAATGACAGCTCTTGAATTACCTCTAGCTGCTCTTCAGACCAAATTCGGCAATTCTGTTCGTTGACGTACCCATTGAGCCAAAAATTAGCTTTGTCACTGAAGAATATGTTTCGATAAAAAAGTGGATCTTCAATAAATATTCTAAGGGCCATTTACCAAACAAACTACGTTTTGGTAAGTCACCCGGCTTCAGTTCTTGTACCAGCTCTATTTTGTATGGTTATCATATCTAGGTCCTTATGTAAAATGTTACAGGTGATCGATTAACACAAGCCCAATTGTTTAGAACGGCGACGAATTGACATATCGCGATCTTCATTGACATTGTCCAATACAGCAGCAATATTCGCCTCGGTACGTATTATTCGCATACGGGTTTTTTTTTTTTTTAGCTTTGAACCAAGGATTTCTGGTGTAATACCAATTCAGTCAAGTCTACCTTGGTTCGAAAATGGGGTGATAGATTAGTGGGAGGGAAGGGGCAATCAAGTGAAACATGTGTAGGAAGCTCTAAGCATGGTGGAAAGTCATAGAAACATAGAAAAAGCCATAAAGGTTATGCCTTTACCTCAGTCAATTCAACTTATAAGGCAATCATCCACCCCCAACTACGACTTCAAGTCATAAATATTGATGAGTTTTCAATTTCAGTTGATTAGAAATGAGGAAAGAAATTGCAAATGCGAAAGGTTAAAGCATAGGACCATGGTCTGGCCGGGATTCGAACCCGGGACCTCTGGGGTGGCACTCGAGCACGCTACCTACTCGACTACCTACTCGGCCGCTCAAATGGATTCGGTCGATTATGACTATCATAAAATGGACGTAATTTGTGAAACACACTCTCACAGAGCACGAATTTTGATATAAAAATTCAATGATTTGCAAGCTCTGTTCGTTTGTTAGTCTATTCATGGTGAAATGCCAAACCTTACTGAGCATTTTTGGCCTTGCCACATGTTATGAATCACACGTGAGGTGTCAAAAAATTTACACTAAAAAAACCAAATAGCCAAAAAAATCTCCTATTCTATTAGGCCTATTTTAACGCTTCACTTATAATACTGAAAACATCAACAAAGCAATTTGAGAAGTCAGTGACTTATTGAATTTCCCGCGTAGTAACTTTAAATGCAACACTGGTCTTGTCATCTACCCTTTATTAACCCTTTCGGCATATTTGTTGCCATACGGCAACAGTTTGCTTTGTGGCTCTGTTTCTAGTTTGGGTCACCCCACTTTGTAACAATACATTTTTAATAATAAATTGAAATGTGATGAAAAAGAAGAGAAAATCGAAATACGAAAATTAATTTTTATAACATGTTTTTCAAGGTTATTCCGAGTGAACTCATGAGCGCGACCACGCGGCCACGCGACTTAACCCTCAAACAGCTGACAGTTTACAAATGTAAACTTTCCGACTTTAAAACATTTTTTTTTTTATATTTAAACTGTTCAAATATCTTGAAACTTCATAAGAGAACTACAAATTCAATTCTAAATTGAATAAAAGAAGATAAAAGTGTGAACAAATTTTTTTTTACCTTTTATTGTCTGTTTTTCAAGACTACCTGCTAAACGGCTGACTGGTTTACATTTGTAAACATATATATAATATATGGAGATACGATAAAATAGCAAAAACTCATTGTTTTTTTTATTTTTTTAATTCATATTTCACTTGAAATTCGAATAAATTATATTATTATATTAGATTTATTATAAATAATTATAAGAGGAAAGTTTTAAAAATTTATTTGCATTCCGGGCACTTTGTAATCGTGACACAGTGCGTATCAAACACCTTCTTGGCGCAAGAAGAGCAAATTTTTCGGGTTACGCGTTGTCTTTTATCTATTTCGCAAAACACACACTTTCCTTTTCTTGCATTCGCTTGTAATTGTTGCGGTGGCTGATCCCATGGAAGATTCGTGGTGCCCAGCATGTCCATCATCGCATTTCGAACATGAGGCCAACGATTGACGTGGCTAATCTGTGCTCGACGCCTGATGTTGATGATGCACGTATGTCGGCCAATGCCGACAAATCCACCATGTTGAAAAACATAGTTAATGGCCACCGACGCGTTTTCCGCTTGCACGTATAATTGCCAAGCATTTGGTCCATGGTATCCACGCCAGCTTTTGTATGGTTATATTCCATAATTATTTCTGGTTTCCCAGTTTTTGCATCAGTGGCGTTGTTGGAATGCATCGAGGACAAAACATAAACCATTTTTTTTTTGGCTTTGCACAGTAAGAGATCATTGTGACGTCTTGGCGAAAGACGAACACAGATTCGCCCACTTTCCTGTCACGAGTCCAATGCATTTCTTGGGGAATACAGCGTTTGTTCTTGCGCATTGTGCCGACGAGACTCAACTTTTTGCCACACTGATGAGTCAAACCCAATCCAGTAAAAAAATTATCCATTGTGATGTTTCGTCCAGAGCTCCAATATGGTTTGACGAGTCCTTGCACTATATTAGTGCCAATATTACTGGCCATCGGCTGACCAGGCTGACGGCCATAGTACATATACGTCGCCTCTTCGTGGATAATGAGTGGCAGCATTGGCAGCCCACCAAATTTTTATTCCATATTTTGAAGGCTTCGATGGAATGTACTGCTTGAAAGATACTCGGTCTCTAAACGGAAACAATTGTTCAATTTTGCGCATGACGGTTAACGTGCAGCAGTTGTTGCTTTGCGATAAAAAGAACGTGTGTTGCGCATAACGGTAAGCGTGCAGCGTCTTCTTGCAGGGGAAATAACAATGTTGCGCATAATCTACGTTGCCATATTCAAATTTTGAAATGTAAACAACAGTTTTTTAAACAGTTTCATAGTTTTTTGAAATGACTTGTAGTGCAAATAACAGTTTTTTAATAATTCAGATTTGAAAGAATATATTTATTTTTTTCTTGGTTTTTTTTATTTTTTTGTACGTTAATTTTAATATTATTGTAAACAAATCTGGCAACGCTGCGAATAACGGTAAGCTTCGGTAAGCGTGCAGCTGTTGTCGCGTTGCAATGGATTGAACGTGTGTTCTGCATAACGTTCTGCGCAGGCTGCGAATAAGAATTATATATGGGCTTACAAATGTAAACCAGTCCGCCGAAATAGGAGTAAGTGAACAGTCAGCTGTTTGAGGGTTAAAAAAAGAGCAAATTAAAAAATTATATTTTTAAATATTTCTGAGAATTTTCTAAAGCTAAAGGTAATTAAAAATAATACTACGAATGTAAAAGATCTTATTTACATTTTTAGTTAGAAAAATATGTGATATTTATAGCGCTAGAAGTTTTTAAAATTTTTTTGAATATTTCTAAAAAATTTTGTAGTATCTATTAGGAAAGCAATACGGCTTTCAAACTTCATACTCAGCTTATTTTAGTCAAAAACTGACCCTGAATGAAGTTTGCAATGTTTGGCATTGCCAGGGCTAATTTGGCACTGAAAAGGTTAATAGACTACTCTCAAATTTGTAAGTTTCGAGCCCTAGTGAATTTTGACGAAAATGGAAAAAAGTGAATTTCGTGTTCTCATCAAGCATTATTTTCTGTGTGTAAAAAACTATTTCGGAAACCACGGAAACGCTTGATAAATACTAATGGGGACTCTACTCTGGGGACCATAAATTTCAATGATTAAGAAGTGGTTTACTGAACACTCACTTTTCACATGACTCATGTCATGTTCAACATTCAATTCGCCCAAAAGATGTCGTTTCGCCAGAAATCGTCAATAAAGTATATGGAATGATTTTGGACGATCGGAGAATGAAAGTGCAGCGATTGCTCGCACTCGACCATAAGCGCAGCCGTGTGACGTCTTTAAAGGAGTGTTTGATGATGTTCAACCGCAAGCCGAACTAATTTTTATGCCGTTTCATAACCATATACGAAACATGCATACATCAGTGGATTTTGCCGGGTGAACGTGTATCAAATAACGGCCAGGTAGGTATGTTGACCTTTGGCGAAGAAAATAGTGCTCTTCCGCCATGACAACGTATCGGCGGTCACGTCTATATTCACCATGACAAAAATCCACAAACTATGCTTAAAACTGCTACCCAATCCACAATATTTTACGGATTTAGCTCTCTGTGACTATTTCTTGTTTCTAAACCTGAAATTTGGAAAAACGCTGGACTAAATGTAACATATCACCAAAAAGGAGACTTCTCCAAGTATAATTTTAAAGAGTTGATAAATAAAACGCTTTTTTGCCGAAAAAAGATCTCTTGCTCAAAAAGTCACCGACTTGTCAAATTCGATTTAATATAGTATAAATTTAGTAAATTGTATTACATAAAAATAAAATACTTATATTACATAAGTTATTTCAAGAATAGTAGTAACATCATTATTGAATACATTATTAAGGTATGAGCGGAAGAATTTAAAACAGTTTTTATTTTTTCACTCGAAACTTTGATATTATGTTGAAAATTTGCTTTTAGTGCTTTGCTGCACCTTATCTAGATAAGTACCGGAAAATGTTGCAATGCCTTCAGCGTTATCTATATTAATAAAAATCATTTTCTGTTTGTTTGACTACCATACAAATCTTAACGGCTGAACGGATTTAACTCAAATTCGGCTCACATATTACTTGAATCCTTACTAAGGTTATGGCATACTAAGTTTTGACCACGCCTCTTCCGCCCCTTTACAAGTAACGCAAATCTAACTACTAGCGTATTTTTTTTCAAGCGAAAAGAAATTAATTTTAAATTCTTATTAATTTTAAGAAAATACTGTTATTTTGATACCAAAAAAATTCACATATCTTTAAAATTGGACAAACTTCTGGTACAACGTCTTTTTCTAATAACATCGTTTCCTTAGAATAACAAAAAAAAACTATCAGAAATTCGTATATTTTACTTGCGATGCAAATAACTCCGTTGTTTTTGAATATATTTCATTCAAATTTTTTTCGTTGATAAACTCAATTCAAGCACTTAATAAAAACAATTTAAAGGGTACCGTTATCTTAGCGGATATATTTTTGATATTTATTTCAAAAAAGGTCCAAAATATTGACTTTTTGCTCAAAAAATGACACAAAAGTTGTTTTTGTTGTTAAAATAATAAAAACTCGACTACCTCTTACATGACATAGCGTTTTATAGCAAAAATGCTTCCAATTTTACAGAAAAATCTATTAACTTTTTCTGTCATCAAAAAACATGACCCCAGTGATTTTTTAAAGAAATTAATTTTTTTTAAAAGTTGTTTTTATTCTTTTTATATAATACTTAAGCTCAAAGAATAATTTATGTGAAAAAAATATACCAATATCTCTTTCGCGATTTTTTTTAGACACAAACCAAGCTGTTTTTCAAATGCTTATCTATCAATAAAAATCATTTTTTTTCTGTGAACATTACAACTACTGGGAAACTGTAACGGTCAGTGGAAAATGACTGTGGTGTCAAACTATGAGTCTAAGAAAAGTTTTTAATACATCTATTATGTCTCTATATAGTTGCAGGGTGCAGCAACGAGCGCCGGGAAAAGGCTAGTTATTTCTAAACCATCTCGTTCTCGAAACATAGGGGTCGTTCATAAATTACGTGACCGATTTTCAATTTTTTTTTATCCCCCTCCGGTACTCTTCGTAGTGCATTTCAAAAACACTCCCCTCCACCCCATAGTATATGAAATAAAATAAAACTGTCGAAAAGCAAGCAAAGAAAAATTATGCCCTTACTACACTTGGCAATAGTTAACAGTCAATTTAGACGGTCAAACATGAAGATGTAAGCATGAAAATGGTTTGAAATGTTGGGTTGTATTAATTTCAATTTTTTCGAGTTTTTTTTATTTTTGGTCACATTACTATATCTCAGACCTCCTCCCCCCATTCGTTACTTATCGTAGTACATTTTAAAACCTCTCTCTCTACTAAATTGGTAAAGTAATTTATGAATGACCCCATAGTTACTGCGCAAATTTGAGCTCCATCGGCTCAGTAGTGTTGGAGTCTATAACAGCGTTCTCTATTGTACCTATTTTAAATTTTTCATTTCCCAGTAGTAGGATATTACCAAGTAGTAACTTCATTCTTGCTTCTATGTTCTTTGGCTTTTACTTCCATAGCTTTTCTGTGTCATAAATTTGGCTTGTATGGGTGGAGGCACACCCCCTTGTCCAATGCATGTCACCTTTTCTAGTAGAAGGACATCACCAAATGGTATCTACATTCCGAAATTCAATGTTCTGTGGCTTTTACTTCTATAGCTATTCTGTATTGTAAATTTGGCTTATATGCGTGGAGCCACGCCCCGTTTTCGATTGCCCGTGCCAGTTTTTCAGTAGAAAGACCTTCATTGCTATACGACATTTAGTTCCAAAGCAATTCGATATCATAAATTTGGCCTGTGTGGCCAAATTCCCACTTGTCTAATGTTCGCTCAAATATATTGTAACTGCCTCTTGGGCCCATAGCATCTACATATCAAGTTTCACTATCAAAACATGTACAACTCAGGAATAATAATGATTTCTAAAAAGTAGGCGTATATATATAGTTTGACCACGCCTAGTTTTAGTATAGTTTCCGACAGTAACCATTCGAACTTGTTTTCGAAATTTTAGTATAATACTACCAAACTCGTCTTAAATATAGCATTTTTATTGATTTGTGGGCGGTAAAGGGGGTATGGAAAAAAGGGGTATGGAAAATTTTTACTATGACTATATTTTTCGCGCAAATGGAAACTAAAGTGAGACATGGCAAATTATTCCAATATTCCATTTATTTCCAATTACTCTTGCAAATATTTCCCCATATACACCATATGTGCGCACCTGTATTTTTTTCACACCTGTATTGTTGATAAGTTCACTAAATGCCTATAATTCATGAACCAATACACATATAAAGACCATTTATAAAAAAAAAGCTCAAGCCTGTGTTAGATAACACGGGCGAATAGGTCAGACGTAGAATACGTTAGTCATTAACAGCCTTATTCAATAGATTTCCTTAAACAACCTTTAAACGCTTGTTTAGTTACGCACTGTTTAAGGTTTTACGCAGCTTCTATGCAACCTTGCTAACATTGTTATTCATAAACATTTTTTCATTTTCTGCTTATGATTGTAAGGTTTGTGTCTGAACTATAGAAAATCTCTACAAAAATTGAGAATTCCTATGGATTTACAATGGCCGCCGCTATGGCCGCCGCTTTCTGATATTAAAAGAAAAGACAAACAAAAATTATGGTTGTATTTACGTAACCTTTAAACGCCAATTTCGGCGTTTAAGTTACGCAGCTCTTAAACAACTACGAAAAATGTTTATGAATAACGTATTCTTGTTTAAAGCCCGTTTAAAGTTACGCTGCCTCTAAAATGTGTTTATGAATAAAGCTGTAAGACATTGAGGATGTCTTAAAGACGTGGCCAACTGGGTAAGCACAATTTTGTTTCTCTGCTTCGCTTATCAATGTTGTGTATGTACACATCGTTCGCTACTTGGTCATTATACTTCTTCTCTTTCTCACACTGGTTCTGTGATGAACACACAGATAATCGTAGTGCTCTTACACATGATGTTATAATACATAAAATACAAAGCATATGAAAATTAATACAAAATTTGAAGGAGTTAAATTTTGATTTACTTATAGAATCAAAAAAAATTATATGTAGCAATATGATTATTTAAATACAAATCAAAAGAAGACATATTAAATATGTTACGACCATACTTGAATTTTCTTCAATGCATGCATAAAGTATTAAAAACTTATAATGAAAGTGACAAACATTTTCTCAAAATTTTGTGCTCCAGTTCAACACCCCCGTATAACGTATTCTACGTTAAAAATCTTCGTATTGACGTCACCTTTCATGGGAAACAAAATCGGTTCACGCATTACAGATAGCATCAATTTCATACACAATGCAACTTATTTATATATATATAGAATACATCGTTGCAAAGTTCTTTTCTTCATTTGAAAGAATATATTGTAAGATATATGTGCTTCTAGCAAAAAACGATCCAGATTTCAAGGGTAAATTTGAAAAAAACCTATTGTGTGCACTATGTCTCGAATAGTACTCTTAACAACATCATACGCAGTTTTTATTTGGGGGTTAAAAATGAAAATCCACCAGCCTGTTGGCTTCGTGTGTCAAACGTTTATATATTGCTTAATACATGATTTTGCAGTTTTTTTGTTGCGTGGCCTTTCCCGGATGCAATGCGTACAGTTTTTAATTGTTTTTCAATGTTGTTGTGTGTGTGTATTTGCCTAACATGACGCTGCCAATATTGACCCAATAGTTTAATTAAATTGTCTCGATTATTTTGTTGCTTAATTGTTTTCCCGATCGCGTGACAGTTGTTTGTGTGTTTTGATCCCTTGTCTAGCGATGCAGATGACTTGACAAAAAAGCTGCGTAATTCAAGGATTTATTTTATCATACATAATAACTCAATGGATTTTTGTCTTCAAGGAAACGATGTATTGCAGGAAATATTGATGGGTTAAGTAAGGTTGCAATGGCTGAGCCGGTTGTTCGTAAAAGCTGGCTAAGGGCATACCTTCGCCATTCTTCCCTGTGAGGATAGTGGTGGTCGTACCCTTCCTTCCCAGTTCATCAGCTATGCAGTGGTATGCCACTGGTTAAAGTGCAGCTTCTTATATAGCCAAGACCCCAGCTTGATATACGCTAGAATGATAGAAGAGTTCAAAAGAGGTCTCAATTCCCAGATCTTTAGAGTACACTCCCACTCTTTCTTCGAGCTTAGAGCCGTATGTTAAAAATATTTAATAAAGTTCCGTTAATGTGATGTGTTATTTCGATCCTGACGTGAAGTGATGTGAATATTGTATTTCTTGATGAATGTTGAGACAACAATTTTTTGGGACAACTAAAATGTTGTTTATAGGTTAAATATAGACCTTTCAGTCAAAATGAACTTCCAAGTGTTTTTTCCGTGTGTTCCAAAACAATTAGTTTAAGTAAAAAGTGTATCTCTTTAAAATGTTTACATTTATAAGGAACTGCTTGGACAAGAGTGCGCCTTAGAGACACTATATTTGGGTGTCAACTAGAGCAAGCCATACCCCCTAACACGGACCAAACCCCCTAATAATTGTTTTTGAGCCACTCATGAGTCAATTTAGCCTTATGGGCCAAAGCAGAATCATGTTGAAAGGTCCACGATTTGCTTTATAATAATGTCGTGTTAAGAGGCTTCACAAATAATTCCAAAACATAGGATTCATACTCTTTCGACGAAGTTTTGACTCCTTTTTCACAAAAATGGAGCTTGGTGACCCCATCATAGGCGACTCTCCATCAAAACATCACATAAGCTGGGTGGTGCCCTTTCTGAACTTTCGGAACGAGTTCTGCTGCATGTCGTGATGACAAAGCATACACTCTATCATTCTATTTGTTGAACGATTCCACTACTGTGAAAATTTTTTCGATTTTTGTACATAAGAGAAGATGGGGCTTTCATGGTAGGTATATTGAATTTATTAAATTTTTAGTGAAATGGCGGACACTATCTTGTAAAACAGAGAATACAAATAAAATCCCTCGCTGTCATAACTCCTCTTGATATTTTGCCTTGAAGAATTTTTAGTTGGGCAGGCGTTTTTGTCCAATGAATGATCTTCAATTTATTAAATTTTATAGGTCTTAAATGAACTGATCTGCCCTCAAAGATTTGTCAATGACTACCTATGAGGAATTCCATCTATAAGATGATACGATTGCTAACTAGACATGGCTGACAAGGCTTACAGACTTACAGACAAGGCTGCAAAAAAGTTATTTATTTAAAAAAAAAAAATAACTGGCCATTTCAGCCCTTGAAAGAACTTTGACCTAGCTTCTTATTATCAATTGCGTTGTGCGTGTTATAAAGTTTGTACACAATTGAGCGAGAAAGGGACCTACATGTTTAACGCCGACTCCGAACGGTGATGAACGTAATGTTCTTATTCTCAAGAAGCTTTCTTGGCATTTGATTACTCTCTGAGGTTTGCAGAGAGGTGGCGGCCGTACAGAAAAATTATTTGAATTCAAATAATTTTCTGTCGCTGCTGGAGTTCGAACCTGGGTCTCCAGGTTCTTTGACATAGCGGCCATGCACTTTAACCAACTACGCCACGGACGCCACTCTTTCTTTATTTATATTTCTATAAAAAATTCCTTGAATAGCTAGACGTTTCCTAGACAATAAACGGTATAGAACTACAGATGTATTTTTTCTTATATTTTTTATTTGATTATATGTAAAAAAAGATGAATACATTCCGAGAACTTATTGAAAATTTTTTTTGGTGACTTCGGTAGTCGAGTGGTAGTGTGCTTGACTGCCACCCCAGAGGTCCCGGGTTCGAATCTCGGCCAGACCATGGTCCTATGCTTTAACCTTTCGCATTTTTCAATTTTCTATCCTTATTTTTAATCAACTGAAATTGAAAACTCATCAATATTTACAACTTGAAGTTCTAGTTGGTGGTAGAGAAGTAAAGGCCTTATAATTTGAATTGACTGAGGTAAAGGCATAACTCTTGACTCAGATTCAAATTCACATGGTTCTACGGCTTTCCGTCACGCTTAGAACATCCTACACATGTTTCACTTGATTTTCCCTTTCCTCCCACTAATCTATCACCCCATTTCGAACCAAGGCATACTTGACTGAGTAGGTGTTACACCTGAAATCCTTGGTTCAAAGATAAAAAAATTTTGTTCTTAATCTCTGAAAAGAAATAGAAAGATATTAATTTTTTTTATTTGGAATGTAGTAGAATGTGGTCGTATTAAACATGATTTGATTTCATTTCGTTAATTTCAATAATATTAAAAGGAGATTTTATTAATCTGTTTAATTATTTTTATCTTCTTCCATGTATTCACCTCTGCACTGACTGTTATATGCCTCAATAATTCTTTATAGCTTTTTAAAATTTTGTGTCAAAATTTCCCCATAAAATGTCGAGTTAATAGAATTATTTATTCTATGATCAAATGTTTCTAACATTTTCGCATGGCTGCATTTGGGGCATGTTGGCAGCAAGCAGAGCTAGAAAAAGTTTTAATGTGTTTTTTTTTCTTTCATGCGTTAATTACGTCTCACATGTCAGGTGTTAAATGATAGAAGCACAAAATTTATTAAACGGCACAAACGAGGGAACAAAAACCGACAGATTTTCTATGTTTTTTGTTTGTGTTTTTTTTTTTTGTTTTTTTTAACTATATTTATATTAAAAAATTAGAACTTTTTGTGCGAGAGCAAAAAAACAAGAACAACACAAAATTAACAACCACAAAAGGTGGCAGCGACCCTATCTGACACAGACGAGTAAGCGCAGAAGATTGGACACCGCAGTGGTCGTGGTCAGCCAGCGGAAGAGATGCTTATCTGGCAACAACAGCGACAATTGAAGCAAAAAAAACCTGCAAAGTACTATTAAAGAAACCCCTAAAATGAATGGGGTGAGGGAATAAGGGAGAGCGAAGGGCGAAATTGAAAACTCATCAATATTTACAACTTGAAGTTCTAGTTGGTGGTAGAGAAGTAAAGGCCTTATAATTTGAATTGACTGAGGTAAAGGCATAACTCTTGACTCAGATTCAAATTCACATGGTTCTACGGCTTTCCGTCACGCTTAGAACATCCTACACATGTTTCACTTGATTTTCCCTTTCCTCCCACTAATCTATCACCCCATTTCGAACCAAGGCATACTTGACTGAGTAGGTGTTACACCTGAAATCCTTGGTTCAAAGATAAAAAAATTTTGTTCTTAATCTCTGAAAAGAAATAGAAAGATATTAATTTTTTTTATTTGGAATGTAGTAGAATGTGGTCGTATTAAACATGATTTGATTTCATTTCGTTAATTTCAATAATATTAAAAGGAGATTTTATTAATCTGTTTAATTATTTTTATCTTCTTCCATGTATTCACCTCTGCACTGACTGTTATATGCCTCAATAATTCTTTATAGCTTTTTAAAATTTTGTGTCAAAATTTCCCCATAAAATGTCGAGTTAATAGAATTATTTATTCTATGATCAAATGTTTCTAACATTTTCGCATGGCTGCATTTGGGGCATGTTGGCAGCAAGCAGAGCTAGAAAAAGTTTTAATGTGTTTTTTTTTCTTTCATGCGTTAATTACGTCTCACATGTCAGGTGTTAAATGATAGAAGCACAAAATTTATTAAACGGCACAAACGAGGGAACAAAAACCGACAGATTTTCTATGTTTTTTGTTTGTGTTTTTTTTTTTTGTTTTTTTTAACTATATTTATATTAAAAAATTAGAACTTTTTGTGCGAGAGCAAAAAAACAAGAACAACACAAAATTAACAACCACAAAAGGTGGCAGCGACCCTATCTGACACAGACGAGTAAGCGCAGAAGATTGGACACCGCAGTGGTCGTGGTCAGCCAGCGGAAGAGATGCTTATCTGGCAACAACAGCGACAATTGAAGCAAAAAAAACCTGCAAAGTACTATTAAAGAAACCCCTAAAATGAATGGGGTGAGGGAATAAGGGAGAGCGAAGGGGAGGTAGTGTGATTTTGTTAGTGTTGTTTTGTTATTGTTGTATGTTACCTGTTGTTAAACTGCGATTATAATATTTAAATGCTGTCCCGTTGTTAATGAAAGTCGTTAGCAAATGTAAACAGGGTGATGCAAGTATTTTATTTTATTTTATTATTCATTTAGAACTTAAGGACAATTTAGCACATTTGTTTTTAGTTAAAGCTTTTGAGATTGATTGATCTGCGGTAAGATGATTGAAGCTCATGTGTTATAAACGCACATTTTTTTACTGCTTTCAAGTCAAAGCCTTCTTTCTTGAATACTACTAGACTTCATTGATAAGTAGATGCAGTTGTACTACCCTGTTTAGTCCGTAAAGAGCAGCATTTAAAGCGCGATCGTGACGCCTGCGCAGTTGATGAATGACAAACGTGGCTATAAAATTAACATACAAAAAGGTTTTTGTTATTATTTTTGTCCAATTTTTTTTTTCCTGTCTATCTTTGTTGCTTGTCGCTCGTTATTGTCCAGCTTAGTGCTAGAATTAACAGCAATAAACCGGGAAAGCGCAAGTCGCGGGAAACACTTAATTTTTGTGGCTTTTAGTTTGGCGTTTTATTTTTTTTAAGCTATATAGAGAAACGTTGTCATGCTTGAGAAAATATTTAATTGTTCTCGTTGCTGCAATTTGTGAAGCAGACAGTCTGGCAAAAAAAAAAAAAAAATTGCTTCAGATCAACAGACACCTTGTTTGTCGGGCAACAAAGCTCGACAGCGTTCTTTAAATGTCGTGAGCTGAATATGCTAATTACCAGCTAGGAGCACAAAATAAAGTTTTGAGAGATTCTATTTATTTCGAAACATATTTTATAAGTTCTTAATGTTGTCATTAAGTGTTCCGTTTTTTTTCTTCCTTTTTTTTTCTCGAATTATTAATAATTTTGTGTCACTTGCATGCGTTGTAAAATCAGCAAAGCGTAGATAATCGCCACTTCCTGTTGACAACATATGCATTGCATGCAACAACAACAAAGTAAATCTATTAAATTTTTAAAACATTTATTTATTTTAGTTCCTTTCAACAGCTTTCATATGTAGCAATTATTATTATATAAATATTTTTTGTATTTTTTGTCAAACTGATCAAAAACCAACGCTTTTGTGCTGAGTAAATAGCACATGAAAATGTCTGCAGTCAGGCCAGACAGGCCATCATGCAATTATCTAAAGAACGTTATTACTGTCAATAATAGGCGCAGTACAAAGCCCTCCAATTTAATATAATTGCGCTGAAAGTGTTGACAGGCTGGCAACACAAAAAGAGTTAAATGCACTTTAGTTTAAATTTTAACAGTTGGTTAACTTTATTTAATGACTTCAAACATTAGCCGAAAATGTTAGAGAATCGTACTTTTTTAAGAATTAGTGCATAAATTCAACAAAATGTAAGCTTTTCTATGTTAACAAAAGACTAAAGCAACGAACATGTTTTGAGAGCCCTGCAAAACGAACGACTTAAGAAACGAACTTTTTGTACTTTACATGATATGGCAAGATTTTGCGTTTCCTTTAATTTTAATAGCTTAAAAGCGTTGTTTTAATAAAATAAAATCAAGCTAATTGTATGCTCTTCACATAAAACTTGAAAATTAAAAATTAAAAAATTCGTTTTTAAAAGAATTAACTACTTTTGCTTCATGGAAATGATTCAAATATTGCTACAAAGCGACTTAAAATCACTTAAGTACCAGCAAACAATAACAACAACAATAACAATAACAACAACAATAACAGCAACAACAACAACAACAACCAAAAAAAAAACCAAAAAATAATAAACAGCAAAACTATAACAAGCTAAAATTATTGTTAATAATTGAGCAGCAAGAGATTTAAAATCTACAAATTGTATGCGTGCGTAGATACAGCAGCAACAGCACCGACAATAACAGCAGCAACAAACACAATTAAAGCTTGTTCGTTTATTTATGTTGCTACATTAACAGATACAGATATGTTTTAATGTGTTTTAAATGGTTTGGAAATTTGGTTTAATTATAATTGGGTGTTGTTAAAGTATATTTCTCTCGCCACGAAACAGCAGTAACAACAACAAAAACAACAACTACAATAGCAACAGCAACACCATCCAAATAAAAGCCTTGAAAAATAACCCCAAAATAGTTAAATAAAAGAAATAGTAAAAAAAAAATTAACACCAAAATGTTAAGAACTAAAAAAAAAACAACACGTCTAAAACGGCCAATTATTGTAGCTGTGCCAGAGTCATTAACTGCGCCCACAAAATGTTCATGATATATTCATTGTAATATTTTTTAAAAAGCAACAAACTTGAAAATACATGAAATTAATGGCATTTAGCGGTATTTTTAATACCAACAGCTTTCTAAGCCGAAAGCTAAGCGTGATAATTATAAGAAGTTAAAATAAAATCTATTTCAGTTCATCTGAGCTTAAAGACTTTTTGTAAATAATTCTAACGTGTGAATCGAGTTGGGGTTAAGACTGTCATAATTATTAACTACCTTTTTATGAAGTAATAAATAATTTGGAGAAAAGTTTTATTTCACAGGGAGCACCCATGAACACCTAATAAAAGAGCGTAAATAATTAATGCGAAGCTTGTGTTGAATATTCTGAGAACCAAGATGCGTGAATTAAGAAAATCAGACAACAGCTGAAATTTAATGTAGGCAAATACTTTTTGCAAATTCTGCATGTTGCGAACTCGGCAGTCGAGCGCACTACCACCGGAAAGGATCTGGAATCGATTCTCGGTCAGGTCATAGACTTACACTTTTCATTTTTTGGATTTATTTCCTCATTTCATATCTACTGCAATTAAAAACTCAAGAGTAGTCTCGGCTCAAAAGTTTTAGTTGGTGGTAGAGAAAGTTTGTGGAGAGGAGTGCTAAGTAACTTGAATTGACGTAAAGGCATATCACTTGCCACAGATTCTAATTTACATGTTTCTACGGCTTTCCGCCAAACTAAAAACATCCTACATGCGTTTAATTTGATTACTGCTTTCTTCCCACTTTTCTCTCATCCTATTTTTGAACTAAGGCAGACTTGTTACACCTACACCTAAAATCCTTGGATCAAAGTTAAACCTTAAATAAATATTGGGGTCTGGCCAGACTCTTTTAGGTTTTATTCCAATTTTTTAATACTTTTACTTTTAGTATCGATTTCAGATTTCACGAATTCCTAGAGAAACATTTTCTAAATAACTTTATAAAAAAATATTTTTCAAAAATACAGGGGGAGCCCTGTTTTTTAAAATATTAAAATTCTAGTCATAATCGCAACGCTGGGGTCCAGCCAGACCCTATGCATTTTGTTAGAATATATTTTGGAACTTCGCTTTTTGTTTCTTTGTTGTTTTATGCTAGTTGATTACCAGAAGCCTTGCCATATGATCCGTTTAGCAGTATTGCCATATGGTCCGCCATATATCGCATTTCTTATGAATTTTAGACGGAAATCAGACTATCTGATATTTGCCCATCATTCTTCAATATATTACGATTTCATAAAAAATAAATCCGATCCGATTTCTCATAAATTTTTTCCATATATATGTATATGCGTGGTTGCCGTGGCGCAGTGAGTAGAGTGCGTGGCCCACACGACAGAGAACCCTGGTTTAATTCCCACCAGACACCAGAAAGTTTCTTCAATTGAATTAATTTTTCTGTTCGGCCGTCACTTATATGGCAGACAATGGCAAACTTCAGAGAGTAAGAACTACATGTGATGTAGTTATAATAAATAAACTACCATTTGCATAAAATGTACATTTTACATTTATACATGAAATTGTAGTTTTCTTGTTAAGTGTAGTATATACAAGTGAAAATATCTACGTTGTTCTTTTTCAGAATTTCTCAAATCAATACAGAATTTCACAATTTTTTTTCTTTTCTAAGCTTTGAGCCAAGGATTTTAGGTGTAAAACCTATTCAGCCAAGTCTACCTTGGTTCGAAATGGGATGATAGATTAGTTGGAGGGAAGGAGCAATCAAATGACACATGTGTAGGATGTTCTAAGCGTGATGGAAAGCCATAGACACATGTGAATTTGAATCTGGACAAGTGTTATACCTTTTACCTCAAGTCTTCCCAAACTTCTCTACCACCAACTACAACTTCAAGTCGTATTATATTGATGACTTTTCAATTTCAATTGATTAGAAATGACGAAAGAAAATTGCAAATGCGAAAGATTAGAGCGTAGGGCCATGGCCTGGCCGGGATTCGAACCCGGGACCTCTGGGGTGGCAGTCAAGCACGCTACCTACTCGACTACCGAGGCCGCCACCATCGCAGTAATAAGCCACATACTATAAAACGATTAGCAAGCCGATTAGCTATAGAAGGATTCAAGGGCGTCTACAGGGGGGGCGAAGGGGGGCACTTGCCTCCCCCTCAACTGAAAAATTTTATATATTTGTTTTTCCTATGTGTATATGTAACATTTTTTTTGTTCTGATTTCTTAGGTGGTACGAAACTTAGTTTTATCTGAGTTTTGTCACTTTTTGTTAAGATTTCATTAATTACTTATGTGCATTGTTCATATAGAAAATTTGAGAAGCGCTCCATTACGTTTGCAAAATCAGCCCTGAGTAGCGATCAACAACCGATTTTATTCTCTAATTATCGTCTGTTGTGCAACTTTTGTTTTTATTAATTGTGTTGTATATGTGGAGTCTAAATATTATTTGAGAAATCAACACGAAGTTCTTTGATGTGTGAATGGCAAGGTGTATCAATACTTTGTTACTCCCAAAAGTTTCGAGGCGGCCCGCACTTTGCCAAAGGGAGCTAGAGACGTGTCGGTTTCAAAACAGCCACTAAGTCCTGTCTGAGTCCGTTGTCAAGTCGTCTGAGTCTAACGATGTCTGAGTCCTTATCTAACTACACTCAAAGTAAGAGCAAAAATAACTTACTCTCACCGAGTATTAGTTTACTTGAAATGAGAATTAAATCATTCTCATCCCAAGTCTAGCTACTGTCAATTATTTTTATAAATCAAAATCTAATCTGTTCTTATATATAATTCTGTATATAATTTTATATATAATTCTGTTCTTATATATAATTGAAATAAAATATATAATATATAAAAAATATATAATAAAATAAAAAATACCAAAAATAGACATAAGTAATATACAAAATAATTATTTATTAAAAATAATTGTATGATAAAAAATAAGTAGCGATTAAAAATAAATAAAAAAGAAACTTACGAGAAATAATAAATAATATTCTATAAATAGTAAACAATGTATAATAAATAATAATAATGAATATAAATAAAAATTAACCAGATAATTTACTATATTAAATAAAAAAATTGTTTGAATATATATTAACAAAAACCTAGCTCACCTAAAGAAGAGAATGAGGTTTACTGAATAAAAAGTTGGATATTAGGATAGGATTTACCCATTGCTAAGTGGGAGCTTAACAATAGGAACGGAGGAAGCCGAAAAAATATAAAAAGATATTCAAGCCGATGAAAAAAGTGGAAAACGACCTATTACCTAATGCCTGGTTAAAGCCGTATAGGCGCGTGTGTTTCCTTTAAGAATTCTTTTTGCTTAACACCAAATAAGCTCATCAGAAGGATTTAAAAATAAAAATTATTCTATCGACCCTCTATAGACTGAATGTTACACATTCGAAAAAAACCAAGTCTAATCAAAAGAAATTTTTAAAATTATAATAAACATTCATGTCTAATTAAGGTACTATTACCGTCTAGAATGCTAAAAATTAACATATATTCAACAATTTTTTTTTTCACTTTCTTTATTATATATGGTTATCAAACGTTTTTTACAGTATTAAACAGTTCTTGGAGATTACGAAAAAACTTTTTTATTTTTTTTTTCTATTAATTGTACATTTAATATAGGGCGCTGAAATTGCTCTTTTCAAAAAAACACTGCTGTTAAAAAAATGGCGGACATATGAAAATGTTTTTAAAAAATCGCATTTTTTTCAACCTTTTTTCAGATTCAAAAATTTTATATATTTTTTTTGTGGTCAAATTGTGGAAAACTATCACACAGGATATAAAAACAAACAAAATGCTGCAAAAATTATTAATAACGGCATAGTAGATCCGGAGATTAACCGTCCGCCACTTAAAAAAACCTAAACTCGAGAAAAATGCGTGTAAAGTTTTTTTACACCTGCGAGCCGAGAGCGCGCTTCAATTGAGTCGTTATATCTCGGTACTGGCTTCGAATTTCGATTTAATATTTTGGACAGTTATTATTGAAGGTATAAAGAATCTAAAAATGTAAAACAACAAAAATTCATTTTTTGAAATTTCTAGATGGTAATAGTACCTTAAAAAAATATTAAGTGTGTTGCTCTGTTCATAACTGAACGAGCATTCAAGAAAAACGAATATAAAAAAATTTTTCAAATACAAACACAAGATAATCATACACTCTTTTTATAAATTATACACACACACGCACATACATTCATACGAACAAAAGAAAAAATCAAAAAAGCTATTTTAAATGATAATAAAATAAAGTGAATACCTTGAAAATATCTTTTTCAGTGTGCATGGATCTTTAACTATATTTAAAAACGAACGACAATTATTTTAAATATTTTTAAATACATTTAATAAATGTAAATATTATTTTGTAAGCCAAAAGTTCGTTATACTGGAAGTTAAATTGAAAACTATAAATTTTCATATAATAACAGTGTTTACAAAGTTTGCACAGAAAATATCAGGCAATAAAATTTCGTAGGTAACATTCCAGGCTCATTATCATAAACGTGCACACCAATGCATACCTTTGCCCCCCCCTCGATAAAAACCTGCGGACGCCCATGGAAGGATTCCATGTCAGACCAATTTCGGTAATGATTAGTAATGTATCTAATTTTTGATATTAATGCAATTTTGTTTTTATTTTTGAGACAACAACGGACCAAATGCGTTCCAGTAAGACCAACGCTTTGGAAAAAAAACGTGATTTTCGTTTATGCCATGTAAATGATAAAGCACAGCATAAAACTCGTTTCTACTGCGAAATATGTTTGACCCTGTTTGCCAGCAGCATTCCACTTGCTCATACAAATGTTTTAAATATACTCGTGTAAACAAGTAAAAAAATTAAATTAATATGTTATTCATTAAAACTATTACACTTATGTATATATTCATACATCTCAAATGTGAATTTTACTTGTTTTAAATAAAACTACATATCAACAATATTCTGAAATTTTTCATTGAAACTAATATAAATATGTATGGGGTCTGACTAGACCCCTGTATTGCTAATGTGACAATTAAAGTGGTCAACACACGAGGGTTAAAAAAAAAATTAGAGCTTTTCTATGTTGATCAAAGGCTTAAGCAGCGGACTTATTTGCGGGCCCGGCAAAACGAAAGATTTAAGAGACAAACTTTTAATACAGTACATGTTTTTCAAATTTAATGCCTTTCGCTTTGGATCGCTGAGTACATGCTAGACGGTAAAATGTTAAATTGGAACATTTTAGATTTGTCAAGATTTGTTTCGAACGTTGATAGTGATCCCAAGAATAGACACGCCTCCTACATTAAAAGTTGTAGTTAAACTGCTCTGTTATTGTCAATACTCTCAAACTCTCTTCCCTTTAACTTTACTTTAAGAAGCTGTAGAAAATTCGATGTTCTATTCATACTTAAGGCCGGTAGACGAGGTTATAAAGCAGTTAAAACTTCAGACCAATAAGTCTCTAACATTCACACTAAAAATTTTGTCATGTATTCTAGACATATCACACAAATAGAAATAACTACACTAAGGGAAATAATGCATATTAACATTATCCACGCCTGAGTATCAATTTTATTTAAATATTTACGTGGATAAATCAAATATTTTCCCTACAACTCGTTTTTTTCCCGTATTTGAATTTTATTTATACCTCAAACGTACACACATATTCCATACAAGCAAGCAGCAACAGCATCGCACACTTACACACATACTCCGACAAGCAGCAACAGCATCGCGCTCTGTTTCTGCAGTTTATTTTTTGCATTTGCAGTTCTTATAGTTCTCATAGTTCTCATTTGGTTATTGTTTCAGGAGTAATATATTATGCATGTTTGGCAAAGAAATTAAATTATGTAGGGTGGAGTGACAACTCGGTATTTTCAGGAATATCTTGTACCGATTGTCATTTACCTGCATAATTTGCTTCTGCCTAAACTGTAATTTTGTACATTACTTTTTCGTTCTGTAATTTATACTATGTTTGACAGTTGGTGCAATATTAGTGCACCAACTGTCAAAAATAGTATAAATTAGAGAACGAAAAAAGTAAAGCGATAATAAATTATACAGGCAATGGCATTTGATGAACGCAATATGAAGAAAATAATACCATAAAACCATTAATAACATATTCAATTTAAATATGTTTTTTTTTAATTTCAATATTTTTATTCAAATTTTCTTTAAATGCGATAGTTTATTTTCAAATAGTAAATATTTGAAAGATATTTTAAAAAAATTCGTGCATAATTTTAATATATTTTTTATTAATCCTGTTTAAATATTTAAATATTTAATTTAATTAAAAAAGTATTCAAATAAATTTTAAATATTTACGTAGTCGATTTATTCAAATGCGTTATTGGTGCAAAAATGACTCGCTTTTTGGATAAATTAAAAAAGTTTTTGGATAAATTTAATATTTTTTTCCCTTAGTGTAGTTGCTCTAGTTCTTTACACAATATACTCTAAGTACTTGACCTGTTTAGACATAACAAGTGAATAAAAAAGTGTTGTAGAATTTGTAATTTGAATATAATGAGGAGTTGTTGTTTTTGTCTTAAATTTTTTAAGAATTATTAAGAACATACATTAAGATTATGTATGAAGCAATGTTTTGCTTCAATCAAATCAAATGATTACCACGGCTTAACTTGAAGACCTTAATCCTTTTTCAAAAGTATCGAACACTCTTTTGCGCCTTCAATGTTCACTTCCAAGTTTTTAAATGGTTAGCATCAGGTATCGTAAAATTTTTTACTAAATTTATAAATGTTTTTAAAATGTTCTAATTTAAAGAAGAAGTGGAAAATGGCTGCGGGAGAAATTTCAATGTATCAGGCAATAACCACGCTCACTAAAAAAACTTTGCAGATGCCATATTTCTCATGTATGTGTTCCAAAACATGCAAAATTTAATAAAAAGCAGAGAAAAAATAGTTTTTTTAAATTATGCAAATATTTTCTAATATTGACATTTTTTCGAAAATTTCGAGCCCGATTGGCACGGATAAACGTTGTCGTAAAAAATTTTTTTTGATTCGTTCTTAGTCTTCTGGATATACATATATAGTTTATTATATTATTTTGTAAACTTTATTTTTTCCCCAATGTATATGCATTAGGGCGGGTCAAATTTTTTATCGATCAAGCGTATAGCAGAAACGTAATTTATGTTGAATTCTGAGAAAATTTCCCAAGAAACCATAGGTCTAAAATCAATCCCAATATCGCGCATATTGAGGTCAAAATTTGTGTATGAATTTCATAGTTTTAAATAAAAATACTGTAGAATAGTCCAAAAATGGCAGCGTATATCATTGATTTTGGGCTTGTTGAAAAGGAAATTTTGCCAGCTCTCCGAATTTGAATTTATTTGAAAATATTTTGGCTTTTAAACCAAATTTTGCCAGCCTGATATTTAAAAATTGCCAAAAATGTAAAAATCATTGTAGAAACCTTTTGATAATTTTTAATTTTACATTTGAATTCTTAATTTTTACTATTTTATTACATTCTTCACATTTTAGTATTTAAAAAGTAAACAAAACTGGAAGTAATAACCTTCCTTTCATACAAAAAATTTATCTCTTGACGATTTGGTTGGATTTGGTTTCGATGGAGAAGTAAGCAATACTGGTACCATAATGTCATTCTACGAAAGTTCGAAATTGCTCTAGAAAAAAATTATGGCAGTAGCTGCAAAAGGTCGACATAAAATACCCCGCATTGAGAGCAAACAAGACTTAAAAGACTAAAATTATACTTTTTGCACTGATTGAATGAAAGATTTTTTGTAAATTTAAATCGTTTTATTTTTGACAATATTAAAATATTAGATTGACAATATTTGGTTTAAAAGAAAAAATATTTTTAAAATTAATTCAGATTCGGAGAGCTGGCAAAATTTCCTTTTCAACAAGTCCAAAATCAATGATGTCCAAAATGCCATTGTTGGACTATTCGTCAGAATTTTTATTTAAGCTATAAAGTTGTTTTTTAATTCAAATACAAGTTTTGACCACGATATGCACGATATTGGGATTGATTTTTGACCTATGGTTTCTTGGGGAAATTTTCTCAGAATTCATCATAGATTACATTTCTGCTAAACGCATTTTTGGTTTTTTCTCATCCGAACAAATTGATCCGCCCTAGTATGCATACCGTAAAGAAGAAAACACTCTTCTCTTGAGCTCTTGTCGTTGTTATAACAAATAAAACATGAGAGTTAGTCTCGTACTAACACCCGAAAGTCAACGTAATCATTTTATAACGTCACTGGTCGGCCTTAGTTTCAAAGGCCAACAAAAAAAAAAAAACATTTGATTCTTAAAGTTTTCAGCAGCTTGAGTTTGCTCCGACTCTTAGAATACAAAAACACATAAAAAAAATCTTTCAGACCCTCGATATTTCTAAAAATCGCAAACTAAGGGTCAGTGTAATGTATATCCACCCCTTATGTATCTCTATAATAAATACTCGTATAATTAATTTAATAAGAAAACCTTTTGGTTTATTTTCCATGCAGGTCAATCGCTAGCTAAACCAATTAGGTTTTATTGTTTTTGCTGTATGTACAGGGTAGGCCATCTAGTGGTTTCTTTTTAAATCATAGGTTATTTTGACACTGAAAGCTGTTTCCTGCTCGAAATCTTGCCATAAATTCAGTATCATACCTCCGTGGAAATAAATGAGTCGCTTGAACAACGTTGGCAAATATTGGAAACTTATTGTGTAGCCCAAATGATTTTGGGCGCAAAATCATCTTTTCTGACGGCTACTGAAACCCGCACGTTATTGTCAAGAAGCTGATGCTTCCACAGTGAGTGACAGTTTGGTGCGAATCGTGGAGTGGTGGCATCATTGCACCATTTTTCTTCGAAAATGAGGCTGGGAACAACGTTTCGGTCAACGGTGAGCGTTACGGAGCCATGTTAACAGACTTTTTTATTGCTGAAATTGAAGACTTGAATTTGGGCGACCTCTGATTCATATAGGATGGTGCACAATACCGTACAGCCCATGCCACAATCGTTCTTTTACGCATCAAATTCCCAAATCGTGTTATCGCCTCGGATTTGACCTCTTTGGAATGTGAGGACCGATTACACCTTCATACTGTCAGAAAAAAAAATTTGCATAGTTTCATTCGATTGTCAGTTCTTTCATACAAAAATCACATTTTTTTTCGCATTTCGGCACAAAGTTTGGTACAAAGGACGATAGACCGGTACTTGAGCATAGTTTTATACGATTGTCCGTTTAAAACTACAATTTCGCACAGAAATCCAGGATATGAACTTTTCATCTTCTACCTCCCAGTGAACCAAAACTACCGTTTTTTTATTCATTTATGAACCTTTTCGGATAGAAACGTTCAATTTTGGCACTCATAAATGAACCTTTTTTGTATCATTCGTCGGACTAAAATGCCTCTCAAAAATTAGCCTTGGTTTCGTCGGACGCTACCCCGACTCATCAGTAGTCTCTGTGGTTTTAGCAGTCCACTAATTTTGGAAAGCTAATAAGCGCAGCAGCAATAAAACCAAAGCGGAATTATAGAAGCGCTATTCACTTTATCAAATATTTCAAAATCAAAGCTTTATCAAGATTTCCAAAAGTTGACTGCATTGATTCTGCAAAGATTTTGTTGTTGCGCTTTTTGTTTACTTCTTTATCACGTGTCCATGGTCTAGTCTGCTCGGTTTGTTCTGCAAAGAACTTTTGCTGTTGTAGCAACCTGTTACTTCATGAATTATTTGGCATAAAGCTCAAAATAAAGTTCTTAAAAAATATGTTTTTTAAGAATTATAAAATGAAATAAAAAAGTAATAAATATGATTCATTTCTGAACTCATTAATGAACAAAAAATGGCTCGTATATGATAAATATGATAAAAAAAATAATGGCTTTTTAACTCCCTAATTAAAAAAAATTAAAAACAATTATACCCGAAAACTTTCGCAAAACTCTCACCTTACGCAAAACCTTCGCATGGTTGTTTTTTTCAGAAAAATACTTCAAAATTGCTAATAACTAATTTCATGCAACTTAGCCATAAGAAGTACGATTTTTACGATCAAATTTTCTGACAATATAAAGGTAAAATCTGTCCATTTTCAAGGAAATCGTTTTATAATTTTGACTTTTGCAGCTTTCTCCTCTCATAACATTTTCATGACCTGGGTTTTTCACTTCTAGGCTATTTTGTAGTATGAAGGACGATTGATAGAAATTTGTTGATGATGAGACAAATTTGTGTTTTAAATACCCTTATTTTTAAAAAATTTATCAAACACCTATTTCTTAAATTGCGGAAATTTTTGCAATGAATTGATAAAAAAGTTGTTATGAAAACTTTGGGCTATTTTCACAGAAGTTGTTTGCAATTACAGGCTCGATTCGTTCTAATTGCTGCGTTCAAAATTCCTCATTTTGTGAATATCAGTGTGTTTAAAAATTTCAGGTTTTTTTTTTTTTAATTTAAAATTGTTGTAGGTTTAAAAAAATTATTTGTCAAGCTATTATTTTTTACTTGGTTACGAAAAAAACGATTTTCATTTTGAAAAGTTTTTACTAACAAGTAAGTGTTTTTTTGTTACTTTTGAGAATTCCGTTACGAATAAAAATAGAGATTGCCACTTGGCTTCAAATTGTTTATTTGAGCAGTTTTAATCCACGGAATGATTTAAAAATAATTCGTTTGCGAGTGCCAAAAACATGATTTTCTTTCCGTTAAAAGTTAGGTACTTTTGGTTCTCATTGAATGTTTGAATGATATTCCTTTTTATTCACCCGATCTTTCCATATGAATGCACATAAAGAAATGACAAGCGAATTCAGTGAATTTCTCGCATCCAACACTTCCTCTCAAATTGCAATCGTTTTTGTGCCCATGACTAATTGTATGATTTTCGAATTTATGGCTTATTTATGCAAATCGTTCTATTTGCTGATGAAAGATGCTGCTACCGCATTTGGTGAGTTTTTATAATTGTTCGAGTGCAACTTTTTTTTTATCTGCTGACACTTCAATTATGATTATTTAATTGCTGACATATTTAATGATTAATTATTTTGTCCAATTTATCACATAACTACAGACAAACAGACATACATATCTCGGGCAATTTAAATATTACAGTGCATTGCACTATTTTGTTGCTATTTGGTACAATGTCGTTGTTGTAGTTGTTGTGGTGGCAACTCTGGTGTTAACCAAGTGTGAAATTATTTAAATTATTTTTAAGTGTTGCGCTTAAAAGTGATGAACAAAAAACAAAAAAAAAAGGGTTCATCAGTCGTACTTTGCCCATTAGTCTGTCTGACTGCCTATCTTCCAACTTTTTTTTTTTTTTTTGCTATTATTTCTAATTGTTTGAAGTAGTGTATTGTTCATGTTGCTTTTTTACTTAAGTGAGTATTTTTTTATGCATATATTTGATATTGTCAACGTGTGAAAATTAATGTTATATATTTTTTAAGTACCTTCTCAAAAATGTTTATTTAAATGTCATTTTCACACATTTTGTCTGAAATGATTGTAACATCGAAATAATATTCGTGAATTTACATATAATATTGAATACGTGAAATAGTTGAATGTATTCATATATAACTTAATATAATGTCACACAGAAGTTGTGAGCGTGTGTGAAACTCATACTGAAATAAAAATAGGGAATGGATTACTTCTCTGATCTATGAATTTGTAATAGAAAAATTGAAGAAATGTGCTGAAAAAAAACAACACGAGTAGTTTCAACTCGGTTTTATTTGTTGGAAATTATAAAAAAAAACAGTTTTATTATCATAATAAGTACAGGACCAAAATTCCTCAAATTTATTCGAAGGACCTAGTTTTTCAACTGATTACACTGAACAACAATTTGGTCCTTTTTAAAAAAACCTCCCACTTTCTGAACGGTTTCTCATATTTTTGTGTACGCAGATCACGAATTTTTCGGGTCCATTAGTTTGGTCTCCACTGGACTTGGAATTTTAAGGAGTCCATCTGAAGCATTTCTTGATGGAACTTCTTGTTGGTCTCCATGTTGGTCAGATAATGCTTCCATATTTAGTGGAAAGAAATCGAGGTGATTGTGAAACATATGTATTTTTAAGAACTTAAGGACTTTTATTTCTTTGAAAGCAGAAATGATTTTCTCTCTAAAGTCTTGTAGGATAAGATATATTTTTGTGCGGTTGACATAATAATTCACATAAAGGAAAACAACTTTAAATGGAAAGAATTTCGAGCTGCAATATGTAGGGGAGAGGGCTGGGTTGTGAATCGGGCTGGGTTGTAAAATCTGTTTGAATAAAACAGTTGCATATTCACCTTTCCAACCTTTGGATTATTCGGATTATTCAAATTGGTTTATTCCAATTGGATTTTTCGATATCTTTATTCTGCTAAAAGTTAGAGAACAAAAACAAAACCCGATTCACAACCTAGCCTTCTCCCCCATATGAACAAGGCAGAAATTTTATAAAATTATATTAAAAACTCTTTAAAAAATGTTAAAAAGCAAACCAATGATGCAATTTCAGTGAAATTTCGAAAAGATATAGCTAAAAGGGTACGATTGTCTCAAAAAAGTTTCAGGGATATAAAGAATTTTCCAATAGAATGGACTTCTTTCAGATCATTTTTTAATAAATTGTATAATTTCATATTTTTAATTTTTTTATTACTTTTTCTCTTTAATTTGTTACCAAATTTGGTGAAAAGGAATTTAATTTACTATATTAAACAATTTTTCAAAGACAGGTAGTCCTCAAAATTTCAAAGTCCTATGGACACCAAACTAGAGGTGACCCGAAGAATATAATTACATATTCGTGATCTGCGTACACAAAAATATAAGAAACCATTCAGAAAGTGGGCGGAGTTTTTTTCGTGTTGTACCGTGTTATTAAACAAAAACTTCACCTGGATTGAGGTCGAGTCAGTATGAATATTAATTTAAATTCATTTCTGTGGTTTTTATCCTTTGCAGCAAGTTTAAGCAACTAATTAATCGCGACAGCAACTTACCGACATGTCAAAAAGAGAGAAATATCAGCTTTTGGAATATTTGATCGTTAATGTACTTCCGAAAAGCTCTTCTTCGTAAGAAATGCATGTAAAAAAGTTTTGATATCCGTTGTTCTGTTGTTGTCTGCAAAAAGATGCAGAGTGAGCTTGAAAAGCTGCTCGAAAAGCCGGGTTACTGAGTCTAGGAAACTTTCAGGGTTAAAAGCACCCTTTACCTTGGCGACCCAAAATTTAATGCCTCGATAAAAATTAAATTGCACAAAAATTATAAAAAATATCGACAGACGGTTTTTTTTTATTGAATAAATGAAAATATCAAACCTTGTTAAAAAGTTATTGTTGTTGTCGTCGTTGTTGTTGTTTTTGTATGTCAAGTCGAAGTTAAAAAAAAGTATGCTTCTGGTTGTTATCAAAAATCATAATTTTGTGCATCATCTGAAAATAAAAAGCAAAACAGAATTATGTTAAGACCTAATCCCGTTATCATTGTAACTTGAATTAAGAGGGTCGTTAAAAAAATGGCAGAACTGTAGAATCCAAATATAAAAATTCAAGAAAAAGTATTTTTAAGACTTAGGATAGGTCCAGCTTCTTTGATTTTGGAGCTACACTAATGATTCTATTACCGACGAGAATGACTGTTTTTTAAAGTATGTGGTGTAAAAATTATTCAAATAGCACACATTTTTCGATAAGTTTTTATCACAATCAATCGTGAAAAAGTGGATGTGACATAAACGCATTTAAAGTTATGGTAAGTGTTTTCGAAATAATACAATTTAACAACGATTTTTCCGATGAATTTGGGTATTGACTATCATGAAAAAAATTTCATCCAAATCGGATGATTGGTTTACGAGTATTTACAGGGAAAATGCCAAAAGACGTGGTTTTCAAAAAAGTTACTATGTACATATATATATTTCAAAAAAAAAACTAAAAAAAATTTTAGGAAAAAAAAAATGCAAACAAAATATTTCATTACTACTTTGCTTGCAAGAATACACATAGCATCAGGGGTATTCTCGCAGTCTTGCACCGTTGTAGAATTACTAAAATTGTAAACGTCAAACTCTGAAATCTGCAACAATGCGAGAGCGCACGAAGCCACAAATATTGCAAAAATTGTAAAGAAATGCCGCGAACAAGTGAAAAGAATAAATTTTGGAGTTTCTTATAAAAAATTTACCATTAACATTATTTTCGCAGATAGTAATTACTCATGGCAATCTTTGTCGACGTCATTATTTAATTCTTACTGATTTTTTTTAGATGAGCGCTCTTATTGGAAGATATTGAATAAATAGTGCACAGTTGCACCACCACGCAAAACATGGGTGCCAGTGTTGCACAAATTGCACGAATTGCAAAAGTTTTTTCTCTTGTGTTTTGTTGTTGTGATGTTGCACAGATTGCAGAATTCTTGAATTTTTACAATTCTTGCATTTTGCAAGGGTTCTGCGACTGCGAGAATACCCCGACCGTTTATTTGTGGGTTATCCTCATCATCAGCTCTGAATACTTTTTGGGACCACCAGGAAATGCCTGCAACCAACACATTTAACTATTTTCCCAACTGTAGATAGTGTTGCACATATCCATAGGCATGTAAATTTGGTGAAACTTTTCCCCATGCTCTTCGGACCCTGATACCAACCGATTTTTTAAAATTCTCCTGATGGTGATGGTGAAAATGCATTTTAAGAGACTTTGATACTCCTAATATTTCAAAAGATGTAAGTATGTTGCCCAACAGCTCCGTCCAATTTTCCGAGAAAACTTTAGCTTATTTGACTTAAAACTCTAGATTTTCTTTATTTATTGCTGCTATTGGGAGAGGTGTTACTTTAGGCGAAAGGTTTCAATGGCGAATTTTGATAGAAGCGCAGTTTTTTTTTTGTATTATGATGTAGTGCAAAGTTATAAAAAATAAAATGGAAATTTTGTTTGTATCTGAATTATTTTTTAAAATTTAAATTCATTTTAAAATGTGACTTCGAAAAAATCAGTTATTTGAGCTAACCCAGAAAAATCCCTTGGACGATATCTTCTATAGACCAATAGCTATCAGAAGCCATTGGAATTTTTGCAATTATTTCAAATGACCTTTAAATTGTCATCAGTGGCGTTCCTAGGCTTGGTGACACCCGGGGCGGATACTCATGGTGTCACCCTTATAAAAAATTTTTAAATGCAAAAAGAAACCAATTCGACGAGATTAAGTGTTTTTATTATTATCTTCATGTTTTACGAAAAAAAAAACAAACACCATATGACAAACAATAAGAATTTGTAAAAAACAGAACAATAATATTACATTTTCAGGTGTCTACATATTTAGATATGTAGGCATAAGGTAAAAAAGAAAACTTATTAACTTCGCAGTCTTAAAAACTGACGGAACAAAAACATTACATTTTCAGGTACATATTGGTATATGTAGGTATAAGGTTAAACAAAGAAATCTTATTAATGGCGTTGTTTTAAAAACTAACTTTTCTTACTTTAAGAGCTCCAAAATTTGAAATAACCTTATCGAAATCAATATTGGGTCAGTTGCAAAAAAAAACGTACACAAAGAGGTTTTCATGTTTTGTTTTTAATGATTTTTAAAACAATCCAATTAAGTGAAAGTTAATGAAGAATTCGAAATTGTTTTTAGGCCCTGCAAAAAATCGTGTTTTCTATGGTTTTTAAACGAATTTTGTATTGAACGTCACACAGCAGATATACGGGAAATCACTAAAAATTTTAAAAATGTTGTAAATTAAAGCTCACTGTGATGTTTATTAAGTTATTTAATCAGTTAAATTAGATTTTGCAAAAATCGCCATTTCAGTTACAGAAATAATAATTTTTTACCAAAACTCCCTACATATTTTACAACTTTAACGGGAAAAAATTAAAATTTTTCTCCAAAAAGACATCAACATAGAAGTTATTTTCAAAGTAGTAGACTTGCAGCAATAAAAATAAAAAACTGTTAAATAATAAGCAATTTCAGAAAAAACAACAGAGTGACGTTCAATACATTTTGTGACGTTCAATACATTTTGTTGCGCTTAAGCAAGTAATTTAAATCAAATTGGGAGTTTAACAAAAAACAGGTTTATTCTTTTACAAAAAAAAAGAAAGTAAATATAAAGTATATAATTCAGCTATACATGAAATTTTCATCCAATTTTTTTTCTTTATTTTTTTTAAAAAAATTAAAATATTCAATAGCTAGTTGAATTTGTATTGAAAATTTATGAAGACTTCACGTTTTACAATATAACTTCTAACTCCGTTAAAACCACATCTTCATTTTATATCATTGGAAAGGTATAACCTAACGTAAAAACGTAAAAAAATTAAAATTATAAAAAAAAATTATAGCTGGTGTTGCTGGCATGGTATTGAACTTAAACAAATTAAGAATGAGTCAAATTATTGCAATATTTTCAAAACTTTTGTACTTTTCCTCAAAATAGATGAAATAACTTTTCCAATGATACTATATTACCGGTTATAGCGGTCTAAATTTGATTAAGCTATGTTGTCTCAAAATAGACCCTATTTTGGCCGTGAACAATTATTCTAAAAATTTATAACTTCAAATTTAGTTTTCAAATCAATAAACCAATGCAAGAAAAATATTTGAGAGAAATCGGAGATGGTCAGTGCAACTGATCACTTCAATGTGAAATGGGTGATATCAGTTAGTAAACACAAAAAGCAAAAATGAGGTCAAAGTCATACATAGGTACCATTATTTTTGCTTTCGTTTATATTCTTCATTTCGTTCCTTATTTAGCTTTATTTTTTCCCGATATCTTCGTGCTCTTTTAGCAGGCTTTAACTTTGCTATTTTACTCTCAGAGGAGGATTTTGTATGCAATTGACCCTATTACTTGCAAGCTCGTTTTCAATGGATAAAATAGCAAGATCGGAAAGCCTTGCCTGTCCCATGGAAGACCTTAAATAAGTCTTAATTAATTTTAGCTTTGAAAAACTCCTTTCGCATGAAGCTACTGATACACAAATTGTTGAAATAATTTCAATGCGACAAAATGGGACACAAATTTTTTAACGTAATGTATTTGAACCTTTTTCTTTCTGTTTGAGAAATGGTGTCACCCCTAAAATGGTGGTACCCGGGGCGGACCGCCCCCCCACACGCAGAAAATTTATAACGCTTTCCCAAACAAACTCTGCTGGCAACACATTATTATTTGGCACATATTGAGAACGCATGGGACTTTGCAGAAATACACGCTCTCACTCTCTATTTGCAGATATAATTTGCAAATTTATCTTTCTCTCTCTCTTGATGTACAATAACATAATGTTTGTGAGTGAACAATGTTTGTTTTCATCAATCAGTTGCCAGAACATAACATTTTTGCACCTTAAAAAGGAATTGTTCAGATACAAACAAACATTGTTTGCAAACTTCAGTTATCCGAATAAAATATTTTTGGACCTAAATAAGAAAATGTTCAGGTACAAACAAACATTATTTGCATCAAACAGTTATCCGAATATAACATTTTTGGACCAAAATAAGACAATGTTCAGGTACAAACAAACATTGTTTGCATCAATCAGTTACCAGAACATTACATTTTTGCACTACAAAAAGGAGTTGTTCAGGTACAAACAATCATTGTTTGAATGAAACAGTTACCCGAACATTACATTTTTGCACCTTAAAAAGGAATTGTTCAGATACAAACAAACCTTGTTTTCATCATGCAGTTATCCGAATATTATAGTTTTGCACATTAAAGAAGTATACTTACGTGTCAAACAAATATTATTTGAATGAGTCTGTTTTTAAAAAAAGGATGTTATTGTTATTTTAAAATATTTCAATGCATTTTTATTAAAATATTACTATAAATACATACATGTAATACACATTACTTTTATTACAACCAGTTTATAAAGCTCATATCATTAACTTTACATATATGTGATATAAGTGGCGTAATTAATGATTCAATTGGAATTGAAAAAAAAGCATCTTCCAGTTCTATTACAGCTGTGTGCAAAAAAATAGTAGAGCTCTTATATGAAGACATGTTTTGTTAAATAATACTAGTCTAAAAATTTCGGATCTGTTAAATTCATCATTATTCCTATATGTACTTTCAACACTGCTTCTAAATTTGTACTCAGTTTCCTTCAGTGGGGAAAGTTCGTATAGGAATAATAATGAATTTAACAGATCCGAAATTTTTAGACTAGTATTATTTCTAAATATAAGGGCACTACCATTATTTTACACACAGCTGTATTCCATATATTTACCTTTTAAAACAATATCAACCACAAATGCTGGAGAATTGCAGAACTGTAGGACGACAGACCTGAATTGCGTTTCTTTTATCCTGCATCCATTTACCTCAAGAAGAATGTTGTGTGAGTTTTCAATTTTAAACTCTTTGGTAGCTAAGATCACAAAATTAAATAAGTTATAAAGTACAAAATAAGTAACTATTCTACAACAATTTTAACGGAAAACTGAAACTTAAAATATTCACAAACAATACCTGGAGCAATAAAATCATCATGTATTTATATATGGCTCAGGAATATCGACAAATAATTTGTCTTCACCATAAGAGGCTTGAATTAGCATTTTCATTTATTGTTTACTAAATCTTAATTTAAACAATGAAATAATTAGAAAAGTAAAATTCTAATTAATAACAAATTACTTACGTTTTACAAATTAATATCCACAGAATAACTTCAGCTTCTCCGACGCAATTCACACTCTTACAATGAATTTCATCTAACAACATTGTCAAATTTCAAAAGACGCTGCAACGTTGCCAAAATTTCAAACTTTTAGTTAAAATTTCGAACATTTATTGTTCATATGCAAACAAATTTTTTTTGAGGCTTAAAGTTTTCTCATTTCTCTCAATTGTTGCAAATATTTTACATTTAGATGCAAACAAATGTTGTTTAGAGTCTGAAATAATAAGCATACTGCTCTCTTTTTGCTCTTTTTATTTTAAACAAAGTATGTTTGGATCCAAACAAGATTTATTTGCAACACTATTTCCGAACATATTTTGTTTGTATCTGAACAAATTGTTGCTAAAACCAAAGAGTAAATACAGAAAAAGTTTGTTAAAACTAAACATCACACTTTTTTAATGAACTTTATCTGCAAACTCTCTCTCAATTCAGGTGTCACAAAGATATTATCTTCCAGTCTGAACAAATTCTTGATAATTTTAAATAAAACTTTATTTGAAACATCATCCACAAACATATTTTGTTTACCTCCAAACAAGTTAAAAGCCGCGATTTTTCTCCGTGCACTGATTGTCATACAGTGTTATTAGGAATCCTGAGATATGAAAAGCTGAGTGAGCACATTTCTTTTTTAAAAAAGCTCAAAACATTCTGAAACGATTCAACTTTTTTTAAAAGTTTCAACTTTATGTCAAAAACTCAAAAATTTTATGTCATATTGCTCGAAAAAATGAACTGTTTTATTAATTTTGTATTCTTGGGATTGGAAAAAGTCCCAAGATTGTAAGCCTTATTATATATAAAATTCCATGTTTGTATATAAATTTTGGTGTAATTCTTAGAGGTTTAACAATTTTGATGACAACACTTTGTTTGGGAGTTAGGCGTGATTTTAATCCCATTTAACTCATTTTGGGAACTTGATCTTCCTTTTTCAAAAATAACAGACGGACATCGTTAAATCGACTCAGTGATTCTGATCAAGAATACATATATACTTCCCATATCTGTCATGCCTCCTTATGGGCGTAAGAAATTAAGTGAAAAGACTAATATACCACTACACAGTAAGCGTGGCGATATAAAAAAGCGACTTAAGTTGAAAATTCTAATCAATCGAATAAAAGTTATGCCTATTCACACAAAAAAGTGACGTTGTTAAAGTAATAAAACCCTAACAATAAATACCATCTAAACAAAACTCTTGCTTCGAAATTTTGAATATTAGAGAGATTCAGAATATTAATAAAAAGCATTCAAAAAGTTGTGTCAGCAACGCATTCGTATAAATTTGGACGCCCCAACGTATCTCTACTCCAGTCCTTATCCTTGTCCTTACCCTGTCCAAGTCCTTGTCCAATTCAGTTTTTGTACAAATCTTTGTCCCTTAGTACAAAAAACTGTATAGCCCTTGTCCAAAACCTTTACCAAATCTTTCTCCAAATCCACAACAGGCACCACAAAATAACCCCCAAATAAAATCATTTTAATGAAATTATTTCACCCAAATAATAATGAAATAAAAATGAAATTAATGAAATAAAAAATGAAATATCATCCAAAATTTGTGAAATAGTCCCCAAAAATATGAAATAACACCCACAAACGTATGGAAATTTGATGGGGCTTATTTCATTTTTCTGTTGGGGCTTATTTCATTTGGTGGTTATTTCGTATAGCCATTACAACATATATTTCGAGAATAACTGTAAAACCGATTTTGTTTTTTTTTTTTCATTTGAATTAAGCAATTTTTTAAGTTTTTGTCACGATACCACTTGAGACACGTAGAAAAATAAGAAATATTCCGTGAAATAAGAAAACAAACAAGCACCGAAGAATTATTCTTCATCCAGACAATGAGGCGTTATTGAACACTCAAAATTAATGAGTCATCCGGCGTTCAGTACTGATTTGCCACCCAATGACTTCTTTTTGTTACCTCAGATCAAGGACAAATTGCGTGGACAACGATTTTCGAGCCCAGAAGAAGGTTTTGATACGTTTAAAAACTATGTTTTGAAGATGTCTCAAGCGAAACGGGGATAAATGTTATGACAAATGGTACTGAAATGGTGCAAAAATGTATTAATCATAATGGAGAAATGTCTTAATCAAAGAAAAAAAAAACATTAAAATGTCCTTGTCATATTCCTTGTCCATATCATAGTTCTAAACTTTGTCCAAGTCCTTGTCCTTGTCCTGTAGATAATCTAAAATTTTGTTTTTAATTGAGTTTATGGATTCGTTTAAAGATATAATTTCGGATACAGCATTAAAGTCACCGCATGCACTTCTTAGTGGTTCGTTTTGCAAATAGTTTGTTCTACAAAAATTCATATATAGTAGCTCAAAACTTCTTCTTGGACGAAGAGGAACGTTAAAGTATACTTTACTCAATAAGTAAGGGATATTTACATATACATATAAAAGTTTAACAACCCAACAAACATTAAGCATTTTTCTGCGATTTTCAAAAGTTGAAAGATTTATAAGCTGCAAGCGATACTCATACGGTGGTAATTGAAAATTAGTATTGTATATGAAAAGATTACGTAAACAGAACAAAATAAATTTTTTTTGGACCGATTCAATGTCATCTATGTAGCAACCGTATCGAGGGCACCACACAATATTCTAAGATAGGGCGCACTTAGGTCATTTAATTCTTTTGCCCATCGTTTAATAAAACCTAAGGTACTATTAGCATTATTTATTATTTTATTAATGTGAACATGAAAACCAAGTTTTGGATATATACTTACTAGTAGATATCAACTATTACATCATAAATTACAAAAATAAGAGTTAAATCAAATAAAGTGTTTTGGAGTCGTTGCCCAACACCTCGATGGCCCTCACCATAGTACATTTTATTTTGTATTTTTTTATCATTTAAGTAAAACAAAAATTTTTTAGGTTTAAAGCTTTTGCTAAAAACCCACCTAAATTATTTTATCTAGCTACTTTTTTCTTTAATGGATTTTAGGACAAAAAATTTGGTCTCCTCGAGGCAAAAATATCGATATATCATTCTTCAAGATCGCACTGTAAAAGACGAAGATATGACGAACAATTTAAAAGAACAAACCCTACGTTCGGCGAAAGAATTAATTTTTTTTTTAAAATAGTTCTGCTGAAGTAATCGATATACTTTCTTCGGAAGAGTCTAATGCTATTTTGCGAGCTTTTAATTTTATGACCTTAGTACATTACATATGACCTATTTTAATGGTACATTAGGATGGTTGAAACTGCGATATGGTAGGTAAGTACTAGAACGGGGGCTTGACCCCAATGACTTTAGAGTAAAAAAGTTGGACTTCTCGGAACAAAAATATTGATATATCATTCTTTAAGATTGGACTGTAAATGATATGAAGAAAAACTTAAATGCTCTAACCCTACGCTCGGTCACACAAAAATTATTTTTTCAAAAATTTCTTTCAAAATGCTTCGGATAAGATGGTGTGAGGTATACTTTTTTTGCGATACGATTTAGTGGACATCTTTGACAGACTGATTACTTTTGAAATTTTTCATTATTTGTGACCCGGTCTACGAAAAGGGACCTTCGGTGTGAAAATATCACTTTTTTGGCGATTCGGATAGACTAATGTGTGCTCTTTCTAATGGTGCTCTTTCTCGAAAAAACTTGTTTTTACACCGAAGGTCCCTTTTCGTAGACCGGGTCACATTTGGTTTTTTTTTTTTTAATTCACAACACACAAATACAGTTTTAGTTGCATTTCACCATTTAAGGTGAAATTCTTTCGGAAAATTAGACTTGAAATTGTTCTTTTTATAACCGAAAATCCATAAAAACCTCTCGACCTAGAAAAGGGGCCTTTCTAGTTAGGAATAATGCAGCAAGGAAACGTTTCTCAATCGCTTTACTGCAACACGACTTTAAAAACTTCCCCCAACCATTTATATTGCAGCAAAAATAACCGCTTTTAATAGAGGCGTGAGGAGAGGCATATTTAAATTATAATGCAGCAGCAGCCATTTTATATGAACCTTAAAGAGAAAAAAAAAATTCAGAATGTAAAACCTCGAATTTCACAAACCAATAATCAGTCTAAAAGCAGCTCGTGCTGCCAACATTGCCAAATGCAACAATTTGTTGGGTGCTTAAAAATCGAGGAAAAAACTGAATTTAATGAAGTTTAGCACGATTACGACAAGATGAACTCCTATCGGCGAAGATTATGGAGATGTATTATTAGCTGTAGATTTATTATTGTTGTAGTTATTGTTGTTCTCGTTCTTGCAGTTGTTGCAGCAAGTTGCTGCCCCCACAGATAAATGCTCGAAAACTGCGAGATAAGGAAATAAACGCGAAAAATTAACGAATTGAGAGCCCAAAATTTAATTTTTTTCTTGCACGATTCAAATGCAGTTTAAGTAGGTGATCAAGAAGAGTTTTTTTTTATCTTTTATTAATGCATGCAATGAATGTTTGTTGGCTATGTTGCAAGAGTCCAAGTCAGAAGCCACTGAAAGAGTCATGAAATCCTAAGCCAATCAACGTTATTGCAGCCGAAGCAGAATTTACAAAAATTATACAGGCTGGCAAAGAGGATCGAGCAGTCGTTTGTTGTTGGGATTATAATTTTGCATATGGTGCAATTTGTAGTAGTTGTTGTTGTTGTTATTATTGTTGTTACTTCGGCAATTGCAGCCTCCCATTGTAAACGAAACGTTTTCCAGCACTTTGCAATCATTTTAAATAAATGTTTTTTTTACTGGGATTTTAATGAGGAACACGCACGCTAGTCGTTTTCCGGGAACCAAGCTTAGCTATTTTATTATGATCCTCCTCGAAGATAGTGTTACGAGCACAATTACCGAAGTTTCAAAAGAGATGAATAGAAAAGTAAGAAATTCTCTAACTTAGAGCAAAAACATCAAAGACTTGCTGCTTGTTCTGATGATCCTCTAGGTTGATCATCAGAACAATGGTTACGTTAATCGTCGCAAGAATCATAAAGATCCCTTCATGACTACCGCGTTTTCAATGCAGAGCTAGTCAAAAAAGAAAACACTTTACAAAATACAAGAACAACTTGTTAGCTACATGGCCCAGTTTTACTCACGATCAATGAATCATTCATAGAGCCCACGGATCAGTCATCAATCTGACAAAGCTGAAAGTGTAACATGCTTTGAAACTAGCTGTATATATATCTCTTATATTGGGTAACTATAGCCGTTTCTGCTTCGAGTGTTTAAATGCTCGAACAAAACTACTAACGAGCTGTCTTAATTGTATCTAAAGATCACCACCAAAGATCGGTGAATGAATGGCACCAATCTAAATGATCTCAATAAGAATTTCAAAGAGATCTCATTGTTTGAAAACTGCTCATTGTCATCGATCGAGCTAAATTATTATTGAGCCAAATGATCAAAGAACGTTCACGTACATTGATCAATTTGGAAGCGCTTCAGCGCGATCATTTCAGGCCAGCTACCTTGTGGTAAAATTTAATTTTTTTATGCTATTCATTGAGCGGTGATGACTTTTATATAACGTTGTTGTTGTTACTTTTTTGTTGTTGTTGGTTGTTGATCAATGAAGTCTGCTACACCATTTGGCTCAACTTCGATCACTTTTTGCTGCGTAATTCGTGTTAAGTGGTTCATCCCACTGCTGCCGTTTTTAGACTCTCAAGAGTTTTGTATGCATTTAGGTTTTGATGCAACAACAACAACAACAACAACAACAACAAAAACAACAACAACAACAAAAACAACAACAACAACTAAAAGTATTTAATAAAAACAATAAATTAATGAAAGATAAACGTCGTTTTCTTCTTTCAAAAAACTGCTTCGCGCCTCGGATTTGATTTGATCGTACCTTAACGTTCTTTTTTTTTTGCGTTCATTCTGGAATCTTTTTATAAGATATGTTGCTTTGGAATACCAATAAACGAGCGCATAAATCAATTCATTAGGGTGCTGCTGTGCATTTTTTTAACCTTTTAATAGCCGACTAAAGGTTTTTGAATGCGCGTTCGCAGCTGATGAAAGCTGATCATAGTGATCAAAGATCACTTTACAAATCTATACAAAAGGAAAATGCAAAAACGAAAAAGCACATTGTATGCAAAAATTATTTTTATTTTTTACAAAAAAGTGCTAAAAAAAGGATTTCATATCCATTAAATATATTTTGGAACCCAAAGATAAGTTCAGTAGTAATTGTTCTCAAGCGTTTTTTTTTTTAGTCAATCTTCTTACTTACTTACTTATCTGGCGTTTACAAACGTTGGTCGGTTTTGGCCTCGTATAAGAAATTGCGCCAGCCATTTCTATTTTGCGCTTGCTGGTGCCAGTTAGAAACACCACGCGTAGTCAGGTTTTCCAACACTTGATCCTTCCAACGAAGATGTGGATTGTCCTCTTCTGCATTGACCACCACCGGGCACCGAATCAAATATTTTTTCGCTGGAGCGTTGTTTTCCATTCGCTCAACATGACCTAGCCAACAGAGCAGTTCGATTTTAATGCGCTTATTTTTGTCGATGTCAGCGTACAGCTCATACAGCTCGTAGTTACACCGAATTCGGTACTCACCATCGACGCAGATTGGACCGAAGATCTTACGAAGGATCTTTCTCTCGAAGGCTCCCAAAGTCTTTTCATCAGAATGACATATAGAGCGTGAGTGTTGTTCGTCGAGAGGGCTCTGCTTCTCAATTGTCTACTCAGCCCAAAGTAACACCTGTTGACAAGACTTATCCTTCGTCTTATCTCAATACTTACATCGTTGAAAGAGTTTATGCTGGATCCCAGGTAGACGAAGTCCTTAACAGCCTCTGAAAAGATGTTGTCAATAGTGACGTGGTTTTCCAAGACTCTGGGACTGTTTATTTGTTGACAGTAGGTATTTCGTCTTATCTGCGTTCACTGAAAGACCCATTCGACACGACTCTTTCGCTAATCTGGAGAATGCTGCACTGACTTTGCGCCTATTATGGGCAATGCTATCGATATCATCAGCATACGCCAGCAGCATAAGACTTTTGTAGAATATCGTGCCACTACGTCTCAAATCAGCAGCTCGGATGATCTTCTCCATCATTAGATTGAAAAAGTCGCACGATAAGGAATCACCTTTTCTGAAACCTCGTTAAATGTTGTTCAGAGTCATTCTGCAAAGACGGATGAAAATTTGCAGAAATACCAAATTCAGACATGGTGGAGTATAGATGATTCCTTATTGAACTGTCGAAGGGGGCTTTGCTGTTATAGCATACTTTCGAATAGATCGCTTTAAGTCTGCCCACAGCTTATTGAAATACTTAATGACTCGAAAGCCCAAGGTTTGTGGGCACTTGTTCCAAATTGTCCTTTAAGATATGTATGTACTACTGATGGCTCATTCTATCAGTTATGAACTGGATGTTGACAGCTTCATTTGCACTCATATAACCCCATATAATGACGTGACCACCTCCATGTTTAACACAAGGGCATATATTTTTGGGTACACTACAGGATTCTTCTTTCTCCATACTTTATTTCCTCAATCCAAGGTCTTCAAGGTTAAATTTTGTTTCATCGCTGAATACTGCTCGTGACCAAATGTCATTGCCGTGATTTTTATATTTTTTTGCAAATTCTTAGCGCTTTTTACGTCTTTTTTCAGTTATTAGGAGTTTAATTCAATAAAGTTCTTCCATTGTAACCAGCAGCTCTGAGTGTCCTCCGTACAATTTTATCACTCAACATGTCGGTGATTCCATGTCAAAACGCCCACGTTTCTGACATCACTATTTTTGAAAATTTTTAAACTCTCTGGGTTAATAGTTCGCCTGAAACGTATTATATCTGCATACTTGGTTTTTTTAAATTTTCATTTCTTCTTTAAAGATATACACTAAAAATTTCAAAATATCGTAAAAAATACAATTAGTACATGTATTCAAACATCTGTAACTTCGAAATCGTAAGCCGTATAGAAAAAAATCTGAGATCTATCTTAAAGATCTTGAATGAGTCTTTTTAGCGGTATACTCTTTTTGGACTTTTTTATGAAATTTTTTGAATTTTTTTAGCCTGAAGTTTTGTGTCACATTTTTCATGGTGATCGCAGTAAATTTTTCACTACTTGAACATAGTGCCGTTATAATACATCAATTCTTAAAGCTTATACAAAATTTAAGCTTGGGATTTCAACAATTGATATTTTTTATGATTTTTTAAAAAAATGCCTACAAAAGATTTTTTACTTTTTTCTGTACTGTTCTGTACATGGCTTTGTCACTGAACTAAACGGCTGGACAAATTTTGATGAAATTTAGTGTGTGTATGCGGCTGGGTCTGTAGATGGTTTATGTTTAAAGTTTCACCCGGTAGGTGGAGCTGTTGTTGCTTTGGCAGTGTATAAAGTGGTATTTGAGAGTATAACTCAGAAACGAATTGAGACATTGACATGATTCTTTCACTACACTATTAATTTATATGAAAAAAAAAATTACAAAAATACGAAATGTATAAAAATAAACAAAACACACAAAAATCTTATCAAAAAAATTTAAAAATGTTAAATTTTTTTCGCCCGAGCAAAACCGGGTATATCATCTAGTTGTAACGGTTGACTACTGCTTAGTGTAGCTCCAGCACAACTTTATTTCAAAGAATAGTATAAATGCTCATCTTCGGTCAGCTTTAAATTAGCGCAATCAGCAAAAATGCAATGTAAACGATGGTCATTTGGCTTTAATTCTGACACGAGCTGTATTTTATAGCCACGTAAGCCAAGATCCTTTCGCAAAATTTTCCACGTAGTCGAAGGACAAAGGCCCAAAAAGTTGAGAACGGCAACGAATCGTCATTTCGGCGTCTTCTTCAACACTTCGCGCTACAGCAGCAATATTCTCTTCGGTACGCACATTTCTTTGTCTTGTTAATGGTTTTGAATCGCGAGAGTGAAATTTGTGTGAAAACGGTCAATAACTTCACGAATTGCTAGCTCACTAGGCCGATTATGTTGACCGTAAAATGGACGAAAGTAAATTTCCACAATTTGAAAGCGTTGTTCTGGCGTTGAACGATTCAAGCCTGAGGTACAATAGTGCGAGAGTGCGTTGCGAGACAACGTAAGAATCTCGTACGAACTGTCAAAGCATTTTCGTAAGCAGAGTTCTTATGTAGCAATCTACAATGGGTCAGTCCATATCAAGTGGTCCAGCACTTGTTGCTCGACCATTTTAAAAAAGTTTATATTTTTATTGAAACTAGTATTGCCTGTGGTCGAAATTCGACCATACCAATATCGATTTTTCTCTTGTTTTTTTTTATTGAAAAATGCTTGGCAAAGTTGAAAATAAGATGGCTTTATCGTGGACGCATCAGTAGATTTTGACGTGACAGTGTATCTTTATTCTTGTCCCTATCCTTGCATCCGTTCCAAACTTGTCTTTATTTATATTCTTATTCTTATATGTGTTCTAATAATTGACCTACTTCCGGTCCAAATCCTTGTTTTAATCCATGTCCAAAGCTTATTCTTGTTCAAATTCTTTCCTAATCCTTGTCCCACTTCCTTTCTAAATTTTTGTAATTGTTGGTCTTATCTTTGTTCTATTTCTTGTCATTATACTTTTCCCAATCTTGCCCCAAATATTGTTTTAGGTATGTCTCAATCTCCCTTGTCGAAGTCATCTTCCGAATTCTTGACAGTACTCATGTCCTAATATTTGTCCAATTCTATACTCTAATCTGTGTCATACTCCTTATCTTATTTCTGGTCCTAATCTTTGTCCAAATCTTTGTTCTTATCCTTTTTTTAATCTTTATTATAATCCTTGTCCTAATACTTGTCGTTATTTTAATTTTAATTTAATTTTTTTTTTGCTTTTGCATGTAGTGCATTCTGGTTACTTTAATTAAGGGGTTCCCTTAGAGACACTATGATTCATTTTTTATTGTTGTAAAGTTAAATTTTTTCTAACAGTATAATTTTTGTTTTATCATATTTGTCGTGCCTTATATACACTCCAAGTAATAATTCTAGGCAACGTCGTAGATAAGGAAATGGCTTGAAACATAGATTTGTGTATATAACTTTGGAGTGGTTTGAAATATTTGAAAAAATTTTTTACAGAAATTCTTTTTTAAGCTGTAGAACTTTGTAAAAAATACAAAAACAACATTCTTAAAAATGTAATTTTCATCAAAAAAATCATAGGGGGTAGCTCATGATTTTCGATGATAAAAACACTTAATTAAATTATGTGTCAAAATGAAGCAATTGTTGCAAATAAATGATATGGTATATGAAAGAGTAAGAGAGAAGAAAATAGAAAAACAAAAAAAAAATTACAAAAAAAGAATGTCTGGTCTAATTTTTAAGCAAAAGTTGAATATTTTAGAGTGTTTTTGAAAACAGCATAAGAAATTGAATTAGTGAGATAACGGTAAATCTTTTCATATTTCTCAAAAGTAATTTAATTAAACTTTCAGACAAAGAAAATTTACGGAAAATCGATTGAAAAATGGCTGAGATATTTGCATGCAAAATCAAAATTTGAAATATCAATTGTTTTTTTCTCATTCTGAGGCAATGACATTGCTTTAAGAAATGCATTGCATGAAAGAAATCTACAGGTTTCAAAATATCGCAATATTTTTGATGTCATAATAACGGAAAATTTTTTTAACATACTATTCGTGGAAAATATTAGCAAAAAAGTTTTCGTATACCGTTATTTTTCTCAACCAACGAATTTCCATACAAAAAACGTTGTACTGAAAACATCTATAGTTTTCGGGATATCACAATAATTTTGATGTCAAAATAACGGAAATTTTTCAAAATTTACTATTTGTAAGCAATTCTACTATCACAATATATATTGACACTTGCTACATGAAAAAGTGCCTATTGTAGGGTAACCGTAAACGATGGTGAAAAATATCAAAGTATATTGTGCACATCTTATGAATGTCTAAATTTCTCTCTTATATCATGTTTTTCCATCTCTTATAGTTTAGCTTTTATTTAATAAATGCTCTTTTTCCGCTCATATTTGAGGTCAAAGGTCACCAATCTTATATTCAATCATACTGTGCAGCCAGACCTTTCATCTGATATCACATTCTTCATTTTACCTCTTCCCAGTTTTGAGATCCCTAACTAAAATTGATATAAACTTTCAACGTTGATATTTCGGGTCAAAGGTCATGAATTTAAAATCTAACATCATTCGGCACATCTATGGTGCAGTACCTTTCGAATGATGTACATTTCATTGTCCTTATTCTAAAATAAATATTGAAAAAGTGTACGACAACATTCGATGTTTGCGTATTAATATATAAGAATTGAAATTTGTTCAATGTATTGGGATATCAGAACCGTATTGAAAATAATGGCATTCAACTGTACTTTCAAAATGGCGGCCATATTTGCCTTGCTACCTGTAGAGATATATGCGTTTGCAAGCGTTTGCGATTACTTTAATTTCTCAGCTCGTGTTAAACATAGAGTGATGAATTAAACACCATGACATTAAGCACACTTTAAACTTTAATCTCACATGCAAAAAGTGATGATTAAATAATTTATTCATATAAAAAAAAAATGGTGAAACTTTTTTGTTAAAATTCTTAGATTTTGCAATTTTAAGAATTTTTTTTTTATAGAAAGCAATTACTTGTCGACTTATTTTTTTCTTTTTTAAAGTATAACTTAGCAAGTAAGGGGTGTTTTTTTTAGAGGTATAGAACTTCGAATTGAAATAAATCACAAGAAAATCGTTTTAATGTCCATCAATTTGGCTTTATTGGAAGGATAATTTTATGCCATTAATGTTTAAATATGATTTCGGGCATGTGGCCGCCGCGGCTGGCTCAAATAAAGCCAATTCTACAGGTCCAATTTTCAACCACTTTTTCGAGCATATGGGGCCGTATGTCGGCAATAACGCCACGAATGTTGGCCTCCAAGTCCCCTAACGTTTCTGGTTTGTTGGCGTAGACGAGTGACTTCACATATCCCCAAAGAAAATAATCCAATGGTGTCAAATCACACGATCTTACTGTCCAATTGACAGGTCCATTCCGCGAAATTATGCGCTCATCAAATGTTTCCTTCAATAAATCGATTGTGACGTGCGCTGTGTGGCATGTAGTGCCGTCTTGTTGGAACCACAACTCATCCACATTCATGCCATCCAATTCGGGAACAAAATAGTCGGTTATCATGGCTCTATACCGGTCTCCATTAACGGTAACTGACTCTCCAGCATTATTTCGGAAGAAGTATGGCCCAATGACTCCACCAGCCCATAGAGCACACCAAACAGTCAGTTTTTGTGGATGTAATGGCGTCTCAAGGATCTCATGTGGATTCTCTTTACTCCAAATGCGGCAATTTTGCTTGTTGACGTAGCCATTCAACCAAAAATGAGCCTCATCACTGAACAAAATTTTGCGATGAAAATCAGCATCGAGATCAATCTCATTTTCGGCCCATAATCCAAAATCACGACGCATTGCATGGTCTCGCGGCTTTAATTATTGCACAAGCTGGATCTTGTAAGGTCGCAAGCCAAGATCTTTGCGCAAAATCTTCCATAAAGTTGATGGACAAAGCTCCAATTGCTGTGCACGGTGGCGAATCGATTCATTCGGGTCCTCTTCAACATTTTGCTCTACAGCGGCAATTGTTTCTTCGGTGCGCACTGTTCGACGTCTCTGCGGATGCGTATTGTCACATAGAGTAAACGTAGTGCGAAAACGACCCATGGTTAACCGAATTAATTGCTCTGATGGATGATTATGTCGACCATAAAATGGACGGAGCTTGCGGTAAACTTCGCGAACTGAACCATTATTTTCGAAATAAATTTGCACGATTTGCAAGCGTTGTTCTTTTCTCAACCTGTTCATGATGAAATGGCAAACCAAACTGAACATAAATGACATTAGAGTTGCCAGATTTGACCACAAAATGCCAGTTTTATCTCTATTCGAAAAACAAACCCCTAAAAAAACACCCATTAGTTTAAATGTAATTTTTTCAACTTTCTGACTTACCAAGTTTTTTTTTAACAGCCTCTTAAAAATGGAAATTTTGAGAATTTAACTAATTTTGAGGTCAAATATCTCTGGTGGGCACAAGTTTAATAATTTAAAATTTATTCACAATAAAGAACATAATAATATCATACTTCAGTTAAAACTCTGAGTTTGGTATTCGCTCTGTTTGGAAGATACAGCCCTTCAAACTTAATGATATTTCACCTTATATAATATGTGTTTCTTAAGATATTCTTGAGATTTTTTTCTAATACAAGCTTTAATCTTTCGTTTGGAATGTAACCAAACATAAATATTGAAACATTGAATATAATTTTGTGAATATAACCTCAAATAACTAACCATTTTCGTACTTTACACTCTTTCGTTTATAATTATAAAAGCACAAGTTTTATGATTTTGTAGATTTATTGTTTACTTTTTTATTTTCTCATATATATAAGTATTCCTTAACATTAATAAATAACATTAAAGCAAATTGAACATCAACTGAAAAGATTTGAGAAAGAAAATATTTATGTTAACACGTAAAATATTTTAAATAATATCTTTTTTAACCTATCTATTTAGCTTTGATGACTTGATGATCCGCTTGTGCGATGCGAGGCATTTCCAAAAAATTGAAAAACCTCGCATGCGATGACGAGCTGTCATAAAAATTACATTGAAAAAACCAAAATGGTTGCTGTTTATCAATTTTGATAATTTGGACAATTTTGATTCACAGTTGCAGTAGAATATACTTTTGTACTAATTAAAGTACGATTTTATTTTGAGAGTACGAAATATACATATCGGTGATGTCATCTTTTTATTATTTTGAAAGTAGATTTAAGGTAGAGAGAAGTTCGTTGTATGGTAAAGCGAGGTAATGGGGTGCGAGGGTGCGTAAATAGTTTATAATTTCTTTTTTCAACTCATTTTGCTGAAATAAAATGTCAAAATGTATTTAACGTTTTAGTACCCTTTTATGTCAAAAATACTTTTTATTATTTGGCCGTGTGCTATTCGGAAGCCTTTCCCTCGGATGATGAAATTTTGACAGTATGAATAGTGAGAATATTTGGTACTTGTGAGGAGAATATGATTGGCAAAAATTCACATAGCCCCATTGGCTAGAACCAATTTAGACAATTGGCAAGAGAATTTTTGATACAAGCAAAAAAATAAAAAACACTTGTGAGTTCGTGAGTCGTAAAGAAGTTCAAAATTTTGTGCGTCCGACAACATAGCAACCAGAATTGGAAAATATTTGCGTAAATTTTCATTTTCTGTATATATTTCTAATTTTGCAAATTAAATTATATTCTTGCGCTAATACACTACTGAAATCTAAAACGTCAAAATTACTAGTTGTCAAAATTTCATTGTCCTTTGAGCACAGCAATAATGACAACTATATTTCAACAGACAGAAATTGAATTCAACTCAATAACTTCTTTTCTAAAAAAAATAAAAAAAACTTCTTTTCTACCACGAGTTAAAAGTTTCCGGATAGGGGGTTTCACATGGTTCAACATGTTGGACGACAAAATCGGATGGAAAACTAACGGGAAAATTTATTGAGCTTTCGAACGACCCAACATGTTGAACCATGCTAAATTTCATGCTTAATTCCCTTTCCACACAGCCTTTGTCCACAAATTTTATTATTTAAACATTACACTATTATTTTTAACCGACGCACAATGGGAGGACTTCATGCAAGTTTTGGCCATAAATAGTAAAAATAAACCTAGAGCTTTGAAATTTGCTACGAATGCTTTGTACAGTTAAAAATGAAATATATATAAGTTTGGACCAAATCCGCTCACAGACCCACCTTCGATACGAATTTTTTTGCGAAAAATAGTAAAAATAAACGTAAAGCTTTCAAATTTGGTATGAATGCTTTGCATACTTATATATGAAATATATATAAGTTTAGATTAAATCCGCCCGCAGACACGCCCACTTTCTTTTTTTAACAAAAGTTGTAATCTTGAAGTTAGTCTTCACAAAATATTCTCGTATAATGTATTGGAAAAAAGTTTTATTTCCGAATTTGAGCAAAATTTGCCGACAGACACCCTCACCTTTTATCCTAATCTTCTTTCTTTCAATATAACACTTATTATTATTTTGATGTTTTGTTTTCTTTCATTCTTGCTTCTTTTTGATGTTTTGAGCACTTGTTTTTAAGTAACGGTACGCGTTAATCATACAGTAGGGTAAAAAAGCTTAGAGCACTTAGTATGTGTATTTAACAAGTCTCATTAATTTCTGTTTATTGTTGTTTAATTGCTTTGACAAATTGGCGTGACTTTTTTTGTAATGTATCACTACAATTAACAAATGCAAAAAAGTAGCATATTTGCTCAATAGAAAATGGTACTGCCAAAAGACCTGTCAAATTGCGCAGTCTAAGTCAACGTATAATATTTACCATCTATTTGGTTGTGACATTGACCCCAACACAGCGCCATCTATTATTTATTTCGTTACTTCTCCACAAAAAATTCACGCAAAACGTCTTTTATCACAATTAATTTAACAATCATCAGTAATCTTCTATGCCTCACAACGAATTTTCCACCCTTACATTGTTCAAAATCATCAGATCATGCGATGAAATGCAAATTTTCGTCGAAAAAAATTCAAATTTTTTTGCGTTTTTCCGGAATTTTCCAAGTTTTCCACTAAGAATTTCCTATTTTTCCATTCGAAAAACCATTCCAAAACAATTGCACACAAAATTCCATACCAATAAATCAATTTTCGACTTTTCCAATTTCCTGACTTTTCCGGAGGGTTTTCCAAAAATTTTCTTTCGTAAAATCCTTGTCCTGGCAATTATGAAAAACTGCAAAAAATTGAGCCAAATCGGCCTACTATTTGTTACTTTTAATGTAATTTTCATTTTGAAGTTACGCTGAATATAATAAAATAAAATATTTTTAATTGACATTCAACGAAAAAAAAATCACATTAAACCCATTTGGGGCAAGTTCGGGCAGCAAGAATCATCTTTTTCTATAAATATATATATTTATGGATACTATTTTAAAAAAACTGGAAATATGTTTTTATATGTTTTTTTTTTCTGGTAAAGTTTTCAAACTTTTTAGCTTTTTTGCACTAAAAATGCTTATTTTGAAAAAATCACAAAAAATAAATTTATTTCAATAACAACAAAAAACCTTCATTTTATGAAACAATAAATTCATATTTTTATTATTTCCTCATTTCAATTCCATTGTTATAAAAACAAAAAAAAAGGGAAACCCTTACAACTGCAGGTAGAAAAGCAAGTAATATTCTCAAATTTTTGTCATTATAAATAGTTGAAATTTCGAGCCATTTTCTGACTAAACCTTAAAAGATTTCTGAGTGATTTTTTGGGTGTTTCTTATCTGAAGTATATACTGTCGATTAGTAAAAAAATTTTTTACAATTTCAAAACTTATACTTTTTTCTATTTATGGCCACGAATCTCCCACTGTGCGACGTAACTCTGGTTCTTTCAAAAGTAGCGTTTCTCATTGTCTATAATATGAGAGGGCAATACGTGCGTGATTACGTTATTTTATCGCATCGCATTCTCGCATCGCACTCTGGCACTATTGCATGATAAAATTATACAGGTAGCATTGACAAGTATAGATTTTCTCAGCAACAAGGCAACGACCATTTGTCAAAAACAGTTGTTCGTGCAACAAGAATTAAACGAATGTAAAAATAAATAAATTCCGCAAAATATGTGCGTTAAATACACAATTATAATAATGAAAGTTGTGAAAAAATTATGTGTGATATGTGTTTAACGTTTTCCAGCCGTGGTGTTTTAATAATAATTGGAAACTTCTTTAATTTCGTCCATATGCATCTGCAGCTGCTGAGGTTGCTACATTTGAACGTTTTCAACATTTTTTCTTATGTTTGCACTTAATAACACAAAGTTCACAAGTTATCTTCGTTGTAGTAATAATAATTCACTATTGATTAAATAAAATAGGCAATATTTTGTAAGAAAATGTTTGGTTATTTGCAAGCGCTGAAACATAAACAATGGCGAAAACATAAGAAATAATTGAACGCTCTCTTTCTAGACATTTTTTTTGACAGATGGTCGTTGCCCAAGCAACTGTCAATACTACCTTATATTATTATACCATGGCACTATTGTACTTCAGGCTTCATGATGAATTGCCACATCTTGCTGAACAGAAATGTCAACAGTTTGGTCCCTATTACAAGGTGACCATTTTTCCGGCGTGCAAACGATTTTTTTGTTGCTTTCAATGTGAAACTGTCAAAAACCATAGAGAGAGTGAGAGGATCAACATTTGGAACAGTGTCGATACATCGTTCACCGGACAAAACAGTGTTGCTGGGTGGTAAAGATTTGGGCGTTTAAGTAGCTAAAAAGTACATTTTTTTTTAAGAATATGTAGTGCTGTTATTGTACTATAACAGTATGAAGAATATAGTTGTAGGAAACCCTTGTTGAAATAAAGTGTAGGAGAAAAAGTAAAGGAACTGAATGAAATGTCAAAAGTTGTTCGCCGTTCTTTTTCTGTAATGTAACATACCAGAGTGGCGTCCGTGGCGTAGTTGGTTAAAGTGCGTGTCCTCTATGTCAAAGAACCTGGAGACCCAGGTTCGAACCCCAGCAGCGACAGAAAAATATTTAAATTAAAATAATTTTTCTGTACGGCCGCCACCTGCAGACAATGGCAAACCTCAGAGAGTAATCAAAATGCCATGTAAAGCTTCTTGAGAACAAGAACATTGCGTTCATCGCCGTTCGGAGTCGGCGTTAAACCTGTAGGTCCGGTTCTTGTTCAATTGTGTACAAACTTAATAACACGCACAACACAATTCATCAAAAGAAGCTAGGTAAAAGTCCTTTCAAGGGCTGAAATGGCCAGTTATTTATTATATTTTTTTAACATACCAGAGTGCAAAATGTGGAAGAGAGTAAAAAAGATTCATTGCACGCCGGGCAAACGTTCATCATGTAATATAGGCCTTTGACATTCTCAACTGTCGAAACCATCGAAACCTCTCATGCTGCTTAAAAAAAACACCCTGTACTATGAATAGTCGAAATGCTTGTTTTTTGTAGAACCGGAACTCTCTTCAAGCATTTTCCCTTTATCACGCATTCAAATATTATAATTTTTTTTTTTTTTTTCAATAGCAGTTTCGGCGGCTTTCCTACCCATCAAACATTTCATCAAGTCTTTCGCTCGTTTTGAGATGCTAATTTCTACAAATTTAACGCACTTTATGCCAATATTTTCTACATCCATCGCCTTAGACCCAACCCCTGCATTAATGCTTAAAGCGCGGCCCTCTGCTTTCATGAACTTTTCATCATCATCAATGATTGATTCTTATGGGGCCCCGAGTTAAAAAATCTTTCATGTCGATTTAGCTTCATGATTTTTGTCCAGTCATTTGATGTTAATTAAACAAAATTTCCAAAAAAAAAACAAGACAACAAAAACCATCAACTCTGATCGACCGCACAGCAGCTAAGACTGGCTTATGGAGCCACTTCGATTAACTTGACATAGCTTCTTGACCTATTATAGCCAAATGTTCGAACGATCAATGCAAATCGTTTTTAAAGCCGCCTGAGGCCAGCGTGGCATTTCATTAATATTTGATTGCTTTTAATATTAATATTTTATGCATATAACTTATTTTTTACGATTGTTTCTTTTATTTGTTTGAAATTTAAATGAGCTCTTAAAAAATTTTAAGCTACTGTTTGACGCACACAATGAACGAAGAATGAACGCAGTGGGGCTTGCGTGCCGCAGCTACAGCGTAGAGAAAAAAAAATAAACGAAAAAATCTGATAATTTTTTTAAATTGTGAAATTTCCATTATTAATGGTTAAAAAAAGCTTTTTGTTAAATTATCGCATTTGACAAGCATTTATTAAGCATCAAGTTGGACCATTAAAACTTGGCTTAATTCTTAGCATTTGAATAGCGCTTGGAGATCGTGAGCGGATCGAGTTTGAGAAAATAATGCCTGCAGGAGGTTTTCTGGCCATTGTTGTTTTTGTTGTGCGTTGCTTATCGTTTTTTGAATTGTTAAGTTTTTTTTCTTTTAATTTTTGGATAGACCCCAATTTCAGTTAAGACAGGAAGCTACATATTATTAATCAGTTAATAAGTGATCGCAGCGCAAAGGTAGCAATTAAGATCGCTTAATTATTAATGAATGCTCGCATGCACACAATGCTTGAGGCTCTATATTTGAATATAATGATTTTTCCAAATTGGTTATTTTTGGCACACGGCACATTTAAGAGCTGCACCACTTGAATACTTTCAACTTTCATTGAAATTCCACAAAATAATGCCAAATATTGTTATTATTATTATTATTAGTATTATTGGCAATGAATATTGCTGGCGGCTATTGTTTTGCAGCGTTTTTTTTTTTTTGTTGGTCTAGTAGTTGCTGTTTTTTCTCTATTTGACTTCTACTTACCCCAGAAAAAATTACTCAAACGCATTCACGCATTAAACGTAAACCGACTCTTGTTTTCAATACTATAATTTAGCCAAGAAAACTAACTGCATGCGTGCTAGATTGTATGCTAAATGTTACGCATGTAAAAATTTAGAAACACTGAGCAAAGTTACTTACAAGTATTCACGTTCTTCCTATGAAACTACGGTTGAATCATTGATCATTTAATATATTTTTTTTTTTTAAAATAAAAAGAGTTGGCCCTGTCGTGGATACACGCGTAGCTTTTGACGTGACACTGTTTCTTTATCCTTGTGTCTATCCTTTCCTTTGTTCCGAGACTTAACCCATATCATCCTAGTGCTCCATTATTGGATCGGTTTAGTTTTAATTTTATTACATTATTTTCGGAACGCATCCACTTATTGTTTTTGTGATTTGGCAGCACTTTAGTTGTCAGCTGTCAAATTATTTTTGCATATTGCAGTATTTGTGGCAGTTAAGTCTTTTAATTTGTGTGATAAAATCGTGAATATAATGTAAAAATATGTCTCGCAAGGAAATGTAAGTATTATTAACATTTCATCAAAAAACCTTTTGTTATTTCATATCAATAAATCAAATATATCATAAATAATGATCTAGGTACTCAAATTTGTCGGAAGATGGGCAAAGATGTATAAATATTGCACATTTATTAGTACCGTTCCATTATTGTAACAGTAGGAACATACGCCTATGTAATATTTTGTATGAGATGGAAGAGAATTATATTTTATATTTTTTATTTGTTTTGATCTAGATTGACCGTAAATGTGATAGCTACTATTCTTGAAGATGATAACGATGTTCTGGCGGCTAATGCTTACATAACATCACCAGAAAACAACGACAACTGTAAGGAAGACAGTGGTGATGAAGAGTCTAGCAATATAAATCACCTTTCTAGACTTCAGCTACTAGCAGAGGCGGAATTTAGGGCCACAAGATCAACTCGAGCTGAGATAGAGGTAACGGAAAGTGACTCTGATATTTTTCAATTTGACACGACTTCTAATGTGTCTGTAACTGATTGCCCTGTTTCTTAAAGAAAGAAGTTAGTTGCCAAAAGAAAGTGGAGAGCTATAGACATTTCTGAAAAGTCAGAGAAAGAATCGACTATATCAACTTTTTTGGAAGACGTAGATAACTCAGTAAAGTTCTTCGAACTATTTTTTGACGAGGAAGTTTATGAACTTCTTCGTTCAGAAACCGAAAAAAATGCTATTCAAAAAGGCCATCACAACTTTAGAGCTACTACATCAGAAATAAAGGGTTTTATTGGTATTCTGCTGTTATTAGGGTATAAAAGCGTAGCAAGATACCGCATGTATAGGGAGCAAAGAGTTGACTGTAACTTCCAAGGAGTAGCATCAGCTATGCATAGAAATAGATTTGAATAGATAGATTTGCGGATAATAATAATCTCCAAATGATAAATTTGCCAAAGTTCGTCCTCTTTGGATTCTCCTGAATACAAGGTGACTACGATATTATCCCGGCGACAAAAACCTGAGTATTGACGAGTCAATGATATCGCACTTCGGTAAGCATAGTACTAAACAGCACATCCATGTAAAACCAATTCGGTTTGGTTATAAGAACTGGTCAATTTGTACTAGTGTTGGATATTTGCTTTATGGAGAACTTTATCAAGGAGCAAGTACGGGAAATACTCATCCAGATTTTGGTGCCGAAGGTTCTGTAGTATTAGATTTTATATCTAAATTGCCATTTGGTTCTTACAGGTTTTACATGGATAATTTCTTTACTTCCTTACCTCTTCTTGAAGAGATAATAAAATTGGACCATGATGTAACTGGAACAATAAGAGCGAATAGAGCAGAGAGAGCACCTTTGATGGACCAAAAAGAAATGAAAAAGACAACTAGAGGATCCCACAACCAATGTACTGACATTTCTTCCGGCATTACTCTGGTTCGGTATAATAACAACAACATTGTAACAGTTTCCTCAACTCAATGTGGTACAAGCCCTATGGGTAAAGTTAAGCGTTTTTGTAATAAACAAATAAAAGGTCTCGATCAACCTAGGTGCATTGTTAACTACAACCGATATATGGGTGGTGTCGATCGGTTAGACCAAAATGTCGGATGCTATCGTATATCGATTCGACTAAAGAGATGGTATTGGCAACTGCTCATGTTTCCTATTAATGTTTGTGCCAATAACGCTTTCCAGCTATACAAAGTATCACCTTTATCAACCAAAGGCAATAGCTACGACTTCTTATCATTCACGAGGTACCTTGTGACTACATATCTTCAGGCAAAAGACGAAAATACTTCCTCCTCGATCCCAAGAACTTCGTTACCTAGATCATCGCTAGCTGCTATAAAACGTGTTCCACACATTATTAGATTGAACTCAAAGACACACCATAATATTATAAGCAAGACAAGCAAACAAGATGTGGACTGTGTCACAAAAATATGACAATGAAGTGTAATACTTTTAACGTCGCTCTTCACAATAAATGTTGCATTAAATTTCACACTAAATAAAGTTTCTAATGTTATAATAATTTGTTATAATAATAATAAAAGTACGAAATTAACCCTTTAACACATTTTAAGTTTTGACTTATTTCTGGCATTTAAGTTGAATTTTCAGCTTTGATGTATTCAGAGATTCATAGTAGAATTTTATGGTTAATTTTTTTGTGTAACATTTTAAACCATTATATCCTTGTTTTATGGGTCTTTTTTTCCTTTTATCACAAAAAGGTCAAAAAATACCCATAAATTGAGAAGTTAGGGGGTTAAAATGTAACACAAAAATACTTCTCGTAGTATTTTACATAAATCCTCAGAACACATCTTATACCCGAAATGTAAGGATAACATTATTTCCTATGCCGATTCACTATAAGAATGTTCAAAAAGGGGGAAAATTAAATCCCCCCTAAAATAAGACTCATACGTAAACTTTCAAAACGCCGATATTCGTGTATTGTTTTTTTTTCCCCTCTACCAGAATCCATTGTCGGAACCTTGTTATTTTGGAAAAAATTTGATTTTGTTGTTCAGTGTTATTAGTTAGTTTAAGTTACCTAAGAAAAATTTCAAAAAAGGTTGAAATCGGATAGTCTTAAGGGGTACCTCCACTAAACCAATATTAATTATTTACATGATTTTATTTGAGAGCTACATACAAAAGTTCACTGATCTTAACGAAACTCGGTCCAAAGGATAGGCAAATAGAATAACAGATTTGTTTTTAAAATAGTCGTTTCGACTAGCGGCACGGTATTTCAAGGAATTACTTGATTTAAAAATTTTTTTTTCAAAATGGATTTTTCCAAAAAGGCGGAAAATAGGGAAATTTATGTTTCCACAGCATGTTATATGAAGGTTATTAATTTTAAAAAAAAACTTGCACTAATATTAACCATTTTTTTTAGTAAATGTCTATCAAAATTTCCGAGAGCAATTTGTTTTTATTAATTTCCACTGCGCATAGTACTGTGCGACCTCTTCCCACCAATAATGATATTTCAATAGAATCGCTTAAGCAGACGATGTTCATACCGAAAGGTGAGCTCCAGAAGTGCTTCCAAGATTGAGTCCCTATAAATTGAACAAGAAATGATAAAATGAATGACAACTTTCTCGACAATTATCAGAACTTAAGTAGCTGAGTGGATCACAACGAAAAATCACGCAAGACTAGTGATGAGTTGAGGTAGCGGCCAATGAAACAGCTGTCTAGTCTGCGGTGTGATTTGCTCTATACGGAGTTGTTGTTGTTGTTGTTGTTGTTGTTAGTTGTTTTCTTTAATAACATAATTCTGCTCGAGCTCAACAATTAGTCTCAATATAATTAAATCAAAAGGGTCACATAAAATTAAAAAGAAAAGATTTATTTGGTAAAACATTTCTTTTTTCATCAACATAATCTACTTGTAGCTTGTCCCATTCGACTCCAACTTTTTCAAATTTTTCAATCCCTTCTGAATAAAACGATTTCGTAAAAATGGGTAATCTTTCAATAGGCAATCCTTTAAAATATGAGTATGTTTCGATCATGGACTCAACTCTAGAGCCACATTTCTTTCCTCATGGCCATTTCTTCATTTTCGGAAAAAGATAAAAGTAACAGGACGTCGTGGATGATGTACTCATTAATGGAATTTTGCCATTGCGACTGCGAACTTGTGCGCCGTTGCATTGTCCTGGTGGAAGTCTACTTTCTTCTTAGAAAATGCGAACGCTTTTGTTTTTATCGGCCTAAAATATATCCAACAGCTCTGTGTAATAATTGCCGGTGATGGTTTTTCACTTTTCAAGATAATCGATATGGACGATACCGTGTATATCCCAAAAAATTGTTGCCATAACTTTTTTGCCCCATTCGATTTTGCAGTGACTTTGGAATTTTTTGCAGTGTATCGCTCGTATTTTGCATGTTTTCAGCTTACTAAATTGTCAAGCTTCGAACTGCGAGTTGCATTTTCGCTAAACATTTTCGTTTGCCGTTGCAAATTAGCCATTAAAGTGCGTATCTGTGTTATTTCTACTGTACTAACATTTGCCATAAAATTATAGAAATTATAGCAAATCACGCATGGGCTTCAAACAGCTGCCATTTAGCGAATTACCAGTTTCCGTTTAAATATGAATAGAATGAAAAATGTTTCTGTCATAATTTTCTAAAGCAGTGAAGTGAATCATCACATACAGCTCATTGTGAAAGTGAGGGTAAATATTTTGTAAAACGTAAAACAGGGCATTTTTAACCTCATTTATTTTACAAAAAAACAACAAAAAAAAAAAAAAATAAATTAAAAAAAAGAAACACATTTATTGAAGCTCAACCTAAGTTGGCGGCATTTTCTCAATCAAACCGCAACCAGCAAATCATTCATAAATTTTTATACTGCCCCAGGTTTGATCATGCTGCGTTGTTGTTGTTGCTAGAATTAAAACTGCTCAATGCTACTTTTTACATGCGTACCATTCGCCCCCAACCTAGAGCTGGTTGCTATTGTTTGAAAGCATTTAACACGTTACAACAAAACTGCGTTCGACACACAACGCCACACAGTCCCAAAAGAGAGAAAAATTCTTTAAATGCTCATATTTAAATACGATAAATCTAAATCCCTACTCTTTTGACCGACCCTTTTTCACCTGCAAGTCGAGCGATAGCAATTATTTCTACTGCTACTGCGCAGCATCAATGTGGCATCAAAGATTAGTTCAGTGGATTTCTTTAGCTTGAAGTTGTTCGTTATTGCGTTTATTTTTTATGAAAACCTTTTAAGTCATCGCACACGCCTCCTTTTAAGTTGTTGTTGTGCAGTCTTTAGTACTTTTTTTTTTTTTTTTTTGTTTTGTGGCGCCACCCGGACGCCAGCCGGAAATATTTAATACTTTCGGCCTCTTTTCTCAGATTCTTTCTGTTCTGTCCATAGCCACTAAGTTGATGCGTACGCAACTATTAATTATGGAAACCGCGTTCTTAGTGTGAGCGTTGGTGTTGTTGTTTTTGTGATCTTGTCGGCTAGAAAGTTGTTGCTAGTTGAGCTGCTTGACTAATTGTCCAGCAACGAAAAACAAACCAATTCCAACACAAATATCGAGTAAGCAGGAGGTTCGTTTTTCTAATGCTCAGTTTGTTTTAATAGGCTTAAAGATATAAACCAATTATAGAAAAAAAGTAACCGATCCATGACATCTGTACGTTACCATTGAGTTGAACGAGAAAGTGCATTTTTACAGGCGTCATGATCTGTTGTTGTTGTTTGTAACGAGTTCCTTACGTGAGTAAGGAGTCCTACAGGTACGAGTAGATGTTTCAAATAAATGCAAAAATAAAAAAACTGTTTAAAAGCCGTTTAAAAGAAAACGTCATTATTTTAATATAATTAAAACTGATACAAATCCATAAAACTTTAATATTTTTATTAAGAAACTAAACGGAGTATTTAATTATTAAGGTGCTTCATGTTACTTCGTTAGTATATGTATTTCGTAAATCTTATTCTTGGTATGTGAAATTGATATGAACGTACTTTTAGGAACATTCATAGTTTGTTTTTTTATCTTAAAGTAATTACATTCTATTTTATTAAGTGCTGAGGTAGCGATGAAGTAAGATGCGCTTATTTCACCAACACTACACGGAGAGAAAAAAATCAAGGCACATCATCTGCTTCACTACGTTCTCTTTTGATGCGTCGAAATAAAAGCCAAAAATTGGACATTGTCATATCTAGAAAATGGTAGAATAGGCGAATATACCACCTCTTGCTGCACAATCTTATTTTATCTATTTAATAAGTAACACCTCCCATGTGCTCATTATATTCTTTAACCACCAAAGGGCAATCTATCGATATTGATTAAAAACATAGCACATGCGCGCCTATTTTTTTAAAGAATTTGTCATCTGGTAGCGATCTGGTATGCGATTTTTCATTATTGTACCTACCCAGCAAACCAAACTTGACGACATTATCGAAATTCCGACTAATTCGTTACTATTTCGAACTGTCGTAAAGAATTCGTTACTATATCGTTACATCAAATTTCGAAACGGTTTCGATTTTGATGCGAATTTATATCGAGTTTCGATATGTGCCGGTTTGTAAGATTTATTCTTTATCATATTCTTTATCATACAAACCCAGTAAACCAAACTTGACGACATTATCGAAATTCCGACTAATTCGTTACTATTTCGAACTGTCGTAAAGAATTCGTTACTATATCGTTACATCAAATTTCGAAACGGTTTCGATTTTGATGCGAATTTATATCGAGTTTCGATATGTGCCGGTTTGTAAGATTTATTCTTTATCATATTCTTTATCATACAAAGTTGGCCAGGCAAACAACGTTCCTTTTTTTAAATAAACGTGTAAGAGTGCAAACTAAACAAGTGCGCATTGCGTTGATTGAGGTAAAATTTGTTTTAATCTAAAATAAATTGTTTTCCGTGGTTGTTCTTCAACAAATGTGAAATGTCGCGTCAAGGTTTTAGTAAAAGTGTAAAAAAAGAAGTTGCAAGGCTTATGGACTCCATTTTTTCGCAAATACTCACATCAATAACAACACCACCAACAACAACAACATCAGCAACATCAGCAACATCAGCAACAACAACAACAACAACAACAACAACAACAACAACAACAACAACAACAACAACAACAACAACAACAGTAAGTGTTTTAATGAGTGACAGCGAGGAGTTTGTTCAATCAAATATCGAGGACTCGTGGCAAATTTGGATGAAATTCGAAATGAGGAAGTAAGTATTGAACAATTATATATTGACGCCTCTCAAGGCGAAGAAAGCATTTCAATGGAACTCCTGCATGCGAGCACCACAAGAAATCATGGATCGGCGGAGAGTTTGAAAAAGTTCTGAAATAATCAACTCTGAAATTTTCAACCAGAGTTGCGCGCTTTGCACTAAATGGTGAGTGCACTAAGCATTTCACTAGCACTAAATATGTATATTGAAAGAAATTATATTTTTCACTATTTTTTTACCAGCTTAGTGATAGTGAAACATCTCTTCACTATCACTTGAGATTTTAGTGATGGTGTTATTTTGTTGCACTAGAACTAAATTTAGTGTTAGTGACTAAATCTGCACTACACTCAATTAGTGCAAAATTTGAGCAGTCACTACATGAAAGCTGCAATTAAAAATGTTTCCACTCAACTTTCAAACATTACTGGTTTTGAAATTATTTAAGCTATACTCGAATAAAAGAAAATTCTATAATAATAAAATATAATTTTCTAAATGGGCTAACAATTTTGAAATTTCAAATTGATATAAGTGCAATTATTCAAAATAAACTGTTGAACTTTTCTTTCCATTGAGTGAAAACTTTCTGTGTTCCAATACCATTAGTGCGGCCATTTTTTTTGCACTATTAATTTTAGTGCAAAAAAACAAAGTTGCACTAAATGAATTTTAGTGAAAAATTTTTCACTATTTTTTAATTCATCAGTCAACACCACTTGAAAGTAATAAATAATTTTTCAATATCAGTATATGTCAGCTGAAGCTGAAACTTTAGTGCACTACCCCCATCTCTGTATTCAACTAACATTCGACATTAATTTCAACATTCCTTTTAACATTTTATTATAACACAGCCTCATTATATCGCTTGAAATTGTTCAATAATATGAAATTTAAATGAAATAAAATTTTTCATTTTCGTATCTCTAAATTAAACCGTTCTTTATTTAAATGCATACCTTCATTTCGATTTCGTAAATACATTTCGTTACGATTTCATAATTACATTTCGTTACGATTTCGAAAAGATATATCGTTCCGATCTCATAACTATATTTAGTTACGATTTCGAAACGATATTTCGTTCCGATTTCGTAACGAAATATAGTTACAAAATAGTTACGACACCTCTTCACGAATTCGTGTCAACCCCTTCACACGATTTTCTTTACTATTTCGCAACGAAATCGGATTTCGAAATCTGAAAGATACCGAAATATTCGAAACGAATTCGTCACGGTTGCGGAACTTTTGGTTTGCTGGGTAAGCTCAAAATTCTTCTTTTTGCCAAATATTCAATTAATGGGAATGATGTGTAGTAGTTATCGAAAAATAATCAAAAATTTTGATTTGCCGGCACAATTATTATAAGACTAACGAATACATTTGATGATGCATTCAACAGAAGTTCTCCATCAGTTAAAATATTTTCTTGTCCGCTATTGCGTGTTATTAAGTTTGTACACAATTGACCGAGAAATGGACCTACAGGCTTAACGCCGACTCCGAACGGCGATGAACGAAATGTTCTTATTCTCAAGAAGCTTTACATGGCATTTTGATTACTCTCTGAGGTTTGCCATTGTCTGCATAGAGGTGGCGTCCGTACAGAAAAATTTTAATTCAAATAATTTTCTGTCGCTGCTGGGGTTTGAACCTGGGTCTCCAGGTTCCTTGACATAGCGGCCACGCACTTTAACCAACTACGCCACGGACGACACTATTACATTTACACTACTACTATTACTATTACATAGTACATATATTTCAAGCAACACAGAGTTCGAAATATATGTAAAGCGCAACATTTGAAGTTATATTTATTCTGCCTACCCAAATAAATTTTTTTTTCTGAAATACATTTTTTTAAAAATAACTTTCTGTTTATTTATTTTTAATTTAAAATTTTCCAAAGTCCAGTTTTTGTTTTTACATATTTTGCATTTGTCGGACAATCTGACAACACTACTCTAGAAGGTCTAACGTATTCGGCACTTCTTGACATTCATAATAAAATTTAACTTTTTAGTGAAGTGTTTTACCCTCCCCCCAAATGAAAATAGTTTCCGGCGCGCCTGTATTGCAACGATAGACATATAGTGACAAATGTCTATAAACTGCTGTACTTCCACACTACTTCCATACTACTTCCATACTCCATAATTTTATCGGTTAGTAGATATGAAAATTTTGGAAACGGAGTACCGAGCTGTAAAATTTCATTTGGTAAGGTACTAGAACCAAGATACCCGCTTCCTTTTAAACTCCTTGATTTCCATGTGAAAAGAATATATGAAAGAAATATATATGCTTATAAAAAGAAATCTTGTTAACCCATTAACGCCTATTGCAAAACGACGGTATGTTTTTATGATTTTTTATTATAAATGTAAATAAATAGAGCAAAAGTAAGTTATAAAACAAAAAAGCTCAAGCCTGTGTTAGATAACACGGGCGCATAGGTCAGACGTAGAATACGTTAGTTATTAACAGCCTTATTCAATAGATTTCCTTAAACAACCTTTAAACGCTTGTTTAGTTACGCACTGTTTAAGGCTTTACGCAGCTTCTATGCAACCTTGCTAACATTGTTATTCATAAACATTTTTTCATTTTCTGCTTATGACAAAAACCAAAGACATAAAAAAAAAAGACCAAAGACATAAAAAGAGTAGACCTCCAAAATGTTATTTTAACAGAATTTCGTGAGCGAACCTGACGGGCCAACGAGAAGTGAAACATGTTGTATTTTTGATAAAATCGTGAAACATGCTGCGCTACTCAGAAAAACAGAGTTTCTTCATGTTGCGAAGATCACAAATCATTTGAATTTTGTGATTGTGTTTGTAATTGCTATTTTTATCAACAAAAATAGCGAAAATTTGCAACAGCGCACTATTTCGCAATTTTGTTTAATTTCTAGCAAACTGGCATTTTTTCGCAAAATGCAATTTCATTGGAAATGATTGCGGAGGCGCGGGTTCAATTCCGGCGGCTGGCATTTTTTTTTTTTTTGTAATTACGGCTGGCATGATTTTTTTTTTGTTTTTTCCTAAAATATACATTTTTTTATTTTTTTTTTAATCAATTTTTAGTAAATAATTTGTAATTTTTATAAATTTCAAGCGAAGAACTTATTTGTTTTCAGTCATTTTGTTTTTGTTTTTTTTTATTATTTAAGCTTAGGTAATATCGCGGAGGCGCGGGTTCAATTCCGGCGGCTGGCATTTTTTTTTTTTTTGTAATTACGGCTGGCATGATTTTTTTGTTTTTTCTTAAAATATACATTTTTTTATTTTTTTTTAATCAATTTTTAGTAAATAATTTGCAATTTTTATAAATTTCAAGCGAAGAACTTATTTGTTTTCAGTCATTTTGTTTTTGTTTTTTTTTATTATTTAAGCTTAGGTAATATCGCGAAGGCGCGGGTTCAATTCCGGCGGCTGGCATGATTTTTTTTTTTCAATTTCGCATTATTTACTATTTTTTTAAACAATTTTTTAATAAATAATTCTATAAATAAAATTTTGAGCAAAAAATTTACTTCTTTGCAGTCATTTTATTTTGTTTTATTATTTAAGCCTGGGAAGTTAATATGTATTGTCTGTGCATATGTTTAGAGTACATTTTATTTTAATTTTTTACCATTTCTTGCATGTAATTTAATTAATTTTATACATTTTGTCAGTTTTTTTTAATAATACTTACTTTTAAATGAAATAATTTTTTTTAAATAATGCAACCATTTGAGGAAAAAAATTATAATTCAATTAAACATCCATGCGAAATCATCATAAAAATTAAAAATTAAATTTACTCTAAGCATATGCACATATATATTAACCACCTAAGCTTAAATAATAAAACAAAATAAAATGATTGCAAAGAAGTTATTTGCTCAAAATTTAATTTATAGAATTATTTATTAAAAAATTGTTTAAAAAAAATAATAAATAATGCGAAATTGAAAAAAAAATCATGCCAGCCGCCGGAATTGAACCCGCGCCTTCGCGATATTACCTAAGCTTACCTCAGAAAAACAGGTTTTCTTCTTGTTGCGAAGATCACAAATCATTTAAATTTTGTGATTGTGTTTGTAATTGCCATTTCTATCAACAAAAATAGCGAAAATTTGCAACAATGCACTTTTTCGCAATTTTGTTTAATTTCTATGAAGCTGGCATTTTTTCGCAAAATTCAATTTCATTGGATATGATTGCGGAGGCGTGGGTTCAATTCCGGCGGCTGGCATGATTTTTTTTTCTTAAAATATACATTTTTTTATTATTTTTTTAATCAATTTTTAGTAAATAATTTGTGATTTTTATAAATTTCAAGCGAAGAACTTATTTGTTTTCAGTCATTTTGTTTTTGTTTTTTGTATTATTTAAGATTAGGTAATATCGCAAAGGCGCGGGTTCAATTCCGGCGGCTGGCATGATTTTTTTTTCAATTTCGCATTATTTATTATTTTTTTTAAACAATTTTTCAATAAATAATTCTATAAATAAAATTTTGAGCAAATAATTTACTTCTTTGCAATCATTTTATTTTGTTTTATTATTTAAGCTTAGGTGGTTAATATATATGTGCATATGCTTAGAGTAAATTTAATTTTTAATTTTTATGATGATTTCGCATGGATGTTTAATTGAATTATAATTTTTTTTCCTCAAATGGTTGCATTATTTAAAAAAAATTATTTCATTTAAAAGTAAGTATTATTAAAAAAAAATGACAAAATGTATAAATTAATTAAATTATTTGCAAGAAATGGTAAAAATTTAAAATAAAATGTACTTTAAACATATGCACAGACAATACATATTAACTTCCTAAGCTTAAATAATAAAACAAAATAAAATGACTGCAAAGAAGTAAATATTTTACCGAAAATTTTATTTATAGAATTATTTATTAAAAAATTGTTTAAAAAAATAATAAATAATGCGAAATTGAAAAAAAAACAATCATGCCAGCCGCCGGAATTGAACCCGCGCCTTCGCGATATTATCTAAGCTTAAATAATAAAAAAAAACAAAAACAAAATAACTGAAAACAAATAGATCTTCGCTTGAAATTTATAAAAATTACAAATGAATTACTAAATATTGATTAAAAAAAAAAATAAAAAATGTATATTATAAGAAAAAACAAACAAAAATCAAACAAAAAACATAAAAAATGTACAATTTATGACAAAAAAAAACCAAGTTATAAGGCAAAATATGCAGGGGAATGACAATCGATACATTTTGGTGGGAAAATGTCGAGTTGTCACTCTAACCCACAAAATTGCATTATTTGAGCAGGCTAATACATACGGCCAAATATCCCTGTTATACAACTTTTGCAACAAAAACCAAATGAGAATTATAAGAACTAAGGTTGCAACTGCAAGAGAACAGAGTGCGATGCTGTTGCTGCTTGTCGGAATATGTGTGTACGTGTGCGATGCTGTTGCTGCTTGCTTGTATGGAATATGTGTGTACGTTTCTCACACTGGTTCTGTGATGAACACACAGATAATCGTACTGCTCTTACACATGATGTTATAATACATAAAATACAAAGCATATGAAAATTAATACAAAATTTGAAGGAGTTAAATTTTGATTTACTTATAGAATCAAAAAAATAATATGTAGCAATATGATTATTTAAATACAAATCAAAAGAAGAAATATTAAATATGTTACGAGCATACTTGAATTTTCTTCAATGCATGCATAAAGTATTAAAAACTTATAATGAAAGTGACAAACATTTTCTCAAAATTTTGTGCTCACGATTAACACTCCCGTATAACGTATTCTACGTTAAAAATAGAAAATAAAATGGAAGGAAAGTTGGAAAATCACCTGTACACGGTTGTGTACAACGGGAGGATCAGGTATGAAATTCTAATAATGAAGTGCAAGACTTTGTCATTGAAAAATTTCTCAAACAGCCTTGTAGGGCTAAAAGTTTCAAGGAAATCTGATATGTATTGTTGCCTTTCTTGGATTACTTGTGTAATTTTATGAACATTAGAAAAAATATGTACTATTTTTCTTCAAGCATGAGTTTGAGCTCATAGTTTTTAGCTCGTTTTGGGGGGTGGAATATTGGTAGAAAGGGGTTCATTGTCGCTAGCATTCCGCTTCGATTCTTCATCGAAACGTTGTCGCCGTAATAATTCAACCATACCTGGTGTATCGCGTGGAAATACCGAAGAAGCCAAATCATCTTCTGCACCTTCTTCCTTGACACTTACAACAGCAGGATCAGATGGAACAACGATCAAGTCAAGCTCCGAGTCGTCATCTTTTGCAGTCATAATGGAGTGTACAGCTTCTTCTAGCAGCAGGTAGTCATTGTGGAACGATAATCGGTAATTTCGGGACATCTTCAATAAACCACCACTTCCCAAATAAAAAATTATTGGTTACCAATTCGCCCATTGTACACAAGCGTGTACACTAACATTGCTGAACACTTTTTGCTACATAATATTACAAAATTTGATATTATTTTATCTTATTCTAATAAATAACAACATAAACTTACCTTGAAATTGAAAATTTAATAAATTTCGGGACAAATTTTTAAAATCTGGTAAAACAATGACCGGCATAAGTTACTTTGAGAATAACATAAAAAAAATGCACAAATGGACATTTATTTTCGCGCGAACAGCCAATTTTGTTCTATTTTATAACTACTAGTGACATTAAGTTTCAATTTTAATAAATAATTCGATTAGACATATATGGTTTCGTTCACGGTCCATATTTAAACACCTGTACACGCGCGTGTACAGAGGGCGCTAATGAGTTAATTCACAAGTCTTGTAATGAGTTCTCACTTTTGCTGCTCTTCCATTTTTGGCACTGCTTCCTTTTGCACTCTTACTTGTTTTATAGAAGTAAATTAATCTGCTATAAACTGCTGTTCTTCATACTCTATCTCGACTTCATCTACCCGAGGTTGGTATTCATCATCTTCTTCATCAGAAAAATTAATTCCATCATCTCTTTCTTCGCCTATGTTCTTCAAAATTCTTTCAATTTCGATATCGGTAAGAAACCATTTTTTATTCCCAATACGCAACGTTGCAGTTACGCAAGTAAGTTTCTGAAGCTGCTAATGAGATACACAGGAAACACTTTTTAATAATATAAAACTATTTTTATATAATTAAAACATAGTTTTTGAGTTTATGTTTTGTTTTAATTAACTTTGCAATATATTTTATTTTAAGTTCTAATGATTCGCTTCACTTACATCTTGCATGAACACGTGTTAACTAACTTCAAAGGGTAAAAACAAAAAAATATCCGTTAGTTACTTTTTTACATTGACTGCAAAAGCACATTTTTTGCTTTGTTGCTATTGCACTATAGTGCTGTGCTTTCTAAGGTGCTCTTAGCTTTCGAGGTCAACGGTTGGAAACTTATTCAGTTTGTTGCAGTATAAGTTTACAAAATGTAGCAAAGGGTTAATTCAAGAAACATTTGTTTGAAACTCAAAAATATTTTTTCTAGATTCAAATGTAATATTTGCCTGAAATGAGAAAAATTGGCTTGATTCATGTCAACAATTTGCTGAAAACTAGAATAATTTGCTTGATTTGAGAAATTTATTTTCCTTGAATTGAGAACAATTTTCTTAATTCAGCAAAGATGTAGGATGTAAGATAACCGACCATAAAAAAACGACGCGAATGTACTAAATATATCTTGTACACTAGGCCGGGTCGATTTGTGGGGAGGCAGAAAAATCGCACATTGCTCTGTGAAAATCGTATTCTAGGGATCAAAATAAGAAAATTTGCCGAAGGAACCATACCTCTAAAACGAATTCTGATGTCCCCCAATTTGGGTCGAAATTTTGGGTAGGGGCAAATTTTGAAAAATCTCACTTTGACCCATTTAGAGTGCTCCAATCGAGTCCAAATGTATGACCGACCCCCACTAACTTTGGAGGCCTGACCCACCCATGCCAGTGGCACACCCCCTGGAACCCCCTTGTGGGGTTCCCCATACAAACATTTAAAAAAATCGCCAGTTTTGGCACATTACATGAACAAATCAGCGAAATGCCTATGTTTTTTTCTTTTTGGAGTTTTTTCTTTTTAGAAATTTATTCAACCCTTTTAAAAAATTAAGGTATCACTGTGACACAATTGCAAATCGGAAAATTGCTTGTGTGCGTTTTTTAAGGCACCACAAGACACAGCTGCATGTCGTAAACTTACTTGTGTAGTTTTTTTATAGCAACTACTTAAGAAATGAAGGTTGTTTTTACAACCCTTTTTGTGGGTATTTTATGGCACCTTCTTAAGAAATGCGCGTTTTATGCAACCATTTTAGCAATTAAGGTATCACTGGAATGCACCGCAACCCTTTTAAAAAAATCAAGGTATCACTGTGACACAATTGCAGATCCTAAAATTGCTTGTGTGCGTTTTTAAGCCACCACAAGACACAGCAGGTAGAATTGAAATTACCATTTCATTCTTATTACCTCGTCTCGTAGACCATATATAATGCAACAGTTTTTGTGAATGCATTAAGTCGTTTTCGCAGAGAAAAAGAGAAATGCAGACAAGAAGTGGTTCGCAAACGGTTAGATCATACCAATTTGTTAGCTTTTTCATTCGATGGCAGAAAAGATGATACTTTAACGACAGCTAATGTTGATGAGAAGTATCATACTAGGATAGTAAAAGAACCTCATCTTGTTATTTTGAGAGAACCCAATTCTGAATTGATTGGTTACGTAAGACTGGAACATGAAACCGCTGAATACAAAACAACCAAATTTAATGATTTTTTCAACGACAAGAATATATCATTGGATGCATTAATTGGAATATGCACTGACGGTGAGCCAACAAACACTGGCCCACACGGTGGAATTATACGACGATTCGAATTGCTGTTAAAAAGACCATTGCATTGGTTCGTTTGCCTTCTACACTTCAACGAACTTCCGTTTCGGCATTTGTTTGAAGCTTTGGATAAATCAACCAGCACTGGACCAAGATCGGCAACCGGAATACTGAGCCGTCAAATCGAAACTTGTGAAACTCTCCGGGAAGTTATTGCTATCACTCATTTATTATAATTGTCAACCATTTTTAATTATTTTATTCTTATATATTTTCAGGTGGTAGACGGCTTCCAGAAAATTGATTTGCAAAATATGCCCCCGCTCCAGAAAAAAATTGAATTTTCCACCGATTCGAAGTACTTATACGACATGGCCCATGCAATTTCTAGCGGCGTGGTTTCGGTGGATCTGGCTAACATCAAACCAGGGAAAATTGTACATTCTCGGTGGCTCACCAAGGCCGCTAGATTATTACGATTATATGTGACAACGGAAAATCCAGATGCAAATTTAAGAATTCTGGTTGAATTTATAATTAAATGTTATGTGCCAATGAACTTCAATATCAAGTATTACAGCTCTGTCGTGTACGGCAGTGCATTATTTTTCAACTTCATTAGTTGGTCACGATTTCTAGAACCTCGTTTACGCAAAATTGTCAATCAAGTAATTACAGATAATTCATATTATGCGCATTCGGAAAATATCTTGTTATCAATGTTGTTTGATGATAGCAAAGAAAAGCGCGACTGTGCCATCAACATAATTCTACGCTATCGAACAGATGTTGACGACCCAACGCAACTTAGAGCTTATAAAAAACCAGATATAAAGTTTAATTGCACAAGTTACACGGAAATGATCAATATGAATGACATAAATAACGTATTTGAACCACCATTCACGCGAAGCATTCCGTACGATACATTGAAAGAATATTTAAATCAAGATGATCCACCGTTTAATGATCCAAAAATTCCATCACACATACAAGGAACGGAACGACATGTTCAATTGCTAGCTAGCGTTTCCAAACGGGTTATACCGGAAAATGTAGAGGCTGTTATGGCGACGACATTAGAGAGCCGTGCGAAATTGCCCAGACTTGAAAGTAAAAAAGATTCAAACAATAATTTTTTTAGTTTCTTTTATATAACTAACTTAAATTAATTTTTTCATTTACATATGCTCTGACTAAATAAATTTCAAAAGAGAAAAAATAGATATTATTATAAATAAATAATAAATATTATTATAAATAAATAAATAAAAATAAAGAACAAACAAAGCCATTTCGCTGATTTTTTCATGTAAAGGCCAAAAATGGTGATTTTTTGAAATGTTTGTATGGGGAACCCCACAGGGGGTTCCAGGGGGTGTGCCACTGGCACTGGCACTGGCGTCCAAAGCTAGTGGTTGTCGGTCATACATTTGGACTCGATTGGAGCACTCTAAATGGGTCAAAGTGGGATTTTTCAAAATTTGCCCCTACCCAAAAGTTTGACCCAAATTGGGGGACATCAGAATTCGTTTTAGAGGTATGGTTCCTTCGGCGAAGTTTCTTATTTTGATCCCTAGAATACGATTTTCACAGAGCATTGAGTGATTTTTAAATCGACCCGCGCTATTGTACACGCTTACATGTTTCCAAGCAAAGTAACAGAAAAGACACTGCTCCTTCGAACCATGCCATAGTTTGTCAATCCACACCATCTTTAACATGTTTTTATGTAAACATATTTTGAATTATGAGCACGCCAATATAAGTTGAAATGAGAAAAATTTGCTGGATTCAAGTAAACAATTTGCTGAAAACAAAAATTATTCTCTGCGATTGCTTTAATTAAGAAAATATTTTCTTGATTTAAGTCTTGTTCCAGGTTCTAGAATCAAGTATTTTAATCTTGTTTTAACCAATAGTTTATTTTACTCAATTTTAGAAATATGTTAATGCTAATTATAAATTTGTTTTTCTTAATTTAAATTTTATTTTAGTGGTTGATTTGAGCAAATAAGGCTGAATTTCAAATTTTCTTGGATCAAGCAAAATATTTGCTGAATAGTATAAGAGTATTATTTCTGTTCGTGTGCCATTTTTCTTTGTGGTCTTTTTCAAAAAAAAAATTTTGCGAATTTAAGTAGCGCGGGTAAAATTAAAACTCATGAAATTAAAACTTTTGATAGTAATAAAATAATATATATCAAAAAGCAGCACGGATCGTTTTATATAAATCAGTTTTTTAGAAATTCTCAGTTTAACCCCTAATGTTGACATTTATTGCATCTCCAAAACATATTATAGCGTGTGCATCTCGGGCACACGTTTCCAGCCTAACACTGCTTGTGGTAAGAGCCAAGTGCGCTGCGCTTGAGCTTGATACAACTGCTTGCAGACAGGGGCAGACAGACAGACGCACCCGGTTGCTGCCGGAAATGCTTCAGCATAGCCACAAGTTCGCGGTTATTAGCTAACTGTTTTACGTTCAATTTAAAAAATATTCAATTCATTCGCTGAGCTACGCGGCATGAGTTTGCATAAATTAGACAATAGCAAAATAATTCAAGCAGTTCTTTTTTTATTCGATTGTTTGCTTGATCTTTTATAGCAGCAATTATAGCCTTCGTAGTAAGGCATGTGCATGGCGTTGCCACCAAATGAAGACTGCTTTCGACAATATTTATTAGACATTTTTGTGGATTCGTTATATCCAAAAATATGGAAAAGTTAAATGTGATTTCCAAATTGTGCAAGCAGTAGAATTTGTAAGTTTTTTAGAAAATCTTATTGAAAGTTATACTGTGAATCAGTGATCTGCAACGAGTCACGTTTTTGTGATTTATAGTGATTGATTCAAAACCAAGTAGTAATGCGTACAACATCAAACTACAACCAGAACAACTACTCGAAGCACTCTTGCTACAGAAAGTAACACATAGTTCAATGTTTGATTCGTCAAACGAACGTCAAAGTGCAACCAAATACTTATCAACATAAAACCTATTGTTATGAATCAGTGATCTGCAACGAGTCACGTTTTTGTGATTTGTAGTGATTCATTCAAAACCGAGTAGTAGTGCGTACACATCAAACAACAACCAGCACTACTACTCGAAGCACTCTTGCTACAAAAAGTAAAACATAGTTCAATGTTTATTCGTCAATCGAACGTCAAAGTGCAACCCAATACTCTTCAACATCAAACCCACTTGTTATGAATCATACCAAGTACTCATAAATAAAAAATAAATAACTGGCCATTTTAGCCCTTGAAAGGACTTTGACCTAGCTTCTTATGATCAATTGTGTTGTGCGTGTTATTAAGTTTGTACAGAATTGACCGAGAACCGGACCTACATGCTTAACGCCGACTGCGAACGGCGATGAACAGAATGTTCTCGTTCTCAAGAAGCTTTACATGGCATTTTGATTACTCTCTGAGGTTTGCCATTGTCTGCAGAGAGGTGGCGGCCGTACAGAAAAATTATTTTAATTCAAATAATTTTCTGTCGCTGCTGGGGTTCGAACCTGGGTCTCCAGGTTCTTTGACATAGCGGCCACGCACTTTAACCAACTACGCCACGGACGCCACACCAAGTACTCATAGCTCAAGCAAAAGTCTCATAGCTCATTGGGAATACTTGTGTATTTTTCTATGAAAGCGCAGTGACTGCTTTTGAACTTACGCTCTGTTCTTGTCGCTGTTAGAAGAGTCTAAGGCTAACACTGAATTATTTTTAAAATTTTTTAATTCAATGTTGTTTTTAATAATAACAAATCAAGCTTAAATTGTTTACTTACGCCAAAGTTGGCAACGCTGGAAAAGTCATGATCATTCATTTGAAATATGTGTACATAACTTATTAGAAGCGAGTATAGATCATACCGACTACTTACAACCACGAGTCGGAGTATGAAGCATAAAGCATTGGAGTTAAGTTGCGTGTTAATAATATCGCATCATTTTTTGATGAGTATGAATATGAAGTAGAAGCTAAATTAATGCGTATATACTCGAGTCAACTTTGTTTATAACTACTCGCTGCAGTTCTCTGTTATGAATCATACCAAGTACTTATAGCTCAAGCAAAAGTCACTTAGCTCATTAGGAACACTTGCGTATTTTTCTATGAAAACGCATTGACTTAGACTTTTTTCTTTGGGGCTACGTCAAGTTGGTTGGTGTATGCCAACAAGCTCAGAGCGAACATTGAACGCGAAATAGCGGCCGTTTCGGCCGAAATGTGTGGCCGAGTCATCGAAAATTGGGTCCAACGAATCGACCGCTGCATACGTGCCCGCGGTAGCCATATGAACGAAGTCAAGTTCCATTCATAAAAGTTTTGATTGTACTTCAAGCCGATAATAAAGTTATAGAAATATCTGAAATGGTTTGCGTTTTATTTAAAAAAAAAAGTTGTCAAGTCCTTCATAGAAAACCTTTTACTAATATGGCCATGAATAATTATCTTTCATTTCTCAAAAAAAAAAATTACCGTGACGCATTTAATGGAAAAAAAACGAATTGGCCATTTCAGCCTTTGAAAGGATTTTGATCAATCTTCGTATGATCTAATAGTATTTATTGTTCGTATTATTAAATGCTTTGTATACAAATGACTGAGAACTGGACCTTCTAGTTTTATGCCGACCCCGAACGGATAATGTGCATGTTCTCAAGAAGCTTTGCTTTACATCTCCGTATTTACTCTCTGAGGTTTGCCATTGTCTACAGAGTCACCTCTCTATCAGTCACAGCCCGATCAGAAAAATTAATTTAAATTGAAAAATTTTCTATTTCAGCTGGGGCTCAAACCTGGCCTCGAATTGGCATCGAGTACTTAATGCACATTCTTAATGCACTCAGCCACGGCCGCCACAATACACAATGGAACGCATCTGTTCACGGAGTAATAATTCCATGCAACGCCGATGCATTATTTTTGCATTTACGATCTCTGTTCACGGCTTCATAACGTTATGAACTTTTGTCTACTTTAATCGTGGGGGTAGCTTCGTCCGTGTCCCGAAAAATTAATTAATATTGTGTTTTTATAAAAAGTTGTCATAAAAAGTTTTTGCCATAACATGAAAGAATTAACCTTTACGGTCCTACCATAACATTTATCTTAGCACCTATATTCAGCGAATAGCAATTCAATGCAATGCCTTTGTGTTTTGAAAAAAATGCCCTTTCAACTTATTTGGAAACCTGCGCGGTAAAACGCAACGTTTTCACTTCTAAACTATCACGTCTAAATTATATAGAACTGTTCCTTTATACAGGGCCAATTATATTACCAACGGTTAGTCGCACCCAGAAGGTTTCTCTGATTACAATTCATATGATTTGAGTTCAAATAAATTTTCAAGTTTTGACATCATGTTTGTCGTCGTTCAATTCAGTCATTTATTTAAATCTAATCTAATTCGTTCCAAACCTTAAAAATTGTCACCCAACGGATGCGGCATTCATTGATATCGGCTCGATTCGTTTCCACTTTAAGCTTGAACACAAAACTAATGGTTTTATAATATTTTGATAATTTTAAGCAATGATTAATCGGATCAAGTCATGGAAATAGTGTTGTTTGATTTTTTAATTTTCGGTAACTGCTTTGCATAATGTTGGATGTATGGATGGATGGATGGTTGGATGGAGGGATGCGTTTGTAGAAACGAGTGTAGCTCGTATCGTCTTAACAACGAAATCTCATTGAATAAAAAAGCCATTTAAATGGGACTTGAAAATACAAATGAACACGTTAACAACAACATCCGGTCCGATCAAAGCGGCAAATTCGGCTTAAAATATATATATAAAAAAAAAAAGAAAAAAAAAAAAAAACAAACACAAAATTTAAAACTTTATTGAATGCGACACTCTGTAAAAGTTCAAGACTTGAAGCATATTTAAATGAACATTTTGAGGTTTTGAAATATAGCGTCTGCGTCTGCCTGATATGTGTTGAAAACACTTTTGATTGATTACCCGATGCCTCGTTGTGAATTGTGAATTGTGGTCAAGCGTTGGTTGAATGGCATCTGAAGACATCTGAAAGGCATCCAAAGATAAGTGTGGCAATTAACGCATAAGCAATGCATGTGTTGTTTTATTTATTTTTTATTTTTTCATTTTTGTATTTTAGCAGGTGGTACCGTTGTTGGTGCTGTTTATGTAGTCAGTCGGTGTTGATAGTGGTATTGGTGGTGGAGATGAAATGGTGCTGCAACGTATAATGCTCAGGTATTGAAACACATTAAATGTGGTCATTAAGGGCAGAAACCCGCTTGTTATCACATCATCATAAAATTTCTTACCACTTTAACAATTTCTTCATTAATTGATCTTTTGAAACAAGCGCCAAAGGCAATCACTTGACGCGTCCTAATTTCTTTCTGCTGATTAGGATGGCAACACAAGGCGCGAAGTAATCAATTTGTTTGTTAAACAGTTTTCGAATTTTATTACTGATAACTTTAAGTTTCATTACAAAAATGTATTATCCTATATATGTTAGAATGTAAATACTTGACAACAATTTTGTTTGGAATTTTAAAATGGAATTAACAGAATTTTTAATTCAAAAACTCCACTTTTGAATGCAACTTTTTAATTGAAAAATTTTTTAATTAAAAATTAAAATTCTGATAGTTGTAAAATTAAGGATTTAATAACATAATCCAATAGCATTTTTGCAAAAATCATGTTATATGTCTGAAAGTAAATGTTATGAAGACAAAAGTTTTTTTTTTTGTTTTTTGGGATCACAATCACAGATTAAATGGGAATTATTGTTATAAAAAACGACCAATAAATATAAAAATAAATAACTGGCCATTTCAGCACTTGAAAGGACTTTGACCTAGCTTCTTATGATCAATTGTGTTGTGCGTGTTATTAAGTTTGTACACAATTGACCGAAAACCGGGCCTACATGCTTAACGCCGACTCCGAACGGCGATGAACGGAGTGTTCTCGTTCTCAAGAAGCTTTACATGGCATTTTGATTACTCTCTGAGGTTTGCCATTGCCTGCAGAGAGGTGGCGGCCGTACCAAAAAATTATTTTAATTCAAATAATTTTCTGTCGCTGCTGGGGTTCGAACCTGGGTCTCCAAGTTCACTTGTACACTTCAAATACATAATTTTTAAAAAGTTGAATAAACATTTAAAACTTTACTTTTTCCAAATCAAATACAACTTTTTACAAGTCAAATTAAACTGTTTCTTTTAAACAAAAAAAAAAAAAAAATAAAATAAAAATTTATTTACATATCAAATTCAACATTTTATATTCAAAAAAAATATTCAGTTTGAAATTCAACGCATGATACAATTATACAGGTAGGTTTGACAATAGGTTATTTTCTCACGAGATCGTTCATGGATTATCAAAATCAGCTGTCAAAAAAAAAAAAAAATATAAAACAAAAACAAAGTCACCAAAAAGTGTAAACAGAAAAAATACAATTTGTGCAATATATAAATAAAAGAATAAATATGGGCAAACGTAACTCCCAAGTGCGATGCAAAACGTCAACGGTGGATGCAAAGTTGTTGCTTTGTCCTCTCTGCAGATGAATTTGTTTGTTTTTGTTTTGTTTGCTTAGTTTTGTTTGATTTTTGACAATTCATGTTCGCTTGAGAACTGTCACACCTACCTGTTAATTATACCATGGTTCAACCTTTGAAATTTAAAATGTAACCTTTAGCAACAAGTATTATTTGAATTTCAAGAGTTTTAATATAATTTGGAAAAAGTTGAATTGAAAATGTTAATGATTGTATTGAAAGGTTGTTTTTAAAGGTATCTTGAGAACATTTAAGTTTGAAAGGGTCATAAGGCCGCGTGGTAGACATAGAGAAGTATATTGTTTTGATCAACATCATCACCTTGGTCAATTAAGCCAAGTTCGTCTATGTGCCGGTCTTGATAACAGCCGTCACTTTGTAGCAAACGTACTGAAAATTGATTTATAAGGTTCTTTTTAAAATATAAATTTCATGTTCGAAAGTGACAAAGATCGGATGAAGACCAGGCCTATCTCCCATACAAAGTGACTTTTGAAAAATAGTTGAATCTCGAACAATTTCATAAAAATGTATCTTAAAATTTTGCACATAAGATTTGAACCCAAATATGCGATCTTAGTTTGAAAATTGGCTAAATCGAATGAAAATTACACATATCCCACACAAAGTGACTTGATCAGAACTGAAAAATCTTTTATGTAATAAATTTGTATTTATATTTAATATGCACTCTAAATATTGCACCCTAACTTTTCTTCTATAAGACACATCTATTTCTAATACATTTTTGTCCTAAGAAAATTGGCTGTGGGAAGTGATAGCTCCCTACTTCAACTTTGCCACTACCAAGAAGACTGTGTATCAGGCCCGTAGACAAGGGGGGGTTTTTAGGGTTAAGACCCCCCCTTATGGTCCAAAAAGTATAAAAAAATAATAAAGCGAAATACAGCGAAAACATCAACAAGCATAAGTATCGAAAAAAGTTCGATACATTCAATTGAACTTTGTCTACGACCAGCAATTTAAGAATTTATTGCGTTAACAGGTGTAACGTGAAAGTGGTGAAATTTTGATTGCGTTTCGTTAGATAAGTTTAAGAGTTTCTATTGTTAATTTTACTGTGCCAAAACTACAAAAATTAGGCTTCTTAATTAGCTGCAGAAACCAGAAGTAAAAAAAGGCTAGAACGGTGGAAAGTAAGAGCTTGATTCAAATGGTTTTTTTTCCTTTATCAATGCGTAAATGTGTTAAAAAGTTGCCGAATATTTCTGAATGTTTGAAAGCTGTGTTTTTTTTTTGCAGCGTGGTTGCATTGATTGAATATTAATGGATTTTATTTAGCTTTTAGCTTGATGCGGAACCGACAAAATCCGAATAATATTATATTTCATCTGTATTGTACAGTAGGCTGGAGTGAAAAATGTCAACATTTTTTTTTCGGAAACGGGTACCCTTCAATGACTGTGTATGAGACCTAAATTGTAACAATTCTGTAAAATATTTAATTTTTACGACGTCATCTTGAGTCTGCACATTTGACTTTAAGTTTGAAAATTTTTGAAATTTTTGAAATTTTTGACATTTTTACAAATTTTTTTTTATGTACTTGAAAAAAAAACCAATACTGGTAGTCACTAAATTGTTGAACAAGGCCTTAAATATAGATAGGATTTTTTAAAACATTTTTAGGTGGTGGTTTCAGTATGCGCATTAGGCCTAAAGTTCGCCAAATATTCGTAAATTTCTGATATTTTTAACGTTTTAGAATATCTGATATCCTCTTATAATGTTATAAAAACTGGTTTATATAGCTTTCGTTAATCAACTTAGCATTGTGAAACTCTTCGCTAGTTCATATTAAACTACCCAGGACTCACCACGGGGAGGTGCTTGCAGTGGCAGTTAAAGTGTTAAGCATTCTTGGTCGAACCGTTGGCATTGGGTTGGTTTACTCCAAATTGGAAAATGCAGCTTATTGCAAGTTTTGCGTATTTTTTAACACTAGTTTTGGAGGCGCAGGATCACAATCTCTTGTTAATTTTACCGAATGATAATAAAAACTTTTTAAATAAAATTTTCTAACCTTTCATTGTGGCCTTTACAAAAGTCAGGAAATACAAGCAAATGTCGTTATTCTAATCGTGGTTATTTTTATATAGAATTATAAACCGATATAAGTTTGCAGGTAAATTATTAAAATAATAATATAAGATGCTTAATTATCGTCATTTTAGAAGTTTGTCTTGAAAATTTTATTTTTTTAGCGTCTTTCTGTATTCCAAAATGACAGTGCAACGATAATCAAGATATATAGCCGAAACACATTGAACTCAACAAACGGCAGTTTTGAAATTATAGAACACACGTTTTTTATGTTAAATAGGTGTGCATCCTTAAGCATACATAGGGATTGCAGTGTCACAGCGGACGCTGTGTTATTGGAATTAACAAAAAAAAAAAAAAAAAAAATAAAATAAGTAATTTATAAATAAAATTTGTAAAGAATTTTATCAAGCGAAAGCTTTTTTAGTATTCTACAGCAACCTTGATAAATAAAAAGTTTTCGTAATTCACCAGAGTAGGTGAATCCCTGTTAACAGCTAATTGTTCTCATTAATAGCATAACACAGAGAACAGATTTCTGCTTTCATTTTCCTTATGTTCCACAAAAGTGTATTAATTTGTAGAAAATAATTATTATTGTTAACATTATTATGTTAATATTAACCTTGATATTGCCTGCTACGAGCAGCCACAACTCTCTTGATAAATTTATCAATAGCAAATGAGATATTGACAAATTTATCAATTAAAGAGCTTTTTTCTATCACAGAATACCAACTCTTGATAAATAGTCAATACAGGATAAATATTCAATAAGGTGAATTTATCAAGTACGCAGAATCGGGCTGTTAATATAAATACTAGTATCGCCTGTGGCCGAAATTCGGCCATCTGTTTCTGTACGGTAACGAAACTATATAGAAAAGTATAACAAATAAATCAAGATAATGAGAATTCTCAAGATAATAGAAGCAAGCAGCAGTTTTTGGTTTTTAACGCTGAGAGATATTAAGAGAAAGCAACAACCACAACAAAAACAACAACAACAACAACAACAACAACAACAACAACAACAACAACAACAACAACAACAACAACAACAACATCATCAACAACAACAAACACAACAACAACAACAACAACAACAACAACAACAACAACATCAACAACGACGACAATAATGCTACTCAGCTCTTTTTAAGTGTTTGCGTCACTCCCGCATTCTACTCTTGCTTTTGTAAGCTACAGCAGCGATGTTCAACAGAGCTTTGTCGCTTTGTAGTTTCTCATTGTCCCATTGGTAAAAAAAAGCATTTTACATTTGCTCAGTTTTACCTATCTTAATCACAACATATTCGAATAAAAATTATATTGTGCAAATCTACTCGAAAATACCTATCCATCGATATAAGTATTATGTGAATATGTTGAAGGGAACACAAACTTTTTGTTTGCCTATTAATATATAGATATAAAATAAACAAAAATAAAAAAAATTATTTTTGTTTTATGTATTTGGTGTACAAAAAAGTTTTAAAGTGTTTTTTTTCAAGTTTGTCGCTTTATTGTGAAAAATTTGTTACAAATTCATTTCTCAAAGTATTGTCTATTTCTAACCACTGATTTTTCCCATCTTTCTGGTAATTATATATAAAATACCTTTTCATTTATCGATTTCAAAAACTATCGATATTTTTTTTAATCCAAACCCCCCCCTTAGGTAAATCCTGGCTACGGGCCTGCTGTGTATTGCTCATTTTGAGAAGATTCAGTGAAATAATAAGAATAATTTTACTGAATACTGCGATCTGTTAACTTTTCTCCAAATTGGTATATTTGAAAACGATTGATTGGTTGATTTAAGAGAAGCCCTTTAATAAAATACTGGAGTTCATTCTTTGAAAGAATTATTTACTGGATCGACTTAGATAAACTCGTTGAAAATAGAGATAATACAAAACTGCCGTCTACAGTAAAAATATTCCCAATTATTACTTTTGGTTCTGGTGACCTTATTAGCCAAACATATTTCAACGCAATATCACGGAAAGTGTCTTGGTGTATCTAATAAGTCGAAAAGTGACGTAGACGTAACGTGACGTAGAAGCCTGTTGAATTTTAATTTCTATGTTACGTCGACAGACATTTCAGCGTACAAGGTGTTTTTTGTAAAGTTGCTAGCGTCACACTTTGACTTTTGAGTATTTTTTTTTGTTTTTTTCCATTTATTTGTGTTTAATTATTGAAGTTCAATTATTAAATATTAATTAATTATCGATTTGTGTTTATTACATTATTGAAAATGTCATTTTATAATTTAAGTCGATTTTTTATCAAGAACTAAAATAATTGAAATATGTTTCACAATGGTATACGAAGAAAAATTTGATTTATTTGACACTTGCTGTGGTTGCTACCAACATGCATCATAAACAAAAAGTCATAGTAAGTTGTGTCAAGTTAACACATATGTATTACGTCAAGTTTTCATAATCAGACCATTAGTCCCCGCATGCAATGGACCAAGCGCTTTCTTAGAAATGCCTGATTTCTTTTTTTATAAATATTTCAGAATAAATAGGATATAATTTTGTATGGAAATATGTGTTTTTTTAATTGTGAATTATGAAAATATCTACAAATTTCTACAAAATCTATTTGCAACACTAATATTTGTTGCACTGTGATTTTAAAATATCAGTTTTATATCGCTGATAAACACGGAATAAATAAATAAACACGAAAAACCTTACCCCACAAAAACTTAGAAACTAATTCCTTGAATGTATTATACGTGAAAAATTTCATTGTTATTTGGACATGTTGTAATATTTTGAACTTTTTGGGGTCAAGCTAAAAATGTTCAAAAATTGATCCTAAGCGTAGAAATTGGATTAATTTTTAATTTTCAATAATGACTGTATGGGTGGAAATCATATGGAACGAAAGTTGCTGGATGAAGTCATCAAAAAGCGATTAACTCTTCGAAGATATTCGTTAGAAAAGGCAGCTACGTGATTTATTCCATAACTTGCTAGATATATGATTCGTAAAATTTATGATTGAAGCGAATTTTATGTTGACGCTATGGAATTCATAGTAAGTGGAGCCCCTTTTTTTCACCGGAAGTTGATGGCTTAGCGGAAGATCTTGCAGCGTCTAGTTAACTGAATTAATTCCTCTTCGATATCATGTCAAATTAATTCGTTTCCTCTACAATTAAAGCGATAATAAAGTCAACAACAATTGGGCTGAATATGCATAACAATGGCGCCAAACGACAGTGGATTACTATAAAAGATATGCCAACAACAACCATTACAGCAACAACAATAAAGGCAGCAGAAAATTTATAAAGTTAACAAAACTAATTAAGGCGCATAAAGACCGCAGCGCAGTGGAAAAACAATGGCTGAGCATCGAGTGACTCTATCCGCTGGAGAAACTAGAAAATTGAATTGAAAATATTTGTTGTTTGTTTGTGTGCAAAACTTACACGTAGTTTCGATTCCACGCGCTGAATTGCAGCTGAGTCGAGCTGAATGAACAAATTTTTGCCTTTTTTTTTTCGTGGCTGATACTGATCTGGCTTTTTTTTTGTTGGCTGCTTTAATTATCTGGCTATTTCCTACTTTTGCCTTCTGCGCTACGTTGCACCTTTTGCGATGGGCGCGCGGAAAAGTTCCCATTTATTTGCTACGAAAAATTGTCACTGTTTTGCATATTTTGTCACGAAAGTGTTTCTAATTTCGAGTTGATGGCGAAAAGTTGAAGCGCATTTTTTATGGTTTTTACTTTAATAGTGGAAGGAAATGAAAATTCAATGTGATGTTAAATGGCGCTCATAACGGTAGTTATGATGACGAGGGGGCCACAAATTAAGCGCAGTGGCGTGGTTATATGAGAGCAGAAAAGGTGATTGAAAGAGTTAACGGGCTGGTGAAAAAAATATGGTTACCTTTTAGTACTGCCAAAAACCATGACCTCTTGAAGACGGATATTGCTAAAGTTATAGTGTGCATAAAGTTTGCTTCGCCATTTTGGGTTTACTATTAAAAAAATATCAGAGGGAGGACGATCTTCACAAGGCCACCCGTGTAGGTCAGGGGCGATCTTCACACGGCAACGTGTCTGACTGCCTCAACCTGATTGCCATCTCAGTTCGACTCAATCCTCTCCGTGGTGTCCTCTAGAAAAGGAAAACTGGCCACCGCTAGTTTGACGGCTAATCTGAGCGGCGGGCTACCTGCCTTTAAAGGGTTGTGCATCGGGTTTGAAGCAATAAAATAAAAAAACAATTTCAATGAAACGGAAAAGAATAAAGATAAAAATGATCCCCAAATCTGATGACGACTACCATAAACGAAACTGACAATGTTTTACGGATATGCACTTGGCACGTCCGAACCCTTAATTGGGATGGTTCCTCTATCCAACTGATAGATATCTTGGAAAGATACAAAGCTGATATCACTGCAATCCAAGAAATGCGATGGAAGGGACAGGGTTGCTTACGACAAGCATCCTGCGATGTCTACTACAGCGGCTATGCGGATAAGCAAGAGTTTGGATGCGGATTCGTGGTTGGCAAGAGACTACGGCACCATGTTGTGCGATTCATACCTGTGAACGACGACTTGCCATAATCCGTTTGAAGGCAAAATTCTTCAATATAAGCCTTATTTGTGCTCACGCTCCGACAGAAGATAAGGACGATGAGACCAAAGTTAGCTTCTACGAGCGCCTTGAAGAGGCCTATGAGCGCAGCCCCCACGACGACATAAACATCGTGCTTGTTTACTTCAACTCCAAGGTGGGAAAAGAAAATATCTTTGGTCCAACAGTCGGAAAGTTTAGCCTCCACGACAATACCTCCGATAACGGAATGAGGCTGATTGACTTTGCCGCAGCGCGAAACATGGTCGTTAGTAGCACTAGATTCAAGCATCTCAATATTCATAAAGCAACTTGGCTGTCTCCTGATCAAAAGACGCGCAACCAAAAGCACTCTTCCAGTGTTTTAGATGTACGAACGATCCGTGGTGCCAATATAGACTTGGATAATTATCGTGTTGCAGCCAAGATCCATACACGTCTAAGCGCAACCAAGAATGCGCGCAATCCGGCACAGAGAAAGCTAGTGATCTAAAAGCTGCAATCAAAACGAACAGCCAAAGACTTCGATTTTGATATGTTTAACTACATCGATGTCAGCGTACAGCTCATACAGCTCGAGGTTCCATCGAATTCGGTACTCGCCATTGACGCAGATTGGACCGAGAATCTTACGAAGGATCTTTTTCTCGAAGGCTCTCAAAGTCTTTTCATCAGAACTGCTCAATGTCTAGAGTTGTGCTGCATATAATATGATTCATGTGGCGTCCGTGGCGTAGTTGGTTAAAGTGCGTGGCCGCTATGTCAACGAACCTGGAGACCCGTGTTCGAACCCCAGCAGCGACAGAAAAATATTTGAATGAAAATAATTTTTCTGTACGGCCGCCACCTCTCTGCAGACAATGGCAAACCTCAGAGAGTAATCAAAATGCCATGTAAAGCTTTTTGAGAACAAGAACATTCCATTCATCGCCGTTCGGAGTCGGCGTAGGTCCGGTTCTCGGTCAATTGTGTACAAACTTTAATAACACGCACAACACAATTGATCATAAGAAGCTAGGTCAAAGTCCTTTCAAGAGCTGAAATGGCCAGTTATTTATTTTTTTTTTTATAATAGGATTCATCCTATACGAGCCTCTTATGGCTGAATTACAATACTGCGTTAGGTCGGTCGGCCTTTGACAGCTCGACTAGAAACAATGGGTTCTTATGAAGCAACACAAAATATGACCTCATGCATTGCGTCGACCTCATCCCGTAAATATGAATTTGAGGGGGTGACGTACGATCAACGCTATGAGTAGCGACATGCTCAAGCTAGGTCGTGCTTTTGACATTCCATATTAACGCTGAGTTGCATTTTCGTTGAGCAATGCTAAAATGTGGGTATTCTTGGATTCCGATGGAAAACTTAGATTTTCATAGGATTATCGTGGGAATTTATATTTTGATGCGAGTTTTTTTTAAATTGATCAAATTTTTTAAATTTACATGCTGCTTAAGTAGTATAAAAATGATTTTGATGAATTTAGCATGATATTAATATTATTCAATTGTATTTCATATTAAAATTTATGCATTTTTTAGTATATTATAAATAATATTATAAGGGTATTCATGCAAAATGGCAAACTTATATATTGGTCAATTAGATATTTTAATGAGGTTGGTTGAGGACGAATACCCTTAATATCATTGTTTGAATAATATAACACACAAAGGAATGTTGTGGTAAGATAGATTGGCAAATGCCGTTCACTTTGTTTTTGTAAAGTTGTACCCAAGTACTCACTAATTACAAGTGATTCAGCGAGCATTGTACAAGGGGGCGTGGCAGCTCGAATCTGCAATATTGAATAACTTTGGAATTATAGGTCGCACAACATTGGAATTAGGTGTTTGGCCTCGATTTACATGTGCCGTTCCACTGGTAAAATTTTAAGGGCGTTGGGCAAAGGGCGTGTCACTTTTTCGGCTGCCCAAATTGTGGGTATAACTTTCGAACTATTAGTCACACATCAATGAAACTCGGTAAGAATGTACTATTTAGTCTTGTCCTTTGACTGGAAAAATTGAGTGAGCATTGGACAAGGGGGCATGGCACCGCCCATATAAGTCAAACTTATGGCATCAAATAGCTTTGGAGTTAAATGCCGCATAATAATGAAACTCGGTATGGAGTTCCCACTTGGTAATGTCCATCTAGTAGAAAACTGAGACGGGCATTGTACAAGGGGGTGTGGCTCCGCCCATAAAATTACAATTTTTGATATCGAATATGAAAGTAAGTCACAAAACGTTGAATTTTAGAATAGAACTACTATTTGGTGATGTATTTCTTCTAAAAAGTTTTGACAGGCATTGTTCAAGGAGCCACACCCCGCCCATACATGCCAAAGTTTTGATATCGAATAGCTATTGAAATTAAAGTCGCATTACATTAAAACTCACAATGGAGTTCCACTTGGTGATATCCTTCTTCGCCTATGGTACTTGTAAATTTGTACTACAGCACCAACTGGTGTCTAAGTTGGATCAAAGTAGATAGCGACAAAATACTCACCGTACCTCAAAATCACAATATACCAATTTTCATTCTAATCGCATAAATAATTGTACTACAGCGCCCTCTGGTGTTCAATACAGGTCAAAAAAGATAGCAGAAAACACTCAGCGTACATGAAAAAAAGAGTTGGCTGTGCCGTGGACACACCCGTAGGTTTTGACGTGACGAAGTTTCTTGCTGTTGTTGTTAATGTTGATGTTGATGTTGATGTTGATGTTGATGTTGATGTTGATGTTGATGTTGATGTTGATGTTGATGTTGATGTTGATGTTGATGTTGATGTTGATGTTGATGTTGATGTTGATGTTGTTGTTGATGTTGATGTTGATGTTGATGTTGATGTTGATGTTGATGTTGATGTTGATGTTGATGTTGATGTTGATGTTGATGTTGATGTTGATGTTGATGTTGATGTTGATGTTGATGTTGATGTTGATGTTGATGTTGATGTTGATGTTGATGTTGATGTTGATGTTGATGTTGATGTTGATGTTGATGTTGATGTTGATGTTGATGTTGATGTTGATGTTGATGTTGATGTTGATGTTGATGTTGATGTTGATGTTGATGTTGATGTTGATGTTGATGTTGATGTTGATGTTGATGTTGATGTTGATGTTGATGTTGATGTTGATGTTGATGTTGATGTTGATGTTAATGGTTATGTTGATGTTGATGTTGATGTTGATATTGATGTTGATGTTGATGTTGATGTTGATGTTGATGATGATGTTCATGTTGATGTTGATGTTGATGTTGATGTTGATGTTGATGTTGATGTTGATGTTGATGTTGATGTTGATGTTGATGTTGATGTTGATAATGATAATGATAATGATGTTGATGTTGATATTGATGTTGATGTTGATGTTGATGTTGATGTTGATGTTGATGTTGATGTTGATGTTGATGTTGATAATGATAATGATAATGATGTTGATGTTGATATTGATGTTGATGTTGATGTTGATGTTGATGTTGATGTTGATGTTGATGTTGATGTTGATGTTGATGTTGATGTTGATGTTGATGTTGATGTTGATGTTGATGTTGATGTTGATGTTGATATTGATGTTGATGTTGGTGTTGGTGTTGGTATTGGTGTTGGTGTTGGTGTTGGTGTTGGTGTTGGTGTTGGTGTTGGTGTTGGTGTTGGTGTTGATGTTGATGTTGATGTTGGTGTTGGTGTTGGTCTTGGTGTTGGTGTTGGTGTTGGTGTTGGTGTTGGTGTTGGTGTTGGTGTTGGTGTTGGTGTTGGTGTTGGTGTTGGTGTTGGTGTTAGAGTTGGAGTTTTTGTTGGATTTGGAGTTGGTGCTTTCTTTTAGCTTTTTTTTTGCTTCCCCATTGGTTGTGCTCTAATTTCAATTAATCCAGCAAAAGTGATGCATATGCGTCACATTAGGCTGTTCCCTGAGGGTCTTTGACACGCCGTCAATTTTTTTTTTTATTTTTGTCATATGCCCGAAGACCTCACCCTTGTTTTCGTAGCTTAAAATTTACCGTTGCACCAGTAGTCACAGAGTTAAAAATCTATGCAACGTTTTTTCATGGCTGTAGTATTTTTACTGCATTATGTGATTGCATCCCTGAAATCATGACAACAAAATTTTTTTTGTAATTTAGTTGTGAAGCGTAATAACACATCCCTGCTGTCGTAAAACAAAATTTACTGTAGCACTCCTCCTGAGTGAGTAATAATTACATGCAACGATATTACATTTCTGTTACATAAGCTGCTATATTCACGACCTGACAACGCCAGAATTTTTTTTTTATTTTTGTCGTAAAGCCATGTATAAAAACTTTATTTTCCTTTTTAAATTTTTATCGTAGGTTATATACTCATTGAGTAAAAATTCAATGCAACGCCGCTGCATGAATGTTGCGTTATCGATCTTTGAGCGGCTCTCTCAGCGTCCCCATGATGTCAGAAATTTTTTGTCTAATTTTGTTGTGAGGGTTTCCAGTAGGCTTTTATTGGCGTATCGTATTTTTAATCCTAGCACTAATACTCAGCGAGAAATTATTCCATGTAACAAATTTTCAGTTGCGTTGCTTACGCAGCTCCCAGTACGTCCCTATGCCGTATTAAATTTTGTTTTTGTTTTTTTAATATAGTCAAAGAATTAAGCTTTATGGTCATACTATTTTTTTAATCATAGCTCTTATACCCAGCGAGTAACAATTCAATGAAACGCAGATGAATTTTTAAAAAATTAATTTTTCAACTTTTTTGGAAACTAGAGCAGTATAACGTAACTTCGTCACGTCAAAACCACTATATACCGATTTTATTTAAATTTGTACTTAAGCGCCCTCTGGTGTTAAAGGTGGATAAAAATTGATTGAAATTGCCCGAAAACACGCACCGTACCAAAAAACTTCCATACACAAATTTACATGAATATTTCCATACGTATTTTCAACTTGCTTTCGTTGACGAAATTTCCTACATTTTGCTCTCAAAATTTGCAAAAATCTCGACAAAAATTAACAGTAATAATAGTAATAAATAGCAGTAATTTTGACAAAAACAAGAAAAATAATGACATCAAGCAATCACATTGTATAAAAAAAAACAATATTCATATATATATATATATATGTCGGAGTATCTTCCGTTTTAACAAATTTTATTTTAAATTGAAATTAAATAATTTATTTGATAATTAAAACGAGGCAGTCTCGATCTCGCCACTACTGATTGCTTCCGTTTTCTGAATCTTTCTGATTTCTGCTTCTCAAAAATTATTCAGTAGTCAGTCGATTCCACCCAAGCTTTGACATGAGTGTCACCACTTGCCATTTTTATTGAAATTCATACAGTACTACGACATATATATAAAATATCGATCAATCAAAGAAAAATTTTTTGCCATAAAAACTGAAATGTGTTTCCAGAAATTCCATTTTAAATTTTAATTTAATTTCACATTTTATCATTAAATTGTAAAGCGTTCATTTATTTTGAAGCTTCTAGTCCGAATTTTCACGTTAATATGTGACATTTTTCATTATATCGCAGATTATATTACACTTAATAAAAAGATCTTAGCTTTCTAAAGTAGGTTTTATGGTTCTTAATGATTTTATGACAATATCTTTTAATTTTTTATTGATTAAAATTATAATTGCATGATTTCGGAAAAAGGGACGTTTTGTGGGATTTTTAGTATAGCTGCTTTTATTGGCAACACCAAAATGATAGACGCACGATCTGTCAACGCAACATTTAGTTTTGCAAAGTTTGAGGTCGTCCGTTTTGACAGCTTATATCGTAAAGTTTTTACAACGGAGACCAAAGTACGGTCAAAGGCCGACCGACCTAACGCAGTATTGTAATTCAGCTATTAAGTCTTGCGCCTCGGCAAAACTCAGCATTGCCAGACAAATTTTGACAAATCCATTCAAAAATTAGACATTTTCTGGTAGAAACGTACTCACAATATTTTGGTAAATTTTCGCTTATTGTGTTGTTAACAGTGGTTTGAAAATTGGATATCAGCAAAATATTGCAATTAAAACGTAAACATTTTTTGGATGAAGATTTTTTGCGATTTTCGACGTAGATTGATAGAAAAAGTATATATTGATTAGCTTAGTTCGCCTTTTTGTGATGAAGCGACTGTAAAATGCTGGTTCAATGAGTTCAAGCGTGGTCGTCGTTCTCTCCAAGACGAATTTTGTAAAGGTTGTACAAGAACGGCTGTTGTGGCAGAAGATATTGATGCTGTGAGTAAACTGTAAGAAGCAGACCCGCATGTGATATACCGGGAAAAGGAGACATCCTTGGAAATTAGTGGGACTAGCATACATTCGATTTTACACAAGGATTAAGGCGTCCGAAAGACTTATTCCCATTGGATAACCCATAAAAAAAGGCTTTTGTCGGTTGGTGCAAGGAAATGCTGAAAAAATACAGCGTGGGTGGTTCGAAGTACATCTACGACATCACCACAGGTCACAAATGATGTATCTATGCTTATGAGTCTGAAACAAAACAGCAATCTACTATTTGGGCCTTTCAAAGTTTCATACGTTTTTCAGAAAGACCAGTAATTTCGCAACTGTATCACTTGACCAACGAAGAACTGCTATACTGAATGGTATATAACAGTTTGTTTGCCGAAATTCTTTGGAGAATTGAGGAATACCAACCACAGTAAGAAAACCATCCTCCATCACGACAATGCGAGTGCCGACACTCCAGCTCAAACAAAAGAGTTTGATTGCACTCAAAACGTGAAATTGATCTGTTATCCGCAGCTATGGGCAGAGAGCGCTCTTAGAGCGCTGAGAGCAAGAATTGAGAGCAAAGGCTTATGTAGCAACACAAAACGCAACAACAAATCAAAGACAAAAGACAAACACAGAAACAACACAGAAACAACACAGAATCTTTAAATTAGAAGAAGAAACAGAAGTAGTGGTGCCCATACCCGGTTATCTGCCTTACAGTCTCGACTTGGCACCCAATATCTATTTTCGGCTCCCTCACATTAAGAAAGAATGCGTAGCGAGCATTTTTTATGCCCGAAAGGGCCGTTGAAGACGTCAAAATCTAGTTTCGGAGGTACTTACTTCAGAGTGAAAAAACCGTTTCAAAAATTGATTGAAATGAAAGCAAAAGTGTATTGATCTTCTTAATACACTATTTTTAATAATAATTTGAAAAATAATAAAAAGCATTTTCACTCATTAACCACTGTTTTTTCATTGATAGGCGCAAAACTTAAAAGGCAACTCTCGCAAGATATTTCAAAATATTTCCACAACTTTTGAAAATACATTTCTTCAGCTACGTTACTGCTTCTCTTAACCCCTTGCCACAGCTTAGTATGCAACATTTGTTCCAATTGTAAGGCAAAACGAACTAAATACAAAATGCTAATGCCTTCATTTAACACGAACTTTGTATTGTGTGTTTATAGCATTGTGACTGTGATTGTTGTTTGTGCTGTTGTTGTTGTGCCATTGTTTTGATATCTATTCTGCACTCAAATTTTGTTTCATGCATTTGTAGTGGTTTTCTCCATTATTTATATGGAGAACTAATAATAATAATTCTTGCCAATTTCATATAGAATTCATTGGAGTTATTTTATCATAAATATTTTTGTTGTTGCTATTGTTTTTGTTGCTGCTGCTGCTGCTTCAGCTTAACTCTGCAACTTGTAATTAAATGTTAATTTCGGCCATTTTGGAAAATGGTTCAAAGTAATGTGTCTGTATGTTTGTGCTCGCTGCATGTGGCCCGACTAGGTATGAGCGGAAAAGTGCGTGTTTATTTTATGTGTAAATTTAACTATTTCCATTTGTATTATTATTATTTGCCGCATATGATTAATTTTTTTAATATTTAGTTTCAATGTTTTTATTTATAAATGTTGCTGTTGTTGTTGTTGTTTCTATAATAAATTTGAATATTTTGCTAGTTTGTTGCCTGGAAGCCGGATATATGGCCGTTGAGCAAATGAGTCAGAATTTTTAGTGTATTATTATTAGATTATGCGGAATATTAATGGGTTGATATAGCAATTAAGCTGAGGGGGGTGAGGAATGTAGAAAGTGTTGGTGGGTCAGTCGCAAAATGTGGCAGCCCAACATAATTGCTTCATTTTAGAGCTTTAATAGATTTCGAACAGGAGTGCATGATAAAATTTTTATATAAATTTTTTTTTTTTAATAATATTATTGGTAGATTAACAAAAGTAAAATTTCAAATATGTTTCATTTTTAGAAAGTCGAAAATTTATCAGTACCAAAACAATAATGTTTGATTCAAATATTAAAAATGGAGATTGTTTTGGAGCAGCTTTGCCGTTTTTCGCCATCTAGCAATCTGACCGAGATTGGTTTTGATTGGACGTCTTTTGTCTGTACCTGTCATACAAAATCATTTTACAAATCAATTAAGGTCCAGTGGATTTACCCCTAGGGACTGACCAATTTCCAACATTTTAGAAATTTTGTTTAGATATGTTAAACTAACTAAGCATACAAAGTTTTATTAGCATAGAAATACTCCCTCTTTTTGTTTCCAAATTTTGTATAAGGGCAAAGCACTGTGCGAGAGGTGACGCAGACAAACTGACAAATCTCAGAGAGTAAATATGACTTATCCCAGTAAGTCCAGAGTAGCATGCATACACGAAATATGCATGCTGTACACATGTAGATGTATGGACAAGGCATGCATTGTCATAAAAAAAAAACAAAGATTCATCAGAATCACTGAAATTCTTGTTTTGCAGCTATTTTATGCTAAGAGTATGCATGTTGTTTATATAAAGTAGCATGCATGCTAAAACAAGCACGCTGTATTAGTACTAACGAATGTACCGAGCATGCGTAGTTAAAAAATTTTATTAAATTCCGATAAATTTTGGTTAAACCGATTTTGTATGCATACAGTATACATGTAATTTGCACAGCGTATCATGCATTCGGAAAAAACAAAACAGCGAAGAATTAGTGGAAAACCCAGAATTAATAACAACAAAAAACACACAAATACAACAACAAGCAAACGCGAAATTGCAAGGTCCTTGATTCTGAGGCGTAAAAACCAAACAAAACTTATTTCGGCGAATTCTAACAAACTGTAAAATTCTAACAAAACATCAATGACCTGCAGTATCAATTGAAGTCTTGATCAGATCAGTTCACAGATCAGACCACCACACAAATTAAAATAAACAATACAAAATACATATATGTATAAATAGCTGCACAAAATGTTACAATATTTTCACGAAAATATACCAGCCACACCAAATAATATTGCATGCATACGGCATTAGTATTTACTCATGCATACGGTATTAGTATTGACGCATGCATACAGTATTCATGATATTGTATGCATACAGGATTAGTATTAACGAATGCATACAGTATTACTAATTCCTCATGCATGCAGTATTAGTAATTGTGCGGGTTCACTGTACACATGCTCTTGGGAAAGGAAATGAACATGCCTTTATGCTGGCATGCATGCAGAGCATCAGACGCATGCATATATTCTCAATGCGGCATGCATGAATGTACTTACTGGGATAACTTCTTGACAACACGACTTATGAAATGACTTATAAAACTTCTTGACAACATGAACTTCAGTCGCGTTTCATGAGTCGGCATAAGCACTTGTAGGTCCAGTTCATGATCGTTTGTGTACAAAGATTAAAATAACGCACAACACAATTGCTCATAAGAATTTGTATCAAAATCCTTTCAAGGGATGAAATGGTAAATTTATAATTTTTTTTTTTTAAATTTGATGAAGATTATATTTTTATACCTCCTGCGTACTATTTAACGTAGTAGGCCAAAAGAAGACGTAGTAGTTAAAAAATAAAATATACCAGATAACGCAAGGCGCATATCTGCCTACGTCAATAGGTCCCAATTTTTGAAGTGAAACTTTTATAGCCCCGAAGGGGAGTAAAGCCGATGAAACACTTCGCCGTGAAATGCTTCTGCGTGTTTTTAACATAGTATTACGCAAAATTAAATAATTATTATATAGTATGGAAACAGTAGCTTTTCAACTGCGTGATTCATACTTTATTATAATATCATTCATTATAATATTGCCATAAAAATTCGAAGCATATGGAGCATGTCTTTGATATTCATATTGAAAACATCAACCTTAAACACAAAGACAAACACTGACTGCTGCTAAGTAACAGAGTTGTAATGTACAATATTTTAAAGTATATTTTAAACTTTTGAGAGTAACAAAAGAGTACACAGAATGTATTTCTGTATTGCATTTATTTTCTGTATTGCATTTAGTTTTTGATATAAACTTCTACATATATAAACTACACAGTTTTATGATACATATTAACCCTATCCAGCCATCCATAAAGCCCCACTGTTCAGGTAAAGGAATAAATATCTGAAAATTATAAAATTTTTATGGGAGCCCCTTAAGGAGTGGTCGCAGGAAATAGGTCTCCAAGGGAAAAATTTTCCTTTTGCAAAGGTAATGGGCGTCGGTCATACATATTAACCCTCTTTATCACGCCCTTATAGCCCTCCTGTTCAGGTGTAGGGAATAATTATACAAAAAATCATAAAATTTTTATGGGAGCCCCCATAAGGAGTGTTTTTTTTTAATATATACTTTAGTGAAAAATTATGATAATGCCATTGTTATAGATCTATAAAATGAAGAAGGTTATTTGATTTAAAATTTATTTGATGCAAAATCTAAAATATTGAATTCAATACAATAAAATTGAATTAAAGCCCATTTTTCGCACAGGAAAAAAACCATAAGTAAGGTTATATGCAAAATCTTTTATGTAATCTTTTTATTTTTGTTTGTGGCAATTTCACATCAATTAACGCGCAACAAAAATTTAAAAAGAAAACGCGTTTTAAGTCCAGCATTTAACCTCCTGGAACCCTGGGTATCATATATGATACTTGCAATTAAATCTTCGTGGCAATGCCATCTATTGCGTAATAGTGAAGCTTTCTTGTTGAGGGCATGTAATAGACCTCTAGGGATAAATAATTACAGCTTTCGTCATTTAATTAAACTAATTTGTACTCATATATAAATAAATTGATAACATTGAAAAAGCACGTTATTTTCTCTTCTGTGACCCAAAGTATCATATGTGATACCACCTGAAAATCCTGAAGTAGAAACTTGTTTTAATTTAATCGATAAATTTGCATATTGTAACATCAAATCACTCAAAACTTCTTATATTCAAAAATTTATTGCTCGGGTCCCAGGACGTTAAGAAAGTGTATCAAAAGTGCTATCGGAAGAAAGTAATTGATAACCTGAAAAAATTGAAATAATCTGAAAAAAAACAATAATATATGTACCATGATACAATACGAAAGTACGGTAAAGAAATTCAGCACACCTGTATTTTTTGTATTGCTGACTAATGTAAGACAGAAATTTCTGCAGAAATTTTCTTTTTCAATACGGTAGTCTATATTTTGTGATTCTGAAATGTTTTTGACATTCTAGGTCGATGAATGTCAGAAATGTGAATTTCTTTACCCTACATTCTTATTGTATCATCATATGTACAAGTACTCAAGCCCGACTTTAATAAAAAGATTATATAAAAGATTCTGCATATAACTTTACTTATGGTTTTTTCCTGTGCGAAAAAATGGGCTTTAATTCAATTTTATTGTATTGAATTCAACTTTTTAGATTTTGCATCAAATAAATTTTAAATCAAATAACCTTCTTCATTTTATAGCTCCATATCAATTGCACTATCATCATTTATCACTAAAGTATATATTAAATAAAAAACATGGTGTTTTTTAGCTTTTTAAGTACTGTTCGGATTATATAAGTATGTTCACAAGAGTTGTTTAATTTTTTTCGGCTACAATTTTGTGCAAGATATTTGGTTAAAAATTTGCTTAGCTTAGGAGTTATCGTCGAAAAATTGCGAAAACAGCCCAAAAAATTAATTCTTTCTTTGGCTTTCCACCACGCTTAGAACATCCTACACGTGTTTCACTTGATTGCTCTTTCCTTCCCACTAATCTATCACCCCATTTCGAACCAAGGCAGACTTGACTGAATAGGTATTCCACCTGAAATCCTTGGTTCAAAGCTAAAAAAAAAAAAAAAAAAAAAAAGTATGTTGACAAGAGTTCTAAAATTTTTCGTCGGCTACCATTTTGTAGAACATAGTATAGGAAAAATTTGGATTCCCTTCAAGTTATGCCCAAAAAACCGAAAAAAAAATAAAATTTTTTTGATATACAAATTAAAAAAAAAACAACAAAAAATTATTTTACAAGTATGTTTTGCTTATATGTTTGTTTATTGGATTGTTAGCTACAACTTTGCCAAAGACAATATACAGATATATCTATTTCTGACGGAGTTATTGAAGAAAAACTGATAGTACCTTTTTTGGCAAAAATCACTAAAACCCACAATATAAAATGGGCCATAAAAATGAAACGGGCGCCAAACTCGCGAAACCGCGCTAGGGTTATACTAACCACTAATCATAGTATCGAACCTATATAGTGTCATGCTGTTATTTTGCCAAAAGTGTTATTTTGTGTCATAATGTAATTAATGCTGTTGAATTTTGAGAACTATAACACAGTACGACAGTGGTTGGTACACATGAGAAATGTTAACAGAATATGAAAATAGGCTTAAAATAAAGAAATACGTGTCTCGGCGATTTGCTGTAGCACGTCAGAATTTTGAGAAAATCGATTTTAAAGATTCGAAGGATCGTGGAGGTTCACTTGTAACGTAGTACTATTATAAAAAGTTCTATAAAAACAGAATGGGTGAACCGATTTAAGTGCTTGAGCCAGTTTTGAAAAGGGAATTAAATTTGGATTTGTTTTTATAAAAAAAAACATTTTTTCCGCTAGATCGCGCTTTAATTTTCATTTAAAATTAAAAAATATCCAAAAATGTAATGTAATTCAATGTAATGTAAATGTAATGTAAAAATACAAAAATTAATATCCAAAATGTAATGTAATTCAATTTAAGGTAAATGTAATGTAAAAATACAAAAATTAATATGATATCTTAACTATTATTTTGTGTCAAAAATGTTGGTCGTTTAGTTTTTCGTGTGTAAACTTCAGGTTTTGTATCACGGCATAAATTCCAACAATATTCAGCAAGTATGTGAGTCATGTCTTTTCCTTTGAAACGATTTTCTATTGTAACAATATCTTTATGGAAGCGTTCTCCATGCTCATCGCTTAAATCACCCAAATTTGAAGGAAAAAAGTCTAAATGGTTGTGCAAAAAATGAATTTTTAAAGACATGTTAACTTTCATTTCACCATAAACTGAAACCATTTCACAAGTGCGTGAAGTAAGGAAAGCTGAACGTATTGTAATGGAAAAAAACCATTCATACGTGAGAGAGAGAGAGAAGGAGGAAAATGAGAGAAGACTGCAATTAGTGACAAAGTAAAAAGGTTGGTCGTTGGCTTAGAACGTTAAGGGGCAGATAAGAAGTAATGACAATCTTCGAAACAATCGACCGCCATATGGTTCAAATCCCAGACGACTTGTTTTAATTTTTTTTAATTGCAAAAACCCCGATTTGTAAGCTCGTTGACATTGAAATAGAACGTTAAGGCGCAGATAAGAAGTAATGACAATCTTCGAAACAATCGACCGCCATATGGTTCAAATCCCAGACGACTTGTTTTAATTTTTTCTAATTGCAGAAACCCCGATCTGTAAGCTCGTTGAAATTGAATAATAATATTTTTAGTTTGATCTGGCTCGGAGCCCCGAATCGCTGAATCAAGCAATTCCCGGCCAGCGAAAAAGATTCTACTTTAGTTATTGGATTTCAAATCAACAACATTGTATTTTTAATGAATTTCGTACATTTTTTGGATATTTTTTAATTTTACATGAAAATTAAAGCGCCATCTAGCGGAAAAAAATGTTTTTTTTTATAAAAACAAATCCAAATTTAATTCCCTTTTCAAAACTGGCTCAAGCACTTAAATCGGTTCACCCATTCTGTTTTTATAGAACTTTTTATAATAGTACTACGTTACAAGTGAACCTCCACGATCCTTCGAATCTTTAAAATCGATTTTCTCAAAATTCTGACGTGCTACAGCAAATCGCCGAGACACGTATTTCTTTATTTTAAGCCTATTTTCATATTCTGTTACATTTCTCATGTGTACACAAAAAAAATTGATTTTGTCGTACTGTGTAATATGTAAGCAAGTAGTACACAAACACTACAAAAAATAATCGTCATCAACATCTGATTATTGTATAATTTAAGTATTATCTAATACAAACCTTTGAAGGATCATTAAAAATAATGTAAGATTTTAAGTACCGTGAAAGACTTGAATATTAAAAAAAAAAAAAATATTTTTGATGTTGAACTGTGCCATTACGAGTCGTAAAATATTATTAGACAATGATTAAAACATGTTAATATATTATATTTTATATAATATGGATGTGCTTCAATTAGGCTTGCCACTTTTAAAGAAGCCCAAAACCGGAGATTACAAAACAAAAATAATTTTCAATAGGCTTGGTCTTTTATTCAGGACATATTTTTTAAAATTACAAAACTTACAAAAAAAAAAATTGCTTACATAGTTTTGTACTTCACAGTTATTTGTACTTTACAAATAGTTTAAAAACATAAAATAAAATAAATATTATTTAAAAAAAAACAAATTTATTTTCTAAAATTATATTTTTGATCTTTCAATGCACTTTGCAGAAGTTTTTTTTTGGTCTTCATGTTGTATGAATTCAAAAAATTGATTGCACTACATATCATAATTAATTCTTATACACAATTCAGCTTTTACTAGCTCTGTCCTTTTTTTACCCCTGTCGTTTCCCCAAACCCATTCCATAATAGAAAAAACCGCTCCACAAGCGCATTGCTCACTGGAATACTCAACGTTTTTGAAACAACTTTTCTAATACAGAAACAAAAATAACATAGGGTGACCCGAATGAATGATGTTATTGTGATGTGTGATTTTTGCTGGTATATTTTATAAACTATTAATAACGAATACATACTTTAAATTGTGTTTTTGACAAAAATTTATTAAACCTATGAAAAAACCGGAGATTTTTTTCAAAAAACCGGAGACCAGAGAAATGATTAAAAAACCGGAGTCTCCGGGTGAAAACCCTGTAAGTGGCAAGCCTAGTTTCAATTGACCCCAGACACTGTTTCAACCGACCAATGCAAGGGGACGGTTAAAACAATTTTTTTCTTTTTTGGAGGAAGAAGGAATAAGGTTTGGAGATACCGCAACTAGGTGTAGTTAGTCAAAGAGATTTATATGTTAAAATTTTCCGATTTTGTACAATTATTTATTTTTATTTTTTTATATATAGGCCACAAACGATTTTTTTTATATAGGCCACACACTTCAAGATTTTCCAAAACTATGGTTTCGAATTTTCGTTTTTTTTTTTTTAATTTTTTTGCACAAAATAAGTCAACACTGTTTAAATCAACTATTAAATATGAGTTGGCTGTTTTGTGGACACACCTGTAGGGTTTGACGTGACAGCATATCCTTTGTTCCAAAACTTGTCCTCATCCTTATCCATGTTCTTATAATTGTTCTAATAATTGTCCTTAATCTTGTCCAAATTGTTGTTTTAATCCATGTTCGAGTACCTGACCCATCCTATCGTTCGAACCGCTTCCTGAAACTTGTCTCACTAATGTTCCCAACATTTGTCCTAAATCCTGCTCGTATCGTGCCAAAATCCTTGTTCCAATGTGATCATCTTTTTTTTCAATCTTGCCCTAATATGGCTTTAAGTGTGCCTAAGTCTTGGTACTAATGTTTGCCCCAGTCCTTTTCCCAACCCTTGTCTGAAGCCTTGTCCTTATCCTTGACCAATGCCATGCTCTTTTCTATGTCCAAATCTTTGTCCTACTCCCTATGTTATTCTTGGTCCTAATCTATATTCAAATCCTTGCCCTTGTCCTTTTTATAATCTTTGTCCTAAAATCAACCTAAAATGAAGAGTTAATAATTTACGTCAACTAAGCCTGCAGCTGTACCTTCATAAAAACGGCGAAATTTGGAATGATTACTTTTTAATAGAATTCAAATAATTCATCGATATATCTAGATTTAATGATAATTTCCAATTATATTCTTAGCGTGCACTTAACTTATTCTACCACTTGAATTACATAGAATTACGTACTAACAGCGAATTAGCAAGTTATTCAAACTGAAAAATACAACAATTACTCGATACACAATGCCCACAATCATCTTTATTGTTGTTTTGTTCTGTCGCTACATCTTTACATTTCCTTTTAAATATTTATTAATTTCACATTTATTGCTCATCACGATGTTTATAAATGGATGATGATTTTTTTTCTAAACCGCAAAAAGCATCTTTTGCGCTTATTTAACTCGAATTTAAAGCGGCAACAATTATTTTTCATCGCATCGTACTCGTATTACTTGAGCTAGTGTTGTTGTTGCTAATGTAGTTGTTGTTGTTGTTGTTGTTGTTGTTGTTGTTGTTAGCATTGTAATGTTGCTCGTAAACCAACAATTGCTGCAAATTAGTTAATAATAAATGAATGTCTGTTAGTTACACAATCGAATCAACGTATTTGTAACCAGCAAAAAGAATACCAATGAATGGTTTGAGTACGAGCTAAACGAACAAGACGATAACCAATAAAACCACAAAAATTGTTATTGCCAGGCACTTTTGCTATTGTTGTTGTTGTTGGTGTTAGAGTTGAAGTTGTAGCTGTTTAAATTTAGCTGATTACTACAGATTAGTAATACGAGATGAACTAATTACGTTACAATAATTTATTGTTAAAATGTATGCGATGCGGCTTTAACGTTGCGGTTTCTGGAGTTGAAGTCGATTTAATGTTCAACTTACTGTAAAAGCGAATAATTATAGCAAATCGTTATAGTTTATAGAGATTTTAATACCAACGTGTTTTTTTGCAATAAAACTTTAATAGAACAAAAATGGTTTTTGACTTTGAATATCGTAATAGTGGTGTACTTATCAAAACTCCTTGATATGATAGGTAGTTTATTTATAATTGTTTTTATTAACATTCGGAATATATTAATAGACATATTAAGAAATTTTGTATGGCTCTAATAAGTTAAAGAGTGTAATTTCCCCAAGATAATATACAAATTTGATAGATACATTGACTTATGGCAAATTTTTGAAAAAATTATTTCAAGTAAGAGAGTTGTTATTTATATTTCTGGCCTCGGCAACAGAAAGTAGCAACACTTAGTCATCTGACATTATCATTGGAAACTTGTCATTGTTGAACATACCCTTTTGCAGAACATTTTCATAATTGAATGCGATTTTGTTGAAAATAACTTGAAAAATTCATCTTGAACAAAAAAAAAAGGAATTTGTCCGAAAACATTTTCAGGCGATTATTTTGTATAACTTTCAACGTGGATGGTTATTAAGACATGAATGAACATAATTCTGAATTCCGATGAGCATACGGCGATAAAGCACCATCCTATAGTAATGTTAAAAACTGGTTTAACGAAGTCTATATCTATATCTCAAAAATTATTACATCTAGAGATAGGCCCGTAGCCAGGATTTGCCCATGGAGCGTGTTTTGTATACCAAATATTTGAAGCTCATTTTAAATAAAAATTCTACACTAATATAATGAAAGCTACACTCGTTTTTAAGTGAAACTTAGTATATTTAAGTTTTTAAATATTAATGTTAAGTTTTCTTTTTATTTGCACATCCGGTTCAACGGATCTCGGCCATCGAAAAGTTACAAAAATATATTATAATTATGGGTTGTTCCATGCCAGATCGGCCTCGACCGGTCGGACATGTCTCCGATTTAGTTAAAAATTTGGATGATAGACTAATATCAGAAATAAAGAATCCCCAAATATCAACTTTTTTTTAAATCCATTCTTCTAGATTTTACAGTACGTCAAAGAATTGTGTAACACTTTCTTTGTTTTAAAACTACACGTAACTGGTTGGACTAAAGAAATAAAAAAAAACACACATAAATTCAACTCAATTTGCGTCTCGTTTTACAATTTTTAAAAACAAATTTAGTTTTTTTGATGTTTATACTGCAAAAAAAATTTTTTTTCACAAAAGTTAAGTTTCTTTAAAAGGCTCATCCTTAAAAAAATTCGGAAAAAATATATGTCAAGGCTGTGTGCTATACGTAAACTTTAAGCCATGGATTTTTGAAAATAGCAATCTTTAAGTAGAAGTTGTGGACATTTTTCTCATTGTATGCCGAAAATTTCAAAATAATATTTTATATTTTCTAAATCGGAACTTAGAAATCATAGGACAATAAATCACTTACAAGCAATGGGTAGCAGTGAATCTTTTTTAGAAAATATTTTAGGCTTCTGGACATTATTTTTGTCCATATACGCGCTCCAACTCGTTTGGCTCCACTGAACTACCTATTACCGTAGCATGGCAACACTGTCAGATTCTTTTCAATCAAATAGTGTGCTCCACCTTCATCATAACTTGTCCCGAGAGGAACATTAAAGGTGATAGAAGTCATTTGTATTTTAAAAATCATATATCCATATAATTGTTTGAAGCTTCCAAAAATTGAACATTCTTTTATTCCATTAAAGTCCTCAACGTTGCTTATGATTGGACTTATCTTAACCCATTTTGGACCGGTACCCGATTCCGTGAACCAAATTTGAAGAGATTTTAAACGATTCCTATTGAGAATCCACTGATCACGATTTTAATGTTAAAAAATGCTAGATTTCTTGGGCTGCCTGTAATGAATTGTGTCGAAAACGACACGTTGTTCAGTTAGGTGTATATTAGAGTGATTAAGGAAAAGAATACAACTATGGTGTTTTTTTAATGAATGCATGGAAAAAATTAATTAATTCAATAAATTATAATTGTGGAGCATTCCAAGATAATCGTTACCAAGGCAAAAATTTTATATTTAACCCTATTCATGTCACGCTATGTGAATAACGTAAACTGTCACGGTGTGACTTAGAGGCACTAATACAAAAAAAAATAATGATTTTATTGAAAAAAAGAAAGTTTCATACAAAATATCTTTCATGGAGAATTAATTTCTTTTATTAAAAAGAGAAATGAAATTATTTATAAATAATGTGGAAATTGTTATTAAACTATTTATTTGTACATTTAAGGCAAACAAACTTTTCTGTGAATGCTCGTTACTCACGGGTTTCTGAGTATTACCATGGAATTGCTTTTTTATAAGAGGAACAGTTAAGTTGACGCCTCTTCTTTGATTATACTGTCGATGCATTCTAAGCTAGGTTTCATGATGAGTTTTCCATTATCACGTATTTTGCAGATACCAGTGTCTTAGAGTCACTACGTGACAGTTAATGTTATTTTTTAATAATTTGTGTAATAGGTAAATATTATAAAAACACAAAAAAAAAAAATAATTTTATATTACAGAAACAGAATGACCACTAATAAAATACATTTAACTTATTTTGCTTTAAAACAAGTTTTAAATCATTTATGTATATTGGTTTGAAATTGAATAGTGACCAAAAGACACAGCCTGACATGAATAGGGTTAAAGATATCGGATTAAAAACCAATATTTATGGCAAAGATTTAGTCTCAGTTAAGTATCATATTTTAAAAAATTCAAAATAAATGGTAATCTAAGATATTTTTCACTATAAAGTTAAGTGTACTACGAAAAATATTTTTCATTTTTAAAATAGAGCAACACTGTAAGGACCGTTTTATGCGTCAATTAATTGTCAGTAAAAATATTAAAGTGGAATATGAAAAAAAATTGTCGAAGGTAACAGCTAGTTGTTGTTATTCAAATTAAGTAAATAGGCGGAAGCGATATTTTAGATTTTTAAACTTGCTACGTTATTTGTAACACCCGTCACAAAAAAACAACAAATAGTTGTGTCAGTACAAAAGTTCCAATCCAATTTTGGTATAACTTTACAAAAGTAAGGTTATGCTTGCAGCTTATTAATTTCCAATGTTATTTTTTCATATTGTTTTTGCAGATCGCCAATTTAACTCGATAAAATTGTGTAACACCCGTCACAATTTTTTGTTTCTTAACTATTACACCTCGATAGTTAGGTAAGATTTGTGTATATTTGAATACTTTTGTTGTTCTTTCATACCCTACACATGTTAATGTTACATAGGTTGACTTTTAAGTGTTGAGGTATGAAAACACTAATGTGAATATGTCAAATTTGACATTGTCATATTAAAGTTTAACATTTTTAAGTCTCAACAAGCACAGTTTTTGCAACCCAAAAAAGAATCAACTACAGACACTACAGTTCTATTGCAAGTTGATTTTACCGAGAACTACTCTATAATTTCGCAAGATGAAATTCCAAGTGTATACTGGTTGGTTGCAATATAGCACTGAATGTATATTATATGTTATAATAAGCACCGGTCTCTTTCATGACAAGTTTTCCGTCGGGGTCTTCCTTAAAACCATGATTGAAGATTTAAAATTGTTTATCTCGAAATGACTAAAATATCAATATTTAGTGATGGATGCGCAGCTGAATTCAAAAATAAATTCACTTTATCTAACATAGTAACATTAGTTAATATAATAAAGGAAGTTCTTCTAAAGAGGTGGTACACTATAAACCTATTCTGCAAATACAAAAAAGTCATTAGTTTATGGACTTGTGTGGAAATAAAATTGCATACGGAACAACAGCATATTTCAAACAACATAATATTGCAATGTTTAAAGATACCATATTCTGTGATTGTCTCCTTTAATTTGATCAGTCTTAAATTTGTCTGTATTTTTCTAGTGTAACACCCGTCACAATCTGTGTAACACCCGTCACACATTACAATTGTAATAAAAACCTCCAAAACGTATTTTTAATTTTTTTGTTTTAATACAGATTTAATCGTCAAAGATTATTTTATTGACAGTAATTAAAAGAATTTTTTTAACAATTCTAGTTTGGCTGAATTTCACAAACATTCAAAGTGAAGTCAGATTTTTCAATGAGTGCTCGTAACACCCGTCACAGGTACTTTTATAAAAATTACACAAACGTTGACCATGATTTTGAAAGATTTTTTTCCACGTATGGATAGACAAGCAAAAAAGCAATTTTTTATGACTGCAAAAAATTTAAATACTTTTATGTATGCTAAAATATTTATATTTTAAGGCGTGCAAATGTAACATCCGTCACCGTGGAATGTTCCTTGTACAAAAAACAGTTATACAAAAAAAATTCAATTGTATTTAAATTAATTATAATAATTTTTGATGATATTCATCGAAAAATTTTGGATGAAGTGCAATATTGCATTTTTTGCACTGGTATACTGTTGCCAAATGGCATTTACCACATCTTCTCCGATGATTCACATGTTCTCGAACAGCTAGACATGGCAATGTTTTGGGTCTTCCTGCTTCTTCAATATCAGACTCCGATTCCGTTTCTTGATCTGGACGATCTTCATATAATAGCAAACCACGAGCAATTTCACTTTTAAATTCAATTTGAGACAACACGCGATTTCCTTCAGCTTTTGCAATCACACAATGAATCTTCCAGGCGTTTTCTGTATTTGAATTGATGCAATTAGTCCACAGCGGCCACCACCACTTTTTTCCACGAATAGAAACACGATAGTTGGCAAACCATTGTCATGTAAGTCAATGGCTCCCATGTGTTTGTTGTATTCACGAACAATGTTTGGCTGTGGAACTGACACCTTCTTCTTCTCTAATTTTGAATACCGTGATGCTCGAACCTCCGGTTCGGCACCGACAAAGTTTGAAATTAGTGTGACTTCATTATTGTCATTCCAACGACATACAAAAAAACGGTTGTTATATCAATAACGGAATCGAATTCATGTTTTTTCAGAAGCTTGGGTTTAGGCTGTTGCTGCTGTTTACTCTTCTTAGCCGAAGAAGGTAGTGTTCTTTGAGCACAAGCCAATTGCAAACCAGCACCTCTCAATCGATTAGATCTCACAGTTCCGACTGCTCGAAACTTTCATTCATTCAACAAGCAAAACAGGTAATATGAGGAGAAAAAATTGTCAAAGTAAACCACACGGTGTTCTGGATTTGAAACTGATTCAAGTAATTTCAATACCACAGATGCTGCTAAGCCGACTTGTTTATCGTATGGTGTTGAAATACCAGCATACGGCATAGTTTTATACAAATAACCTGTATCAGAACACAGGCACATTTGAAAATTGGACATCTTCGTCGATTCCTGCTCTTTTAAAGGATGACCGAATCTTCACTGACTCGGCTGATAAAGCGAACCTTTTGGCTGGATTGTTTGCACAAAATTCCACAATCCCGGCTAGCAATCTGCCACTGCAGATTAGAGAGCAGTTAAAAGAGTCCTTGCAAACTTCAACATAAATAAATCTTCTGGCCCTGATGGTATACCACCAATTGTGCTAAAATGTGTGCTTCTACACTGGCTCGACCGTTGCGTAACCTTTTCAACATCTCCTACAGGGCTGGAGTATTTCCATCTTGTTGGAAGGTCGCGAACGTTCAGCCGATACCTAAGAAGGGTGATACCACGAACCCTGAGAACTACCGACCCATTGCGATACGCTCTACGCTCTCCAAAGTCATGGAGAGTAATAAACTGCCACCTAATGAATTATCTGGAGCGCAACAAATTGCTTAGTGACCGTCAATACGGCTTCCGTAGGGCTCGGTCTACTGGTGACCTCATGGGGTTCCTCACGGAGAAGTGGAACCAATATGTTCACTTCTTTGGTTTAATTGGTGAAAGCAGGGTTGTTGCTCTGGATATTTCTAAGGCATTTGACCGAGTGTGGCATAAAGCTCTCGTGTCAAAACTAATTGCATATGGTGTTGGTGGTAACTTGGCGCGATGGATCAAGTGTTTTCTAAAGGACAGGTCGATTCGTGTCGTGGTTGACGGCATTTCGTCTAGTGAATACGCCATCGGTGCAGGAGTACCGCAGGGTTCAGTCCTATCGCCAACTTTGTTTCTGATTTTTATCAACGACCTTCTGTCATTGACTCATAACCCAATTCATTCGTTTGCGGACGACAGCAGCATTTGTCATTCATATTCCTTCAAAAAACGCCCGAGCTCTTTGGAGATTGAGAGAAAGAGAGAAAATATGAATGACACACTGCTTATTGACTTAGGAAAAATCTCTGAGTGGGGGCTTGCTAATAGAGTTGAGTTTAATGCTAGCAAGACCCAGTGTTGCCTGTTAACCCACAAACGAATGAATTGCCTCTTAGCTCCCCTCAATATTAACGGTATAGATCTTGCTGAATCAGATGCTTTTGACGTTCTGGGCATATCGACCAGATAAGATCTTCGTTGGAATGATCATATTTTCGATGTGTAGAAAGAAGCGGCCAAGTGCCTAGGTTTTTTAAAACGGTGTAAAAAATACTTCACTCCAAATGATCTACGCGTGATCTATACCTCATAGAAAAGGCGGAAAATGGAGTACAATTCGCACATTTGGGCAGGGGCTTCAAGATCTTATTTGGAGCTTTTGGAAAAGATTCAACGACGTGCGATATATCTGATAGGGGATGAAAACATTTCATCTTCTCTCAACTCTCTTGGGCATGGACGCAATGTTGGTTGCCTGAGCCTTATGTATAGGTACTACCTTGGGAAGTGTTCAACTCGTGTGTTTCCCAGGTCCACTCGGGCAGCTCACCAAGCCCATCCCTTTACCATTGCCTTGATGCCTAATAGAACCTCACATTACCGGGATAATCCGTTCTTTAGTCGCACAGCAAAATTGTGGAACAATCTCCCTGCGAGCGTGTTCCCCAGCAGTTTTGAGCTGTGTAAATTTAAAACAAATCTTCACCGACACTACTCTATCTTTCCACCCTCCAACTAACTATCACCCGTCTACCGAATCAACACAATGCATAGGGGGCATTGGTTTAATCAAAAAAAAAAAAAAAAAAAAAAAAAAACAGTTCTTGAAACCAAATCGGATTAGTTTCCTATGATGAACATTTTGCAGTTATGTCTGCCAAAGTATGGTATCATCTGCTCATCGATAGATAGATAAGAAGTAAAAATACCGAACTGCTTATATTTATACCCCTACGTTTAAAAAACGTAAACGGGGTATATTAATTTTGTCACTCCGTTTGTAACGCCCATAAGGAGGCGTTGTAGGTATAGAAAAGTATATATATTCTTGATCAGCATCACCACCCGAGTCGATTTAGCCATGTCCGTCTCTCTGTCCGTCTGTCTGTCTGTCGTCACGATTACAGCCGTAATTTTCAAGCTATCATCACAAAACTCGATATTTAAGCTTTTATCTAAAAAATAAAGGCCAAGTTCGAAAATGAGCCAAATCGGATCATAACCACGCCTACCTCCCATACAAAGTGACTTTATCAAAACGGTAAAATCTCTTAGAATTCCACAAAAATTAATATATGAAATTGAAATTTTGCGTATGAGCTTTGATAAATAATATACACTCTGAGTATGAAACCAAATCGGATGAAAACCACGCCTACCTCCCATACAAAGTGACTTTACCAAAAATGTAAAATTTCTTTAAATTCTCCAAAACTTAATATATGGACTTGAAATTTTGCATATGAACTTTGATATATAACTTGTACTTTGTGTATGAAATTCAACCAAATCGAGTGAAAACCACACCCACCTCCCATACAAAGTGACTTTATCAAAAAACAAAAGAGAATATATTCTCTTAAAACTATGACGAAAATGTTTTTACAAATAAACATTTTTTTGACTGCTTAAGACTTCGAATATACTTTGGTTCGGACGTGGGGGTATTTTAACTTCGATCCAGTCAAAGATCATTTCTTACTAGTTTACAATCAATATATCAATCATAGGACGAACTTTGGCAAAGCGATCAGTGGTGTCAAGATCGTTGTTGTCCATTAAATGGAATACACCTTTAATTGCTTTGAAAGTGTTTCCCAAGATTGGGATAATATTGTTTCCCAAGAAAAATTTTCGAATTTTGAGTATCCAGCCATTGCCAAAGACTTAACCAATTATGTTTGAACCTTAATTGCGAGAACCGCTGGTAGGGAAAATTAAAATTGGCTTAAAGCTTTCAAAGTTGTTTGAATCATTTAGTTCCTTAATCAACATACAAACGTCTTTTCTATCAATTACTAGAACTGACGACATCTAAGGCAGTACCGATTACGCAGCACCGATGATAGCAATCATATACACAGAACATAAAAACAAAGAGTTTAAACATAAAAATATTATATTATTAACATCCACCAGCTGCCGATGTGGAACACAATTCAAAACATTTAATATGAAATAACGATTGCTGCTTTCTCCATGTTGATTCAATCTAAGAAACACAAACTTTACCCTTCGAACACTATTTTTGAGAAGTGAAACCCAACATTTCAAAATATTTTGCGTTGGAAATACATTAAATTATTTTTACATTTTTTTCTAAGAAAGTTTTTTTTTATTTAAAAATTTTTTTGGAATAGTATTTACCACTGCTTAATAATTTTTAAAGGAAAATGTGTTGCTTCTTGGCAAAAGAAATGCAGACAAGTTGGTCACCTTATTATTTTGCATGCCTATCAGTGAGATAATAGTTTACAAATTAAAACAATTTAAAGAAAACCAATGACCTCCAGGAGTATTCTCAGTCTCCTGGTCTCAATTTGGCCCAAATTTGCAATTTTGAATATTTTGACCGGCCACTTTCAGATCGTGTGAAAAATGTCATTAACTTGAAATAAAACTACTTGCCAAGAAATTATATACAAAAAAATTTCGTGCCGGATTTTTCTTCCATTTTCTTCCTTCGTGTGTAGATCTACCCAAATATTCCCAGAGGGATAGCCTTCATTTTGCTTGGTTTTTTTTTAACTTTTTAAGTCCATATTTCATATCCATATTTCACTTGTTAATAGCCACTTTTTTATAAAACCAAAAAAAATATTGTTGCATTTTCATAAGCTAAATATTGTAAGCTTGCACAAGACAAAAAAAAAAAAAAGGAAAAAACTGTCGCAAAACAGTTAACAAGAAACTTGTTAGCTTTCAACGTTGTGGTTGCTAATTGAAAAGTGGTTGTTGTGCTGTTGTTGTTGTCTGGCTTCTATCATGTCAAGTGGAAAATTTTTAACTTTATTTTTATGTGCAAATCCAGGCGCAACACAACAATAACCACAACAACAACAACAATAACAACAACAAAAAAAACATCAAAATTCAGTTAGGTTTTTTGTTATGCCCTCCCCTCCTACACAAGCCAATGAGGCTAGACATTATTGGTCACTTATGGGTTTTAAATGACCCAACAACAACAATAAAACTACACTTAATAACGGACACATTCGATTGGTAACCTAATACAAGCAATATAGTTGGAAAAAAAAAATAAAACAACAACTATGTTTGCGGTTTATGTAAAAGTTGGGAACCAGCGTCATTGTGTCAACCGCAGAAAAAACAGAACGTTCTTTAAAAAACCTTTTACACAGGCTGCAGTAATATATTCTTAGCACTCTTTTAAATGTGCTACACTCAGAAAAATCTGAGGGTTCCAAGGGTCCCCGTTCAATCTGAAAGAGCAAAAAAACTATTGGATAAATTCGTAAAAATAATGCTAAATTTATCAAAATTAAAGATAAATGTCAATGACCACCAAGCATTGACACGGTTATATCCAACTCGAAGGATTCCAAGGAGCTGACTGACATATCATTGGTCAAAGCATTGCCGGCGCAATTCAATGTGATATCCTCGCAGGCAAAGCCATGAGCCCTGGAGATTTGAGCCTTAACGGCGGCGATGGTAGCATCTTGTTGAACCTCTAGGGTCTCGATGGTTTCCAAACCACGTACGATCAGTAGCATGTTTGCTTGCTTGGCACTTGCGTGATGATTTAGGTAAAAGGAAATTTTCGAAGAAATGAAAAAATTATCAATAACGCCACCCACCTCTCCACAATCCGCACCAAACTGTCATTATCTGTGAATGTCGGTTTCTCAACAATAACATGCGGGTTTTCCGAGCCCCCGATGTGGCAATTTTGTTTGTTAACGTAGCCGCCGAGATGAAAATGCGCCTCGTCAGAAAAGATGATTTTTGCCCAAATCACATTCTTTTCAAATAACGCACTGTTTGGGTTACATAGTACTCACTTTGGAAATAAGTTTTCAATATTTCATATTTCTCAACGTTGTTGAAGCGTAAAGCGACTCATTTCTTTCCGCGGAGGTATGATCAGGGGCGGTTCCAGGAATATATTTCGGGGGGGGGTTTCAAAAATATTTATGTACGTTATATATATAAAGGCCGATGTTGATTTTGAATAAAACACAAATTATTTAGGAAATTATTTCTTTTTATTATGATAATATTGGTATGGTTCAATTATGCATGGAACAAAATATCGGCTAAATGGCACACCTCCATCCAAAGGTCCAAATTTTCGATAACGTTGAGGCATAAGTGAGGTTCTGTGCCGTTAATGTGCCGAATTATCTCATCCTTTAGCTTTTGAATTGTTGGTGGCTTTTCGACGTATACCTTTTCTTTCAAATAACCCCAAAGAAAGAAGTCCAACGGTGTCAAATCACATGATCTTGGCGGCCAATTGACATCGCCACCACGTGAGATAACACGGCCATTGAATTTGTCGCGCAAAAGAGCCATTGTTTCGTTAGCTGTGTGGCAAGTGGCACCGTCCTATTGAAACCACATATCGTCCACATCCATATCTTCCAATTCGGGGCATAAAAAGTTCGTTATCATCTCACGATAGCGAACACCATTCGCAGTTACTGTCTGACCGGCATCATTTTGGAAAAAATACGGCCCAATGATGCCGCCGCCCATAAACCGCACCAAACAGTCACTCTTTGTGGGTGCATTGGTTTTTCGACAATCACTCTTGGATTATCATTCGCCCAAATGCGGCAATTCTGCTTATTGACGAATCCTCTGAGGTGAAAATGTGCCTCATCAGTGAAGATGATTTTCTTCGAAAATTTATCATCCACTGTTGCCATTTCTTGCCACCATTCTGACCGTGTAAATGCAAGTCTTTATGCATAATGTTCATCAACGACGAGCGTGAGAGGTGCAATAGTTGGGCACGACGACGAGTTGAGATGAACGGCTCTTCAGCCACACTATCGCGAACAGCAGCAATATTTTCTGCAGTACGAGCTGTACGAGCATGCACTGGTGTTTTCACATCTCCTACAGACCTGGGGCCGAATCGCCGCATCCGTGAACGTAACAGCTTTCGTATGAGAACAAATTAATCGTATGAGAATCTCATGAGATACGATATTAATCTCATGAGATTCTCATACGATTAATTTTGTCTCATACGAAAGCCGTTACGTCACGGATGCGGCGATTTGGCCCCTGGTTTGTTCAAATTCTTGCACGATTGTACGCACATTTGGACGATTAAATTTACTGAAAAAATCACGAAGTGCTCGATATGCATTTTGATTTGAAAGCCCATTTTATAATAAGCCTAAATAACTTCAACGGTTCAAATTGAGTTAGTCTGAAATTGAGAAATGTCAAATAAAATGCAGAAAAAAACTTGACATTTAGGTGTGGTTAATATTCAACATCGGCCCTTAAAATTTAACGACCCTTTATATACGCTCTAAACTATTTGTTTAAATTTACTATCAAAATGACCGTAAATTTCTGTTGAATTTTCTGTTGTTGCCTAAAATTATTATCTTTTGGTGTCATTTAATGAAAATAACCAGAAATTGTTTATTTTTAAGCATAAAGTTGAGCAAAATTTAAATTTACACAAAAAAGGTTTAAATTACTACACAAAAAATTGTAATGTTAAACTCAAAAGGTGTAAAAATTTAAAATATGACAAAAAATGTGCAAAATTACACGTAAATGTGTAATGGTGAACATGAAATGTGTAATTTCATTCACGGAAGAAGATTTGGTATCAATGAACTAAATCAACGTGATTTAAAATAACAAGTTCGAGGCAAAAAAAAAAAAAAACATCAATAGTATAAAAAAAAATCAATACAATTATTAGTAAGCTGGAAAGTTTAACTTAAAAGTTTTCTATTTCTATTTTTATTTTATTATTTTTTTATTTTCTTAAAACTGATTACATTATTTCAATTACTTTTTTATAAATTAATTATAAAATTAATTATCATTTTCTTAACTGAATTAAAGCTAAAAGTGATAATAAGCTACCTGAGTTAACATATGTTTTCACATAACTACAATTTGAATTTAATACAACTGACTACAAAAATATATTATAAAACAAAAAAACATTCTATATCTTACTTATTACTTACTTTTATTTACGCAAGAATAATGAAATAGAGCAATGGTACGAAGGAAGGGGCATATTTTTACACATTTTTTGTTGAAAAATAAAAACGAGGAGTTTCAACTTTTACACACAAGTTACGTAAATCGTTAAACATTTTCTGTGTAATATCCAACAAAAAATGTTTAAAAATGTGCATGTGTAAATTTAGACACTATTAGTCAGAAAAGCGTTGCCGACGATTATCGTCGTAAAATTCAACAGAAATCGTTTAGAGTGTACATTAGAGCAGGTTAATTTTTTTTTCAAAAAATCGTAGGTGTGGATAATGTTCTACGGAGCAAATTCAACTTTGCTCAAGAAACCGTTAGTCTAAAATCTATTTCGATCCTCTGGTTTTTCAAAAGAAGGTTATAATTTGTGTTTTGCTGCAATATGTGAAAAAATTATTTCACTTATTGGAAAAAACTTTGCTACGAAAAAAGCAGCCATCCACATTTCACTCCATATTCACTCCATATGATTGTGTGGTGCTCAGGATTATTTTTTTGTGTTAAATACCACAAGCTGACGCTGGGTTGAAGATAGTTATAATAATAAAAGCTATTTCTCTGTTTATTTGACCCGAATACAAATCTAAAAGGCCAACATAAAACCAACATCAAAATAAATAAAAACTGCAAAAACCGGAATTTTTCTCCATTACTGTATAAAGAGGAATTTTACGTCTACACTTCCGATACTATCGAAACTGTGGGTTTTTAAATTAAAGCTGTGCGGTGTTTGGATATATTTTATCCAAAAAATGCGGTGTTTTTGTGATTTCAGGTTAAGATTGTATGTGTGACTGTTTACAGCTACAGGCGGAATATCGCAAAAACAAACAAAAACTGGAACAGAATTCAGTATTTTAGCAATACGTGTAGAAACAGCTACAAACGTTTACAGCATAGGGGTGTGAATATTTAAAGTAAATTATAAAAAACCAATGTTTTTCTTTTTGGTACTCTTAGCCCACATAATAAACATCAGTACATCACAGGTTCTTTTAGAATTTCGGGGGGGGTTTGAACCCCCAAAACCCCCCCCCCCTGTATCCGCGCCTGGGTATGATACTGACTTTATGTCAAGATTTCGAGCGGGAAACAGCTGTTAGTGTCAAAATAACCCATGATTTAAAAAGAAACCACTATATGGCCCACCGTGCATATATGTATATATAAAAATAATATTCATGTTTTAAAAAGAAAATCTTTGATAATAGCTCCCACACAACTTAAACACATTTTGCGCTGTATCTTAAACGCACGTTAACAGCAACGCTAATAATCTATCGGTGGCTTACTAATATTTAAAATTTTTTCAAATTCTTTCAAAATTTCGGTGGCATTGGAGAAGTAGGCGTAGCACCTCGCATATATATTGAAAATATTTTGGTCCATAACTAACAAATGAGAAAAGGTGCGATAACGAAATTTTAAGCACTAAATTTAAGAAATTTTTTATTTTTTCATATATTAACAATAGCTGTGTTCGATTCGCCAGCTTATACTCAATTCATGTCGCTTATTTCAAAATTTGTATGTGAAAACAACAACAAAGTCTACAGCTAGTTGAGTATAGAGTAGGTCGATTATCAGTTGAGTTGAGTGAAGTTGCTTTGCCAAGTTCTTATTTTTTAGTTGGTTTGTGTACGGAATAAGTAAAATGTAATAGATTCTGTCAAAATGTGATGTGAGTACAAAAACAAAATTAATTTCCTTTTAGGGGAAGAGATACCTCATAATTTCGGAAAAATTTCGAATGTTTTTTCAAATTTTTCTTTAAAACAAGTTTTATATTGGTTTGAAATTGCATAGTGACCTGACCCAAAGACACAATGTGACGTGAATAGGGTAAAAAAAAAAAAATTATAAACTGCTTGTAGTGACGATATTCGCACAAATCCTTTGCATGGCTACAGCATTATTGAAATCTTCGAAGTTTTTACTGCACTATCAGAATTTTTAATTTGTTCTGTATGCAAGCACAAAATAAGGTTTAGTGAGTCAGGATCGAGAGGCCTAGCTTTCAAAATTTCAGCTAACATTGCTGCTGGAATATTTAGTGAAGGCTACACCTCCATTCTGAAGCTTTTGAACGAGCTGGGTATAATTATTGGCACCTATTGAAAAGTTTTCGCCAAAAATACTGATAAGGCACGAGTAGCGAAGCAGAACCGCAAGAGTCTCTCCAAGAGCTGCTGCAACTCGTACAGCTCGGATGTACCTTCCGGAAGGATGTACCTACAAGTTGAGAGATATCGTGTGAATAAATCATTTTTTTTTTTTATCAAAACTGCTATTATTTGAGATAAAACTGCTGCTAGCTACAGGAAATACTCTGCAGACCCACCATTTACTAAAAATATAGGAAAATAAAAAAATTGTCCAATTATGCTATCAACTTGAAAAGAAATTATTATACAAAACTAATTTCACCCTGCCTAAAGATATCTCCCCCCTTAAGCAGTTTCTTCGTTTTCAATTTAATTTATTGGCAGACTTCTGTGGTCTGTCAAAACAAAAGTGTTGCCAACTATTCAGTAAGTAACAGCTAAGTGAGTAGCCGTTTTTTTCGTAATTGAGTTGAGCACTGGCGAATCGAACGCAGCTAATGTAAATTGTTTTAAAAATTTGGCTCAGTGAAAATGGAAAACGAAACTCTTATCCCCATCAATCTAGTTGTTATATGTACTAATAAAAAATTTTTTGCCCCAATGTGTCCGATTCGGAAAATTTTGAGAAAAAACAAAATGGTTACGGAAGCCAATTAATTTAATATTTTTGTTTTTGTTAAAACCATTTATTTTCAATTTAAGTTTATCTTTGTTTGTGTGTTTCTATTGAAACGCTAAAATTAACATAACTACTCTAATGCATAGGACCGCCTTGAGGGGGGATAGAGGAAAAGCCCTGTAATATCTTTATATTATTATATTTTTTAAATATTTAATTGCAGTTTAGTTTTTGGGACCATTATCAAAACTTCTTAGGAAAACGGATGTGCTTTATCATTGCGCAGTCAAAAGTTGAAGCCATTTTGAGCTAGGAAATCGATTTCATCAACATTATCGTTTCTGGTCGATGCATTAGTTGACATTGCATCTTTGTCTTTTTCTGAATATGATGTTTTCAAAGTAATGTTGGCTATGAAAAGCTCTGTAAAGCGGACATTAACGGAATTTCTTCAATTTTGCTTCAAAGGTGTGCTAAAGCTTTATCGGTACCCCTCTTAATAAATCGGCATAATTTTTAATAAATCTTTATTTACGGGTTTCTTTATTGATTGTTGGAAAATTGCAGCTATTACTCCAGTTTTCAAAAGTGGCTCTAAGCATGATGTGTCTCAATATAGACCCTTTTCTAAGCTATCAAATGTTTCAAAATTTTATGAAAGTATTGTCAAAGATAAGCTATTTTTCATCATAAAACGTTTTATTTCCCTCAACAACATGGCTTTGTTTCTGGTAAATCTACTGTAACAAATCTACCCCTTTTTTTTCGAAGTTCTGCATTTCTTCTGTTGCCTTAGGCAATAAAGTTGATGTTCTTATACCGACTTCTCAGAAGCCTTTGATAAGGTACTACATAGTTTATTAGTTGCTAAGCTGGCTAAAATTGAATGCCACTCATATTTTCTTGAATGGATTAAATCCTACTTGAGCTCTCGCTCTTGTTTTGTCTCTATAAACAATGTAAATTCTGCCAAATTTACTGCAACATCGGGGGTTCCACAAGGAAGTATACTTGGGCCCTTATTTTTTATTCTATATATTAATGACATTTGCATATGTTTTACGCTGCGAACACACATGACAAATTGGCATAACAATTTTAAAATATGTATAAGTTGTCAAATTATTGTCGCCATCAAGCCAATTGCCGATAGTGACGTAGGTGGCATAACAATTGCAATGACAAAAAGTGTCATTTCTTTCAGTTTCAGGGTGTTTGTTTTTTTTTTTTACACTTTCTCAAGTAAAAGTCAAATTTTGCCACTCTATGTCAAATTTCTTGCAAGCCGACTTGCAAGGTGATTGATGCAAACAATTATGCTGGCAATTGAAAAGTTATGAGTGTGTTGGTAACAAAAGTTTAAATGTGTTGAAATTGCATTGACAAATTGTCTCATGTGTTCGCTGGGTTAGATCATCAACATTTTTAATACATGCCGATGACCTAAAAATTTTTAAGGAAATAGTTTGTCCGGCTGATATTACAGCATTACAGTCCGACTTGGATAATGTTTTAACTGGTTCAGTGTTAATGGTTTACCATTAAATATAAAGAAATGTTTTCATACGTCCTTTTTTAGGGAATCTAATGTTGTTAATTCAAGTTATTCCCTGGGTGAGTCTCCATTGCAGTCCGTAAATACTATTTGGGATCTGAGGGTCATCTTTGATTCAAAGCTGACATTCATAGACATCTTAATTTTATAATTTCTAAAGCGAACTCTCTGCTTGCGTTTATTCGATAAAATAGTTTTCAGTTTGAGGATCCTCACATCTTCAAATGTCTTTACAATTCGTTTAGATGTCTTTACAAAGATCAAGATTAGAGTATGCAACAATAATTTGGAACCTGTATTATGCCTCTTTTCGCTTGGAAAGAATTCAAAAATTTTTTTCTAAATTTGCATTGCGACCTCTGCTTGTTGACTTTATACCCTCTGTCATAATGCCAGATGCATGCTTTTGGGCCTGAAAACTCTAGAAACGAGAAGAAAGATTAGTTCTCTAGTCTTCATATATGATATTGTAGCCGGAAATATTGATTGTTCGTCTCTTGAACTAATTATGTTTAATGTGCCTTCAAAACAGCTGTGACGTTTTAAGTTATTTTTTATTAAAAAATTTAAAACTAACTATGTTAAAAATCAGCCAATAACAAGGGCTTTGTCTTTATATAATGATTTATCATTAAATATTTTTGTTTTTAATTTGCTGTTTCTAAAGAAGTTTTTAAAAATTATGTTAATAGCTTATTCTTACTTTAGCCTTAACTTTACTGTAAATAGTTTCCAGTCTGTAAGGAATTTGTCCAAAGACTGAATAAAAAATAATAATAATAATGATAATAATAAAAAAAAAAGGAAAAATTATCAATTACCGCTGCGCTGACGTCAGCGAATCCCCCTAAAAACAATACATGTCCAACAAAATCAAAAAAATAATTGTTATTTTGTTTTGTTCACAGAACGGCATACATACATACCTCAATTGTCGCATTATTGTTAGTTATAAAAACTAAGGTTTTAGAAAAGTTAGCTCAAAAGTTAGCTCATGGCCGCTATTTTGAATTTCAACTTTTTGACTTCAGATTCATGATCAGCGGCCCCGAAAACTATTGGGGCACCAAATTTGAAATTCATTATATATGGAAGTTGTTAGAAAAATAAGAAAAATAATTAGAATAATAAGCCATTTTGAATATTGACTTTTTGACTTCAGATTCCCGATCAGCGACCCCAAAATATATATATCTATATTTTTATGCAGATTAGACAACTCCTTCAGGTTTTGACATTCTTTTTTCGATTTGGAACCAATGTGCGATGCCACATGACATACAGCGCCTGAAAGGATATACTTACTGACGAAAATATTTTGTAAACGCATTATTTCTCGAAATGATCCACTCAATTGGCCACCAAGATCTTGAGATTTAACGCCTCTAGACTATTTTTTCTGGGGTGATGTGAAGTTATTGGTTTATGCGAACAAATTGGATTCTGGAAAATTGGGCTTCTAAAATGAACCGTGGTAGCTGCGGCGGCCACATAAGCGCATTAATATTTAAACCTTTATTATATAGAATTATCTATCTAAAAAAGCCAATTTTCAGTTTGCATTTATGATATCTCAGTATTTTATTTCAATTCAAAGTTCTACACCTCTAAAAAATCACCCTATAAATAATTTACATCTATCAGAATATTTATTAAGTTAAATAAATAAATTGAAAAGTAATTATTTTCTTCTTTTAAGTGTATCATGAGCTTGCATTCCCACATAAACACCCGCTTAAATGAAGACAATATTTTTTTGCTTGTATGGTTTCCTCAGAAACTATCGAAATTTTGTCTGGATACAAAATATTGTCTTGCATTTGAACAACTTAAGTATATGTCTGCGGTTTTGAGAAAAGGAAAATTTAAACTTTTCCTTTAGGACTTGGAAAAATTACCAAAATAAAAATAAGAGGCAGCTTTTGGGCTTGTAAATGTAGAAGATAAGTATCAGCAAAGAATGCAAAATATTTTTTTTTTGGGATTTAACACCTCTAGGCGTTAATGCCTTATAAGCTGTCTAAAACTTTGCTGGGCTAATAAAAAAAAAAAAGCGGAACGGCTTTTGTATCCTGGCAAAATTTTTCTTAAGGCATTTGCTTTGAGCATTCTACTTGTCTTTAGCTTAGGTCTTCAGTCACATTGGCTTTATGTGCTGCCATTAATTTTAATTAAATCATTAAAATTACAGTATGAAGGCATTTGTCATACTTTTATCTACAGGGTGGTCCATCTTCGTGATACTAAATGCAAAAATCTGGGTTTCATATAAAAAACGTAGCTCTCTATGCGGCATTATTTGTATCATGCAAGTGAGACTTAAACTAGTTCTCACTAAAATTTACTGCTAAGTACTACACGTTTCTACCTTTTGACTGGCTTTCTCCACTTATATGCCTGAAATATAAATTTTTATTTGTTGTTTTTTCTTTCAATTATTGTGAAAGTTACTTAATTTGCTCCGCTTTTGCAATTAAAACGATTCCTAAGCATGTTAATTGAGCAACGGAGCAGCGATTTTTGCAATTCTTCGCAGCCTGTGAACTCGGTTTCTAGGTTTTGCAGTATCTCTATCTAGCAAAGATTGTTTTTTTTTTCGTTGCATTATTACTGCTCTTCATAATAATTAGTTAATTAAAATATGAACCCAGAGTCAACGTGTGAAACTTTGTTAGATTACATTTTTTTTTTTTTTTTTTTTATTATCAATTTTAATAAGTTAATAAAATTGTGTTTAAATGCAAGTTTTTGTAGACTAAAATATTCTAAGCGTGGCAGTTTTTTCCCATGGCAAATTGAGTTTCAGTTCAAGTGGCGCACATGCAACACGTAAGTAGCAGTAAAAAATGACTGCCATTAAATTAGTGCAACCGTTGCATTTGTAGTTGTGAAAATTTGTGATTTCAATGACTTAACTATTGTATTATGTAGAAATTAACAAAGCTTAAGTTGAAATTTCGTTATTTTTGATGCAACTTAAAGGTTGGTGATATGTATTTAAAGATGACATTTATTGAGCTAATTTTCCTCAAGGATTCGTTCAGATTTTTTTGTGCAGCTGTATTTTTGTATGAAATTATAATTAACTAACAAAATACCTGACGTTACACAGTGAACCTAAATACCCCACAAGATACCCGACATCAGTACAAATAAAACGAGGAAAATTTAATAAGTTTTAATATAAGACGGCCAACCGTCCCGGATTCTACGGGACCGTCCGCAATAACAGTTATAATCCCGCATTGCAATAAATAATAAAATAGTCCCGAAAAACCCGTGTGTCCCGAATTTCTAATAAATTCTAACTAAGGCACCCAATGACATTTCAAATACAATATGAGAGGTACTATTTATATTTCGGGAACTGGCAACATCAATGTCAATAGCTAAAATCTGGCATGACCATAATAAAGTTTGGCATTTGTTAGCATAAATGTACTCGGAACGTTTGGATGTACAGGTGATATTTGTTTTGTTTACAGGGAGTTAAGTATATCAATTTGTTCAAAAAATGGAAATTTCAAGAGAAAGTTTTCGTTGGATTATTTTTCACAACATTCGACGTGGATTATCTTAACAAGAATGTGTCGATGAACTCAGTTCTTTGTATGTCGAAAAAGCACCATTAAAAACCACAGTATATCGCTGGTATAGTGAATTCAATCGTGGTCGTAGTTCGGTCGCCGACAAATTCCGAGAAGGTCGTCCAAAGTCAGTTGTTGTGCCACAAAATACCGATGCAGTACGTGAACTAGTAACGCAAGAACGTCATGTGATATATCGTGAGATAGAGGCATCCTTGCATATTAGTACCACTTCAATACATTCGATTTTGTATGAACACTTATCACGATTTTGCACACGCAAAGAAAAAAAACGTTTATCGCCAGTTTGCAGCAAAGGAACTTCGTTTGTCGTGCTTGAAATCGTTATTTGCAAACGTTTCAAAAGTTGTCATAATAACAGTTCAGTTGCGAGAAACGCGTCATATAGTTGCAGGAAATTAATTTCGTTTGTCATAAACGCGAGTGATTTTTAAATTGCAGCAATTGAAAACTTCGTTTTTCCCAACTGAAAATTTTGTTTAATTTTCCCTTCGTTGTATAAACATATCGCTTATAGTTTAGAGTTACTTTTTGGACAAATTGTTACTATATAAGGAAATTGGTAGTTTGCTTAATACGCGGACGGAGATAGCAACAGAGGAGCAATCCATAATGACGGACATAAGGACGGACATAATGAGAAATATTATTTATATAATAAATAATAATGACCGAAATAGCTTGCGGTATATACATACAAGGTGGCGCAAAAGTAATCCTCCTATCAGAAAATGCTATAAATCTTGCGATTGGCCCCTAATGTCAGTTCTGTTTTGACATTTGTGTAGTAAACACATGCGAAATACACGTTAATAAACAATGTTACGCTACACTGCTCCAGAACGCGGAATTATTCACCACCAAGAGGAAGATGATTTTTCATCAAAAATAATCATGAGTGATGAGACCCTATTTCAATCTTAGCGGGTACGTAAAAAAGCAAAATTTACGCTTCTGGGGTACTGAAAATCCGCGTGTAACCCACGCAGAGTCATTACACCCGCTCAAAGTCACTGTATGGTGTGCTGTTTTCGCTGAAGGAGTCATCGGACCTTTTTTCTTCGAAGACGGTTACTGTGAATGGTGAGCGCTACAGAGCAATGATCAACGAGTTCTTTTTGCCGCAACTTGATGAATTGGGATTGGAAAACATGTGGTTCCAACAGGACGGTGCAACGGCACACACTGCACGTGTCACAACCGATATGCTGAAGGATGCATTTCCCGGGCGCCTAATCTCCCGATTTGGCGATTTGCACTGGCCAGCAAGATCGCCTGATTTGACCGCTCCAGACTTCTTTTTGTGGGGCTTTTTGAAGTCGCGGGTTTATGTCAACAAGCCTCAGACTCTTGCAGCTCTTAAAGACAATATCCGTCAAGAATGTGAGGACCTTTCGCCGGAAGTTTTGGCCGAAGTGATGGAAAATGCCATAAAAAGGGCTCAAATGACAATCAACTGTGGCGGTGGCCATTTACATGACATCATATTCTCGACTTGATGTAAAAAAAATTAAAAGACCAAATAAAAATAATCCACAAGAAGAATCAAAGTTTTTCTTTTTTTTTTTAAATTACAGCCAAAAAACATCGGAAGGTTATTTTTGCGCCACCTTGTATAACATATATTTTTAAGTTGTGACAACTGAATATTCGTTTGCGGCAAATACAGCTCGCAAACGAAGTATAGTTGGTGAATTTTTCAGTTGTGGTAAACGAAAAATTTCTTTGCGTGCATGAACACAATCGTGACAGGTGACGAATCGTGGACATATGCGTATGAGTCGGAAACAAAACAGCAATCGACCGTGTGGATATTCCAAGACGAGCCAAAACCAACAAAAATTGTTCGCGCACGAAGCACTGCGAAGCAAATGGTCGCCTGTTTCTTCCACCGAATGGGTCATGTGGCCACTGTTCCGCTTGAGCAATGTAGGACGGTCAATTCTGAATGGTACACGACCATTTGTTTGCCGGAAGTCTTCGGATAAATTCGCAAAACCAATCGCCAAAGACGAATAATTCTCCATCATGACAATGTGAGCTCTCACACATCTCGTCAAACATGTGCATTTTTGAGCAGTCAAAACGTCGAGTTGATGACTCATCCTCCATACAGTCCTGATTTGGAGCCCAATGACTTCTTCTTGTTCCCGAATATCAAAGGTAAACTGCGTAGTTAACGGTTTCAGAGCGCCGCAGAAGCAGCTGAAGCGTTAAAAAATCATGTTTTAGAGGTGTCTCAAGAGGAATGGAAAAACTGCTTTGACAAATGGCTTAAACGAATGCATAAGTGTATTGATCATCAAGGGGAATATTTTGAAAAACAATAAATCCATTTTGATTTAAAAATGTTTGTTATTATTTGCTATTCCCGAAATATAGAAGAATTTTTTGTATGCGAAAAAAATGAAAAAAGTCCAAAAAGGCGTTTGTATGCCCTTGGCCTATAAAAGTGTAGTTTCAGCTCCCTTTTAGCGAATCCTAGATCTGTCACTGTGTCTGACTGCCTCAACTTGACCAGAATTATCCATAACTACAAACGGTGCTACAAATAAATAAATAAACTGACCATTTCAGCCCTTGAAAGGACTTTGACCGAACTTCTTATGATCAAATTGTGCTGTGCGTGTTATTAAATGTTTGAACACAATTGATCGAGAACTGGACCTACTAATTTTATGTCGACTGCGAACCGCTAATGTGCATGCACTCAAGAAGCTTTACATGAAATTTTTTACTCTCTGAGGTTTGCCATTGTCTGCAGAGAGGTGACGGCCGAACAGTTTGAAATTAATTCAATTGAAAAAACTTTCTACGTCAGATGGAAATTGAACCAGGATTCTTTTGCGTATGGGTCACGTACTCTACTCACTGCGCCACGACCGCCACACTAAATTAAATGCTTAAAGTTCTTTGAGAACTTTGAGAAGAAAATTGTGCATCATGTGAGGGGTGGTCGAGGTTCCTGCTTTTGCTCGATCGACAGAATTGTAGCTTTCCAAAAAGGTAATAAGGACAACGCGAATGTATGGTTCTATGCAAGAATATTCATTTTCTTGAATCAAGGTAGTTGGGTAGCATCCAACCTAATGAAGTCCTACGGTCCTGAGACCGTAGATATACCGCACTGTGCTATTGAAAGCGACTAGAAGTTTGTACAAGGATCCCGAGTCGAGTTTGCCAAATATAACTTCCGAATATGTAATAATTGGCAATAACAGCTCCAAGACGATATGCTCATGTGTCGGGAAAAATGTTCATTAGAGACTCACAAATTTTTGAGATTAAGGATAGTAATCAGCTTGTTCACAAGCATTAAATTTTTTTGCTTTGGCAACAACTCCATTTTCCAAACCTCAGGATATGTTGAAGTTGTGAAGCAGCGATTTATTGTGTGAGCAAGTGAACTGAGTGTATATATCAGTAAATATTTAAGGAATTAGAAATCCTCTCTTCTTCTGTAGTATTGTTTTCGGCAAAAAGCGTTTTATTTTTCAACACTGTCTCCTTTTAGATCAATACAATTAGTCCGGCGTTTTTTCAATTTTTTATTCCTTCCAAATAATAGGATTTATCAAGGTCCTCAAAATACGCGTTTGTTTAAGTGATAAGCGATCTAACAGGCAACCTCTTGATTCGACCTAAATATCTTATCGTCGAGCCATTTCTTCAGGTTTAAAAATAGGATATAATCGCAGGGTGCTAAATCTGGAGAATGTGGGGTATCAGTTCGTAGCCCAATTTCTAGATTTTTGTCATGGCGACTACAGTGCCATAATGCCGGTGCGTTGTCATGGTATCCTGTTAGTGTTTAACGTAGAAACCTGCCTTGTCGGCTTAATTCTACGTACCTACGTGATGCCCAGCAGATAGATCTCCAGGAATTGTAATCCAGCAACGTTTGTTGATTAACTTCCATCCAATGCATGAGGAACACCGGACGTTAATAATAATCATCCCCTGAGCTTCACTTCCTTGACTACAAAAGCGACCAACGACTTATTTTTTTATAGTTTCAATACCAGTTGCACCACCACAATTAAGAAGAATATTTAATTTAATAAATATACTGTATGGATTACATACCAGTATTGGAACCATAGAGCGTTGTCAAGGTTTAAGAGCACTTTTCTTCTTCACCGAATTCAGCCGTTTTTTTGTCAAATCTGTCCAACAGCTGTGAATAATATTCGCCGGTGGTCGTTTTGCCCTTGGCCTTCACGTTCACCCAGAAAAGTCCAGTGCTTTGACTATTCGTTGGTTTTTGGTGTATTGTGATGTATCCATGTTTCCACTACAGTTACGAAACGGTGCAAAAACTCCTTTGGATAACGGTTGAATATCGCCAAACACTTCTTTGCTGCGGTCTTACGGTTGCGCCTACGGTCGGTTTCGAACAATTGCCCATGGCTCGAATAGCTTTTTCATGTCCAAATATTCATGTAAAATGTGAGGTTCCCCCTCAGTTGAGATGCCTACAGCCTCATCCACCCCACGCATTCATTGTCCGATCGTCCAATATGATTCCATGGATTTTATCGATGATTTCTGTCGTGGCGACCTCTTTTGGGCGACCTGAATTCAATTGTGCTGATACGACCACAACGAAATTGAGAAAATTCTTTTATTGAAATTTATGGTGCAGTGTCTCCATAGTATTTATGAAGCTATTATTTGGTTTCAGGGTTGGTGTTTTAACACATTGAGTGCCAAGGGGTTTTGACGAAAACCTTCCCCGGGTGCCAAGCACATTTTTTGCTTTAAACTGGTGTAAAAGTAGAAAATATTCAGTTCTGCGCCAATCCCGGATAATTTTGTGGTTTATTTTGGATTTTATAACGGTTTTTTTATGTCGCACGTTTCTGTACGACGTGGCACTGCACGACGGAATTGCAATCGTAAAAATCACTGTCGTACGAAAATGTGCGACGCGTTTTTTTTTGCTATTTCTTAATTTTTTTTCTTTTTACGCATTATTCTTTATTTAAATTTTTTATTATATCTGTTTTTATTTTTATTTTGTGCTATTTTTTATTTTTATTTGTCTTCTTGTTTTGTTTTCTTTATATTTATGTTTCTTTATTTTCTTTGTTTTTTATTTTTATTTTTCTTTATTTTGTTTTATTTTTGTAGATTTGAATTAGGTAAATGCCGAAGCGAAACCTTAGAGATCGTGAAATACGTGAAGCGTTGGAAGAAAGTGATGATGGTGATTTTTCATGCGATGAGTTGATTGATGAGAACTGGCTACCAGATGACTCGGACACTGACTCTGATAATAACAATGATACTAATAACATTGATAACATTTATAACAGCGATACTGAAGACGACTGGGACATGGATGAGGACGAGCCAACAGCATTGTCAAACGTAGTCGGTTCTTCCGAAACAAACATTTGGACTGAATTTAGTTCTCGTCAGAAAACTTTTACATTCACTGGGCGATCAGGCTTGCAACAGTCTATTAGAACAGATATTTCCTGTTTGGATGCATTTCTCCTATTTGTTGACAAGGACGTTATTGAATTAATTGTATCAGAAACAAATAAGTATGCGGAGGAATATGTAAATAAAGGTGCTGTTACCAGATTTTCTCGAAAAAAAAATTGGATACCAACAACAGATTTTGAAATGAAGAAGTTCCTTGGCCTTCTTTTGTGGATGGGTTTGGTGAAGGTCGGGTGTTTAAAAGACTATTGGTCCAAAGATTCGCTCTACAACTTTTCAATTCCGGGGAAACTAATGTCACGCAATCGCTTTCAACTATTGCTTAGTTTCATGCACTTCTCAGACAATAACTCAATTGTACCAGGTGATAGGCTTGCTAAAATAAAACCACTATTGGACATGTTACAAACGAGATACCAAAGCATTTACGTACCAGGTGAAAACATAGTAATTGATGAGACCCTTATTCCATGGCGTGGCAGACTATTATTCCGACAATATATACCAAATAAAGCTCATCCTTATGGTATAAAGCTTTTTAAGCTCTGCTCTACCGAAGGATTCACCTGGTCATTGCAAATATACTCCGGAAAGTCATCAAGTGGACTGAAAGAAGTCGGTTTGGCAAAAAGAGTTTGCGAGGATCTGATCATTGATTTGAAAGGTCAAGGTCGAACTTTATATGTAGACAACTTTTACACAAGCTATGAATTGGCTCGTTCAATGCTAGATCAAAAAACACATGTTGTCGGTACACTCCGTGCCAACAAGAAACATTTGCCAAAAGAAGTTATGGTTGCTCCTATAAAGAAAGGCGAAGTAGTGGCTAGAGAAGATCCCAATGGTATAGTTGTTCTGAAGTGGAAAGATAAACGCGACGTCAGAATGCTATCTACGAAACATGCCCCGATAATGGTATCCACAACAGATGGAGCACGTAATCCTGAAGAGCCTTCAACTAGTCGAGGAGCGAGACGTAACAGACGAGCAACAGAAAAGCCATTGGCTGTGCTAGAATATAATAAGGGGAAAGCAGGCATTGATCTTTCCGACCAAATGGCTTCTTACTCAAATACCCTTCGCAAAGGGTTAAAATGGTATCGAAAGCTGGGAATTGAACTTTTACTCGGACTTTCCGTGGTAAATGCCTTTACTGTGTATAAAGCAGCTACGAATAAAAACATTAATATACGAACATTCCGTGAACGCATTGCTAAGGACCTGCTAAATCTCACATCCCCTCAGCCTGTATCGCAATCAAAACATATTATCAGAAAAAGAGTAGATGAAAATAATAAAACCATCCGACGTGCTTGCGCTTTATGCTACGCTGAAGCAAAAAGAAAATTTAGTCGAAAGGAAGCAAGAAAGAATATCAAAAGGACAACTACGTACTGTCCGCAATGCCCCAACACTCCCCAATTGTGCATTGATTGCTTTCCGAAATATGCACATCTAAAGAATTAATGTAAATTGAAATTATCATATCCTAATTTTAATATTTTTGTATCTTTTTTATACTTTTTTTTCCGAAATATCGAATGAATTCCAATAAATTTTCAAAATTAAAAAGAACCTCCGAGTTTTTATCATAAAACCGCAAAAAATGAAGATATCTCTATGAAACTTGAACAAAAATTTAGGGCAAACATTAGGGTACTAGAAACACATTAAAAAAACCCTGTAGAGTCACACAGAAACGCACGACAATATCTAAGGCCAGACAATGCCTGTCGTACGAAAACGTGCGACGTGGCACCCCAGGAAGTATTAGGTGTCGCACGAAAACGTGTAGCCATGGCACTCAATGTGTTAAGCAAAAAATAATGCTTGACAAGTACACGAAACTCACTTTTTCCCATTTTCGACGAAATTCACTTGGCTGTTAGCTTTCAATGGCTGTGAAACACAAACCAAAAGACGCAGTTTGGTTCAAATTTGACAGTCGTCTATTAACAGATGGTAGTTGATAGGACCCGTGTTGCATTCATAGTTACTACGCGGGAAATACAAAAAGTCACTGCCTTCTCAAATTGCCCTCGTATAGCATAAAATAGTTTCCTAAAGCTTGATGAAACTGAATTTATAAAACTGTAACTCTCAACGTTCGTGTCTAGATATCTTGTAAATATTACAGATACTCTTTAACTTTTAAAATTTTTTTTCTTTTAATTAGACAAACAAAAGTACCTAGCATCCATTGTCTTTGGCGCGTTCTCACAATTTAATACATTTAAGTGCTTTATTATTAGCAGCTAAAACTATTGAAATTGCTGTGCCATGTTGTTGTTGGCCTAGTCGAGTTTCACTCTATTTGCATCTTAGTTAGCTTTGCTTTAATAACATGCTGCCTAGTTTCAGGCGTGAACTCATAAGTTCACATTTAAATATGACTTGGCTTGGGCAGAAAAAAAAACAGCTACTCAGATGAGCTGAAATCTCAGCCTCAATTCGTTTCGAAATTGTGTCAAGTTGTATGAGTTGCTTTACAACTAGTACTGAACTAGAACAGCATCAGAGATAAGTTGCGCTGAATAACATTCTTCGATTTCAAGTCTCGAGTCATGCAATGTTTGCAATAATTAAAATATAATTCACTTAATTAAATAAAATATTTACATAATGTAAAAACATTTTGCTATAGTGGAAAAGACGGGGGTTCACAAATAGATTTATGGGACTTATTTGAACTTTTTCACATATTATTATTATGTTTGAATAGATTTAGCAGTTCTGGCATCAAAATGTCCACTTCCACTTGATAAAATAAGGGAAATGATAGCAATTTAAGGCATAACACGTGTGGCTGAAGCCAGCCACATCGATTTATGTCTACGTTTACTCTTTTGGACAATATTCATCCAATACGAGCTAATACTGTGCGTATTAAACCTCTGCACGAGTGCGCTTGAAATGCGTTTCAAAGCACTCGTTTGTGGTGCAAGCTTTTGCTATGTTTTGCTCTCATCAATGAAATCAAGCCTAACACTACAGAAGGCACTCATCGCTTGAGCAGAACAAGAACAAACTAAAACCAAAGCAATGTTAGGCACGATTCAAAAAAACAACAGCTGAACGCTTGGAGTTATGCTGTGTCTTTGAATAGCTTTGGAAGTAAATGCCGTAAAACAATTAAACTCAATATGTATGGAGTTCTTACTTGGTGATATCCTTCTACTAGAAAGTAGAATATGGGAAGTAGGGTACTGGGATGGGCATTTGACAAATGGGTGTGGCTCCGATCCAAATAATTCAAGTATCCAAATAATTCAATGAAGTATAGGAAAAACTTAAGCGTATTAAGACCATTTAGGGTTCTGTAGATTTCGTGTTAAGCCGTTTTTGGGGTAGATGATTTCGAATCTGATTTCAGAATTTTAAAATTAAAGATGGCGGATAGGGTTGCCACCTAAATTTTTTGTAGTTTAAAAAATTCCGCGCTGGAGTGAACACTAGGTAAAAAAGGATCGCTGAATCCGAATCCGATGTCAGAATTTCAAAAGTTTGATATTTTAACAATGGGGTTGCCACCTCATAATATGTTGCTATAAGAGTTTTAAACATTATCTGACAGTTTAAGGGGCTCGCTGATTTCGAATCTGATATCAGAATTTTAAAATTTTAGATGGCTGATAGGGTTGCCACCTAATTTATTTTTATTTTTATGAATTCGATGCTGGGGTGAACACTATCCGAATAGTGTTGAATCCGAATCCGTTGTCAGAATTTCAAAATTATAATTAGGTGGCAACTCTATTGCTGAAAATTTCATAATTTTGAAATTCTGACAACGGATTCGGATTCAGCGACCCATTCTCACCTTGTGTTCGCCCCAGCACCGAATTCGTAAAAATAAAAAAAAAATTAGGTGGCAACCCTATCTGTCATTTTAAATTTTAAAATTCTGACATCAGATTCGAAATCAGCGACCACCTAAAACTGTTAGATTATGTTTAAAACTCTTAAAGCAACATATTATTAGGTGGCAACCCATTGTTGAAAATTTCTTAACTTTGAAATTTTGACAATGGATTCGGATTAAGCGACCCATTTTTATCTAGTGTTCGCCCCAGCACCGAATTCGTAAAAATAAAATAAATTAGGTGGCAACCCTTTTAGCTATCTCTAATTTTAAAATTCTGACATCAGATTCGAAAACAGTGACCCCCTAAAATTTTCGAAAATGTCAAAAAAGAAAAGGAAATTGTGCTCAAAAATCGTTGTGTCACCTTGTGAGATATAGCTTCCGAGCTTGATGTATCGACTGCTTAGGCGAACACCATTTTACATGATATTTTAAGCATACGACGGGTTCCAGCGCGACTTGTGCCAAAATTGCGGAATCTCCTTCAAAAAGAGCTTCGCAAAACTGTGGCTCAGAAGATGCTTTTAATGGAGGAAACGGATATTCAGCGCATCATTACTGGTGATGAGACTTGGGTGTCCGATATGACGTCGAAACAACTCAACAATCGGCGTAGTGGCACTCTCTAGAAGAGCCGAAACCCAAAGTCGACAAAGATAAAGACAAAGTCATTCAAAAATCAAGGTAATTTTGACTGTTTTCTTCGATTCTCAAAGTGTCGTGCACTCGTAACTCCTTCCGCAAGGTCAATCGGTCTATACTCAATATTATTTGAGTGTTTTAATGTTTGCGCGAGAGTATTCGGCGAAAGTGGCCAAAATTATGGTAAATTCATTTGTTTTTACACCACGGTCGAAATTCGCATTGTACGCGATTATTTGACCAAAAACAATGTCAATATCCTTTAACAAGCACTATATTCGCCAGATATGGCCCCGTGTGACTTTTTTCTATTCCCCAAACTCAAATTGTCACTTCGTGGAAAACATTTTGAGACTATTGAAGTCTGAAAAGATATTCGCAGAGGAAGCTAAAGACCATTCTGAAATCGGCCTACCAAAAATGCTTTCAAGAATGAAAAAAACGTAGGCTTATGTGTATGGCCTCCGATTGTGATTATTTAGAAGGTGATAAAATAAATATTGAAGAATAATAAGAATAATTAACTGTTATTGTTTTATTTGCACAGTTCGGCTCAATTTTGATCAGAAGAGCTTCGATCTTCGACAAAGTTTCACTTCACTGTTCCATACCTCTATTTGCAGGTTGCAGGCTTCTTCATCGAGGGTTGAAATTTTTGACAGTGCTTAAGAAAACGGTCTTCGAGGTGAGTGACGAACACTTCTAGGTATGCACAGAAAATAAAAGAATTGATTTATTACCTAAACTAGTTTAGCTAATGTGAAAGTTTCTATTTCTATTTCATATCACCTAATCTTTTCAACAACTTTTCTACTTAAACAGTTAATTTAACAATCATGCATTAGGTAATTCACCTAATTAAAATTAGTTAATTCAACGAAAATTTTGCTTATTAAATCATCTAATTCTTCTAGTTATTTTACCTAATGGAAGTTGTCGATTTGTTCGTACACTAGGGAAATAACGCATATTAGCATTATCCACGCCTCAGTATAAATTTTATATAAATATTTACGTGAATAAATCAAATGCTTTCCTTACAACTTGTTTTTTTCCCGTATTTTTCCCGGAGAGCACAGCGCTCTCCTATAAAAAACATAAATAAAAACAAAGTGAGAAAATTTTACAAAAAGTAAAGTCTCATGCGAGAATTGAACTCGGACCGCTGGCGTTATAGTCAAACGATTTACCGCTGTGCTGTTACGCCGTTTGATAATTTGTGAACAAAATGTATATAAAAATAATACATTTATACAAATATACAAAATAATACATAACACTTTTCAAAATAATAGCTTTTTCTTTCATCCAATTACGTCACAAGAACTTTTAAAATTGATCTTTAAATTAAAAAATTCGAATTCATGTGGGCCGGATGGTATTTCAAATAATATTTTAAAGAATATTGCTTTTTTTGTGGTTGATGTATTGGCTTATATTTTTAACAAAAGTGTCTTCACTGGTGTTTTTCCTGAGTTACTTAATGCCGATGTATTACCTCTTTTTAAAAAAGGAGACAGGAAAATAATAACCAATTACAGACCAATTTCGTTACTTCCTACAATAAGCAAAATTTTTGAAAAAGCAGTTAATGCTAGATTAGTAAAGTTTTTGAATAACACTAACTTTTTTAGTTCCGAACAGTATGGCTTTAGAAAAGATAAATCAACTGAAGATGCTCTTATAGCTTTCTGTTCTATAGTTATGAAAAATTTGGATAGCAAGAAATATACAGCTGGTCTGTTTGTAGACATTACAAAAGCCTTTGATATGGTTCATCATGGTATTCTCCTAGATAAAATGGAAAAAGCTGGGATTCGAGGATTTATGCTTAATTGGTTTAGGTCTTATCTTACAAACAGAGCACAAAAAGTAAAAATATTGGACACGAAAAGTATGTTAAAGTTTCATAAATTAGGAGTTCCACAAGGATCGGTTTTGGGACCTCTGCTTTTTTTAGTTTATATTAACTCGCTGTTTAAACTTCCGTTCAAGGGCAAATTAACAGCTTTTGCTGATGACATCGGTTTTGCTTACTGCTGCACGGATCCCTTAAACTTGATTGCTGACCTCAATTGGGATTTGAGTCTGCTTCGTATTTGGTTTGGTAAACATCGTCTTTTGATAAGTAATAAAACTAAAGTAATATTTTTTTCTCTAACCACACAAAGCATTATTGACACTGAGATATTTTATCATTCCCCAGAATGTATGCGTTTTAAGCTCTACGACTGTTGTTGCGATTATGTTCCAAATGATATGTCATACTGCCATCATGTAACCTGTGGTGCAAATTGTTTTAAGGTGGAAGCAGTTAAGGAATTTAAATATTTAGGTCTTGTCATTGACTATAAAATGAGTTGGTCTAGTCACACTGATTACTTACAGCAATACTTACGGTCTACTATCAGAAGCTTCTACTATTTAAATAATGTTTGCTCCTCTAAACTTTTGTATTCTATATATTATAGTATTTTTCATTCCAAGCTACAGTAAGGCATTACTTGTCACGGTGGCACGTACTTCAATAAAATACAGCCTCTTCTTATTTTGCAAAAAATTGCTATAAGAAAGATTTGCAGAAAGAACCGTTTGCATCATAGCTTCCCACTGTTTGAAAAATTGAAAATTCTTCCTGTACGACACTTGTATTGTTACAAAGTGCTAAAAACCTTTTTTATTAGGTCTGGATATTTGAGTTTCAGAGTTTTTTCTGAGCGCAATTTACGAATTAATTATATGCACCGCGTGAATGTACCTTATTATCGCACCAATGCTTTCAAGTGTTGTTATGAGGTGGTGTCTCGTCGTTTATATAACAAAATTCCGCACAGTCTCCGACAATTACAATCTAGCAGCATTTTTATAAAAAATGTTAAACAATGGCTTCTAACGCTTGACTTTTATAACCTGGAAAACTTACTGGATTAACTCAATATTTTAATTAAAAATTTATTACTAACGTCCAATTTAGATTCAGTTGTTGCAGATATTAGGATTACTTACAATGTTCTCATCTTTGTTTTTTAAATCATTCTCAGAATTTCCACTATTGTTGTGTAATGTTCCTGTCATAATAATTCGTTGTTAAGTCAAATTTCTTTTTTTCGCATTAAAAATTGTTATAGAATGTTAAGAACCTTACGTTTATTTAATATTAATTTCTTATTTAATTTTATTTCTTTTAATTTAATTAATTTAATTTTATTCTGTTCACCCCACGTAGTTTATTATACTTCAATAAAAAATTTTCTTCAAAGAAGTGCATTTTATGCTATTTTTTATATTTTAAAAAATAAAAAATGTCACTAATTTTTTACTCATTATTAATTTTTCGTATGCTATTAAATTCTCTTAGATTTTAAGCTCCATTGTATTTTTAATGAGTAAACAATAATAATAAAAATATGAGGTCCACAACTCTGAAATTATTTTTCCACTGGGCATCTACAGCAATTTGATTAATTGGTATGTAGCGTCAATTCTTGTATTGGAAGTTTAGCTCAATAGATAAGGCGTTGGTTGTTGAAATCTTGAGACCACAGGTTCGAATCTCAGCGGTGGCAAAGAAATTTTTTCAGTCATTTATACAATGTATATATCTCTCTCATTCTATCTACTAGATTCTACTATAAAACAAATCTTTCTTCTCTATGATGTGACGAAATGAAGTAAAGTCACATAAGGAAAGTTTCACTTAAAAATAGAAATTGCAAAACAATAAACATATTTTTTGCATATTTTTTGCACGGCATTCCCACTCTTAAGTGGGAATGCTATCTAAATAATTAGATGATTTTTCTACACTTAGTAGGTGGCTTGCCTAATCTGAAGTGGTCATAGTTTAAAAAAAATTAGCTTATTCTTCTAATAAATTATGTGTCTTATCTATTTTATGGTTGAAGGTACACCTAAATATTTAGGTTTTTTTAGCTACTCTCGCAGTTAAACTACCCAATATAATTGCATATAATTAACATTTAGAAATTGGTAGCGCACCTAATCAAATTCGTTGACTGAAAATCACCGGATTACTTTAGCTGAATGGACTACATTTTTAGGTAAAAGTTCTACTCTTTTTTTTCTGTGTGGTAGTTGGTATGGTAGTTGTTACAGTAGTTGGTATGGTAGTTGATATGGTAGTTGGTATGGTAATTGGTATGGTAATTGAAATTCGATAAATATCTGCAATTGAATTATTCTGTACATTACAACGATGAGTTTGAAGCGAAGCTTGTCTTGGTTTCCTTACTTCAATCTCCTGTTTTCCCCAAATCTTGGCTGACTTTGATAGGGAAGCTGACTTTGATGAATCATGATGAATTATAATTAATCATAATAAATTTTCATTGAAATTTTCTACAATCAGGGAGTTCAGTCTTTTTTAAAAGTATAGTTAGAAACCCTCCGGGGTGTTTGGACCCCCAAAAGCCCCCTAATGGCATGGGCTTGGTGAGTGCTAAGAAGCAGCCTCTTTTGGACTATAATAATTTTTACCATTTTTAAAATTTGCAGCTTCGTTTCGTACTATAAGTTCTCCCTGCGGGTCTCAATGATGGTTTGACATTTTTGATTGTTTTTTTGTCAGAAAGTCAATTAGTTAGCCTCTACTGTGCATGTGCTACAACTTTTATAATAAAGTTTTCGTGTTCCTGCTTGACGAACAACTGTTTTAAATATTAAAAAAAAAACAATTTTTGTTTTTAAATTTCTTCCTATTATTTTGTAGAATAATCTTTGAAGTTAATTCTTTAATAATTTAACTTACTTTATACGAATGATCTAGCAAAGAGAATACAATCGTCTAAGCATCTTCTTCTCAAAAGCAGCTTAGACACGCTGTACTATTAAGTATTACCCTGCCTCCCCATCACGCTTCTCCATCAACGTGTGCGTTCTTCTTTGATTAGCGAAAAATATTAATTTCACACTTTAATACAATTTAAATTCAAATTCAATTCGACGCCAGCTTGACTCAACTGACTCAATTTTCCGCCCATCAGGCAAGTGTTATTTTCTGCTCGCCTGCCTGCGCATTTGAAATGTATTAAAAATTCATTTCTCGAAAATTAAATATTAAACAAAAAAAAAACAAAAAATAACGAAACAAAAATATGGCAACAGCACAATCGATGCGGTAATCAATCATTTAGAATGCAAGCAAAGCGCATTTAATCATTATAAACACACTTCAAAATCCGCATTTCATGCTCAGCATTAAGCGAACGATCTACAACTATGCAGAATTGAATAAAGATTCATCAGCAGCATGAGCGATCAGCCAAAGTCTCAATGACCTTCACTCGCTGATGAATGATCTTGTCGTATGTATATCGTAGATGAGACACACACTCATAACGCATTCGTATCCTAAGTATTCATTGAAGAGAAACGCGCTGTAGCTCATCAGCGGATTAAATTCCATTTGAAGCAAGCACTTTTCTTTGGTAGCCAAGTGTTGGTGGCGGTGCCATCAAAAGCATTTCTCCAACGCAGTCATGGTCTTTATCTGATGTCAAAAGAGCTCCCGAAGTCAACGTGCATCATTTGTAAAGAAGAGCTTGTGTTGTTGGGTCTTTGGATACTTGCGCAAGATGCTTTTTGAAATCGAAGGAAACATTTATCATTAACACTGCCTTCATGCAGTGCAACCTCATTTCCACCTCCGCTACCTTTTGTCCTTTATTTGATTTGGCTTGTGCAGGCGTTTAACGGGCAGCTTGTTCCTGCTGTTGTAGGTGCAACGTTGACCACTTGCTGTGTTCGTTGAATGGTAGCTCAACGGGTGCAGGTCTGGTCGCTGGAAACATGCTGGAAACATGTGTGATGGAAAGCGATCATCATCATTGGCATTATCATTAAACAGTAGTGAAAAAATGCCGATTATGTTTTACAGTTAATAGTCGTCTTTTGGAACTACAAATAAATTGTTTAAATGCGAATTAAAATAATGGAGGCTACAGAATTTTTTCTATTCAATCAAATTGTGAAAAAAAAATTAATCTAATAACTGATAAAAAAACTAGTTCTAATTGCCGAGTTGACGTAAGCGACAAGATGAAATTTTATAGTTGTTTTTAGTTTTGTCCCCAAAGATATTATTTTTTAAAAAAAAAAATCTGATGTAGACACCTGCCTTATCCACTTAATTCTACGGTTAATCTCGGCAAAGAGTCAAGGTTTATGAAATTGACGCCCAACAGATAAATCTTCCGGACATTAATACCATGTTAATGCTCACACTATCATCCATCCGAACATCTCCTCGGCGTCACTTCCATGACTTCAGACGTGACGAACGCCCTGTTATAGTAGTTTCAACACCCAATATACATCATACTTAATTGTGTATTTAATTAAATAAATATACTGTATGGATAGTAACTAATATTGGACAACAACAGTATCAATTTATGAATGTTTAGTTGGATCATCATCCAAATTTATTGGTGGAAATCAAGACCTATCTAAAATCTCTGACAATATTGGGGCATTGCCCAAATACAACTGCGCAACTCCACGCCGATCAACGCTGGTCTGCGAAGCGGGTCAGCACTCCCCGAAGGGCCAGCATTGCGATAATCTCCCGGGAAAAAGGGATATGCCACAATATTACACTCACACACACTGGCACATATGACATATCACACATGGCTGTGACGACCAAACACAAGGGGCCCCAATCAAGCGCGAAGGACATTGCTACTTAATGAAGTCAGGTCCACTACGGAGCCTATGCAAGGCTCAACTTTATGGGCGACAGCAATGAAGACGAAGTCCTATCGACGTGGTGTTGGGTCGGTTTATAGACTAAGTGCACTCAGGGTTTGTTGTGCCCTTTAGAACGGTTTCCGGGGACGCAGCAACGGTCCTGGAAAGCTCAATTCCCATCGACCTCCTCGTAGACGAAACGGTGCTTACCACCAGTAACACAAACGCGGCTTATCTCTCACAAACGAGTTCGTAAACAACTCGCTAGAGAAAGAACCATGCCAAGTGGCAAGACCGCTGGAATCAGTGAAGGGTCGATGGACGCATCAGCTTATCCCAAACCTGTCCAATTGGTGTGGCAGAAGTCATGGCTCTGTGAACTTCATCATCACGCAGATTCTCAGTGGCCACGGTTACATCAGATCATATCTGCTCAAATATAAGCACGCCACAGACTCCTACTGCAATCATTGCTCTTTAAATGTAGCAGAAGACGCGAGCCATGTCTTCTTTGAGTGTTCAAAGTTCCGCAATTCAGAGAATAGGTTTTAGCGAGCATCGGCGACACGGAGACGCGGCAAAACTTAATTACCTTTATGTTGGTATACGAAGCGAACTCGTCAGTGGTCAACGCCCTAGCAAGAGTCATTATCGATGAACTCCGAAGGGTTGAGCGCTCACAAAATAGATGATATAGAAGTTGTAGGCTACCCCGTAACGACTTCCCAGACAGAAGACGAACCCTAGTCAAGCAGATTTCAGCTAAGTGCTATTCCCATGTCCCGGGAAGTGGTGCTTTACAGCGGTTCCACAGGGTGTAATTATGGCGCCTTTTGAAGGTTATTACCCCCTTCGCTAATAAAATATAAATAAAAAACATGGCTGTGACGATACTTAAGTCACCACTATTACACCAATTCCATTCTGACCCACAAATCAGCATTCAATAGCTACCCTATTTAACTCTGATACTCCAAGATTACTAAGATAGACTTTGACCTTTTCGTATCCAATCTGTCACCTCAAATGACATCCGAAATAGCTGACACTCCTATATTGCCAAAAATTTCACCGCGTCCCCCTGATACTCCAAAAGTGCTCTAGCCAGCTTTTCACCCCAGAGTATCTTACATTAGGATAGACTGGGTACGGTTGAAACATTTTAGCGTTTATCGTCCATTGCAACGGAATTAGTTAAGCGAGAGATATCGGAAATATATTAAATAATAGACCATATATTGTTCTACTAAGGGGCAGTGTTATTTGAGATAACTGTATTGTATTTTTGTATAAAATCAAATTTAAAAAAAAAATTGATTTGCTTCAACCGTCACCATGCAAGGATCGGTTGAAACAGTGCCTAGGGTCAATTGAAACACATGCAAATTTTACAAAATATAATAAATTAACATGTTGCAATGGCACAATGGAACATCAAAAATATTTTTTTATTAATATTCATGTCTTTCACGATATTTATAATCTTACATTATTGTTAATCAGCCATCAAAGGTTGGCATTAAGTATAACTTAATTATATTATAATCAGATGTTGAGGACGATTATTTCTTTTTTTGTAGTCTTTGTATACTATTTGCTATTATATTTCTCAAAATTTAACAGAATTTTTTATAAACTCGATTTTTTTCAACTATTTCAACTGTCCCCAATCGAATAAACTTGTCTCTCCTTATGCACTTGCATATATACCGGCAAAAATAGTCATTATTTTTTTAAATGAAATTATTTCTGCACTAAGCAACGGTAGGACATTTATTGTCTATAAATTCAGCAACAAAAAACAAAAAAAAATTGTATAAATATATTTTTGAACTGTTTTAAGGAGTATAAAAAACGAAAAATCGATTTAGCTGAACATTAAAACATTTTCCCGCTATTTTTCTATATAAATGATATGAAGGTACCCGGGTATCTCTTTACTCTAATCAAGGTGTTTTTTTGGTCACTCACATCTATATATTAATACGCAAACAAAAAGTTTGTGTTCCCTTTTTTTCTATGTTACCTTCAACATATTCTCATAATACTTGTATCGATGGATAGGTATTTTCGAGTAGATATGCACAATATGATTTTTATTCGAATATGTTGTCATTAAGATAAGTAAAACTGAGCAAATGTAAAACGCTTTTTTTACCAATGAGACAATGAGAAACTACAAAGCGACAAAGCTCTGTTGAACATCGCTGCTGTAGCGTACAAAAGCAAGAGTAGAATACGGGAGTGACGCAAACATTTAAAAAAAGCCGAATAGCATTATTGTTGTTGTGATTGTGTTTGCTTTCTCTTCATTTCTCTCAGCGTTAAAAAACAATTAAACTGCTGCTTGCTTCATATAACACGTGACGCCAAGCCATTGATAATTATTTGTTTTGTTCAATACTTGGTGGTTTTTTTCGAGATGACGCTGCGACAAAGAGCGCCGCTGATGCCGTTCATTCTGTTCAGGCTATGGGTTGGTGCGTTAAGCACGCACAGATTTATCTGGAACGCCAAACTTTTGTTACGACGACCTGTTTTTCGCATGATCAACTGTATGTTGCCGCGAGTCGAGTTAGATCGTTTGTGTTTCTGTTATTGATGGACAAGGACATTTGGCTAACTATGAAAGGGTGTTTACAAAAAATATAAATAGTTTATACTGAACTTTTAAGTCATTAATTTATTTATTTAATATGGAATTATCATTTATCTTGATTTATTTGATATACTTTTCTACCGTTTATTTACTTCTACTTACTTATATATTTTACTTTTCATTTATTTATTTACTTTAAATATTATATTTTGAATAAATTTTTGTTATTGACGCATATATGCTTCTTTTTTTGTCCTTTACCACTATTTTCCTCGGCAAGGTAAGCAGTTCCATGCAAATTAATAACAATTCAATATGTGAAAAACAACTTGAGTTTGGTTTCTGATTCTGTAAGGATGTCCGAATTTCGGCCACAGGCGATACTAGTAAGGGTTAATCTATAATCAAATATGACAAAGTAAGTATTTTGCTCTTACTTTTTTCTTTAGATGAAAATATTGTCACATATTTAATTTTTTATAAACAAGCTTTGACTCATTTATTGGACATGTCGGATCTACACGAACACAGACTTAAGCTCGTTTGTGAAATTTTAAAATATCCATAAAAGCCCCTAAAATTTTCGCCTCATCAAGGACTTCAGTGGCTGTTGCCAAAACGCTGGCCCAACTGACATCCACTTAACCGACAATTTATACGTTTCTGCAAATGTTCGATAAATCTTTTATGTACATGGATTGAATTGAATTTTAATAGAACTCTCTATAGACTCAAAACTCGAAAAGCAAAACTGCGCAAAAATTGTCAAAAAAAGCGGAGTGGAAAAAATACGTAGATAAATCAAAACTTAAATTGGCGCATTTGGAATAGACGTAACGCTCGAACGAGTACAAATTTTGTTATTTTTTTTTTTTATTAAATGTTTTTTTTTCTCTCTTCCTTCAAAGGCTATTTCAATTTTCATTGAACTAAAATAGCAATTTTACAAAATTTAGCATTTTAAATGGACTTTTTATGCGCTGTTTTTTAAGGATTTCCTTTTGATTTTTTTTTCTACATTTTTATAGACAGCAAACGAAAAATGGTCCTTTAAGCGGAAGCTTGTGCATTTATTTGATGTGAATGAGTTTGTGTTTGTGTGTGTGTGTTCTCTTTCGGGGTTTATTTGTCTGGTGAGCCGTGACCAGATAGAGACCAAAGCGATGAGCAGCAGCGTGCAGAGATAGAAACATTTTTTGGCAACAAGAATTTTTCACGGGGTGGTTGTTGGCCATTAGTCGGCAGTACAAATAAAAACATAACCAAATTTGGGGTGGAAAGACATGCTTTTTACGGGATTTATATGAGTGTAAGTGTTTGTGGGCCGTTTGTATTGCAAATAAATAGAATTGCCTTTGCAAACAAACGATTGATAAAAAATTCATTTTAACAGACATTTTATTGGTAATTTTCCTTTTTTTTACTGCTAACACCGTCAAACTTCTGCTATCGGTTACATCTTTACTAGAGTGCAATTTGAAAATCTTTTTGTTCTTCACTTAACAACAACAACAATAACAACAACTACAACGCGGAATGTTTCAATTATAAATCGATGCTGTTCGGTATCAAGGCAATCGCTGCTTTACCCACGCACTTTACCGACATACCATCCAGTTCATATGGGGGGCCCTGTGAAAAATATATATAAATGATCATCGAAATTTTATTAATGAATTTTTTTTATGCAACGTCATCGTCGTCTTGCGTCTGGCTACTTCAGTTTTTCCACCACATTATGTCTAGGTTTAAGATTCTTTTTGGCCTTTTTTTTTTGAGTTTTTTATGTTATCGGCACCTTTGATAAAGTGGCTACTGTGCGCTCTCTTCACAAGAGGCTTTTGTATTGCAGAACACACAGGCTTAATCGTTACACACCCGCCAAGAGATCTGACTTTGTTTTTTAATGCTTTTGGTAATTGTTCAATATATTGAGTTGTTCTCTGTTCAATAGTTTTTAAATTATTGATACGCAGCTACGACCATGAAAGCTTTGGTTGAAGTACATGTATATATCCGTAGAATTATTTAAAGTTTTGGATACGACTTTCGAATAATGTCCATATATTTAGGTCGAAGGACATAAAAGCCAAAAGTTAAAGTGATTCAGGCCCCAGCTGCATAAAAATAAAACAATGCACCACAATTTTTATGATCGAGATGCTCCGATATTTTTCTTATAGATTTTGGTCTACACTGAACCGAACGTACTTATTATCACTGTTAAAGTTCATTAATATTATGTTTTCTATATTTATTACTTATTATCAATGTAAAAGTTCATTAATATTATGTTTTCTATATTAAAAATGAACCTATGTTATTGTATAAATTACATACAATTTGTAAAAAATATACAATGTAAAAAAGTATATTTATGTATTTTACATAAGAACAGTGTATCCTGATACAAAAACTATAACATAATATTATATATTGATTTTATATTTCGTACATTGATCCAACGTATTTTTACATTGATTTATTAACGTGACGAAGTTACGTTATACTGCTCTAGTTTCCAAAAAAGTTGAAAAATGAATTTTTTAAAAATTCATCTGCGTTTCATTGAATTGTTATTCGCTGGGTATAAGAGCTATGATTAAAAAAATAGTATAACCGTAAAATTTAATTCTTTGGCTATATTAAAAAAATAAAAAAAAATTTAATACGGCATAGGGACGTAGTGGGAGCTGCGTAAGCAACGCAACTGAAAATTTGTTACATGGAATTATTACGCGCTGAGTATTAGCGCTAGGATTAAAAATACGATACTCCAATAAAGGCCTACTGGAAGGCCTCACAACAAAATTAGACAAAAAATTTCTGACATCATGGGGACCCTGAGAGAGCCGCTCAAAGATCGATAACGCAACATTCATGCAGCGGCGTTGCATTGAATTTTTACTCAATGAGTATATAACCTACGATAAAAGTTTAAAAAGGAAAATAAAGTTTTTATACATGGCTTTACGACAAAAATAAAAAAAAATTCCGGCGTCGTCAGGTCGTGAATATAGCAGCTTATGTAACAGAAATGTAATATCGTTGCATGGAATTATTACTCACTCAGGAGGAGTGCTACAGTAAATTTTGTTTTACGACAGCAGGGATGTGTTATTACGCTTCACAACGAAATTACAAAAAAATTTTGTTGTCATGATTTCAGGGATGCAATCACATAATGCAGTAAAAATGCTAAAGCCATGAAAAAACGTTGCATGGATTTTTAACTCTGTGACTACTGGTGCAACGGTAAATTTTAAGGAACGAAAACAAAGGTGAGGTCTTCGGGCATATGACAAAAATAAAAAAAAAATTTGACGGCGTGTCAAAAACCCCCAGGGAACCGCCTAATGTGACACATATGCATCAATTTTGCTGGATTAATTGAAATTACAGCACAACCAATGGGGAAGCAAAAAAAAAGCTAAACGAAAAGCACCAACTCCAAATCCAACAACAACTCCATTCCAATACCAACATCAACACCAACACCAACACGAACACAAACACCAACGCCAACACCAACACCAACACCAACACCAACACCAACACCAACACCAACACCAACACCAACACCAACACCAACACCAACACCAACACCAACACCAACACCAACACCAACACCAACACCAACACCAACACCAACACCAACACCAACACCAACACCAACACCAACACCAACACCAACACCAACACCAACACCAACACCAACACCAACACCAACACCAACACCAACACCAACACCAACACCAACACCAAAACCAACACCAACACCAACACCAACACCAACACCAACACCAACACCAACACCCACAACAACACCAACACCAACACCAACATCAACACCAACACCAACACCAACACCAACACCAACACCAACACCAACACCAACACCAACATCAACATCAACATCAACATAACCATTAACATCAACATCAATATCAACATCAATATCAATATCAACATCAACATCAACATTAACATCAACATCAACATCGACATCAACATCAACATCAATATCAATATTAACATAAACATCAATATCAACATCAACATCAACATAAACATAAACATAAACATAACCATTAACATCAACATCAACATCAACATCAACATCAACATCAACATCAACATCAACATCAACATCAACATCAACATCAACATCATCATCAACATCTACATCTACATCAACATCAACATCAACATCAACATCAACATCAACATCAACATCAACATCAACATCAACATCAACATCAACATCAACATCAACATCAACATCAACATCAACATCAACATCAACATCAACATCAACATCAACATCAACATCAACATCAACATCAACATCAACATCAACATCAACATCAACATCAACATCAACATCAACATCAACATCAACATCAACATCAACATCAACATCAACATCAACATCAACATCAACATCAACATCAACATCAACATAAACATCAACATCAACATCAACATCAACATCAACATCAACATCAACATCAATATCAACATCAACATCAACATCAACATCAACATCAACATCAACATCAATATCAACATCAACATCAACATTAACATCAACATCAACATCGACATCGACATCAACATCAACATCAATATCAATATTAACATAAACATCAATATCAACATCAACATCAACATAAACATAAACATAACCATTAACATCAACATCAACATCAACATCAACATCAACATCAACATCAACATCAACATCAACATCAACATCAACATCAACATCAACATCAACATCAACATCAACATCAACATCATCATCAACATCTACATCAACATCAACATCAACATCAACATCAACATCAACATCAACATCAACATCAACATCAACATCATCATCAACATCTACATCAACATCAACATCAACATCAACATCAACATCATCATCAACATCTACATCAACATCAACATCAACATCAACATCAACATCAACATCAACATCAACATCAACATCAACATCAACATCAACATCAACATCAACATCAACATCAACATCAACATCAACATCAACATCAACATCAACATCAACATCAACATCAACATCAACATCAACATCAACATCAACATCAACATCAACATCAACATCAACATCAACATCAACATCAACATCAACATCAACATCAACATCAACATCAACATCAACATCAACATCAACATCAACATCAATATCAATATCAACATCAACATCAACATCAACATCAACATCAACATCAACATCAACATCAACATCAACATCAACATCAACATCAGCATCAACATCAACATCAACATCAACATCAACATCAATGTCAACATCAGCAACAACAACAACAACAACAACAACAACAACAACAACAACAACAACAACAACAACAACAACAACAAAAACAACACCAACACTAACAACAAACAAGAATCTTCGTCACGTCAAAATCTACGGGTGTGTCCACGACACAGCCAACTCTTCTTTTTTTAGTGTACTTATTACTAATTTAATGCATCGTACATTGAGAAATGATTTTTACATTGCATTCTTCAATGTATTTTACATTAATCTGAGAAATTTTATGTTTCGCTTATTGATTTTTTATGTATCTTTCATTGATTTTAAGAAATCAAAGAAATGTGGACTTCTTTCTTCCGGGGTAAAGGGACCAACTTTTAGTGCAACATCTTTTATATTATCTTTTATATTATTTTGCTGATTCAGAAACATACAGGCTTTTCCAATAGGGACTTGACAACTTTGAATTAAATTTCTGAACGCATCCTTTCAATTAATCATCGAACTGTCACTGTCAATTTATTCAGTAAACTCAACATTTTCATCATGGTACACGAACAAACAACGTCTGCAAATTATAAAAATTTACTACCGAAATTCGGAGTCGGTGATCGCAACTTTAAGAGCGTTAACTGCAATTTTTGGTCGCAATTCTCGCCCTAGTAGACAGACAATAACAAGTTTAGTGCAAAAATTTGAGTCTACTTTACATATTCGTTGTGTGATATTGCCGTGCCAGTGAGATGAGGGTTGATCGGAGTGTCGCAAATATCGCTGCCGTTCGGGAGTCCGTAGCAAATGATACAAAATAGTCAATTCCACGGCGTTCCCAAGAATTGGGCATCGCCCAGACCACTTTATTGCGAATTTTGAGTAAGGATCGTGGTTTATACTCATATAAGATCAATCTGACTCAAAAATTGAAGCTGATGAACCATTTGAAGCGACTTACGTTCTCCGATTCGGCTCTGGAAAAGATGAGCGAAGATGATGAATTTTATCGCAAAATCATCTTCAGTGACGAAGCTCATTTTTGGCTCAATGGGTTCGTCAATAAGCAAAATATGCGTTATTAGTCGGGTGAAAATCCTACAAAAAATAACTGTTTGGTGCGGTTTGCATGCCGGCGGCGTCATTGGACCATATTTTTTCGTCGACGATAACGATCGCAACGTTACTGAGAATGGCCATCGTTATCGCGCCATGATTACCGATTATTTTTGGCCCGAATCGGAAGATATGGACTTGGACGACATGTGGTTCCAACAGGACGGTGCCACAAGCCACACAGCACACGTTACAATCGATTTATTGAAGAGTAAGTTTGATAAGCTGCGTCCGTGGCGTAGTTGGTTGGTGGCCTCTATGTCAACGAACTCGGAGACCCGGGTTCGAACCCCAGCAGCGACAGAAAATTATTTTAATTAAAATAATTTTTCTGTACGGCCGCCACCTCTCTGCAGACAATGACAAACCTCCGAGAGTAATCAAAATGCCATGTAAAGCTTCTTGAGAATAAGAACATTTCGTTCATCGCCGTTCGGAGTCGGCGTTAAGCCTGTAGGTCGATTTCTCGGTCAATTGTGTACAAACTTAATAACACGCACAACACAATTGATCCTAAGAAGCTAGGTCAAAGTCCTTTCAAGGGCTGAAATGGCCAGTTATTTATTTTTTTTTACAGAAAACTACAATAGAGAATGAAAAAATTATAATCATTTTGAATACAGTCAGGTGTCATATTTTTCATCAGATATTGAAAAACTGTATAGTTTTTGAGAGCAACCACCTTCAATCTTTCTTTCAACATTGGATCAGTCGCATTCATCTCTGTGAGTTATCGTATCCTACATACTAGTTTTAACAGAAATACTCATTCCGAGCACTTGTACAGCTTCAATTCCCGCAAAACTGATGTTGAAAAACTAGAAACTAGAATTGGTAAAACTAACTTTCAACATATGTTTATAAATGCTCATGAAAATATTGATCTTTCAAGGGTTTACTAAATTCCGTTCCCCAAAAGAGGTCGTCACGCCAGAAATCATCTATAAAATTCATGGATTGATAATGGACGATAGAAGAATGAAAGTACCTGAGGTCGCTGAGGCTGTTGGCATTTCAACTGAGCGGGTACATCACATTTTACATGAATATTTGCAAATAAAATGTTAATTTAGCCCTCCCCCCCGCTACTATTTTATAATCCCAAATCTTGTCAAATGAAAAGATCATCGCAAAAACGAACGCCTATTTTGAGGATCTTGATACAACCTATTGTATGGAAGTAATGAAAATTTTAAAAAAAAAATACTTGTTTTTAAACTTGGAAAAATAAAACGTATTTGGAGAAATTAAACGCTTTTTTGCAAAAAAAAAAATATCTCTTATTAAAAAAAGTCCCTTACTTATCAAATTGTCCTCTATAGATTAATAGATAGATTAATAGAGAGATAATCAATAGATAGATTATTCTATAGTTTTAATTTAATTGATAATAAAAATTTAAGTATTGTATATAATAGTATATATTAATAGTTCTTTTAGTTGTCTCAAGAAATTACGCCATATTTTTGCTGTGATATTGGCACAAATGTTAGAAACATGAAACTTGATAATTTGAATATTATTCAGTGTTGTATATATTGAAATTTGAAGATTTTTCTGGTTTGATAAGAAGTAGGAAGAATATAAAGTAGCAACGAAATAAAAATTTAAATTACCACAGAAGATGTAGCATAAATGCTATATTTGACAAATGACACCCTTGTGTAGCAACCGTCTGATAGGGTTGCTACGATACTTAGCTAGAAATTAAACGGCAATAGTGCGCTTTGCCTTAAAAGCTGATTTTTATCAGCAAACAAGAGCGGATTAGAACTGCTCAATTTTCAGCCAGGATTTATATCATGATGTGTTTGTGACAAATTTATTACTCATGTGTGCATTTACAAATCCTTGTTCATTGAGATCTCAAAAAAAATATAATAGAAATAAAAACATGCGGCAAATAATTTTATCGTTAACATTTATCAGGTACGTAACATATGCTGCGATTGTCGTTTAATATTTATAGGAAATTTTTTGTTTGTATTATTTTGTTTTTGGCTTTTTTTCAATTTCAACTGATAATGAATTTTTTCGCAAATTTTACTATTTTTTGTTGTTAAATGTCCGAATGACTTTAATTTTCTGAAATATTAATTTTCTCAATTTGAAAAGTTTTATTTAACTTTTTTTCTATCTAAATTTATGCTTACAATTTTGTCTTTAAGTACATTTTGTCCTTGTTTTGTCCTTGGGTTGTTCAAAAAGTCAGTTCGTTTTTTTACAGCTTAGGCTCTTATATTTTATAAATCAAATCAACATTTATCAATTATAAATTCGCCATTTTGTTCGATCTTCTTTTCTTCCATCTCTGTGGTATCTTCATAATTCCGCACAGTTAGAAGTCTCCTTTTCTCTCTGTAAAGAACCTCTCGAGGTGCTATTTGATAAGGCCCTCATTATCAAAATTTTTACCAATCAGTGAGTTTTGCCGGAAGTGAAAAATATGGTAATCCAAGGTACTTGGTCTGGACTATGGGATGGATGGTTAAGACATTCGTTCCGAACTCGAAAAATTTTTTTTTAGTTTTAAGTTGGCTCTACTGTCATTGACATCCGACCCGAATTAAAAAAAAAAATAAATAACTGGCCATTTCAGCCCTTGAAAGCACTTTGACCAAGCTTCTTATGATCAATTGTGTTGTGCGTGTTATTAAGTTTGCCGGCTCCGAACGGCGATGAACGGAATGTTCTTATTCTCTGTATGTGCTGGCAATTGAACCACGTCTATTTCTGCCGCGTGATATTGACAGTAAAAAACTATGCTTGTGTAATATTTCAATACTTGAAGTTGGCAGCAATGAGCTTAAACGTTTACCAATTGCACCCTGCATGTTGCCAGAACTGAGCACTCTACATAAGGTTGTTGTGGATGATCCAATTTATTGGCCTGTGTCATTTGAGAAGGGACGCAATTGGGATCAGTTGATGTAAGTAGCTTTCATATGCTGTAAAATTTACTTTAATGTACCATTTAAATTTTATTAACATCCCTCAAGTTAAGTGGAAGTGAGTTGTTTTGATATTAAAAAATTTATCATTTGTATATTAACTGATGTGTGTCTGTTTACACTGAGTGTTAAATCTATAAGCAACTAATAGACCAACGAATTTTTAGGAAATTTTGCCCAACATTTTGAAGTGTTTTAATAGAACCCGTTTGCTATAATGGTTACATTAAATAAAAATCAGAATAAGAGGAGTGTCCTTTTCGTTACATCTTGATTTATTCTAAATTTTATATTTATTTAATAGTTGTCCTACAATATCTTTCGTCTCAAATTTTAATTTTTTATTATTTGAAAATATTTCTAAACGACAATTGATCTAAAGAAAATAAGGACCCCATGGTACAATGAAAACAAGGTAGAAGCATTTCAGAGAGGCAGACTGCCGCAACTGTCAAAACGAAATTGACTGCCCATAGAAAATCTGAAAACGATTATTTTTTTTTTATTTTTTTTTTCATTTTTTAATTTTCAAATTACTATTGAAAGACAATTTTGGCTATGAGGAAGGGAGCGTAGTCCGAAATGCGTCTACCTCTGTTATTCTACCATGAAGGACCCCAGAAACATTCAGACATTTTAAAAAATATGAAAATTCTAAGCATATAGCATGTTCAAACCGAGCAGTTAATTATGTTAAATCGAGTTAATGAAGTTAAATCGAAAAACAAGTTCTGAAATGAAGTTTTGATGAAGTTAAATGCGTACAATTGTTGTTGGAAATTTAACGTGTTAAATGATTTAACACGTTTCGAAACTCGTTAATAATGAATTTTTGAAAGAAAAAAATGTTACCGAAACATGAGGAGGAGAACTGAATTGAAGAGGTCTGATTCTGGAAGCAAATATCTCCATTTAATAACAATTTATTTTATTTAAGGTTTTTCTGTCCCAAACTTCTACGAAAGGAAAAAAATGATCTGATAATCTATTTTGTTTTTATTTTAAATAGTTTAAAATTATATATTTTTTTAATAATTGTACAAAAATTATTATTGTAAAAAAACAAAAAAGCAAAACATTAATTCATAAATGCATGCATATGACGTAACATTTATTCCATTTGATTCTTTTCAATAAAATTTTAACGTAAATTCTTTACATGGCATTTTGATTACTCTCTGAGGTTTGTCATTGTCTGCAGAGAGGTGGCGGCCGTACAGAAAAATTATTTTAATTCAAATAATTGTATGTCGCTGCTGGGGTTGACATAGCGGCCACGCACTTTAACCAACTACGCCACGGACGCCACGAATTACCCGAATTACACGTCAAAATATTCATTAGTGTTTGAGAGACGCGTCCTTTTGTAAATATCTTTCAATTCCTTCTTCGTTTCGGTCTCTGTCTCATCTACCGATTGAAAACGGTGTCCACGGAGCGGTCTCTTGAGTTAAGCGAATATCTAAAAGTCTCATGGTGCAAAGTCAGTCGGATACGGCGTTTGCGGAACGATATGGGAGTTTTTGGCGGAATGACTACGAATTACGAGTGCAGTGTAAGATGGTGCATTATCGTAATGCAAAAACCAAGAATTGTCTCACCACAAATCCGGTCTTCTTTGACGCACAGCATTACGCAAACGACGCATAAGACCCAAATAATATTCTTTGTTGACAGTTTGGCTGGTTGGAAGAAATTTATAATGCACCACACCACGATAATCGAAGAAAACTGTTAACATGACATTGATTTTCGACTTGCTTTGACGTGGTTTTTTCGGTCTTGGCTCATCTTTGTAGGCTTGGGTAATTCATGAACGAACTAGTTCAATTGAACGATTCCTACTCATGAACTATGTGAACTAGTTCAGTGTTTCTCGTTCTTTTAGTGCTTTTAGTTCATTTAAGTAAAATTGATATTGCAGCGAGTAGGAACAAAAGGAACGAGAGCAAAAATAACTGTTTGAAACTTGGTTTGAGACTTTTTGTGCCTGCACTAATAGAAATGTTGGATTTGATAGCTATCACATATTCATACCAAGTTTGTTTCATTTTATATAGGGGTTTTCGGACTATGCTACATGTAGAATCAACTTGATAGGTCGGATGGACATGAAGTATGTGTGAAACCAAATAATGCGGTCCGTCCGACATATAGCATGAAAATCAAAAGGTTTTAATTTTTCTTTTGGTCCGTCCTACATGTAGTAAGTGCGAACGCTCGTTCAGCCGACTTCATACATTTTTTCATTCTAAAAAAACCGTCGTGGAGTGAACATAGAAAGAAAAAGGTAAACAAAGCGCAAAGTGTGATATATTAACATGACAGCTGTTTCGCATACTGTGTTTTGGAAGGAGTTCTCTCTTCTTCTTCTTCCAAAACATCATTAATTATTAGAGCAGCAACAAATTGTGTTGCCATTGTACGATGCTCCAAAGAACTAAAATATAAGGAAGTGGTGTTGTCTACACATACAGTGTACATGAACTCTGGCCGATTCGTAAATTGAGCGAGAGAGACAGAGTGTGTTTTTTGACATTTATGAGCGTTCGTCATTTATGAGCATTCGCTTGTAAACAGCCTTCTCAGTAAAAAAGAAAAACATTTTCGCGCCAATTTGATGCGACCACAGTTGTCAAAACGCAAACACTGCTTCAGGGGCGCATTATTTTTTCACTCTTTAATGCACTTATGGGGCGCTTTTGTCTTCAGCAAAGTTTATGATACATCATTGTAATTTTTGATTTTTTTCAGATTTCTGCATATTGTGGATCTCGAATTATATTATATATTATATTATATTATATAACATTATATTATATTATATTATATTATTATTACCCAATAAAATATCGGTAACGCACCAAATTGTATGCCTCAAAGGTATACAATATTGTATTGTGTGGAAATACAATAAAAACAAAACTATATTATCTTATTTTATAATAATTTAATTATTTTTATATAATATAATTAAATTAGCTCCAAAATCAGCAAATTTAACCCAGAATATATTGTACATGTGATTCCAATAAGAAACTGTTTGGACCTTCTTTAACGATCTAACCGAATATGGCCCTGAGTAAATGTTTTTGTAATGTAATAAAATTTTATTTTAATTTATTAGGTCTTTAATTATCAAACGTTTTATTAATACCGTATAACTCTAAACACCTGTATTATATGTTATTCGAATCAGAAACAAATTGAGCCTTCTTCGATGCAACTGAATACGGCCCTTTGTGAATGTTTATGAATTTGTGTCAAACAACACGAATAAGAAAAATACCACACTTTTGGGCAATAACATCACTTCCTTATATCTTAGTTCTTTGCGATGCTCTCTTCTTGAACGCTGAAAAATAATGAAGTCCATCCGACATGTAGGATAGTTCGAACGCTCGCACAAACATTCCCGTTATTTCGCCGTCCTACATGTCCATCCTAAAGCCATGGAAGCCATGTCCATAGTCCGAAAGCCCCTTATAGCTGGACATGAACGAGTAAACGAAACAAAGTAAAAGACCAATCGAACTAAAAGACCTAACGAACTAAAAAAACGAACGAACTAAAAGAACTAACGCACTAAGAGAAAAAACGAAGTAAAACATGCAACGAACAAAGAACGAACGAACTAAAAGAACTAAATGAACGAACTAGTTCATTACATACAATTGAACTAAAAAGAGCGATGTTTGTGGTGAACTAAAATGCCCAAGCCCACATCTTTGGCACGGTATTCACCCAACTGACCGATTGTTTCCAAGTCGTCATCGTATGCCCAAATCTAATCTCCAGTTTTGTCTTGATGGTCGGAAAGCATTGTTTCACACACATTACCGCGGTGCTGTTTTTCCATAAATTTGAACACTTTTGGCACCAATCGATATTTCACTTTTCACTTCTGAGGCCCAATGGTCACTCACATCGGTTTTCTTTGATCCTTCCGATATTCCAACAAGGTCAGTAAGGTCTCCGACTGTCAATCAACGATTTTAGAGCACCAATCGTCGTCCTGACCGTGCCTCGTCTTCAACGGTTTCTCGACCCGACAATTTATTTTTGGAGATTTCGGTATTTTTTGCCCACAGTATATGACGACACGATTTGCGACACCCGAAGAAACGGTTGTAGCATTCGAAAGTTTCTTTTGGAGTTTCCTCAATTGAAGTGGAAAAATGCCTCCAAAGTTGGTTCAAACGCATGCAAAAGTGTATTGGTCTTTATGGAGAATATTTTGTAAGATGAAATTCGTACAAAAAATAAAAAAATTTTAAAATTCTCAAATTCTCAAATTTCATTGCTTTTGCATGAAATACGCTCCACCTTTCATATTCAAATCCGTTCGGTTTCAAAAACAACAACATCAGCAAACAATCATCTAACAAAGACATTAAACCTGGCAACATATTTTGTATGAAGGTTACAATGTGTGCGTGTCACTGAAACATAAAAATTATTTCTTTCAAAGTAAATGGAGCTTATGCTTTATGTATGGAGCTCATATAGTCGCACGGATACCCACAAGCACATGCACTGATATGCATGTACATAAGAAAAATCATGGGAATCATAAAAATGTGACATAATCTCAAGTGCCTGGAAACGCACACCCAAACCGCCCGAAAACCACTTATTTCTCCACCCTGCTTATAATGGGGCAAGACATGATTTTTATTTTATGCAAGTTAAGTGCGAACAATAAAGAGATTTAGTTGAGATTAGCACCGAGTGCTCGAGTGTGGGCAAGTCGAGTTCAATTTAAGGCAAGCGACACGCTATGCAAATTTGACACGCTTACGAGTGAATCGAAGAAAAGCACCGAGGGTAGTGGAGGGTACGCTTTTGGATGCTAGCATTTATGGCAGCTGTGTGTAAACGTCGAGATAAACAACAATGCTTGACTTCCTGACACGTGTGATGATGAACACATAAAAGCGTTACAGAAGTTGAAAGAGAGACAGGCAGGTCGTGGCACATGACCAGAGAAATAAGTTGTTTAAATGTGGATTCTGTTGATTCAAAAGGTTATATTGCAGTTATTAGATCAAAGCTTTAGTTTTTTACGCCAACCTCAATCAAGTTGTTCTTTTAACGTTAAATAATAAAATTATACGCCTGCAAGTATGCAGCAATGTTGCGCTTTGTGCGCCTTTGTGCTGCGGTTTAATTCAACCGCAACTTTGTTAACAATTTGGCTCTCTCTCTCGCTTTTACATTCTTTCTCTTCCTTTGTCCTTTAAACTATATATCTTGCTCGTTGTGCACCATCTTTATTCGTTTAGATACATTCTATCTCGCTCTTAATTTGCATACACATCCTTTTGATTTGATTTAACATAAATTCGTCAGCATTTCTCGTAACGATGTCCTTGTGTTCAAACTTCTGCTTTAATTGCGTTTCATCTGAATTTGTCAATTTAATTGCGGCCACATGGCGCCATCAATTTGTGCTGCGGCATCCTTTTGGCATAACAAATGAATACCACAATGTTGTCAATGTTGTTTGTTGTTCGCTTTGCCAGATCCTTGTAATTCTTTTCTTAATTTTTAACAAGTTTGTTGGCGCACAAGAATTTTTTGAAAATAAAAATTTACCATATGGATGATTCAATCAAACTTTGACATCAAAACTATGAGAAATACTCATTCATATTTTATATAACGAATGCACAATAAAGCTGCTTGGAGCTTATACTGATCCTTAGAAAATAAATTGATTTTAATTACACGGTACAACAATTGTACAAACAACAAAAACCCCTTGGGGTTCGATGACTTATTATAGTGTTTTGAAGGTAACTTAAACCGAATATGAATATCCATTTTTTTACGTCAGTTTTTCATAATTCATTGGGAGGCACACAGTACTTTGATCAGTAGGAATAAATCAAAAAATTTTAGGTTACAAAACCTAACAAAACGTATATCAAATGATAGGAAATACTTTCATTATGATGAATCCAAAATTTTTTATCAATACAGGAAGTTTTAAGTAATTTACAGCCCTTTAAAGTGAAAAGTTCTTTTGGGTTTTCATATTGGTGGACTCTTCGATTTTGCGCATCATTCAAAGAAAAAACTGTGAGCACATTTTTCAAACAATTCGAATGTTTTTTTTTTATATTTTAAAAAAAAAACTATGAACAAATTTTGGTTTTTGTATTTAATGAAAAAAAATTGGAAATTATTTTGAAATAATTACTTAAATTTATCAAAAAAATTAAAAAATATTTGGAAAAATTTTCTATTTTTAGCAGACAAGAAAAAAAAGCTTCACATACTTCCAGTTTCATTTTTATATCTTAATTTGTTTTGGTTTTTAGTCTTTCAGAAACTGTTTTCACTTTATCCGACTTTTTCCGATTCTTTAAGTAATCGCGTTTCGAAAAATAGTCTCGAATTGATATTTTTAAAAAACTATTTTGCGGTAAAGCGCGATAAAGCGCAAAAGCTATAAAAAGAAAAACATATTGAGAGCAATTTTTTTCATTTTACGTTGTTTTTTAAGTTTTCAAAAAAACTATGAAAAATTTTGGTTTTTGTATCGTATGAAAAAAATTTAAATAATTTTTAAAAAATTACTTAAATTTATCAAAAAATTTTAAAAATATTTTAAATATTCTATTTTTAGCAGACAAGAAAGAAAAATCTCCACATACATACCTCCAGTTTAATTTTTATATTTTAATTTTTTGTTTGTTTTAGTCATTCAGAAACTGTTTTCTCTTTATCCGACTTCTTCCGATTCTTTGAGCAATCGTTTTTTTTTTAAATGGTCTAAAATTGATGTTTTCTCAAAAATTATTCTTTATTTTGTTGCCATATTTCTTGTTTGTTTATAATTTTAAAAGAATTTGTAAAAAAAGGTTTCTTTACACACAAAATACAATGCTGATGTTTTTTTGACAAAAATAAAAGTTAAAATACTCTTTTTAAATTAAAATACTCTTTTAAGCACATGATAAGGGAAAATTTAACACCTAATGACACCTATAATTTTCGCAATATTTTCTGTAAATTATTATTTTTCAGATCTAAAAAACATGTTAACTATTCCTTTCCGATTTTAGAAGTAATCTCGTTTTTAAAAATGGTCTTAAAATCAGAAGTTACGAAAATCAGCGATTTGTTGTTAGATTTGTCTCTCAGAGAAAAATATATTTGTGTGATCCCAGCAGTTATTTTGGAGTCAATCGAAAAAGTGAACTAGTTCATTTCTAGCGCAGTTCGAAGTAGCTCTGAAAGAGTACAAAAGGCGTTCAGTGTAGAACAGTTCACTTTGCTTTTGTTTTCAAAAGTATTGCTGAAAAAAAAATAAACGCGTTCTGGCTTTTTTTAAATTTGCTGTGCACTAAAAATATAATAAAAAAAAAATGTTTATAGGCATTTATAAACAAAATTTCTTCTAAATTGTGGATGGAAAAGATCGTTCAAATCAGGTCTTTAGGACCTGTACTCCAATACACTAAACGTTTACACTTTTAAAATGTTCTCTTTAAAACTAATTAAAAAATAACCATTTTTAGGCTAATGCGAAAGCAACTAGTTTAAAAATGTTCCTAATGCTACTAGTTCAAATATGCGGGAAAAGGAGTGTTTATGGGGACAATTGTCTTTTCCTATGACATCAACCTGCAAAAAGCGTCAGTTCGTTCAATGTTAAAGGGTATTATAGTGGAACTAGTACTGGTTCTTTTTGGAACTAGTTCAGAACAATTTCAAATTTGGTCCACTTTTCTGCTGGGATGTTACAAAAAACTAACGATTAATTCATTTATTCCTCGTTTTGAGGAATGAACTATATTGAGAGTGAAATTAACGAAAATATGAATTTAAAATACTCATGTATTATTATTTAACTGCTTATTAATGCAGGTAAAATATTTTTTCTAATTTAGTTTTATTTACTCCTATTAATTTGACTAAAAAAAATTTCTTATGTTTTGAATTTTTGTTTAACAAATTAGTTTTTATTACTGTTATGTAGATCAACGTTTCCAAACTTGTTCTCTGCAAGCTCCTTCCCAATTTTATTTCAAACACATTGCAGAAGCGCTGATATATGAGGCCTTGAGTTCTAAAGTGGGTTAAGCCACATTTTTGATTTATTTTTTCGTTGAAAAATATTATGAGACTAAAATTTTGAATGGTGAAAAAGTATAAACAAAATCTAATACAAGAGGATATGCAATCATTTGATGAGATAAATACTATTTATTTATTTTTATTAATATAGTTATTTATTTACCACTGTTATTAAAACATGAAATAATAACACGAAAACTATTATTAGAACTATTATTGCAACGATAAAAGGAACTGGGTAAGCTGATTTTTAAAGTGCACTGCTACGTTACTAATCAATCTTAATTGTGTAGGAAGTTCGTTAAATTTAAAAATTTAATTCATTTTAATTTTATATAATCTCATACTTAAAAATCTATAAAAACATTTCGTACAAGGGAAAAAGACTGATTCTTTTTCAAAACAACAAGTTTCTTTGGTTATCAAAAAATTTCAAAAAGAAAAAATGTCGGCGGAGGTGGTGGGGGGAGCGGGGCGGGGCGACGGGTTGCGCGTGCGATCCGTCGCACTACGCGTAATCCGCCGCGCCGCGATACGCGCGATCCGCCGCGTCGCGATGCGCGGGCGCGGTACTAAATATTTCCTTTGACTTGACCAAGCAAACTCAAGCAAATTATGCCAATACAAAAGAAAAACAAAAGAAGAACCGCTTTTTTTACTTTAAATACCGTTAAAAAAATTGGGTGATTTTTCATTATTTTTTTGTTTTTTGCGCTTTTTCTTTGGGCGATTTTGCGGAGAGCCTTAATTTACTACTCAAATTTGTAATTTATCTGGATCACGGAAATTGCGCCCGAAGAATTTGGAAATAAAGCCCGAAACACTACTGAAAATTTCGGGCATGATTTCCATTTTTTTCAGGCTTAATTTCCAAACCATTCGGGCGTAATTTGCTTCTTTCGGGCTCAATTGCCATTTTTGAATTGAAAAAGAAAATCGGGCCTTTTTCCCATTTCTTTTTTCGGGTGTAAGTTCCTCGGGCGTCAATTCCGGGAGCCTTTTTTTACATGTAGAGAAGCATTTTTGTCGAATAAAAGGCATAGGAAACTATATGCATATCTTTTTAAAAAAAAAAGATATGGCCAAACGGTTTTCAGTATTAAAAAGTAAAATTATTAATCGTTTAAAATGAATTTTTTTTTCGTTTTTTTTACTAGTTCTAATAACTTAAATATTAAATTTAATATAGGAAAATTTCGTTTTTTTTTAAAACTTAATTTTTGGCGCAAATACTTGATTTACGTAAGATCTGATTCGATATTTGAAATCAGCGACCAAAAATTCATAAACTTGCAAGATTTCATAACAATCGAACGACTCCTTGTATTTTTTGCTCAATTTCGTATGGGCTCAAAGTACTGTTAGGCAGCTCCAGGGAAAACCCTAAAGCTCAACTGTTAATTGAATCAATTAATATGTATGGCTAGTCCCAATTATTTATTGACGAGAAACATTTTTTCCTTTGAAACCTGTCCCCTCCGACCCCTCCTTAGGAGAGCTCTCATACAAATATTATATTTTTGAAGTGAAACCTCTTTAGCCGCAATGGGAAGTAAAATCGATGAATCAATTCGCCAATGAAACACTTCGCCGTGTTTTACACATAGTGTTACGTTTACAGTACAGTACAGTAGCATTTCAATTGCTGTACTAAATCTGTAATAAATTCATCATACGGTTTGTGTCTGCACTTAAAATAATACAAAGCTTTCAGGTCTTGTTTTGCTTTCAAAAAACAAAGATGTCGATTAAAGCATATTGCAACAGCAAAGTTCAGCTAGATCTAAAAAACAGCTGTTCAAATTGCAAACGATAACAAACTATAATTTTTTTCGTATTTTCCAAGTAAATTGTAAGTAGTTCCATTGTTTTATTGTGATTTAGGTATGAAGGCTGCGTAAATATAACCTATGACTTTTTGTTTGTCTTTTCGTTTAAAGTTGATGTTTTTGATATAAATATTCACCCTTTGTATAACCTCAGAAGGATAGATTGCAGTACTGCCTATTTAAAATACAGTGCGTCCACCAAGAAATAAAGAGTTCAAATGAAAAATGGAAATGAAAAAAATTTGTCGCATATTAAGCTTGTATTTGATATTCATATCAAAAACACCAACCTTCAGCGAAAAGACAAACACTGACTGCTGCTAAGTAACAGAGTTATGCTGTACAATATTTTAAAGTATATTTCAAACTTTTGTGCAGTAATTTCAAATCAAACCTGAAATCAAAACGAGTACTATACAACATTCGGATGGTTCTCAAAAGAATTTGTACAGAATTAGCTGATCATGCACACCCTTTGTATAAACGCAGAAGGTCAGATTACAGTGATGTCTGTTTAAAATACAGTGTATTTGCCAAGAAATGAAGACTACACAGACTATATTTCTGTATAGCATTTATGTTCTTTGTACCTTTATGTTTTTAATATAAAATTCTACATATCACATAGTTTTATGACACAGTATGACGGCACTGGATGATAGTAGTATGGTATACAATGGTATTTTATGGCACGTATGGTATGGTTTGGTATGATATGATGGGTTTGGTGTGATTGGTTTGTTGCGATTGTTTGGGTTAAAATTTCACTTCTACCGTGTGGCGGCCACACACAAATTTTTTTTTATATTTAATTAATCTTCCAAATACTAGAAAAAGTCGTCAAACCCCACGGGTTTTTTTTTGCTGTTGTATACTGCTTTCTGGAAAATGGAGAAAAGATATATCTATTAATTTAATTTAGAAGGGTCTTTTTCTTCTCGATAGCAAGATCAACTTCTGAGAAATAGTGACCTTGATGTAGATAATATATGTACCAAATAGTGACCTGAAAATAGACTTCTTTACAAATATATGGATTTTTAGACGTGACTCTTCATATGCCCTCCTACAAAGCAATTTCGAGTTTCTTTAAAGGCGGTTAGGTTGCCTTGAAGAAATGTTGAAAAAAAGGTTTTTTATTCTGCTTTCTACTTTAATATATCTTGGATTTTTGCAGTTCAAAGTATACATACCTCACAGTGAATACCTTCAGGAAAGTTGCTGGTAGAAGTTGATGTAAGTGTATGATAACGAAGGTTGCTATTTATATTTCTAGCTTTGGCAACAGTAAGTGGCAATACTTGCCATCTGACGTTTCCATTGTAAACTCGACATTTTAGAACATACCCCTCTTCATAACAGTTTGCCATTTGAGCGCGATTTGTATTGTTTGAAGTTACTTGACAAATTCATCTCTAGCACAAAATGGAATTAGCTCGTGAACATTTTCGTGCGGTTATTTTTAATGACTTTTGTCGTGGATTATCACGACATGGATTCATTGATGAACTTAATTCTTTATACGATGATAGAGCTAAAAAAACCATCGATAACACTGAAAATATAACGAATTCTATTGTGGCCAACTTTCCCACATTGATCCCACAAAATTAACAATTTTGGGATCCATGTAAATGTGCGATCCCACAAAATTATCAAAAATGAATCCCACATAATTTGAAAAATAATCCGAAAAAGGCTCGTATAGGAAATTTAAAAATAAATAATATCAAGATGCATCAAAGGTTGTGTACAACATCTACTCAGATATCGGATAATGGCTTTATCATACGAACCCGAAACAAAACAACAATCCGCTGCATGGGTCTTCCGAAACGAGCTAAATCCAACAAAAGTTGTTTGCGGAATAAGCAGACGGTTGCCTGATGCTTCGGCATTAGCGGTCATGTGGAGACGTTAGCATTTGAGCAACGAATGACGGCCAATTCTGGATTGAACATGATCATTTGTTTGCTTGAAGTCGTCGGAGATATTCGGAAAAAGTCGAGACGAGGCGAATTTTTCTGCATCATGACAATGCGAGCTCTCAAAAATCTGCCCAAACAAAAATCTTTTCGATCAACTCCTAATTTTCTCCGTTACCTCTGGTTTATTTTTATTCGTCATATCATTTTTTTAGGTTTTATTCCTAGGATTCCCTTTACGATATAGATGCGACAATATGTATTTAAAGGAGAAAACATCCGCAAAATAAAAGTGTAGCTACTTTCTACTTTCATTTTTTTACAAAATCCTAGGAAAAGTTTTTGAAAGATTACCTTAATCGGAAATTATAAGGTACACAGGGTACGCAGGTGTCTAGTCCTGTTTTTTATAAAAAATATACTCGCTTAATTTTCGAATAAAAACTTTCCTTTTCGAACGTAATGAGTTAATCTCAACACAGTCATATCATAACCAGGGACCGAAAATAACAGTTATTTTCGAAATTCCAATTCAAAAAGTCAGGCGGAAAAATTTGTCTCTTCGATATTTGGCTAAAACAGTGCGATGCTGGTTACCTAAGTAATAATGGTTATCTAAGTAATTTTACTTTAATTTTTACGGTCAAAAATAACAGTTATAATTTGACTTTTATTTTTTCGGTCCAAAATAACAGTTAAAATTTTACTTTTATTTTTTCGGTTAAGTGTTAATCATAACAAAATTATAAATTCTATTCATTCTACTCATCTTTACCTGTGTTTTGCTTATCACTACACATTGGGTTCCCTGCCACTATTGTTTGTCGAATCACTACACATCAGAGAACTGCAATGAGTATCCGACAGAAATCGGATACTCAAATCATACCCGAGTGTTACTTGTTATTCTCTATCCTATCCATACTCAATGATATATGAAAAATACTTGTACTCATTCGGCTCATTAGCATATTTTCGGGTCCAAATCAACGTGTGCGGGTAAGCTATTAAATAATATATATATGATATAATATATTATATCTAATATATATATATAATATATATATATCACTGTCAAATTTTTAACCTTTATTTTTAATAGAAAAAATAAAACGCGATTTTAACTCTTATTTTTGGCTCAAAAATAAAAGTCAAATTTTTAACCATTATTTTTAACAGAAAAAATAAAACGCAAATTTTAACTCTTATTTTTGACTCAAAAATAAAAGTCAAATTTTAACTTGTATTTTTAACCGAAGAAAGAAAAGTCATATTTTAACTTTTATATTAGACCGAAAGAATATAAGTCATATTTTAACTTTTATTTTTGACCAAAAAAAAAAAACAATCGTCAAAAAATAACTATTATTTATTGGCTTTTTTGAAAAAGTCATAACAGTTACGGTCCCTGATCATAACCATAATAATCATAACCAGACACGAACCGGCATACATACCATCCTAATCGTACTACATCTTTTTTCAATACTCACATATAACAGCTATCATACCTTATCGGTCATATCATACCATGGTTATCATACCATAACCATCATACCGTATTCATCATACCATCTTAATTATGCCATAACTATCATATTTTATCATCCACATTACACCACAACTATCACGCAAACCCCGTCATACAATACCCCTTATAAACCACAATCATAAGGAAACCATCATCAAACCCATTAAACCATACACCATACACAGTCAATAATACCACGCCATCATAAAAAAACTATTTTCAAATCAATTCCATCATATGGTGCTATATATCAGACCAATCATATCATATGATTCCTATGAATAGCATTACAGCTTGTTGGGCAGGACTGCCCACATTTTCGTTGTTGGACCTTTGACCAGCTTGAAAATGATGCATACATTACCATAGGTCAGACATTTACGTATGAAAGCACCATGATTTCCTACGAAGGTGTTGACAGGCATATAAAACACGTAATTCTTTTTTGCAGTGTTGTTCAAGTAAGTCAGTAAGCAAATTTTTATCAGAAGTTACTCCTAAGCACTGGACCTAATTTGAAAATGTATGGGCTTTTCCATCTAGAGTTACTGAGATAAAGTTACTTTTTCTTATTTCACTTTTTTCAGGTTTTTTTTTTTAGAATGGAAATTTAAATCACTTTCATGGCGCCATTTCTGGGCTATGAGGAGAGCACTGGCTGGCAGTACAAGGCATTTTATTTTGTAATGTGTAATGCCAAATTCGAGTAAAAGTAATGCAGTTACGAATATTTTGAAGTATACCACTTCTTTGTGGAATACAAGTGAACACTTGAGTCTTATCCCATTCAATGTCAAATGAATTACTTTTAGATAATCTTTTTGATAAAGATGCCAAAGGTAATCTTTATGAAGTAGTATTTATTGGTAATAAGTATATTCTTAATATTTTTGGAATTTGTTCCTTGCACTACTTGGATTGTTTTATTGTAATCAGTAGATAGAGTCTATGTATGACTAATTATCGAAAAAACTGTCTTTAAACCCGTTTATTGGCCAACACAGTCACGGAAAAACCAGTTGAACTATTGATTCAAAATTTTACACAATATTTTTTCTTACCTAAATGCATCAAATAAGATATTTTTTTATCTAATTGTCAAAATTTGTAAAGTTAATAATTGCAAAGTCTGATACAAGTTTATCTAAAAAAACTAAAGCAGGGAAGTATTGTCTTCTCTTGTGGAATAATAGAAAACATACTAGATGCTTGTTTTAACCCTAAAATGAGATCGTTATAAAATCCATTCAGCTTATATCAGTCGTAATGGTATTATTACAAAAATCAACAACTAAAATGAGTAAATCACTCGATTGAACCCAAACAGCTTATCCGGAAGTATTCTAGAAAAACATTTCTCTCTGAAACATTGCGCTTCATGCTAAATATAAAAATCATTAAACCGGAAATGGCAGCCATAAAATTATCAATTTCCGCAAATGAATACAATTTCAAACCCCGATTAAGTGGAACAAATAGTTTAACATACAATCGCAAATACATACACTCAGAGTGATATACAGATTTGCGGAAAGGAATTGATTTTCATACACAAACAAAAACGTGAAAGACCCAAATAAAAAATGGAAAAAAAACCAAAACTAAACTAAGAACTTTAAAACTTTTCACAAAATATCAATTTCCGCAGAAAATGTGACAAAAAAAAAAAAAAAAAAAAAAGGAAAAATACAAAGAGAAAGCATAGCAAGAAAAGAATAAAACATGAACATGAAGACGAAAAATGTTGTTAAAAGCGAATAAATTGTTTTCTGAAAGAAGTAAATTGTATGTGAAAGACGCACAAGAGATGACGACACGCAAAATATCAACAAATATCTATGCGTTTGTGTGAGAATGGGCGATGTATGTCAGAAAAGGTTGAGTTGTGGGGAAAAAGGATGAGTGCGGGAAAAAAACGAAAAATCCGCCATTGATGGCGTTGCCAGAATGTCAATGTTTTGCGCATGAATGTGTGCAAATGTATTCGTGATAGAATTTCTAGATGGGTGTTAGTGTGTGTGTGAGTGTGTTTCTGTATGTGTTTGAGAGGGTGGGTGTGCGTGTGTTTATCTATGCTGTAAGCGTTATTTTTCTACTCTAGAAATTTGGAATAATAAACGAGGAAAATCAAAGCAATTTATATGATAATGTATGTGATTGCAATAAAAAGCAGAATAATCGACAGAGTTGTTTGTTCTTATTGTGGCGCGTGGAAGGGAGACAACGATGAGTGAGGAACGGGATTGTTCTCTGAAAACTCATGACGAATGCACTGTACATAATTGAAGATGGAAAAATTTGCGTTTTAGTCTGAACTATACAGATACTCTTATCTTTTAGACTGGTAAACATACTCAGACAGTGAAGCATACAACTTTTGACAGGGTTAACGTGAGACAATTTCAGAAAAGCTCATCCCAGCAAACATTATGACTCTTAAAAGAGTCTTTTAAGACTCATATAAATGAGCATTTATCGTCATAATGCGCTAAAAAAAGACTCTTTTATGAGTACATTTTCTTAGGTTGTGGGTCTCAAAATATGATTCATAATAATGACTGTTTTATGCCTCATTTAATACTCAAAATTAAGACTCTTTTAAGACTCATATATAATACTCTTTTAAGACTCATTTTAAATACTCTTTTAAGACTCTTTTAGAACTCATATAAATTAGTCTATTTGGACTCAAAATTAAGACTCCTTTAAGACTCATTTTAAATACTCTTTTAAGATTCATAATAAGGACTCTTTTAAGACTCATAATAAGGACTCTTTTATAACTCATATAAATGAGTCTTTTTGGACTCAAAATTAAGACTATTTTAAGACTCATTTTAAGTACTTTTTTAAGATTCATAATAAAGACTTTAAATAAATACTTTTTTAGAACTCATATGTATATTTAAATGTCTTTTGGACTCAAAATTAATACACTTTTGATAGTCATATTTAAGAATCATGGAATGGAATTTTAAAGACTCATACTGAGGATTCTTTCAGAACTCATAGAAGTAATTATGATCCATTTAGACTGAAATATATTTTTAGATTCAAATTTATTTAAAATATTTGATAGTTGAAAAATAAAAAAAAAAATGACAACAATATCATTTTTTAAACATTTCAAATAAAAAGTAATAGTAGAAAAATTTGAAGTCATTTTACAATCATATAAAAGAATTCTTTATGAGTCTTTTTATTGCGTATTCATAAAACACGCATAAAAATACTATTTTTTGAGTCTTATTTTTGACCAATCATTTTAGAATCATATCAAAGACTCCTTTATGAGTCTTTTTTTTGCGTACTCATAAAACACGCATAAGAAATACTCTATTTAGAGTCTAATTTCTGAGCAATCATTTTACAATCATATAAAAGACTTCTGTATGAGTCTTTTTATTGCGTACTCATAAAACACGCATAAAAAATACTATTTTTTGAGTCTTATTGTTGAGCAATCATTTTAGAATCATATCAAAGACTCCTTTATGAGTCTTTTTTTTGCGTACTCATAAAACACGCATAATAAATACTCTTTTTAGAGTAATTTTTTTGAGGTACTCAGAAAATATTTGCAGGGATGTCATCGAAAGCTTTAAATATCAGTGTATTTTTTAATTCGCCGTCGTTTTTCTTATAGCGATATCTGATATCTGCGTTGACAGATCCAAAAAAATTAAAATCAATATTTATTTTGTTCAATAAAAATTTAAATTTCATCATGAAGAAGATATACGACTGAGTAACAACGTCTCCAAATTTTGAAATTTTGCATTGAAAATAAGCATTCTGTCAACCAAAATTTACACGATTTTTGAACAAACAGAACTGCCGAATTTGGTGCGATGAACTCGTGCCGCACGAGATACTGGACTCCATTATATCCGAAACGGGTCACAATTTGGTGCAAATTACACTCAGAAGGCATCATTGGCCATTATTTTTTCAAAAATGTGAGGGTTGATAAGTGCTACACAGAAAATAAAAGAATTGATTTATTACCTAAACTAGTTTAGCTAATGTGAAAGTTTCTATTTCACCTAATCTTTTCAACAACTTTTCTACTTACACAGTTAATTTAACAATCATGCATTAGGTAATTCACCTAATTAAAATTAGTTAATTCAACAAAAATTTTGCTTATTAAATCATCTAATTCTTCTAGTTATTTTACCTAATGCAAGTTGTCGATTTGTTCGTACACTAGGGAAATAACGCATATTAGCATTATCCACGCCTCAGTAAAAATTTTATATAAATATTTACGTGGATAAATCAAATGCTTTCCTTACAACTTGTTTTTTTCCCGTATTTGAATTTTATAGGAGCACAGCGCTCTCCTATAAAAAACATAAATAAAAACAAAGTGAGAAAATTTTACAAAAAGTAAAGTCTCATGCGAGAATTGAACTCGGACCGCTGTCGTTATAGTCAAACGCTTTACCGCTCTGCTGTTACGTCGTTTGATAACTTGTGAACAAAATGTATATAAAAATATGAGGTCCACAACTCTGAAATTATTTTTCCACTGGGCATCTACAGCAATTTGATTAATTGGTATGTAGAGTAAATTCCTGTATTGGAAATTTAGCTCAATAGATAAGGCGTTGGTTGTTGAAATCTAGAGATCACGGGTTCGACTCTCAGCGGTGGCAAAGAAATTTTTCAGTCATTTATACAATGTATATATATCTCTCTCATTCTATCTACTATAAAACAAATCTTTCTTCTCTATCATGTGACGAAATGAAGTAAAGTCACCTAAGGGGAAAGTTTCACTTCAAAATAGAAATTGCAAAACAAAAAACAATTTTTTGCATATTTTTTGCACGGCATTCCCACTCTTAAGTGGGAATGCTATCTAAATAATTAGATGATTTTTCTACACTTAGTAGGTGGTTTGCATAATCTGAAGTGGTCATAGTTTAAAAAAAATTAGCTTATTCTTCTAATAAATTATGTGTCTTATCTATTTTATGGTTGAAGGTACACCTAAATATTTAGGTTTTTTTAGCTACTCTCGCAGTTAAACTACCCAATATAATTGCATATAATTAACATTTAAAAATTGGTAGCGCACCTAATCAAATTCGTTGACTGAAAATCACCGGATTACTTTAGATGAATTGACTACATTTTTAGGTAAAAGTTCTACTCTTTTTTTTCTGTGTATGGCAAAATGATTGAGGGCAGGTTAGTACGTAACGTAGCCGCACATATTCTTCATGCGCAGTTGTTCCAGCAAGACTGCGCAACAAGCCATAAAGCCACCGAGACAATAAATTTGCTGAAAGAGACGTTTGGTGAGCGAATTTTTTCACATTCTGGATGTATTGATTGGCCGCCGCGATCGTGGTATGTGACACCCCTTGATTGTTCCTTGTGGGGTTACGTCAATTCATTGCTCTATGCGAATAAACCGGCAACAATTGAGCAGCTTGAGGGCAACATTACGCGAGTTATCAACGAAAGGCGGCCAGAAATGCTTGCAAGCTGACGAAAAATTGATTCGTTCGAATGTCGTACGTCAAGCGAAGGCGAGGTGGTCATCTAAAGGAAATCATTTTCAAATTTTTGAAAGTCGAAGGAGCACAATAGCATCATGAAATTTCTAATCGATAAATTTAATTTGATTTTTCACTAATCAGCTGCTCACTTCTGCATTAAAAGCACTATCAGAAAAACTGATTTTTCAGAATTTTAAAATTTAAGATAGCTGATAGGGTTGCCACCTAATTTTTTTATTTTTACGAATTCGGTGTTGCAGCGGATACTAGGTAAAAATGAGTCGCTGTCCGAATCCGAATCCGTTGTCAGAATTTCAATTTTATAAAAGTTTTGATAATAGGGTTGCCAACTAATAATATGTTTTTTTAACAGCTTTAAACATTATCTTACAGTTTCAGGGGGTCGCTGATTTCGAATCTGATGTCAGACTTTTAAAATTTAAAATAGCTGTTAGGGTCGCCACCTAATTTTTTTTTTATTTTTACGAATTAGGTGTTGGGGCGAAAACTAGGTAAAAATTGTTAACCTATTTTCAACTCGTTAATATCGTTCACTTATGGACATAATTCTTAAAAACCATTATTTTGAGGCAACCCTATGGCAAAAATTACGTAATTTTGAAATTCTGACTTCAGATTCGAAATCAGCGACCTCTTAAAACTGTTAGATAATGTTTGAAACTCATAAAAAACATATTATTAGATGGCAACCCTATTGTTAAAAATTGTATAATTTTGAAATTCTGACAAAGGATTCGGATTCAGCAACCAATATTTATCTTGTGTTCGCCCCAGCACCAAATTCGTAAAAATACAAAAGTTAGGTGGCAATCCTATTCGACATCTTCAATTTTAAAATAAAAAATCATCAATTTTTGTTCTAGTAGTCCACAGAATCCTAAAAAGTCCTAAAACGATTAGGCGTTTCCCACACAAGCTCGTTGAATTATTTGGATAATTGATTTAATTGGATACTTGCTTTTAATTTCAAGCTTTTCAAGTTTTTTGTTGAACACATCAAGTTTTTCCGATTGAAAATTATCAAGATCAAACAAGCTTGAACTCATATTTTAAGCAAGTACTTGATATAGGTTTCAAGTAGGCTTATGCAGTAGAGCGTATCGAAAAATTTAGATCGTATTCTAAGAGGTCTCAAAAGTTGCATGGGTTTGTCAAGATCACCCAAAAAAAATTTGAAGGAAAAAAGGATGTCCTCCTGTCCCGCAAGGACAAAGTTGTTTTTTGAGAATAACAGTAAAAACTAACGACCTTAAAATGCTTTGACTTTTATAAAAAAAACTACGTATGTCTTAAAGCAAAAGTAGGTATAGGTTTAAACTAACAATATATTGTTAAACACGATGCCACTCACGATTTTTATACACAGTTCCTGTGTGAAGGATTTTCGAAGCTAAAGTTGTAATCGAGATAGAACAGAACTTTTGATTGTTACCCAACAGTCTAAATTTTGGTGCTATTAATTAAAGTGTTAACGTATTCCTTAAATTTGGCAAAATAATAATTATCATAATTTTTGCATATGCATTTTCCTATTTTTGAGAAATGCATACTTGAATGCAATTTTTTAACTTTTTCAAAAAATGAATATAAGATTTTATATTTCGGGTATTAGAAATGGTACCGAAGAAACTTTTTTCAATTTGGATTCTTGAAATATTTTTGAACAATATTCTGTCTATAAGTATTAATTTTAAATCCGACCTTGACAGGAAGACATCCCTTTTTTTCGAAAGAAATTTTTTTTGGGTGATCTTGACAACCCCATGCAACTTTTGAGACCTCTTAGAATGTGAAATTAAAAAAAATTGTAATTCGATACGCCCTATTAAGCAGTTCTCTGGAACATACCATCTAACAGAAAGTAAAAGTAGATAAAAGCTCTAAATTTTCCATAGTAAACTTTTTGAATATAAAGGCTGTCCTAAAAGTCACTCTCATTTTCATTTTTTTAAAAAATGCATTGTTTTGTTGAAATGTCTACAAGTTTTTATTGAACTGTAAAGTAGAGACACGGAGGTTATTTATGAACTGGTATGGGGACCACTACATTTAAAGCTTTTTTGATGTTTCTGTTTGATTTTTGTATTTGATTTGTTGGTGCATTTTGTGTTGCTGCATAAGCCTTTGGTCTCTCAATTCTTGCTCTCAACGCTGCCAGAGTGCTCTCTGCCCAGAGCTGTTTATGAAGCATAATATTGTTCAAATGGCCTTGATCTTGTTTGCACATGCAAACCCTTTTCATGAAATTTTCCATGACATTCTGGCATGATTCGACAACATGTCGCGATATCGGGCACCATTCACAGAAACTGCAGTTCCAGCTGTATTTGTGAAGTAGAATGGCCCGATGATACCGTTAGCCCAATTTCGATTCGCCATTTTGCAGTGAATTTAAAAAATTTTCGCAATTTTTGCAGTAAATTTCGACAATTTGGACGCGTTTTGTTATCCATTGACTTCTAGTCGTTTCCGCACATCAAGACTAAAACTGCGTGGAAAACGGTTTCTGACACTATGTTTTTCTCCATGACTAAAACTTCATGCTTGTTGTTGACAGCTGTCATTGATTTAATATTCTACGCTTGTCGCAAAAAGTAGTGACCTAATCTAAATGTGACTTTTGGGACACTCTTTACCTTCAACAAAATGTATTATGAAAGCGACGGGAGTTTTCCGTTCTATGTATACTTGATAAGTGTTGTGATTAAAATTCAATATTTGTTTTTTTTTTCAATTTATTTATTCATACCCAGAATGATAGAAACAAAGATTACGACATGCGCATAATTTCCCCTTATATGACGTAATTTGTCCATTGTGAGGGTTGCCAACTCTATGTATTCCTAAATAACTGACTTAGAGACAATTTTATATAGCAAATCACTTGAACTTTATACAAAATCATTGCTAAGTATGCATGCAATACTTATTTTTGCTCCGTTTATTTAATTCTTATATATAAAAATTGCTTCATACGCGAAAATTATCACTTTGTGCATAAAAATGTTTAAACTGTATATTTATTCTGAGAGAGTTGGCAACCATACAATTAAAATTACTTAGACAGTTCAAAAATAAATTTTACATCGGCTTTTGGTATTTATAAAGTATTACGCGTTATATTTAATACAAAACACTAATAAAACAATTAAGTTATTAAGAATATTCAGTGAAGTGTTTATATAAAGTTGCAGCTCAAAGAAAAACTGAAAAAATATAAGAAACAAAAACGTAAACAAAAGTTGTTCAGTGGGCAAATACAAGCAAACCAACAGTAAAAAATAAAGTGAGGAAGTGAACTGAAAATTAACATTTTGTGTGTTTATATTGAAATGTATGCATTTTTTTTTTGCTATAGCTGGTGGAACATTTGCACACTTTTACAGTTTTCAGAATGATGCAGTGCAAAGGAAGCTTTGGGTAATGTTTTGCAATCGGATATATGCCATTAATACTCAAATAGGAGAATTTGTTCCTTACATTTCTAGCAGAAGGATTTTGAAAGAAATTTGAAATGTGTAAGTTACAACTTATTTAATTTAAGCAGTGCATTGCATAAAAATTATTAACAGGATTTAGCAATCATCAGCGTGCACCAAAATTGAAACCGTGTTTATCATCTCTTTTTCCATTTTCAGGTTCTATACTGAAGAGTGTTAATCCTACATCGAAGAAGAAATATTACAAAAAGAAAATAATGTGAACGAGCTATTAAACCAGGCGTATGACGGTTTGGAGAATTTAGCTGGCTTTATTTGCCAGAAATTAGCAAAAGGAAAACCCGTTCTTACAGTTAATTCTCTAGTGTTTTTCCCCTACTCATGGGTGAACCACCTAAGTGAAGGTGGGTTAAGAAAGTGATCAAATTTATTATTTGCTTACAAGCTGATATTTGCAAAAACATTTGACAGAAGAAAAAGACATTGAAGCAAATGGAGAAATAAAGTTTTTTTAGATGCAAAATGTATTTTAAAATAAGGTTTCTAAATACAGTAATTTTTCAAAATACAAATTTACGAAAGATAAAGTTTATTGAATAACAACGTCATTAAAATTAAATTTTAACTTGTAAAATTTAACTTTACTTTACTAGTAGCTAACTAGTAAAAAATTATCTTCGACTGGGCCGAAGTTAAAAAACCCCCACGGCCGAACCAAACTATATTCAAAGTCTTAAGCAGTCAATAAAATGTTTATTTGTCCTGTCTTGAACATGTCAACAAAATGTTTATTTGTAAACATTTTCGTCCTAGTTTTAACAGATAATATTCGCCTTGGTTTTTTGATAAAGTAACTTTGTATGGAAGGTTGGTGTGGTTTTCACTCGATTTAGTTGAATTTCATACACAGAGTACATGTTATATACCGAAGTTTATATGCAAGTCCAAGTTATTACAAGTCCATACATATATTAATTTTTGTGGTATTTAAAGAGATTTTTACATTTTTGATAAAGTCACTTTGTAAGGGAGGTAGGCGTGCTTTTCATCCGATTTCATTTTCGAACTTGATCTTTATTTTTAAGATACAAGCTTAAATATCGAATTTGGTGGTGATAGCTTGAAAATTACGGCTGTAATCGTGATCACAGACAGACAGACAGACAGACGAACATAGGTAAATCGACTCAGTTAGTGATGCTGATCAAGAATATATATATATTCTATATCTGCCACTCCTACTAATGGGCTTTACAAACGGTGTGACGAAATTAATATACCCCTTTAACGTTTTTTAAACGTGGGGGTATAACAATTGTTTCTTATTTTACTATAAAATAAATTGAAGAGAAAAATAGTAAATTGTCCCACTGTCATATTTACACAAACATTTGTAGTTTGACAGCTGAAAATTTTTAACCAATAGGAACACAGTTCGCGTGACGTCATTTGTCCTACATGCGTAGAACATTTCAATTTTCTGTGCGGGACGTCGTAATCAGTATTTCTATCATTCTTGATTCATACTACGTCTACCGGGTTTCACCCTTATAGACTTTAACTTAACCTTAAATTCTTAATTTAAATAGAAAGATGTCGACGTTTCAACATTAATATTACATGTTAAAATGTTCTTATAATTAACAGTTTGAATCAGTCATTATTTTATAAATTTCTCTTACAAATGCAGATTTATTTACATCGAAATTCACATGACTGTTAATAAAGTTAAACAGATTAAGGCATCGCTATAATGATTCGTTCAGGCCATAGTTAGAACTATGAAACTGTGGAAGAAAGGAATTCCTTATTCGCAGGGATTTCTGCGGAGTATAAAAATTTATTAGAGATAGTAGCTCAGCCAAATCAATTTTACTATACAGTGTGTCCTTTATAAACGTTATACTCTGAACTTTTGTACGCTTGGTAGACTTGGTTACTTTTAAGTTTAAAAGTTGACATCGAGATTCGTATACAAGCATATTCTCACCTGAGCAGTTTCGTCAAAGTGGGAAATTAGTGAAGCGCTCTTGTATTTTTTCAATTCTATTAACAATTGTGTCATAGAAAGGATACGAAACAATGTTGGCGTACTCTAAAGAAGTTCTTACAAGAGAAATAAATAATGTTCTTAAAGTAAGCGTATCATTAAACTCTTTCGAGTTTCTGTTAAGAAAACCGAGGAAAGAATTTGCCCTTGATGTCGAATAATCCATATGCGCATCAAATGATAATTTAGCATCAATAAGGACACCTAAATCTTTATTGTCTTTTTCTCTTACAAAAAACGGATTAATATCATAAAAACAGTTGTGAACTATTGGTGAGTGTTTACGTGAGCAAGAGAGTATCTTACATTTGTTAAAATTCAAGTGTAAGTCGTTCAGATTTCACCATATTATTAAAGAATTTATATCTTCTTGAAACATATGTCATGTGAATTTGTGGCAGAAGTAAACATTTTTAAATCATCGCCATCAGAGAACTGCAATGAGTATCCGATAGAAATCGGATACTCGAATCATACTCGAGTTACTTGTTGTTCTCCACCCTATCCGTACTCAATAAAATATGTACAATACTTATACTCATTCGACTCATTAGCATATTTTCGGGTATAAGTACATACTTATACCCGAGCGCAGCGTGACCCGAAGCACTTAGACTCGTATTCAATGAGTGCGTCGAGTTAGAGTCTTGAAAGGACGCTATATCCGAGTATTTTCGGGTATATTTTGAGTGTACTCTGAGTACTGTTTTTTCTGTGCCAACGTCTCTAAGCGACAATAAGTAAAAGCTAACGCTCGCATATTTTGTTTGAGTTTTATGCTGCAAATTTGTTGTTGATATTTTATTTCGTTGTTAGTGTTAGTGTTTCGTTGTTAATGGTTTCGTTAGATAAAAACAAAAAACAACACATAGCCAGTGTTGCCAGAGTGACAAACTGAAATTTACCACTATTTGGGAAAAAAATACCTTTTTTGGAGAAAATTTACCTTTTCCTAAAATTAAAAAAAAAATATATAAAAAATTTTAATTTAATGATTAACAACCGTTATCATTTTGTTTTTTAGTATACATGTATTTATAAAGCAACAACAAAAACATGAAAAAATAACATTTGTCTACTTCACACAGCGAAAAGCAATGCTGATCCGACAACTGTTCCTATTCTGGACCATGACACAATTATACTAGGTAGGAGTGACAGTTCTTTCCTCTTGCACCAACTGTCAAAAGTAGTATAAATTAGAGAACGAAACAAGTAAAAAGAAAATAGAAAGTAAAATATACAGGAAAATTGCAGTCGGTACAAGACACTCGTGAGAAAATAGCCAGTTGTCACTCCTATCTTGTATAATTGTATCATGTTCTGGACTAGTTCTCAGTCGATTTCTCCAAGAGAGGATCGCCAACTGACAACCGCTTTGGTTCTGTTCGGGCTCTTAAACTACTTGTGAGTATGTTCAGAGAGGTAACAGTGCGGCCTACTCTAATAACTCAAAAAATTAACAAGTCTAAAAAAAATATTATTTTTGCAAAATTTAACAAATACAAAAAAACTCATTCATTCTCACTGCTACGCTCTACTGCTCTCTGCTTTATATCAGTGGCAGAATGACCCGAGTGATTTGAGTATTTGCGTCGAACCCGAGTGTTTGGGTAAGTAGAATAAGTATCAACAAGACGACAACAACCATAAGTATTAATGAACCGAAAAACCCGAAATTTACCCGATCCGACTCATGATTTAGGATACTCATATTCATTTGAGCCGCTGCATTGCAGCTTCGTATAAGTGAGTATGAGTCGGGTTGCGATATGGGTTGAGTAGGTTTTTGTACTTATTTTTTTCGGATATACTTAGAGTCACAAAAAAGCTACCCGTTGCAGATCACTGATCGGCATACAATAAAAAGTTACATGACTTAAAAATACATGTTATGTAATTAATAAATAATAAGAATAGTAGAGGTCCTAAATGGCTCCCTTGCGGCAGTACCTATACCAGAGCTTACTAAAATAGTCCTAGATTAATCATCTCTCACCTTAACTTAATTTTTCTATTGGAGGGATAGGATTTTATTCATAGTAGAAAGTTAGAATTAAATTTCGTGATTGAGACTGTCAATGCTTTGACGAAATCTGTATAAAGGGAATCAACCTGGTACCCACTTTCAATAGTACTCAGTGAAAAATTCGTAAATGACACTAAGTTTGTCCTGATAGATCTACCAGAGAAAAACCGTGTTGCTTTGTTGATATAATATTTTTAAAATCAATAAAAAGTCGCTTGTTTACCAATTTGTCTAGAAATTTTGGAATTACTGAAAGTTTCACAATGGGTCTGTAATTAGACACAAGTCTTCTCTGACCTGACTTGTAAATTGGTGAAATATATGAAACTTACGATTTATTGAATATTTTGGCAAGACATTTATAAGACTAAAAATTAGAGGTAATAGGTCAAATCCGGCGCCTTTATTACAATGTAGATCTTTTATCACTGATAAAACCTCATTTTCCGACAACTGAATATATCCAATACTAACAGCAATGGGTATGTTTAAGAAATCAGATCTATTGCTTGATGATTTAAAACTGTCAAGAACTGCATCAAAAAAACTTGCAAACAATTCACAAATAACTTCTGAGCGGCTTCCAGTTTTACCCTAGTGTTCCAGGGTATTTGGCGATTTACCCTCTTAAATGGGACATAGTTATGAAGAGCTTCATTAAGAATAAATTTAAAAGTTGCATACATAGAGTTGACGTCGTCAGAATCTAAATATTCTCCCAATTTACCGATGCAAGGTAATTGTTAATAGCTGGATAATTGGCTTTCCGGAATTTGTATGAGCGCTTTAATACATAAAACAAGACCAATTACATCACTTGTGATTGTTACTTCTCCAAATATCTTTTTCTCAGGACATACAGTTTTATCAAAGTAATAATTATAATTTTAAAATAAAGCTGATTTTTCTTTTTTCGATTCCTTTTCAGTTTTTTATGTGCTTGTTTTTTAATTTGCCTTTTATATGAATTCTTCTTAAACTCCGTTTGCATAAATTTATAATTTTTTTTTTTTTCAACCAGCCAACAGCAGCCTAAACAAACTGCTGCGTTTGCCAAAATTATCGCAAAAACTTCCGCTCCAATCTCTCACGCACTGACACACAGACGCATTCACCGACTCTGCTGAATTCTTCTTCCTAAACGTCCTCGTTTATTTCTTTGCAACGCTAGCTAAAAGTTTCCCGGTTCCGGATATAAAAACATTACCGAAACGAAACGTACGGAAACGAAAAGATCTCGCGGCAAACGTTCGTTTTATGCTCATACATTGTGGGACGGAAGCAAATGGCTGCCAATTTCCGGTATTCATTGTGTGTTAGCTTGTCTTGTTGTCGACTTATTCTTGACGGCTCTGTCAATGCATGCAGTGCGGGGCTTTGCTTAAAAAGTTGTTATTGTTGTTGTTGCTATTGTTGTTGCTGTTTTTATAATTTTATGGCAAAGCATCAACATTTATGGGAGTTGATAGTTTTTTTTTTGCTGCTATTTACATTTTTTTATTGCTGTTAATTTTGGGCGATTACTTTTTAAAAGGGGGCAAGGGGGTTCAGAATGGTGTGTATTGTGTGTGTGTGTGCGTTCATATTATCTTATGTAGACGTTTTAAAGCAGCTGCATTGAAGTCAAGTTTTGGCTACTTATCAGCTGAATTCACCTTTCTTCAGTTAACAAAGAGTTTAAATTCGAGTTTTTTTTTACTTCATCGAGTACATCCTTATGTTGTATACTTTTTTGTAACTCCTTCTGATCACAATCAGTTGAGCAATTTTAAACATTTCTTAAATTTTAACCATATCTGATAATAAATATAAATATATACAAAATTATATAGTTTGCACGAAGCTATACCAGTTGATGACGATGATTGTCCGTACGTTGATCGGTACTTCCGTCCTTCAGATGATAGATAGGCTTCATCAATGACAATCTGCACGTTCACATTCAGCTTAAAATGGCATTTAATTCGTTGGTTGGTTGGTTGGAGGAGTTTTAAGCTGTAGACAGCAACAACGTTGAAGACGGCGCGGAAATCATTCAACTTCGTCAAATTGTATGCATTTAATTTTCAACATTATTTATCTACCAACAACCAATAATCAACAATGAAAATTTTTCCATTTTTCGAACGATGAATGCGACGACGTTGAATTCAACAATGATCAGTGGATGATGCCAACAACCAAGCGGCCAACAATCGTCAGCGGTAAAGGTTTCCATTGATCGAGCTTTCGATTGTTCGTCCAACTGAACGACAGTTGAATGCTGTATTTATGGCAATGATGGTCAAAACGTGACTTCTAAGTTATATTTGTGAGTTGTGTTATTTTATTTTTGCTACATTTTGTGAAAATTATAGACTCTGGTTAAAAACAGCGCAGGCAATAAAAGGATAGAAATGTATTTTATTTTTTTGCTGTTGTTGTTGTTGTTGTTATTGTTGTAGTGGACGGTAAGCAAGATAGCAATAATAATGAATGATATTTCAAATTCAATTTTGAAAATATGAAAACGTGTATCTGAGTTCGTGAATCACATCAATTTGAGGTCGATCTTCAGTTAAGAGGTTATGTCAAAAATTATTAAGTTAAGCAGCTCTATGAGGCAGGTATTTTGTTTTTTTTTTTTTTTTTGAGACAACTGCAAATAATGCTTAAGTTTTATATGTAAAATTTTATCTCTCTCTCTCTCTCTTAGTTTTTGACCGACAATAGTCAACTTCGTTTTCCCCATCAAAAATGAAGTTGATCGGGAATAAAATTCCTCAAGGCATTCAACTGAACCCTAAGCGATGGTTTTGAGAAATGTGAGATGTTGGCCAACTTTTCCAGATCATTATTTTGAGGTGACAACGTTTAGCGCTCTAAGTAACCCAAGTGCACCATCGTTGCATGGATATATTGCATGACGCTAAGGTACACGATGAGGCAAAAGTAATCAAAAACCTAATGTTCTTTTGCTGTATTTTTTTTTTTTTTTATGAAAAACTTTGGATGCATTAGAATTTATTTCATCAAGTTGAGAAATGATATCGCCCAAGTGGCCGCCGCACAGTGGGGTATTTTATGCCAAAGGGGCCATTTATCGAGACAAAAATTGTACTTTAGGGGTGTCGCTGGTCACGAATCTGAAGTCAAAAATCTGAAATTCAAAATGGCGGCTTCAAAATGGCGGCCATGAACAAGCTAACTTCTACAAAAAACGTTTAAAGGAGGTAAAATGTTGTATACAAGGTTTTGTGGGGTCGCTGATCATGAATCCGAAGTCAAAATTTTAAAATTCTAAATGGCGGCTTCAAAATGTAATTATTAGCTATGTACCTTTTACCGAATTACCTAGTATATAGAACATAGTTTTCGTTATTACTACAAATTGCACAAAACAAGCTTTGAACGACATTTTATACAAAAACAAAGGATTGCAATAGCAATAGTTAATAAACATAAACAATGATGTTGATTTCACATGTAATCTGCAAACTGCAGGGCAAACAATTTATGTCTTACTAATATCAAAATCAGAAAATAAGTGTTAAAATCGAACAAATATAATTTAATTTAATAGCTTAACACATTCATCTGCTGCTTTTAATATATAAAAAGTCGGTGTTTGAAAGAAACATCAACTATCTACCTTAATTGTGGAAAGGTGCACTGCATATGCCGCTTTCCATAATGTAGGGAAAAAAAAGCATATAACAAAAAACAAAGTGAAGAAGAGTAGTGGTAGACAACAAAAAAAACAAAAAAACAAACAAAAAACAGTAAAATCTGTTTAGTATTTACATACATGTATTTTGTACTTTATTTCGTTTGTTTTAATTTTTCGAAATAAAATTGTAAATTCGTGACATGTAAGTTAAAGTAAAAAAATCGAAATACCACGAAAGTGCGCAGCATTGACGCAACTTTTTTTTTTATAGAATATAGCTTGAATGTTCATAGCTTACGAAAATCAAAACAGTTTTCCTTAATTCCACTCAACACACAACTATATCTCTATTAACATATTGAAAAATCCAACTTTTTAAGGTTAAATTAAAATAAATAAATTAATATATATTTTGTATTGCTTAAATACCTGAACAAGAAGGTTCCATCGTAATTTTTTTAAATTTTTATAAAATAATACACAAAAAAAAACTTTAAAAATTTCGAATAAACACGTTTGTCACTGTGCACACTCAAAGAGAAAAAAAATGATGACTTTCAAACTGCATTGCGGGTAAACGGTAGAATATTTTTCAACTATTCTTTCACCTAGTGATGCATAATTTTATCTTCTTTGATCGGGTACCTAACATCACTATGTACCTTGAACGTTTTTTTTCAATTAATCGTCACTTTTGGCATAAAATACCCCACTGTGCGCCGCCAGAGATGATTACCATACGGGCTCGTTATATGGCATTTTCCATCACTCTTGCCAGAACTTCGGGCGACGGGTTCTCGCATTCTTGGCGAATATTCTCCTTAAGAGCTTAAAGAGTCTGAGGGTTGTTGACGTACACCCGCGACTTCAAAAAACCCCATAAAAAGAAGCCTGGAGCAGTTAAATCAGCTGATCTGACCGGCCAGTGCAAATCACCAAAACGAGAGATTAAGCGACCCGGAAATGCTTCCTTCACAATATCGGTTGTGGCTCGAGCAGTGTGCGCCGTTGCACCGTCCTGTTGGAACCACATATTCTCCAGTCCCAATTCATCCAATTGAGGACGAAAAAATCGATAATCATGGCTCTAAAGTGCGCGCCGTCCACTGTCGTCGTTTGGCTACGTTTTGCGTTTGGCGTTTTCGAAAAAAAAAAACAAAATGGCCCGATGATTGCCCCAGCGTAAAAAGCACACCACGCAGTAACTTTGAGCGGGTGTAATGGTTCTTCGTGGGTGATACACGGATTTTCGGTGCCCCAGAAACAATTATTTTGTTTATTCACGTAACCGCAAAGATGGAAATGAGCCTCATCGCTCACGATCATTTCACGATGAAAAATCATCCACCTCTTCGTTGAGATTCAGGATGGCTTGAGAGTAGATTACACGCGTTTGGCGGTCAACAGCTAACAGCTGATGCACTGTCTGCAATTTGTAAGGGAACATCTTCAAATCGTTCACCAAAACTCTGCGTAGGGACCGCCGGCTAATGTCCAATTGCGTGGCACGTCGTCTGGTCCGATGTTCCGGGCTCTTCTTCGACATCTTGAGTAACAGCAGCGATATTTTCAGCAGAACAGCTGCTCCGGGGCCGGCCAGCCTTGGGAAGATCTCGTGTTATCCCAGTCTCTTCAAGGCAAGTGGCCAAACGCCACAGTGTTTGTCCAGTTGGTGTCGGACGGCCAGGAAATCTGCGACGAAATTCACGCTGCGCCAAGACAACCGACAAATTGCTGCGCAAAAATATGGAAACAATTATTCCGCGTTCTTGCGGAGTAAACCGATTCATGGCTTGGCAATTTGTATTCTGCGTTTATTTACTTCACAAATGTCAAAACCGAATTGACATTAGGCGCCATTTGCAAAAGTTAAAGGTGTGATTACTTTTACCCCACCTTTTAAATGTACCACACAAAAGCAAAAAAACAAAAAACTAGGATATATATAAAAATATAATGTACAATAAGGACAAAGGTTAGAAAAAGGACGAGGACAAGGATTTGGAAAAAGATTAGAACCAAGAACAAGATAGGGTCCTAATATTCTTCCAAATTATGACATAGGAGTACGAAAAATATTTGAACATAGATAAGATCATGGAATTGGACAAGGACAAGGATAAGGAAGGACATGGATTTCGACAAGGATTTGAAAAAGGATTTGAGCAAGGATTTGAACGAAGACTTAGGCACACTTAAAGCTACATTTAGAACTAGGATTTGGGGACGCTAAGGACAAGATTAAGTACATAGATTGGGAAAATGAGCGGGACAAGGATAAGGAAAGGGATTCGAACAAGAAATGGTTCAGATATATAACATGAGTTAAAACAACAATTTGAACAAGGATGTGGAAATTATAAGGACAGATATAAGAACAAGAACAGCAACAATTAACAAGAAAACGTTTGGGAACATATCAAACGCTGTCACATCAAAACATACGGGTATTTCCTCAACACAGGCAATTCCTTTTTTCAAAAAATTTTTTTTAAAACAAAATAAGGAGTAAGTTAGTAAACTATAAACTCATAATAGAAGAAATATCAGTCTTTAAGCCTTCGTACCATCTTCCTTTTTTGTTTTAAAATTGTCTGCAATCATCTTAACCACATGCTTCCATGCTTTATGGCTATTAATGAATCATAAAAAAAATGTTCGCATAAAATTACAATATTACAACTACAAATGTAATAAAAAAAATTATCGTCTATCATGGCCAACAGCAACTTGAAATACGGTGATTACCACCAAGCGACGATTTTATTTTAATTTTCATAGCAATTTGCCTTCAGGAAATCGCAATAAGTAGCGCTCGCAGCAAAATGGCGGACAAGTGAAGTGGTTTTTTTGTATTGGTTCTCTTGTACTCTATATAATTGCCTTATTTTAGCATTTTTCTCTATAATTTCTTTTTATGCGCTGTGATTGTTGTAGTTGTTGTTGTGATTGGAAAAACTCCAGAGCACAAAAAAAAAATATAAAAATTGCTCGAACGATTACGTTCAATTTAAATGAATTATCGAACTGCAATTGGTTCGATTTAAATTTTAAGATGGCCAGATAGCGATAGGAATAACCAAGAGGCTTGGCAGTTCGAATAGGGTTGCACCCCACCCAACTGGCCGTAAGCACAAAACGCAACATTTGCAATCAACTTGAAGTCTATGCTTACCTAGCCATAGGTAGTAGCCGATAGTAGTAGCTGAGCTTGTGGCTGTGATTAAGAAAGTCTTTTTGCAGTGGTCGCCTGGCTTGACTTCCTCGATTAACTTAAACGTGAGTAAGTTTTTTTATTTTATTGCAAATCGATTCAGGTGATGGATAGATATGCAGTGCACTGCTGTGGTCCCACAGATAAAAGATGACAGTTTGTAAAAATTGAAGAAATGGAATTCGAGTTAACCCTATTACATATTCTGTTTATTTCTTTTTATGACAGGTATGAAGAATAGACTCTTCTTAAGTCGGGTGAAAAACTAGAAATTAGTGAACATATTTTAAAAAAAAGTCCAGAGTAACTGTGAATATCACGCACAAATTATCCTTGACACATAGTTTTAAAATGCAGTTTATACCGCAAATGTCTTGCATAGAACTATTAAGAAATATCAATTTACTCATGATGATCATCTACATGAACAGAAAAGGAAGAGCATCCAAATCCGAGGTCGAAAATGTCTCTGACTTAGTATATTTATTTTTATTTATTTATTTTTTTACTGTCTTTAAGACCTAGATAGAAGAATCTTATTAACCCTTAAACTGACAGTTTAAGCTGACAGTTTACAAATGTAAACTTACCGACTTAAAAGCATTTTATTTTTATATTTAAATTGTTCAAATTTCTTGAAACTTCATAAGAGAACTACAAATTCATTTATAAATCGAATAAAAGAAGATAGAAGTGTAAAAAAGGTTTCTTTGTACCTGATATTGGCAAGACTACCTGCTAAACGGCTGACTGGTTTACATTTGTAAACATATGTATAATGTATGGAGATACGTATAAAATAGCAAAAACTGATTGTTTTTTTTTTTTTGTAATTAAAATTTTATTTGAAAGTCGAATAAATAAGAATATTATATTAGATTTATTATAAATTATTTTAAATAAGAGGAAAGTTTTAAAAATTTATTTGCATTCCGAGCACTTTGTAATCGTGACACAGCGTGTATTACACACCTTCTTGGCGCAAAGAGAGCATAATTTTCGGCTTACGCGGTATCTTTTCTCTGTTGCGCATAACACACACTCTCCTTTGAATCCTACTGTTCCTGCATTCACTTGCAATTGTTGCGGTGGCTAATCCCATCGATTCGTGGTGCCAAACATGTCCAGCATCGCATTACGAACATGAGGCCAACGATTGACAATAAAGAAGCTGCGACGAGAATTATTGGTCCCATGCGTTTCAGAATACAACACGTATGCAGATAATGCCGACAAATCCACCATGTTGAAAAACATAGCTAATGGCTACCGACGCGTTTTCCGCTTGCACATATAATTGCCAAGCATTTGGTCCATGGTGTCAACGCCAGCTTTCGTACGGTTATATTCCATAACTATTCCTGGTTTACCAGTTTTTACATCTATGTCGTTATTGGAATGCATCGAGGACAAAACATAGACAATTTTTTTTGGCATTAGGCAGTTAGAAACCAATGTGACGTCTTGGTGAAAGGCAATCACAGATTCGCCCACTTTTCTGTGAAGTGCCCAATGCATTTCCTGGGGAATACAGCGTTTGCTCTTGCTCATTGTGCCGACGACACTCAACTTTTTGTCCACCAACTGATGAGTCAAATCCAATTCGGTAAGTAAATGATCTATTGTGATGTTTCGACCAGAGCTCCAATTGTTGCATTTGTTGCTTTGCGATGGATAGAACGTGTGTTGCGCATAACGCTAAGCGTGCAGCGTCTCCTTGCGGTGGAAAGAACTGTGTTGCGCACAACCAGCGTTGCCATATTCACATTTTTAAATGTAAATTACAGTTTTTTAAAAACAGGTTTATAGTTCTTGTAATGACTTGTAGTGCAAATAACAGTTTTTTAATATTTAAGAATTGAAAATTTTTTTAATTTTTTTTACGTTAATTTTTATGTTATTGTTAACAAATCTGGCAACGCTGCGATAAGGGTTAGCTTCGGTAAGCGTTCAGCTGTTGTCGCGTTGCGATGGAATGAACGTGTGTTGCGTATATCGTTCTGCGCAGGCTGCGAATGAGGATTATATATGGGTTTACAACTGTAAACCAGTCCGCCGGAATAGGAATAAGTTAACAGTCAGCTGTTTGAGGGTTAATTAAACTAAGTAACAATTACATTGATAAGGTATGACAATATATTAGTAATTTCTTAAATATATCATATGATTGACTTTCCTTGATATAATTAGGTAAATCGTTATATAGTTTCATACCATTATAAAACACTTTTCTTTTGATATTCATTTCTAACTCTTGGTAGTCTTATATTGTTTCTATTTCAAGTATTATGTATAATCTTAAATTATGTAAAAATTTGAACGTGTGATACGTGATTAATTGCTTAACACTAAGCAAATCAAAATTTCTTAACATTTCGAGTATTGGTGTATCAAATCCTTCCTTAAAAATAAATCTCATAGCTTTACTTTGTTGTTTTTGTAGTTTTCTTTTTTGTGTTTCATTAAACATAAATAAAATTGTAGAACTATATATAAAATGGGCTTCGATAATTGAACGATATACTGCTTTTTTGTATTGCAAACTTATGTATTTAGATGAGCAATACATAAATCCTCTTTTTTTTTGCGATTTTCGATTGCACACAATAAACTTCTTCATCGAATATTAATCTATTATTACACTGTGTGTAATTTTTTAAGTCATGGCAAAATAACCATATAAGGACATCACTACGTGATAAAAGACTAAAAAAAAAGACGCGTGTCTCCCAATTTTTCCCAAAGTCATGCACTTTTTTGTTTATGGGCCGCCAAAGATTTGGGGCCTCGGTATCATTTTCGCAAAAAAGTGATAATTTTCTCTTGCTCATATCTTGAAAACCGTTCAGAATTTCGATTTACTCTCTGAGGCAAAGTTGTAGCTCTTGTTATAAAGAACAAAAATTGCGAACATATAAAATCAAAAAAACTTCACCTTCCAGATCAAAATCGCAAAAAACTTAAAAAAATTCGATTTTTTTTTTTGCCTTTTTTCCCGTGTTCAGGTCCATAGGTAGCAAACCGTTCAAAATTCAAGGAAACAATCAACTACAAAAATTTACCTAAGATCTCAATAAACAAATTTCTAGAACATATAAACTTCCTAGAGATGATTCTTAACACTGTTTAGGTAGCACGCAAAAGTGAAAAATTTGCCAAAAATTTTTTAATTTGTTTTTTTTTACCTTTTTTCTCCTGTTCAGGTCCATAGGTAGCAAACCGTTCAAAATTCAAGGAAACAATCAACTACAAAAATTTACCTAAGATCTCAATAAACAAATTTCTAGACCATATAAACTTCCTAGAGATGATTCTTAACACTGTTTAGGTAGCACGCAAAAGTGAAAAAAGTGACGCGGTGAAAGTTATATAAAATGCTACAACATAATTCGTACACAACAGTGGCAACTGACAGTTTCAGTATGCAGTGTGAAAAAATTGATTTATTTTGCTACGTTTACGGTCATCAAACCAGAAAAAAAACATCTACAAGATTTCAGAAGGAAAAGAATCTTTTAACTAGTGAATTCAAAGGAGCATATAAGTTAATACGAGTTAAAACGCTTTATTTAATTTTGGCACTATGTGCCAGTGTTAAAGTTTGTTTATTGAGCGTATCTTAAAAACTAAACTAACATTCCAAAGATAGTCTATCCCTACGCCTTGAGTTGCTGCTGCTGTCGTTGTTGTTGTTGTTGTTGTTGCTGCAATTGTTGTGGTGGGCACTGCTTGCTTGGTGCTATGTTGTTTTTATTCTTGCTATTGTTGTAGTGGGTACTACTTGTTCATGCTATGTTTTTATTATTGTTGTTGTTGCTGCTACTGTTGCGGCTGTTTTTGCTGACACTGTAGTTTATTTAGATCGCGATATTGTCACGTACGAATTTATATTCTGGCTCTAGCGGATACGCGTGCAATGTTAGGTGACACCTGCTAACTACTCCCCCCTTTAAATTAAGACGTCCTCGGCTGATTGCTACTGACTTGATCTTGGTCCATTCCTTGTACTTTTATAGTAACGGTACTGCTCTTGAGTTTTCCCTTAAGTTTTAGAATAATTAAAACTAGACCAATCAGTACAAATATTGAAATTATCCAAAAGGCGTATATATTTTTTCCCTCTTGCTTCAGAGTAGCTATGTGTTCCAAATTTTTAAGGTTGAGTTCATGTAGGTACGGGAGTGTGAGTAGGTTTATGTGATCCGTGTAGTTAACCAAATGTGCGGCTGGCATTTCGGGGCTCATTAAATATATGTTTTTCAAATTCTTAAAAATGGAATGATTAATCCTAATTTCACTTTCAAACATCGCAAGGAACGTTCCTTTTACAAGTACTGCTGGTCCACTACCTTCTTGAATTTCTGCGCTTTGATCATTAATTACTACTAGACCTTCATCGATTTCCACAAGTGGTGCTAAGTGATGGGATGATATTGTTTTACACGATGCCGTGAAGTTGTTCAAAAGTTGCTGTGTGCAAGTATTGTTAGCTCCTAGTTTACATATTGCTCCTGTTGATGTCTTTGTGCAATCATTTAGGGGTTTATAGTAGTTTCCACATTTTGCGAAGGTATCCGTTTCTAATAGTAGTATTTTTTTATCGGGTATTACTGGAAACAGTTTGACTTTACTGCATGTTTTCTCGATTACCGGATACTTTATTGTAAAGTAAATCATTTCATTGCCCTGAACTATTCTTAATTTAGAGCTACGTATAATGTCGCTTATACTTATGTTAAGTGAATGGTTCATAGTTACAATTTTTTCAATTTCTTTTGTGGCCAAAATAGTAGGACTTACAATATTTAATTTAGCAAGCATAATTGAATAGATAATATTGTCTAGGTCCGTTATAATAGCTTTGTCTCTGCTTAACAATAGTTCATAAAGGTGGCCCGTGTCGATATTATTTTGTTTAGTTACTGTCAATATTTTGTTAACTGTATTAGTCAGTTCGTTAATTCTAGACTGTAATTCTGTATTAATGACCATTTGACGTTCGATTCAATTAGCGCTTCTTCTTTGAATTTGACTTCGTTGAAGTCATCAAAATCCGGGGTACCGGCAATATATTTCAAAGCGGTTCCCAATATATTTATACCGCGAGCATGTCGGTGGTGAATTTTGACAGTGCTTATCAGTCGAAGAATTTGTTCCATATCCAACCGAATCGGTTTTATCATAAAGGTTTGGGGAAATTGTGTTAGGAGTTGTTCGGTTTCGGCAACCATATCTTCGTACATTGTAAGGTTCGTGCGGTGAGTTATGTAAGCAAATTCTTCGTAAGTGGCAACCGTGCCATCAGTGATAGGAATGTACTGCGAGTGGGTGTAATTTAGAAGTTTGGCATTGGCAACGCTTGCCAGTATCAGTATTGTTCTGTAAAGAAATGTTAGCGGAGATTATTTTTGTGAACTTTCCTGTTGTTAATGAGTACTAAGGTTCCTAAGTCTTTTTCTATAATTCCCTCAACAAAAACTTTTGCAAACTTATTACCAATTCGTTTATTGGTCTTAACAAAAACTTTGTCTCCGGGGTGAAAGGTCCTAGTTCTTTTATTTTTATTATGGTGTTTGAGAACTAAGGATTGAGCTCGCGTAATTTTGGCTTTTATCTCATCCTTCAATGAGGAAGATATTGAATGTATTGTGTCAATGGGTCTATAACCAGTTACCGAGTGGATAGTTCTATTGTACCTAGTTGTCGCTAGAAGAATTAATTCAGAGGTATCAGAGATATCTAATTCTATTTTCAGGCAACGAGCTATTTCAGTGAGTGTGCTGTGAAACCTTTCCACTTGTCCATTTGTAGTGCTGTGGAAAGGTGGCGTTGTATAAATTTTTGCTCCGAAATGATTCATCAGCATTGATTTTACGGTTTCTGAGTTCAGCGATTTTTCGTTATCGCATACTATCTGTTTAGTTTTATTGTAGAAATTTAGAATTTCGTATAGGGGTTCCTTAATATCAACTATGGCTCTCGATTTTATTGGGAAAACTATTGCAAATTTGGAGAATTTGTCAATGCTAGTGAGGAAGTGCATTTTATCAGTAGAATAAATATCCACATGTAAAATCTCACCTGGATAAGATGGTACGGGTGTTTGGCCTATTTCTGTTCGGATTGGGTGACGTTGGTATTTGGCTTCGAGGCAAGTTTTACAATTTGAGGTAATCTCTTTTAGTCTTTTTCGAATTCCCGGAAAATAATAATCCGTAAGGATTTGCTGTGTATTTTCCCTCGCAGATCTATGCGCACGGTTATGTTCTGTTGCGAGAATTTCAACCTGATCGTCTTTATTGATCACATCCATAACTTTTTTCTCAGTATGGCGAAATTTAACCGAAGGGAACATTTTAATGATGTTATTTTGAATTTTACCTAGCACAGGTAGTTCGCAATAGATTCCGTTAATAACGTTAGGGTTCACGGATGTCTTAAAAGCATCATAAATATCGTTCAGTGAAGAGAATGTGATTTCATGCCTAGTTTGTGTTTTAAATAGGATCTTAGATGTTTTTTTAATTTTGGGACCTTGGTCAAGAATTATCTGATTTTTAAAACAGTTTACCGGATTCTGCACTGTTGGAATAGTTGGTGTGAGAGATTCTTCGCTGTGAGTTGTCATGTCATCTGAGATTTCTCCTTAATTAAGAGCATTCATATGCTGCCTTGAGAGAGCATCTGCAACGAAGTTTTCCTTGCCTGGCTTGTAAAAAAATTTCGGTGAGAATTCTTCCACAAAAGCTTTCCACCTTTTGATCTTGGCGTTTGAGCTCTTATCAGATATGGCGAAGATCAATGGTTGATGGTCAGTAAAGATGTTAAGTTGTTTTACGCCATATAAATAGTTACGAAGCTTTTGTAATGCCCACACTATGGCCAAAAGTTCACGCTCATTTGTTGCGTAGTGTTCTTCCGTGCAGGAAAGTGTCCTTGAAATCATTATAATAGGTCTGCCGTTTTGAGACAAAACAGCTCCTATTGCTTGAGAAGATGCGTCCGTCGTAAGGTCAAACGGTTTTTCAAAATCGGGATACAAAAGGAGTACCTCTTCAGATGCTAAAATTTTCTTTATTTTGTCAAAGGCTTCAATTCCCGCTTCATCTAGATCAATTGTTGTCTTTTTAGATTTATTGGCACTTACATGGCCATTGTCCCCCCGCAGGAATTTGGTTAGAGGTTTTGCGATTTGTGCATAGTCTTTAATGAATCGCCGGTAATAGCCAGCAAGTCCAAGAAATGATCGTAGGGCGCGGAGGGTTTTGGGCATTTTAAAGGTTAGGATATCGTTGACTTTATCTGGGGACGTTTTAATGCCACTACCCGATACCAAGAATCCCAAGAATTCAACCTCGCGCTTGAAGAACCTAGATTTCTCTAAGGAAACACGCATATTTGCCTCGTAAAGTTTTGAAAGAATTCTGCTGATATCCTCGAGATGCTGCTCTTCCGTTTGGGAGAAGATTATTACGTCGTCTATGTAGACGTGGCAACATCTACCGATTTCGTCCCTTAGGATATCGTCTATTGTCCTCTGAAAGATGCTTGGGGCGTTCTTAAGCCCAAAAGGCAGTCGGCAAAATTCATATTTGCCGTTGTTAATTGAAAAGGCAGTTTTTTCCCGATCTTCTTGAGCTAATTTTATCTGATGGAAACCTGACTTTAAGTCAATTGTGGTAAAGTATGACGAATGGCCGAGATTTGCCAGAATAACTGACGTATCCGGAATCGGATACTTGTCGCTTATGGTCTTTTCATTCAGCTTCCTGAAATCAATGACAAGTCGCATTTTACGATTACCATCCCCATCAATGCCCTTTTTATCGACCACCCATATAGGGTTGTTGAAAGGTGACCGTGAAGGTCTGATAATACCGGATTCTAGCAGCGATTTCACCTCATTATTAACAAATTCGGCCGCTGCCATAGGGTACGGGTACGCCTTAGAGTAAACCGGTTCATTATCAATGGTGCGAATGCTGGCGACAACCTTGGTATTATAAGGTAATGACTCTTTGGGGTCGGCGAATACCCCTGAGTGATTTTTAATCATAGTTGAAAAATGTTCAACAAGCTCAGAAGGAACGGTTGAGTCATCAATAATAAGATTATTTATTTTGCTAGAATAGAGGTACAGAAATTCTTCCTGACTACCATCGTATTGCAAAATTCCTTTCCTGACATCAAGTTTTGCGTTTATTTCAAACAGGAAGTCAAAACCAACTATTCCGTCAAATTTTTCGAGGTTAGGTAAAATATAAAAATTAGATGTTTTATTAAACACATTCATTAAACATTTTGAATTGACTCTGGTTTCACCGTGTATTGATTTAACCAAAAACGGAGTTTCTGTGGGTTTAACAGCTTTTAAAAGGCTTAGGTTTTTTACGTAATTTTTTGACGTTCCAGTGTCGATTAAGAATTTTAATTCATTCCCTCCTAGTGTCCTGCAGATGTACGGGAGGAGGGATTTCCCTCTAAAAAATTAATTTCATCTTTAATTTCCAAAACATCTTCTGTGTGACTGTCGTTAAAACCTGAGTTTGCGTTTTCGTAATAGTCATCGTAGTCAAAGTGATCCTCACCGCTAAGGCTTTCCTCTTCAGGCTCGATATCCCGATGAGCCAGATGATTGATTCTCTGTAACTTTGCCATGGGTGCTCTGTCTGAGTCCCGATGCCTCTTAAACGGTTGGGCTTGTTGGTCAGGCCCGAAGGGCCTTGGTTCGTTAATGTTAACACCAAAAGCAGTTCTGTTGTTGGGATTTACTAATGGTCTACGATCCAATGGATGGATAGGCGGAGCCTGTGGGCTTGGCCTATTCAAGACAAATCGAGAGGTGGAAGCATCGACTTCCATGGGAATAGGTCGCTGTGGTCTCTGTTGTCTTCTATCGAAGGGAATTCCACGATATTGTGGAATAAAGGGTTGTGGAGCAAACGATTGTCGTTCATGTCTATTAAAAGAATTGGCGAATACCAATCGCGCTTGATTGGCTTCTAACTCTTGAGCGAGTGCCAGCGCTGTCGGCATATCATCTGGCCTGGATGAAAATAGTATGTCGCACAATGGCCGGTTTAGGCCAGAGATGAAAACGCGAAGTGCGTCCTGTCTGTATTTTGCGTTTAGAGACTCTATGAGTCCATCCTGACCACTATATGACATTATGGTCTTATTAATTATTAATGTCAACTTCTTCTCTACCTCATCGTAGAATTCTATAATTGACAATTTACCTTGCCGTAACGTTGACATCTCCTGTTCTACCAAGTAGACAGGTCTTTTGTCAGCGTACGTAAAGTCTAGCCTGGCGATTATTGCTCGAAAATTCAGAACCGTATTGAAAGAAGCCAAAACCATGTCTGCTGATCCTGTTATCTTGTTCCTTATTATGGCTACCGCTTGGTAGTATTTTGAGCTACCAGCATAGTTCTCGAAAATTTTGTAAGCGGTGTGAGCCGCTTGTCTCCATGAGACATATCTCGCCTGATCACCAGAAAATTCTGGCAGTGACTTCACTAGGTCTAGTGATTCATCACATGTTGTCCCTGGAACTATTGTTACATCCCTAAACTCCTCAACTTGGGAGGGGGTCTCTAACAAGGTCAGTTTATTCGTTAAGTCGTCCAGTTTCTCCTGAAATTCACGTCTAGTTTGTTCGGTCGCGGCCCTTACTGCTGCATTAAGCAGGGTCTGTATTGTGTTTGCGTCCATGTTAATACAATTGTTAAAATTGAGAAAACTTAATATTTTATAAAAATCTTTATGTAGAGGTATTCAATAATATAATTTTTTTAATATAATCGATAAAGTTGCGAGAGCTTTAATATTTATACAAAAATTCAAACAAAATTAAATTTATAAAATAATACTAAAATAAAAATATCTACAGTATTAACACGTTCATGATCCTTGCGTCGTTTGTCCACTCGGTGAAGCCGCATTCGATGGTTAGAGAATTTTTATTTGATTATTTTCTATTTACTGAAATCGTCTTTTACACAATTTATAACTGTTTTTTATTCTTTCCACGTAAGAGTTTTAACTCATTTCTTTTATTAAGAATTTTAATTTTTAAGAGTTTTTTCTTTTAAATATCCAATAATTTTTTCTTTTTATTTTCAGGTAAGTCTTTCCAGCTATTGGTAAGTTCCTTTAATCTGTTTTTTATTTCTTTCTTCTATGAAGAAATTCACTGTTTCTATCTTTTCTTCTATGAAGAATTCCACTGTTTTTATTTTTTTCCTTCTATGAAGAATTTCAGTTTTATGTTTTTCTTCTATGAATAATTTCGCTGTTTTTATTTTTTTCTTCTATGAAGAACTTCACTGTTTTAATTTTTTCCTCTATGAAAAATTTCACTGTTTTTCGTTTTCTTTCTTCTATGAATAATTTCGCTGTTTTTATTTTTTTCTTCTATGAAGAACTTCACTGTTTTAATTTTTTCCTCTATGAGAAATTTCACTGTTTTTCGTTTTTTTCTTCTATGAATAATTTCGCTGTTTTTATTTTTTTCTTCTATGAAGAACTTCACTGTTTTAATTTTTTCCTCTATGAGAAATTTCACTGTTTTTCGTGGGTTCGAGCCGCGTCTTTAACTATGCACGGCCCCACGTTGGGCGCCAGTTAATACGAGTTAAAACGCTTTATTTAATTTTGGCACTATGTGCCAGTGTTAAAGTTTGTTTTACCTATTATTATTATTATTTATTATTTATTTAACTTAATATAATTTGAGCGCTTACAAGAATAAACTTATAGTTAAGCGCCGATAACATATTTGGCGATAAAATCAACTGAATGTCAGATGTTAAACATAATTTTATATAAAAAATTAAAAATTAAAATTACAAATTTGAATTTAAAAAAACCATTAACAATTTGGTAAAATTGAAACAAAGATATTAATTTGAATTTATGAAAAATATTAATAAAGGAAAAAGAAAAAAAAAATTAAGAAGTCAATGAAGTAGAGAATACAATAAATATATTAAGAAATTATAAAGAGGAAAAGAAAATAGCTTGTTAAAGAGAAGACAAATAATCTGATAGCTTTGATTTAAACACACTTGCATTGCAAATACGCTGTAAATAGGATGGAAGCGAGTTCCAAAGACGTATTGAATTAACGAAGAACTGCCGTTCCGACGATAAGCAGGCATGCCTAGGTTGAACTAAATTGTTACCACGCTGCGATCTTAGAAATTTTAATTTTTCGTATAAATAAAGAGGTTCCTTAGTAACGATAATTTTATGCAAAAAGACTAACGCCCTCATGTTCAAAACCTGGTCAAAAGACATACTGAATATTTGTTTTGTGTACTGTGATATGCGGTCTGTTCTTTTAAGTCCAAAGACATAACGAGCGATATTGTTATAAGCAACGTTCAGCTTGCGTTTACTTGTAGCATCACAGCAAGCGAAAATTTCAGATCCGTACAGTAAAGTGGGGACGAGATACGTTTTTGCCAGTAGCATTCTTATGTTAAAGGGGATAAAATATTGTGTAGCCCACAGACTACGTAGCATGCCATATATTTTTCCTACAGTAATATTGACGTGATTCGTCCAATCCAAACTATTATTGAAGGTGATACCCAGATTTTTTGCTGATTTTACAACTTCAATACATGTTCCATTTAGTATGACTTCGGGGAGGGTCGAGCTGAGATTTGGTTTTCTGGCAATAACTAGACATTTCGACTTATTAGGGTTGATGCATAAACCATTAGCAGATGCCCAATCATTAATTTTACGCAAATTTTCGTTCAAACTTGCAACACATGAGTGAATATCAGATTTGCGACAGCTAGTATACAATTGCACATCATCAGCGTACATTTGGATGCCACAACGGTGTAGAACAGAAGGTAAGTCATTAATGTAGACAGAGAATAAAAGCGGACCCATTATAGATCCCTGAGGTACGCCACGGTTCACGCTTAAAAAATTTGAGGTCGCGCGGCCGATTTTCACTGCTTGTTTTCTATTAGCAAGATATGAGCTCATTAGTCGGGTAGCAGTTGCGCAAAAATTAAACATGTTCGACAATTTTGAACATAAAATTTGGTGATCGACCGTGTCGAAAGCTTTCGAGTGATCAAGGAGAATCAAGAAAGTAACTTCATTTCGATCAAGATTATTTCTAATTTCGTCAGTCACGTCTAGTAGGGTAGATACACAACTGTGTTTTGGTCGGAAACCGGATTGTCTGTCAGTTAAAAGTTTATTACACATGAAAAATTTGTTTGTCTGTTTGTACATAAGAGATTCAAAAACTTTAGATAAGTATGGCAAAATAGCGATGGGACGATAGTCGTTTCCAGTTTTAGGAATGGGAATAATTTTGGCTTTTTTCCAAATTGCGGGGAATTCTGATTTGGTAATAATTGTGTTGAATATGTGCTTAATGAAAGGTAGCAGTGCGGGCAGGAGTAATTTTAAAAACTTAGGATGAATTCCATCGAAACCGACAGCATTTGACTTGACCTCTAAGCAACTTCGCACTATTTCGCCATATTCAACGCAATGGAAGCTAAAAGAAGAGTTCGAGCTAGGATTTCTTTGTGAGTAATGACAAAAATTTCCATTTGGCAACGGCATTGGAATATCAATAAATTTATTATTTAGGTCTTCAACATCTACGCTTGTATCAGCGGACGGAGAACTTCCACCGACTCCGATTTGCCGAATTATGCTCCACTTCCTTTTGCAGTCTATAGCCGAACTAAATTTATTTTCGAAGTATGTCAACTTGGCAACCTTCACCGCCCTAACTACATTTTTTCTGCATATTCGGAAGAGATTATAACGTTCCGGTGTTTTCAGACGTTTCCATTTGTTGTAAGCTACATCACGTTTCTTGATTAGAATTTTAATTGAACTTGAAAACCAAGGACTTTCGCGATATTTAATTACTTTAGTCTTAAGTGGGACGCATTTTTCAAATAAAGCATTGACATTACGTTGCAAGAATTCTACCTGGTCATTTACAGATAGCATGGAGAAAATTTCTGTCCAGTCGACAAGATTTAGCTCTACCTGGAGTGAAGTGTAATTAATTTTTTTAAAATCACGATAAGTTATTTTTTGTTCAGGTACATGAAGCTGGAAATCATAGCAAAGGAAAATAAGGTCATGCTTGGAAAAAACGGGAGCGGAAAGTTGATCATAGAGTAAGACTTTATTACGATCACCAACAAAAAAGAGGTCTAGCAAAGTATTTCGACTTTCGGTGAAATGCGTAGGTATTGTATAGTTAGGCGATGTAAGACCAAGAGCACACATGTCCTCAGTTAAATGTGTTTCTACCAGTAGATCACTATTGAAATCACCACATATTACAATATCATCATAAGAATTTGCTACCGACTCTATTTTCTGCAATAAGTTTTGTGTATTGATGTTACGATTGGGCCTATAGACTGCACCAACAAGCAATTTCTTAAATTCATAAATTACCCCAACAAATAGGATCTCAATGTCATCATGTAGATCTGATTTACTTATAAAATTGCAAGTAATACCATCTTTATACCGTTTATTGAGCGTATCTTAAAAACTAAACTAACATTCCAAAGATAGTCTATCCCTACGCCTTGAGTTGCTGCTGCTGTCGTTGTTGTTGTTGTTGCTGCAATTGTTGTGGTGGGCACTGCTTGCTTGGTGCTATGTTGTTTTTATTCTTGCTATTGTTGTAGTGGGTACTACTTGTTCATGCTATGTTTTTATTATTGTTGTTGTTGCTGCTACTGTTGCGGCTGTTTTTGCTGACACTGTAGTTTATTTAGATCGCGATATTGTCACGTACGAATTTATATTCTGGCTCTAGCGGATACGCGTGCAATGTTAGGTGACACCTGCTAACTTATACATTGGTTTTCGACGAAGTGGACTCGACCTTGACTTGGAGAACGGGTTCACCAAACCACAATGCCCATGGAAAAACGGTACAAAGGCAAAAACCTCGATGCATTGCTTGCAGAGATATGTTGGTGGAGTCACAAGATCACCCTGTATGATGTTAATGAAGTATTTGAAGAAGAAAGAGCTGATGATGGAGGGCAGTCTGGAAGCAACGTGCCTGTGGACACCATAAGTTCCGAATCAGAGTCAGATTCGGACGATTTGGATCCACAACTTAAGAGAGCGCGATTTGCAAGTCCAGGGCCATCAACATTATAAACATAATACGAATACTTATTTTTAATATTTTTGTAATAGATAGCATAGTATCTCAATGTTGAAGTAAATAAAAAACAAATGAAATTAAAAAACGGTGTTAAGAATAATTCCCAGGAAGTTTATATGTTCTAGAAATTTGGTTATTGAGATCTTAGGTAAATTTTTATAGTTGATTGTTTCCTTGAATTTTGAATGGTTTGCTACCTATGGATCTGAACACGGGAAAAAAGGTAAAAAAAATCGAATTTTTTTAAGTTTTTTGCGATTTTGATCTGGAAGGTGAAGTTTTTTTGATTTTATATGTTCGCAATTTTTGTTCTTTATGACAAGAGCTACAGCTTTGCCTCAGAGAGTAAATCGAAATTCTGAACGGTTTGCAAGATATGAGCCCGAGAAAATGATCACTTTTTTGCGAAAATGATACCGAGGCCCCAAATCTTTGGCGGCCCATAAACAAAAAAGTGCATGACTTTGGGAAAAATTGGGAGACACGGGTCTTTTTTTTTTAGTCTTTTATCACGTAGTGGTGTCCGTATATGGTTATTTTTTTTCGTGTTGCACTGTGTTAATAATTATACCTAAATACTTTATATTATCTACTCTCTCGAAATCACAGTCTTTGACAGATAGTTTAAAAATAACACAGTTCATATTGCTTTTACTAATTATTATATATTCATGAGCTTCTATGCAGAATATGGTCAGAAGAATGCATTCCAAACGATTGGAACCTCAGTGTGCTCTGCCCAATCCACAAGAAAGGCGATCCCACAATTTGCGCCAACTACCGTGGGATAAGCCTTCTTAATATCGCATATAAGGTCCTGTCGAGCGTACTATGTGAAAGACTGAAGCCCATCGTAAACCAGCTGATTGGACCTTATCAGTGTGGCTTCAGACCTGGCAAATCCACCATAGACCAGATATTTACGCTACGACAAATCTTGGAGAAGACCCTAGAAAAACAAATCGACACACATCATCTTTTTGTCGATTTCAAAGCCGCCTTCGACAGTCCAATAAGGAATCATCTACATATATTCCACTATGTCTGAATTTGGTATTCCTGCAAAGATCATCCGCCTTTGCAGAATGACACTGAGCAACACCAGCAGCACAGTTTAAATCGGGAAGGACCTCACTCCTCCATTCGATACCAAACGAGGTTTCAGACAAGGTGATTCCTTATCGTGCGACTTTTTCAACCTAATGATGGAGAAGATCATCCGAGCTGCTGATTTGAGACGCAGTGGCACGATATTCTACAAAAGTATTATGCTGCTGGCGTATGCTGATGATATCGATATCATTGGCCATAATACGCGCGAAGTCAGCGCAGCATTCTCCAGGTTAGTGAAAGAGTCGAGTCGAATGGGTCTTGTAGTGAAAACAGATAAGACAAAATACCTAGTGTCAACAAATAAACAGTCCCAGCGTCTTGGAAACCACGTCACTGTTGACAACATCTCCTTCGAGGTTGTTCTACTGACGTCTTTCAACGATGTCAGTATTGAGATAAAACGAAGGATAGCTCTTGCCAACAGGTGTTACTTTGGGCTGAGTAGGCAATCGAGAAGCAGAGCCCTCTCTCGACGAACAAAACTCACGCTCTATAAGTCACTTATCGTGCCCGTCCTATTATATGCAGCACAAACCTGGACGTTGAGCAGTTCTGATGAAAAGACTTTGGGAGCCTTCGAGAGAAAGATCCTTCGTAAGATCTTCGGTCCAATCTGCGTCAATGGCGAGTACCGAATTCGATGGAACCACGAGCTGTATGAGCTGTACGCTGACATCGACATAGTTAAGCGCATTAAAATCGAGCGGCTTCGCTGGCTAAGTCATGTTGAGCGAATGGAAAACGACGCTCCAGAAAAAATATTCGATTCAGTGCCCGGTGGTGGTAAACGCAGAAGATGACGCCCACATCTTCGTTGGAAGGATCAGGTGTTGGATGACCTGACCACGCTTGGTGTTTCCAGTTGGCGCCAGCAAGCGCAAAACAGAAATGGCTGGCGCAATTTCTTATACGAGGCCAAAACCGACTTACGGTTGCAAGCGCCAGATAAGTAAGTAAATAAGTAATTATTATATATTTCCTTTTATCACATTTGAGTTTTTACCTATTCTGACACAGCCAATAAATCAATAATATCATTTTGTTTTAATCTTAATGAGTCCTCTAAATTATCATGACATACATACAGTGTTGCGCAAAACAAAAGCAACAAAATGTACTCCAGACTAAAAATACATAATTTTCATAAAAACAAAATATTTAAAACAAAGCTTACTATTTATTTTCACAGAGTTATTATTAAGCTATAAAACTAATACATTACAACAAAAACAACAATTGCGTTTAAAACAAATATTAAAAAATGTACAGCAGAGTCGGAATTCACTTGCGCAAAACAATAGCAACAAAATCAATATTTTGTGTATCCGCCCTTGTTTAATAACATTTTCGCACCTTTTTGGCACCGAGGCAACTAATGAATAAAAACAGTCCTCCGGAAGGTTTTCCCACTCAGTTTTCAACTTGTTGAATAGCTCCTCTTTGTTGGAAAACCGATGTCCTGCCACTCTCCTTTTAAGGATGCCAAAAAGGTTTTCAATAGGATTCAAATCAGGTGATTGTGCCGGCCAATCAAGAGTTTGAATCCTTTTGTTTGTTAGCCACTCCTTTGCCACTTTCGATGTGTGTTTCGGGTCGTTATCATGTTGAAACACCCATCGAAGTGGCATATTCCACTCTGCATGGGGGAGCCATACTAGCTCGATATCCCTCACCGTTCATTATTCCATCTATTTTATGAAATGGACCAGTCCTTGAGCCGAAAAGCATGTCCACACCATTATATTTCCACCACCATGCTTTATAGTGACGAGGATGTTCTTGGTTTTAAGACGTTGTCCTCTGTGTCGCCTGACGGTCTGCATTCCATCCGATTGAATTAGATTAAATTTAGATTCATCGCTAAACAGTACTGTCCTCCACTTATTTACTGACCAATTGCGATGTCTTTTTGCAAATTTTAACCTTTTCCAAAGAAATAATGTTAATATTAATAAAGCATTACACTAAAAAAAACTCACCTATTTTTTACTTGCCTTCTTGTAAGCAATGGTTTTTTGTTTGGTCTGTAACTTTTTAAATTGTTTTCTACAGCCCGTCTTCGTACTGTACTGTGATGAATATTCATTCAGTTTTAAAGATGTTACAATTGTTTTTAACAAAATAAACGGTTCTTTTTTTATCATCTTAACAATTTCACGGTCTGTCCGAGTTGAAGTTTTTCGAGGTCTTCCACCTAAATGTTTAGTTTTTACTTCTCCTGTCTGCCGATACTTCTTTATCAACCGGCAAATGCACGATCTATTAATCTTAAATTTTTCTGCTATCTCTGCTTGCTTCATACCACCTAAAAAGTCATTAATTATTTCACTTTTTAATTTGTCTCCAAACTTTTCCCTCGCCATGTTCTTAACGTCATTAATATGCAAAGATCGTTGACAAACTGAATCAAATATTGCACAAATTGAAAGTATTTTACAGCAGCTTCTCAAAAACATTGTAAAAGTTCCGCTAGATCGCATTCTTTTTAAACCTATTCTCTTCTTTCTCTTCTTTCTCTACTTTGTTGCTATTGTTTTGCGCAAGTGAATTCCGACTCTGCTGTACATTTTTTCATATTTGTTTTAAACGCAATTGTTGTTGTTGTTGTAATGTATTGGTTTTATAGCCTAATAATACCTCTGTGAAAATAAATAGTAAGCTTTGTTTTAAATATTTTGTTTTTATGAAAATTATGTATTTATAGTCTGGAGTACATTTTTTTGCTTTTGTTTTGCGCAACACTGTATATATAATAATGCATCATCAGCAAGCAAAATAATTTAACAGAATTTAAGACATTTGAATTAAAGTAATTTTTCTGTGCGGCCGCCACCTCTCTCAAAATGGCATGTAAAGCTTCTTGAGGACAACAACATTCCGTTCATCGCCGTTTTGAGTCGGCGTTAAACCTGTAGGTCCGGTTCTCGGTCAATTGTGTACAAACTTAATATCACGCACAACACAATTGATCATAAGAAGGGTCATATATAATTTATATATATGTATTATAAACAACAATGGTGGAAGAACTGATCCTTGAGGGAACCCAATATTGACCTGACGTTTTGTTGAACTGGCTTCTCCTACTACGATGATTTGAGTTCTATTTTCTAGGTAACTTTTAAACCATTTTAAAGATGACCCCCTTATTCCAATTTTGTGAAGTTTTTTTTATTAAAATTCCTCTGTCGACCGTTTCAAGGGCCCTTTTAAAATCACAAAATACTGCGACCACATTTTGTTGTTCAGCAATTCGATCTTTCCAGTCAGCAATTTCAAGGTGCAAGGAATGAATGTTAAGCTCTGAATCCAGACTGCTCATTGATTATTATATCGTGCTGATTTAGGTTAGGTGTAAGTTGCTCCTTTAAAATCCATTCCAGAATGTTCAGAATATTGTATTAGTGCTCTTGACTTTTTCAGTTGGAATTATTGTTGAAGTTTTCCATGATTCTGGTACTCAACCATTTCGAAGACTTTCATTTATAATTGACGAAAAAAAAGAATGCCGTATAAGTCATAGCGTCTTTTATAACGCCTTTAGAAATATTTACCACCCCCTCCCCCTTAATCTTATTTTTGAAAGATTTAACCGAATTGATAACTTTTTCTGTCGTTGTTACTTCAAAATCAAACAATCCATAATCGTCATTTATACCAAAAAATTTACCTATGGAATCATTTCTGTACTCGTTACCGGTAAAAAGCTTAGTTCTAGATTAAAAAAACAATTTAAGGAATTTTTACTTGCGAAATTTTAATTATGTGATACATCGCCAGGAAACGCCAAGTTCGAAAACTTAAAGGATTAAAAAAAAAACATATAAACTCTTGAAAGTTCATAGCTCGGTATTATAGTGGGTATTTTTTATAGCGATATAGCGAAGAAATAATTCTTACATCATAGGTTCTGTTTTTCTGGAAACTTTCCTCTGGGGCCCTATTTGCATGGGACATTTTACATTGGGACTTTCTTAAATGGAACTTCTTAAATTCATTAACACGGTTGGAGAAAACGCTTTCGACAGCCCGTTACCGAAAAAAAACACATTTTCCAAGTACCTCTGGCAATCATTAATCACTTCCTTTTGCATGTCCTTCCTACGTGATGTATTGAAAGCGTCAAACGTCAACATTTGACGTAATTAAGTCGCAATTACAATAAATGAGCAAAAGTTGCTGCTAACGTTAATGCCGTTTTTGTTGTTGTAGCTGTTGTTGCTGATTTATTGTAATCAGATCTAGGTTTTATACTCAATTCTTTGTGCCTTGCTTTTTTCCTTTTTTTTTTTTTTTTGGCTTGAATTAGAAATTAATTATGTTACAAACACAATGAACAGTCTTATGGCAAGGATATTAGGCCAAGTTTTGTTAAAGGGGCCACGCCATGATGTGGGTTCACTTTTGGGTTAAATGACTTTAATCATTTTCTCATGGACGCTTTAAGTGGATCCATTAAAACAAGCAGCGCCGGCACTGAGTCAAGTGACTCAAGTGGCGGTCACGTGTGCAGTCACAATGATTTATTTACATATGTACGCTTACATGTAGCAGTGTAGTAGAAGTAGATGTAAAAATGAGGCAACAATAATGAAAATAAAAAAAAAATTGTATAAATATTAAAAAAAGAACGGAAACAAAATGCCATGCAAAAGTGCTGAAAACAATGACGAAAAAAAAAACTTTTCATTTAAGGACCTTCAAAAAAAGCCTGAGAGTTTGGCTTAAATTGCGACCAAAGCGTAGCATTTTTATTATATAGCATGTTCACAAACAAATTAGGGTTTAGGTTAAACTAAGTTGTGGTGAGGGTGCTGTGTATGGAGTGGGGTGATTCCCACATTGCACGGTGTGTGTGCGAGCGTGTGTGTGTTGACACGTTGGCTGAGCTCACGAAAAGCTACTCAGCATGCAATTTCTTGTTGCTTTCCACGCTCTAAGGACCCTATTAGTGACCATTTGGAATCGTGTTAAAGTTACACATTTTCTAGGACACTCGTTTTCTGTTTTCCTTTCTTGCTTTCTCATGAGTCAAAATCTAGTATTTAGCGCATGTTATGCGATTATTTATTGTAGTGAAATTATTGTAAATGTGTTTTGCCCCGGCTAATTGGTTACGATTTTTGGATTTAAACTGTTTTTTATGAAGGTGTTTTCTTGTAACCGATCAGATTTGTATGGTCAGCAATGCGCAAAGGTAGTTGTTAATACAATTTGACACGATATCTTAAGTGGAGTTTGCAAAAGTTTTTTTTACATGAGATGTGTACTAAATGCATACTCGTACATTGAAGTATAGAGGTCAAATTTACATGTATAACTTTTCATTAAAATGTGGTCTGATATAATACTAAAAACATGGGCAAGGTTAGGTTGAAGCAACTGTATCAAATGATGTAGTTTTAGGCCTTTGTGATACCACGTTATGAATTCAACCAGTTCAGAAAAGATCTCTTCAGAAAACTAAGGATACGTAGATCTAAGTAGTTTTAAATTAAAATACTATCTTATTACTCAAGAGTAGTATTTAAGAGACCCTCTCCATATATCAGCTAGATGGTAAAGGTTTCGTTTTCTAGCTATCGTTAAGCACATGTATTGAAGATATGTTGTAGTTTTTCCAGCTTCTTCGTTTCATATAAGACACTATTTTGATGGAACACCTACCGTTTGATTTGACCTTTTTAAAAGAGATAAAATCCAATATGCATTTTAACTTTACGAAACGTCAAACTTGATATATTGTTTGGCACTTGGCTTCGATGATCACCTTTGGAATGGTTGGTTCTGTTGAGGAATGTCTCATTGGTTATAGAATTGTAAGTAACTCTCTCACAGGCCCGTATCCTCCTGGAACTATCCCCAGCCTGCCCAAAGTCAGCAAAAAAGAAGATGGTTGCAGGCAAAGTGAGGTTGTAACACCCAACTCCCCATATCTTTGTAAAAAAAGGACCACCTTAAGCAGGTGGAACTATTGTATATAACAATAGTAGCCTAATGCCTAGGAATGCAGAAGCAAAAGCATCAACACAATTTGCTGGCACGGTAGTGGTTATCCATGTAGAGGAACCACTGACATATGATTGACATAAGCGTTGGCGAAAAGAGAAGACAAAAATCTGTCAATATCTCCGGATATTGGAGAAAGAAATTAAAAGAATGTAATATTCCTTGAATTGAGTATTCTTTGAACACCAGAAAGATACATATGGGTACACATCCTCGTTTTCACACGAAGCTTTGTACCAGTATTTTATTCTGGTTCAATGTCGCGATTATGACATATTGTGGTCTGCGTGGAGTTGCGCTTATCTACAAACTGATGGCAATGCCCATAAATTCTTAGAGCTTTTATATCGGTCTAGATTTCTTCCACTAAATGTGGATGGTGATAACACTAGCCGTTCACAAATTGGTACTATGAGTTTCAATGCTGTTATCTACCCTGCATTAAATATAATTCTTCGTATTGTAGTGAAAACAACCGGAAAATTTATTTACTGGGTGGCAATTCCTTGAGTCTTCGACTCTTCGCTATGGGGCACGTTGTATTAAGTCTAAACATCAGGTGACTTCGTCGCCAAAATCGTGCCAGCATTGAAGTATCAACTTTTAAAAGAAATATCATAGACTATGTAAACATACTTACAATGACGGGTTTTGCACCGCTGTAGGTACATCCACGTCAATATTAGGTTCATGGCTTATTCATATTTATTCTAGTTTATTCCTTCCGTCAATCATTTTCAAAAAATGTGTCAAAATTTTACCGGAAAATAACCGTTTATAAACAATTTGATCAGAAAATAACAAATGGTAACAATTACGTTACTAATGCGGTAAAAGTGCATCAAACGCCCAGTAACATGCGATGGTAACAAAATCTTTCACGGGACTAACTCCTCCAAATCTTCAAAAAAGCTGTTCTCCGTGTATCGGTATTGAAGATTCTGTTGGTTTGGACATTCACACAGAAGGTGATTTTTTTTAATCTTTTCAGCTTCTACAGGGCTTCTTCACGGTTTTACCTGTCTAGGACAGTGTCCCCTTAGGATAACAATAAGTATTGGGATTTCTTTGTTTGGATAAAAGCGAAATACTTTTAGTTTGTTAAACTCAATTTAATTAGGCTAGAGTCATCGAGACATGATCATACGTCACTTTTGAAAGTCCAGTTTTTGTTTGCACTATATTCTGAATTTAAGGTGTAAGCTTGACGACCTGTTCCCTTTGGTATTATTATGTTCGATGTTGCTAGCTATTGTTCAGATTATGTTTATACACGTCGATATCCATATCCATATTCATATCCATATCCATATCCATATCCATATCCATATCCATATCTATATCCATATCCATATCCATATCCATATTCATATCCATATCCATATCCAAATCCATATCCATATCCATATCCATATCCATGTCCATATCCATATCCATATCTATATCCATATACATATCCATATCCATATCCGTATCCATATCCATATCCATATCCATATCCATATCCATATCTATATCCATATCCATATCCGTATCCATATCCATATCCATATCCATATCCATATCCATATCTATATCCATATCCATATCCATATCCGTATCCATATCCATATCCATATCCATATCCATATCCATATCTATATCCATATCCAAATCCATATCCATATCCATATCCATATCCATATCCATATCCATATCCCCATATCCATATACATATGCATATCCATATCCATATCCATATTCATATCCATATCCATATCCATATCCAAATCCATATCCATATCCATATCCATATCCATGTCTATATCTATATCTACATATATCCATATCCATATCCATATCCATATCCATATCCATATCCATATCCATATCCATATCCATATCTATATCCATATCCATATCCATATCCATATACATATCCATATCCATATCCATATCCATATCCATATCCATATCCATATCGATATTCATATCCATAACCGTATCCATATCCATATCCATATCCATATCTATGTATATCCATATCCATATCCATATCCATATCAATATCCTTATCCAAATCCACATCCACATCCATATCCATGCCCATATTCATATTTATATCCATATGGATAGTATTCGTATCCATACTAATATCTATACCCTTAACCCTCTAACCAGTAAGAGAGCCTCAGGGCAAACACATTTACAAAAATCACATTTTGCAAATGAATATGTCACCGTTATGCAAGTGAGTTCAGTGCTCTCTATCATACCGTTAATAACATTTCTCTCTCAAACTATAATGTAATCTTATGTAGCGTTCTTCTTCTGTTATCAATTTGTTGCTATAACAGTTTTGTTTTGTTCCGTTGTGTTTTTGTATTAAAATAAGTTAGATTTTCAGTATTTTATATTTTTATATTTGAAAAGTGCTTTTATCTAAGAATTTTTTGCCGTAAAGGTACGTTCATAAACTTCATATTTTCATATTTGTGATATTGAAAAATGTTTAGGTTTGTGTGGCACTCTTGTCGTTCGGTGCGAAATTTTTGTACTCTTCGCATTTTTTTTATTGCATATTCTGCTTGGTTTTTTTTCCACTAAGCACTTATTTTAAAAAAATTGTTGCCGCTTTTTTATAGAATATCTAATTTAACAATATCTGGAGACCGTTTGAGATCTACAATGGTGCGGGCGACAACATTATTCTACCAAAATGTCCAGATCTGGGCAGCTCGGCAAACATTGTCGTTCGTTTGTCCCAAACTGTGAATGACTTTATGCACCACATAATTTACTTTAACAATATCTATACCTCGTTGCCGTTGCGGGTCTACTTGCGAGCACGTGGTATTTTTGATCTTGGTACAGTTCAATTGAATCGCATCCCTAATTGCAAGCTCCCGCTATATAGTGCTGCAGCAAAAGAAGAGCGTGGGTTCTCAAAGGAGTAGTGGGCTCAGTATATGGCATCGATATTACTACTGTTCTGTGGAAGGGCAATAAATCGGTCAGGCTGGCTTCGAATAAAGTATGTGTTAAATAAAGTATGACACAATTTGAATGTACAAGTGTCTAAGGCTAAACGGTACTTTAAAAAGGAAAAAGTAGCAAATTGCAATTTATTGCCCACAAATCATTCGGGAATATAACAGTCATATGTGCGGCGTCGATCTAATGGACGGTCTAATGGGAAGATACCATGTGAGAGCCAAGACACGTAATACAATAACACTCATTTTTTATAATTTCATTGATATGGCTGCATCAAACGCTTATATTCTCTACCGCCGAGTTCATATGAATAAGTAGTATGACTCCAGTAACATACTTGATGAAGGAGGATAATTGCTGCAGTTACCTGAATAGTTAACAAACTCCTTCGCAACCTTCAATACATTCAACAAGTTGACCATCTACTCCACAAGATGAACCGCTACCTGGTGATCTGAGCGTTGGTAGGAAACTAGACATCCTGTTGATGACGTTTGTTTTAACGCTAACAATCACATGTACATATCCATATAAACTATCCATATAAACCATTGAAAACCAAATCATAAATATGAACTGGCCATTTCAGCTCTTAAAAGTACTTCGACCGAACTTCCTTTGTTCAAATTGTGTTGTGCGTGTTATTAAATGTTTTTACACAATTGATCGAGAACTGGACCTACTAGTTTTATGCCGACTCTGAACGGCTAATGTGCATTTTCTCAAAAAGCTTTACATGGCATTATTTACTCTCTGAGGCTTACCATTGTCTGCAGAGAGGTGATGACCGGGTATGGGCACCACTACATTTAAAGCTTCTGTGTTGTTTCTGTGTTTGTCTTTTGATTTTGATTTTTTGTTGCGTTTTGTTTTGCTACATAAGCCTTTGCTCTCAATTCTTACTCTCAACGCTCCCAGAGCGCTCTCTGCCCATAGCTGGTGATGACCCATCAGAAAAATTTAATTTCAATTGAAAAAATTTTCTGTGTCTGGTGGAGAATTCGAACCTCGGACCTGGCGGCTCGAAATTTTGCACCGAGGGGTTCACGCACTTTGAGGCACTCGGCTACGGCCGCCAAGCTTTTTTCGCAATTTTTTGTTTTGTGGCTGTTCTCACGCACAGTAAAAATGTCGATTTGACTCATTTTTTTCAAATTCAGGAGAAAAAATTTGGGAACTTAAAATCGATAAAAGTTCAACTAGCGCTTGAAAATGCCGCTGTCCTTACATTCCTGATTTAAATACTCTTCTATTTATAAATAAACGTCAATAGTTTATTGTTATCAGTTATGATTCCTTAACCGTCAGTGAACACCCTTAACTGCTTTTTTAGCATCATTAAGTTAAACCCTTTATAAAAAACTTTATAATAAATACTTTTTTCTAATAGTTTAATCGGCTTTATCGGCGAAAAACACGTTCGTAGAAATTTTCATAAAAAATCGACAAAAATTAACTGAAATATAAAAGGTGGAAAATTGTGCGAACCAATCAAGCTGCTGCCAAGTAGCTAGAAGCAAAACACACAAACAACCAACCGACCCACTCACCAGAACCCCAACAGGGCGTAACAATACCACGTCTACACACGCACACACACTCACCCAAACCATGGCCAATTCCAGAAGGACGTTGAAGGCGACATTAAAAATACTTTGTGTTGAGAACATTTGCATAATTATGATGAATACGAATGAGTACGAAGTTGGTGTTCCATTTGGCGCGCACTGTTTGAGCTGGCCAAAGTGGCTCGTTCGAAAAACGCCCGTAAATGCAGTCGGAAATGCGCGGGAAATTTATTCAAGGAGCTTTTGTTCAGCTTGTTCCATAATTGCAATCGCTCACAATCAAATGCTTGTAACAATTCACACACAGCGATTTGAGTGTTGGGCCAAAGGAGTTGACAGGCTCTAAGCGGGGGTGGGGAAATGGTTTGTGTGTGGCTACTTATGCAGCCGGTTGTTGTTTTATGCTAATGCGGCACATGAGCAAATAAGTGGCAAATTGTAAATGTTTCTTTTTTTTTTGGTCATTTGTGTGTAATTTGTTGAAATTTTCTTGCATTTAATTTACCATCGTTTGTTGTGGTTCTAGTTTTCTTGTTCTTTTTGGTATTTATTTTATCGCATGTTACCGTTAAAATGTTGTTCGTAGTGTTTGTTGGCTTAAATGTTGGGTCAAATGCTTGAAAACAAGCTGCTTTTAGCTGGTCCTCTGTTTCGTTTAATTTGCCTGATTAACATATTAAGTCAGTTAAAACTCACGCATAAAACGAATTAAATGGCAAGCAATTTATTTATTATTTTTTCTTTTTTTTTGCTTTTATTTTATTGCTGACCATTTGTGTTAATGGATTTTCAAAAGTAGCCACTAGGGAATAGTGGGAAATTATTTGGATTGAGTAGAGTTCAGTTGGTAATGTAGTGGCTTAGCGAAGAAAGGGTGTAGCTGAGCATTTAAGTCTCTTGATTGCTTTATAATAAATCTATATAATTTTATATCCTTTTTTGTTTTGGTTTTTTTTTTTTTTTGTTGCTATTGAAGTGAAGTGAAGAACTCTTTCGCTGTGCTTGCAATTTTGATATGTCATCGCTTTGTCATCATAATCATCATCATCATCATTCAAAATGATTTAATGTCGGTGATGATTGACGATTTCTAAATGTCGCTTTTATCCTTCTATGTGTGTCGACACATGAAGGCATGTTTGTGTATGCTGTGTGCGGCAATGTTTATGTATGTGTCAACTATATTTCATTATGCATTATCAAGGACATATTTTACGCTTCTGAACATCATCAGGATGCTGTCAAACACTTAATGAATATCCAATGATGAAGCGTTATTAGTTTTGATGAAGTTCAGCACAATCAATTATAACTGTTTGAGTGCCAACTTTATTTACCTACCTACTTTAATTCTATTGTTGAATTGGTAAAAAATATGACAAAAATAATTCAGCTCACATTTGAAGGGTATTTTTTTTAATATTTTCCATACCTTGCACAGTATTGGCCATTACAATAGCACAAGTAGAAGAGATTTTTTAAAACTCTGTAAATTTCCCATTTGGCAAAATTCAGAATTAAAATCATGGAATTATTACTCGATGAGTATATGCGGCACAGTTAATATTACAAAACAAAAGTGAAGGATTTGTACTTAGCCTTAGGACAAAAATAGAAATAATTATTTAAGTAAAAAAAGAGATGGCTGTGTAGTGGACACAACCGTAGGTTTTAACGTAACGATGTTTCTTTATTCTCCTATTTCATGTCCAAACTAATCCATGACCAAATTCTTGATTTCAAATATACTGCATCCCTTTCCTAGTTTGGAAAGGTGTATCTTAATATTTGTCCTAATCCATATCCTATTTCATGTCATAATCCTTTTCCACTTTCATAGTCCGGTTTCACTGTGTTATTTTGTTGATTGTGAGCAGTGCTGGTTGCCACAAAAAAACTGTTCAAATCATAACTAGATTTGTTGTTGTTATTGGTGTTGATGTTGCTGTTGTTGTTGTAGCTCTTGTTGTTGTAGCATTTGTTGTTGTTATTGGTGTTGATGTTAGTGTTGTTGATGTTGATGTTAATGTTGATTTTGATGTTGATGTTGATGTTGATGTTGATGTTGGTGTTGATGTTGATGTTGATGTTGATGTTGATGTTGATGTTGATGTTGATGTTGATGTTGATGTTGATGTTGATGTTGATGTTGATGTTGATGTTGATGTTGATGTTGATGTTGATGTTGATGTTGATGTTGATGTTGATGTTGATGTTGATGTTGATGTTGATGTTGATGTTGTTGATGTTGATGTTGATGTTGATGTTGGTGTTGATGTTGATGTTGATGTTGATGTTGATGTTGATGTTGATGTTGATGTTGATGTTGATGTTGATGTTGATGTTGATGTTGATGTTGATGATGATGTTGATGTTGATGTTGATGTTGATGTTGATGTCGATGTTGATGTTGATGTTGATGTTGATGTTGATGTTGATGTTGATGCTGATGTCGATGTTGATGTTGATGTTGATGTTGATGTTGATGTTGGTGTTGAAGTTGATGTTGATGTTGATGTTGATGTTGGTGTTGATGTTGATGTTGATGTTGATGTTGGTATTGATGTTGGTGTTGATGTTGATGTTGATGTTGATGTTGATGTTGATGTTGATGTTGATGTTGATGTTGATGTTGATGTTGATGTTAATGTTGATGTTGATGTTGATGTTGATGTTGATGTTGATGTTGATGTTGATGTTGATGTTGATGTTGATGTTGATGTTGATGTTGATGTTGATGTTGATGTTGATGTTGATGTTGATGTTGATGTTGATGTTGATGTTGATGGTGATGTTGATGTTGATGTTGATGTTGATGTTGATGTTGATGTTGATGTTGATGTTGATGTTGATGTTGATGTTGATGTTGATGTTGATGTTGGTGTTGATGTTGATGTTGATGTTGATGTTGGTATTGATGTTGGTGTTGATGTTGATGTTGATGTTGATGTTGATGTTGATGTTGATGTTGATGTTGATGTTGATGTTGATGTTGATGTTGATGTTGATGTTGATGTTGATGTTGATGTTGATGTTAATGTTGATGTTGATGTTGATGTTGATGTTGATGTTGATGTTGATGTTGATGTTGATGTTGATGTTGATGTTGATGCTGATGTCGATGTTGATGTTGATGTTGATGTTGATGTTGATGTTGATGTTGGTGTTGAAGTTGATGTTGATGTTGATGTTGATGTTGGTGTTGATGTTGATGTTGATGTTGATGTTGGTATTGATGTTGGTGTTGATGTTGATGTTGATGTTGATGTTGATGTTGATGTTGATGTTGATGTTGATGTTGATGTTGATGTTGATGTTGATGTTGATGTTGATGTTGATGTTGATGTTGATGTTGATGTTGATGTTGATGTTAATGTTGATGTTGATGTTGATGTTGATGTTGATGTTGATGTTGATGTTGATGTTGATGTTGATGTTGATGTTGATGTTGATGTTGATGTTGATGTTGATGATGTTGATGTTGATGTTGATGTTGATGTTGATGGTGATGTTGATGTTGATGTTGATGTTGATGTTGATGTTGATGTTGATGTTGATGTTGATGTTGATGTTGATGTTGGTGTTGATGTTGATGTTGAGGTTGTTGTTGTTGTTGTTGTTGTTTCTGTTGTTGTTGTTGTTGTTGTTGTTGTTGTTGTTGTTGTTGTTGTTGTTGTTGTTGTTAGTGTTGGTGTTGGTGTTGGTGTTGGTGTTGATGTTGATGTTGGTGTTGGTGTTGGCGTTGGTGTTGGTTTGGGTGTTGGTGTTGGTCTTGGTGTTGGTCTTGGTGTTGGTGTTGGTGTTGGTGTTGGTGTTGGTGTTGATGTTGCTGTTGGTGTTGGTGTTGGTGTTGGTGTTGGTGCTGGTGTTGGTGATGGTGTTGGTGTTGGTGTTGATGTTGCTGTTGGTGTTGGTGTTGGTGTTGGTGCTGGTGCTGGTGTTGGTGATGGTGTTGGTGGTGTTGTTGTTGCTTTTGCTTTCGCTTTTTTTTCTTGCTTCTCCATTACTTGTGCTTTTCCTTTGCTTTAGCAGTATGCAATTAATACAGCAAAAGTGATTCATATGCGTCACATTAGGCGGTTCCCTGAGTGGCCTTATGACACCGTAAATTTTTTTTTATTTTTATCATGTGCCCGAAGACCTCACCTTCATTTTCGTTCCTTAAAATTTATCGTCACGCCAATAGTTACAGAGTTAAAATTTCATGCAACGTTTTTACATGGTTGTAGCATTTTTACCGCATTATGTGGTTGCCGTCTTGAAATTATGATGATGAGAATTTTTCGTATTATAGTTGTGATTCGTAATAACACTTCTATGCTGACGTAAAACAAAATTTACCGTAGCACGTCTCCTGAGTGAGTAATAATTCTATGCAACGATATTGCATTTCTGTTACATAAGCTACTACATTCACGACCTGGTGACATAAGAATTTTTTTATATTTTTTTCATAAGGCCAAGTATAAATCATTCATTTTCCTTCTTAAACATTTGTCGTAGCTCTATACTCACCGAGTTAAAATTCAATGCAACGCCGCTGCATGAATGTTTCATTGTCGATTTTTGAACGGCTCTCTCTGTGTCCTCATAACGTCAAAAATTTTTTGTCGAATTATGTTGTGAGGGCTTAGAACAGGCCTTTATTGGTGTATCATATATTTTATCCTAGCACTAATACTCAGCGAGTAATAATTCCATGTAACAAATTTTCAGCTGCTTTGCTTAAGCAGATCCCACCACGTCCAAATGACGTTTTGAATTTTTATTTAGTTTTTATAATGAAGTCAAAGAATCAATCTTTACGGTCGTATCATAGCTCTTATACTCAGCGAGTAACAATTCAATGCAACGCCAATCAATTTTGAAAAAATGCATTTTCAAACTTTTTTGGAAACCTGCGCGGTAAAACGTAACTTCGGCACGCCAAAAAAAAAATTTGATATACCACGTTTTTAAAGCGAACTAAAAAGTATAAAATAGAAGTCTTTGCAAGGATGGCAGATTCAAGTGTGCGGACATACCACCTTGATCGAAAAGTTCCCGGAATCACCACCGTGTGGTGCTCTCATTCACCCGATTTGAGTTCTTTTTTTTTGCTTAGGTGGCCACATTTGTCATTGACATTTTATGACAGATCAGACAGATCATCTGTCAATTTTCAGCTTGATAGCTTGACATTTGTAAAGTGACGCCGTATTAAGTACATCTGCAATTGTGCGTGTTTTCGATTTTGTACAATTTTAAAAATGGAATTGAATTCGTAACAACGAGTTTGTATTGAATTTTGCGTTGAAAACGGTTTCAATGGTGCGACGACATTGCAAATGTAGAAAAGTGTTTCGACAACGATACTCTGAAGAAAACAGTCATTTATCAGTGGTACGAACGTTTCAGAAGTGGCCGTGAGTCCGTGAACGATGATGAACGCTGTAGCAGGCCATCGACATCGAAAAGCGACGAAAACATCAACAAAATCAAAGAATGAATAACTGTAAACCGCAAATTGCCCATTAGAGAAATGGCAGAGGAGTTGGGCATTGCAGTGAATGGCGTGCACCGAATGAGCCGCGACCAAAAAAAACCAGGTCGTGTTCAGTCGAAAAAGAAGACGATGCTCACAGTTTTCTTGGATTATAAGGGTGTTGTTTATCATGAATTAATTCCACAAGGCCAAACAGTCAACAAGGAGTATTATTTGGGCGTTATGAGACGTTTTCGTGAAGCAATTCGCCAAAAAAGACCAGATTTGTGGTCAAACAACTCGTGGTTCTTTCAACAGTATTATGCACCGTCGCACAATGGTTTCAAAGTGGAATTAAATAATTTTTTCATGTTGTAATTTTTGTTCGTTTTTTTTTTTAAATTAAGTTTAGAAATGTTTCAATAACATATTTTAAAAAAAAAAAAATCTAAGATAAGTCTTCTCACCTTTTGTGGACGAGCAGTGAATGTCGGCAAAATTTTTCTTCTCAAAAACAGCCATGATTTTAAGCCGGATTCCGGTAGAAACTGTTCCCACATAATTGCTTTTATTCACTTAAATCTTTTTATATACAATACTATCTTTTTCCCGGTGCCCTTTACCGCCATTTTTCTAGATAAGTAGCGGAAAATGTTGCAATGCCTTCAGCGTTATTATTCCTAAACCATATCGTACTCAAAACATAGGGGTCGTTCATAAATTACGTGACCGATTTTCAATTTTTTTTTCCCCGCCCTCCGGTATTCTTCGTAATGCATTTCAAAAACACTCCCCTCCACCCCCATAAAGCAACGTAGTATATGAAATAAAAAATTAATTTATTAAAAAATATTCGAAAATAGAAACAATAACTGTCGAAAAGCAAGCAAAGAAAAATTATGCCCTTACTACACTTGCCAATAGTTAACAGTCAATTTAGATGGTCAAACATGAAGATGTAAGGATGAAAATGGTTTGAAATGTTGGGTTGTATGATATTAATTTCAAGTTTTTCGAGTTTTTTTTTTATTTTTGGTCGCATTACTATATCTGAGATCCCCTTCCCCCATTCGTTACCTATCGTTGTGCATTTTAAAACCTCTATTCTGTATCGTAAATTTGGCTTATATGGGTGGAGCCGCGACCCGTTTTCGAATGCCCGTGCCAGTTTTTCATTAGAAAGACCTTCATTGTTATGCGACATTTAGTTCCAAAGCAATTCGATATCAAAAATTTGGCCTGTGTGGCCAAATTCCCCCTTGTCAAATATTCGCTCAAATATATTGTAACTGCCTCTTGGGCCCATAGCATCTACATATCAAGTTTCACTATCAAAACATATACAACTCAGGAATAATAATGATTTCTAAAAAGTGGGCGTATATATATAGTTAGACCACGCCCAGTTTTAGTATAGTTGCCGACAGTAACCATACGAACTTATTAACCAAATTTTAGTCTAAGACGACCAAAACCGTCTTAAATATAGCATTTTTATTGATTTGTGGGCGGTAAAAGGGGGTATGGAATATTTTAACTATGCCTATATTTTTCGTGCAAATGCAAACTAAAGTGAGACTTGCCAAATTATATTCAATATTCCATTTATATCCAATTTTCCTTGCAAATATTTCCAATATACACCATATGTGCGCACCTGTATTTGTTCACAGATCCGGCCCGAGAATTTGTGGCACCCTAGGCCAAGGGTCTAAATTGCGCCCCATATTTTTTAACAAGCAAAAAAAAAAAGAGTAAGAAACCTCTTCTTAATTTTATTTCAGTTAAATTTAGAATAATAAGACAAAATTATATATTTAGGCAATTCACAAGGTGTGTCTTATGTCTTATGTCGTATTTCAAAGCTCAATAAAAATAAGACACTTGTGAGCAACCCTTATTCGTTGTATGTCATATTTCTTCACTTAATGAGCTGATCGTGAAAAGTAAACAAACCAAAATGCCGAACGAAAGTGAAAAAAATAAACTTATATCTGCTTTGTGCAAAAATCATGCTCTTACTTTATTACATGTTGAATCAAGTAAGTATTTTAATAAATTTCTCCATTCACTACTAATGTTTACACTTTTTCAGGTGACGAAGAAAACGAAGCCCTTGAATGTTTTTCAACAAGCATGATTTCTTTATTAAGCAACCGAAGAAGCGTTCATTTCGGCTTACCAAAATGTTCCAGTTGGCAGCAAAATGTTTTAGTTAATCTCAACGACAGCAGATTAAATCAAATGATTCGTGTTCGCCCCGAGGAATTCGAACGCATCTTGAACTTAATCAAAAATGATGATGTTTTTAAAAGTAGTGCAAGTGCTACACAACTTCCAATTGAGTTACAATTAAGAATAGTGCTTTATCGGTTGGGATCTTCTGGTGATGGACAGTCTGTTCGCAAAGTGGCTACCTTATTCGGTGTTGGCGATGGAGGCACCATAAAAAATGTAACCCAGCGAGTTTTCAAAGCCATATTAAATTTGAAAAATAACTTTTTATACTGGCCAAATGAAAGAGAAAGACAGAAAATTGTGTCGGCAACTGGCAAAGAAATGCCCGGATGTGTAGGCTACATTGATGGGTCAGAAATAAAATTAGCCGAGGCTCCAGTTTTGCAGCATGAAATATACTTTTCGCGTAAGCGCCAATATTCCGTTAAACTTCAAGCAATATGCGACTATAAATTGCGCATAAGGCAGGTAACAATTGGTTACCCAGGCAGTGTACACGACGCGAAAATATTTTCGAATTGTTCACTTTCAAAACATCCAGAACGATTCTTAGCACCATCACAGTGGATCGCTGGAGATAGCGCCTACCCAATGAAATCTTTCTTAATAACTCCCTTCCGGCAAAATAGTATTGAACATACAAAAGAAGAAAGAGATTTATTCAATAAGTATTTTTCCAAACATCGCGTACGAATTGAGAACTGCTTCGGTGTATTAAAGGAAAAATTCGGCAGCTTAAAGGAGCTGAAGTTTAGAATGCTTTCAACGTCTAATAAGAAAGAATGCAATGACTGGATTATGGTGTGTTGTATTCTTCACAACATTTTAATCAGCTTGAAAATGGACAATGATGAAGGCATTGAAGTTTCCGTGCCTCAATTTCCTTTGATGCCAGGAAATAACATGAGAAATGGCTTACTCCAATATATTCAAAATCGAAATGCTTAAACATGTGTATATTTTTATTTTAATGATATTAATAAATACAAATATTTTATTATTTTAAAAATCCAAATAAATTGTTCATGTTCAATATTTTTAATTTAAGCATTAATTATGTTTAAATTCAAAAAAGTTTGTTAGGTATTTTGGTTTATTCAATGCATGGCGACCACTTTTAATAAAAATTAAATAAAAACTTAGTTAATTAAATAAAAACTTCATTCTAAGCTAAAAAGGAACTATTAACCACTTAACGTAACATAATTCAGTTATTTATATTTAAACTTAAACTCTTCCATTGCTAATCTCTCCTGCATCTGTAATTTCATTTTCTCGATTTCTAATCGATCACATATTTCTTTTTCTCTCAACTCTATTTCCTTTGCTTTTAATTCCAGTTCCCTTTCTTTCAAAGACATTTCTTTTTCCCTTGCTACCGCTTCCATCTCTATCTTCTGCATTCTTAGCTTTGCTATCTCGCCATGAACCTCCAATATTTCAGAAAGTGCAGTTTTGGAATATATCCCTTTACGGCTGCATGTGGGCATATTCTTATTTGAATTTTGCACTTCAACTTCAACCACACTTCCCACATCAGGAGTACTCTCTGCTTCCACTGCGCTAGGAGAATCTGCGTAGGAATCGCTTTCGATCAAAGCCATGAAGCTGTCTTCTACTACTGCTGCACTGTTCAATCTGCCGCCAAAAATGTCGTCAAACTCCTCATAATAAAGGAACATTTTGCGCAAAGTGCCTGAAAAGAAAAATAATGGTTAAAAATAAGATTTGCTGGAAATTTCCTCTGAAATCTCACTTTTAATAGTGGCACCGTCCATACTTCCTGCGCCTGTCGACCCTTCCCACGCCTTCGCTTTATTATAGCTAGTGCGCATGTTGCGAACTTTTGCGCGCACTAGTTTCCATTCTACGACCAATTCCTTTTCTTCAATGAAACGACCATAGAAAATTTGTGACGTTGGTTTCTTTTAAATAAAATATTAAGTCAAACTTTTTGCTTAAAAATGGAAATAACAAACCTCAAAATTTCTGTTTTCCAATAGGAACTCCACAAGCGCTTTTTCTTCTGCAAGATTCCACTTATGTACCGGATTGGAACGGCGGCGTTGTTTTGACCTGCACTGCAATAAAATCATTTGCTTCCATATAAACTACAAAATATTTTTATATTTCACTTTTATGCAACTTAATTTACCTGATTATTGTTGTTTTCTTCCATGTTGCTAGCGTTTATTGCAGAAACTTCAATGCAAATTAAAAAGAAGAAATTAAAAAAACAGCTGATCGGATAGCACACACTGTAAACATAGCTCGCAGTGTTGTATTTGTCCTATTTCAGTTTTGCATGGCAAACAACAACAATGCCGATACGTCAGTTGTAAAAAAATAAAACAATAGAACGATAAGACAAAATACGACACCTTGTGAATTGCCTAATTATGTATAAAACTCCCAACTTTATCTTTATATAAAATTCAATATTTGATAAAATTGGGCTTTGGTCGGTATTTTTCGAACTTTAAGTACAACAAGTAAGGCATACAATTAAATATATAAAACTTTCTTTAAATCAAAATAAGAAAATGAACATATCTCAAACCGCTCAAACCGCTATCTAAAGTATGCCCTTCATTATGTTGGCGGAGTTTTTTTATCTAGATAAAAAAGAGAGAGCTTATATTATCCATAAATTATTTTATTTTAACTTACACCAACAGTTTTTTCTGAGCTTTACTGGCTGCAAAATTGTTGATAAGATTATTCAGTTCCTATTTCCCTAATATCGCGTTCGATGGATAGGGTAGCTAAACCATCAAGACGATCGTAGTGCAATATATTTCTTATTTTCTAATAAATTATTTATAATTTGACAGCGATCTGAAGACAAATGATTTTTAAGGTATTTTAATTCGTCAAATAAATCCAAGCCGGAAATATAATTTTGATCACCGTCAGTTAAGAGTAGTTCTAAATCCATGCAATATTTTCGTATTTCATCATCCGTTATGTTGGTTATATTGCCAAAGTTATATAGCATTTCGAATTTACTGTAGTGTTCATGAATAAGTTGAAAACGATCACGCAATGATTGTATCGCGTTGTCCAAGATCTTGTTAAAAAAGTTAACTTTAAAGTTTTCCATTGGATCATCCTTATTCAACTCCGCCTGTTCAACTCCGCCTGTTCTCACGAGCAGCCTGTCCAAATCCAGGAAAAAGGAGGATGGTCGCAGGCAACGGGTTCGCCCTATCCTGTGTAAATGAGAAGGGACTACCCAGATCCTGGAGTTGGTAGCCCAATCTGGGAAGTAGGTGGACCGTTTGACTAGTTCAATGTCGCGAACAGGTCTGCGAGATTGGCGTGGAGTTGCGCTTAATCAACCGGGTGGCAATGCGCTCAAATTGTCAGAGATGTTAGATGGGTCTCGATTTCCACCAATAAATGTGGATGATGACTAATCAACCATAATTGGTACAGTTGCGTTCCAGCATTTGTGCTATCCATACAGTATATTTATTAATTTAAATATACACTTAAGTATGGTGTGCGACCTATGTTGAAACTACTATGACAGGACGTTGGTCGCGTCTGGAGTCATGAAGTGACGCCTAGGAGAGGTATGATGGACGTCGTATAGATATTAGCACAGCACTGACGTCCTGAATATTTATCTCCTAGGCATTAATTCCTAGAACCTCGACCCCACTGCCATGGGGCAACGTCTCCTGACTCCTTATTAGGCGAACTCGTGCGCGTTCACACTGTACATCAATATCTAAATCAATTGCAATTATTTTAGCCTCCTCCAAAATACAAGAAAATTTGGCATCTGTTCTATAGTCTTCAAGGAACATTATACTCTTTGATAACCACGTTATTGCTTGGCTGAGGCTTAAACTAACTGCCTGAAATGCTTTGCTAGTTACATTTATTTCAAATAAAATATCATACCATACAATTAAAGAGCAGATAAATTTATATTTTTCAATTTTGTGCAACATAGCTGTGGCTTCTGACCTATTTTTCGCTGCTGAGGCTGTGGTAATATTAAGTTGCTCATCATGGCTCAAACAGTCGTCTTGTGTGTGTTATAAAATGTTTGTACACAATTGATCGAGAACTGAACCTACATGTTTTATGCCAACTCCACACGGCTCATGTTCTCAAGAATCTTTTCATGGCATGGTTTACTCTCTGAGGTTTGACATTGTCTGAAAAGAGGTGATGACGGATCAGAAAATTTTGTATTAAAAAAAAATTTGCCGTGAGGGGGAATCAATCTCTCGCTCCAGGCATGCAAGCTACACACTTAACATGCATGCCACGGTCGCCATAAATGTTTCCATATATATTGATTGATATATTTTTTTTAAATATGTAAGGCGCCCCTATCTGTATGCGCCTCGAGCCCTAGACTTACTGGCTCGGCTCTAGGGCCGGCCCTGTTTGTTCACACCTGTATTGTTGTATAAGTTCACTAAAATGCCTATAATTCATGAACCAATACACATACAAAGCCCGTTTATACATAAAAACCTTCGCATTGACGTCACCTTTCATGGGAAATTCGAAACAAAATCGGTTCACGTATTACAGGGAACATCAATTTCATACACAATGCAACTTATTTTTATATATATAAGAAGATTGTGTTCAGCGACGAAGCTCATTTCTGGTTGAATGGATGCGTGACAAGCAAAATTGCCGTATTTAGTGTGAAGAGCAACCACAAGCATTGCAAGAAATTGTCAACGCATCCCGAAAAATGCACTGTTTGGTGTGGATTATGGGCCGATGGCATCATTCGACCGTACTTTTTCAAAGACAACGAAGACAGGAACGTTACTGTGAATGGCGAGCGCTACCGTGCAATGATTACAAATTTTTTTGCGCAAAATGGAAGAGCTGGACTTGCCTGATATGTGGTTTGAACAAGATGGTGCCACATGCCACACAGCACACGAAACAATGGTCCAATTGAAAGGCGAGTTCGGTGAACAGTTTATTTCACGTTCAGGACCGGTCAAGTGGCCGCCTAGATTGTGCGGTTTAACGCCTTTAGACTATTTGTTGTGGAGCCATGCTAAGGCTCATGTCTATAAGGACAAGCCTGCAACGACTGACGCACTGGAAGCCAATATTGAAAAATTTATTCGTGAGATACCAGCCGATATGTTGGAGAGAGAAAATTGGACCCAGCGTATGAACCATTTGAGGCGTAGCCGCAGTCAACATTATCATGAAATCATCCTTAAATATTGAATTATATAAATCGTTCTATCGACTAAATAAAGATTCCGTACATTTCTCTAAATTTTATGTGCTTTTTTTTTTAAATCAAATCCGAAAGCTCTTAAAAAATCACCCTTTATCTAGAACGTCTACCATATCTTTTGAGAAAACCATTTTCAGTGTGGCACCGTGTTATCTTCAGAAGGGAAAAACAATCAACGGAGAGTATTATGCGAACTTATTACAGCGTTTGAGTGATACAGTCAAGGAAAAAGGGCCGCATTAGGCGAAAAATATTTTTTTTCATTAAGACAATTTACCAGTTCAAACATCCGTTTGCACGATGGACTTAAATCAATGAGTTAAAGTTTGAATTGCTTCCTCGCGAACCCTTTTCGCCTGATCTATCAAATTAATTTTTGCTTTCAAACTTGAAAATGGAGTCGGTGGTAAAAGATTTACCAACAATAAAGAGGTGGTGTCTAGACTCTAGAGGTTAAGCTGGGAAAAGTGTATCGAGCTAAAAGGAGCTTTCTCCTTTTTTTTTAAGAGAAATTAAGATATTTTTCCCAAATATTTTGTGTTTTCTTTGTAAGGTTCAGGGTCTACCATCTTAAATAATTAATAACAACCAATTCCGTGAAAAATAAATTTTAATCATTATAAAATCTTTTCTGGTTTCCAGCACAAATTTTGTCGCAAGAGCTTCCGCTTGGTATTGTTAGGTTTAATTTTAAGAGTTTTCACAATTTTACAGAGTATAAAATAAATTTACTCCTGAAGCAACATGCTTCCGAAAACTACGCTGCATTGCAGTGAAATTTTATAAAATGTGCTCTACTTGTGCATCGCATTGCATTCCCAACCAATTAAATTAATAAATTCAAAGTTAACAATGTAATTAAGCCATATCTTTGGCTCTTGGCTTAAGGCGGATGAAAACCAGAAAAAAAAAATCTAAAATGTTTGCAAAATTAATGTGACTGCTTAAAAATAACGCATTCAAAAGATGGCTCAATGGCTTTGTTGGTGTTGTTGCTGCTGCTGCAGCTGCAATTGTTGCCAATACATTGACGCATCATAATTGGAGTAAAAATGCAGCAACACTGGCTGCATCCACCACATCCACATCTATGTAGAGCCATGTGCAGCGATAGCACAACAAAAGCTAATTAAATCATTTTGTTGAGATTTTTTCCGCTGTCATGAGCAAACAATGAGTTAAACTGAATCAGGCATTAAATTAAACTGTGACTTATGCGATTTTCCGTCAGTGGCGTTCAGCAGTTTTCCAGCATTGCAGCAAAAATCAGCGTTTCTCTGATTTGAACGCTAATTTTCACTAATAAGCTGCACTAAATTAAAAATGTATGATTTTTTTACTCTGCCACGCCCCTGTCGATGCTCCCGATTCTTGTTCTAAAAATCCAATTACACGCTATCAACTTGTACTCTAAGCACCATCACCATCATAAAAATCATCATCATCTTATTCTTCTTCTGCTGTTTTTGCTTCTAATTAATTCGTTAACATGTTGCATGCAATACAATTGTTGCAATGGTTGGTGTAAAATTGCAACATGTTATTGTTGTGGCAGTCCTATATATTAACTTGTGAAAAAAAAGCAAAAACATTTAAAATTCAAAGCTATAACATGCATGCAAGAAATTAAAGCCAATTGCATTCTAAAAAGCTGCAAGTTGCCAACATTAAAGCATTTATGGCCATAAAATTTTGAAAATAAAAAAAAAAAGAAATAGGCTTATGAAGTAAGCACCAAGCTAACACAAACTGAAGATTGCGATCTTTTATGTCCTTGATACAATCTATATCGTCTCAGACAATGTAATCGTCACAATAAATACAGCCAGTTTTTGGCATTATGTTCTGCAATATCATTCAAAATATTTGATGATAAGAACTATTAAAAATTTATTAGAATTTGAGATGAAAAGGATAATTTTATATGTTTTCTAAACTGTGTTCATAAAATTTCTGAGTGAAAAACATGAAAAATTCAATTTAAAACCGTTAAAAATGTTGAGATATACGCATCGTTTGGTAATCTATTCTTTCACGTACCGCTATGCGTAGGCAGAGCCAAGTAGGGATTATGTCAGAGGAGGGGCAGCAGGGTCATTAAAGGCTTCGAAAAAAAAATAACTTATATTACTTTTCCTTTTTGTTTTAGCTTGAACCAATGCACAGGGGATGTGTCCTATAATTGCTTAAGAATTGTGTTATATGGACCAAAGAGATAGGTAATAATTAAGTTGGAGATTGAAAAAATAAAAAAAGGGGTGCTTTTAAGTTTTGTTTTAATTTTACATAGTTCAAAAATGTAAAGGAATTAAGCTCGGATGGAGATTATTAAAAAATTTTATTGTGCTACCGAAGAACAAACTGTCTTGGTATCCGAAGATATTTTAGGCGCAGAGTGCAGCTGGAAAATACATTTTTTTCCATTTTCTCCTTCGGAAAGTAAAGTTAAAAATTACACACTAAACATTTTATGAGATTCCGATAAAATTTTTACTTCGTTATAATGGTTTAACTTTACCTTTATACATGAAATGCAATATCATTTAAATATCCACCACGGATGTTCTTGCAGGAATCAATCCTTTTGAGCTAATTTTCGATGATTTTTGTGCATGAGAATCATTTATATTGAAACCACATATCATCCATATTCATACATATCTTTAATTTTAGACAGAAACAAAATTGGCCACAGCGCCCATAATTGACTGTAACGGTTACTCCTTGATCTTTATAAAAAAAAAAAACGGACTAATGACACCACCAGACCATAATGCACACCAGACAGTCACTTTTTGCGGATACAATGGCTGTTCCACAATTGCTTGGCAATTTCAAGAGCACCATATACGGCAATTTTGCTTATTCAAATACCCACCTAGCGCGAAATGGGCCTGCCTCAACGCTGAAGAAAATTTGCTTCGAAAAATCAACATTTATAGGTCCTATGAATTAAAATAAAGGTACGACCGCAACGGCTAATTCTTTGACTTCATGATAAAAAGAAAAACAAACTTCAAAACCTCATCGAGGCGCGGTGAGAGCTGTTAAAGCAACTCTGAGGTCTTCAGGTACATGACAAAAATAAAACTTACGGCGAAAAATAAAGTCGTGGTCTTAAGCTGGTATTTTATATTAAAGGTTAGGTTAGGTTAGGTTAAGAGGGAAGGGCAACCCGATGTTGCCTACACGGGGGCCTATTGGTCCATTGTGGTTCCCTATGTTTGTGGACCTAAATGTGGCAAAACCAGAGTAAAAATCCTAGTCACTTGAGCAAGGTTGGTCGAACCAACCGGTGCTCCGTATAAATCTGAAAAGATCCATCAGTGGTACGTCCACGAGCTCTTGCAGTTCTCCGTACACTCTGCTTCCCATATGGCGAAGTCTGCGTTGTTGGAGATTGGGACACTCGCAAAGTAGATGCTTGATGGTTTCTGTTTCCTCGACATCTCAACAGCTTCTGCAGAAGTCTGGGTGCGGGATTCCTAGTCGCGAGGCCATTGTGCCTATACAACAATGCCCCGTGAGGACCCCTATTAAGATGCGAGTTTCATTTTTACTCATTGAAAGTAGGGATTGGGTGCTTTTTTCGCAGAGTTTAGGCCAGAGATGGAGAGAGATAACACAGTCGTCTCTATTTGACCAAGAGTTATTTGTGTTATTTCTGGCTTTATCATTTATTTTCTTCTTGAATTCTCCGATTGGAGCCATGATCGACCCAATCACAGAACTACTTTCCAGTTCAGAGCCCTCCCTAGCCAATCTGTCTGCTATTTCGTTTCCCTCTATGTCTCGATGACCGGGGACCCAGCAGATATTTTATATTAAAACTTTTAGACAGGGTGTTGTTCAGAAATATTCGAAAAATCCTAATTGAGAAAATTACCGTTGGTACCATTTCTGATACCCGAGACAGAAAATCTTACATTAATTTTTTCGAAAAAGTTTAACAATTGCATTCAAGTATACATTTCTCAAAAAAAGGAAAATGCATATGCAAAAATTATGATAAATTTTAAGTCGCCAAATTTAAGGTATGCGTTAACACTATAATTAATACCACCAAAATTTAAACTATTGGGTAACAATCAAAAGTTCTGTGCTATCTCGATTACAACTTTAGCTTCGAATATCCTTCACACTGGACACTGTGGATAAGAATCGTGAGTGGCATCGTGTATTGTTAGTTTTAGCCTATACACTCAGGGGGAAAAAAAATCGTAAGACCAAAGAAAATACACTTTCCCACAAAGACTTTTATTGGTTAGATTGTGCCCAAATTGTGCCCAAAGATAAAACATTCTTACGGCAAAGGCACACAGATTGTTAAATTCCCATGAAAAATATACTTTATATCAAAGACTTAAATTCTTGTGACAAGGATTAACGTCTTTAAATAAGTCGATTTCCTTAATACTATCTTTGTATGTCCGCCTTTTCTTTCTATTACTCACCCCTTCTCCATTCTCCTTCCCACCCCTTCCCCCTTCAACTTGACCCTTAACCCATACGAATTAATTAGTGCTAATTACAACTTAAACATATTAATACATCAATTGCCATATAGTACATATTGCCCACAAGTTCGCAGTTAAACTATAAGCGTGTGTATTTTTAAGAAAAATATGATTTTGTAGAAAAAATTCTTTAAGGTTATTGACTTTGTCTTTGAAACAACGATGCTTAGCTTCAAGAAAACAAAGAAAATTTGTTGATTTTGCGTACTTTTTTCTTTGTTAACAAACTCTTGTTAACAAAGAATTAAATCGTTATAGTAAATAATTTATCTTTACGGCAAATATTTTTTTATTAATTTAGCTTCAAAGAACTTCAGTCTTTTGTTTCAAAGATGCAGCAGTTGCTTAGTTAAAGAATAAATCATTAGTGCAACGATCTTTTCCTTGTAGCAAAGATATTTTGGTTACAGTCTTTTAACAACTTTTTTCTTTGAATTTAAGGCGTGCAATTTTCTCAGTGTACCTACTTACTTTTGCTTTACGGCATAAGTAGTTTTTTTTTTAAAAGTCAGGGCATTTTAAGGTCGTTATTTTTTACTGTTTTCCTCAAAAAACAACTTTGTCCTTGCGGGACAGGAAGACATCCTTTTTTTTTCCTAAAAAAGTCAAGATCCCTTTTTTGGGTGATCTTGACGACCCAATGCAACTTTTGAGACCTCTTAGAATACGATCTAAATTTTTTGATACGCCCTATTGCTCAGTGAATGTTTTATAGTTTTCTGATACCGTTGCATGCCTGTGGAATTAATTAAACCCATATATGGATGTAGTAGATCAGCAACTTTTGTCACAACCGTGATTTTATTTAAGGAGAATTGATTATAAAAATATTGAAATTTTTGATAAAATGCCGATAGAAATAAATTAATTAAATAAGAAATTCATTTATAATAAATAAAGAATGAGCTTGGTTTAACTAGAAACTTTTGACCTTTTTGATTGTCATTGCCTCCCACATGGTCTATTGCCACGTCCCAAAACGCCATCAGCCACGTGCAAGATTTTGATCAGCCTGTTGTCGGATCATTGCGAGTCGTAGTCGACTTTTGTCTTTAATTACTGCAAGGCGAACAGCGTATAGTTCTACCATGCGATGACGCTCTTATTCAAGTAAATGGAGACGAATTTTGTCATATTCCGTTACACGGTTTGTGGAATTATTTGGGTGTTTTGCTGGGCGACGTCTACGTTGGCTGTTTGTTGGAAAAAGCTGCGATGGCTGTTGCAGTGGTATTGGAGAGGAACAGAGGTATTTGCAGAAGTCGCTGGAGCAGATGCGTTATCACCGGTTGACGTAACAGCTGTGGTAATAGATGTTGAAAAAGACGCTGGAGAAGGAACGGTTGCAAGTCAGTGACCAGGTGCCCCTGCGATCGCTGTAAGTGTAGCAGTTCGCCAGTTATCTCAATTTTGAGATCAATAGGCCGATCAGCCGGACCACAACTTGTTTTTTTTTGTGTTATCTGAAGCGAATTTTGCATTTAGGCGTAACGCTTGCATGATTTTTTAAAGCGGGCTTGGATTACTGTTACGTCCCTTTGACACTGAATCTGCAATTAAAAAAGCGAATGCTTAATATTGCAGTTTTTTTTTTAACTCATACTTAAAAATACTCTCAAAAGAATTGCAATGTACTTACCGACGGGCTTGAATTAAATCGCTCGTAAATTATTTTCCATTCAGCTCTCTTCCAGCTATTTGTGGTTGCATTTGTTTGCTTGTTGAGTGTTCCCTGCTCCCATGCTCCACAACAAGCGCCAACAAAAGCTCAGTGTCCGACTGAGACGAGTTTGTGGATCTGCACTTTTTTGCAGGACCTTCTTGCATAACTTTTTTCTTATTTTCTATTGAGTGTTGAATAATAAGAAATTTTTTATTATATTAGAAATGTTGAAAAATTTAAAAAATAAATTTTATTTGAATTTAGATAAACTTGACAAGCTAACATCAAATTTTTTGGTATAAAACTGGCATAAAGTGAATCCAAGTATCAATACCTCTACAAAAACGATCTGAGTTTCAAATATGTGAAGACATGACGGTGTACTAAGTTTTCTTAAAACTGAAAATTACTTTGAAACCTAGTCCCAATAAGATCTCGGACTAGCTCGTTATGATACTCGGTGAAGAAATCGGCCGTAAGTCCAGCAAACTTTTCAACATTTCAAAATACAACTCTTCATTTGATTTGATGTAAATCATTTTTCCTTGAGCCGACTTTTGAAAATGAGAAAAAGATAATAGTCTCTGATACCATATTTGCAGAATTTGCTGATGAGAAGGTACATGTCGATGCACTTTCTCTTGAGTGCATTGTTGAAAAGATCTAACCAATAATATTGCATAAAATTCAGTCAAACTTCTTAAGGTCATATACGTATCTGACCGCATTGGTGCAAATTCATCATAACATTTGTCAATCCATTCCTTTGCTTGCTCAGTGTGTTTTCCCATTAAGAAACAATGCTCTATCCAATTTCGAAATTCTTCGAAAACTTCTTTACTTCAAATGACTGTCACTCACAAACCACGGCTTGTAGCGGGTCTACATTTTGACAACCATCATTTGACAGATGCCGGATTTTAAAAGAAATATAAATGTGAGCTAAGCAACGTCAGCTCTGTGTTGGACTTATTAAGCAGCATAGTATTGAAATTTTTATAGTTTTCTCCGTAATATCGCATGGAGCTTATGTCAATCCTTTTGAAGTCCTTTCATTTAATAACAGAGGCACACACGCAAACTTGTGAAATAATTGCTGCTGTATGTTTAAAAATTGCCACACATTCACGATAGCGTAAAAAGACACGAAAGCGTTATATAATAACATCGAAAAAAAAAAAACGGTCACCACAACACGTACATCATTCCAACACTTGAGAGGAGAAGACAAGGGAAAAAACCTGCGAAGCATTGTCCTTGTTTGTGGATTAAACCAAACAAAGCAGCCTAGCACCAAATGGTGTTAATAAAAAGCTGCCGCCCAGCTGGCACACAAACCAGGCTCAAACTCCCAACCAAGGACAACATCAATGCCTACAGCAGGCCTCGAACTAAACGGGAGGGGGTGAAAAAAAAAAAAAAAAAAAAAAGAGTCTCGTCAAATTTTCACCCTCTCGACATGAAATCGCTAAACACTTTTTTAAACGTCAGGCGACACAATGATTTGCTTATATAACGATTGCATGCTTAACTGGCGTAGCCCCCAAAACGGACGCAAACCAACGCTGCTCTGCAGGACTAAAGTGGTGCAGTTGCTCGCTCCACGCTCACCACAGCAGCGAATAGTGTCGTGATTGGCGCTAGTTTTGCTCCTGGCGTTGGCATTTTTAAAGGGTATTTTGTAATTGTGGCCACCATTTATATGAATTTGAATTTTAACGGTATAATTGATTGCCCCCTATTTGTGAGTGAGCAGCAAGCGTCATGCATTTGTGTTAGCTGGAATGTGAGTGTGAGTATGAGTGTGAGTGTGTGATGGTAAGGTGTGAGTGAGTGTGTTTGCACGAAATCCTTGTCGACGTTGTTGCATACTTTTTGGCGCATGCTGTTGCGTGCACTTTTGCCTCCAAACTTTTATGTAATTTTAACACAGTTTACATGACATGCATTTATGTCACGAAGGCATTTTAATTGACGACATTTCGTTTTATGACTTTAAATTGCAGAGTCCGGCTTGCGACATTTTTTTTTTTTTGTTTTTTTCGCCGATATGTCGCATGCCATGTGAGTTTGTTTGGTTGGCCGACGGCATTGTTAGTTTTGAAAAATATTTATAAACATTAAATAGCACTAAAACAGAAAAAAAAATTAAAACCAGGAAAAAAATAATAATTTAAACAAAGCTGAAACAAAAGTCCTTGGGTCATATTTAATTGGAAGGTTTTTGGTGTCCAGTTTGTTGGATGACAATTTGAAGATTTTTTTTTTTCAATAAAAAAAATCTTTTACAAAACTTCCTTTGAATTAAATTAATTGAGACCTTTTCATTCAATTATATTGAAAATTAATTGTTGAGTTTTAGGTCAAGTATGTTATGAAAAAAAAAACAAATAACAGCAACGGCTCTGTATGGAGCAAATCATACAGCAGACTAGACAGGCAGTTTCAGTGGCCGCTACACCAACTCATCAGTAGTCTTTCACTGTGATCCACTTAGCTACTAAGGTCTTACTTAACAGCCAATTTTTCCGAGAAAGTTACCCGGAATTTTTTGGCAGTGAGGACAAAACTTTCCATTAGTAACTAGAGTTGTTATCTTCTTTTGATGCACCCTGCCATTCTGTCTAGTCTCCTGTATGCTTTGCTCTATACAGAGGCGTTGTTGTTGTCAGTTGTTTTCTTCATAATATACTTGGCTTAAAGCTCAACAATTCGTTTTCAAACACGAACTTGTTGAAAGTTATAAAAAGGTTGCCTTTTAACTCTTCCGCCTAACAATGAAAAAACGGTGGTTGATCAGTGAAAATGGTTTGATTGTTTTTCAAAGTATTCTCCAAGATGATCAATATACTTTTGCATTCATTTGAACCAAATGTCGAAATAATTTTGCCACTCTGAGGTTGATATCTCTGAAACTAGGTTTTTGAAGGTCTCAGCGGTCTGTTCGAATGCAGAAAAACGGCCGCCATGCCTTTTTTTTTGTTAACGTGAGGGAACAAGAACAAGTCATTGGGTGCCAAGATGGGACTGTTAGACGGATGACCCATCAATTACACGCTTTGAGTGCTCAAAAACTCTTTTGTTTGACCTGATGTGTGGGACCTCGCATTGTGGTGATGGAGGATGATTTTGGGGGGCTTGGATTTCCTCAATTCTCCGAAGACGGAAGTCAAACAAATGTTTGTGTACCATTCAGCATCAGTTTGGCATCAGATCCACATCTAGGATTTTCCAAAGGGGGGGGGCGGCTTAAACTACACTTTTGTATGCCAAGGGGGGCTGAAACGTCTTTTTGGACTTTTTTCATTTTTTTCCCATACAAAAAATTTTCCAAGGGGGGCTAAAGCCCTTTCAGCCCGTATGTAGATCCACCACTGTTCAGCATTAATAGTTTCCTGTTGCTCAAGTCTTATAGTTGCGAAATGACCGGTTTTTCTGAAAAAATGGCAACCATTTCCTTGGATGTGCTCCGTCAGTGGACAGCATTTGTCGGGTTTTGCTCACTTTCAAAGACCCATCAGTGGATTCGAGCTCATAAGCGTAGATCCATGATTCATTACCAGTGGTGATATTTTAGACGTGTTTTAAATCACTCCTGATGTATTTTTTCAGAATTTCCTTGCATTAATCGACACGAGGCTTTTTTTTTGAGGAACCGTCAAACTATGGGGTATCCAACGGGAACAAATCTTCCTGATGTTTAGATTAGGTAAGGTAAGGTTAACACATGATCCAATAAGTCCCGAGTCTAAGTAATAGAAAAACTTTTTTGCAAATTCTTCTTTATTCATCAACAAAGGTTCCTTCAAGAGCAATACATTCATTCCACCGCTTTTCCAACTTTTCAATACCGGTTTTGTAGAACGATTTGTGCTTTGCCTTAAAATACGCTTCAGTTTCAGCCATCACCTCTTCATTGGAACCAAATCTCTTGCCGGCAAGAGCCAGTAGTCGCTGGAGTCAAATCTGGCAAATACGGTGGATGAGGAAGCAATTCGAAGCCCAATTCGTGGATTTTCGCCATCGTTTTCATCGATTTGTGACACGGTGCATTTTCTTCTTCAAATGGGGCCGATTTTTCGCGATTTCATCCTTCAAACGCCCCAAAAACGTTATATAATAATCGCTGTTGATTGTTTTTCCCTTTTCGGGATAGTCGATAAACAAAATTCCATGAGCATCTCAAAATACAGATGCCATAACCTTTCCAGCCGACTGTTGTGTTTTTGGTCGCTTTGACCTGCTTTCATCGGTTGATCTCCACTGACGATCCAGCTGACGACCGTTTTGTTTCCGGTGTGTAATGGTGGATCCATGTTTCATCCATTGTCAAATACCGACGCAAAAATTCATGTTTATTCTTTGTTAATAGTGCCAAACACCTCTCCGAATCATCGACACGTTGTTGTTTTTGGTCCGGTGTGATAAAACGCGGCACCTATTTGGAAAGCAGCTTTCTCATTGACAGATGATCCTGTAATATTGTTCCCACACTGCCTTTCGATATCTTCAGAGCCTCAGCTAGCTCACGCACTTTCACTTTACGGTCGGCCAATACCATTTTGTGAACTTTTTTATGTTTTGTGGAACAACTGTCTCATTTGGGCGTCCTGAACGAACAGCATCATTTGTGTCTGTACGACCAAATTTAAACTCAGCATACCATCGACAAATGGTTGCTTTTGACGGAGCAGAGTCCGAATAACACTTTCGAAGCCATTGCTCAGCTTGGACGGAATTTTTTCCAATCAAAGAACAATGATAAATCAACACACGGAATTGCTTTGAATCCATTCTTTTAAAAATATCAACAGCAGTATTGTTTGAAGGGGTTGAAACTATCGAATATTATATCGATAATTCGTTAGAGGTGCCACCTAGTACTTATTCTCAGGACTTATTGGACCATGTGTTCGGTTATGGTGACTGAGCCGGCAGACGACTATACACTTAGGTCAGTGCAGGACCGTTGTGATACCACATGATCTCTTTTGAACCTATGAGAGATTTCTATACTCAGCAAACCAGTTCGAATGGATAATGTTTATCCAGTTCGTGTTAGAGTACAATCAAATTCATACCTTTCACAATTCTACTTTGTTACTTAAAATAAGTTTTCATTGAGTTTCATCTCCGAGTTCATCTTGGAAACAGCTCAACGACGAGGCAACGGTGACTATTGGTCTTTCTGTGGAAGACAGCCAGCTTCTTTTAATTAAGAAAGCTAAATCGGCACACAAGGCTTGGGAAATCTTGCGGAGTCATCATGAAAAGAATACGCTTGGGAGTAGCGTCCGCATCATGAGAAAGATCTGCAGCATGAAGTTCACGACGGATTCCATCATGTCGGAGCACATCATGGAAATGAAAATTCTGTTCGAGAAACTGGAAGCGCTGGGTGAAAATTTTTCTGAACGTTGGCTTGTGGCAATGCTGTTAAGCAGTCTACCATCAAGTTTTGATACCCTTGTTACCGCTTTGGAAGCACGGAAGCTGGAGGAGTTGACACTACGAGTAGTCGAAGCCAGTCTTTTAGAGGAGTATCAACGTCAGTCGGTAAGTTCAATATCAAATTCAGTCTTGAAAACCTCAGAACGCGTAGAAAATCGAAATGAGAAGCGATGTCATTTCTGCAAAGCCAAAGGACACTTGAAAAAGGATTGCTGGAAACTCAAGAAAACGAGGAGCAACAACCAAGCAAATGAAGCAACCAACTGTGGTAACTATTGTTTTTCTTTGATAAATGATAAAACTGTTTGGGTTGTGGATTCTGGGGCAACCTGCCATATCAGCACTCGTCGGGCAGATTTTGTAACGCTTGATAGTTCAGTTCACGAGAAGGTCACAGTCGCAAGTGGGCAAACGGTTACTTCAAGTGGAAAAGGGCTTTGTCGAATTACGATGTTAAATAGTCGTGGTGAGAAATCCGATTTAAGCGTTCAGGATGTTCTCTTTATACCTTCGTTTCACGGAAATTTGCTTTCTGTCAAAAAGATTTTGAACATGGGCTTAAATGTGTTATTTCAAAACTCTGTTTGTAGCATACGCTCTAAAGATAAAGAGATTGGTGTAGCTGAGCTATATGGTGGATTGTTTTGTCTTCGTCAAGACTCTGACAAATGGCTGCGAAGTGTATGTCGCAGAATTGTCAGCATTATTGGCACAAGATTTTTGGCCATCGGGACATTGATGCAGTTAAAGAAATGCAAGAAGATCGAACGGTGAATGATTTTAAAATTATTGATTGTGGCGTAAGAAGAAATTGTGACATTTGCATCGAATGTAAAATGACTAGAAAACCATTCAATAAGCAGTCGCTATCGAAAACTAGTTCTGTGTTAGATTTGATTCACACAGACGTTTGCGGCCCAATGCAAACAATAACGCCAGGTAAGAAATGATATTTTCTTACTTTCATAGACGATTATACACACTGCTCCTGAAGCAACTTCAAGTTGACCTAAAATGGCAACGTTAACTGAATGTCTCCAAGTGTTTGTAATGTTTTTCTGATGAAATATCACTTTGAATTAAAATCCCAGCTGATTTCGTTTTGAAAATATCTCAATTTTTGCATTTTAACGTGATTGAACCACCTTGTACATTAGACAGCGCAATATATTCAAGTATAAAACTGTTTATATATGTATGTGTGTATGTATATATATATATATATATATATATATATAATATACCTACGTGTATGTGTGTGTGTGTGTAAAATATTGAGAATTGGGATATTGTTTCCACACCATCTACGGAGATAAATATCGCGGCGCATTTTTTTTTTAAAGTTGTATCCCCTGTAGGCCTATTCCACTATCCCGTCCCGTCCATAAATTACGTAATCACTTTTATACTTAAATTGGGTCAAATTGGACAGCCTCTAAGAAATATACATCTATCATTTATTACAAATGTTGCGAAGTAAATGTCATGGCAGTATTTTTTAAGCGACTTGAGTATGATGAATCTTCGATAAGATTAATTTTAAATCTCTCCCAAAACTTGTTAAAGTCCCTGTGAATCGACTCTCCAGCCTGCTCCGACTACAATCCTAAGCCATCTCGGTCTAGTTTTATAATAGCATCCTTCAAATGATCTAATATAACATGTATTTTTATCGTCTGCGAGACACCAGTACTCCCAATGGCTTTGCGAAAAGTTATCAAATTTTTATCTAAATCGGTTAAATCGGTTTTTTTTTTGGTTATAAAACAAGAATCTACAATTTTATTCATTGTTTGAAAAGCACACTCAAAGGGCTTCAAGGCATAAGGTCCAACCGTTTCATAAATATCGGGGTCATTAAGTTTTGCAGATTCCTTTAAAAGTTGTCATTTTTAGCCATTAATTTTAACGTTGTGGCCCAAATCAATGTTTTTCCCGCCCAACAAGAGGTACGATACCACTCCAAAACAAATGATTGACAAAGAAAGCCCTGCAAAAGATGAAGTTCGGGAAGTTGTGGTCGGAGCAGGCTGGAGAGTCGATTCACAGGGAATTTAACAAGTTTTGGGAGATATTTAAAATTAATCTTATCGAAGATTCTTCATACTCAAGTCGCTTAAAAAATGCTGCAGTGACATTTACTTCGCAACATTTGTAATAAATGATAGATGTATATAGCCCTAGTCAAAATTATTTACACTTTCAGAAGAAATAGATTAAAGAAAGCGCTCGCCTTTTTTGTTGTTTGCATAATTCGCAAAGAAATTTTTGGTTGTTGTATTCTTTGTAGTATGCAAAGTAAAGAAAACATGTTTTAAAAAACCTAACGAAAAATATCATTAAAAAAAATTAGCAAAATATAACTATTCTCTGGCCTATACAGTTTTCGCACAATGTTTTGTGGACTGATGAGTCTTCCTGTAAGTTCGAGGAGTCTTTTGGAAAAACATTCATGTATCTTCCTTAAATCCTAAAAAGTAAGGTCGTGCAGCACTTATGTTTGTAAATAATTGTGTTTATTGACTCGAAGAAAGGCTGTGTAAATACTTATGACGCCAGAGAGTAGTTATCAATTATAAGTTTATTTTGTGATATATATCGTTAGGTTTGCTAAAACTTTTGTTTTTATTTAACATACTGCATAGAATGCAACAACAAAAAAATATCTTTGGAAAATTTTTCCAACAACAAATAAAGTGAGCTCTTTCTTTAAAACATTTAAAAATATTAGCGATGTGTAAATAGTTTTGACTATGGCTGAATTTCTTAGAGACTGTCCAATTCGACCCAATTTAACTATAAAAGTGATTACGTAATTTATGGACGGGACGGGATAGTGGAATAGGTCTACAAGGGATACCACTTAAAAAAAACGCGCCGCGATATTTATCTCCGTAGATGGTGTGGAAACAATATCCCAATTCTCAATATTTTACACGCACACACACACACACACACAAACACACACGTCGGTATAATATATATATATAAATATATACAAACATACATCCATACATATATAAACACTTTTATACTTGAATATATTGCGCTGTCTAATGTACAAGGCGGTTCAATCACGTGAAAATGCAAAAATTGAGATATTTTTCAAACGAAATCAGCTGGGATTTTAATTCAAAGTGATATTTCATCAGAAAAACATTACAAACACTTGGAGACATTCAGTTTACGTTGCCATTTTAGGTCAACTTGAAGTTGCTTCAGGAGCAGTGTGTATAGTCGCTACACAGTCGTTTATTTAATCAATAATAAATCCGAGGTTTTTGAAAAGCTTAAATGCTATTTAGAGTTCGTCTTTAACAAATTTTCCAAATATCCAAGTATTTTAAGGTCAGATAACGGTGGAGAATACACTTCTCAATATTTTCAAAAGTATCTGGACAGCAAAGGGGTTAAGTACCAATACACAGTTCCATATTCACCTCAACAAAACGGGGTAGCCGAAAGGAAAAATAGGACCCTAGTTGAAATGGCAAGGTGTTTACTGGCGGAAGGTCAGTTACCGAACCTATATTGGGGAGAAGCCATTATGACAGCATGTTATTTGCAAAACCGAGTGATTTCAAGGTCAATCGCTTCTACACCTTTTGAGTTGTGGGAAAACAAAAAGCCTGACATAAGCAATCTGCGAGTTTTTGGCACAAAAGCTCATGTTCTTATCCCAAAAGAAAGACGTCGTAAGTTCGACAAGAAAACTGAAATTTTGACGTTTATGGGTTACGATGAACACTCCAAAGGCTATAGATTAGTAAATGTAAACACTCATAGAGTCACAATAAGCAGAGATGTTAAGTTTATCGATGATACAGATATCGTTAAGAATAGACAGTCTGATGAAAGAGAAATTTCAGAAGTACCCGTTGAAATTTTTACTCGTACAAATCGTCAAAGAGTAAATTGTGAAGGTGTCAATGATGAACCAGTTCGACAAGCTGAAGACGATGATGATGAAACTTCATTTCGTAGCTTGGACGGTTGCATTGAAATTGACAGTTGCTTAGAGCAATCACCGCAGGTTGAAGATATTGTAGAACCGAATCGGAGATCAACACGTACAACTAAGGGCAGACCTCCAGACCGTCTTGGCTACAATGTCAATGTTTGCGAGTTGGTAGAACCAAAATCGTATAGCGAGGCAGTCAAATCAAATCAGCGTGATATGTGGAAAAAGGCAATGGAAGAAGAGATATTATCCCTGAAATCTAATAAGACGTGGGAACTTGTTTCTCCTCCATTAAATTCGAACATAGTCAGTTGTAAGTGGACGTTCAAGATAAAACGCAATATTGACGGTGAAGTACAGAGGTATAAGGCTCGTTTGGTCGCGCGTGGTTTTAGTCAAAAGTATGGTTGTGACTACGATGAAGTATTTGCTCCTGTCGTTCGACAAACAACTCTTCGAACACTGCTTTCTATTGCTGGTGTTAAGCGCATGTCAGTTATTCACATGGATGTTAAATCTGCGTTTCTCAATGGCGAATTGAATGAGACCATCTATATGCGACAGCCTCCAGGATTTGAGGAAGGGAGTAGTAAGCTCGTGTGTAAGCTACGAAAGAGTTTATATGGCTTAAAGCAAGCTGCAAACGTGTGGAACAAGACTCTACACAAAGTGATTATCTCAGGAGGATTTAAGCAGAGCATAGCAGATTCTTGTTTATACACAAAATACACCAACGAGGAAGGGTTAACGTATGTTCTTGTATACGTTGATGACATTTTGGTGGTAAGCGCAAAGAAGGACAACATTAAATTCGTGGAAAAGTTACTAAGTAAAAATTTTGAGATCAACAATTTGGGTGAAATTCACCACTACCTTGGCTTGGAAGTTTTTCGAGATAAGCAATCAAATTTTTGTATCCGTCAAAAGCAGTACATTCAAAATTTATTAACAGAATATGGTTTAAAAGATGCGAAGATTTCTAAGTATCCACTTAATCCTGGTTACGGTAAATCAGATTCTGAAGCTTTACTTGACAATTGCAATTATCAGCGTCTCATTGGTTCCTTATTATACTTAAGCGTCAATTCAAGACCTGATATTGCTGCAAGTGTTTCTATTTTGGCTAGAAAGGTTAGCTGTCCTAACCAGGAGGATTGGACAGAATTGAAAAGGGTGCTAAAATACCTAAAAGGTACTGAAAATTGTTTTCTCCGGTTGAGCCAAAACCAGAATTCGAATTTCTTGATGGGATATGCTGATGCGAATTGGGCAGAAGATAAACTTGACAGGAAATCTAATTCTGGTTATGTTTTTCAGATGAACGGTGGTACAATCAAGTTGGTCGTGCAAGAAGCAAACTTGTGTTTCTTTATCTTCTACAGAAGCGGAATTTGTCGCCCTATCCGAAGCATGTAAGGAAGCAATTTGGATTCGACAACTTCTGTGCGATATGATGTTCAAGCAAAGGGACGCAACTATAATTTATGAAGACAACCAAAGCTGTTTACGTTTAATAAAAGAAGAGAAACTGAGCAGCAGAAGTAAGCATATCGACACAAAAGTTCATTTTGTCAAGGATCATGTTGACAAAGGAAATATCACATGCGATTATTGTTCAAGCGAGGATATGCTGGCCGATATGATGAAGAAAGGACTACCTGCAATCAAAATAGAGAAATTTCGTAAGCTAGCTGGAGTAGAATTTAATTGAGGAAGGGTGTTAGAGTACAATCAAATTCATACCTTTCACAATTCTACTTTGTTACTTAAAATAAGTTTTCATTGAGTTTGAATTTTGTTCTAAAAATTTTCATTGTATAATTTTCTCACTCCGAAATATATTATCAAATACACAAGCTGTGTTTTACAAATCTTTCTTTAAACTGAGCACTGCAATAGTTCGAACTTTAAGATATGCTTGATTTCCAGGTATAAGACTTCGGCAAGTCCATTTAAGAAGGGATGTCCCAAAGTTACCATCTCCTTTCAGTTATCGCCGGACATTCGCAGCGGAAGCTCTGAACATTTTCTATTTCTTCTTCACACTTGCAGTTTCTGCAAAAATCATTAGATATAAGTCCAAAACGAAGAGCAAGCGTTGCGATTAGACAGTGGCCCGTGAGGATTCCTACTATTTTAGACAGATTTACCCTGCTGAGCTCAATAAGTGAGTTTGTGAGCTTTTAGTCGTAGGAAGACCACTTTAGCTTAGCTGTCGTACATGTTTGTATGGTGTTCCAAAGAGTTCTTGTGCAAGACTTAACAATCTGTCCCTGAACCGGAGTTTATAGGAGGACATGGGTATACCAATAAAGTCCTCATTTAAGAGGGTTTTTGAGGTCGTACCCTTCCTTGGCAATTCTTCAGCCAAATTATTGCCCTTGGGCAATATCCTTATATCCGGGTACCCATATGAGGCGGATCTTGAATAACTTTGCCATCTCGTTAAGAGATCTGCGGCACTCAATGAGAGTTTTGGAGTTGTCAATATGTGAGTTCAGCGACTTCAGGTCAGCTTGACTATCTGAGAAGATGTAAATAACCTTTCGCATAAGGTCTTTTTGACCTAGAATCTTAGCGGTTTCGTGAATAGCCATCGTCTCCGCTTGGTCGTCATTACAATAATTTGGAAGTCTAAAGGAAACTTCGACTTCAAGATCCTGAGAGTAAGTACCTCCACCTACGTGTTCCTGAAATTTGGATCCATTTGTAAATATTTTAATGCCGGTAGTTTTAAGTGGGGTTTTGTAAGCCCAGTCTAGCCGTGAAGGGATGAGAACTTCGTAGTTTTTGAAGATTTCAACAAGGCACACAGTAGTCTGTTTTGTCGGGGACAGAAGCGTTCAGAATTATTATGTGACCGCAGCAATTACCTATCCAATTTCCAGATTATCTTAGTCTGAGAACTGCTGTTCTAGAATATTCTCTGGCAAATATATCAAAAGGAGGAAGTTGAAGCATGTCATGACATTCAGAGCACTAGTTGGAGTTGAGGATAATACTCCCGTCATACATAGACTTGCACTTCTTTGAACCTTTGCAAATTTCTGAAGAGCAGTTGTCTTCTCAAGGGCCCTCTACCATAGCAGTGAGCCATGCATAAGTATGGGGCGGACAATTGCCGTATAAATCCAGCGTAATATTTTGAGGGTAAAACCCATTTTTTAACCTATCGACTTTTTACAGGCAAATAGAGCTTTTAACACGTTTGCTTTTTTAACACATTTCTTTATGTTATCATTCCAGATAAGTTTCTTATCCAGGATAACTCTTAGGCCTATATTACACGATGATCGTTTGATCGCGGTCAAAATATTTTTCTTGTTGCTTTCAATGCGAAACAATTGTTCATCCGCTCTGGCTCTCAGTGTTTTTTGACAGTTTCGCATTGAAAGCAACAACAAAAATATTTTGATCGCGATCAAACGATCATCGTGTAATATGGGCCTTAGGTACTTCGTGCTGTCAAAGAGCACAATGCCGTGCCGTTCAGATTCAGAGATTTTAAGTTGGGGATTTTATATATCCTGACTTCTAAATGCTCATGTAAAATCAATTGTATGATAGTCCCACTAATGCCTAAGGATAACTCCATCGCACGATGTGTCACATTCCCGTCTGCTTCCAACAGTTCACCAACAGCATCAATATTTTCTGCCACATCAGCTGTTCTTGGACGACCTTCACGAAATTCGTCTTGGAGAGAATGACGATCATACTCGAACTCATTGAACCAGCATTTTCCAATTGCCTTATGTGGTGCTCAAAGGCGTAGCCAAGGGGGAGGGGGGAACTAGATATGGTAAAAAGATATGGTAAAGATATGAAAGATATGATAAAAAGAAATTTATAAGGCTTACCCACCCTAATGTTCATTCTGCCTACGCCTTTGGTGGTGCTTCATCCCCAAAAGTCAAACTTAGTTGATCGATGCATTCTTTTCTTGTCAATCCACGTCGAAAATTGTAAAAAATGATCACCCGAAAATGTTCACGTGTTAATTCCATTTTATTTTTTTTTTAAATTTTCAAACCGCTGTTAACAACACAATAAACGCACATACATCAAAACGTTATGAGTACGTTCTTGCTAGAAAATGTCAAATTTTCAAATGGAACTGTCAAAATTCATCTGGCAATGCTTGGCGTTGCCGAGGCGCAGGACTTAAAGGTAGCTCTCATATTACGTGTGTATTTTTTATAGTTTTATAGAAAATATTTTGATTAGAGTCAAGAATCTTTAATATCTAGTGGATTAAACCCAATCAATCTTAATGCGCTGCTATGAAACATAACTGTTAACCAGAACTTTGAGTGGCATGGAGAAAAAACTCACGTTCCAGCAATCAGCTCAGCTTAGAATAAAATAACACGTTAAATACGTAAAATTTAAAAGAATTTACCCCCCTCTACCCTACAACTCCACGCTGCTTTATATATCTATATGTCTATATATAAAAAATAAAAAAAAATAAATGTCTATATATATTTATATTATTTATCCGCACTCCCCACTCCCATACAAACATATAATTTTGCATTTAATAATCGGAATGAATTGTTCAATTTGTTTGGAACGAATTGACCAACACGGAGCAGCTTAGTGCATCGATTGCCACGTTGGAGCACGTCGCAACCATTCCGCATGTTGTTCAAAGTGCAGATAATTATTGCTGACAGCCGAGCGGCAGTGGAGGCGGCGGCAGCAGTGATGATTGGTTAGTTGTTCATTTCAGGTTCAGGACTTCAGGTTCGGTACGTACAGCACGCTTGAAATTTAAAGTCAACTAAAAAAAAAAACATGCAAGCCGTGGTCATTTTTGTGTCTGTGTGTCCAAACGTCTTTGGCGCAGTTTTTTCAAATTGATCGTTTCAACATTGCAAAATTTTTTTCATCCATCGATCGATCATGCAGCTTAATTTGCTGCATTTAATTCAACGTTTTAGTTTTTTTTTCTTATTGCTTAGTGCTACTCAAAATGGCCGCAATTTTGTTTGTATATATATATATTTTTTTTTTTAATTTAGTTTTTTTTTTATTTTGCTTGTATAAATTTGCATATTTTATTCATTTTTGCTTATTTTTCAACATTAACGTATTTGATAAAAACGTTAAAATTTTGTGACATTTTCATTTATTTCTTGCTGTTGTGGTTTTCATTTTTTTGAAATCTTGAACATTGACAAATGACAGCTTGTTTTGTTTGACAGTTGCTTGTGTGGGTTGTCATTGCATGCATTGACTGACTTTTATTGGTAGCGTAGGTGTACAATGGTGTTTAAGTTATTGCTATTCCTCTTTTGGTCTTGTGGCACATTCCATTTCAATTATCATTGGAATTCTGCAAAATATGGAACGAACAAAATTCAGGCCTTTTGAAAATAGAAAAGATTAAGGAAGTATAGATAGACTGGGTACGATTGAAACATTTTAGCGTTTATCGTCCATTGCGTGGGAATTAACATAGTTAAGCGAGCGATGACCGAAATGTACTAAATAAATGAAAGACCATATATTGCTCTACTAAAGGGCATTGTTAGTTCAGATTACTGCATTGTACTTTATGTTTAAAATACAATTTTTTAAAAAAAAATTATTTGTTTCAACCGTAGCCATGTCAGGGTCGGTTGGAACAGTGCCTTGGTTTAATTGAAACACATGCAAATTATAGAAAATATTATAAATTAACATGTTTTATTCATAGTCTAATAATATTTTACGACTCGAAATGGCACGGTTGAACATCAAAAATATGTTTTATTAATATTCAATACTTAAAATCTTGAATTATTTTTCTCTTTACATTATCCTTCTGTGGCAGGTGGATTTTTAGTTGGTATTTAAAAAAAAAATAGAGGTTTATTTTAAATTGAGATTTCTAAGGTAAGATTTCGGAATAAGTGTGCATTTCTCTGTGTGTCTTTATTAAACATCAAAAATCCAAAAAAAAAAAAAAATCCAAATTCATCCAAAGTGTTATTTCAAGAGGGTGCTACTAAGAACACAACTTGTTCCACTCCTATGAGTGGTACGGTAGCTTTAAGTCTAGATATGAAGTTCACCTTCTCATCCCGATAAAAACCACAATTGACAAGAACGAATGTGGCGTTTTATTTGCCAACATAGTCTGCTTTTAGGGCCGTTTTATTCACTTTTATAACTTGAGAGTTAGAAATAACTTTAGAAAATTTGTTTTATTCAGTACAATATTTCTGTTATAACTTTTGAAATTGAAAATTTGATATAACTTGAGTTTTATAACTTTCGTCAACTTGTGATTTCAATAACTTCCGAAATGTGCTCCAGTTATTTGATTTAACTTGGGATATTTGGTATAACATGAGCTTTTTATTTCATTCGTTAGAAATCGTAGGCTACAATTGAATACAAAAGTTTTTAAATTTTGTAAACAAATGGGATGATGCGGATTTTCTTGATCGTTTTCGATTGACAAAAGAAACCACCTTGATGATTTTGGAGCTGATCAAAGACAAACTACATTGTGACGAACGCCGTAAATTGAGTAAATTTTTGCTAATAGCTCACGTGAATTACAGCTTATCACTCAATTTTTTATTTTCCTTCGCTACGGTGATATTGGATCAGTTTAGGTCACAGTTGCGGATTTCAGTTGAGTGTGTATTTCATCAGTGCACATTGTATTATATGGAATGGGTATGGCACCTGTTATATTTAGGCAACAATTTTTCAAAATACAAAAATGCAAATTCCTGAGAGTTTCGAGAGAATTTTTCAGCACATCCAAATTTCCGCGCACAATTGGTGCAATTAACTGCACACATATGAGAATTCAATCGCCAGGAGACAAGGACTCTGAAAACTACCAAAATCGAAAGAGACGGTTCTTTTTAACTTTTCATTAGATATAATGGCGCGTTTTTAATTAAAGAATATAATATTTATTACTGTAAAGTATACAGTATCAACACGCATAATATTTTTATGTTAACCAATCAATGTCAATGTTAATGTTCATTTGGCCGGATCGTTTTATATGGGAAAAAAAGGTCAGCCATTCGGTATGGATCTCAAAAGAAAGAAGAACTAATAAGAACGATTTCTGCATACTTGTTTTTTTCAAATCAGAGAAAATTTATCGGAGCCTTTTTGATTCTCCTAAAGTTCCTTTTTGGAAAGAAAAACATGGTATTTGCTGGTAACTTTTTATTTTTAACAGAACGCATACCCAAATCTGCAAAAAGATAAATATCTTACACGTACCAACATTATGACATAAAAAAATGTTCTCTAGAGATAAATTCGAAGAGCCTGGAATAGAAAGCCATAGCTTACTTAATTTCACATTTTTTATGACAAAACAGTACAAAATATTAGCGAAAACGATTGTAAAAGGATTGAGAATGCCGGTTATGCATAAAAATCGGTTGGGACATATTTATGGAGCTTAACAATCTCGTGAAAATACACAAAGTTTGAATCACGCCAAAATTTAATTATAAATAAAATAAAGACTTTTTTGCAATAACTTAAGCAAAATGTGTTTCTAAAGATAGCAAAATTTTTAGGGTGTCAATAGGAGTCATAATAAATAATACATAATTTTAAGAATTGTTTTATTCTGAAATATTTGTATTTATCGGTTTAGCAGATTTCTAAATTGGAATTCTTACGTTCTGTAATTTTTCGCACACAGCTTTGATCAAACCGATATATAAAAAGAAAATAGAACTCAATACCTTTCCCACAAGATCAATTTCAAATAAATTCAATGAAAAATTTGGCTTTTACAGCGGTTTTAAAAAATGTGTTTTTAAAAGTAACAACAACTGCGATTTATGGAGGTGAATAAGAGTAATATTTCATGCCAAAATGTCGGTATATGTAAGATGTTTATCTTTTTAGCAGATTTGGAAATGCGTTCTGTGAGAAATAAAAAGTTCCAAGCAAAAAACATGTTTTTTTTTTTACCAAAACGGACCTTCAGGAGAATAAAAAAGGTTCCGATGAATATTCTCCAATTAAAAAAAAGATAAGCAGAAATCGTTCTTATTCCAGAGGAACTCTAAATTTTGAAAGCTCGAACGGCCGAACCAAATTTTTGATTCTTTCTAATGTCCATCTTCATCTAGTACATCTTTGAATGTGATATAGGTAAATGCAAAATCAAAAATAAAAAACGAGGTCTGAATTTAAAAGTCAATTCATAAATTTCTTTATTTTAATATAAAAACCAAAATCAAAAATTAGCTCATTTTGACTCAGCTCGGCCACGATATTATTTTCAAAATCGATTGATTGATTCAGAAACAATTTCAAAAGTTATAATTTCAATATTTTTATTTTTTTACGACAAATGAGTTGAATTTCCTTGGGATATTTTGATAACTTGAGAAATTATAACTTTACTTAACTTTAAGCTAGAAACGTCAACTGACAAAAACCGAAACTGAATGAAATCAATTTTTAACTTTGGAAATTAAAATTTTCAACTTCTCAGGTTAAACAACTTGGCAAGTTGACAAAAGTTATTTAACTTGTACAAGTTAACAAAAGTTAGAAAAAGTGAATAAAACGGCCCTTAGATCATTTAATCTAGAGTTTTTCCGATTTTTTTTTTATTCCTTCCAAACAATACGTTTTATTAAGGTGCTCCAAATATATATTTTTTTCAGTGATAACCTCTTCATTCGACCCAAATCTCTTACCACCGAGCCATTTTTTCAGGTTTGAAAAAATCTAGAGAGTATGGTGGATAGGGGAGCAGTTCGTAGCAAAATTTTTTGGATCTTTACCATAACGACTACAGACGTGTGCGCCGGTGCGATATCATGGTGGAAGAGGTCAAAAATGAGGTCAAATGCGGTCATTTTTGCTGCGAATCCGTGTCAAATCTGTTCAAAAGTTGCGAATAATATTCGACGGTGATCGTTTACTCTTCTCAAGGTACATTCGGTTGAACATCGCCAAACACTCCTTTGAAATTGTCACACAGCTGCGCTTATGGTCGAGTGTGTGCAATCGCGGCACCCATAGCGCGGATAGCTTTTTCGTGATGTCGCCGCCTACTAGATTGAATTGCACCAAATGTATGCTAATTGGCAACATTTTTATATTTATTAGCCCTGTAGAAATTTTTTCATCTGAACATTTATTTTTCATTTTTTTTTCTCACATGATATTCTGAATTTGGAGTTAGATGCAGAGCTCGGGGCTTGAGCCCCCTGAAAGTTTTTGTTCATTTGAAATTAATTTTTCTGATCTGTTGTCACCTCTCTCCAGAGAGGCAAAAAGCAGAGAGTAAATAATGACATGTAAAGCTTCCTGAGAACATGCACATTAGCTGTTCGGATTCAGCATAAAACTAGTAGGTCATACGCTAAGGAAAAAAAAATATTAAATTTATCCAAAAAATTTTTTAATTTATCCAAAAAGCGAGTCATTTTTGCACCAATAACGCATTTGAATAAATCGACTACGTAAATATTTAAAATTTATTTGAATACTTTTTTAATTTAATTAAATATTTTAACAGAATTAATAAAAAATATATTAAAATTATGCACGAATTTTTTTAAAATATCTTTCAAATATTTACTATTTAAAAATAAACTATCGCATTTAAAGAAAATTTTAATAAAAATATTAAATTTAAAAAAAAACATATTTAAATTGAATATGTTATTAATGGTTTTATGGTATTATTTTCTTCTTATTGCGTTCATCAAATGCCATTGCTTGTATAATTTATTCTCGCTGCACTTTTTTCGTTCTCTAATTTATACTATTTTTGACAGTTGGTGCAATATTAGAAAAAGTAATGTACAAAATCTGTTTAGGCAGAAGCAAATTATGCATGTAAATGACAACCGGTCCAAAATATTCTTGAAAATACCGAGTTGCCACTCCACCCTACATAATTTAATTTCTTTGCCAAACATGCATAATATATTGCTCTTGCAACAATAACTAAATGAGAACTGTAAGAACTGCAAATGCAAGAAATTAACTCAGAAACAAAGTGCGATGCTGTTGCTGCTTGTCGGAGTATGTGTGTAAGTGTGCGATGCTGTTGCTGCTTGCTTGTATGAAATATGTGTGTACGTGTGTGGTATAAATAAAATTCAAATACGGGAAAAAAACGAGTTGTAAGGAAAATATTTGATTTATCCACGTAAATATTTAAATAAAATTGATACTCAGGCGTGGATAATGTTAATATGCATTATTTCCGTTAGTGTAGTAAATTAAAATATGATTTTATGGTTCATTCAATTATATTGATACTAATTGTTGAGCTCGAGACCAAGTATGTTAATGAACAGCTAACAACAACAACAACTCCGTATAGAGCAAATCTCACCTCAGACAAAACAGCCGTTCCGTTGGCCGCTATACCAACACATCAGTAGTCCTGCGTGATTTTCGTTGCGATCCACTCAGCTACTAAGGTTCCTTTATTCTAACAATTGTTGAAAAAATTACTTCGAATTTACTTTTGGCCGAAAGAGCAAATCTATCTATTATTAGCAACTAGAGCATTTATCTACTGTCTGTTATATGTATACCATCAGAGGGCAATCCAATCGCATTTAAACTTTCAGACATACAATATGTTAATATGGTATATTTTGAATTGGATATGGTATTGAAATTTGATAAATTGGGTTTGAATTCAAAGAAGTAAGATCCAGGAAATTCATTTGCTGGGTATTAGTTCCTTCAACATTCCAATCATAGCATGGTGCACACAGGATTATACCGATACGGTAGGTGTAGATGTAGAAAACATCTTGTGTTCTTACGTCTTATAGACATAGGCTCTCCTTGCACTATTTCTGGATTGATATCAGTTCTAACTGAATGACATCTAACACTGTTCTATCAAGACTACCTATTATGATAACTTTCCACTAGGAAGTATAATTTTACTTACATTGTGATAAAGTTGCAATTTAATCAATATTTAGACTAGAATACTGAAAATACAGAAAAAGTTTTATAGAGTTTACACAATAGTATGGTCAGTACCAGAGATAAGCAATGAGTACTAATAAAATTAGCATTGTTGCAAGTGTGTTCTTATACCAACTCAACAAAATAATTTGACTCATTCCCATTTAGTCCAAAAAATACTCATAGTACTCCCACACGTATTTGTGTCGACAAATTATTAATCTATTGTTTGTAGACTTTGTGGTTAAAGTGCGTGGCCGCTATGTCAACGAACTTTGGAAACCCAGGTTCGAACCCCAGCAGCGACAGAAAATTATTTGAATTAAAATAATTTTTCTGTACGGCCGCCACCTCTCTGCAGACAATGGCAAACCTCAGAGAGTAATCAAAATGCCATGTAAAGCTTCTTGAGAACGAGAACATTCCGTTCATCGCCGTTCGGAGTCGGCGTTAAGCATGTAGGTCCGGTTCTCGGTCAATTGTGTACAAACTTAATAACACGCACAACACAATTGATCATAAGAAGCTAGGTCAAAGTCCTTTCAAGGGCTGAAGTGGCCAGTTATTTATTTTTATTTTATTGTTTGTAGGTTAATAATTTGATTTCATTCACTTATTCATGTGAGAGAAAAATAAGTACGAGTGAGTTGAGTATTATTTTGTATTATGTCTACTCTGATATTTTGTTTAGTTTTTCGTGGGAGAAAATGAAAGAGTTACCGGTGTGAAGTTAGCCCAAACTCTTTATCCCAAGTTTTCAACTCAGCCCAACTTTTGAATTCGCCGTAAACTCAACATAAAAAAATTTTAATTTGCCGTAAATAAAAAAAATGTTACAAAACAACTAAAAAATATAAATAAGAAAGAAAAAACTTAAAAATACTGTATATTCATGCTAAACCAACATCGAAGATGTTAATATTCACTCAAATTGTAAGTTTTATTATAAAATTTCTAAGTCAGGTCATGAAAATGTTCTGAGAAGAGATAGGTGTAAAAGTCAAAGTTGTGAAGCGATTTGCTTGAAAATCGACAGATTATACCTTCAGACTGTCAGAAAAATATTTCAGTTATCCTTTTGATCGTAAAAATTGTCCTTCCTAGGACTAAGTTGCATGAAATGAGCTGCTAGCAATTTTGTAGTTTTTTTTTTGGCAAATCGACAAAAAGGATAGAAGATGAAAAGTTCTCATCCTGGATTTTTGCTCAAAATTGTAGTTTTATACGGACAATCGAATAAAACTATGCTCAAGTACCGGTCTATAGTCCTTGATACCGAAATTTGAGCTGAAATGCGAAAAAATGTGATTTTTGTATAAAAGTCCGATTTCCACACCCCGAAACATGTCCCAAAACAAAAGTTCTCATCGTGGATTTTTGATATGTGATAACTGATGGTATAAAGATGATTTTGTCCCTCATTCCCCAAATTGCTATCAATCGTCCTTCACACCGTAAAATGGCCTAGAAGTGAAAAAGTCAGTTCATGAAAATGTTATGAGAGGAGAAAGCTGTAAAAGTCGAAATTGTCATGCGATTTGCTTGAAAATCGACAGATTACACCTTCAGACTATCAGAAAAACATTTCAATTATCCTTTTGATCGTAAAAATTGTCCTTCCTAGGACTAAATTGCATGAAATGAGTTGCTAGCAATTTTGTAGTTTTTTTTTTGGCAAATCGACAAAAAGGATAGAAGATCAGTTAACACGTATCAAAAATCCAGGATGAGAACTTTTGTTTTGGGACATGTTTCGGGGTGTGGAAATCGTACTTTTATACAAAAATCACATTTTTTCGCATTTCAGCTCAAATTTCGGTATCAAGGACGATAGACCGGTACTTGAACATAGTTTCATTCAATTGTCCGTATAAAACTACAATTTTCAGGAAAAATCCAGGATGAGAACCTTTCATCTTCTATCCTTTTTGTCGATTTGCCAAAAAAAAACTACAAAATTGCTAGCAACTCATTTCATGCAATTTAGTCCTAGGAAGGACAATTTTAACGATCAAAAGGATAATTGAAATGTTTTTCTGATAGTCTGAAGGTATAATCTGTCGATTTTCAAGCAAATCGCTTGACAATTTTGACTTTTACAGCTTTCTCCTCTCATAACATTTTCATGAACTGACTTTTTCACTTCTAGGCCATTTTACGGTATGAAGGACGATTGATAGCAATTTGGGGAATGAGGGACAAAATCATCTTTATACCATCAGTTATCACACATCAAAAATCCATGATGAGAACTTTTGTTTTGGGACATGTTTCGGGGTGTGGAAATCGGACTTTCATACAAAAATCACATTTTTTCCGATTTTGGCTCAAATTTCGGCACAAAGGACGATAGACCGGTACTTGAGCATAGTTTTATTCGATTGTCCGTATAAAACTACAATTTTGAGCAAAAATCCAGGATGAGAACTTTTCATCTTGCATCCTTTTTGTCGATTTGTCAAAAAAAAAAAACTACAAAATTGCTAGCAACTCATTTCATGCAATTTAGTCCTAGGAAGGACAATTTTTACGATCAAAAGGATAATTGAAATGTTTTTCTGATAGTCTGAAGGTATAATCTGTCGATTTTCAAGCAAATCGCTTGACAATTTTGACTTTTACAGCTTTCTCCTCTCATAACATTTTCATGACCTGGCTTTTTACACTTCTAGGCCATTTTACGGAATGAAGGACGATTGAAAGCAATTTGTTGATGATGAGAATTATTTGTATTTTAAATTCCATACTTTTGGTTTAACATCATTTTTTTTCATTGCGGCGAATTCAGCATTCAAAAGTTTTTGCGGCGAATTGAGCAAAAAGTTGGGCTGAAGATTTTGGACTATCTTCACAGAAGTAAAGAGTTGAGTACTATTTTGTGTTATGCCTCAAAAATGATAGAGATAAGATTACGCGTCCCGCAGTCCCGTTATCTAATGCTCTCTTTCTCAATTGAGTGCATGACATCACGCAGCGCTTCTGCTTTACAAAAATTTATGAAAATGTGCGATCGCTTAGGCAAATGGATAAAATTGAAAATAAATTCTTGCGGAAAAGTAAATTTAAAAAAACTACTCTTCTGTATAAAAATATGAGTATTTTCGAATACGAAAAAGTTTTAATTTTTTAAACCTTCACGATTTTTATCGCTAAGCCTTTCGAGACCGACAAAATTTTATAAGTTTATTTCTTTTATAATTCTTAAAAAACATATTTTTTAAGAATTATATTGTGAGCTTAATGCCAAATAATTCATGAAGCAACAGGTTGCTACAACAGGTTGCTAAAAATTTTATAAGTTTAGGAGGTCAATATACATATTATAAAAATAAGAACAAAAAAAAGATTTAGGCGTGTGCCCCAAAGTCAAATTATTCCAAATTCTGACAAAAGCACTGGATGACGTCATGCTCTCTCTCTCTCTCTCTCTCTCATTTGCGGAACGCGTAATCTTGTTTCTATTATTCTTGGTTATGCCTTTGCTTTTTGCAAAACAGTTACAGATCGATTCTGTGCTTTAGCGGTAACAGCAATATTGTTACCGAAACTCGTTACCGGTCTTGAAATCGGTATTCTGTGCACTGTGTAATATTAATTATCATAAAATTAATATATAAATTATATATAGATAACACCGCAACTGCGCCGGCGTAGTGCGTGCATATTTCCTGCCAAAAAAAAAACAAATATTATACCAAAAGCTAACAAAATGCAAATAATTCTATGTATTTACTACTCATTTTCCATTTCGTGTTTCACCACACGAAAGAAAGAGCTTCATTTCGATAAGTTGAGTTTACGACTGTTAAAAGCGTTACCGTTATTCATGGTTTCATGGTTTCAATTCCACAGAAATCGGAGGTGCCCCAATTTTCACCAATGGCCTCCTTTTCCCTAAATTGCGCATTAAATTAATCAGGGCTGCACAAATTTAAGCCACACCAAAATGCTAACGAACCAGCAATTTTTATTGGGCTGTCCATATAATTCGATCACTTCGAGTTGTCGCAGAAGTGTTAATAATGACAGAGTAACGTTGAAAATATCGTCTTAAGGCTACATTTAAAAACAAAACAAAACGCCGAAATCAATTTAAATTCCTGCAAATGTCATTTAAATATTTCATATTCGGGCACAAGTCCACCTAAGGTGACACTTTCGGGCACAAGATACAAGCCGATTCTGTTGTGGCTTGATTTTCTTTTTGATCTGTAAAGCGATAAGAAGCAGCAGCAACAAGACAACAACAACAACAACACGGCAATAACTAAAGTGTGTGAACGATCAGGCATCATTGGTGGAACCCATTAAAATTAAATTAACTTATCAGCAACAGAGATCAGTTATTTTATTACGATTGTCCACGGCAAAACACGATCATTTTAATGTCAAACGGGCAGCGGGCAGAGTTTGTGACAAACCGGGCTGGTAAAAAAAAAGAAGAAAAAGATGAAAATGATTAAGGAGCAGAGAGGAGTTGGAATTTGTGTGTTGCTCATCAACCCCCGGGTGGCTTATACATGTTGAAGGTTGTACTAATTTTCAAAATTGGAACTTTTATAATTGTATGTTTTCATCTACTGGTTGAAATTGATTCCAGCTCGTTACCACTTCACCTGCTAAACATGATTTTATGCTCCACAATTTCCAAGGTTTTATTGTTTTCGAGCTCAATAGAACAGTCATCAAACATGTTTTCCATTAGCTTTATTTTTATTTAACTTCTCGGCGTTAGTTCCTGTGGCTTGATCCTGCCCGTTCTTGCTTTCATTCGTTCGTTCTCTACTTAATAGCCACAAAAATAAGCAATAAATTTATTTTTATCACTTTTTAATGCCTCGCAGTCATTATCTAAAAGGTTGACCCTAGCGCTGAAAGGTGTTTATATGTCAATGTTTTTTTTTTTTTGTATCTGTTGTTTTTGTTTTTGGTTTTGTGCAACTCTAATAAGCTGATCGTAGCTGATCCTCCTGCTCGCTGCCTTGTATCCCCGTCAAACGCACTCACAAAACTCGCAACCTGTTCCATTCGTAGAGAAAAAAAAAAGTGTCAAAACATTTTGTTCGCATTAAATGCACATAAATTAAAGGAATGCGGCGGCGGCGGCGTTAGTTTGTTTATGCCCGAGATGCTGTGTGCCGCCACCTGAGCTAAGCGCATTTTGTGGTTAAAATCCTATCTGCAACGTTGTCGGCGGCAACATCAGGTGCTCCTCTTTGGTTTCTATGCTGTGAAGCGCAGATATTGCTAATAAGTATCAGTGGTGGTGTTGGACCCAAACTAGTTGGGTTGTTCGGGTCGTTTTTTAAAGGCACTTTAAGCGCTTTTTGCTGGCCTTTTTATTTCTTGCCTTGGCTTGTCTGTCATTCATCGTTTCCGCTTATCTTAAATTTTAATTATGTTTGTGCGAACAACATTAGCGAGTTTTAAATGCTGCTAATAGTCGTGAGCGATTATAAGTTGCAGATGTTTGTGCGTGTGTGTGTGTGTGTGTGTGTGTGTATCAAATATGTTATGCTTTTTAGTAGACTTCCTGCTGTATCCTTTAATAAAATGCTATTCGAATGATCATTTGCAAATTGAGCATCGAGCTGGTAAAGCGGCAAATAAAACCAAACAAATATGTTAAAAGTAGTCCAGTCGACACAAGTAATAGACAGAGATCAATTTGTCCAAGCAGAATACTTTATGTGGTAGAATCCACACCAATTTTAAGGTTTATTCAGTATTCGCACAACTTTAATAATTCGGATCCCAAAGAAATTTTAAATGACGTGCCCCAGGATCGGCGATTTTGTTGCTTTTTCCAATATGATCTTTAACGTGATAATAAATCCTTTTAAAAAAGTTTTCAATTGTGTCAAAAAGATTGTTTTGTGTAGATTTATCCCTTCTACAAATAATGCTTTTCATGGTTTTTGATAAAATCGTAATACATCAGGCAAATATACGAGGTGTGTTAAAAAAATAAGGAGAATTTTGATACAGCGCGGGCTGTGTTTTCACGTGATGAAGTTGCGTTTTACAGTGCAGGTTCTAAATAAAAACTTTTTAACAAAAAACAAATCCGACGTCAAAATCACTACAAAGTAAAAAATAATTTTAAATAACTTTTCCCATTAATTTCTTGATCAAATTTTAAAAGTTATTTATATGTATTATAATATTGGAAATCTTATCATTTTCATTTTTTCTATTTTGTTTTATTGTCATCAATATATTAATTGTTTATGTACATAAAAGCTTTGAAGTCGGCGCTTATCTTTCTAATTCGATCTTTTTATATTAATTTTTTCTAATTTGTTTAATAATCATAAAAATATTAATAACTTTATGAATATAAAAGCTTTTTAGCGATTTTTTTCTTTCAGTTGGCAATTGTTGAGTACGCTGAATGTAGCCAATGTGTTCCATGCATTATTTGTGCAGCTGTTACACACTATGTCATATTCAATATGAGCTTTACAAGCTCACCCAAACCAGCATAATAAGAATGTTTATGTGTACAAAGCTTTTAAAATTACTACAGTGTCACCAAGGCAGCATAGCATCAAATAAAAAAGTTTAAAGTAGTGCAAAGATGGTAAAAGATCATGATTGTGTGTCAAAAACTAGCGACGACTCCAAAGCTCTTATGTTCATAAAGCAATTAATATATTGATGATAATAAAACAAAATAGAAAAAATGAATAATTACCGATATATAATAATTTGCTTAAAGTGCCACACCCTATGTACAATCCCGCCCACTTTTGCAATTATTCTACCGACTCACCCACCTGATTATTCAATATTAGTACCCTAGTGTCAATATTAACTGAGATATAGTATTTTAATAATATTGCCACACCCCTTTGTTGAATAACGCCCACTTTTTGACTGTAATTTGTAATAACTATGCCTACCCATGTACTAAATTTCAGCAACATGTTGTCAATATCGACTGAGATACAGTATTTTAATACTATTGCCACGCCCTTTGTTGAATAGCGCCCACTTTTTTACCGTAATTTTTAGTAACTGTGCCTACCCATGTACTAAATTTCAGTACGCTAGTGTCAATATTATTCGAGATACAGTGTTTTTCTAATATGACCACACCCCTTTGTCAAATAACGCCCACTTTATTGACTGTAGTTTGTAATAGTGCTGCCTATTCCAGTATTTTAACTGTAAATTTCAGTACAATAAAGTCAATATTAACTGAAATACAGTGTTTTTCTAATATTGACACGCCCCTTTGTCGAATATCACCCACTTTTTTAAAAACGGACTTCCGCGTTCATGATATCTATCTGTTGACAACAAATTTCGGAAATCGGGCAAGTGCTTTAGAAGTTATCGATGTACATACATTTAAAAAAAAAAAAAAAAACAAAAAAAGCGGACAAACCAACGAACTTGAGAACCACCTCCTTTTTGAAGTCGGTTAAAAACTTGAAAAAGGCACTGTTTTCAAAATACATCGGCATAGCATTGAATTGTTACTCAATGGGTATATGTAGGTGCTAGAAAAAAAAAATCAAAACGTCGTTGAATTATTACTCAGTGAATATATTAGCTACGATGATGTTCAAAAAGGAAATTTAAGGACTTATCCCTGGCCTTACTATTAAAATTAAAAAAAAATATGACGTCGTCCCGTCGCACATAGGGGTATTTACCTCGAAAAATCGCTCAAAAATATTTGCTTGGTCCCAATTAAGTGATACTTGACTGAATCAACTCTAGAGGAGTTATAAAGCATGTCAAATTAAGGCATAAATTAAGGGGGGTAATGTTTTGAAACTGTTTTGTTTTTAATTTTTTTTTCTCTGAATTCATATTATATATTATATTAAATATTCAACCTTTTAAGAATATTCTGTGAAGATTTGAGATGAATCGGAGCAAAACTCATGAATTTACAGCCGTTTAAGCAACTGCACTCATACATGACTCAGTGTTAAAGCGAAATTTTAAAGTGTTTTCCCACAACTCACGTTTTCAAAGTCGGTGCCCCTCATAACATCAAAACTACTGCACCGATCTTTTTGAAGTTTTGAACACTTTTTCTGTACATAATTTACGAGGTAACGCTGGAAAGTTTTTTTAAAATTTGTTAATATTTTTTTTTACAATAATAAATTAACCGATTTTTTCTAGACACACGTCAGGGACAATAAAATCTGGGGGGGTGGTAATGGGCAGCATTTTCTTTTGGTTTTACTTTTTGACAACTTCCTTCTTTAGCTGTTGTAAAAATTGTTACCCAATAACACCCTATTATATAACAAAAGGTCCATCATACAAAAAAAAAAAACTGGCATACATTCACAATAAATGCAATATCTATTTAATTAATCTATTTTTTTTTTTTTTATTACGGAGGATAGGGATAAATTAGGGATCCCTATCCCTAAGAATAAGGACAAGTATTAAGAAATACTATCACTTCAAAATCTACGGGTGTGTCCACGACCGCATGTAGATCCGCCAGTGTTGTGGCATGACAGTGTATCTTCCATTCGTTCCAAAAGTTGTCTTAATTCATAGTCTTTATAAATATTCCTATAAATGCTGGTTAAATTTTAAAGGCCGATGTTGATTTTGAATAAAACACAAATTATTTAGGAAATTATTGTCATTTCTTTTTATTATGATAATATTGGTATGGTTTAATTATGTATGGAAAAAAATATCGGCCAAATGGCAGCCGCGACCTCGGCGGCACACCTCCATCCGATGGTCCAAATTTTCGATGACTCTGAGACATAAGTGAGGTTCTATGCCGTTAATGTGCTGGATTATCTCATCCTTTAGCTCTTGAATTGTTGCTGGTTAATCGACGTACACCTTTTCTTTCAAATAACCCCAAAGAAAGAAGTCCAACGGTGTCAAATCACATGATCTTGGCGGCCAATTGAAATCGCCAACACGTGAGATAACACGGCCATTGAATTTGTCGAGCAAAAGAGCCATTGTTTCATTAGCTGTGTGGCAAGTGGCACAGTTCTGTTGAAACCATATATCTTCCACATCCATATCTTCCAATTCGGGCCATAAAAAGTTCGTTATCAGCTCCCGATAGCGAACACCATTCACAGTAATTGCCTGACCGGCCTCATTTTGGAAAATATGCGGCCCAATGATGTCGCCAGCCCATAAATCGCACCAAACAGTCACTCTTTGTGGGTGCATTGGTTTTTCGACAATCACTCTTGGATTATCATTTGCCCAAATGCGGCAATTCTGCTTATTGACGAATCCACTGAGGTGAAAATGTGCCACATCACTGAAGATAATTTCTTCGAAAATTGATCATCCACTGTTGTCATTTCTTGCCACCATTTCGACCTTTAGTTCTTGAGTCAATTGCACCTTGTTAGCGTGTAAATGCAAATCTTTATGCATTATGTTCATCAACGACGTGCGTGAGAGGTGCAATTGTTGGGCACGACGACGAGTTGAGGTGGACTGCTCTTCAGCCACACTATCGTGAACAGCAGCAATATTTTCTGCAGTACAAGCTGTACGAGCATGCACTGGTGTTTTCACATCTCCTACAGACCCGGTTTGGTCAATTTTTGCTCGATTTTTTCGATTGTACGCATATTTGGAGGATTAAATTGACCGAAAAAATTACGAAGTGCACGATATGCATTTTGATTTGACAGCCCATTTTCATAATAAGCCTGAATAACTTTAACGCGTTGCTCGATTGTGAATCTTTCCATGGTTCAAATTGAGTTAGTCTGAAATTGAGAAATGTCAAATGAAATGCAGAAAAAAACTTGACGTTTAGCTGTGGTTTACATTCAACATCGGCCATTAAAATTTAATTACCCTTTACATCTTTGCTTGAATCATCTTAAAGGCAGAGAGATTCAAACTACAGCTATGAGTATGAGAATGCATACATTTTTTTTAAAATGGAATAATCTCAATATATTTAATATTATTTATAATTTTTATTTTTCGGTACATCATGTCACATTCGGTACATGTGACGCAGTACCCTTCGAATGATATAAGTTCCCTTCCTTTTTTTTATTATAAATATTAAAAAACTGTACGACAACATTCGATGTTGGTGTATTAATATATAAGATTAGTTTATTTTTGGTTTTGTTGGCGATTTTTCATTTTCCAAACTCGCTGAGTTCTATGATTAAAGTTATAATGTGATGGAAAAGGTTTATTCGTTGACCTTATGGCTTAAATATAAACAAATAATAACATCACCATGACACGAAAAGACCTTCTTAACCCTTTCAGTCCCGAGACGAATCTAGTGGTAGAATAGTTTTTTGAGGAATGGTTCTAAAAAAATTGTTTTTTTTTTTTATTTTTACATTTTCTCATCTGGATTTTAGGGGTAAAAAAAGTTCATAGTTTCAATGACGTTCTTTATTCAGCTGTGTGAAACTTGTAGAAAAGCATTGGCTCCTCGTTTGGTGTAAAGAAACGCGTTACATTTATACTAGAAAACATGATACTAAAAAAATATTATTACTGAAATGGGAGAGTTGCTTAAGCTTGATAAGTTTGCCCTAACTTTAGTGCCATAAATAGTTATTTCAAAATAGATCCTCTTACCATAGCTAGCGTTACTTAAATGCCTACATTATGTTCAGTTATATAAATTGCGATTCTATGGTTTAAAAACAAAACTTTATATGTAGGTTTCGTAGACTGTCTAAGATGTTTGAAGATCATTTTGAATGTCGTGACCTCCTAAAGCTAATTAAATCAATTTACTTTCTGAGGAACTTTCGATAAAATACCTTTATATAGAAATACAATCATCAGCTTCTTTCAAGTAAATTTCTATCATGTTCAACTAAGAACCCATCATTAATCTGAACCGTTGAGTGCTTTTTCTTGTATCAATTTTTCTGTAAAAAAAATTATTGCATTCTACAGAAAACGAATGATAGATGATAATTTTACAGAAGCTAATAAGTATCATTAGATATATATATTAATACCAAAAAAACTAAAAATGGCATAAATGTTTAAAAAACTTCATCCTGTCAACAAAGTTTTAATTTTAATTAAGTCCAATGGCCGCTTGGGACTATCAAATTTCCACGGCTTGAGCTGCAATTAATTCAATTCAATTTTTATTGAAAGCCAAGCTCATCTCAATAACATAAAGATTAAAGATTATTTTGTCGTAAATTCTTCCTTCAAAGATGCAACGCAAATAACAACACTTAACATTCGCATTTGAGCAGATATTAATTGCATTGTTGCATTTGTTGCTGCCACACTCGTTTCATCGAACAAAAACCGAAAGCGTTTTTACGATATTTTTATGATCAAATGTTGATAAAAAAGTTATGTTTTTTTTTTTTGCTTTTCGTTAAAAACCGCAGTCGAGGTCAATTAAAAAATAATTCTTCCTACCATCTTTAGACGATACAACAAAGTGCTACGCACCGTTTTATTACTCTATGAGCGGTCGTTAACGATACTATGTAATACGTTTTTATGTCATATTAATCGACAACACTTGAGATGGTTAAGCATTTGATACCAATTTGCTACAAGTCAATTTAGAAAATTTTATAATTTTTTCGCTTAAAATAAAGAAAAAAATAAATTCCACATCGATTAACATTGGAATAAAAGTCGTAAATGCAACAATGTCGCATGCGACTGGGTTGATTTTAATGGGAAGTTGCTGCTGCTGCGACTGCTGCTGTTCAATAAAACGCTTAAGAGAGTCGCAACTTTTTCGCCCATAAAATAATCCAATTTACCAAACCAAGAAAATGTAAAAATTTGCTTTGTTTTGTTTTTTTTTTTTAATTTTTTTCCTCTCCTTAGGTTCATAGCTTACGTACATCTGTTCGTTCGATCGTTCTTTGCATTACGACGAAAGCCATTTAGATAAGAGCCTCACATGAATTTAAACACCTACAGATTTAGTTTTTGGTCTATGAGCTGTTACCACGTTCTCATTTTGGCTTTATTCGACCAGCATCCTCTAGGTGGAATTTTATTGCAAATCAGTTCTTTTGGCAGCAAAAACAAAAAAAAAACGCTTTGAACAACTTTGAGCCATTATGTTTTAATATCATTTTGTTTTTATTTTGTTTTTTCTTTTTATTATATATGTATGTATGTTACCATACGGTACTATGAAACCGGGTTTATCTTAAATTTTTGTCACTCTTCATGTGGCAATGTTTAAGATTCCTTTTGTTCATTTTCGCTCTAGTTATGCGATGTTTGTTCTTTTTTGTTTTAGTTTTTTTGCTGTTGTTCTTGTTGTAAACTTAAAAACTAAGAAATGGTTCATACATTACGTCGTAACTACTTTTGAGGATATTTAGATAAGGCACATTTTAATGAAGTGCTTTGTTGGGATAGATTTATCAGATGGGTACTAAATACAAAATATTCTTGTTTAGTGTTTCAGATTATCCAACAACTGAAAGCAAAAGATGAGGTATATGTGGTATGAGGCCTTGAAATCTTCGATGAGAATGTGGAAAAAATCTACAAGCTATACGAATAAGTTTTATGCTGACCCCAAATGGCTGAAATTCGTGTCTTTAAAAAGCATTTTGTACTCTCATTTCAGTTACAAAAATGTTCAGTTCCATGTGGGATTCGAACTATGAACCTCGCGTTGCGTAAAAATGGCATTTCGTTCGCGCGATCATTCACAATCATTATTCATCATAATCATTCATCACTCATCATTCATTATTCATTATTCATCATTCATCATTCATCATTCATCATTCATCATTCATCATTCATCATTCATCATTCATCATTCATCATTCATCATTCATCATTCATCATTCATCTTTCATCATTCTTCATTCATCATTCATCATTCCTCATTCCTCATTCATTCATCATTCATCGTCCATCATTAATCATTATCGTTAATCATTCATCATTCATCATTCATCATTTATCATTTATTATTTATCACTTATCATTTATCATTCATCATTCATCATTCATCATTCATCATTCATCATTCATCATTTATCATTCATTATTTATAATACATCATTCATCATTCATCAGTCATCATTCATCATTCATCATTCATCATTCATCATTCATCATTCATCATTCATCATTCATCATTCATCATTCATCATTCATCATTCATCATTCATCATTCATCATTCATCATTCATCATTCATCTTTCATCATTCTTCATTCATCATTCATCATTCCTCATTCCTCATTCATTCATCATTCATCGTCCATCATTAATCATTATCGTTAATCATTCATCATTCATCATTCATCATTTATCATTTATCATTTATCGCTTATCATTTATCATTCATCATTCATCATTCATCATTCATCATTCATAATTCATCATTCATCATTCATCATTCATCATTTATCATTCATTATTTATAATACATCATTCATCAGTCATCATTCATCATTCATCATTCATCATTAATCATTCATCATTCATCATTCATCATTCATCATTCATCATTCATCATTCATCATTCATCATTCATTATTCATCATTCATCATTCATTATTCATTATTCATCATTCATCATTCATCATTCATCATTCATCATACATCATTCATCATTCATCATTCATCATTCATCATTCATCATTCATCATTCATCATTCATCATTCATCATTCATCATTCATCATTCATCATTCATCATTCATCTTTCATCATTCATCATTCATCATTCATCATTCATCATTCATCATTCATTATTCATCATTCTTCATTCATCATTCATCATTCCTCATTCCTCATTCCTCATTCCTCATTCATTCATCGTCCATCATTAATCATTATCGTTAATCATTCATCATTCATCATTCATCATTTATCATTTATCATTTATCACTTATCATTTATCATTCATCATTCATCATTCATCATTCATCATTCATCATTCATCATTCATCATTCATCATTCATCATTCATTATTTATAATACATCATTCATCATTCATCATTCATCATTCATCATTCATCATTCATCATTCATCATTCATCATTCATCATTCATCATTCATCATTCATCATTCATCATTCATCATTCATCATTCATCATTCATCATTCATCATTCATCATTCATCATTCATCATTCATCATTCATCATTCATCATACATCATTCATCATTCATCATTCATCATTCACCATTCATCATTCATCATTCATCATTCATCATTCATCATTCATCATTCATCATTCATCATTCATCATTCATCATTCATCATTCATCATTCATCATTCATCATTCATCATTCATCATTCATCATTCATCATTCATCATTCATCATTCATCGTTCATCATTCATCATTCATCATTCATCATTCATCATTCATCATTCATCATTCATTATTCATCATTCATCATTCATGATTCATCATTCATCATTCATCATTCATCATTCATTATTCATCATTCATCATTCATCATTCATCATTCGTCATTTATCATTCATCATTCATCATTCATCACTTATAATTCATCATTCATCACTTTTCAGTCGTCATTAATCCTTCGCCGTTCATCATACATCGTTCATCATTCATCTTTCATCATACATAATATATCATACATCATACATCATTCATATTTCATCACACATCATTCATCATTCATCATTCAGCATTCATCATTCATCATTCATCATTCATCATTCATCATTCATCATTCATCATTCATCATTCATCATTCATCATTCATCATTCATCATTCATCATTCATCATTCATCATTTATCGTTCATCATTCATCATTCATCATTCATCATTCATCATTCATCATTCATCATTAATCATTAATCATTCATCATTCATCATTCATCATTCATCATTCATAACTCATCATTCATCATTCATCATTCATCATTAATCATTCATCATTCATCATTCATCATTCATCATTCATCATTCATCATTCATCATTCATCATTCATTATTCATTATTCATCATTCATCATTCATCATTCATCATTCATCATTCATCATTCATAATTCATCATTCATCATTCATCATTCATCATTCATCATTCATCATTCATCATTCATCGTTCATCATTCATCATTCATCATTCATCATTCATCATTAATCATTAATCATTCATCATTCATCATTCATCATTCATCATTCATCATTCATCATTCATCATTCATCATTCATCATTCATCTTTCTTCATTCATCACAGATCATTCATCATTCATCATTCATCATTCATCATTCATCATTCATCATTCATCATTCATCATTCATCATTCATCATTCATCATTCATCATTCATCATTCATCATTCATCATTCATAATTCATCATTCATCATTCATCATTCATCATTCATCATTAATTATTCATCATTCATCATTCATCATTCATCATTCATCATTCATTATTCATTATTCATCATTCATCATTCATCATTCATCATTCATCATTCATCATTCATCATTCATCATTCATAATTCATCATTCATCATTCATCATTCATCATTCATCATTTATCATTTATCACTTATCATTTATCATTCATCATTCATCATTCATCATTCATCATTCATCATTCATCATTCATCATTCATTATTTATAATACATCATTCATCATTCATCATTCATGATTCATCATTCATCATTCATCGTTCATCATTCATCATTCATCATTCATCATTCATCATTCATCATTCATCATTCATTATTCATCATTCATCATTCATGATTCATCATTCATCATTCATCATTCATCATTCATTATTCATCATTCATCATTCATCATTCATCATTCGTCATTTATCATTCATCATTCATCATTCATCACTTATAATTCATCATTCATCACTTTTCAGTCGTCATTAATCCTTCGCCGTTCATCATACATCGTTCATCATTCATCTTTCATCATACATAATATATCATACATCATACATCATTCATATTTCATCACACATCATTCATCATTCATCATTCAGCATTCATCATTCATCATTCATCATTCATCATTCATCATTCATCATTCATCATTCATCATTCATCATTCATCATTCATCATTTATCGTTCATCATTCATCATTCATCATTCATCATTCATCATTCATCATTCATCATTAATCATTAATCATTCATCATTCATCATTCATCATTCATCATTCATAACTCATCATTCATCATTCATCATTCATCATTAATCATTCATCATTCATCATTCATCATTCATCATTCATCATTCATCATTCATCATTCATTATTCATTATTCATCATTCATCATTCATCATTCATCATTCATCATTCATAATTCATCATTCATCATTCATCATTCATCATTCATCATTCATCATTCATCGTTCATCATTCATCATTCATCATTCATCATTCATCATTAATCATTAATCATTCATCATTCATCATTCATCATTCATCATTCATCATTCATCATTCATCATTCATCATTCATCATTCATCATTCATCATTCATCTTTCTTCATTCATCACAGATCATTCATCATTCATCATTCATCATTCATCATTCATCATTCATCATTCATCATTCATCATTCATCATTCATCATTCATCATTCATCATTCATCATTCATCATTCATCATTCATCATTCATAATTCATCATTCATCATTCATCATTCATCATTCATCATTAATTATTCATCATTCATCATTCATCATTCATCATTCATCATTCATTATTCATTATTCATCATTCATCATTCATCATTCATCATTCATCATTCATCATTCATCATTCATCATTCATAATTCATCATTCATCATTCATCATTCATCATTCATCATTCATCATTCATCATTCATCATTCATCATTCATCATTCATCATTCATCATTTATCGTTCATCATTCATCATTCATCATTCATCATTCATCATTCATCATTCATCATTAATCATTAATCATTCATCATTCATCATTCATCATTCATCATTCATAACTCATCATTCATCATTCATCATTCATCATTAATCATTCATCATTCATCATTCATCATTCATCATTCATCATTCATCATTCATCATTCATTATTCATTATTCATCATTCATCATTCATCATTCATCATTCATCATTCATCATTCATAATTCATCATTCATCATTCATCATTCATCATTCATCATTCATCATTCATCGTTCATCATTCATCATTCATCATTCATCATTCATCATTAATCATTAATCATTCATCATTCATCATTCATCATTCATCATTCATCATTCATCATTCATCATTCATCATTCATCATTCATCATTCATCATTCATCTTTCTTCATTCATCACAGATCATTCATCATTCATCATTCATCATTCATCATTCATCATTCATCATTCATCATTCATCATTCATCATTCATCATTCATCATTCATCATTCATCATTCATCATTCATCATTCATAATTCATCATTCATCATTCATCATTCATCATTAATTATTCATCATTCATCATTCATCATTCATCATTCATCATTCATCATTCATTATTCATTATTCATCATTCATCATTCATCATTCATCATTCATCATTCATCATTCATCATTCATCATTCATAATTCATCATTCATCATTCATCATTCATCATTCATCATTTATCATTTATCACTTATCATTTATCATTCATCATTCATCATTCATCATTCATCATTCATCATTCATCATTCATCATTCATTATTTATAATACATCATTCATCATTCATCATTCATGATTCATCATTCATCATTCATCATTCATCATTCATCATTCATCATTCATCATTCATCATTCATCATTCATCATTCATCATTCATCATTCATCATTCATCATTCATCATTCATCATTCATCATTTATCATTCATCATTCATCATTCATCATTCATCATTCATCATTCATCATTCATCATTCATCATTCATCATTCATCATTCATCATTCATCGTTCATCATTCATCATTCATCATTCATCATTTATCATTAGTCATTCATTATTCATCATTCATCATTCATTATTCATCATTCATCATTCATCATTCATCATTCATCATTCATCATTCATCATTCATCATTCATCATTCATCATTCATCATTCATCGTTCATCATTCATTATTCATTATTCATCATTCATCAATCATCATTCGTCATTTATCATACATCATACATCATTCATATTTCATCACACATCATTCATCATTCATCATTCATTATTCATCATTCATCAATCATCATTCGTCATTTATCATACATCATACATCATTCATATTTCATCACACATCATTCATCATTCATCATTCATCATTCATCATTCATCATTCATCATTCATCATTCATCATTCATCATTCATCATTCATCATTCATCATTCATCATTCATCATTCATAGTTCATCGTTCATCGTTCATCATTCATCATTCATCATTCATCATTCATCATTAATCATTAATCATTAATCATTCATCATTCATCATTCATCATTCATCATTCATCATTCATGATTCATCATTCATCATTCATCATTCATCATTCATCATTCATTATTCATCATTCATCATTCGTCATTCATCATTCATCATTCGTCATTCATCATTCATCATTCATAATTCATCATTCATCACTTATCATTCATCATTCATCACTTTTCATTCGTCATTCATCCTTCGCCATTCATCACACATCGTTCATCATTCAGCTTTTATCATTCATAATATATCATACATCATACATCATTCATCTTTCATCACAAATCATTCATTGTTCATCCTTCATTCTTCATTCTTATCATTCATTGTATTCAAAGAGTCGTTGAACATTTTTCAAAACTCTCTGCAATTGAGTGGTTAACATTTAAAGTAACCGTTGCAAAACAAGTTATCGCTTTGGTTTTATGAACAACACTAACAAAGGCTGCGTCTTGCAAATAATTGCATCTCTATTTTGTATGCCATAAATAGAAGCCACATAAAATTTATTTTTATGGCTCTAAACAACTGATAAGAGAATGTTTTTCGAATCTTCGAGGCATGGTTAATAAATTCAAATGTTAAAAAATTAATAAAAAAACCACAACCAAATAAAACGCTGCTAATTGCATATAACAACACGGTTTAGTTATCTTAAGATATAAATAAAACTTGCTGAAGTTATAAAAGGACTTGTTTTGAAACGAAATAAATTGACAACATTTGCGCACGCGTAGCGCACATAAATTTAGTTGCGTGTTTCGCAAAACCACAAAAATACGTTTTCGCTAATTTTACCCTATTTCTTCAAATTGGCTACTTTGAACACGTGTGCATTTTTGCAGCAAACTTCATATGCTTTGCAGTTTCATTCATTTTTGATCCTTCAAGGATAATTAGTACAGTTATTCAATGGTTCGACTATTTTGAACAATTCAACCACAAAACTGTCTGTAATTTTAACCACAAATTGTGCATTTATGCAGCTCAGGTTGTGTTTGTGTGACGGCCTTTAGGTTTGAATAGAGCGCCTGCGCACAGTTTGAGTTCGAAAACATTTTCAAAACTGTTTTTAGATTTTAATTGGCTTTTGTTTTTTTTTTCTTCTTATTACAATTATTGCACGCATTATTTTCTTGTGATGACTGCTGAGTGCGCGCGCTTGCACTTTAATTTCTTTTCGTCCTTTTTTTGTCGCTTAATGAACGACCAGACGAACGGTTGATCCGGTCAGTCAATCATTAGTCAACCACATTTGAGCATAATTAGAAAATTAGAGGCGCTCAGTAGGAGTGGCAGGCGCTGAAAGTGCAGGATTGGCGTCGCTTTGCCAGAGCGCAGGAGTTGTGTGTCCTTTCTTTTCTTGGCATTCGCTCATTCGTTGTCGGCAAACAAGCGGAAAGAAAATCATCAAGTAATGTAGACAAATTGCTGTGAACTTTAATGGTTTTTGTTCTATTTTATAATTTGTGTTATTGTTGGTGGTTTATACTTTTGTTTTTTTTTTTTTTTGCTATTGTAACTGTAACATACGGTGTATTTCCGTTCCGTATGTAGCACAAGATTAAGTCGATCATTAGATGAGTTATTTTAAGCAGGATATAAAATAATTGTTGGTTCTTCCATTACAGGCTTACATCGCATAATCTTTTAACTGTATCAACGACATGTGTTGATATTCTCTATTTTTGGTCATTATTAAGGTTGGCTTCAGAATGTTTTTCAAGGAGTTCAGAATTTGAAATTGAGAATGTGAAACTAACCCGAAGTTTTGATTTCGCCATAAACTTAACCCAAATCAATTTTATTTCGCAACAAATAATTGAAAGTTAAAAAAAACGACTTAATAATATTTTTCTATATAAAATTAAGAAAAAAAAAAAATAACATCAATCAAATACAGCTCTAACAACTTTAACAGCGAGTAGCATAAAACAAGAATACTTAAAAATGCTGGATATATTATATTATTAAGATTCAACATTGACATTTAAGAGGTTATTCTCAATATAAAACGGACAATATTTTCTTTTTTCACAAATTACTATTTATTATCCTTCATAATGTGGTACAACCCCAAAAAAATGGTATAAACTTTGATTATTTTCCTAATAAAAACCGCAAAGGCGTTAAGGATGAAAAGTTTTCGTCTTGAATTTTTGCTAAAAAATTAGAATAATTTATAATTTAGAATAATAAATTGACACTATGGTTTCAAATTTAGTCTATAGCCCTTGGTATCGAAATCTAAGCCGGGATGATATAAACGTGATTTTTGTATAAAAATCCACTTTCTCACTATAAAACATTCCGATTTTATTTCCTTAAAACATAAAAAAAATTTCTCCAGACGCACTTTAAATGAGAATTATAAGCAAATTCTTAAAGAATTTTGAAATGCCTTATTTTATTTATCAACATAATGATTTTGTTTCTTAATATATTGTACCTCATCCGCCATTTTTATAATTTTTCGATTTCAATTAATACAATTGCAATCCATAAAAAAAGCGTTTGTAACAGCGATGGAGCCAAAGCTCTTCCACCGAATTTTGAAATAGAGAAAAGAGACGAGGAGTCCAATTTGAAGATAATGGTGGATGATGCGTCAATTCGTAGCGCAATTTATACAGTTTTTCTTATGCAGAGTCTAGATGCGAAATTCACCTTTCTTTTTTGTTTACAAAAATCTTCAGGATTGCTTGCTTTCGATTGGGTTCAAAGCAGAATTGAATGACATATCAGTCTGAAAATTACTTCTATTTGGTAGATGGTACTTCACATGGGTGCTGCGCTTGTGGTGCCTTTCGCCATGATTCTTCGCCTTTCCGTCGTATAATACATTAAGGGGTTAGGTCACCCTAGACGCTGCAAATAAAACTCACTTTGGAATTTTTTTTTTTCAAAAATACTACGCAATTAATTATTAAACATATCAGTGACTATAAACAATATTCTTTTGAAGCCATTAATTTAAAAATGGTGTCTGTGCAGCGTTTTTGCGAGGATGCCTCTGTTTTTTAAGAGTTCACGGCCGGACAAACAGCTCCTGTAATTTTTTAACCTTCATCCGCCCCGATTTTTTTTTTTAAGTCAATAAAATCTAAGTTATGGATTCAAATGTGACGATTTTTCGTAGCAGACTTTCAAAATGAAGTATAATGAACTGAAAAATATACTTTTGAAATAATTTCAAATATTTCAAATTATAATAAAAAAATTAAATATAAAAAATCAACACTAAAGCTCAGAAGAGTCTCAGAGACTCCGTATTGAAAACCAATGCAATAAGAGTAGTATTGTCACAATGCTACCGCAGTTTTAAAAGATTTCTATAATAACACAAACAAAATTAACTTTATTTGGTTGTTAAAAATTGCGCAATTTCTTTTAGAGAGACAACATTAGTTATTGTAAATATAGCTGATGCAATAATTACCAGGAATTCTCCTCACTAGCCAAAAAATGAGTAATTGAGCAAATGCTCTGTACATTAGATGACACAATAATTATGCCGAAATGAGAGAATTGCGTGGGCTTCAGTTTTTGCAAATATTGATGAGCTTAGGAAAGGAGTGTGAAAAGAAATTACTTATTTTGCTGCGTGCATTATAGTTTGAACTGAGCTTAACAGCGCTATTCTGTCAGCTTAACTAAGCTCACCACATTAACAAAATAGTTAATATTAACAAATTGTTAAGGTTTCGTATTCTGGTGATAATTTGAAAGCTCCTTTCTTTACTATTTTGTTAATGACAGAAAACAACTTTACAACGAAAGATAGTTCAGTGTTAAGCCAAACAAATGCTGTGTAAATAAAATAAAATAAAAAAAAAATGGATGAATTTTTTACTTCTTTTTAGCATTGATACTGAAGAAGATCAAAGAAAAAATAAATTTTAAAGACTGCAAAACACTCGAAAATTGCTTGGCTATTAAAAAAAATTCGTTTTGAAACTTAAAACAGTTGAAAACAATTAGTAAATTATTTATTTCTTTACATTTTCCATCTTACTTGTAGAAAAACAAACATAAGCAAGAAAAGAGCAATATAAAAACAGCTGACGCTTTATATCTAAGGCATTTACATTTTCACCATGCGTGGTGAACTTAAATAACTTTCGAGAGCTTTCAAATTGTTAATGATTTGCCAGAATACGAAAATTTGCTTTACATAACAAGAACATTAACAAGAGGTTCTTTACAATTCCTTGTTATGTTAACAAGCAGAATAGAGCTGTAAGAATGGCCACCACAAAATGAAAATTTCTGACTGATGATCAGATTATTCAGGTGCTTCATGCCGAATCCGATGATGAATCAAATAATAATGAAAGTGATGATAAAAACTTTGATGATTCTTTGTCTGAAGAGGAGTATGCTTCAACAGAACTAGCTTCTGAGGATGATGCAGACTCTACTGAAGAATATGCAGCTGAAGATAATGACGAAAGCCTTGAGAATACTGAACAGTATATTAGAAAGCCTTGAGAATACTGAAGAGTATATTGGTAAAGACGGAACTATCTGGAATTCGTTACCAATAGCAACACGAAAACCTGTGCCTTTATTTCGACGTTCAGCGTACAACGTCGTTTTACCTCCGAGTTACAAAGTGGATGAACCAGTCGATGCTTTTTCTCTTTTTATGGACGACAAAATAATCGGCATACTTGTAAAGTATACGAACTTGGAAGCAATGGAAAGAAGTGGGAGTTCTTGGAAACCAATATATATTAAAGTTTATAAAATTTACTTTAAAAATAAAATAAAATTAATTAAATTATTAACAAAGTTAATAAATATGAAATAAACTGAATTTAAAAAAATTAATATTAAAAATTACATTTGAATAATCTTATTTCTTCATAAAATCATAGCGGAGTCTTTCAGACTCTTCTGAGCAGTTGTGTTACAAAAGCTATCTGAGCTGGTGAAGGTTAATTATAAAAAGCCAATTAATTTTTTTCGATTACATATAAGATTTGCTATAGAAGTACGTAGGATATTTTTAATATATTGATTTTCGGTCAAATGGTGCACTTCCTAAGTAAAAAGTGAAAATTTTACACCAGATTGTTGTTAATAACAAATGACCCCTTAATATAAAAAAAAAAAATGCTAAATACTTCTATACACAATATATTTTTCAAGATTTAATCAAATTTTCTAGTGAATCGGTTGAATTTTCTTGGTTATGTTTCCGGCAAACTTAAAAATGTAGTTTTGAGATAAGTGCGTTTGAAGTTTTGATGAGTAGTAGTAGGCGGTTTATACTAAAATTTTTAAACCAAGTACAAAAAATTTTTCCTGACCATAATCTTTTGAGACATCATTTTTGAGATCATAGAGTAAGAAGGGTAAGAAATAGAACGGTTTACCTGAGGTCAATGACTTCTACAGATGTCATATTAGTCTCCTTGAGACAAAAACATTGATATACCAAACTTTAAAATCCGACTGTAAACACCAGAGATATGAAGAAATATGTTCGGTCAAAAAAAAATAATTTTTTTCGTAATTGTCTTGCAAAAATACGTCATATTTGCTGTTATACGGCCCACTTTTTTTTTGTGGTACAGTCTAATGTACATAGTATGGTTGTATGGAAGTAGTATGGTAGGTGGTCGTTTAAAAAATATTAAATAAATTATTAAAATAGAAAGAAAAATAACACCCTCATGAATTTTGGCCAATGGAAAGGTAATAAAATGAACTTTCTGAAAATATTTTTTTTCAATTTTTAAAGTGGGGAAAAATTCTATTTTTATGACTTGTAAAAATTGACCTTGAAGTTAAGAAACTTAAAAAAATAATTTTGTTTTTTTTATTTTAAAAAAAACAACTATTTATTGCCTTTTCGAAAATACCTCAAACATGAAAATCGAGTTAGTTTTGTTGAATATATGATTTTTCAAGAGTAAGGCAATTTCACTTTTTCTCCCATTTTGGCGAAATTTTAATGTTACGTAAAAACTTGATGAAAAAATGTAAACTTTTTTTTACTCAAATTAGTGTTTTTAATTCATGAGAAGATTCAATTCTGAAAGTTTGAGCAACATCGGAGGTGGTCAACCCGTATGAGTGATACGTTCAAAATGGAATGGCTGTTATCAAGAAAACGCAGAATAGGGCGGTATATACCCATAGGCCGAAAAAATGGTCATGTTTGTGAATTTTTCAAGGAAACCTAAGGGATATTTTTAAATGAGGATTTTTATACCTAAAAATATACACATTGAAGAGTATGTTTAGTATTTTTTTTTTTTATTTCCACACCGCACTTTTTATAAAGCGCTGTGAAAAAAAGGTGAAATGCAGTGACTAAAATATTCCGCCTAAATTCATCTGAAACAAAAGAAATGAGATATATTATTAAAGTATATACGTAAAACTCGTACTTGTCATAGCGTATTTTAAAAATATTAAGTTTTCACAAAATGGTGGACTTCCGAACGTAAGTTAACGATTTTCGACCAAAAATTCGTTATTATTTTGCCAATAAAAAATGAACGAAGCTACAAAAAAAAAAAAATTCTATGACAAGTACGAGATCATTATGAATAAAATAAGCCTGCAAAAAAATCGAAACGATCGGTTCACTGAGTTTCGAGAAATCTTGGTCACCGACTTTGAAAACATGATTTCGAGAAAAAACGCGTTTGAAAATAAGGGCCAGCACTGTGCGCTCTCGAAGGCGGTTCACTCACTAGGTTATGACTTTGTTATTTTTTTAGATATAGGCTTGAAATTTTAACCACATATTTTTGAGACTTGAAGCTTTAAGAAAATGCAAAAGTTTTAAAAAAAAAGTTTTGAGTATATAACCCCCTTAAATGAAGATGTCTAGATTGTATGTTGTAGTTTTGTATGTGGTCCTCTTTTGCTTTAAAAATACAATATTTAACATTTGGTCTAATTTACCTTCGAAAGTACGAAGATAAGAGTAATTTTGTTCATGCGCTTTATATTTTCTAACGCTTTCTTTGAAGATGTATTGGTGAAAATTTTCTCCTTTCTAACATAAAGAATAACTTGCAGCAGATAGAAATAATACGAGAGCAGTACACTTTGGAACATAACAAAGAACTTGCAAATTCTATATATTCCAACAGGTATTCACCCAGGAACCTAAATTTTAGCTTAACGTATATATTTTAATATTTTTTCAAAAAAATTAAAAATATTTAATTTTTTCTCAAAAAACTACACAAAAGTTACTTTTGTTATTAAAATAATAAAAACTAAAAATTTCATTTTGAGCTACCTTCAATGACATAGCGTTTAATAGCAAAAGTGATTTCAGTTTTTAGAAAAAGTTTATTAACTCTTTTCGTCATAAAAAAAACCGGGCCTACCCCTGTGATTGTTTGAAGAAATAAATTTTTTTAAATGTTTTTTTTTTATTCTTTTTATAGAATAGTTAAGCTTCAAGAATAATTTATGTAAAAAAATTATACGCATGTCCTTTCCGATCAAAAGTTATCCCTGTTAATCTATTTTCTCGGCCTCTCGGTTTCTCTTTATTTTCAACCGATAAAACAAGACCTTTAATATGAGCTTTAAAGTAATTTAACAATAACTTAAGAGCGGCTTTTTTTTAATTATTTGGATTTTGAAAAATATTAAAACGAGGACTAACACCAAAATTTTACATTTTTTCCCCCAAGTTACCGGCTTTTTCAGCTAGTATATAAGGGCCTGCGGGAGTTTTTGGAAAAAAGGACACATTTGTTTGTTTTTTTTTTTTTTTTTTTTTGTCTAAGGTGTATTTTATGAAAGATCAAGATTTCTCAGGCACTTTGGCGTTTAATGATACGATTGTTTTTTTTTTCTTTTATACAGGGTTGCCCATATTCGACGGACCCATCTAGCAACGCCATAACTTTTGACAGAGATGTCAGATCGCTTAATGACATACCGCGTTTGAAGCGTCAGTTCAAGCAGATTTTTACCATGGAACAATACACGCCACGCGAGCGCTCTGAAATAGTTGAAATTTACATTCAACAGAAGAAGTCAATTGTGAAAACTCAACGTGCTTTTAAAAACTTAAAAAATGTGAGAAGTGCGCCTTCTAAGAACACCATTAAGCGTTTATACGAAAAATTTTCGACTGGTGAGGCACTTTCTAATCCGAAGAGGCCAAATAAAAGTCGACCAAGGCGATCGGCCGAGAATATCGCTGCCGTACGAGCCAGTGTTGAGAGGTCCCCAAGAACATCCCAAAAACGCCGTTCTCAGCAGTTGGGTATGGCTCGGTCCACTTTACAACGGATTATTCGCGTTGATTTGCATTTGTTCCCGTACAAAATTCAATTGACGCAAAGATTGTTGCCTGCGGACAAGCCTCGTCGATTGGAATGGGCCCAAAGAGTCATCGAAATGGCCGAAGATGACGAGCAATTTTGGAACAAAATTATCATGTCCGATGAAGCCCATTTCACATTGAATGGGACCGTAAATAAGCAAAATTGCCGTATTTACGCCACTGAAAATCCTCAGGAGATTCAAGAAGTGCCTCTTCATGACGAAAAAGTCACAGTTTGGTGCGGCGTTAGTGCGAAAACGGTCATTGGGCCGTTTTTCTTCCAAAATGAAAATGGCCATGCTGTTACCATCAACCAGGAGCGTTATCGCGACATGATGACCAATTTTGTGATGCCAATTATTCGTCGAAAGCGTATGAGGCAGTTCTGGTTTCAACAAGACGGCGCTCCACCGCACACAAGTCGCATAACAATCGATTTTCTGAAGAATTTGTTTCCGGGCCGTTTGATGTCGAAAAGTGGTGATTTGGAGTGGCCACCGCGTTCGCCCGATTTGACGCCGCCTGACTTCTTCTTGTGGGGATATTTGAAGTCAAAGGCTTACGTTAACAAGCCAAGGACCGTAGAAGAGCTCAAGGACAACATTCGTGAAGAAAAAGCCGCTATTCCAGCCGAAATGTTGGCGAAAACGATGGAAAATGCTGCAAAAAGGGCACAATACGCCATCAACGCCAGAGGCGGCCATTTGAGAGATATCATATTCAAAAATTGATGTAAACAAATCTACTTGGAACAAATTAAATGATTAAGATTGCCAACCGCCAAATTTTTATTTTTTTCTTTGATTTTTTTAACAAAAACATGGGTCCGTCGAAAATGGGCAACCCACATATTTGTTGATTTATAAATTTATAACCTTAAACCAGTGGTGGATCTGGGATAAGCCAGAGAGGGAGCTGAAACTACAGTTTTGTATCGCAAGAGGGTAGGAGCTGAAACGTCTTTTTGGACTTTCTTCATTTTTTTTATCATACAAAAAAATCTCCAAGCTAAAATCCTTTAAGCCCGTCTACATCTGCCACTGCTTAAGACGACCTCAATTTTGTGTACAAAAAATGAAAATTATTATTTTTCAAAAATCAACGATTAAACACGAATTTTTTCGCAGATGAAACAGCACTTTTCTACCTTGTCGACTGTTATTTTTGGATCAAAATGTCAGGGATAAATCTTGAATAGTTATACTTTAATAATGTCAGTTAATTTTGGTCTAAAATAAAATACAGCTTAAAAAAAAACAAAATTCCCACAAATTTTCTCGGAACATTGGCGGAGTAGAGCTGAGAGAATCACAGCGAAAACCAAGAAATTCTACTGATTGGTTTAGCGGCAAACGAAACAGCTTTCTAGTCTGCTGTGTGATTACTCTATAAAGAGTTGTTCTGGTTTTTTGTTTTCTTCATTAACATACTTGACCTCAAAAAAAAATGAGTCTTTATAATTGATATTATAAAGACTATATTATAATTGATAATTGATATTGATATTAAATTGATACATAAACCAAAAATTTCGATGTTTAAATTTACCAAAGTGGTTGCATTGGTTTGAAAAAAAAAACAAATTTGAAATATAAGAACATTAATATCCATAGTTATAGAAGGCATCTTTGCGAATGCATTTTTCATAAATGTAATATACGTGCCACTCAGGAAAATTGAGCTTGACACTTAGTCGTAATAGTATTTTATTAGATTGAATGGTTTTTTAACATATGGAAAAATAGTTTTTAAATTAAAAAAAAAATATTCAGTTTCCACAAAAAGGAAATTAGGGTAAAAGGACATAAAGCTACCTTACTATCAGAAAAATTTAATTTGTCTCACAATTTAGTTCAGTTCAATCGTTTCAAAATTGCTTGTGTGATGAGTGGATCCGAACACAACACACCGACTCCCACCATACTAGATAACAAATATTCACCACCTATATTATAGTACCATACTAGGAATGACCATAGTCTCACAAGTTGAAAAGTTGCTATGATGAATTTCTCCTCCAATACCAACAGCCAACGAATGAGAGCAAAAAATTTCCCCTAACAATTCAAATAAGAAAATTTATTGAAAAAAAACTCAATTCACAGATCCAATACGGGGAAGCCTAAAACCCACCACTTTATAGATATATAGCAATGGACTCAATAACACGCGGTGCTTCATAAATTTTATAGACTCTACCAGCAACATGGCGGACAACTGTTAGATAAAGTAAGATGGCAACAGTGTAGATGGCTATACATACAAACAAACAACAACATTGACTTCAACTGGTTTTCCAACAGAGTAGTAACCAGTGATGTGATTTGGTGGGATTTCGGGCTCATTTCGGGATATTTGGCCTATTTGAGAACGTGTGGGATTTCAGATGCTTAGGTGGGATTTTCTACTGAATCATAATTTTTTAAAGTGTATATTAGCAAAACTGGTTGGTATCATTTTTTTGTTTCATTGATTCTAAATATGTAAGAAAGAGATATGTATATTCAAGAGGCTTGAAATTAATGAAAATAAGATCCTCATTTAAAAACAAAAATATAAGCTCAGTTTTATTTTGATGCAACGAAAGAAATTTACGATTACTTCATACACTTAAAAGAGTTTTTATAAAAAACGCAGAGTTTAACTTTAGGTATTTTTTTTTTCTGCGGAAAATTTGTTTTTTTTTTATAAAATTTGATATATTCATTGAAAAACTTTATTATCTACATTATTAAACTATTAAATTATTATAATGTTAAAAAAATGTAGGGAAGGATCCGCCTACTAAACACGTTTTGCTTGGAGGCTATACCTTTGGTTTAAAACATAATTTTTCAGAACTCTTGGTTTCATTTGGAAGCTAAGTTCTATAACTAATAAGAATTTTAATCAGAATTTTAAATTTCCAAAAATTATAATTTTGAAAGTCGATCTAGCAAAAGTCTCGAAAACGGCCGCTTAAAAAATCGGCCCAGCTACTGAACACCTAAAAGAAATCGTTGAAAAAAATTAGAAAATGAAGTGAAAATACTAGTTTTTGAGAGTTTATAAAAAGTTTATTCTACCAATAGTTCATAGTGATTCACTGAACTTTAAACAAAAGAGATTTGAATTTCTTTGATGGCTGCAGCCATCGCATCAGAATTTATATTCGTTCTTCTTTTCACTTTTTTTTAGGCGACGCCATTCTAAAATTTTATCTGAACGTGGATGAGAATCACGAAAACTATTTTAAGTAATTTCAAACACTATTTTCAATCATATAAGTAACCATTTTTTACTTGCACGATTTCTGAAAATTTGTTCGGAAGGTGGACCAACGTTTTGTTCAGGAGGTGGGCAGGCACGCCATCATGATATGACGTGAAATATTTTTTCCCATTTCTCAATATTGTTCGATTGCTCATCGAATTGTGAAAAATTAACATAAAATATAGAATTCTACTCATATTCACCTTTTTTTATCGATAATAAAAACTCTGAAATTCACTAAATAGAGATGAACTATTTTTGCTCACCTTCGTTTTATTCGAATATATTATTTCTCAACGGCCGTGGGGCTAAAGCAGCATACGGATTATCTCAATGATTTATCAAAAGTGAACATTCAATGAGATGTTACTGCGACACTTTACACATTGGCGCATCATACAGACGTCAGAACTCACAGTATTCAGTAGTAGATGCGCCTGTTCAGCAGGTGGGCATCCTTACTTCTTTTCGAAAATTGCATAAAAAATCGTTATTGGTATAAATATTTGGGTGGGATTTTTTGTGGGTTTTTCGTGTCATTTTGGTGGGATAAACAAGTCTGAATCGGGATGTGATCGGGATTTTTTACTAAATCAGAATCACATCACTGGTAGTAACTGACAAAAAAAACAACAAAACCACACGAAACAGCAACAACAAAATAGCAGCAATCCAAAGCTAGAGAGTTGTTCGTTCGGCAACTCAGGCAGGTGCGGTCGTATGAGCAGTCACAAACTCAGTCGCGTTTCGACAGTGCTAAAGAACGTTAAAAGCGGTTCATGAAAATATAAAGTAAGCTGTGCAAATATCAAAGGAAGAAATTTTATTACTTTTTGTGATATTTTATAACTTGTAAAACATTACCAAGTGTGTGGACATAAGAAAAAATAAAAAACTTTACAAATAATCAAATTATATTATTTCAAAATTAAAAAAATTTTTGTTCTTACGCCACAAGTGGAAATGAAAGGTTCAATGACAATTCTTGCCACGCCCAACTTGCCCACAAGTGATCATACTCAAAAAATGTCAAACTTAAAACCTAATCGTTCGCGCTTCATGATCAATGATATTTTGGCCGGAAGTGCGGCAGCGGCCGCTGCAGCTGCTGCTGCAGATGGCGCTAATGCGGCAAGCGTAGCCGCTGCCTTCTACAAGCACAGCAATAATAATATACACAACAATAACAACAACAACAACAATATAAAGAGTGAACAAAATATTTTACATCTTCAGCAAAATGAGCAACTGCAACAGCATCAACATCAACAACAACTGCAGCATCATCATCATCAACAGCAGCAACAACACCCGCTCGCAATGCCGCACGCCGCACATAAGCTGCATTTTCCCGTCGGTGCAACGCAAATTGGCTCAAATGGCCTGAATGTGGCTCAATACGCGGCTGCCATGCAGCAACATTATGCAGTAGCGGCAAATGCTGCAGCCGTCGCTGCACGCGCTGAACGTGCTGCTGCAGCGGATCTTGATGACAGCAGCGATTATCAGGATAACGAGGATTGCGATAGCGAAGCTGGCAGCGGTCAACAGGATGATAACAGCGTTTGTAGCAATGGTGAGGTGAGATTCTTCTTATTAATGGGCAGGGGCGTGGGTGTGGGCGTAGTAGTAAATGAGAAATTTAACATGGCGTTACTAGCATTTAACATAATTTACAGAAGTTGACAAAAGAATTGGTTTCGAGACCAAAGCTTTCCTAGTACGAGGTTCGCTACATATATTTCGGGAATAAACATAAGTAGAGAATTTTTTTTTTGTTTTTTTTTTTTGTTTTTCGAAATATTCTCCTTTATGAATAAAATAGTTTTGCATACTTTCGAACCATTTGTCATTCATCCCACTCCGCTTGAGATACCACCACAACATAAATTTTGAATGCATCGACGCCTTTCGATGGCTTCTTCTGGCGTCGAAAATCGTTGCCCACGCAGTTTTTCCTTGATGTGTGGGAACAAAATGGAAACAAATAAGTCATTCGCTGCCAAATCAGGACTTTTAAAGGCCACCAGTCTACAGCGGAGATGATCTAAACTGGCAGTAGCTTGCTACGAAGTCCGACCAAGGACTTAAAAACTGGTACCACGGGCAGTCGGCGGCCCCTGACTTATGTAAGACTGACTGATTGGGTATAGCCCTTCGGGGAGAATCGTGGTGGTTGTGGTTTACTACTTATATCGCTGGTAGAGCAATATTTCTCGGTGTGGAGTTGAATTATCAACTCGGAGGCTGTACCCCTTAGTACGGAAGAGGTGTTCGATAGGCCTCCAACCAAACCAAGGGTTGCGACATGTCATCACAGCAGGGAACTAATTTGGTACATTTGAATACTCAAAGGGGCACAAGCCGACGCAATGTTTTGTTCCTGTGCTTGGAGCATCGTAGAATTAAGCCGTCAAGGCAGGTGTCCACGTTAAACACATTCGGATTTTCTGTACGTCGGATGACCCATTAATTCGATGTTTGGGGTGCTCAAAAATGCCTTTATTTGAACTGGCATTTACCTTTGTTGAACGCTAGTTTGTTTTCCTTACTTCCCGAAATATTTCTTATTTTTCAAAGTGTTTCAAGTGGTACCATGACAAAAATTTCAAATTAGTAGTCCTTTTTTTCAAAATTAAAAAAATTAGTTTTTAATTCTTTTTATTCCCGAAATATATGTAGCAACCTTAAAAATGAGAAATTAAATGAAAATTTTTATCGAAATCTACACAATTTTGTGATTTTGAATCATCGTACGTACTTTAAATACTGATCCTCTGGAGAAATAGTCTTATAAGAGTAAATCCTCCTGGTACCCTACACTAAGAGAAAAAAATATTAAATTTATCCAAAAGCTTTTTAATTTATCCAAAAAGCGAGTCAATTTTGCACCAATAACGCATTTGCATTAATCGACTACGTAAATATTTAAAATTTATTTAAATACTTTTTTAATAAAATAAAATATTTAAATATTTAAACAGAATTAATAAAAAATATATTAAAATTATTCAAATATTAATTTTATTATTATTATAATATAAAAAATATATTTCAAATATTTAATTTTTGAAAATAAAACTATCGCATTTAAAGAAAATTTATATAAAAATATTGAATTTAAAAAAACAACATATTTAAATCAAAAAGGAGGAAGAAAAGAGGAAGGAAAAGTAAGATAGAAAATATGAAGCAAAATTGCATGTAAATGACAACCGGTGCAAGATATTCGTGAGAAAATATCGAGTAGTCACTCCACCCTACATAGTTTCATCATGCGATCACCCATCGCACTCACAAATTATATTGGCCAAACATCTAGGCTATATTACCCTTGCAACAAAAACTAAACGAGAACTATAAAAAACCTGCAACTGCAAGAAATAAACTGCAGGAACAGAGTGCGATGCTATTGCTGCTTGTCGGCTATTTCAGCTGTATGGAATATGTGTGTAGGTGGTATAAATAAAATTAAAAATGGGAAAAAACGTGTTGTAAGGAAAATATTTGATTTATCCACGTAAATATTTAAATAATATTTATACTCAGGCGTGGATAATGTTAATACGCGTTATTTTCCATAGTGTAGGTATCGTATTTGATACTTTCAGTAAAAGCTTGCAGTAAAGATTGAGTAATAGTGAAGCTTTCTTGTTGAAGATATAAAATAGACCGCTAGTGATAAAAATTATAGCTTTCGTCATTTAATTAAACTAATTTGTACATATATGTAAATAAATTGATGACGTTAAAATAGCCTGTTATGTTTCCATCTGTTACCAAAAGTATCATATATGATACCACCCGAAAATCCTCAAGCAGAAACTTTATCACAATTAATCGATAAATTTTTAAATTTAAACATCAAACCACTCAAAACTACTTAAATTCAAAAATGTATTGCTCGGATCCCAGGAGGACATATTCTTTATGATTCAACAGTCCTAACTTTGATTAGATTCAGGGGCGAAACTAGTGGTGGATAAGGGGGGTAGGCTACCCCCTTACTTTTTTAGAGGCGGTCTAATTGTTATTTTTTACTAAAATTTGTTTAAAATATTGATTTTTATTAACAACTAGCCTTTTCCCGGCGCGCTTTGCTGCACCCTGCAACTATATGGGAACATAATAGGTGTATTCAAAACTTTTTTTAGACTTATAGTTTGACACCACTGTCATTTTCCACTGCCCGTTACAGTTTTCCAGTAGTTTTAATGTTCACAGAAAATGATTTTTATTAAGAGATAAGCATTTGAAAAACAGCTTGGTTTGTGTATAAAAATATATTTATTGCGATAACTTTTGATCGGAAAGAGATATTGGTATAATTTTTTCACATAAATTATTCTTTGAGCTTAACTATTATATAAAAAGAATAAAAACAACTTTTGAAAAAAAATTAATTTCTTTCAAAAATCACTGGGGGTGGGGTCATGTTTTTGATGAGAGAAACAGGTAATACATTTTTTTGTAAAATTGGAAGCATTTTTGCTATTAAACGCCATGTCATGTGAAAGGTAGTCAAAAATGCAATTTTGAGTTTTTATTATTTTAACAACATAAACAACTTTTGTGTCATTTTTTGAGTAAAAAGTCAATATTTTGGACCTTTTTTGAAATAAATATTAAAAATATATCCGCTAAGATAATGGTACCTTATAAATTGTTTTTGTTACGTGCTTGAGTTGAGTATATTAACGAAAAAAATTGGAATGAAATATATTCAAAAACAACGGAGTTATTTGCATTGCAAGTAAAATATACCAATTTCTGATAGTTTTTTTGTTATTCTAAGGAAACGATGTTTTTAAAAAAAGACGTTTTACCAGAAGTTTTTGCAATTTTAAAGATATGTGAATGTTTTTGGTGTCAAAATAACAGGATTTTCTTAAAATTAATAAGTCGAGCATTTTCGCTTGAAAAAAATACGCTAGTAGTTAGATTTGCGTTACTTGTGAAGGGGCGGAAGAGGCGTGGTCAAAACTTAGTATGCCATAACCTAAGTTAGGATTCAAGTAATATGTGAGCTGAGTTTGAGTTAAATCCGTTCAGCCGTTAAGATTTGTCTAGTAGTCAAACAAACAGAAAATGATTTTTATTAATATAGATAATTATGAACACATCAAAGTCAGTCGTACATTTTACTGCCATTTTCATAACAAAAACCAACTTTAGTCGGCTATTTCATTTTAAGTCATACCCAAAACTATCTTCATTCGGCCAATTCGCTTTTAGTCGTACCTTAAACCAACTTCACTCGGCCAATTCACTTTCAGTCGTACCTTAAACCAACTTCAGTCGGCCAACTCACTTTAAGTCGTATATTAAACAAACTTCAGTCGGATAGTCGGCCAAGTCACTTTAAGGCGTATCAGCGTTGGATTATTGTAAACGAATCCAGTGTTCCCTTGTGACAAAATGCAGAAAAAGTTCAGAAAAGTAGTATAAAGTTTGATAAAAAAGTCCGCAAAGAGTAATGCATAGTTATATTAAAGGGAGCAGCGGACCAAATATAAAAAATGAACCATTTTTAGTCCAATTAAATCCAAATAAAAACCGAAAATGATTTTTTTGCTTAAGCAAAAAAATATTAATCAAAAGGCGATTTTTATTTAAGAGTGTAAAGATAAAATCAGATCGTTATTTTTATATCTGAGAAAAAACTTGAAAATCATAAAAAAATGACCAATACTTAAGTTTTTTGATATTACTTAATGATAACAGTCCCTGATACAAAGTCCCTGATACAAATACCTTGTCAAAAAAGTTGAAAAATAAGTGGAATAAAACAAGCCCAAACGAGCAAAGGTGTACTCAGTCACCACACACTTTGCCATTGTTTAAAAACCTAATTAAAATATTTTTGTAGCACTGTCTGAGATTGAAATTTTTATTCAAAAATATCCAACATATTTAATAAAATATTTAAATGATGATCGAAATCGGCCAACATATTTAAAGAAATTCTCTTAGCTCAAGAACTCTGATGTAAAAGGTTTCATTTCATAGAATTAACATTTTAATTTAAATACAATTATAATTAATAAATAAATAATAAATTTAAAGGATTTACTATTAAAAAAAGGTCAGTTTTAACTCTTAACCTCGAGCTGATGCACAATGCATCGAAATGGTACGAAAATAAGAAAAAATAATTGTTGTTTTTTTTTAAATAAAGTATGCAATTTAGATCTATATTATTTAATTCTATAAAATTTTAAAGATTTTTTAAAATATCTTTAATAATAAACAAATGCGATCACATTATACAACACCCTGTTATTTTAAGAAAATCAAGTAATTTAAAATTGGGTTAATGTTTTAAAAATTACATCATGTTTTTTTTTAAAAAGCAGTAAAGAGGATTATTTTAAAATGTATTTTGCTTCTGAAAGTAATTTTGTTTAGTATATATTTTGTATAAAAAAAATTTTCTTTACCTAAAAAAAAAACACCTAAAAACTCAAAAATTTGCAAGTTTTGATAAGCTATAACAAAAACAAAGGATTGTTTGATTTTAGCGAAACTTTTTTGTAATTTTATTTTGAGTATTAACTTTTGATTTCTAAAATATTATCTGCCCCTTTTCATAAACAAGAAAGCTATACAGATTTAAAAAAGTGACTTTTTGCGAAAAATGCTCAATTTTGTATGGAAAATTATTCAAAATTTAGCCAAATTCAAAAGGGAATTGCAAGAAAAAAGGATTCTTTGATTTTAGTGCAACTTTTTTGTAATTATATTTGAAGTATTGGCTTAATATTTCCAAAATATTATCTGCCCCTTTTCATAAACAAGAAAGTTATGCAGATTTCAAAAAGTGACTTTTTTGCGAAAAATGCTCAATTTTATATGGAAAAATATTCAAAATTTAGCAAAATTCATAAGGGAATTACAAAAAAGAATTTTTTTGGTTTTGACGAAACTTTTTTGTAATTTTATTTCAAGTATTAACTTTTGATATTCAAAATATTATCTACACCTTATAAAAAGAAAGTTATATTAGATAACAAAATAATTTTAGTAACACAGGGTAATTCAGCTAGTTTATATATAAAAGTGCAATTAAAAGAAAATGAAGAATTGATAGCGCAAAACAAAAAAAGAATTCAAGCTGAGTTTAAGAGCAAAATTGGTCTCTTGGTCGACAAACCAAAGCCAGGATATGGGTCTACTAACGATGGAAACACAGCTAGACGCTTTTTCTATAACGTTGAACTAAGCTCGCAGATAACTGGCATAAACAAAAGTTTGATAGAACAATTTTTTTTATATATTGAGAGTTCTGGCAAGTGGCTACCCCATATATCTGAATAACTTCAAATTGTTATTAGAAGAAACTAGGCAGTTGTATATAAATTTATATGGCTGGTATTATATGCCGAGCAGTGTTCATAAAGTTCTCATACATGGATGTGATGTCATTCCAGCGTTTTCCTTACCAATCGGAACATTGTCTGAAGAGGCATTGGAAGCAAGGCACAAAGAATTTAGAAAAAATCGACCTAGCCATACCCATAAATGCTCGAGGATTAAGTCTAATACAGATTTAATGAAAATATTGCTGCTGACGTCTGAGCCTCTGTTAGCATCCAAAAGAACTATTACATCAAAATCAAATGTAATTATTGATGAAGAAGTTGAGAAGTTTATTCAATTAGTTGATGACCCTTATATTGTTTGTAGCGATTCTAACGAAGAAGTCAATAGCGATGAAAGTCAATAGCGAGATGAGTTCTTGGTTGTTTGTACATATGTATGCACACATTACTTTTTTTACTTTTTTATTCCACATTTTGTAAATAAAAATAAGTTACCAATTTTATTTTTCTATTGTAAATAAAATGAAATTTGCCTAAAAACTGATTTTGTTTTTATTAATACAAATGGGAATATTTATGAGTAACAGATGTACCTCCCATACATAATCATGTAAAAAATTAATATAGGTCCAAGGGAGGTACCCCTAGGAACCGACCGATTTCAACCATTTCTAGAATACATGTATTGCTTTATTTTACTAACCTTTTCACCGAGTTTTGTATGGATCGACCAACTTTTGTATGTAGTACCTCCGATACAAAATAATAAAATAAAAATTAATATAGGTCCAAGGGAGGTACCCCTAGGAACACACCGATTTCAATAATTTTTAGTACACTTCTATTTCTTTAATTGTTTAGCCTTTTGACCAAATTTTGTTAAGATCGCTCAATTTTTGTATGTACCTCCCATACAAAATAATGTAAAAAAATTAATATAGGTCCATGGGAGGTACCCCTAGGAACTGACCAATTCCAACCATTTTTGCAGTTTTTCTTAATTAGCTCATTAACTCATTCTATTTATGTTCCAATTTTATATGGATTCAATGCACTGTGTGATGGCACGAAAGGTACAATTTTTAAATCTGCGTTCGAAATTCATTTATTTTGATTACTTTTCATCCTGGTGCTTTTTCTTTTCACTGCTCCACTGTGTTATTTAGCGATTTTTTTATCTTGCCGTCTTTTCTAATGTAATGGCTTCTACACCGATAAGTGGAAGTGATATACATTCTACTACTTTTATCTATATTACTACTTTGTCATATCAATATGGTACATAAACATATACTTAAATACTGCTAGTATTTTGTTAAGGCATGTTCCTACTTGGCGCGCTCGGTATTCGAGTAAAAATTTAAAATTTTTTCACAGGAAAACGGCAAGAGATAATGAAAAAGTTTTTTGGGTTGAATAAATACACTAAAAAGTAATTAAGAAAAATTTTTTTTTATTAATTTTGAACATTTTTTATGTATGGAACTTTAATTTGAAGTTGTGTCGATATCGGAAAGAGCTGATGGTTACCTATGGTACCATAACTAAAGTTTGGCAGCACCTAGAACCAAAAAAAAAATTTATAAATGATATCAATATGGCTATCGTGTGAACTAAAATTTTAAAGTTTGGCAAAAAGACAAAAAATTTATGAAGATTTGAAAAAAAAAATCTTAAAAAACGGATCCATTATTTTGGATTTTGTGCAAAAAAATATAGAAAAAATAAAAATTTTTGCAATATTTTAGTTCACACGAAAATTACACATGTGGAAAATATGCGGTTAAAATTTGGAGATATTCGGACTATGTTATTTTGAGTAACGATGGTAAACAGGTATAAAAATTTAGTTTCGTGTTAAAAATTTCAAAAATTTCAAGATTTCTTGAAAAAGATTCTTTCGTTCTAAAGATTAACGAAAAGGTCCGTTTGAGCTAAAACAGTTTTTCATTATATTCATTATTGTAAAATCTCTAAGATTACCTACAATCATCTTTAATAAATTAAAACTCGAAGTTTTAGAGCGTTTGAAATGTAAAAAAATAGAATAATTTTTCAATTTTTGTTTCCAAAATGGCGTCAAAAACAGGTTTGAGGCATCAAAAACAGTTTCAAGTATTATTTTGTAGATGAACTAAAAAAATTGTAAACGTTAAGAAACCGTGGCCACCGTTTTCGATTCGAAAAATGAGAAAAAGGCAGATAAAAGGTGAAAGCAAAAGACCAAAAAATAAATTCAAAACATACTTAATTATATGTATTTTAATGTACACAATTTATTTTCATCATTTTCAAACAGGTTCTACAAAAAATAATTAAAAACAAAGTGTTATTCTTAGCCGTTCAAATTAAAAAGAACCGCTAAGATTTATTTATATTGATCGAACGGATGAGTAACTTTCTCAGTCGGGACTTTTTCCAGGGTATCCAGTCGGCCGAAATACCTTGCTACCCCCCCAATCAAAATGGCCTCGGTACGCCACTGATTAGATTGACCATTTCTTCCGTGATATAAAATAAAATCACTGATGTTATGTGGTATGGTGTGTGAATCGTTCGAAACAAATCTTACGGACCGTGAGTTTCACAATTCAAATCCCATCTTGACAAACTTTAAATAGAAACCTTTGACATAGTTCCTAATAAAATTATATTTTACTAAAATAATTTCGATCCGATTTGTAAAAGACTTTTACAACAGCGCCCTCTGGGGTTCAAGATGGATCAAAATTAATTACGCTCCAAAATACTCCAACGTAAATGAAAATTCCTACAAACACATTTTCATGCTAATCGTATGAGCGGTTTAAGAGTTTTTTGGCTTTTTTGTAAAAAGTTTATGCCACAGCGCCCTCTGGTGTTCAAGATGGTGAAAATAGATTTCGACAAAATGTAATCGATATCAAAGCAAACTTCTCTAGTGAAAAACGGAATTCATATTTGAAATCAGCAAACCAATTTTATCTATAATCATCTGAAAAATCTTCGACACCAAAGTGTCTGTTTCACAGTGTAATAGCAAAATTTTATGAAAAATAGTTTTGTTGAATTTTTTGATCCCTTATCATTCCGTTTTATAATTCTAATTTAACTCTATTTGGAAGTTTTATATTATTTTTTATATCAGACCTTTTTATTTTTAAATAATTAAGAACACATTGTGAGGACTAAAAAAGCACAACCAAACTTTAAGAATTTCTATAAAAGAACATTCAAGAAATACAATCGCGGTGCTTCAAACGACATCTATGAAATCTTGACTGATGACGAATCATTGATCGACGCATATGAGCCTGAAAGTAAACAGCAGTTGACTGCATGGGTCTTTTAAGATGAACCGAAGATTTGATGGTCTAAGTAGTTGTGTATGTTGCGTGCTTGACTGCCACCCCAGAGGTCCTGGGTTCCAATCTCGGCCAGGTCATGGTCCTATGATTTAATTTTATTATAAACTAGCTTTTTCCCGGCGCGCGTTGCTGCACCCAGCAATTATATCGCAACATAATAATTATATTCGAAACTTTTCTTAGACCCATAGTTTAACAACACTGTCATTTTCCACTGCCCGTTACAGTTTTCCAGTAGCAGGAGATCACCAATTGGTAACTCCATTTTGAGTTTGTATGTAAATACTGCTACTTTTACTTTCAAAGCTATTCGATAATACAAATTTTAATTGTGTGGGTGGAGCCACAACCACTTATATAATGCCCATCCCAGTTTTCTAGTAGATGAACACTGCCCAGTTTTAGTACAGTTGCCGACAGTGAGCATACAGACTAAATTACCAAAATGTAGCCAAATCGACGAAAACCGTAAAAAATATAGCGGATATATAGATTTGTGGGCGGTAAAATGGGATGTGACAGAAATTTAAGCCATCTCGTACTTGAAAAAAATCTACTGCCATAATTTCAGCTCTATCGACTCAGTAATTTTGAAGTTTCCAGCCATCACACAGACAGCGTTTTGCTTTTTGTATTTATATTTTGGATAAAGATTATTGGCTATAACTTTTGATTGGTAAGAGATACTAAGATAATTTTTTCTAGAAAAATTAATTTTTTAGCTTGTATATTTTTTCAAAAATATAAAAACACAATATTGGAAAAAAAAAATTTTGTTCGAAAAAATCAAGGGTAGGCCTTGTTTTTTTAATCACAAAAATGGTTTTAAATTTTTGCGTAAAATTGAAATACTTTTTGCTTATAAATGTTATAAGTTTTAAATAGAGTTGAAAATTTGCGAATTTGAATTTAAATTATTTTTACAACAAAAACAAATTTTGAGCCTTTTTGTGAGGAAAACTCCAAAATTTCATACCTTTTTTGAAAAAAATATTTAAAATATATATACATATACTCAATACCGGTAATTTTGCAATAAGGTTTTCATAGTACTTTGATGAAGCTTTAAGACAAAAAAAAAAAATTAACAAAATGTATACAAAAGCAGCGGAGATATTTGAATCGAAAGTCGCAAAATTAAATTTCTGATTGTTTTTTTCTCATTTTGAGCGACGATGTTGCATAAAATATATCGTTGTAGTAAAATTTTTCATAGTTTTCAAGATATGTTCATATTTTTGATATCAAAATAACGGAAATTATTTTTATTTTACTAAATTTAAGAAATATTTAATATTTTGTAAATATTTGCACATGTAACCTAAGAAAACAACTAAAAATATGCGATTTTGTAAAAAATTTGTACTACAGCATCATCTGGTGTCCAAGGTGGTTCAAAGAAGATAGTGCTAAAAAACTCATCGTACCTGAAAACTACCATGTACCAATTTTCATTCTAATCGAATGAGCGGTTTGGGAGTTTTAGGTGGTTTTGTAAAAAATTTGTACTGTAACGCCCTCTGGTGTTCAAGATAGGTCAAAAACGATGGCAGCAGAACACTCAACGTACATGAAACTTACTGTATACCACTTTTCATTCTAATCGCATTAGCAATTTATGAGTTTTAGGAAGTTTTGTAAAAAATTTGTGCTACAGCGCCCTCTGGTGTTCAAGGTGGATCAAAATTGATAGCCCACAAACACGCACCGTACCAAAAAACAATACACAAAACCATACACAAATTTTCATGCTAATCGGATGAGTAGTTTAGGAGTCTATTGCGGCCTTACAAACATAAGCTCCTTTTTTATATATATAGATAAATTAATTGAATTTTGTTTTTTTTTCAAGATGTATCATGCCAATACATTGACGAAAAAATGTGAAAAATCTGTGCTCTTTGGTCCAAAAGTATACACTCGGCACTGTGGATTCGAAACTCAGTTCGGGAAACAAATTTTTTTAAATATTTTTGAAAATGCTTATAAAAGAGCTGCACAACTGCAATTAATAGCGGTTGCAAAGCATTCTCATAAGAACAGAAGGAATGAATGCAACTATATAAGGTGAACAAAGGAGTGAGAGTGCAAACGAAACGCTATGGAACAGAATGGAATGCTTTACTTTAATTTTCAGAAAAAAAAACTTTTTTGGTGAAAAAATTGGTACTTATAAAATAACTAAAGCAATTATTTTAAAAATTTTTATTTTTATATTCGAAATAAAGTATTTAAATAAAATTAATAATTGCAAAAAACAAAAACAATCGCATAGTTCACATCATTCAATTATAAATACTAGTGTCGCCTTTCGTCGAAATTCGACCATTTAAAATTGATTTTTTTTGTTCTTTGTATTTTTACTGAAAACATTTGTTTGCTTTCTTTACTCATATGCAAACGTAACTGAACTCATACCGCACCAAGCGCACCACCAGCAGAAAATCACAAAATAGTAACTCCACTGTGAGTTTCCATGTTACGTGAGTTTTACTTTCAAAGCTAGTCGATATTAAAAATTTAGCTTATATATTCGGAGCTACACCCCTTTGTCGAATGCCCGTCCCAGTACTCTATTTTCCATGTTCTTCTTTCTTCTTTGAATTGTATGGGTGGTGCCACACCCCCTTGTCTAATGCTCGTTCAATTTTTCCAGTCGAAGACGACTAAATAGGAAGTTCCTACCGAGTTTCATTGATTTGTGACTTATAGTTCGAAAGTTATACCGAAAATTTGTGCTGCTGAAAAGTGGCACGCCCCTCTTTCAACGCCCATAAAATGTTGCCACTGGAATGTAACGTGTGATTTGAGGTCGAATAGCGATTTCCGAGGCTGTGTAACTCTAAAGCTATTCGATATAGCAAATTCGGGTTGTAAGGGATGGCTACGCCCACCATATATACTCGGTGCTACTCTTATTGACTTAAAAAACAAAATAATCAAAATCGGTTGAGAAACACGGGAAAATTGTTCTTAACTATTTTGCCTACGCCTATTTATGTATAGATATTAAAAACATGAAAATTTACATAAATAAACATTTGCGATTTATATGTTTATTTTTTTTTATGTTTTTTATTTGATTTTGGCAAAATTTTACATAATTGTAAATGTAATCACCAATTTTTGAGATCACAGAAAAATACAAATTATAAAAAATAATTTTATTCATTAATTACACATTAATAAATCAAATTAATTTTAGTGGATTAATTTTAGAAATGAGGAGATAATTCCGAAGTTTTTTCATTACTTAGAATAATTGTTTTTGTTGTTTTATCGATTCCTGAAGCAACAGCAAATGTAGGAAGCATTTTTTCTCAAATCTGTTGTTATAAACCTAAAATCGGAAATAAATTTTATATCAAACATTTTATGAAACTCTTCGATGGAAATACTGTTTAAGGGGACATATAGGTTACAAATTTTTAAAAAAAATCGATATCTTTTTTCCTTCTATGAAAAAAAATTATCGAAAATTTCTTTTTTTTAAATTTGTAACCTATATGTCCACTTAAGAAACAAAAATCAATGAAACTGTTCAAATTTCGAACAGTGATGAAATGACAAATGATGAAATCTGAAAAAACTCGAGTGTAGCAACGTGCACGTGACAGAAATGAAACTTCTTAAAAAGTAAAGAATAATAGAGATTTTAGTGTAAAATAGAGAGAGGAAGTATCTAAAAAGAAATGCTGTACAAAATGGAATAAATAAAGTTTTTCCGTTTTCTATAAGCGTGAGAACGTTCAGCTGGTGTTTTAGTAGTTTTCAAATGTCTCCTCAACTTTGTAACTTTTTGAATATTAGGTGGCATTTGCACAGTACTGGTTGACGGAGCTTTAAAAAGCGAAGGCAACTCTATTTGAATATTGTCTCATGCTTCTTGATCATCATAGCTCCTATGTTGAGTGAGGACCTCGTAAAGTAGCGAACGTTGATTGTTATGCATATCAACTTGGTTGGCTTCAAAATTTTGTTAAGATGATGTTCCGATCGCCATACTCTTACCATTAGTTGTAGAACTAGCTGCGGCTGCATTCTTAAGAATTCTAATTCTCTCTCTATGTACACGAACGTGCTCTGCTCCTGTTTTCGCTATTTTTCTTAGCTTCGGGACGTTCTTTACTTCTCGACTCATTAGGTCTGGTTTTGTTGTTTTTTTTGGCTGGCAAAAATTATTCGGCAATCGTAACTATTACACTTGTTGCTTATAATTATATAATAATAAATAAATAAATAACTGGCCATTTCAGCCCTTGAAAGAACTTTGACCTAGCTTCTTATGATCAATTGTGTTGTGCGTGTTATTAAGTTTGTACACAATTGACCGAGAAATGGACCTACAGGTTTAACGCCGACTCCGAACGGCGATGAACGGAATATGTTCTTATTCTCAAGAAGCTTTACATGGCATTTTTATTACTCTCTGAGGTTTGCCATTGTCTGCAGAGAGGTGGCGGCCGTACAGAAAAATTATTTTATTCAAATAATTTTCTGTCGCTGCTGGGGTTCGAACCTGGGTCTCCAAAGTTCTTTGACATAGCGGCCACGCACTTTAACCAACTACGCCACGGTCGCCACTTATAATTATATAATGTCAGCTATTTTGCTTGTTGTCAATCATCCATCAAGTTTTTGACAACCAATCTCATATGTCTGTTTCCGTACTCTTTACAAGTAAAGTTATAGTAATAGAAAGTAATTTGATTATCTGTCAAAATGAGAAAATTTGCCAAAAAGTACGGAAACGACTTCAAGTAAAGTTCAAGCACAACAGCTGTTCCTTGACGATTGAAATTAAATATAAATTAAATTAGCTGGTTGGTTTATTTAAAATAATGTAAAATTTAAAGAAGTTGCACGTGAATTGTTCTGTTGGAACCTTTGGCTTCCATTTTCATTCATTTTTCATATTTTAAATGTAATTTTATTAATTTTCTAACCGATTTCATAAATTTTTTTCACAACAATTAAATTTTATCACTTTGACAATCAGCTGTTTAATGCTCGAGATTTGTTTTCGAAGACATTTTTCAAGTAAAGTTCTAGTAAACGAGAGTGACATTTTGCTATTCTTCTTCTCTCTCGTGCTGGAAAAATGTGAACGAAAACACTTTTTTTGTAACTTCATGTTACTTGAAACGAGTACGGAAATAGACTTTGTGATATGGTCTTTCGAAAGTAACAAATAAATTTTCCGTGCATGCTTTTAGGCTGAAATTAAATGTTTGAAAGGCATTGGTTTGTGTCTGCGATATACTAGAAACGGAGCAGGACGCGTGCCATATTAATAGAATTTATTTGCACGTTTCAAAGCATCAATGTAGCATAACGCTAGAACGTCTAACTTTTATTCGATGCTTGCGACAGTCGAAGGTTCAAAAAATGACTTGTCTCGCTGCTTAAGTTGCCGTCAGGAACGGCTAATCTGAAAAAAAAAATCAAATTGGTTATTATTGGTGACAACCTCTTACGTGGAAATTAACCACATTTTGGGGAAACAAAAAAACACACAATTTCTAAAACACACAAATTGGAAATAGTGAAATATTTCCTTTTTAAAATATTTGTAGGTGCTAAAAGTTCGACAAATTTAAAAAAAATCGTTGCCAAAATCAAACTTTTGTAACAAGCGATTGCATAACAACATAAAATTTTGAACAACGATTGCTAAAATCCTTTTTATCTGCTTCGGATAATTTATGTGTAGCCAAATATACCTCGGCTCCTAAGTAAATGTCATTAGGTTTTTTAAAAACTTGGAATTATTTACCGAGACAGAAGAACAGAAACAATGAAAGCAACAATAAGCAATTAAGTTAGCTTTCTAAATGAAACTTAAAGAGCTGTGCCCTCTGTTGCAATGTTACGTATATTGAATAATCATTTTCCAAAACCATGTGTGAAGCATAGGAGAAAATTTGACATTGAGTAAAAATATATTAATTTGACCGAATGGAATGAAAGAAAAATGTGTTAAGAAGGTTTGACAACACTTAACGTTAATGTCAAAATGTACTTGAGAAGTGGCTTTGTTCTGTAGTGTTGTTTCATATGGAACAAGGGCTTAAAGAGGAAACTTTACAAAGAGTAAACAAAATACATTTATGACAAAATGGGTGATTTAATGTATGTATTCATCACAAACTCTAAGTCTATGAAACATGAATACCATGCAACATGAT